>JASCIT010000007.1:12500000-15000000 GCA_036711955.1 Digitonthophagus gazella
GGGGCTTAACATTTACAGAAAAATTGTGGTACTAATTCAAAAAAAAATTAACATGATTATTAACCATAAAAACTAACAATAAGATATTTTCTTTTGTAAAAACTACTAAATGAATCGATGTGATATAATTAAAACGATATTTAAAGTATCATAAAATCCTTGTTTTATTTCCATTTTACTCGTTATTGTTTAGAAAACGATTAATCATGCTAAAGGGTCGGTTAGCATCGTGTTTTCAAACTTAGCTAAATCCGAAGGCCAAATTCTAACGAATTTCCGGTCGAACGCTTTATAAAAGAAAAAAAAATTACACTGTCATATATTGGCGAAAAATTACCATAAATTATTTATTAATGATTCGTAAAAATGCATTAATGCATTTGACGTCGTTAAATATAAAGGAACAATTTCGCAATAGCTCTTCATTCTTTTTATATTGCTGGCAGATTCTTTTTTTAAATTAATATGAGTCCCATCACTGAATTTTACAGTGGAAAAACCGTGTTTGTGACCGGAGCTACAGGTTATATGGGAAAAGTCCTTTTGGAAAAGTTAGTGAGGAGTTTACCTGAAATTAAGAAAATTTATATTTTGATACGAGCAAAAAAAGGATTTTCACCTAAAGAAAGAGTTAAACAACTTACAGATGGAGTGGTAAGTTTTTATTACATTTTTATTACTTATATAAAAGAAAAATAATTTTTTTTATTATGAAAAGATATTTTCTTTTAACAATATGCATCAAAGAGCATGCGAAAAAATCGAAGCTATAACCGGCGACATCACTAAAGATGATTTTGATATGTCAGAAAGTGATAAGCAAAAATTAATTAACGAAGTTTCGATTGTATTTCACGTAGCGGCTTCTGTTCGTATGGATTTGGGATTAAAAGAAGCTGTTATTACAAATACAAAATCAACTTATCAATTATTTAAGTTTTGTATGAATATAAAAAATTTAAAAGTAAGTTTTTCGGCTTATTAAAGAGATATTTATTTACCTACGTTTTATTTAATTTAGTCGGTTGTTCATTTATCCACCGCTTTTTGCAACGTTGAAATCAGTTATATGGAGGAAAAAGTTTATCCTTTAGATGTTGATCCTTATAAAATTATGGATCTGGTTGAGTGGATGGACGAAAAGTGTTTATCTACTATTACTAAAAAGTGTGTGTTTTATTTTATTTATTAGAAAGGTATTAGAGGAAATTGGGTCGAATAACATCCATAACAAATATCAACAAGATATAGGAATAAAAGTGCTCAATTAACATTAAAATTTTTTTTGACTAATAATTAGATAAAATTTGAGACTTATTATAGAAAATAGAATCTTTAAAATTTTATTTAACGTAAAAATAATTTTGTAATTCCTATGAATAAAATCAATGCAATTTTTTAAAGTTAAAGAAAAATAAGGTTAAAATTTTTCGATTTTTTTAAAATTAAGAAAAAAATTGTTTGTGATAATTAAAAAGAAATTGAGTTTTATAATCATAAATAAAATGTTTAAGTTTTAATTTAATGCAAAACTTATTTCTTAATCTTCATAAATAAAATCTGTACGATTTTTTAAAGTTGATCACATTTCTTAAAAGGTTAGGTTAATTAACTGTTAAAAATTATTAAGTTTAGGAACTCTTTTATTATTTACTTACTTTTTGATATATTTAGAATAAATTTAACTTTTTTAATCTAAAATAGAATTTCTTAAGTTCAATTGAATGTTTAAACTTTTCTCAATTTTTAACAATACGAGGGTCGACTTTTATATTTCTGCATTGAGTAGGATTTGCATTACTCACTGAACATCATAAACTTTCTTTATAATAAAATTTCGTTGATAAATATTTAGAATAGATCCGTTCCATGAAGGCTTTTAACGAACGTCCCAAACATTTTATTTATTTTTTTTTTATCAATAAACGATGTCCTTGATTACAATAAAATTTTATACACCCATCACAAGGCGACCTAAACCC
Source organism: Digitonthophagus gazella (assembly GCA_036711955.1). NCBI lineage: Eukaryota > Metazoa > Arthropoda > Insecta > Coleoptera > Scarabaeidae > Digitonthophagus > Digitonthophagus gazella. The sequence continues at coordinate 12,501,983 of JASCIT010000007.1, forward strand.
CACAAAAGTAATTCGCGATCGAAGTACTTCAAAGCAAATGGCAACTTGGCATTAGCACAATGAAACTGTTGTGCCAATGATACTACATTTTCTTTGCCACAAGTTTTCAGAAAAAACTTCACGAAATTTATAACACCCACCACATTAATGCGAACATATCAGCTCGAACAAGGAACTTTCTGAGCACACAGAAATTCTAATTAATGGGTTATTCATCGTACAGTCCTGATTTGTAATCCAATATTTCTTTATTCCATACCATTAAAAATAAATTGATTGCGAGGTTAACATTTTTCCACCCCGGAAGAAGTGTTGGTGATGCATTAAAAATGCATGTTTTACAAGGGGCCATCAGACGTGTGACCTGATTTTGTTCTGCTTTTTTTACATGTAGAAACACGATCCTCAAAAATTGAAAAATTCACAACTCAAATATGCTTCGCCATCTCCCTGAAATATTTTACCAAGAAGCTTCACATACATGTCTCGTATGTGACTTGTAAAGAAACTGAGATAAATGTGGAGGTCAGACGTCTGGTGATCGCCTTGTAAGTCTAGAACGTAAGTCTTGAACCTAAATTTCGTTAACGATTTCCTAATATTTTCCCAAGAAGCTTCACATACATGACCCTACCAGTAAAAAAAAAACTGGGGAACAAAATTTGAAGTTTACACGTCTGATGGTCCCCTTGTTAGTGGTACTTCAATCGAGGTAGAAAAACGTGTTTCGAAAATTAGTCCTCTCGCACGTAGAAGTAAAGGAGAAAATTTTCAAAAATATTATGAAAAACAGTATAGACATTTCTGATAAAAGATACTTGTTTTTGTTTTACTCATTTTTATGTTATGATTATACGAAGGAAGTGCTCAAAATCAAAAGTCTATACTTTTATTCAACACATAATGCAATGTAAAGCAACAATTATTTTTTGAAAGTAACATCTTTCAAATGGCCACCACGGTTGTTTAAACATAAAGTTCTAGATATACAGAAAACTCTATAGTTTGTAGCAGCATCTTCTAGTTCAGTGATGGCGAACCTTTTTCAGAAGTGGGTAAAATTTTGTTGATTGCATTTTTTTAGTGCTTCCTCCTGGGTTACTACTTTTAAATCACTTGGAAAAGAGAAAGGTCATTACCAGAATCTTTCTAAAAAAAAAAGTCTTGGGACACAATCGACGTCTAAAAAAAAAGGTCTATGCACAAGCGAACATTTTTCTGTATTAAACAATCGCCTCATATCCGGCCCTGTTTGTTGGTCTCTTAAAAGCTTTGTGTGGATCAGTGTCTGACCCGCGGGTCATAGGTTCGCCGTCACTGTTCTAGTTTATCAAAGAAGGTATCCAGCGAGAATTTATATCACTGCCCATTTATCTAATTTCTTGGTCAACTTCCATCCCGACATAATCTTAATTGGCTGTTAAGGCCACCAATTTAAACCAGCCCTGATTTCTTCTTATGCGCATTATTTACAAGTTGAGGTTTTCACGAATAGATTTTGAATATTATCAGCTTTAAATACTAATAATATTCAAGAAATCAACAATAAATGAGGAAATGCTTCTACAAGTTATACTGACAAGGAGACCACACGACTTTGTATTCACCGATTTTGATTAAAGTAGTACCAATAGATAGATATCACTTAGGCCCCATTGCGCCCTTTGTACTGTCATTCACTCTGTCTACATCAACCAACTTAGGGATTTATCAAATGTTAGGATGCAGAGTTGTGCCCTTAATTCCATTCATGGTTGGCCAGTCGTCACCCAAGTCCCTTAATCTAAGGTCTTTGAGTTTCGAACAATCACATAGAATGTGCTTAACAGTCTCGTCATTTTACACCGAAGCACGACATAGAGTAGTAACAGTAAACTCTAAATTATAAAGGTACTTATTGACCTTATAGTGTCTCATCAGGAGCCCTGTGATTAGGCGTAGGTCCACCCTGTTGAAACCCAAGGATACTGGACTAACAGGATGGCTCAATCCCATAAGATGTGTATACGCTAAAACTTAGTCGTTAGACAGAGACGCTAAGCCTGGCAGTGACGTTAAAGGGTAGCGAGGGATTATCGCAGATTGAGCTATCCTGTTAGTCTAGTGTCCTTGGTTGAAACCTGTAAAGAACCTGTTACCACCCCCGAGCCCCTGAGTGGACACAAGGTCTACGCGGTCATATTCCAGGGTAGTTTCACCACTCTCAGGTCCATCCGCGCAAACTTGATAGCGTGTAAACGGGAAGAAAGAAAATAACACAAAATTTTTTTATGACTAACCTAATTTAACTGTAAATAAAATAAAACACAAACAAAAATAAACCCTAAATATAGTAAATTAATCTCTAATGAAACAATCGAATTTACGGAATGGCCTTACATCTACAAAACAAATGTCTTAATACTACTTACTGCTATTGTCCGTCGAATACCCCTTTATTTGTCTTTTGTTGATAGTCGCTGATTACCCAATTTTCCACTTTTTCTCTTTACTACTTAGCACCTACCGACTCTCAAGTCTCACCACTCACTTTTTAGTTAATTGTTCTTTCTTTCACGTCCCTCTACATGGACTCCCAGAGGTTTTTCTCCCCTTTTCCCCACCTTTCTATAACGCCCTCCCGCTTTGTTTATAGGTTCGCGACACACTACTCACAAGAATAATAACCCAGATTGTTACAAACAGAAATGCCTCAGTATCAGTACATAGTAGAAACATGTAAAATATTAAGACGCACTATTCAGCGATTTGCGAGTAAATCGCGATTTCACCCCTCGATTCAATGTCACGCCACTTATATATCAATGGCTGGCTTCCTCCCCCAATCGCCCCTTGTTGACTACCACGAACCGTCTTTCACATGCGGAACGAAATGGTTCAAATCTTAGTAAGTAACCTTTTTTTAACCTAACTGGAAAATAATCTAATCTTTCACACATTTGTACTATGCATAGTACTTATCGATTGGTACCACTTTAATCAAAATCGGTGAATACAAAATCGTGTGGTCTCCTTGTGAGTTTCACAACACACCATTTCATTTTTATTTTTAAATAAACGTGATAGCTATTTGAAAGGCGTTATTTTTACAAACTAATTATTACTGTAAAACTTTATTACCGTATTCGTTTGAATCTAACAATAAGCCGCACTATTTTTGCTGTATAATCGTTCATAAAAATGGGGTGCGGCTTAGATTCGAAGAACCTAATTCAAAAATATAAAATACCTAACAAAAAAATTTAATCGTCGATGTTAATTGAAGTTTTAATTTAAGATAAAAATCACTTTTTAATTTTGACAAATAGATTCTGTAATTTTTATTAACTAGATAAAATTTTTAAAACAAGATAACATTGATATTATTTTATTCCTGTATCTTTCATTTAATAATAAAATTTGCTTAATATCCTGATTAATTAAATTAGTATTAACCAAAAATTTACTTTAGCACCACTAATTTTAATTTTATTAACCACATCATACGTCTACGCTTCTTCTCATTCTTCCAATTTTTTATTTTGTCATCACTCAACAAGTTCTTCTTTGTTCATCTTTCTTTGGCTTTAGATTATTAGGTCCTCTTCCAAATACTTATATTTTCACGAAAAGACTTGCTGAAATGATTGCAATGGATATGGGAGAAAAGATACCATTAATAATAGCAAGACCTTCAATTGGTAAGGAACCAAAAGCGAGAAAAATTCAATAAATTTGATAGTTTTGGTCAACAACTATTTCGTTTTAGTTCTTCCCTCAGTCAAAGAACCAATTCCAGGTTGGGTAGACAACTGGAACGGTCCAACAGGTATATTTGTTGCTGGCGGCGCAGGAGTTATGCGAACAGTTTTATGTGATCCTAAAGTTTCCCCGGAATTAATACCCGTAGATGTTGCTATAAATTCTTTAATCATAAGTGCATATGAAAGAGCAACAGTCCCGTAAGAAATTTTTGTCTTTTAAAAGGTTTATCTCAATTAAAGCTCTTTAAATTAAAACTTTTAGCTATTGTAACGTACCAGTTATTAACGTAACTAACGGAGATTATTTACGTCAGACTTGGGGTGATATAATTACAAACTGTCGAACTGTTAACAAAGAATATCCATTTAAATACGTTCTTTGGAATTATGGAGTAACCATAACACAAAATTATTACGTATTCATCTTACTGACATATCTCTTCCACTTTATTCCCGCTTTTGTAATTGATTTTCTGTTAATTATGTTTCTTCAAAAACCTTTGTAAGTTTTTTTTATTACCACAGTTTATTATTTACATAATTTCTTTCTTAAAACTTAAGCTTGACTTCTATCCAAAAGCGAATTCTTATGGCCGTGAAGGTTTTAAAACCCTTCACCTTAAACGAATGGATGTTTGTTAACAAAAATTTCACTGAGTTGCATCGAAAACTCGATAAAGCTGATAATGATAGATTTTACGGTATTGAATGTGATGTTGAGCCGATGAAAATGGCTTATGATGCGATTCGAGCCGCGAAAATACATTTGCTTAAGGAAGGAAATCCAGATAAAGTGGATCATACAATTTATAAAATTCGCGATAAAATGTAAGACTTGTACAAATTGTCTTTAAAAAATTCATTTATAGACAAATATTTTTACAGATTATACGTAGTGGATGCTATAATTAAAATATATCTTTCGTATATGGTGCTAAAATTGTGTTTAACATCAGTAGGGAAATGGTTTTAAGTAATACAAATCAATAATAATTGTTATTTCAAATACTATTTTTAATTTTATCTTATTTTTAATTTTTTTAATATAATTGCTTCCCCAGATATTTTTATTTTATTTAATTGAACCGATTAAACTCAATTTCCTCTTACAAATACAAAATACAAAACACAAAAACACACAACAACAAAATAAACGATACAATTTTAGTTTACTTGGTCCACATCCAAACACTTACACATTCACTAAACGTCTTTCAGAGATAATCGCAAAAGATATGGGAGATAAATTACCTTTGGTAATTACACGACCGTCCATTGGTAAGCTTTTAACAACTTTTAAATGTACTTGTTTACTTAAAGTGTTTATTTAAAGCAATTAAAAATATTTCTTTATGATTTAATGAATGATTTTTCAAGATTTATTTTTTAGTAATTTCTTTTATAAATTTTATGCATTATAGTTGTACCAGCTTTATATGAACCAGTTCCAGGATGGGTAGATAGTTTTTACGGACCGGTTGGTTTATGTTTTGCTGCTGGAAAAGGCGTTTTAAAGATTGCTTTAGTCGATCCCAACATTCTTCCGCAAGCTATTCCTGTAGATGCGGCTATTAACGGTTTGATTGTGGCCAGTTACGTTCGAGGAACGCAACAGTAATCAAATAAAAATAATGAAATAATAAATTCCTAGACAAAATTAACGTTTTATTAAATCACATTGTTAAAGTTAAGTAATTACAAGTGATTAAGTAATCATAAACGTCAATTTTGTCCAGGAGTTTATTATAGAGGTGTTAGGTTTTAATTACATATTTGATAATTAACTGGCGTATTTTCTGATTAAAAATAAGTAAAAAAGTTCTCAATGAATATGAGTTTCCGAATGGTTTATTTTTCTTTGCAATATTTATTTATTTTTCGAAATTATATCAATAGAATTTTCATAATGTATAACCATAGAAGTATTATAAAAACTTTGAACAACCTATTTGACGAAAAAGTGAAAGTACAACTTTTTACTTCTTAACTATAGATATATAAATTACTATTTGGTTTGTTCTCAAAACGATAAGAAATCTGTTCCAGACTTTGTTGTCTTTCCTTAACGTTTAACACAAAATTTTTATTCTCCTCATTTGAATAAAAAGTACTCGATGACTTAAGCATATCGCACTTGTCAGTAAACTTAAACAAATATTTTAAAGCTAAGGTTTTCATAAATAAGTCTCAAACGCTACCAGCTTTAAAAATCAGCAATTCCCAAAAATCGAGAGTGATTGATCAAAATGCTACTATTAATTATAGAGTTTTTCTCATTTTTTGTTGGCCACAAACATGATGACCATTTAAAAGACTTTGTTTTCAGAAAATAATTGTTGATGAAAGCTACACTATGTATTGAATAAAAATATAAGTTTTTGGCATTGGTCATATCGTTCGTATAACCGTAATAACACTTAAAAAATATGAAAAAGTCATTGCACCACCCTGTAGTCCTTACACTTAAACAGACGAAAACTGACAATGAGTTTATTTTGTCTGTGAGGTGTCTAGAAAAGGATGATGAATGGACAAAAATTTTACTCTAATGTAATAGGACTTAAAAGGTGAAAATAATTCTAACTGTGAATTGTAATATAACTCTGTTCGATAATATGTAAGCCATTTACATATTTATAACCGAAAGATATAAGATTGTATCTCTATTCTTTTCCTTGTATTTCCGTTTAACATTTTTAATTAGTTTTGTGACACTGACAATGAGTAGGTTATACACTATAGAAATATTATTAAAAAAAGAGATAGATATACAACTCTTTACCTCTTGGTTAAAGTTATGCATAGCAAAACGTAATCGCTCATTATTATGGAACAGAGATAGTATATCTTTTCTAAGTTATTTTTCTAGGTCAAATCTTTTACCAATAAATAAACGTTGTGAAATCAACATGACAACATTTATTACATTTTTACCCAATTCTTTTTGTTACTGTAGAGCTCGTAAGTTTAACTTGGATTTAATTATAATATTATGTTCAATAAAATCACAACCGATAATAGAATGGATTAGTTTTCCTACACTTCAAGTTGGTACACTTTAAATTGAAATGTATTTTGTATTATTGTCTAATTTAAAATTTTGGGCTGGGTTTAGTGCTCAACCGACGATCAGCGCTGACATCGATTGTGCGTACCTATATCAACGTGCATGAGTATTCACTTCTGCACTGATGAACAATTAGGCCTGTTTCACACATACGCGGTTCCATTCGGTTCTGTTTATTTTCGACTCGTTTTCGGTGGTTACCAAAAAGTGTGAAACGGTATTTCGATTTCTATTCAGTTCCTAATAGAAACCGTAAAACATCACATCAAATATTTCATCGACATGAATAGGTTTCATCAGGTTTCAACAGAAAGCAATCAGATCGTTCACACACATTTTTTTCAAAAGTTGTATTTTTTTAAATAAAATAAGCAGTTTACCAGAAGATATTGATGAGAAATGATTGATTTCTACAGTACAATTTAAACCAATGTTGCTTCATCAACTGATTTCGTCGACATTCTGAAATAATAAAAAAAAATTCCTTCGTGAAAGTTTGGGAAGATGGTGTGTAATTCTCCAAATTCTAGCCACGAAGTGGTGAGAAAGAAACAACTACGCAACAACATAACTTCCTTTGATTGATGATCGTTATTCATTACGCCATTGAATGTGTGTACGGCCGAAAATGCAAAACCTACTATAAACCGTAAAAGAACTACGTATGTGTGAAAAGATTTTATTCATTTTCCGATGCAGCCTAAAACGAATGGAACCGCATAGAAACGCATATGTATGAAAAAAGAACCCTTCCGCTGCGGGTATGAAGATCGTCGGTCAAATGCGTTACTGTCCTTACGTACTGTAACCAGAAATAGAGCTGCACCAGGAAGAGAAAGATGAAAGAGTACTCGGCAATGTTACAGAAAGGGAGCTTACCTTTTCATCTTTCTCTTCATGGTCCAGCTCCATTTAGGGTTATAGTACGTCAGTCAGTTGAGAGACTGTTGCTTTGTATTACAGCGTTCAGTGTTTGGCAGATTCGTCAATGTGTGTACAATTCTCTTAAATAATAAAATAAACCTTGATACAGGACGGCTAATTACCGATGTCCGACTGCATCCAGAATTATAGGACGTGTTCCAATATGTATAGAGATCGTGATGCATTAAAAGTTTGGCCTTCGTCTTCACTTTTTATTTCGAGTTTGTCTTCGAATGGAATACTTTAACCGTTTGATTGCTAAGCAATTTTTGTAAAAACGATCGAAAACTGCGGGACATTGACTTGATTTTGTGTTTAGCAAAGTACGCGTGAGTTCAGACTACGTTTTCTCCAACGGTGCAACAAAGGCATACTGAAACTCACAGCGCAAAAGCGCTGCATCGCGGTTTTCGACACAAATGAACGAAGCGCTATCGCGCCTCGTAGCAGTCTAACGATTAAGCAGTGTCTCAATTTGTTAATGCGTCCATTTTTCTTGAGAATGTACAAGCTTGCTTCCGTTTATTAATCAGCCAAACACTGAACAACACTCAACTAACCGACGGTGAGCGCCTTTCGCCAGTATTGACATCAGCACAGATCGTCGGTTGAGCACTAAATCCAGCCTTACCCCGGGTGTTCACTGGATCGTACCGATCATAATCGGGCCGACTTGATCATAATCGAAACGACGAAAATCGCCAGTGTATGTCTAATGCTATTTTTGACAACATGCCATCTAGTGAAGAAGAGGAAAAAAGACAGCCCGCACAGGGGTGCTTTTATATGTGCACGGGAACAAAGATGTTCAGATATGACTTACAATTAGGGCCGATTTATTCACCTTTGGGTACATTAATCTAGCCGATAATTTCCATGGTTATTATAATTTCGCATGGTATGATTGGCTATTTTGCCTATAACCATAGTAAATATCATGCAGATTAATTTATTCAACGGTGAATAAACAGGCCCTCAAATTCAAAAACAACTATCAAATCGGATACCTACTACCGACTATGATCTTGCAAATAGAATCGGGTTCAACTGGTCGACATACGATTTAAGTCAGATTTTGATCGTGCCGTTCCCGTCCTCAAGCCGGGTGTCCACTGGATCGCTCCGATAATAATCAGGCCGACTTAAGTCTGTTGCTAAGATTAGTCAGAACGAGGGAAATCGCCAGAGTGTGTCCATTGTTACTTTTGACAATGTATTATCAAGTGAAGAAGAATTTGTTGAAGAAAAAAGAAAGGTCTCCACAGATACAGGGTATATCCATATGTAAAAGGTAACCCTCATAGAGGTCCTTTTATATGTGGCATACGATTTCAGTCGGACTAACTAATGTCGTATCAATTGATATACGTCAGTATAAACATGTAAGCATTACCTTAATAGGACGTTTCAAATCGCACCGATTTTGGTCGACCTGATCTGTTTGACACCCGCTCTTGGTATGTGTCAAAAAGTGTGTTATGTAGAAAGTTGGACCTTGTGTGAGGAAAATAATACGCTAAAACAATAAATACTTTACTAATATATTGTTAGAATACACACCACATTGTTTAACAGTTACAATACACCACTTTGGTAAAATTAACGGTAATACCCCACTTTGGCAACACACAATCTCGCGCAACGATATCTCAAACCTTACTCTCCCTTCCCTTTCTCTCACAGCATGAACAGCCCTTCTTCCTTCGCTCTCTCCCGCTTCTCAATATGTATCTTGATGACTTTGGTCCCACATTTACTATCTAAAATATTATGATACAGTGACGAGCAAAAAATTTAGAAGACTTACAAAATTTGATAGCTTTTTATAGTGTTGATATTAAGTTTATACTTGCAAAATAGTCTATAAAAGAAGTCGGCAGCCTTTTCTGCACTGCGGGCCATTTTCAAAAACAATGTTTTTAAGCGGGCCGCAATCAGATAATTGCAATTGTAGAGGTTGGGGCTCAATTATTTAAGATAATTAAACCCCATCGATGAACCGCCATTATTAAAAATGAACGGGGTAACGTAGCCGCCACCAGGGCAAGGTTTTTCCCCGGGAAAACCTTCCGGAAAAGCCGTGGATTCTTGCGCCAAGGCTCTTGATTTGAAATGCAAGTGTTGCAGGGTAGAAAGTGATATAAAAAAAAACTACTTTATTTTTATTATCAAAACTTTAATTAAACCAGATTCAGAAAAGGAAAAATTAAACTCTAGTGAATAAAAACACAAACCTATCTTTAAAAGTTTATTAAGAAAATGCAAAACTTTATTAATCTAATTAATCAAGAGGATAGCTATGCGAATTCCTAACTCAAATAATTGTTAACCGGAGAGATTTGTCTAATAGTAAATATTTACTCAGGCTCAGAAAACTCACCCCTTTTCCTCAACCACAAAACCCATTGGTTTGCGGTTATGCCCTCAGTTTGCACTCCACGAAGATGGCGAAATTACCATAACGGAGATAAACTCCGGATGGGAGCACGCGCAAGTCTATCATGCGGACATAACCGCCGAGGAAAACTCAAACTCGGACGCGAAATCTGAACCCGCGAAAAACCGTCGATGTGTTGAATAGCTTCTCAAAGCATATCCAACACATTGTCGCGAAGAAGAAAAATCTTCTTGACTCGAAGAGAACCCCGGGAAGAGAGAGCGATTCAAGCCCAAAACTTCCCTTTTAAAAGCACGCGTCTCTTGTAAAGTTGGTGGGAGAACATCTTTAGACTTTTCTACTAAGTAAAATTCCAACGCGTAGGTCAAGATAAATTTATTCAAAGGTTCGGCTGACTCGAGTTTAACAACTTCCCAAAAACAACCCTTAGTTAAACTCTTTTACCTGCCAACAGGCACTTTTAAAAATGACATTCTTATTGCTGAAATTTATTACTTCTTTGCAAGGACAGAGTCCTTTCTACCTGACTTGAAGTGAAAACACAAAATACAAAACTAAAATTTAATTAAAAAAAAAAGATCTTTAAATTTAACCCGTAATAATTGAATCAACCGAATAATCCGAATTATTACACAATAGCAACATTAATGTACTATAACCAGCAATGAAGCTGCACCATGAAGAGAAAGATGAAAGAGCGCTCGTCAATGTTACGGAGTGGGAGCTTACTTCTTTTATCTTCCTCTTCATGCTGCAGCTCCATTTCGGGTTATAGTACGTCAATTTCTATTGCCGTTTCCGTGGCAATTTATTATAATAATTATAATAAACCAATCATTGTAATTATTACAATGATTGTAATAATTACAATGATTGGTGAGCCGCATAAAAACTAACATCGGGTCGCACGTGGCTCGCTAGCAGCAAATTGCAGACCCCTGGTATACAACATTTTGTTTATTAAATGTAAACGGAGAACTCTATATTGACTTTTATTATTTTATTTAAAAATCAGAGAATTTCGATTTTTGATTCATTATTATTCGCAGTTAAATTAGAGACTTATTTTTCTTAGGTTAATAACTCAACAACCTTTGAGTTATTGAAATCCAACCGAAAGAAATTGTATTTATTTAACACCCAAAAATGTTATTGTCAAATTAAAGAGTGAAAATCTACAAAACTTTCTGTGTCACTCCTTTATTGAAAACACCATACCATTACCATCAGTAATCGATAGTGTCATTCGAAAGTCGTATCATTTTTTGAAACGGTTTTTCAGTGCATAAAAAAGTGTTAATGTAAAACACATTCTCATGTCAGTGCAGCTTTTAAACTGTTTTTATTACGTGTTGACTCAAAAACGTAATAAATCAACATGTGAAATTTAGGCATACATTCAGAATTAAATACTTCGGAAAATCGAACTTGTAATCTTATTGTAATCTAATCCAAAGTAAACTTAACTGATAATGAGCCCAAAACCTGGAATATACCAAATTGATAATCAGAAAATATGCCAAAAAAATTAAACAAATAAAATTTTATTATACCTTGTATATTAATTGTTAATTTTAGGTATTCCGACACACCTGTATTTAATTTAACCCAAGGAAATTTACATCAAATGCGATGGGGAGAATTTTTTGATATTTCCCTACAACTCACTTATAAATATCCTTTTAAAAAAGTACTTTGGTACCCGAGATTTTCCACAACAACAAGTTTCGCTTTGAACACATTTTACACCTACATTTATCATTTTATACCAGCGTTATTTGTCGATTTCTTATTAATCATGTTTTTACAAAAACCATTGTAAGTTAATATTTTTATTTAGTGATAAATACCATTTGTATCTTTCATATAATTTGTTACTAATTTACATTTATTTTTTCAAGCTTAATTGAAATCCAACAAAGGATATATTCAGCTTCTAAACTTCTATATCACTTTACCGTAAAGGAATGGGAATTTTCCATTACCAATATACTCCAGACAAATCAAAAATTAACCGAAGAAGATCAAAAAGCATTTTATGGGGTTAATGGACTTGAATTAGATTTCAATAAGTATTTTCTGGACATGTTCTTCTTTACGAGAAAATATTTATTTAAAGATGATGTTGAAAATGTTAAATTTTATAGAATAAGAGATAAAGTGTAAGATTTAGTTTATTTAAAAAATATATTTTTTTATTTATTTTTTAATTTTTTAGATTATACGTTTTGGATTTATTCATTAAATTAATGTTTTATTACTGGATTTTAAAATTTATCCGAATGCTTATTCTAAGATTTTTTTATTAATCATATTATTTAATACTACTATTTTAAGTTATTTAGTGTTTAAGTATGTTTTCTTTTTTTATGGATTACGGGATCTTTTCAAATCGTAAAAGGTCGGAGGTTATTTGAATTTTAAATGAACTATCTATACAATAAAGCGCTTCAACAGAAAACAATAGTAGTTTTAAATTTTAAATAATATTGACCCTTCGATTCAAACTGAACTGTTTAAAATCGTACACAAAAAAAATGATGTCACCATTAAAAAAAAATCTTCCTATAATTCCCTTGTTTATGTTCCACTAAAATAAATCTTCCGGTAGTTGATGCGTTTTAAACTGCTGACTACGCAAAAAATTTCAAAGAAAAAAAACCCACATCGGCAAATTACACACTCATTCCTATCGTTTATTCGTACCTACGTAAACTACATTATTGAATCGTTATAATGTGAATTAGACATTATAACACGTGGTCGCGGTTCAAGTTTTGTTAAATTTATTCGACCTTTATTAAATCAACTTCAGAAGACGGGACACCGGTTGACGTAAATACCGGTGTAAAACAGAAGTTGAATTCATTTTAAAACCACAAGTTTGACCGTGAGGTTCATATTAAAATAACCAAAGTAAAAATGACCGAAATTAACACTGATATATTACCACCTTTAGAAGATTTTTATAAGGGAAGATGTGTTTTTGTAACTGGAGGGACTGGATTTATGGGAAAAGTACTTTTAGAAAAATTGGTTAGGTCTTTGTCTTGTTTAGATACTATTTACATACTTTTAAGACCTAAAAAAGGGTTAAGTGTTGAAGAAAGGGTTAAGAAATTAATAACAAGTTTGGTGAGTAAATTTCATTTTTTGTTTATTAAAGGAAAAGTTCTTTTTGCGTATTTTTTTTTTAATTGATCTATTTTTAAGAAGACTGTTTATAGTTTATAACTTTTTTCTAACCTGTTTTGATTTGAATTTTGTAGTGAACAAAGTTGAAAATGCATATTATATTTTCAACAAATCAAAAGTAAAATTAGATTTAATTAAACAAATTTAAATTCCTTAAATCAAAAAACTGGTTAAATAATTTAACAAAAAAAAGTTAATTTTTATAAAGATAATTATAAACAACCTTGACTATTAAACAACATATGTATTTATTTAAATTTTTTCGCAAATTTAATTCCTCGAATTCCGTTACTTATACTACTTTTTTTTTAGCCATTCACCTTGAACAATTTAAACCCGGAACATTTATCCAAAATAAAACCGATTCAAGGTGACATCACTAAAGAAGACTTTGATATGTCGGAAGAAGATAAATCTAAATTAATCGAGGACGTGTCTGTTGTATTTCACTTAGCAGCTGCAATTCGAATGGACTTGCCATTAAAAGATGCCATTATATCCAATACAAAGTCCACGTTGCAGTTATTTAATTTCTGCACGAAGATAAAAAAATTAGTTGTACGTTTAATACAAAATGAATTATTCCAATTCGTATTCTTTAAAAACAATTTTTATACAGAAAATTTGGTGATTTATTTTATTTTGTTTTGTATGTTTTGTAGTCTGTCGTTCATTTATCTACAGCTTATTGTAACGTGGAAATAAGTCTAATGGAAGAGCAAGTTTATCCTCTAAACGTGGATCCATATAAAATTATAGACTTGGTCGAGTGGATGGACAATAAATCACTTGCTGCTATCGAACAAAGGTAAATTTGGTGTTTTTGGAAAGTAGGTCAGTGTTAAAACCGGCAGAAAGCGAGAGTAAGGTCGATTATTTAATCCAGAGTAATTTATGAAAGTAGAGTTTTTAATACAATTTAATTATTGGTTGTTACGATTTATGATAAGGTGTGTACCATCAGTGTCCAAAAAATCTTGGGACAAGCTGTGAATTGAAAAACGTGAAAAATAACCATGTTTATACCGATTAAATTGGGCTTTTTGAAGGAAGGTTATAATGCCAGGTTATGTTATGTTATTCTTCCGGTTGAGTTTTAGAGTTTAAACATTCAGTTCCTATCACACTCCAGCTACAGGATTTCTGCAGACTTGACAGAATTCTTGGATTCTTGTGATTTCTTATTCTCTTCTTCTTTAAAACGTTTTTATTATTTTTTCTCTACTCTCATCTTTCTTGGTTTCCAAATTGATCAGGTTTTCCTTTTTAGTGATCTTCCCTCTTTCGGCTACTTTATTTAATTTCCTGTCCAGTGGTTAATAAATACTCACGAAATTCTAACTTATAACTTAATGCCAGGTTATTATTTATTTATTTATTTATTTTACAGGGTATTGTAGTTGGAGTTTGAGTGTTTAGCTCTTCTTCTCCAGTCTCGATATTTATGCATCACATTTTTCCATCAAAATCTGCGATCTGAGTATGATGAGCACATTTTGATTTCTTTATCCGTACTATATTTTAACTTGCCCTTTCAAAGGTATAGTCTATTAACATTTTCAAAATCATACAAAGTAAGATATATTTCCAGATTATTATCGACAAGTAAAGAAGTTAGGTTATAAGGGGGATACCTTTCCTTTAATATTAATTTGCGAATCATATTATTTCTGGCTAGTTTATACATGTTACAAGCAAAAAACAAATGATTCAAATCGCCTTACTGTCCACAATCGCAATTTGGGCTTTGTCTCAGTTTAATTCTGTGAAGGTGAGCCGGGAACATAGCATGCCCCAAACGGAGTCTTGAGAATATCGAAAAGAAATTTCTTGATATAAAAAGAAAGGTTTCAAACCACGCCCTGCTACCAATTTCACCTTGTACTCCTTTATAGGATAATCCTTTATAATTTAGTGAGTTTTTCGCTTCAAGCTGCCACCTTTCCCAAATACGTTTCTTTACATCAACAAAAACCTCCCTCACTCCTAGCTTGGTATTCAACATTTGTTTCTCATGTCCATGTCTGGCTAAATCATCAGCTCTTTCATTTCCCTCTATTTCGTAATGACCCTATATCCAGCAAACATAAATATTTCTTTTTTCCTGCCAAGCCTTATACAATTCCTCCACGATCTCAAGCAAATGCCAGGTTATATTGCCCTACTAATTTTGATCTTTCGACACGTGAAATGACAATTACTCGCAATTACACACTAAAAAAATGTTTGGTGTTCCAATATTTTATGGGTATCCATGATACAAGGTGGATCTAAAGTCTAAAAAGTAATCTAAAAGCTCGTTTAAATAGATGTGTAATCTTCGTTCGACGAAAGATGTCTCATTCGTCCTTACTTGTCACCACTTTCTCGACGTATGCTAAACAACTTTTTTCTCAAATTGTATATGATAGAGAGAGATGAAAACTGAAAATACTGATCTAGGATAACACAATTAATTCATGACGCATGAGACATCTTTCTGCGAACGAACTATGTACATGTAATTAAAACCCCTTTTTCGTCTAGCAATAAATACCTTTCTAACAATAAGTGTATTTATTTATTGAAAGATTCACAATAACAAGAGAGTTCATAATTAGCCGTCATAAAAAAAAACAGAATAAAATTAGAGGTCTTTATACAAAATCGTCTAAAAAGAATTATAATATAAAATCGTCTAAAAAAATTATAATACAAAATCGTCCAAAAGACGACAAGTTTAAGGATTTTAGTCGAAGTAAGACGAGAAGAAAGCTAAACTAAATAGGAAGTTTGATGGTTTTAGACAAATTTAAATGATTTTATAAAAAGTCAAACGATTTTAGACGAAGTTTAACGATTTTTTTCAAAATCAGGTGGAATAAATTAAAGTATATCGATTATAGACAAAAGTTACAAATTTTAAACAAAGTTAACTGTTTTTGGACGAAGTTTAACGGTTTAACGAATGTATACTAACATTTTTTTTAATTTATTTTTGTTTTTAGTTTATTTATCGAAAAACGATTAAACACACTTTATTTTTCCGTTTCAATCAGAAATTTCTTTGCAAAATTTCCCCTCTTGTAGTATTTTGTTTAAATATTTGTTTTAATTCGTTTATTATTTATTTTTTGGCACTATTTTCCATTTTAATCAGCTTCTTTTTTGACTTATTTATTTAGTACAACAGATTTATTCATTTTTGTTTTTAGTTTATTTATCGAAAAAAAAAAAAAAAAAAATGGGTGCAAGTTATTTTATCATTTCAACCAAATATTCTGCTAAAGAAAAACGGTTAAAATGTTTTTCGTTGGTTCCTGGTTTGCTGTCTTTGTGTATTCGGTCTCTGTTGAGCTTCTGGAGTATCTTTCGGTTCACCTGTACTTTAAAAATTAGCCAAATCATCTTGAAAATCTATATCAGGTTTTACAGAAGAATAAATGAAATAATTGAAGTTGTACTCAATAATAACAATAAACACTTGAGAGTTTATTGTTTGTTGTGGTTGAAACGGGTTGGGGATTTTAATCGGAGTAATTCTCCTGCTGTTTGGGTGTAAACGTTTTTCAATTTTATGTTCATTTATCACTTAAAAAAATTGTTTAATACAACGTGGTTTAATTTTTCACTTTTATATAATAGCGGATCTCTGATCGGAACAAATATTTTGTAATTTTGGGACTACATTTTTTAAGAATCTTTCAATTTTTCAATTTTAACTTCATTTTTCAAAAATTCATCATGGCTTTAATAAATGTTCTTTACAGTACGATGCGATTAATCTGAAGACGATCTGTAGATCGAAATCCGGATAGTTGAGCTCATAATAATAAAATTATCTTCAGTACAACTTCAATTCTTTCATTTATTCACTTGAAACTGAAGAACGGAATTATTCCTATCAAATTTACAGAAGAAGTTCCATCGATTGGTTTCGAAAAAATCTTCAATTAAATGTTATTAATCAGGAGTAGATAAGTTTCGATCCATCTTTTCACCAGGATAATATGAAGTGAATTAAAAGAGATATCTTCAGCACTTAACTGGTTTATTTTATGTTAGCCTATGTACTATGGCTATGTACTATGTACTATATTAGGCTAACATAAAATAAACCAGTTAAGTGTTGAAGATATCTCTTTTAATTCACTAAACGTTATTAGTTTTATTAACGTAGTAGACAATTAACTCCAAATTTTTTGAAATTTCTGTAACAGTAGAATTTGGTGATTGAGTTGTAGAAATCATATCGCCAATACTAACAATTGTGTTTTGAACGATTTTCATTGCCGTTTTTCTCATTTTCAGGTTTTAAAGTAAGGACTTTTTTAATGAGTTTTTTTTCTTTAAAATTTTCCGAATCACCTTGAGGAGATGATTTTTTTTACTTTTAATCTTTTTTCATATCAATAATTTTCTTGATTTTTAACATTTCCATTTTTAATGAAATAATGGAATTATTACGCACAATTATTAATTCAATAATTAAATAATTGTTTAATTATTGATTAACTATTTAATTATTGATTTCCATTTTTGTTGTTATAAAAAAAATCGGTGTGGGTTTATTTTTATTACTTTTATTGAGTGACTATGAACTGACCTTAATCGTTTTATGTTGGACTTTTTTTTTCATTTTTTTCGGGTAATTTATTATCTATGTCAAGATCATATTCGTCGAAATCTTCCACAATCGGAAGTTGTTTTTGATGGGTTTTGTTGAATTTCATCATCGAACTGTCTGAAAATAATGGATTCATTTCAAGTTTTTTATTAAGATATTTATTATTTTTGTTTTTATTTTGGAGGTTATTTATACATATTTTTACTATATGCATTTTTTAAATATTTCGACGCTCTCAAGCCAAAACGGCATAAACGCCAAAACGGCCATATTTTAGTTAGCTACACCGTTGAGTAGCATTTTTACATCTGCATGCAACAGTTAAAGCGGCATACCCGCAAACAAACTTCATTTGCTATAAAATTGGTTTAAAGTTTGCGTAAAAGCCATTTAAGATTCATTATGTCAATCGTTTTTTGCGTTTTCTGAAAAATTAGGTTAATGTCGTTTATGCCGTTTTGGCTTGGCAGCGTCGATTTAATGATTGGCATTCTTTTTGATTGATGAAGACGAGGTGTATTTTGTAAAATAAATTTCGTCGGTTTATTGGATGTTTTTTTAAATATTTCGAAATACCTTGAGAAGTTGACGTAATTTTTTTTCTACCCTTGATCTTTTTTCATATCAATAATTTTCTTTCTGTGACCTTTTTGTTGCTATAGAAATAACCTGACAAAATAAAATGATTTAATATATAGATGTCTCTAAATTAGACGGCCATAATAATTACTTTAGACGAAGTTAACGATTTTATTCTAAGTTAGTTGGAATAAAACGAAGTTACGCGATTGTAGACAAAAGTCGCTTATTTTACAGCAAGTTAACTGTCTTTGTAGGAAGTTTAACGATTTCATACGAAATTAGATGAAATTAGATAAATTAAATTAAATTAGACGATTTCAAACTAACCGTTCGTAGAAACGAAGTTAGGTAGGCTATTTTAGATAAAATCAAATGACGATTTTAAATGAACCTAGACGATTTAGTATATACATATTTTTTATTTTTGTTTTTGGTTTATTTGTCGCAAAAAAACCCTCGTGCAAGTTATTTTATCATTTCAACCAATTATTCTGCTAAAGAAAAACGGATAAAATGTTTTTCGTTGGTTCCTGATTAGCTGTCTTTGTGTATTTGGTCATTATTGAGTTTTTGGACTATTGTTCGGTTCATCTGTACTTTCAAAATTAGCCAAATCATCTTGAAAATCTATATCAGATTTTTCAGAAGTTTTGTCGATTGGTTTTGAAGAAATCTCCAATGAAACGTTATTAGTTTTATTTACGTCGTCTACAATTAACTCTAAATCTTTTGAAATTTCTGTTATAGTAAGATTTGGTGGTTGAGTAGTAGAAACCATATTGTGAATACTAACCGTGTATTTTGAACGATCTTCATTGTCGTTTTTATCATTTTATTTTTTTAAAGTAAGGACTTGTTTAATGTTTTTTTTTTCCTTTTTTTCTTCTTTAAAATCTTCCGAATCACCTTGAGGAAATGAATTTCTTTTTACCTTTAATCTTTTTTCGTATCAATAACTTTCTTCATTGCCAAACTTCGTACTTTTATCGTTAAAAAAAGAATAGGTGTGTGTTTGCTTTTAATACTTTTATTGAGTCACTATAGGTTGACCTTAATCGTTTTATGTTGAATTTTTTCCGTTATTTTTTCGGGTAATTTATTATTTATATCAAGATCGATTTCATCGTTTGCATCGAAATCTTCCATAATCGGACGTTGTTTTCGACGGGTTTCGTTTATTTTATAATCGAACCGGTTGAAAGTAATAGAATCAATTCTAGCTCTCTATTAATTTATTTATCGTTTTTATTTTGGTGGTCATATAGGCTTTTACCCTATGCATTTTTTAAATATTTAATGATTGGCATTCTTTTTGAATTAGTGAAGTGGTATATATTTTTTTAAATAAATTTCGTTGGTTTATAGGATGTTTCTTAAAATATTTCGAAATACCTTGAGAAGTTGACATACTTTTTTACCCTTGATCTTTTTTTTTTTCGTATCAATAATTTTCTTTCTATGACCTTTTTTGTTGCTATAGAAATAATCTGACAATATAAAACGATTTAATGTATAGCTGTCCTGAAATTAGACGGCCATACGCTAATAGCACATTCTACGTTCAAAAATAAGAATAAAAGCTCAAATAACCATTGGTTGAAAAAAACCTTTTAAAGGAGCTACAGATACTTGAAGAGGGCAGCAGAAAAACGGTTTTTAAGAAGTATTCTCGGAATAACTTGGGTTATGTCAACAAAAACTGGTACACTAGCCTAAAATTCTAAGAAGAATTGTAAAAGAAAGTGGATGATGGTGTTGATTTTGCATCAAACCCATCAGTGTCTTTCGTGCAAAAGGGTGACTTGGTTAATTGTTTATCTGACTTCTTTGCACGTTAACTTTTTACAAGCCTAACTTAAAATTTAGATAGGCGTAGATATTCTACGTAAGAACGATCGTCTTACTGCATCTGCGTAACTGCAACTGTTTTCGATTAAATCATCTTTGAAGACTGACTAATCTTATATTTAAACCAAGTAGGATTTTTTGCTAAGAGTATACTAAGCGCTTTAACAGCGCAATATGTCGTTATCGTTGGGGGTTTGATTTAATGACTAAATTACGTAACCATCTAACCTAAAATGGTCTATTTTACCATTGCTCCCTTCATGGAATTGGAGCTCTTTTAGGAAACATTTTTCAACCAATGTTTATTTTGGGCTTTTACTCTTATTTTTGAAGGCAGAATGTGCCGGTATGACCGTTTAATTTCGGGACACCCAGTGTATTGGAATTTCTGGAGAAAATTTCTTTCTAATTTGTAAACTAATTTTTTCAGTTCCAATTCCATTTAATTCTATAAAATTGTAATCGTAAACATTTTCTATTATCTCAAAAAGATTTTCTTGATTTATAATACTTGCAAATTCGCTTGTTTTAAAATCCGAATTTCTATTTTGAATATCTTCGATGGTGAGTTCTTCCACCTTTAGTGTGATAGATTCTTTAATTAAATCACTCAATCTTTCCAAATATGAAGTCTCGATTAAAACGTCAATTGGTAATGAAGTCATTTGCTTATCTTTTTCATTAAAAAATTAATGTGCTTACTTCCAAACCATTCTGATTTGGTTTTTAAATGATTTGAAATTAAAGTGTATCTGCTGTATCTTGTTAAAGAAGAATATTCATAGGCAATTGTGATTGATCACTTTCTATAATTAGAAAAATGTTGGGTTTTTAGTTTTGATAGTAAAAGTTCCTTCAACTTTCAGAAAGTTTAAAAAATAATTAAGATCATCTCAATTTTGTACATTCTTCTAAGAATTTGGTTGTGTCTACGAGTTTGATTTTTGGTAATAAGGTCTGCTTGTTTAGTAAAACAATATAAATAAATATATATAAAAAAATAATAAAGTATACAATTGTTCGTCTTTCTATCTCTCACAATCAGTTTCGCGTGTTTTCACAACTCTCTTCTTTGCACGTCTTTTGTCGTTACTCTCGTCTATACTCAACTCTCATCTTTACAATACTCTCGTCTTTGCTCAACTCTCCTCTTTCCACAACTCTCTTCTTTACACGTCTTTCGTCTTTACAATACTTTCGTCTTTTCACAACTCTCTTTATATGTCTTTCGTCGTTATTGTCGTCTTTACTCAACTCTCTTCTGTACACGTCTTTCGTTGTTACTTTCGTCTTTACTCAACTCTTGTCTTTTCACAACTCTCTTCTTTACACGTCTTTCGTCTTTACAATACTTTCGTCTTTTCACAACTCTCTCTACACGTCTTTTGTCGTTACTCTCGTCTATACTCAACTCTCATCTTTACAATACTCTCGTCTTTGCTCAACTCTCCTCTTTCCACAACTCTCTTCTTTACACGTCTTTCGTCTTTACAACACTTTCGCCATTTCACAACTCTCTTTACACGTCTTTCTTCGTTATTCTCGTCTTTACTCAACTCTCGTCTTTACAATATTCTCGTCTTTTCACAACTCTCTTCTGTACACGTCTTTCGTCGTTACTTTTGTTTTTGCTCAACTCTCGTCTTTACTTAACTCTCGTCTTTTCGCAACTCCCTTTACACGTCTTTCTTCGTTATTCTCGTCTTTTCACAACTCCCTTTACACGTCTTTCTTCGTTATTCTCGTCTTTACTCAACTCTCGTCTTTACAATATTCTCGTCTTCTCACAACTCTCTTCTGTACACGTCTTTCGTCGTTACTTTTGTTTTTGCTCAACTCTCGTCTTTACTTAACTCTCGTCTTTTCACAACTCTCTTTTTTACGCGTCTTTCGTCATTACTCTCGTCTTTACTCAACTCTTGTCTTTTCACATCTCAACCCATCTAAACTCTCCTCGCCTTGCATTTAGTTAGTTATGTAACTTATAATAGTAATAAAAATAATCGTTTCCTACATTCTTTAAATTTTCTCTCTTTATTTCAGTTTAATAAGTCCACATCCGAACACATACACTTACACAAAACGTCTCTCAGAAATTATAGCAAAAGACATGGGAACCAAACTTCCAATGGTGATATTAAGACCATCGATTGTACTTCCTTCATTGTATGAACCAGCTCCAGGTTGGGTAGACAGTTTTTACGGCCCAATCGGTTTAATGGTAGCTGCTGGAAAGGGAGTTTTAAGAACGGCACTTCTCGATCCCGACATCTCACCACAAATTATTCCGGTTGATGTCGCTATAAATGGATTGATTATAAGTGGTTATTATCGTGGAATAACTCCGTACATATTTCCTTAACTTATTTAATTATTTAGTAATCTAATGATTTTATTAATTTTCAGGTTGTCAGAAACTCCAGTTTATAATATAACACAAGGTGATCGATATCACGTAACTTGGGGTGAAATTTTTGATTATTACAGAGAATTAGTGAGTGAATATCCTTTTAAAAAAATGCTTTGGTATCCAGCAGGACAACCGACAAAAAATTATTACTTAAATCAAGTTTATATGTTTTTATTTCATTTTATCCCCGCTTACATTGTTGATTTTCTTTTAATATTATTTATGCAAAAACCTTTGTAAGTATTCGAAAATTTTGATTTGTATTTAATCTTATTAATTTTTGAATTTATAGTTTAGTGTCGATACAAAATAGAATATACACCGCTTCGAACCTTCTTCAATACTTTACAATTAAAAAATGGAAATTTTCAAACGCCAGAGCATTGAATATGGTAAAACGATTAAATCCCAAAGATCAACAAGTCTATTACACCGATATAGACGTAGACGTTAAAAAATACATGTCTGATACGTTCTTTGGTGTGAGAAAGTATTGCGTAAAAGAAGATTTAAATAATATGGCTTATTATAAATTTCAATTTAAAGCGTAAGTTAATTTCTTTTAACAAAATAAAAAATGCTAACGATTTTTAATTTATTTAGGTTATACTTTCTGGATATAACAACGAAAATTCTTTTCTTATACGGATTCATCAAATTTTTAATATTTATTTTTCAATCACTTATTTTTTAAAACTTAAAACTAATAAATTCATTTTTTTTAAATAAAAATGTTTTAATAAAAACTTTATAATAACAATAACGAAACTTAATGTTCTTTAATGGTTTATTTATTTACTTATTACATTATAATTAGCACAATTACTGGTTAATATTTACACATATAATTACATAAAAATCCATAAATATTATAAATAAATGCTTTGCGTAATTTTTTTAAAATAATTCGATAATTAATTCATTACAAAGTTCGAAATGAATGTGTGTACATCTTCCAATTAAATAAATCTTGAATTAATGAATGGAAAAATATGAATGGAGAAAACATCAACATATTATTTGAGCAATTTGTGCGTTATTCGCGTAAAATCCAACTTAAAAACAAACGATTAAAAACGTACCAATAAAAGGTTATTAAATGGAATAAAAATAAAATTGTAAAAAGGACGGGAAGCAGGACGGTGCATAGCTCTTAAGGTGTTGCCACGTGTGCCGCTTAAGAATCAACATTTACTCCTAACAGTAGTAGCTCAAAATCTAGTAATTATGTAGTATCTAAAGGATATTGAGGATATTACATCTAGTCATTTTTTTTGGATTTTTTTTATTGAGGAAGTCTTCTTAAGAAATTTTAAGAAAACTTCTTTAAAAAATCCAATTTTCCTGAACTAAATCTACCCATCTATTAATTAAATTGATGGTGCTAACGCTTTATTATTTTAGTAATGCTAAGAAAAGTGTTATACTATCAACAAGAATTTTTTATTTAAAAATTATAAACAATTAGAGTCATTTTCCACTGTATTGGCGTTTTAAATTATCAATCTAATAAAAATTTAAAGGTTGTAAATCTTCAACTTGACGTTTTAAATGTAAATATGTAGTTTTAAACGTCAACTTGATGTTTTAAATGTCATCTTGACGTTTTAAATGTTATCTTGACGTTTTAAATGTTATCTTGACGTTTTAAACGTTTAGTGGACGTTTAAAACGTCAAAATTATTTAATGTTTTGATGAGTTTTTTAAAAATCTTTATTAGGAGTTGCAATAAATTTGACAATTTTAGTAAGAAATAGATATTTCAATCTATTTTGCCCTCTTTTTAAAATTTTTATAAATAAATTTTGAACGATTTATTAAAATTGGTTAAAAATTTTTAAGGTTCATTTCAGTCAACACTTTTCAGGATATCTGAAAATTTTTTTTAATGTTTAACGGAAGGTTGACAATTCGATAGAATCGATATTTCACTCTACCATCTGATAAAGCTTCCTCTTTTAATTTTCATAAATAGACTCTGTACGATGTTTAATAGTTAGTCAAGAATTTATAGAATTTGAGAGGCAAGTTTGAGATTATTGACATAAATTTAGTAGATTCCCTCATTCCTTTAGGATATTCGTTATTACATATTATTACCGATCGTTTTACTCGTTTTAGCCTGAAGCTTTCCCACTTTCGGATATTACTAAATTATTATTTACTTTTTCCATTACACATTCTCCACATCATTATTTTTCTAGGTTCGGGATTTCTTATACCATTAAACACGACCAAAGTAGACGATTTTAATCGAAATTATTTTCTCAATTCAAAGAATTCTTTGTGTTAATCAAACTTACACCTCTTTCTTTCAATCAGAAGGCAATCTTCTTTAAGCGATGTCTTAGATTTTACATAATTCTCAGGACAACCATTATCTGTAGAGATTATTGTAACAGATAGTACTACGTACTCCCCTTGGACATAGATCTTCTGTCAAAGACGATTTAGGATTGTTTTTTGCCGAATTATTTTACAGATTTTTTTAAAGTTGGTAAAACATTTCTAAGCTTCAGTTGAGTAAACGATTTTTAGCATATTTGAACATTAAAAAAATTTTTTGGTGGAAATTTGATAATTTTAATAAAGAGTTGATATTTCACTTTACCACCTCGTAAATTTTCTTTTCTTAATTTTTGTAAATAGTCTCCGTATGATGATTCAAAGTTAGACAAGAATTTATAGAATTTGAGAGGTAAGTTTGAACATATTGACATAAATTTAGTAGACTCCCTCACTCCTTTGGGATATTCGTATATATTATTGTCGATCGTTTCACTCGTTTTGGCCTGAAGCTTTTCCACTTTCGATTATTATTTTTTGTGTTAATCGAATTTACAATTCTTCCTTTCATCTAGAAAGTTATCTCCTTACAAGTTAGATGTGATATCTTGGAGAGATTTTACAAAACTCTTAAAACAACATTAAATGAATAAACACTTGAAGTTTTTACTGAAGGGACATTTATTTGTACTATAACTCGAAATGGATTTCCACCATGAAGACAAAGATGAAGAAGGTAACCTCCTCTCCATAACATTGCCGAGTACTCTTTCATCTTTCTCTTCATGGCGCAGCTCTATTTCGGGTTGTAGTACTTGATGATCCTTCTTGACGACTTGTGTTCACCTGATGACGAAGATTACATCAGTATTTTTGTAAGTTGGAGATTCCTTTTACCATTAAACTCGACCGACGGTAGACAATTTGAATCGAAATTATTTTTTTAATTCAAAGAATTCTTTGTGTTAATCAAACCAATACATCTTTCTTTCATCCAGAAATTTATCTTCTTAGATCCGATATCTTGGAGTGATTTTACAAAAACATGGCCAAGGTAAACGATTTGAATCGACATTATTTTCTTAATTCAAAGATTTTTGTGATAATCGAACTTACAACTCTTCCTTTCATCTAGAAAGTTATCTTTTTACAAGTTAGATGTGATATCTTGGAGAGATTTTACAAAACTCTTAAAACAGCATTATATAAATAAAAACTTGAAATTCTTATTGAAGAGACTTTTATTTGTTCTTAACGATCGTTCTTGACGACTTGTCTTGACCTGATGACGATCATTACATTGGTATTTTTCTAAGTTGGGGGTTCCTCCTACCATTAAACACGGCCAAGGTAGATTTGAATCGACATTATTTTCTTAATTCAAAGATTTTTGTGCTAATCGAACTTACAACTCTTGCGATCATCTAGAAAGTTATCTTCTTACAAGTTAGATGTGATATCTTGGAGGGATTTTACAAAATTCTTAAAACAGTATTAAATAAATAAAAACTTGAAGTTTTATTTGTACTTGACAATCTTTCTTAACGACTTGCCTTAACTTGATGATGATCCTTCAAGGATTGAAACCAGAATAGTCAAGTACAAACAAAAGTCTCTTCAGTTAAGTTCAGTTAAAACTTCAAGTTTTTATTTATTTAACTCTTATCAATTGAAGATGAATGTATTCATTTCATCTCTCAAAACAGCCACTATCATCTAAGCTAACTGTAACAGATGGTACTATGAACTCTCTATCATATTATTTAGATTCAGGTCTTCATTCAAAGAAGATTTAGGAGTTGACTAAACTGGCCTTCTAGCTCATCGTTGATAATTGATAATTGGAGATGGATGTATTCATTTCAACTCTCAAAACCGCCACTACCTTCAAAGGTAACTGTAACAGATGGTACTATTAACTGTCTATCATATTATTTAGATCCAGGTCTTCATTCAAAGAAGATTTAGGATTTGACTAAAGCAGACTCAAATAAATTATTAAAATAAAATTCAAATGTTGAACCAACGATGAAAATTTATTTTATCAACATTTGAGATTTATTTCAATCATTTTAGATTTAAGATTGCTTTCTTGTCAAATTAATTTGTGATTTGAATTAAAAGATTTCTTCAGCACTTAACTGGTTTATTATTATAGCCTTCAGGCTATTTTATAATAATAAACCAGTTAAGTGCTGAAGAAATCTTTTAATTCAAATCATATTACTTCCTGGTGAAAAGATAGATCGAAAATTCCCTACTCCTGAAAATTAATTTATGGCCAACCGTTCTGTTTACTTAACGATTTGTTTATAGAATTCGAACCTCTTCTTTTGACTGCACGAAGCATTTTCAAAATTAAAACCTCTCCAACCTTGTTTTCACATCTCTTCTAAATCTTTCATTCATAAGTAACTACATAGCTTAAATTTTCTTTTTCTTAGGTCACATTAAAGCAACTACCAATCAACATCACGTGATATTGCCACTTAATAACAGTTTACTTGGAATCAAGAATTAAGGCACGTCTCATATTGAGGTAATAGCAATATTGCCACTTGATAAGATTTCAAATATAATTAAAGCGAAAGTCACACATTGGAGCAATATTATATTGCCTCGGTACTTGCAATATTGAATTGCTCCAATGTGAGAGACATGATTTAATTGTGTGTGAAATGTGATTACTTGTTTTTGGTTGCCTCAATGTAAGACGTACCTAAAGTAAACGTTTTAGACTGAAGCAATTCAATATCACCTCTATATCCACGAGATGATTTAATTCTACGTCAAATGGAATAGAATATCGCGTGTTGCTGATTTTTGGTTGCTTGCTGTCTGAGTACAACCATTATCTTTAGAGGTTATTGTAACATATAGTACTAGAAACTCTCTATCATATTAATTCTCAATTCAAAGAATTCTTGGTGACAATCAAACTTATACCTCTTTCCTTCATTCAAAAAGCAATCTTCTTGAAGTGACATGTTGGAGAGACTTCGCAAAATTCTCAGGACAACCATTATCTGTAGATGTTATTGTAACAGATAGTACTACGAACTCCCTATCATATTACTTGGACTTACAATTAGATCTTCTGTCAAAGACGATTTAGGATTGTTTTCTTGTCGAATTATTTTACAATCAATCGCTTCGCCAACCTAATCATTTTATTTATATAATCTGAACCTCTTCTTTTGCCTGCACGGAGCATCTTTAAATTTAAAATTTCTCCAAACTCCTTTTCATACCTCTTCTAAATCTTTCTAAACCTTTTCTAAATAATTGCTTCTAAATATAAGCAATTACATAGCTTAGATTTTCCTTTTATTAGGTAGCATTTCAACCAACAATTAGCAATTAGTAATACACGATTATTTGTGTTGCCACTTAATAACATTTTACTTAGAATTAAATCAAACGTCCCTTATTGGAGCAATTCGATTTCGCCTCTCTATTTGCGATATCAAATTGCTTCAACGTGGGACACGTGATTTAATTCTACGTAAGATGAATCTCACATTGAGGCAATCAGCAATCAGCAACAAGCAACTAGCAATTAGCAACATGTAATATTGCTACTTGATGATATTTCACATGGAATGAAATCACGTCTCTCACATTGGAGCAATTCGATATCGCAAATATTGAGGCTTTATCGCATTTATCCAATGTGAGACGTTCGCTTTAATTCTAATAAAATGTTATTGAGTGGCAATATCGCGTGTTACTGATTACTAGTTGCCTCAGTGCGAGATCCGCCTAAAATATCACCAAGTAGCAATACCGCGTGACTCTTATTTTTAGTTGTTTACTGCTTAGTGTGATTTGCATTTGACTTGTTTGCAATATATCTAAGATATTTCACTTTTTGACATGTCTACGACAAATATGAACAATAAATATGAAACACTGCAGTATTTTATGGGACATCCGTTTCTTGTTAGAAAATGTCAGGGGAAATGAAAAGTTGAAAATGCAGGATAACCTAATAATTTCACATAAAATTCGATATCGAGGCAGTTCGATATCGCCTCTCTATTTGCGAGATTGAATTGCTGAAACGTGAGACGTCAGGTTTAATTCTATGTAAAATGTCATCCATCATGTGGCAATATCGCTTATTGCTGGTTGCCAGTTGCCTCAGCGTGAGACGTACCTAAAACGGCAATGTATTATAATGTTTATCTTTGCTTGAAACTTTTTCAGCATATCGTATAAGTTTGCAGGATTCGAGTTTTAAATATAACATTTGTGATTGTTAAATGGCATAGACAAAAGTCTCTACGACATTTCGCATAAATGTCCGCGTGGTATAAAGCGACATATCACCTTACATGAAATTTGTAAAGTTAAGGGTCTATCTTCATGATGTTCCAAGACTTCAACACGACTTTAACGCCTTAAGATTTCTTCCATATATTCTTATGAAAGCATCCAAACGTCGTTACACTACATCCATACAACATTTATAAGGATAGACCCTAAATTTCAGTACATCTGAAAATGTCTTAAAAATCCTTGGTGGCAGTAAAACCAAATAACTATCAAAAATCGACATATCAGTCTATCATCTTGTATTTTTTTTTCATAATTTTCATAAATAAACTTTATATGATTTAAATTTAGTCTGTATCTTTGTGATTTTGAAATATCAAAGTCGCGTTTAAAATGCTAACATGACATTTAGTTTTTAGATAACATTTAAAACGTCGAAAACTATTCTCATCTGATTTAAAAATTAAAATTAAGAAATTAAGTTGCTTAAGAGAACATAATTCATTATAAAACAAGAGATAATTTCAGTATCTCTTTTTCATTAATTAATAATAAATAAATTAGCCTTTATCTTAAAAACAAACATAAAAAGAGAAAACCTTCTTGTTGATAGAAAAACACATAAATAAAATTCTCAATAACACTAATAACTTTTTAATCCTAATGATTTTTTTTTTACTTGTCATATTATTTATTCATCTAGAAATTCTAGAATATTCTATATAGGTATAAAATCAATGGTGACAACTACACTACAAATAACTAACAATACCATAATCGGTTTTTTTTACTGTTACAGTTGCCTAAATGTTGGTACTTTTCCGCAAGTGACTATTTTTATTTTTATTCATTTTTTGTTAACCATTAGTTTTCATTGTAATTGACGAAAAACGATTATAACACACTTTATTTTTCCGTTTCAATCAGAAATTTCGTTGCAAATTTTCCCCTCATGTATTATTTTGTTTAAATATTTGTTTATTTGTTTTAATTTGTTTAATTTTTAATTTTTTGGCACTATTTTCCGTTTTAATCAGCTTTTTTTGATTTGTTTATTTGGTACAAAATTTTTTTATTTATGTTTTTAGTTTATTTATCGAAAAAAATTTTCGTGCGAGTTATTTTAATCATTTCAACCAAGCATTCTGCTAAAGAAATACGGATAAAACGTTTTTCGTTGGTTCCTGGTTAGTTGTCTTTGTCTATTTGGTCTTGGTTGAGCTTCTGGAGTATCTTTCGGTTCGCCTGTTCCTTCAAAATTAGCCAAATCGTCTTGAAAATCTATATCAGGTTTTTCAGAAGAAGTTTCATCGATTGGTTTTGAAGAAATCTTCAATGAAACGTTATTAGTTTTATTTACTTCGTCGACAATCAATTCTAAATCTTTTGAAATTTCTGTTATAGTAGGATTTGGTGGTTGAGTTGTAGAAACCATATCATCAATACTAACCGTATATTTTGAACGATCTTCATCATCGTTTTTATCATCTTTATCATCTTGAGGTTTTAAAGTAACAACTTCTTTAATGGGATTTTCTCCTTTCATTTCTTCTTTAAAATCTTCCGAATCACCTTGAGGAGTTGAAGTTATTTCTTTTTTAACTTGTTCTTTTTTCCCATCGATAATTTTCTTAACTTTTTTTGGTCCTACTTTTGTTGTTACAAAAATAATCGGTGTTGGTTCGTTTTTATCACTTTTATGGAGTTTTACCTCAACCGTTTTATGTTGAATTTCTTCCGTTTCTTTTTCAGGTAATTTATTATCTATATCAAGATCGATTTCATCATTTTCATCAAAATCTTCTATAATCGGAAGTTGTTTTCGATGGGTTCTGTTTAATTTCATCATCGGACTACCTGGAAGTGGAGGAATCATTTCTATTTCTTTATTTAAGTTTTTCTCATTTTCATTTTTATTCTGAAGATCGTTCAAATTTTTACCATATAAATTTTTAAAAAGTTTTGACGATTGGGATTCTTTTTGAATTGGTATAATTGGTGAAGTTGTGTCATTTTCCAAAGATTTCTTTGTCGGTTTAATAGATGTTGAAGTTTCAGAAGAAAATTCTTTTGTTGTTTGTAAAGTAATTATTTCTTTTTTAGTTTCTTCAGTTCCGGTTTCATTTAACTCAATAATATCGTAATTTGTACCATTTTCAATTATCCCAAAAAGTTGACCTTGATTTATAGCACTTGGAAAATCACTCGTTTCAAAATCAGAGCTGCTACTTTCTACATCTTCGGTGGTTGGTTCTTCAACTTTCATTGTGGTAGATTCTTCAATTAAAACACTCGATGTTTCTAAATTTGGTATTTTAGTTGAAATATCGATTATTAAAGAAGCCGGTTGGTTGTCTTTTTCGTTAGAAGTCGATGTACTCATTTCAAAAACACTTTCAGTTGGTTTTTGAGTCGCTTCAGTTTCCCTTCTATGTCTTGTTGAAGAAGAATATTCATATATTGTGTTTGTAAATGAATCATTTTCAGTAATTGGGGAATTTTGAGTTGTTGAAGGTGATTTGGAGGATTTATCTTCAAAATCGTCTGTTATGGTACAAGCTAGTTGTTTTATCATTTGGTCTCGATTCTAAAAGAAAGAAAAATTAATATAACAATTTGTATATTTTAGAGACGTGCAAAATGGAAGACCACAAGTACCTTGAATAAAAATATAATGATTTAACTTAACTTACTTATATATAAAGTTGTTTAGTTTAACCCTTTGAGCGCTATGAACCCTCATATGCGTTCTCAAATTCATTCAAATAAAACCATTTGGCTTAGGTTATGAACGCATATCTGAGTTCTCGCAAAACCATTCAATTTGAGAAAAAGGATCTATAAACTCATATACATATATTACTGGTGCTGCTAAGCCTTTAAATAAGACGTAGAAAATTGTAATAAGACCCTTAAAGCTTTTTGTGATATTGTCTAGTAATGGAATGTAAAATTAATCCAAAAAGAATTAATTGATTCTTCTGAATGTTTTGAAATTTAATCTTACCAATTATAATAAGATTACGCCACGATAGCACTTATATCAGACGGGCATTCATTTTAGTTATCGAAATCCTTTAAATGTAAACAATTTTTATTTTAAGTTCTGCTTTTCATATTTCTGTTTTATTAAACTTTAATATTTTACTATACGCATCCCCAAAAATTGGGCGGTACATTTCAAGAATCTCGCGGCACAGTGCTTTTATATTTAAAAACATGCGCTCTTTTTAAAAAAGTACGCAGCTTATGGTAAGCTGTTTCGTATGGAATGGGCTGTCCATGACGCACGCTTAACGTCGGGCAACTCAATGCTAAAAGGGTTAAACGCCAGAAGATTTTAAAAATACATACTTTAAAAAAATATATATTTTTAAAGTTTTTCTTAAATTACTCGAAAAATCTTCATTGCATTTTATTTATTTTTTTGACGATATATTTATATCAGGAGAATATAGTTTTCTATGAAAAAATTTCAATTTCAAAAATTATAGGAGTTTTTAAAAGCACCCTCATTACAAGTTTTCAATCAAAATTTTATACCCAAACACTTTCTATTACCTACCAATTCCTTTTTCTGAACAGCTATTTTAATCTAGAAACCTATCTCTTACAAAAGTTTATTACTATGTACTATAAGTTGATCCTCAGCCTCACCATGGAAAAAAGGATGCATCAACGAGGTTCCTCTCCGTACTTTTACCAACCAGCTTCGACTGGAATACAATAGAAGAGAGAACCGGAGTACTTTCCGATCCTCCTTGATGCAAAGGTCCTGTTTCGAGTTTTATACCAGAGGCGAAAAGGATTGGGTCAAAACCAGGGACTAAGAACGAAACGAAAACGAGAACGAAAGAACGAAATTAACCGAATAATTTATAAGAACGGAAACGAAAACGAAATTTTTGTTTTTTGTTCATGATTGAAAACGAAATAAATAATTTCGGTTACCGGTTTTAACCGGTTTAATGACACAATATTTTTATATTATTATTATTTAAAATATGAAGCAAAAAGAACAACAAAAAAATCTGTCACTGGCATTCCACTAAACTGCATAGCAGTTTGTGCGTGGTTTTCAAGTAACTCAATTTAATGGGAATAAATGAAAGAAACTAAAACAAATTCGTGTCTCTCCAATACACAAACGGTTCCAAACAATTCATTCTAAATTTTATTTTTAATATTTGTAAAAAGCAAAAATGTCATAATCAAGAAAAATTCGATTGCGATCATCCCTTCACCAGCAAATCATGATGTGAAATGAAAAATATTTCCCATCACTTATTTGGTTTATTTGTTTTTATTATCCTTACATGTTTCGGCCTAAGGCCATCAAAATGTCAATGTAAAAATCCGTTTTTGTTCTAACATGTACTCGTAATACTTTTAACTTTTATATCTTGTGTATTTGGTTGTATTTCAGTATTTTAAATCAATCTATGTACTATAACCCGAAATAGACTTTCACCATGAAGAGAAAGATGAAAGAGCACTCGGCAATGCTATGGAGGGCGGGCTTACTTTATCATCTTTCTCTTCATGGTGCAGCTCCGTTTTGGGTTATAGTACTTCGATATTTTTAATCAAGTTTTTTGAGACAAATTACCCCTGAAGATGGCCTTAGGCCGAAACATGTAAGGATAATAAAAACAAATAAACCAGATAAGTGCTGGGAAATATTTTTCATTTTACATCAAAAATGTCATCACCACGTAAAATCCAGTTGATTGAAATTTTAACGTTTAAGTTTTTAAAAGCATAAATTTTATATTATTAATTTTTGCCAGCTATGATTAAAATTATGACAAGTGTCTTATTTGTCAAATATAAAAAAAATTAAAAAAGCATGTTTGGCATATTTTTATTAGAAAAATAGTAAAAAACCGGTTTTAACCGTTATTTCATTTCGGTTCACGAAAACGAAAACGATATTTTTTGGGTGTGAACGAAAAGAACGAAAACGAAATTTTTCGTTTTCGTTTTGATCGGAAACGAACTAAATATTTTTCCTTTTTAGTCCCTGGTCAAAACTCCTGGCGAAAGATTTACACATGTATGTATAGTCGATCACCAGCTACTCGCCCAAGTTTCTCTGTTCGTTAGTTGAAAATTACGATGCATAGTCAATCGCCATGGAATCATTCATGTGCATTATGCTATTTCTTCTGGCGACGCGCTAGAGACGATCGATACTATCTCCGGAGATTTGCCGGAGATTGATCGACGACAGAAACATCAATAAAATCAAAATGTAGGATTAGCCATTCAAACCACCGTTTTTTTAATAACTCAAAAGAGGAAAAAACGAATTAATAATATTAATAATTATAAGTTTCTGATAACTTAGTAGGCAATAAGTTTATAAGACAGTTGTTAATATCACCATTAACAAAATCGGGTTTATTCACCTGTCCATAAATTTCACAATTTACAATAAAATACATACCGAACCCAAACACATCAATTTTTTTCAAAATAAGTATATTTATAGAGGGTCCCAACTTAAG
The DNA here is from genome assembly GCA_036711955.1 of Digitonthophagus gazella. Lineage (NCBI taxonomy): Eukaryota > Metazoa > Arthropoda > Insecta > Coleoptera > Scarabaeidae > Digitonthophagus > Digitonthophagus gazella. The sequence goes on from JASCIT010000007.1 coordinate 12,536,831, forward strand.
CACAACCCTACTTTACGTTTCAGCTTACAAACGTTTTGAAGAGGGTGAAAATAACCCCTAAAAATTGAGCAGTTTTTAGAAAAAAAAAATTTTCTCCTAAATAATCTATGAAATTGTGGCGAAATCGCATTAGTGATGTGCGCGAAATTAGAGGCCTGTCGTTGACCAGCAGTCGATGTTTCTAGTAAACACCAAGGAAATAGAAAACTGAGAAAGGAACTGAATTGTCATAAAAAGGACTAGAAAGGCGGGGGGCTTCGAGAAACCTTCGTGGCGACACCGTGTAAAGAAGGAAAATTGTAATCAGACGATCGTTGTAACAAATTATTACAAAAAATGTTGTAAAGAAATAATAAAAAATCTGCGTGCGTAAAATCTATTTCTTTTCGACATCCGAACAACCCCAACCTTCACATACGTCACAATATCAAAAAAAAGGATTCAGATAAAAATGGTCTCAATTTATGCCCTCTTTTCAACCCCTATTATAAAATTCAGATTAAAAATTTTTATAAACAATCCTATCTATCCCAGTTTTGGGCTAATACTACATATTTACATGAACAATTTGTCCTCTTTCATTTCTCTTCAAATATTGTAGGCGGGTGAATTTAATCCCTTAATCAGTTTACAGAATTATATAGAGTTCAAATTAATTAGCTATTGTTATCTTTTTAAAAGATATCGAAATTGTCCAGAAATTCCATAACAAACGTCGTGAATTATAATCAAAATCAAAACAAATCGACTAAAATCTACTTTTTGATTTTGGGTTGGTAATCAGTTTACAGAATTATATGGAGCTCAAACTAATTAGCTATTGTTATCTTTTTAAAAGATATCGAAATTGTCCAGAAATTCCATAACAAACGTCGCGAATTGTAATGAAAATCAAAACAAATCGACTAAAATCTACTTTTTGATTTTTTGTTTGACTGCTTTGCACATCCCAATCCGTCACATAACCCTTATCATCTACCTAAAGCGACCCATAAATATATCTGACAAATAGGCATATTTATATGACACATAGCGTTATGTAGCAATGAATAAACCTATTTTTATATTTATGTCTATCATAAGTTAAAAGTTAGTTTATGGGTAGGTGAATAAACCGGCTCTTAGAAAAATAAATTTAGTGAAAGCAATTTATATTACAAGTGTGGAAATGAAGGTGGAAATACAGTTTTTAATGAACGTATTGAAAGTTCATTATTGAAAGTTAACTGGTGGTACCTCAACAAGTATATGAGAATGAAAAAATGACTTGCTTGAAGAGCAACAATAACTATTTACCAAAGTTAATTTTCAAAAATAGTTAGCAACTATACTCAATGATAGTTTAGATATCTTTATGAGGTGTGATGTAATACATAATAATTTTGATTAGAATAAAAATACATTTAATACTATAAATACGAAGGCTTTCACGACCGGTGTTAACTGAACTAAGACTAGAACTAACATTAGCGCTAACTCTAACACTAGACCTGGAACTAGGAGCTTTCGGGTTTAGCTGAGCATCTTTTGGAAAAGCGTTGGACGTTTCGGATGCCATGTTGCAACCTTCTTCAGAAGCGAGTCACTGACTTGTTTCTGAAGAAGATCAGTTCTAGTCTTAGTTCACATTTAATCTTTGTATGTATTATAATTAATAATTATGTATAGGTTATTGGGAATTCAACCAAAAGGGGAGAAATCAAAAAACCTCCTTTTTTTTCAAGCCAAGCTGAATTGTGGCGTCTTAAGTTACTGATACTTGTTGAATGTGCGAGTTTTCGTCACACGCTTAATCCATTTTATAGTTCTGTTTTGTAAATTAAATGTTTTTTAACTTGTTTGCCTTAATGTTCGAGATTCCGAGGATTATTTTTACATGACGTCGTTTTTAACGCGATCACCTATGTTTTAAGCCCTGATGAAGATCGCAATAAATTGATCGAAAGCTTGGCTTGAAAAAAGGAGGTTTTTTGATTTCTCCCCTTTTGGTTGAATTCCCAATAACCTACATACTTAATTCTTAACGTGTACAACCAGTACTTCCACTCTTCTTAATACTTCCAGATGGGATTATAATTAATGTAGTCTAGTAAATTAAATATGTTAGTCATATCAATTTTGCTTCAATAGTTTTAGTCAAACAGTTTTATTTAGTTATGGCGAATTCGATTGGGTGCACTGGTGCGCACCAGTGCATAACAGCGTGTTCTATTGGTTGTTTCGTTGTATTCTATTACATTTCATTATTGTAGTTTATAAAACATTTTAAACATCATCAAGCCTTGAACACACTTACAAATGATGTTGTGATTATGTTTGATTTCATCGCGTTCTGTTGAATTTGCCCTTTTTTGCACTAAGCTAGTGTGACATATGTCACATTTTGCACTCAACGAGTGCGCACCAGTGCACACTAGTTTTGCCAATCGAATTCGCCATTAGTTCATCACTTGCTTTAATTTGTTATTGTGAACAAGATTACTACGATACAAGTCAAAAACTACGCTAAAAATCATCGGCGATTCGCCAAAACGGAGAGCTCTGGGAAACTGACTATGCTAAATAAATTATCGTTCACCGGCGACTTCTTCAGATAGTCGCCAGAATGAACTCCAGCGAGTGGCTGGCGATCGAATATACATATGGTTGTTAAAATAAAAAGGTGCAAACCGGAAAATACTCCGGTTCCTCTTCCTTCCACTGAACTCGGTAAAGTTACGGGAAGCAACCTTACTCTTGCATTCTTCATTTCATGGTGAAGCTTAGGATCAACTTATAGTAAATATACATGTTTCGGGAGATTGACAATTTTTGGCCGTTTTTTTACATAACAGATTGATCAATTTTTTTTTACGTACAAGTAATGTAACCGACCCCAACGATGTAATCACTTCGTAGCATTAAAATATTTAGATTTTTTAAATTATTTCCACAGTCATCCTTATAAATTAAACCAGCCAGAACTGTAATTTCTCTCCGTTGGATAGTGAAAACACAATTAAGGACCGCTGAGTGACCCCAAGCCAGATGTCCGTAAAGCAAGTGTCTTTGAAACAATGAGAAATAAGATGTCAGGAGGACGCTCTGAGAGTCAGTTTCAAACAGCCGACGAAGGAGAGGTACACACGAAGATAATCGTGCAGCAAGTCGAGCCTCGTGATGAAACCACGTAAACTCATCGTGAATGTAAACACCTTAAAAGTTAACATCTCAATCATTATTATTATTCTCCCACTTAAGTGAGAAAGTTAGGTTTATCATTTTCTCCTCATTCCACAAAGTATTCCAAGGCCAAAGACAGTAACTCAATTCTGTAGTGTGTCCAAAAATTGATATTACAGAAAATTTAAATATTCTTTTTCTACTTTATCATAAGCTGGCGAACACAGGGGAACAAAATTTTCTGATATAATTTAATTTTATTGTTCTTAGACGTTTTGACACATTAATTTAGTTAAATTAACTCTTTTATGAGGGCGGCGTATTTATACATTTTAATTATTTGACTTAGGGTTGACACAACAATGGTTTTGGTTACTGTAGAATCTGGGAAGGGGATGTCAAGACGTCATCAGATAAACATTAAAATTCATAAAGACCCCAATGAATCACTGGCTTTGGTAATAAAAGCAAGTCCTATAGTAAAATAACTCATTTTCTTTAGGAAATAAATAAGTAAATAATCATTTCTATTCTTGATTTTAAAATTAATCTTCCGCAACTACTGAAGAAACTTTATTAATGTTAACTTATACATGACTAATTAGGACTTATAACAATTTAGAAAACGATTCTTATGACTCAAGCTGTTTACCCAACTATAACTTTGTAACACAAACTAGTTTCTAAATTAAAGTAGCTATTCTGAAAAACAAATTTTAGTGATTATATGTGTTAAAAAAACTTTAGATGAATTGGAATTGAAATCATCATATTTTTCAAGGTATTTGTGATCTTGTACACGTCATTTCCAAACATCCGGTATTTACTCACAGCATTTCCTTTACAAGCAATCCTTTTGGTACCATCCAACCCACAATCTGAAGTTAATTCAAGGGCTGATTGTTCCGGGATGTAAAGAACGGTTAAAGATGGTAATTCTGTTAAGAGACAACCTTTTGGACCTGTCGCCCATGTTGGTACTAAAAAATTACAAAAATATCTGTCAATAAAATAAAAATTAAAAGGAAGATTTTTTAACGGAAAATTTTTACCAAGTTTAGAAATTTTTTAAATTTTTCGGTAATAATTAGAATAAATTTGACTTTATAAACCTAAAGTAGAATCTTTTAAGTTCAATTTAGTGATAATATAAGGCATTTCGGATCGATTAAATCACATTTTCATCGAAAAAATCATAAGTTAGGAAACTTAATATATCCCTAATTTCTTAATCTTTAGAAATAAACTCTGTATGATTTTTTTAATTTGACCCAATTTTTAAAAGGTTTGGTTAACTATTACCAAGTTAAGAAATATTTCTAATTCTTTTAGTAAAAATTAAACTTTGTAAATCAAAATAGAATCATTTAATATTAGTTTCATGTAAAAGTCATTTTTTAATTTTCATAAATCAACTTGTTAGCCTATGTTGATACTAAAAGCTGACTAAAATTACTTTGTCAATGAAAAGCTTTAAAGGCAGATAAGAACTAAAAAGTAATTAGAGTGATTATTTTTAATTAAAATCTGTGTTCAAAAACTTGGAAAAGATAAATTTCATTCCGGAATTAACGTCCAGAGACTTTCGGACCAAGCAAATTCCATTTAAAACGATTCGCTCCGGGAAAACCGGACTAATGCAAATGGACAAAATTTATCGCTTTGCAGATTATCGCATCTCGTCTCTAAAAACTTGTTTTCTTATTTTATAAAAGAAAACTTAACTTACTTCTTTTTATCACTAAACCGAATTAAGCTCCCCCACAAATATATCTCGGAGGGTAAATAGAATTTACGATCCGAACTCTAGTTCTACACTCGGAACTAGTAAAGCGATAGCGAACCGACGTATGGCTCGAATTAACTTGTCCGGTTTGGTTCCGGGCCAAAAACGTGTTCGAACCGGTTAATGGGTCGTATAGATTGCGACCCGTGGGTCGAATCGGTTACCTGATCGACAAATTAGGTCCGCGGGAGAAGGTAATTTCGAGAATCGAGTTCGAACGCGCGGCGAGGCGCCTCCGTCACAATGGGCTCGATTAGACCGATTAACTGCCTCTCGAGACGGGAATAAGTTAATTTATCGGGGGAAATAGGAAGAGAGATGCTCACCTGGTAGTTCGCAGATAAAAGACGCCACCGAAGGCCCCCCGCAGGTTAAAGCGTGCCATCTGTAATCGGTTGCTGGGTCCATTGAAACGCAAAGGGCGTCCGTACCTTTTGGAATAGCTTCTTGCCAATGGTCGTTATTGGTTAGAGGGTGGAAATCTCTATTATTATAAAGAAAAATAGATGGTAAATGTTAGTCATGTCTTAAAAATGAATCAAATTGTTAAATTATAAAGGAAGCAAAGATCAAATATTTTCGTCGGTATGTTTTAGTAAAATTTTTTAAATTTTTTTGGTGATGACTAGAATAAATTTGATATTTATTATACAAAATAGGATATTTAAGCTTTAATTTAATACTAAAATCATTTTGTATTCTTATAAATAAACTTCGGACAATTCTTTAAAGTCAGTAAAAAAAATTGTGAGGTTATGCTAAAATTCTTGGGTCGTCAAAATTTTTTTAAAATTTTTTGGTAACAGTTAGAATAAAGTTGACTTTTATAATCAAAGATGAAAACTTTAAGTTTTATTATAAAGTAACAATCATCTCTATAATTAAACTCTGTACGATTTTTTAAAGTTAATCAATTTTCTTAAAAAACTTCAGTGACTTTGGATTTTTTTTTAAATTTTTCCATAATAACTAGAGCAAATATAACGATTTTAATTAAAACTACACAGTTTAATTTACGTTTGGGCAAAAAATCTTTTCTCAATTCCTATAACCTCTTCAAACTCAAGGTATCATAGGTGATACCTCCGGCAATATATTTTCTTACAGACGTTCTGTCTTCCAAAGCGTTGCTGTTCCGTAGGTATCGCCTATGAACCTTTTCAGACACACGCATAAAAATAGGTGGCGCTCTAACCCAACAAGGTTAAGGTATCGCTTTAGATACCTTGGGTCTTTACCAATACTTGATCAAGATTTTGTGTTTCTTTTGAACAATAAAAATAACAGTTACTTTACTTAAGGTACCTCACTCAGAAAGAGCTTGAAGAGATAGCGGCTAATATAAACTTAAATGATTCGGATATCGATGAAGATTGAATTAAAAATGCTATTGAAGATGACGACACTGAAGAATTACTAGATGATGATACTGAAATCGATGATATTGAAGCTGAGCCTGACTTTGACTCATCTGACGATGAGCCTTTGATCACTTTGGTTCCTGGCGACAAAAAAAAAGTGGGACTCTTCATTCAGATTCCGGCCTTCAGGCCTATCCACAAATGATAATATTCAGTCAACAGTTAACAGCGACGATATTTACTTAGAACCTTTTGAATATTTTAGCAAATATGTGAATGTCGATTTTTTTGAGAAAGTGGCGTTGTTCACTAATATGCGAGAGGTACAAACTTTTGGTAAGTCTTTAGATACTTCTGCTCATGAAATTAGCATTTTTTTTTTTTTGGCTGTTCAATGTTGATTGGTATTTACGGTTTGTTTCGGATCAGAATGTACTGGGATCGCCAAACAAAAGTATTAATTGTAGCTGACAACATGTCTAGGAATCGTCATTTTCAATTAGGATCGCGACTGAAAGTTGTTGACGATAATGCCGTGTCTATACAAACTAGAACGTTAGATAAGTTTTGGAAAATTAGACCTATGCTTGACAAAATTCAAAATTCAAGTTAATATGAGACAGTATGTTAAAAATAAGCCAAATCCTCTAGGCCTAACAAATTTTGTGATATTCAGGTATTCCTTTAGATTTTCATCTACATGAAGAAAAAGGGACTTCTGTAGAGTCTGCTTTGATTTCAACCTCAGAAAAACTAGATGTAAGTGGAAGATTTGTCCTCAAATTGTCTGACACTTTACAACATGGAGCTGTAATTTTTACGGACAGATATTTTACCTCAATCGGTTTGATCGATGCTTTGTTAACAAGATCTCGTGGTTTTTACTGGAACACTTATGAAATCTAGAATTCCGAAGAAAGTTGTGTTTACATCCGATAATAAAATGAAAAAATCAGGACGTGGAACTTATGAACAGATGATTAGAGAAGCTTCAAAAGTCGTTGCAGTGAAATGGTTTGATACTACTAAACTAGACGAGTGCATTTACTTTCGTCAGTACAAGATTCTCAACCTGAAACCAAATGCAGACGTTGGAGTAAGCCACAGTCAGAATATATTGAGGTGAAACAGCCTGCTATTGTCAAAACATACAGTCCTAACATGGGTGGAATAGATTTGTTAAATCGTGTTATTGGAAAGTATCCAATGAGATATAGAACAAATAAGTGGACGGTACGAGCCATTTACCATTTTGTTGATTTTGTTGATTTTGCTGCGACGGTTGAATGGTTACAGTATAGAAAAGATGCCGAACATCAAGAGTTTGAGAAAAAGGACATCATGGATTACTTGGGTTTCAAGTTTGGAGTCGCAAAACGTCTTCTAGTGCACCTTGCAGTAGTAGGAACAGAAAATGATCCAAGTTCAGCTACTAGACGCGTTACAAAAGCAGATTTCGACAATGAACCAAATCCCCCAAAGAAACCCAGAAAACCACAATATATGCCAGACAAAAAATTCGCACTTTCCAAGCAACCTACCAAAAATTTTTATCAAATTTAAGATTTTTTAAAATTTTTTTGATACTAATTAGAATAAATCTGTCTTTTTTTAATGAAAATAGAATCTTTTAGGTTCAACTTAACATAAAAATCGTTTTTTAATTCTTATAAATAAAGTTGTTATGATTTTTTAAAGTTGGTCAATTTTTTTAAAAAATTAGGTTAACTATCAAAAATGTTCACCAAGTTTAGGAACTTTTTTGGTAATAATTAGAACAAATTTGTCTTTTTTAATCAAAAATAGAATCTTTTAGGTTTCATTTGATATAAGAATTGTTTCTAAATTCTTATAAATAAAGTCGTTATGATTTTTTAAAGTTGACCAAATTCTTTAAAAAGTTAGGTTAACAGTCAAAAATGTTTACCAAGTTTAAGAATTTTTTTAATTTTTTTGGTAATAATTAGAACAAATTTGACTTTTTAAATCCAAAATACACCCATAACGGCCCTCTTCAATTAAGGCGTGTTTTCGATTTACGGCCTAAAATGTTTAATGAAGGAAAGTTAGTTTTTTGATCCATCTTTACTACCAGTTGATAATTAACTTCGTGATTAATAAATGAAAGCTGTACTTTTACTGGTCTTTATATAATTTATTGCGCCTAACAGGTTTCGGCTCACGCCATCGTCTGAGACGAATAATTCAAGAAAATTAACACATTAAAAAATACAATGGAAAGAATTTTTAAATCGTGAATAATAAAAATATTTTAACTGAACCAAGTATAACTGTGTCGATAGAACAACGTGATTTTTATGAATAAAAACATATGTACATATTTTTATGAATGGAATTATAGCTCTTTTCTGCTCGCGCGCACTAAGCCATTACTTGAATACGAACATAAACAACCATTGTCACAAAATGTTATCAATGCTATTACTCCCATTTATATGGATTTGTCCAAGACAGAGTTGCATGAGCGCTGTATAGGCGGATTTACGCAAAATTCGAATGAGAGCTTTAATGCTCTCATTTGGAAGTTCGCTCCGAAAATTTTTACAAGTCGGGCAGTTATTGTGCAAATTGCTACTTATTTGACGGTTTCCATTTTTAATAATGGAATGGCATCTTTATTAAAGGTGGCAAATGAAATACAAATTAAGATTAGTCCCCAAATATACGCATTTTGTACAGCTAAAGACCAACACCGTATAAGTCGAGCTCAAGTGTGTTAAATTTCAAGTGTTTTAGACAATTCAGGCAACAAGAAGAAAGTCGAATTATGTTCTAGAAATTCTAAAGACCTTTATTATGGAGCAGGAATCGATGAATTGTGGTAACTCTTAAAATTTCCTCCATTATATCATCTAAAACTAAACTTAACTTTTTAAATGCGTTTTTCTCACAGTAAGATTTTTTTAACCTGTTGTCACAATTTCTTTACCAACGAGAATCGCATTCAAATTTTATTGAGACGTCCTCAATCTATATAGAATTCCCTTCAGTTAAGCGTACGGATTTTTATTTGTATTAATATTTGCTGCCTCTTTACCCCCTGGAAAGATTAATTATTTTATCGATTTTCTTAACTCCTTTTTTTGCAGGGGTACCATTTTAACAGCAATTATTATTTTCTAAATCGGGTACGCTTAACTGAAGCTACACTAATATAGATTAAAATGACGTTTCCTTTTTTATTTTCAGATTATTTTTACACGTTCTATAGTGACAACCAACAAGATGCTTTTTTTTTTTGTTAGTGCATTTGGCCATCCTCCATACATGTATTCTAAGACAGATTTTTTTTTCTCTATACTTCCTAAAATAAGTTTAAACTGCGTAGTTACAAATATCAAATTCCGATTTTTTCAAAATATGAGTGAACCAAAATAAAATCTTAATTACCGCCTTTTTTCGCGGTCTCCACCCTGTTGTTCCCCCTTAAATCAGAAACACATACACAACAAGTACATACATTTGTACATAAAATAATAACAGACTCCAAAAACCAACAATAATCTATAAACAAAAATGAAACAACTTTATCTTACATAAAATATGTGTATTTTTACATACATATTTTTTCTGAATCTCTCTTTTCTCTTCTCTCTTTTCTTTAATCTGAAGACGATGAAGAAATGGTAACCTGCAGATCACTGTCGTCATCATTTTTCGCTGGTATGGATGGGTCTAGCTTAAAAAACTAGTCCAACGTTGTTTGTCTTGCCTTCTTGTTTATTTCGTTCTTCAGTGATTTATAACAGCTAATAACTGACAAGAGTTAATTACACGATAAACGTTAACGCTACGTTCGACGTCAGGATCGTTTTCAAGGGGAATATTTATTCCTTGTTCGAAATAGTAAAGGTCTTTCAAGAAATTTTTTTATGTTAGTTGCTTGGATACAACAGGCTCTATCTCTTCATCAAATGCCGGTTCTGCTTGCAACTGAATTATTTCCTTATATGAAAGGGGTTCCCTATCGTCTTCAAGTAGATTAAGCACATCACGTTTGTGCAAACTTTCAAAACCGAAATCATGTGCTAAATCCAAAATGTTTTGCCTAATTTCAGGAAAGAAATTAACTTCTACGTCAGTACTTTTTACACATTCTGGCCATATTTTTTTCCAAACATGGTTCATTGTTAATTTTAATTCCTTCCATGATTCACTGATGTTGTTAACAACATCCTTGATTTTATACTTTTTTTCCAAAATGTTTTAATTGTAGATTTACCATCGGTTTCCCTTATAAGTTGTCGAAAAGTTCGGCGTAGGTAATATGCTTTAAAAGTGGCTATTGCACCTTGATCCATTGGTTGGATCAGAGCTGTTGTATTCTTCGGAAGGTACTCAATCACGACATCTTCAGATAGTTCGGATAAATTAGTAGGATGCCCTGGTTCATTATCCAAAATTAGCAAAGCCTTGTTACTTAAGTTATTGTTTTGCAAATATTTTTTCACTTCTGTACAAAAGTGATTTTTGAACCAATCCTCAAAAGTAGCTTTAGTCATCCAAGCTTTCTTGTTTTATCTCCATACAACGGGTAATTAATTTTTATTTAGGACTTTAAGAGGCCTTGGATTTTCGGACAAATATATTAAAAGTGGTTTTAGCTTAAAATCACCCGCGGCATTTGCACCAAGGAACAAAGTTAATCGTTCTTTAGATACCTTATAACCAGGCGCAGAAATTTCAGTTTTTAAAATGTACGTGCGATCAGGCATTCGCTTCCAATAAAGCCCTGTTTCGTCTACGTTAAACACTTGTTCAGGTTTATAACAACCTCTTTCAATAATTCTCTTTAAAATGTTGGGATATTCTTTAAATGCGGCCTCATCGGCGCTAGCTGCTTCACCTTTCGTTTTCAAATTATGCAAATTAAATCTATTTTTAAATTTTTCAAACCATCCTCGACTTGCTTGGAATGTGACATCTTTACTAGATTCATCGCTATCTTCATTCTTCAAATTCTCGAAAATACTTAAAGCTTTTTCCCGGATAGTCATTTGACTCATTGATATTCTCCGTTTGTTATTGTCCTCTATCCATATAATCAATAGTTTTTCCATTTTAATAAATATGTACAAAAAAACACTCACAGACAGCTCTAAAGCAGCCGAGATTGCAATTGTGTAAGATAGGCAATATGTAGATATATCGACATCGAAAAAAAGGTCTGTTTGCCGTTATTGTAAACATTTTAGCTTCGTGATTAATAAATGAAAGCTGTACTTTTACTGGTCTTTATATAATTTATTGCGCCTAACATGTTTCGGCTCACGCCATCGTCTGAGACGAATAATTCAAGAAAATTAACACATTAAAAGATACAATGGAAAGAATTTTTAAATCGTGAATAATAAATATATTTTAACTGAACCAACTATAACTGTGTCGATAGAACAACGTGATTTTTATGAATAAAAACATATGTACATATTTTTATGAATAAAAATCACGTTGTTCTATCGACACAGTTATAGTTGGTTCAGTTAAAATATATTTATTATTCACGATTTAAAAATTCTTTCCATTGTATCTTTTAATGTGTTAATTTTCTTGAATTATTCGTCTCAGACGATGGCGTGAGCCGAAACATGTTAGGCGCAATAAATTATATAAAGACCAGTAAAAGTACAGCTTTCATTTATTAATCACGAAGCTAAAATGTTTACAATAACGGCAAACAGACCTTTTTTTCGATGTCGATATATCTACATATTGCCTATCTTACACAATTGCAATCTCGGCTGCTTTAGAGCTGTCTGTGAGTGTTTTTTTGTACATATTTATTAAAATGGAAAAACTATTGATTATATGGATAGAGGACAATAACAAACGGAGAATATCAATGAGTCAAATGACTATCCGGGAAAAAGCTTTAAGTATTTTCGAGAATTTGAAGAATGAAGATAGCGATGAATCTAGTAAAGATGTCACATTCCAAGCAAGTCGAGGATGGTTTGAAAAATTTAAAAATAGATTTAATTTGCATAATTTGAAAACGAAAGGTGAAGCAGCTAGCGCCGATGAGGCCGCATTTAAAGAATATCCCAACATTTTAAAGAGAATTATTGAAAGAGGTTGTTATAAACCTGAACAAGTGTTTAACGTAGACGAAACAGGGCTTTATTGGAAGCGAATGCCTGATCGCACGTACATTTTAAAAACTGAAATTTCTGCGCCTGGTTATAAGGTATCTAAAGAACGATTAACTTTGTTCCTTGGTGCAAATGCCGCGGGTGATTTTAAGCTAAAACCACTTTTAATATATTTGTCCGAAAATCCAAGGCCTCTTAAAGTCCTAAATAAAAATTAATTACCCGTTGTATGGAGATAAAACAAGAAAGCTTGGATGACTAAAGCTACTTTTGAGGATTGGTTCAAAAATCACTTTTGTACAGAAGTGAAAAAATATTTGCAAAACAATAACTTAAGTAACAAGGCTTTGCTAATTTTGGATAATGAACCAGGGCATCCTACTAATTTATCCGAACTATCTGAAGATGTCGTGATTGAGTACCTTCCGAAGAATACAACAGCTCTGATCCAACCAATGGATCAAGGTGCAATAGCCACTTTTAAAGCATATTACCTACGCCGAACTTTTCGACAACTTATAAGGGAAACCGATGGTAAATCTACAATTAAAACATTTTGGAAAAAAAGTATAAAATCAAGGATGTTGTTAACAACATCAGTGAATCATGGAAGGAATTAAAATTAACAATGAACCATGTTTGGAAAAAAATATGGCCAGAATGTGTAAAAAGTACTGACGTAGAAGTTAATTTCTTTCCTGAAATTAGGCAAAACATTTTGGATTTAGCACATGATTTCGGTTTTGAAAGTTTGCACAAACGTGATGTGCTTAATCTACTTGAAGACGATAGGGAACCCCTTTCATATAAGGAAATAATTCAGTTGCAAGCAGAACCGGCATTTGATGAAGAGATAGAGCCTGTTGTATCCAAGCAACTAACATAAAAAAATTTCTTGAAAGACCTTTACTATTTCGAACAAGGAATAAATATTCCCCTTGAAAACGATCCTGACGTCGAACGTAGCGTTAACGTTTATCGTGTAATTAACTCTTGTCAGTTATTAGCTGTTATAAATCACTGAAGAACGAAATAAACAAGAAGGCAAGACAAACAACGTTGGACTAGTTTTTTAAGCTAGACCCATCCATACCAGCGAAAAATGATGACGACAGTGATCTGCAGGTTACCATTTCTTCATCGTCTTCAGATTAAAGAAAAGAGAGAAGAGAAAAGAGAGATTCAGAAAAAATATGTATGTAAAAATACACATATTTTATGTAAGATAAAGTTGTTTCATTTTTGTTTATAGATTATTGTTGGTTTTTGGAGTCTGTTATTATTTTATGTACAAATGTATGTACTTGTTGTGTATGTGTTTCTGATTTAAGGGGGAACAACAGGGTGGAGACCGCGAAAAAAGGCGGTAATTAAGATTTTATTTTGGTTCACTCATATTTTGAAAAAATCGGAATTTGATATTTGTAACTACGCAGTTTAAACTTATTTTAGGAAGTATAGAGAAAAAAAAATCTGTCTTAGAATACATGTATGGAGGATGGCCAAATGCACTAACAAAAAAAAAAAGCATCTTGTTGGTTGTCACTATAGAACGTGTAAAAATAATCTGAAAATAAAAAAGGAAACGTCATTTTAATCTATATTAGTGTAGCTTCAGTTAAGCGTACCCGATTTAGAAAATAATAATTGCTGTTAAAATGGTACCCCTGCAAAAAAAGGAGTTAAGAAAATCGATAAAATAATTAATCTTTCCAGGGGGTAAAGAGGCAGCAAATATTAATACAAATAAAAATCCGTACGCTTAACTGAAGGGAATTCTATATAGATTGAGGACGTCTCAATAAAATTTGAATGCGATTCTCGTTGGTAAAGAAATTGTGACAACAGGTTAAAAAAATCTTACTGTGAGAAAAACGCATTTAAAAAGTTAAGTTTAGTTTTAGATGATATAATGGAGGAAATTTTAAGAGTTACCACAATTCATCGATTCCTGCTCCATAATAAAGGTCTTTAGAATTTCTAGAACATAATTCGACTTTCTTCTTGTTGCCTGAATTGTCTAAAACACTTGAAATTTAACACACTTGAGCTCGACTTATACGGTGTTGGTCTTTAGCTGTACAAAATGCGTATATTTGGGGACTAATCTTAATTTGTATTTCATTTGCCACCTTTAATAAAGATGCCATTCCATTATTAAAAATGGAAACCGTCAAATAAGTAGCAATTTGCACAATAACTGCCCGACTTGTAAAAATTTTCGGAGCGAACTTCCAAATGAGAGCATTAAAGCTCTCATTCGAATTTTGCGTAAATCCGCCTATACAGCGCTCATGCAACTCTGTCTTGGACAAATCCATATAAATGGGAGTAATAGCATTGATAACATTTTGTGACAATGGTTGTTTATGTTCGTATTCAAGTAATGGCTTAGTGCGCGCGAGCAGAAAAGAGCTATAATTCCATTATTTGTACAAATTTTGTTATAATATTGTAGGACAATATTCTAAAAGGTACATACTTTCGAATTGCGTAAAGAAAAAAAAAACGATTTTTCAAAAAATTTACCCTGTTGTTCCCCCTTAAATGAAATAAAAAGATAAAATGTATTTTGAATGATAAACCATGTTACGTATTTAACAAATTTGGAACCGATCTCATTGAATTTGTATTATAATATGTAAGTAATTAATTCATTGTATGGCTTTTGGTAGTATCTTTTAAGGTTAATTTAATTTAAATATCCTTCCTTAATTCTTATAAATAAAATCTCTACAATTTTTTAAATTGGGTAAATAGATAAATTCTTCAATCTTTTTAATTCTTTCTTACAATTTTTGGTAATAATTCGAACAAATTTTACTTTTGTCATAAAAAATAGAATAATTTAATTTTAATTTAATATAAAAATCGTTTTTTAATTCCTATATATAAATTCTCTAAATTTTTTTTTCTTTTGTTAATCGAAATTTAAAAGACTCTGTTTTATTTTCCCATCCGGTAAATGGCTCGGAATATTAATTAGTCTCCCCACGTTCGAAAAAAAAAAGTTCAATTTCTAGAGAAATTGGGTCATTTTTTTCCAACCGTATCGTTTCCCGCTAGTTTCCATGAATAAATTTCCCCTCAAGCCGCCAAAATGCATTTTTCACGAGCCTTTTCCGAGCCGTCCCAGTTCTATTTAAGTTTTTACCCAACTCCAAAACGAGCCGTCCGACTCCGAAACTGATTACTTCCCAAATTAACCCACCATCCACCGCGAAAACCGATTTCAACCGTACAATCATTAAATATTCCTAACCTGTAATTCCCCGATTTAAAAGTGTTGTACGTCGAAAACGGTTTTCGACAGGTAGTATACGAATTGATTGCTCGGGGAGTAACACATTACCGGGTCGGATAATTTCAACCCCAAGGCTATAACAGCATCAACAATATCCCTCGACTAATTTACATTTAAATGGTAAACCAAAATTGAAACCGAACAAGAGGGAATTTACTTTGTGATTTATAAACAACCTATAAATAATAAATTATTCAATTTTCTTCTATTCTATTTACACAGGTCCTTTCATAATACTGGGAAATAAACATTTCCAAATTCGATTTTGGTAAAGTAAACACTCTCAATTCCAAACCGATTTCGAATAGTACTCACGTCCATATGAAGTCTGGTTTGTTGTTATTCCGTTGAAGACCTATCCAAATACTCTCGGTGATGTCCAGTTCTCGAAGGTAAGCTCTTACGGAATCGTATTGGGACGTCGAATCAACTGAAAGTCAAGTACTTACGTAAGTAAAAAAAAAATAAATTAAAAAAACGAAATTTTAAAATTGTGAAGTGGTTATTTTCATGTGAGAAATCGAATTTATCCCCCTTGGTAGAGAAAGCTCTTTCTACGCCGACCATAACCCTGCTTTATTAACTTAATTTCGACCTGGCTTTTAGCTAAAATTCGAGCTAACGTTTACTATACCGTTGGTCGTAAATAGGGGTTCTAATTTCGCTTCTAGCTGAACATTACGTTATTGCGGGTTTAATTTTACGTGAAGACCTTAAGAAATTGCTCGTGTTCGCCGAAGGCGACCGTTTATACGAAATTCCACGTTAGAGTTAAATTGTATTTTAGATTTAGTCGTGCTATTAGCTAACATTTAGTTACATAATGTAACTTTACGTAATTTTATTCTAGGAAATTGAATTTAAAAATTCCCCTTTTCTATTAAAAGATCGCTTTACAATTTTAATTCAAGGCGAGTTTAAAAATAAAAGAGGGAAAAATCGAACGACGTGGACGGACGTCATCCGATAATAAAGAACTGACGTCGGAGACGTGACGTTCCGTCGATTTTGCAGTTATTATAGACGTTTAAGCAGCTAATTGAGTTTGCTATTTGATCGGTGAAGTGGAATGACTCGATAGGAGCCGTGTCTGTCTCTATTTAAAGGAAGGCGACCTAGTTTTTGGGTTGTTTACCGGCACCTCCACCAAAATTTATCAACTAAATTGATGGGTTTATTCACTAGATTTAACATTCTATCGAAAATACGAGTTATAAATTTAACTATTTTGTATTTCCTTAATATGATTAACTACTACTAATACTAGTAAATACTACTGAACAGTATTTTAATGTAAAATACTTTTGATACGTCTGAATGAGTTTAGGATGTCGAACTTAAAGGCTGTATCCGTAATAGTATCAGTAGCTGTAGCATTTAAAAAAGTTCAATAATATTTATTTAAATGGTATCGTTTAAGCAATGGCTTGGCAAGTCTATTTTTGTAACTCTCATCGACGTCGTTAAGAATCGTTTGTCGTTCATGAACGACAATTTGTATTTTGTAACTTGAACGGCTTTCAGCTTAGGTTTGGTCGTTGAGTAAACAAGATTCCCATAAAAGTCGTTTACGTCGTTAGCTTAGCAAAATTGAATTTTAAAATAAATTGTAAATGGTGGACAAAAACATATTTGTCTTCAAAATACAGTGATACGAAAATGTCTACATACACCATGGTAAATGATATCTCTGTTCGTGAAATTTAATTCAATGAAATTTTTTAACAAAAATGTTAAGAAGTGTATATTATTGTAATATTCTATATCAAAAGTATGCAAGTTATTACTAATTATGGGGAATATAAAATATAATCATATTTATAACTCAAAAAAGTCTACATACACTTGTAACACCTCATTTCTTTTTCATACATTTCCATGTAATTTACTTGAATCCATACAAACGTAGTTGCCATTGCAATACATATAATACAGGGTGTTTACGGTCTTGTGATTTTATTTTTGGGGAGTGATAAAGCATCTTAAAAGAAGGTTATTAATTATAAAATGTCTTAACAGAAGTTGCATAATAAGGGAGATATTACTATTAAAAAAATTATTTTATTTTTTCTTTTTGAAGTTTAAGTTAATAAAAAATCTTATTTTAATTTCGAGGCTTCGTTAAATACGATAAAAGAAAGTTATTAACGCAAAAACGAGTGGTCAACAATTTTAGAAAAATCTAAAATCAAAGGGTAACAGTACAGTCACGTTTCTCTTATTATAGAACTTTTGTTAAGACATTTTATAATTAATGGCCTTCTTTCACGATGCTTTATCAATCCCCAAAAATAAAATCACAAGACCGTAAACACCCTGTATAGTGGTTGTCAGACAATTCAGACAATAATTCGAAATTATAAAGAGCGTGAATCAATAGAAAACAAACCAAGAAGTGGTAGACCACGTAAGCTGACGTGCAGAGATAAGCGGTCCATTTTAAACACCATTAAGAACAATCCGAGAACTACTGCAGTTGACATAGCCAAATCACTTGCGGCATCAAAATCTATAACAGTAAATCCCGGAACGGTTCGATTTGTGTTAAGAAATGAAGGCCACAACAGTAGAATTCCCAGAGAAAAGACATTTATCTCGGAAATTAATGCAAAGAAGGATTGATTTTGCGAAATTACATAATCAAAAAATATTACTTTCTGGAATATTGTCCCATTTCCGGATGAAAGTAAATTTAATATTTTCGGCTATGATGGAACAGCAAAAGTGTAGAGAAGGAAAAATAAAGAGTTGGATAAAAAAAAAACTTGAAAGTCACAGTAAAACATGGAGGAGGAAACGTAATGGTATGGGGTTGTATATCGGGGGCTGGTGTAGGAAACTTACAGTTTATAGAAAGAACTATGGATCGCTATGTGTATTTGAATATATTAAAATCTAATTTAAAGGAGTCTGCTAATAAATTAGGCTTGGGATCACATTGGATATTTCAAAGCGATAATGATCCCAAGCACACTGCTCATACTGTGAAGGAATTCCTATTGTATAATACCCCTAAACAGTTACATTCACCACCTCAGTCACCCGACCCCATAGAGCATATATGGGAGCTTCTTGACCGCAAAATTCAGAAAATACAAATTAAAAATAAAAATGATTTAAAAGCTGCACTGTTAAGGGAATAAAACAGTATTTCGCCGGAAATCACAAATAATTTGGTAGATTCTATGCCTCGACGATTACCAGCAGTTCTTGCTGCCAAGGGAGGTCCTACTAAATATTAATTTTAAATTCATTGGGATTTGTTTTGGTTGTTAATAATATGTATAGAATTATAATTATGTATAGAAAAAACTACTGTATGTAGACTTTCTTGAGTTGCTAATATGATTATGTTGTGGGCTTTCTCTAATTAACAATAAATTTTGCAACTTTGATGTAAAGTATTAAAATAATATAGGGTAAGGTTGCTCAAGTCGTACCCCCTAAGAAAAAATACCGCATATAAGCGAAAATTTAGCCACAACATAAAAGCTTTATTTGTTATACTAATCTTGGATTAATAACAGTTTTATTTAATATAATAAAATATAATATAGTAAATGTTAATGGATAAAATAAACTAAATAAAAAAAAAACTTTCATCGGTACGACTAAGGAAACTAGTTGCCTAAGTGGTACCACCCAAGGCTTAAGTCGTACTCCTAAAAAATATTAGGTAACAATGTTCATTATAAGGTATTTTTAGAATATGTGCTTTACATGTCTCATACTACTATTTTTTAAGTACACACTTCACATATTTCTTGATTCTTTTGTTAACTCTAGCACATAGATCGTGCTCCTATGATTTACATTGCAAGCACTGAATCATCTTTTCCTCCCGTTCTTCTCCACACATATAGCAAAACCAATCGCTTGCAGCATTGCCTCTCTTCTTTTTAACTTTTAATGCTGATTCCTTTTTATTAATTGTTTCTTTTCTTTTATTTGCAGCATTTTTTATTTTGTCCTTTTTATTTTTTCTTCCCTCTTACTTGCAGCATTTTTTATTTTGTCTTTATTCGCAGCTGACGTTGTTTCGATTGATAAGCTTAGGCGTCTTTCCTGTTCCTCTTTGCTGTCATTGATGATATTTGGAATAGGTGATAAAATATTTGACTGTTGTTTCAGGTTATCTGAATCAAATGATGTTAAAGGTTTTGCAATAAAATCCATGGAAGCCTCTTCTTCCTTTTGGATTTAACCATCTTTGTCCGTCGGCTGACTTTTATTGCTTACTGATTCATTTGAATTATTGCACGTTTTAAACGGCAAAAACGAACAAATTTCCTAAGTCGTACTTGGTACGACTTAGGTAGCTCGTTTAGGTACGACTTAAGGTGCCAAACATTGTAAACGAAAAACGGGGATAACCTCACATTGAATATGCGTATACGTTTTACCTTCGGTGGAAATATTCCGTAATGGCTACAGAACTTATGTTAAAAAGAGAGACTATTCTGTGTATAATTTCCTTCCGAAAAAATCCTCCAAACACATGCAGAAAATTATATGAAATAGCAATAATTTACTTGCTGAGAATATTCTCTCAAATGGCACTTGCATTCAAACGACTCAATAGTGTAAAATGAAGTGCCTACCTTACTAGACAATCCTATAGTGTTACTTTTGCTGTCAACGCTGTAGTGGCATTTAAAATAGCTAAGGTACGACTTAGGCGTAGGTACGACTTGAGCAACCTTACCCTACTTTTCTCAACTCTTTCATTAAAGATTTTTATTCAATTACTGTATAGGAGCTGTGATGTTATCATTTTTCGTGGTGTATATAAACTTTATTGTACCACTGTATGTAATTGATCACTTCTTGACATCTCCAAAAAATGCAATTTTTACGAATTCCTGCTTCTCAGCTTTCTATATGCCAACGTTGAGATATGTTAGCAATCCATTTGAATCATTAGATAATTTTTTCCTAAAACTTTACAGATTACTAGCGAAGTTGGAGTATGATTTTCTCTTTCAGCATAGTATTTTTATACTTGGGAGCTATCAAAAATCACCAGAAAGAGACAACCGTTACCCATTGTCTTAATCTTTTGAAAACAAATTCAAGCAAAATATCAGTGATGTAATATATATAGTCTTATAGTCTTTTTCAGGAAAATATCAAATTTCTTGCTTTACATGAAATTACAATAATAATGGGTTTACCCTAAGGTGACATATAGACATAAGTATAACTCCTTGTTATACTTATATCTTAATTATCAAAGCTTGTAAAAAACGACGACGCACAGTGGGGCGAAATGCTCAAAAATCGGACATACGTTCAAAAAAATAAATTTTTAAAAACTGGTACTTTCGGAATATTTTTATATTCTACACACTTTAGTCTATTTATAAATGCATTTGAAACATTGGTTATTATCGAATTTCCTATAGAAAATATTTATCAAATTCGACACTTTCAAAAGTAATGAAGTTTCGTCGTTTCGACATGTACTGCTTTAAAAAATTCTACCATCAAAACTAACCGAAGGGGATCATTGAAAATTTTATATTATGAGGAGTAGGTTTCAAACTTCATATTATGATTATTTTCATCTTTTAAAAATGTTTGGATATGCTTAAAACGTGCTTTAAATCTAACGAAATGTATATGACACAGATCACATATTTTAAACAGCCATAACTTTTAAGGTCCAAGATGGACCAAAATATGGAATACACCAAATGATTGTCGAAAGGCTCTAGTTTCTAAAAGCCCTTACTGTCCGTCCCCTCTCGTCCCCTTTTTTATAAAAATCGCATTTTAAGAGAAAATATGTCAAATTTTACGTTATCTGTCATGTAAAAGCGGTTTGTATTAGGATAATAAATTACATAAAATCTTTATTTAGAACAATTTTTTTTGTATCATGAAAAGAAGTCTGGACATATACTGATATTTTTAACAACTTATTAATTCCGTTGGAGTCTACAATTCTTTAAACGCTTAAATTTTGCAAGAGAAGGAAGATTTGCAGAAAATTTTTCTGAAGACAAAAAAATTAATTGTGAAATAGCAAAAAATGTATTATTGTATTAAACTTGCAGATTCGACAATGCAGTTATAAATATACAACATTTATAAGTCATAATTTTTTTTTTATCAAATATCTGCATGCTAAAGTCTTGTGGGTATAGGTTGTTACCACCTTCTTGTACTTATCTTTGCAAAAATAGGATCATTTGTAAGCTACTTAATGTTAAAAATCTGTTATAATTCATATTATTTATAAAAAAAATTACGTCCTGTTTGGGAATTGAACTCGCTTCTACATCAAAATGTTTTTTTTTTCTTTTAAAAACAAATAAAGTGTTAATTTCTTTAATAGCATATCCACAGCTCTTTCATATACTTGTTCATATATCTATTTTAACCATTTACACTTAATTTTAGGGTTGTTCTATCGAAAAAGAGAAAGTTATGTGGCGATATCCGTAATTTAGCTATGTCGCCCCACTGTGCGACGTGTTCCTTTCTAAGGCTATGTTACTAGCTCAAAATAAACAACATAAGATCAAATGTAACATTTTATGTTATTATCTTATATGAAGACGTTGAATATGTGACGTTGCTGCCAATAATTTTAACAACTAATTCACAAAATACGGTTTTTACAAAAAGTCGTTTGGGGTTGAAGTCGTTGACTGAACGAAGTCGTTGAGGAACGACTATTACAAAATAAGTTTGTAAGACCGCTAAAAATTACGATAAATTTAATTATAAGCGTAGAAATTGGCCAACTTTTAACTTTTTACGGTTACACTTAAATACTTGCTGAGAATTTTTTGTCAACGTATTGACAATAACAACTTCTATAGACTAATTGTACTGTATATTAAACTTATTAATTGTTTTTAGGTATGGCCCTGATATTTTTTCTATGTTTAAATTTTTAAATTGATGATCTTGTATATTGATGGTTTAGAGCTCAATTGTAGTATGTCTACTTCTTTTTAACCGTTTGCGTACCAAGGGGTTTTGAAAAAACCCGATTGAAAAGCGCCAAGGAGCGCGATCGCGCTCCTTCGATTATGTATCGAAAAAAGCCAAAGAGCGCGATAATGCTTCGCACTATCTTCGCCTTCGATTACCTGTCGAAAAAAGCCGAAAATGCGTTAGCGCTTCTTCGGTTACATATCGAAAATTTCGACAAAAAAAATTCGGAGTGGACGTGAGTTGTCTGTTTCGACCAAATGCCCTGGCTTTTCTGGACACAAAACCTGAAGGGTACGAAAGTGGCTCGTGGTACGCAGACGGTTAACACTTTGTTGACCGGGAATTTTACTTAGAAACTGTCATTTCACCGGCAATAACGAGTACAACGACGACTTGACTCGTCACCAGTCGGCAACGTTTGGGTATGAAAAAACGACTTAACTCGTCACCGGTCAGCAAAGTGTTAATATTGGAGGAAGTTGATATTTTACATAAATAGGACTTAATTCACAACTTTTCACTATTTTCTGAAGAAAAACAAATTTGTTTGGACAAACTTCTTGTGCTCTAAACCGTCGATATGTAAAAACTGATTATACTATTTTCGGCGAAAGATGTCTCATGCGTCATTGATTAATTATCTTATCCTAGACTACTATTTTCGATTTTCGTCTCTCTCTGACACGTACAGTTAAATAAAAAAAAATATTTGGCATATGTCGAGAAAACGGCAACAACTAATGACGCATGAGACATCTTTCGCCGAAAATCCTATATGATCTTATCATGATCAGGAGATCTCACATAATTTTTCTCTTATTAAGATTAAAAAATGACCCTCCAATTATCGATGTCATTTCACCGGTCTTCTGAAAAACAGTCGCAGCTACTAGCAAAATTCCTCTTGTTACACTAATCTGAACTATTCTTTTCTCACTCATCGTAATCAAATTCGAAGTCTTATTGTTAGATATTAAATCAATTGCAAGTCAAGAAAGAATTTACAGTATTTCTCTTTAACCACACCTTTCCAAGTTCAAATTAGGACTAATCAATATCAAATTGAGACTAATCAATTTCAAATTGGGAATAATCAAAATTCAAATTTGGAATGTTACATTTATATCAAAAATACGTAAGTTTTGGTAGTTATTTAATATTAGTGAACCATTTTCCTATTTAGATATAAAAATAACCAGCAGAATTTATTACAAAGAAAATATAAACCAACATTGGAATGTAACATTTGCACTTTGAATTTCGTACATGTAGTAATAGATCGGATATTATTATTAATAATATTTTCCAATCAGCGCATTTTGTTCTTCGTGTGAGTAATTGCCACTGTTTGCCTAACTGAAAAAAATTATTTGAATGTCACCAGCCAGACCTATCTTTACCCCAGCTTTAAAAACTGTCCATAATACCTCTATGGAGACCTCAATAGAATCGTGGTATAGATATAATCTAGCACCAATAACACTGGGTCTTCGTATATACGTTTGACATTGTGAGAATGTTGGCTTCAGGTTTTTTTTAAGTATCTTTTTAAATTTCATGTATGAGGTGCGTAGTGTCAATATATTCAATTAAATGAATATTTGATTCTTTCTTATCCACCTGGTCTTAATTTGAAATTGGTTAAGTTTCAACTTTAATTTGATTTTTTCCAATTAGAAATCGATAAATTCCAATTTGAATTTGATTATTCCCAATTTGAAATTGAAAACGTATAGACAACTAAAAGCACTGCATCCATTACAGTTACGACTGTAATTACTGTTACAATTACAGGCAAATTTGACATCGTAAATCCATAATAATTGTAAGTACTGAAATTTATCATCAACTTCAAGTTAGATGAGTTAACCGTCAAAATTTCTTTGTTAATAGCAATAATATTTTATTGGTGATAATGGTAAAAAACATACAAATTTCAAATAAAAATATTATAGTGGCAATACACAGAAAGTAAATATCGGAAAGGCGAGCCTTCATCAAAGTTATTAACTAAGAACTCTTAAATAGAATAAAAAGTTTCCGCAACTAAATAGCTTTCCTTTTTTATTTTGAAACGGTTAACGTTTAATAATGTAAAATTTTACTCTAAAGTAATTAGCGCGATTCCTAGTCGTTCGGGAAGAGTTTATAATTAATTTTTAGCCCATTCTAGCGAGATAATTATAGTTTGTATTTACAGTTTTAAATTTAAAAGGATTATTCTGAGTGTATAAAAGACAGTGAACGAGGCAAAGAGAAGGGAATGTCAGTATTTTCTATTCAATGAATTTACCCCTACAACAGTTCCGGAAACCTAGGTCAGCCATTACCCTAATACGTTTTCCCTGAATAGCGAACCACATGGGCTGAATGGCCTTAACAAAGTAACGAGTAGCACATGTGGCTGAAGAAATAACCGTAGTATCTGATCGTCATTACGTTGAAGGGTACAAGGTCCCTAAGTTGGCGAATAACAAACATATCAGTATTTAATCTATTTACAAATTGAGTAACGTGAGCTTTCAAAGTGAAACCGAAAATGAAATAAATATGGAAATTCAGATCATAAATTTTAAATAAAAAACTGTGCTTTTACTGGTGTTTCTAAATTTTATTATCGTGTTACATGTTTCGACTCACGCCATCGTCTGAGTCTCAAATCTTACATAACAAAGTAAAATGACAAACAGTTTGCCAAATTAAAACACGTTGTAAATCGCACATGACAAAGCAAAATGTTTGCCACACATTTTACACGTTTTACACAACGTGTTTTAATTTGCTACGTATTAATTTTAACAATTAGATGTCTTAAAGATTTTCATATTAATTTCTGAACCTTATTTCGTCTCACAATCAGACGATGGCGTAAGTCGAAACATGTAAGACGATAATAAAATTTATAAAGACTAGTAAAAGCACAGTTTTTTATTTAAAATTTACGATCTTTTCAACTGGTAAAACCATGAATCAATCAACAAACGTTTTGTCAAATATGGAAATGTTATTAATAAATTCGTTACATTCAACCATACAGGTGTTCCGTTTTTATTGCCCAAAAAATAAGCAGAAAAGTCGTAATGAACATGGGAACAAATGTAAAGGAAATATAGTTGCATAAATTAACTAATATTAACATAATCGACGACAATTATTTAAATTAAATTATAAACTCGATACTATAATTTCGATCAATTATCATTATTAGGTTACACTGGTTAGGTATAAAAGTTTGTCGAAGCTATCGCAATTACTTAACAATTTAATTTAAATGTAACACTGTAATAATGTTAATAATAGGCAAACTTATGGATTAAAACCTTGAATATCTCGAAAACGAACCAACTTTGCATCTATGTTCATTAAGATTTACCTATTTTTTACCTATTTCAATCAGGGAATACGTTTAATAAAAGATCGAAGAATCAAAACGTAACGTGTATATAAAAAACGAAAATTTCTGGTGGAGGTGCCAGTAATCAAAAAAAAACTTCAAAAATAGTACAATTTTCGATATGATTTACTTCACTCGTTGATGTGTGTTTAATCTTTTGCCAATTTCGATTTAATTAATCGAAACCTATATCTATTCTGTAGAACATGTTTTTAGCTCAATTATGGGATTTAGATATTCCAACCCTTAATTATTAATTAATTACAACAGTTACACGAATTAAAAGCTTTCTGTACTAAATGAATATTAAACACAAAACATTTCGTGAATTATTTAATTTATCGTGTCAACAAAATGTAAAACTTGGTGAATAAATAAACAGATTTACAATATAAACAATATACCCATTGAAAAGTCGCACAATTTTTATTTAAAATTTTATTTAATTTACTGTTTTATTAGTTTCCTATCAGTACCTTGCACATTTCGATTTTATTAACCTCAATATAAATGTGTGTGGAGGGTATAGGAAATTTTTTTTAACATCAGTAAAACGGACTCCAGTAAGAGGATTTTAGTTAGACACCCAGGAACTTGACAGGCTCCAAAAAAGCCTTAAGTGAGAATTTCAGTACTTGTATTTCATTTCATACTTATTGTTAGCCTGAAACCAGCTTGAAATACAAGCATGAAGCTCTAACATACGATATTGCAACGTTTAAATTTCACTGAAAGAAATTATTATAGTTGTGTTCCTGGAAAAAAAGATCTGATTTAAATAATATCAATCAGATTGAAATGTTGTTAGGTGGATCATTGATAAATATCAAAACCAAAAAATTGCCCAAAACTGTGCCCTTGGGAACACCATATTTGAATCTAATCCACTATAAAAGACATATTGTGACCTATTTGTCAAATATTATTCAATTAGTTTGATAATGCTAATATTCATGCGTCCATACTAAAAGCACTCAATTTACGAATTTGTATATTGTGAGAAAAATGCACTACAACGCCTTTATTAGACCCTAAAGCAGTCTAAAACATTTTGAGAAATCGAACCAGAGAATGAATGGCATCCGATCTGAAGCAACATTCCACCAAACTCTATATCTGGGCCTCAGAGCCAAATGGTATGAAATCTCATTTTTTTAATTTTACAGGAGAGATATTTGAAGATTTTGAACAATGGTATTTTTCAAACCAATTACTATTGTAAATAGGAGAGCATGGGTTATTATTGTCCCAGTTATGATAAGGGACCTAATGAAAGCCGATAATAACCAACCTCTGACATTAATTTAATGAAATATTTTTTAATTAATTGTGGGACTTAATACTGTTTGGTCCTAGCAAAGGAGTTAATATCTTGGGACATAATATTCTATTTTGTGACTTAATACTGTTTAACTCCTACGAATTTATAGGTACGTGGAACTTGATACTGAGTTGTTATTAAGAAACCCATAGTAGATCAATGCAACGTAGAACTAAAATTAATCAACATCAATTATATAAATAATTAATAAAGTGTAACAAAAGGCAAAAAGACTCTAAAAATATAATAAGGTAAGGTGGGGTAAGTGCGGCATAAAAAATGATAAGTGTAACTTTCAATCGTTACAACATCAATAATACTTGCCAACGGATTTCTTCTTTTGTCAGTATAATAACTTGGGGTATACTCTAGATAATGAAAGATATTTGATTAAATAAAGTAATACTGAATAAATTATTTTTATTTTTTAAATTTTATTCGTCGTGGACGCACTTGTCCCGCTAATGTGGGGCAAGAGCGACTAGGGCCTCTTTCTCCGAACAAAATAGTTTGATTAACAATTGGGACTAATACAATCTAATTTGAAGAATATTCTTTATTGTGTACCGAATCGAAAATCATTCATTTGTAAGATAACGAAGTTAGTCACTTTTAACTGCCGTGGTATAAGCTATGGAACTTAACACAAGGCTGTTTCGTTAAAAAGAAGTTGCAACGAACATATAAAATAAAATGTTACTCTAATTTAGTCTACAATTAATCAAGAAACGTTATTATTCTTCTGTACTTCTTTTCTGGTTAGAACGAAACTTCTACTGAAATAAACGCACTTGCCCCATCAATTAAAATGGACGGGGCAAGTGCGCTATAGCCACATAAATGGAACTGTATTAACCGCTAAGAAAAATACCTTAAGAATAATTAATGTAATTTAGAAACATATATGTCTGCCATATATCACCACAATAACTTAACTAATATTGAAACTGTTGGACAATTTACTCAAACATCACTAACTCGCTTTTCAATTTCGACTGCAACAAAAATTTGGACGCATTTTTTTCAAAGGAAGCGAATATCGCCAATCGATAAAATAGGGACGAATACGTTAGTAGAAGTTTTTATTGATAGGTCTCAGCGCCATAAATTTAAACATGTAACATTTAATGACTAAAAGTGCACTTGCCCCGTAAACGCACTTACCCCACTTCACCTTATATTTTATATCTAATTATTAGAAAATAAAATCACAACGAAGAGCGCTGCATTTTTTAGTCATCTTCCTTGAGATATCAAAAAGTTTTGATTATTTATTGTTTTTTTGTTATTGTAAAAGTAAGATACAGATTCTTCACATAAAAGGGTAAAATTCTTAAAATCCATAGTTTCCATTTCCGCTACTTCAATATTGCTGCCACAAAGTCTGAAAAGCTGTTGCCAATCCCATGAAGTAATTAAAGAAAATTTGGGTGCAGCTTTCTTTTGTCTTAAGGACAACATATTTAGAAGCAATTCATATCCTAAATATTTTTCAATATTATTTATACTTTTGGAGATACGAATTTTTTTTATTTGCGATTTTTTGACCATAAAGGTGTTGAATTCACCCTCCCGCGATATTTGAAGAAAGAGGACATGTTGTCGACGTTGTAAATATCGAATTTGTTTATAACAATTGCGTATAATAATTTTTAATCTGAAATTTTTAACAGGGGTTAGCAAGAGGGCCTAAGTGGGGACATTTTTTATGTGAAACTTTTTTTAATATCATGAATCGTTTAAGAGAAAAAAAATATTTTCCAAAAACTGCTCAATCTTCAGGGGTCGTTTTCACCACTTCACATCGTTTTTGGACAGCAACGGAAAGTGGGGTTTTACTTAGGTTGGAACCCTCTACAAATGTATCGATTTTGAAAAAAATCGGCGTGGTCGGGTTCGGTATGTTCCCTTGTTAATATTACGACCACTGATGCATACTAAAACAAAACAGTATTAAGACCAGCTACTTAATCTCCCATTTGGACTTAATACCTAAATATTGTGTATCTTCCAGAGTCAAATAGTGTCGAAAACCTTCAATACTGTTTGGTTCGATTTAATAGAGGACTTAATATTAATAATCTACACCTATCTCATAAACGGGAAGAAAATAGACTTAATACGGGTCGCCGTTGGAAAGAGCGGAAAAAAATACTATGGGAACATTTATAACCCCAAAAAACAACAAATATGGACTCAATACTGTTTGGGTCTGAGGTCCAGATATACTATTATTGAGTTCCAGGTGAGATACCAGATGCTTGTTAGAACTGCTAGAACTGGTTCAAGGTTTTCCCAAAAATTAGCAGAATAAATATTGTGTACATAGTTATAGAGGATTTATGCTACGAACCTTTCTTATCAACAGAAAGAACCTTAGCAATATTTTAAACCCGACCAATTTTTTAACGTTAAGTTAGATTCAGTTAAGAATGTTGATATTTTTAAGAATTTTTTAAAATTTTATTTTAGTCATTGCAATAAATATCTGGTAGAGATGGGCATAATCGATTAATCGATTACACAGGATCCTTTGAGATATCGATTATTCTAAAAAATAATCGATTGTAAAATAATCGAATGAAATAATCGAATTAAAAGAGGACTAAATTTATTTAATAAAATGCTGTAAGTAATAAATAATTATTTATGTGTAGTTAACACATAAACTAATCAAACAAATCACCTATTTTGGTTCGGAAATTCCTGGCATAACACATGAATTACAAGGTTTTTGTGGTTACGTATATTAATTTTTACAAAAAAATGAGATTTAGGTGATATAGATGATTCAAGTTTTTAGTATACTCGACACATTCTTTTTGCAAAGATTTCCTTAAAAACATTGTAATAAAAAATTATAGAGTGTATTTGAATGTAAATTTTAGATTATTACAAATTTTAGAATTGTAAGCATATTTACTGTGGGAACATTTTGAAGTAAAGGCTAATTTAACAAAAAAGATTCAGCACATCCACACCCACACATTCTGCCGAAACACACATAAAGCAGTGCCTAGATCTACCATTGATAGATAGGTAACAGAATCCTTTACAGTCTTGGAAGTCCAAGAAGGAATTGTTGCCGGAGCTCTATAAACTTTCAAATAAGTACCTCTACGTACCAGCAACATCAGTGCCATCTGAAAGAGAGTTCTCAAAAGCAGGGGAGTTCACAATTTTTTTGTATGGAGGGGTTTAGGAAATCTGTTGACAGACGAGTGGTCCGAATCACTATCTAAGTGATTCGTATCGATGACCACCCTGTGTTGGGTTGATGTACTCATCTTGAATACATCGACCAACTAAAACCCTTTCCCCTCCGCCTCCGGAACCACCCATCAAGGTATAACTTCAGAGGCATATAAATGTTTTTTTTTTTTCGGGGTCTACTGTACATTTCTTCTTCTATTTTTTAGTTCTCTTTCATGCTTTTCCTTTTTTTTCATGATGTTTGTCACCATTTCATCTACGGCTCTCCAGTGCTCTTGTTTTTCTAGCATTATATCTATTATGTTTCATTTTTCTATATTTTTTCCGATTTTATTACGACAAATATTTCTTTCCTCGACAAAATTATTACAAATAAAAAACGTATGTTCTGGATTATCTATTTCTTCACAAAACCAACAAAATTCATTCACCTTCTTTTTTATTTTGAACAAGCAACTACAAAAAATTCCATGACCCGTCAGAAATTGTGTTAGGTAGTAATTTAATTCGCCCCATGTTCTTTCAAACCATTTTTTTAAATCTTTGATTAATACGTTGGTCCATTTATTTCCGTGATCCCATCTCCTGTTCCATTTCTCCAATAATTCTCTTAAATAGTTTTTTATGTTCCTTACCTCTACTGTATAGGTTACATCTTTCCTCAATTAATACGTCAATGGGCGGTAGACGAGCCACCACTTCAATACCCACCGTAGAAACCGTTCTATATCCAGAAGATATCCTGATTCCTAATCTTCTATTAATTGAGGAAAGCATATTTAAACAGTATTTATAATTTAGAGCTCTACTCCATGTCGCAGCGGCATACGAAATGATCGAAAGAACAGTAGAAGCAAGGAGTTTCCTTTTCTTCTCTTTGGGTCCTCTGATGTTTGACATAATTCTCGATAAATTATTTATCATGACGTTTGCTTTCTTGCAAATTTCCTTTATATGTTCCGTCATTTTCATATCTTTGTCTAAGTAGACCACGAGATATGTTGCCTTCTTGGCACTCCTTATCTCATTTTCGTTTATTTTTAGTTGTATTTCTTTTAGCTTTCTTCTTCCTTGTAGTAATACGATTTCTGTTTTTTCTGGTGCCACTTGAAGTCCCATTCTATCAAGTTCTTCTGTGACCCTTTGAATCGCATAATTAGCCTTTTCTCGTAGAAGAGTGCTATCTTTGTGTGTAATTACGAGTGCAAGATCGTCCGCGTAAGCAATAAAATGAATATTTGGCTCTAGATTAATTTTTAGAATTTTATTATAAAAAATAATCCAAAAGAGAGGTTCTAAAAGAGAGCCTTGAGGAACTCCGCAAGTTACCTTGTAGATTTCCTCGTTTTCAGATATCACGCTTCTGTTTGAGAAATAGGGGAGTTAACAATGGACAGAAGGAGTAGGTTAACCAGTAATATGATCAATGAAATAATGTTATTAAATAGTAATATGTAATATGTCGTACAAAAAATGTTATCTTTGAAACGGAGAAAAGAAATAATGATTTTTTTATAGAATTCTTTATATAAAATGTTATTTCAACTTTCATCATTGAATGAAACAAACAATCGAATGGAAAAATTATCGATTATTTTATTAGAATACCAAATAATCGATCTTTTCATTCGATTATAAAACCATCGATTATTTTTTCTGTAATCCATTATTAATCGATTATTCAAATATCTCGATTATGCCCATCTCTAATATCTACTAATAAATAACTACTTTATCATAAAATAGAATCTTTTAGGATTAATTTGATGTATAAATCGAATTTTAATTCTAATAAATAAACTCACAACGATTTTTTTTTAATTTACTAATTTTGTAAGGTTAAATTAGATTAAAAAACACTTTTCAAGATTTCTTTAAAACTTTATATTAATTACTATTATCCATTTCAACATTTGTCATAAAATAAAATCTTTTAGTTTTAATTTAAGGTAAAAATCATTTCTCATTTTCTTTAAATTAAACTACGATAAAGTTCAAAATGTAATTAGAAAAAAAAATATTATTTCTCTACTCTCCACATAAATTTATATTGAGGTTAATTAAATCGAAATGTCCGAGATACTGATTGGAAACTAATAAAACACTAAATTGAACAAAATTTTAATTAAAAATTTTGCGGTTTTTGAATAGTTTATATCGTTTATATTGTAAATCTATTTATTTATTCACCAAGTTTTACATTTTATCGACACGATAAATTAAATCATTCACGAAATGCTTTGTGTTTAACAATATTCATTTAATACAGAAAGCTTTTAATGCGCGTAACTGTTGTAATTAATCAATAATTAAGGGTTGGAATACCTAAATCCCATAATTGAGATAAAAACATGTTATACAGAATAAATTTGAGTTTCGATTAATTAAACCGAAACTGGTAAAACATTAAACACATATCGAGTGAAGTAAATCATATCGAAAATTGTACTATGTTTGAAAATTCTTTGTTGATTACCGGAGCATCCACCAAAATTTTCCGGGTAAATCAAGCGATTTTATTTATGAAATTTAACACTTTATCGAAAAGATGAGTTACAAATGCATTAAATTAATTTGTATTTTATCAATATTAAATTTGGTAGTTTCGATGCATATAACGATAATTTACCAATAATTTAGATTTAGACTGAGGTCCATTAAATCGAAACTAGTAAAATAATAGAACATTGAACGAACAAAATGAAATAGATACTTGTGTTACTTTTGATTTAAAAAAACTTTTTTTGTTGTTGTAAAATACCGTATTGCATCGAATTTTACTCCCAAATTTAATTGTGTTGTTAATTGAGTATTGAGTTTGAACCAACTGTATGGAACGTAATTAAACGAAACGATAAATATTTACATGCCAGTTCAGTTTTACAGTTTATTTATTTAAAAGAGCTTTTGCAATTTGAAATTTAAACTAGAATGTAATTAAAAAATAATAATAATATTTAATGAAATTAATGAAGTTTTTATCAAACTTATAAATTTATAACTCAACTTGAAATGAATGAAAATCATCACATATTTTATTTCCATAAACGAGTAACACATTTAATTAAAAGGTTTTATTCAAATTTTATTTTATGAAACTACAATAACACGACCATTATTTTAAATTCAAAATTTTAATATCTTTTTTTATCTTTTTTGGTGTAGAAGTTCAGAAAAAAATTCGTTTAAAAAATTTTGAAGCTGATACAAAGACGGTTTTCTAGAATTTTACTCGAAATTGAATGCAGAATCGTTTAAAATAAACCGTATGAAAATCGGATAATCGGCGGTTCATTTACACAAGATCAAAGTCAAAATTTTAAAATTGTCTAATTTTTCAATATAAAAGTTTAGAAAAAAATTCGTCTAAAAATTTTCAAACCTGATACAAAGACGATTTTCTATAATCTTACTAAAAATTGAATGGAGAATCGTTTAAAATAAACCGTATGAAAATCGGATAATCGGGGGTTCATTTACACAAGATCAAAGTCAAAATTTTAAAATTGCCTACTTTTTCAATGTAGAAGTTTAGAAAAAAATTCGTTTAAAAATTTCCAATCCTGATACGACGACAATTTTCTAGAATTTTAATCAAAATTGCATGGAGAATTGTTTAAAATAAACCGTATGAAAATCGGATAATCGGCGGTTCATTTACACGAGATCAAAGTCAAAATTTTAAAATTGCCTAATTTTTCAATGTAAAAGTTTAGAAAAAAATTCGTTCAAAAATTTTCAAACCTGATTCGACGACGATTTTCTCAAATTTTACTCAAAATTGAATGGAGAATCGTTTAAAATAAACCGTATGAAAATCGGATAATCGGCGGTTCATTTACACAAGATCAAAGTCAAAATTTTAAAATTGTCTAACTTTTCAATGTAAAAGTTTAGAAAAAAATTCGTCTAAAAATTTTCAAACCCGATACAAAGACGATTTTCTATAATCTTACTAAAAATTGAATGGAGAATCGTTTAAAATAAACCGTATGAAAATCGGATAATCGGGGGTTCATTTAC
Organism: Digitonthophagus gazella; assembly: GCA_036711955.1. Classification (NCBI taxonomy): domain Eukaryota; kingdom Metazoa; phylum Arthropoda; class Insecta; order Coleoptera; family Scarabaeidae; genus Digitonthophagus; species Digitonthophagus gazella. The sequence continues at coordinate 12,571,456 of JASCIT010000007.1, forward strand.
ACGAGATCAAAGTCAAAATTTTAAAATTGTCTTATTTTTCAATGTAAAAGTTTAGAAAAAAATTCGTTTAAAAATTTTCAAACCTGATTCGACGACGATTTTCTCAAATTTTACTCAAAATTGAACGGAGAATCGTTTAAAATAAACCGTATGAAAATCGGATAATCGGCGGTTCATTTATACCAGATCAAAGTCAAAATTTAAAAATTGTCTAGTTTTTCAATGCCGAAGTTTAGAAAAAAATTCGTTTAAAAATTTTCAAACATGATACGACGACGGTTTTTTGAAATTTTACTCAAAATTGAATGAAATATCATTTAAAATAAACTGTATGAAAATCGGATAATCGGCGGTTCATTTACACGAGATCAAAGTCAAAATTTTAAAATTGTCTATTTTTTCAATGTAGAGGTTTAGAAAAAAATTGGTCTAAACATTTTCAAACCTAATACGACGACGATTTTCTAGAATTTTACTCAGAATTAAATGGAGAATCGTTCAAAATAAACCGTATGAAAATCGGATAATCGACGGTTTATTTACACGAGATCAAAATCAAAATTTTAAAATTGTCTAATTTTTCAGTGCAGAAGGTTAGAAAAAAATTCGTTTAAATATTTTCAAACCTAATACGACGACGATTTTCCAAAATTTTATTCAAAATTGAATGGAGAATCGTTTAAAATAAACCGTATGAAAATCGGATAATCCGCCGTTCATTTACACGAGATCAAAGTCAAAATTTTAAAACTGTCTAATTTTTCAATGTAAAAGTTTAGAAAAAAATTCGTCTAAAAATTTTCAAATCTGATACAAAGACGATTTTCTAGCATTTTACTCAAAATTGAATGGAGAATCGTTTAAAATAAACCGTATGAAAATCGGATAATCGGCGGTTCATTTACACGAGATCAAAATCAAAATTTTAAAATTGTCTAATTTTTCAATGCAGAAGATTAGAAAAAAATTCGTTTAAATATTTTCAAACCTAATACGACGACGATTTTCCAAAATTTTATTCAAAATTGAATGGAGAATCGTTTAAAATAAACCGTATGAAAATCGGATAATAGGCGGTTCATTTACACGAGATCAAAGTCAAAATTTTAAAATTGTCTAATTTTTCAATGTAAAAGTTTAGAAAAAAATTCGTCTAAAAATTTTCGAATCTGATACAAAGACGATTTTCTAGAATTTTACTCAAAATTGAATGGAGAATCGTTTAAAATAAACCGTATGAAAATCGGATAATCGGCGGTTCATTCACACGAGGTTAAAGTCAAAATTTTAAAATTGTCTAGTTTTTCAATGCAGAAGTTTAGAAAAAAATTCATTTAAAAATTTTTGAACGTGATACAAAGACAATTTTCTAGAATTTTACTCAAAATTGAATGGAGAATCGTTTAAAATAAATCGTATGCAATTCGGATAATCGGCGGTTCACTTACACGAGATCAAAGTCAAAATTTCAAAATTGTCTAATTTTTCAATGTAAAAATTTAGAAAAAAATTCGTCTAAAAATTTTTGAACCTGATACAAAGACGATTTTCTAGAATTTTACTCAGAATTGAATAGAAAATCATTTAAGACACATTGCATGAAAATCAGATAATCATCAGTTCAGTTACACGATGTCAAAGTCAAAATTTCAAAATTGTCTAATTTTTCAACGCAGAAGTTTAGAAAAAAATTCGTCTAAAAATTCTCAAACCTGATATGACGACGATTTTCTAGAATCTTACTCAGAATTGAATAGAAAATCATTTAAAACACACCGTATGAAAATCAGACAACCATCTGTTCAGTTACACGATGTCAAAATCAAAATTTCAAAATTTTCGTTTAATTTTTCAGTGCAGTTCAGAAAAAAGTTCGCCAAAAAATTTTCAAAGCTGATATGACGACGATTTCCTAGAATCTTACTCAGAATTAAATAGAAAATCATTTAAAACGCACCGTATGAAAATCAGACAACCATCTGTTCAGTTACACGATGTCAAAATCAAAATTTCAAAATTTTCGTTTAATTTTTCAGTGCAATTCAGAAAAAAATTCGCCAAAAAATTTTCAAAGCTGATATGACGACGATTTCCTAGAATCTTACTCAGAATTAAATAGAAAATCATTTAAAACGCACCGTATGAAAATCAGACAACCATCTGTTCAGTTACCTGATATCAAAGTCATAATTTTAAAATTTTCGTTTAATTTTTCAGTGCAGAAGTTCAGAAAAAAATTCGCCAAAAAATTTTTAAACCTGATATGACGACGATTTCCTAGAATCTTACTCAGAATTGAATAGAAAATCATTTAAAACACACCATATGAAAATCAGATAACCATCTGTTCAGTTACACGATGTCAAAGTCATAATTTTAAAATTTTCGTTTAATTTTTCAGTGCAGCAGTTCAGAAAAAAATTCCTCAAAAAATTTTCAAACCTCATATGACGACGATATTCTAGAATCTTACTCAGAATTGAATAGAAAATCATTTGAAACACACCATATGAAAATCAGATAACCGTCTGTTCAGTTACATGAGATCAAAGTCAAAATTTTTAAAATGAGCGAAATCGGATATTGAGTTACATTCTCACTTCTGAGGGAAAAACTAAAAGTATTAAAAAAATCTTCTTTGGTAAAAATAAAGATGAAATATGGATGTATATCCACATAAAATTTCAAGTCTCAACAATAATTAGTTTTTGAAATATGAATTTTTAAAAATTGACCAGTTTTAATCGTCATGTAAATTAGGTTAGGTTAGAATTTCTTGTTAATCCAACTTAGATTTAAACCACATCAACCTAAGTCGAATTCATTACACGATTTATTTCCATAATCCGGTGATAATTTGTTTGACGTGCTCGTCGAATTACCATATCTTGTTGCCAAAGGGGGTAGCGTCGTCGTCGTCGTTGGCGCCGCGACGTCCTCGGTGGAATTGCGGATCCGGAACGAGTTATACGGAGCCATTGTGTACACATCAAAGGGGAGCATTTGCATCCGGAGAGAAGTCTCGACAGTGTCCTTGGTAGGCGTCGCGACGCTCGCCGTCGGGACGCATTAAGGATTACTGCTGTAGGAGACGCGAAAACGGGATTTCGCATTGTCTCGTCGTCGTACGTGTTATTTAAGAAAGGAAAAATGTCGTTATCGTTCGCTCGAACGAATTCCGATTGTTCCGAGCGGTTCCTCCGTCGTGAAAAGTCAATGAAACGTAAGGTTTTTCCGGGGATAATTGATCGCTTTTGACGGTTCTGGAAAGATCGGAAAGCTATTCGAAACGGTTGCCGGTTGAATTTAGTTCGGTTCTTGGTTAAACGAGACGGAGGTGTATTGTTTCAGGCGGGTTTTCTGTTAATTGAAATAGTTCGAAACTCGTTCACGCGAATTGAGGAAAAAAGAAAATTGGAAACTTGGATACTTTTAGATACTTTATTCCCCCGGGTCTCTTATCTAGAGGTTTATTAATTTATCGAAAGGGGAATAGTTAAAGATAATTTAAATTTTATTATTTAATTTACTTTGAAAATTATTTCACGAAGTTGTTATGAAAATTTCAATAATAAAAGGGTTTAAAATGACATTTTTATAAAAAAAAAATTGTAGTATTTTTGACAATAATTACAATAATTTTGGCACTTATTATTAAAAATAGAGTCTTTCAGTTTTAATTTACCGTAAAAATTACTTCTTAATTCCTATAAATAAAGTCTGGGCGATTTTTTAAAGTTGTTCAAATTTTTTAAAAGTTAGGTTAGTTAACTGTCAAAAAGTTTCACCAAGGGAAACTTTTGGGATTTTTTTAATTTTTTTTTTTTGGTAAAAATTAGAACAAATTTGACTTTGTAAGTTGAAATTTGAATGTTTAAATTTCATTTTGATGTAAAAATCGTTTCCTAATTTCTATAAATAAAGTCTGGGCGATTTTTTAAAATTGATCATTTTTTTTTAAAGTTAGGTTAGTTAGCTGTCAAAAATTTTCGCCAGGTTTGGGAATTTTTTTAATTTTTTTAGTAAAAATTAGATCAAATTTGACTTTTTTAGTCGAAATTTGAATGTTTAAAGTTCATTTTGATGTAAAAATCATTTCATAATTTCTATAAATAAAGTCCTGGTGATTTTTTAAAATTGGTAAAATTTTTTAGAATGTTACATTAGTTGTCAAAAATTTCTATGCAGTTTAGAATTTTTTTAAATTTTGTTGGTAAGAATTCAAACGAATTTGACTTTTTCATTTTAAAATAGGATCTATGAAATTTCGTTTAAAGTAAAAATTATCGCTTAATCCCTATAAATAAGATCTCGGGAATTTTTTAAAGTTGGCCGAAAATTTTTGAGGTTACCTTAGATTCGGTCAAAAGTCTTCTGCCCTTTCAATTTTTTTTCTATTTTTTTGGTGATAACTAAAATAAATTTGACTTTTATGATATGAAATAGAGTCCTTCTACTTTCATTTAAAATAAATATCATTCTTTAATCTTTGTAAATAAACTCTGTATGATATTTTAAAATTGATCAAATTTTTAAAAAAAGTTATGTTGGTTAACGATCAAAACTTTTCCCAATCTTGATAAGCATTGGAACAAATTTGACTTATTTGGTTCAAAATAGAATCTTTGGAGTTCATTTCAATGTACAAAACATTTCTTAATTCCTATAACTAAACCTTGACTATTTTTTTAAATTTGAGCAAACTTTATAAAAAGTTAGGTTAGTTGAATATCAAGCTTAAAAATGTTTTGATAAGATTTTGAACAGATTTGCCTTTTTCAGTTTGAAATAGTATCTTTACAATTGTGTGTAAAGTGAGTATTATTTCTTAATTCCTATAAATAACGACTGGGCGATTTTTTAAAATTGGTAAAAAATTTTGACCTTAGGTTCGGTCAAAAATTCTTTGGCCGTTTAATTTTTTTTTTTTCAATTTTTTGGTGACAACTAGAGTAAATTTGACTTTTGCAGTAAAAAAATAGAATCCTTAAGCTTTCATTTAAAACAAACATCATTCCTTAATCTCCATAAATAAACTCTGTATGATGTTTATAAGTTGGTAATTTTTTTAAAAAGTTAGGTTAGTTAACTGTCAAAATTTAGCCAAGTTTAAGAATTTTTTAAATTTTTTTGATAATAATTAGAACAAATTTGACTTTTTTAATCCAAAGTAGGATCTCTTAAGTTCAATTTAACGCAAAAATCATTTTTTAATACCTATAGATAAAGTCTGGGCGATTTTTTTAAAATTAGAAAAAAATTTGTGAGGTTACCTTAGGTTTGATCAAAATTTTTGGGCCTTTAAATTTTTTTAAATTTTTTTGTGACAACTAGAGTAAATTTGACTTTTGCAGTAAAAAAATAGAATCCTTAAGCTTTCATTTAAAACAAACATCATTCCTTAATCTCCATAAATAAACTCTGTATGATGTTTATAAGTTGGTAATTTTTTTAAAAAGTTAGGTTAGTTAACTGTCAAAATTTAGCCAAGTTTAAGAATTTTTTAAATTTTTTTGATAATAATTAGAACAAATTTGACTTTTTTAATCCAAAGTAGGATCTCTTAAGTTCAATTTAACGCAAAAATCATTTTTTAATACCTATAGATAAAGTCTGGGCGATTTTTTTAAAATTAGAAAAAAATTTGTGAGGTTACCTTAGGTTTGATCAAAATTTTTGGGACTTTAAATTTTTTTAAATTTTTTTGTGACAACTAGAGTAAATTTGACTTTTGCAGTAAAAAAATAGAATCCTTAAGCTTTCATTTAAAACAAACATCATTCCTTAATCTCCATAAATAAACTCTGTATGATGTTTATAAGTTGGTAATTTTTTTAAAAAGTTAGGTTAGTTAACTGTCAAAATTTAGCCAAGTTTAAGAATTTTTTAAATTTTTTTGATAATAATTAGAACAAATTTGACTTTTTTAATCCAAAGTAGGATCTCTTAAGTTCAATTTAACGCAAAAATCATTTTTTAATACCTATAGATAAAGCCTGGGCGATTTTTTAAAATTAGAAAAAAATTTGTGAGGTTACCTTAGGTTTGATCAAAATTCTTGGGCCTTTAAATTTTTTTTTTAATTTTTTTGTGACAACTAGAGTAAATTTGACTTTTGCAGTAAAAAAATAGAATCCTTAAGCTTTCATTTAAAACAAACATCATTCCTTAATCTCCATAAATAAACTCTGTATGATGTTTATAAGTTGGTAATTTTTTTAAAAAGTTAGGTTAGTTAACTGTCAAAATTTAGCCAAGTTTAAGAATTTTTTAAATTTTTTTGATAATAATTAGAACAAATTTGACTTTTTTAATCCAAAGTAGGATCTCTTAAGTTCAATTTAACGCAAAAATCATTTTTTAATACCTATAGATAAAGTCTGGGCGATTTTTTAAAATTAGAAAAAAATTTGTGAGGTTACCTTAGGTTTGATCAAAATTCTTGGGCCTTTAAATTTTTTTTTAATTTTTTTGTGACAACTAGAGTAAATTTGACTTTTGCAGTAAAAAAATAGAATCCTTAAGCTTTCATTTAAAACAAACATCATTCCTTAATCTCCATAAATAAACTCTGTATGATGTTTATAAGTTGGTAATTTTTTTAAAAAGTTAGGTTAGTTAACTGTCAAAATTTAGCCAAGTTTAAGAATTTTTTAAATTTTTTTGATAATAATTAGAACAAATTTGACTTTTTTAATCCAAAGTAGGATCTCTTAAGTTCAATTTAACGCAAAAATCATTTTTTAATTCCTATAGATAAAGTCTGGGCGATTTTTTAAAGTTGGTCAAAAATTTGTGAGGTTACCTTAGGTTCGGTCAAAATACTTGAGACTTTTAAACATTTTTTTTTAATTTTTTGTTGACAACTAGAATAAACTGGCTCTTATAATAAAAAATAGAATCCTTAAGCTTTAATTTAAAATAAACATCATTCCTTAATCTCCAAAAATAAACTCTGTAGGATTTTTTAAGTTGGTAATTTTTTCAATTTTTTCAAAAAGTTAGGTTAGTTAACTGTCAAACATTTTTACCAAGTTTAGATTTTTTGGCAAGAACTAGAATAAATTTGACTTTTAAAATTTAAAATAGTATCTTTTAAGTTCAATTTAATACAAAAATTATTTTTTAATTCTTATAAATAAAGTCTGGGCGATTTTTTAAAGTTGGTCAAAAATTTGTGAGGTTACCTTAGGTTCGGTCAAAATACTTGAGACTTTTAAAATTTTTTTTTTTAATTTTTTGGTGACAACTAGAATAAACTTGGCTCTTATAATAAAAAATAGAATCCTTAAGCTTTAATTTAAAATAAACAGCATTCCTTAATCTCCATGAATAAACTCTGTAGGATTTTTTAAGTTGGTCAATTTTTTTTAAATTAGGTAGTTAACTGTCAAAAATTTTTACCAAGTTTAGATTTTTTTCTTAATTTTTTGGTAAGATTTAGAGCAAATTTAACTTTTTAAATTCAAAATAGAGTCATGTAAGTTCAATTTAGTCTAAGAATCGTTTCTTAAATCTTATAAATAAAGTCGTTATGATTTTTTTAAATCGGTCAAAAATTATGTCGACTAAAAGCATCCGATTCTTTTCGAAAATATTTTTTAATCCATGTCGAGAGAATGAATAAAGATTAAAAAGACTCATTTACTCTTGTGAGAGAATAGTTATATACTTTAAGATAAATCTCATATTACGCATATATTCACCAACATAAATTCAATCCAGTAGTACATTTTGAGCTTAAGGTTGGTAAAGTTTTATGTATGCGGTTAAACTGGTAACCCTTGCGGAATTAACGTAAAATTTATGCCCCGAGTAGCCCACTGTAAACTCAATTACGTACAATTTATAGCCTGGTAAAAATTCCACTGTAATTGCGGTAAACAAAGCATCGCACCATTTTTCGCTACGTTTGCTCCGCTAAGTTTAACTTTAACTAAAACAACCCGCCTATTTTTCATATCCCCATTTTCCCCGTTTCCTAAACAGCATTAACGAGAAAAACTTTTAATCCGACAGTGTTACGAATACCTACTAAAACCGAAAAAACCAAGAGGTATTCGTTTAAACGAATTTAACCGAGGTAGTTTTTTCCGTCTCGTCGGAGAGTTCGTAAATTTCCCGTCGTTTCCCGTATTCCGTCGGGTTTGTTTCGCGTTTTAATTTCGTTCAAGAGACGCCGAAGCGCGATTTATTACGGTTTTTTTTTCTGCAGAGAGCGTCGAGTGGCGGATTAATGCCCTCGATTTCCGCGAAGGAGGTTCGCGTTTTATTAAATTTCAATCCAATTTGGCGCCGTGAAAAGGGCGCGACTCGAAAACGTTCTAATCTCGGATTATCTTGCTCCTTCTCCAAGTTTGAATTGACGAAGACGGCAACGACGGCTACGACGACGATGCTTGAAATGACGAAATTTTGCCAGTTCAAAAGTTTGAAGTTAAGTCTCCCCCTTCTTATTTCAATTGGGTTCATTTGTAATTAATTTCATGTAATGAGTACAAGTTTAGATGAAGTTTATTCACCTTCCTTCGACCAACTGTCTAACTGTCTGTTCTAATTGTAAGTTGTCTTTGAAAAATCGTGCAGAATTTACTTGTATGAATTAAGGCAGGAGTTTTATATTAAATTGAACCTAAAAGATTCTACTTTTGATTTTAAAAGTCAAATTTATTCTAGTTGTTCCCAGAAAAATAAAAAAAAAATTAATTAAACTGATTTCGAACCTAACCTCACACATTTTTGAGCAACTTTAAAAAATCGTAATGACTTCATTTATAAGACTAGTTTTTAGGTCATAGTTCTTTTAGTAACAAAAACTGAAAAAAATATTTAGAATAAAAAATGTTTATCAGTATAATAAAAGCAGAAGGGAATCAGCACCCCCTATATCAGCGCCCCCTATATTGAAAATTCAAATTTTCGGCCCATTATTGCGCGGCAAGTACGGCACGTAGCGTCTCGCGGTTTTTTTTAAACGTCTCCGGTTCGAAAAATTGATTTACGCGTACCGCGCGCGCGGTTTCATCGGGCCCCGAAATACCTTAACCGAATTTCCACTTTTTAGTTCCGAAAATTATCGTTTCCCGCCATTTTTGAGACTTTTCCCGCCAATTTTCACCAATTTAAAAAATTTTTAAAATAATTTTCTTACTTTTTCAACCGAGTTTTGGCACCGCATCGGTCGGAAAAGTTGTAAAACCGGTTTTTACACCTAAACTAATCCTTCCGCGGGCTTCAAATACGTTTTTTTAACCATTTAACGAAAATCGTAAGTATAAAATACGGCGACGCCATATTGGTTTTTTGGTTGACATTTTCGTGAGGTTATCCGCGCAAATTTAATGAAAACGAGTCGTTGGGGCCCCATTAAGACTACCGAAACGGCCTAGAATACGCCCCCGAACGACTACGTACATTTAACGGAGTAAGTAGAGTGCGATTATTTTTAAAAATTTCGATAAACGTCAGCGGCCGAATGGCTGCCCCATTTGCTCTCGAAAATTGGACAAAATGGGGCCAAAACGCACATTGTCCGCTTCAGAGGGGCTCAAGACATGTCAGGGAACCTCTACTTTGTCTATTTCGCGCGTTTAATAAAGGCAAGTAACGTCAAATTATTTTAAAAAAATGTTAATAAACATCGATTTGTAGGTTAGGTTTTTCGCGTCAATATTTTACGTTTAAAAAAGACCTAAAACCCGCTTGGATGATCGAAAATGGACTCTATTTGGATGATTGAAGGGTGAACGTGACGTTTTACAAGTCTAAAACCAACGAGTGCACCAAAAACTTGAATAAAATTGCAACATAATTTCAACGTTTACTGGAAGAAATTTTTTTGCTTCAAAAAGCATTTAGACGTTTAAATCTGGACCCTAATTACGTGTTTGAACCTTTTTCACGCCGATTTTAATCATTTAAGGAGAGGATTAATGTAAAATTTCTTCAAAAATTTCGAAAATTGCTGATAAATTTCATGCTGTAAATTCATACGTTTTGCGGTCGAAAATGTGTTTTGACGATTGGAAAAGGGCTACGTTTGGAAGATGTAGAGGACGAATGAATCGTTTTGAGGGTTCAAACAGATGATTGTTGTAAAAATATTACAATCTAATTAAAATTTTTAATAATATAAAGAGGCAAAGGCTGTTTCGCTGTATGAATCGTTGGAAAATTCGCTTCAACATCTATTGAGAACAGTTTACGCCTTGATGTTGACGTAGAAAGTATTTTAGAGTAATTATAAACATCTCATTTTGTGAGAACGTTTTGATGCCTAAAACAGCTTGCCAAAGAAATGGTCTTTAAAGTAAATTAATCAATCTAAGCAAACAAGTAAGCTTTAATACTCTTAAAAATGTATCTGCTAGCTTCAAAATTCATCGATTGGAGTAAAGTGAAGAACAGAAATGTTTGTGCTATAGAAAAATCGACTTTTAAGACCACAACATCACTTCTTAACCGTTCATCATTGTAAGAATGTGATTATTAAAAAAAGTGGATGTTTTATTTGTCAAATTGGTGAAGAAACCGACGTTTGGATTTGTAATTTTAATCTTTACATCTATATCCCTCCGAAAATGTAATTATTGAAGTAAATGAACGTTTTAATCACCAAAGAAATCGTTACAATTCTTTTGTGAAGGTACTTGGAGGTCAAACAACGATGCAAGACAAATATTAAATTTAAAATTAGATATTTTGCCTTATTGATATTTGAATATTTACTGTTTGAGAATTAATTTTCATTTTATTACTTTAGAACGAAGAATAAATCACGTCATGGAGAGATTATGTGAAGAAATCGATATTTGGGTCCACAATTTTGATCTTTTAAAATGCAATTTTTCATGTAAATATACGCTTATTAAATCACCACCATGAAGATATTAGAAGAAACCATTGACAAAAGTATCGAATCAATAATAGAGCAAACATTGGATGAGGCACAGAGTGGGTTTACAAAGAGAAGTAGTAGTTAAGACCATATATTTATAATTAAGGAAATAATATAAAAGAAACTGCCACAGAATAAAGATATACATAGGATTTATCGACTTAGATGAAAACTTCGATAGCGACCCACCTAAAAAATTGTGGAAAATTCTAGAGAGAAGAGGAATCGAGAATAAAACCATTCAAGTGATACAAGAAATATATGAAAATAATTTAAATACAGTAATTATTAAGAATATAAAAATTAAAGAAACCGATGTAAATTACAGAAGGAGCGTTTTGCGGATGAATTGCAAGATAGTCTGGAGAAATAGAATTCGACATTGAAAAAATATGGAATGAAGGTGAATAAAAACAAGATAAAGGTCATGGTGATGGAGGAAGAGATGAAAATACAGATGGAAATGAAGACCATAGAAGAAGGAAAGCATTATAGGTACCTAGAGGCAGAAATAGAAAATCATGGTAAACACAAAAAAGAAACAAATACAGCGATACAGAAGACATTGAAACTTACTTATGACATGAAGAATCTATTCATTAACAAGAGGAAGGTAATAAAGAAAACGAAAATAAATACATACAAAGTAATGTATAGATCAATATTTACCCCTAGATATCTGACTTGAGAAAAAAGAAGAAAATACAAGCAGTTGAAATGAAAAAACTTAGAAGGGAAAAGGGAGTGACTAAGAAAGATAATTTTATAAACAATGAGATAAGGAAAGATCCTCATATCGAATAAACGATTTTATTGAAAAACGAGAACTAAGTTGGTAGGGTCATCTTCGTAGAATGCAAGATTCAAGGCTGGTGAAGCAGGTCTGGTAGGCAGCAATGCGGGGAAAGACAAAAAGAAGAGAACCGTAACAATCGTGGGATGAGGTAATACAAAAGATACTTGAAAATAAAAGGAACAACTTTACAGGAAGCTGATAGGTTGGTCTTGAACAGGAAATTATCGAAAAGTATGTATAAGGATTAGAAACACTAGATATCAAGTTGAAGAATATGAAAAGTGTAGTACGCCTACACAAATTATGACAGTCGGATCGTCTACAATTTGATTTTATTCAATTAAGGAATTTAGCCGAAAATTAAAAAAAAATTTAATGTTTGAATTTTAATACAGTCGGATACGCGGGCGCATTTTTAAGTCAACGGATCGCGTTTCGTTATCATGGTTACGTCAAGAACTACACTACAAACGACTTTTCATAACTGTTTGCCACCTTTCTCGGATTCACATCTTTCCGAGGATCCCCCGTTTAAGCGATCCACTGTTTGCTAGTTAATATATTAAAGTAGTAAACAATCAGCGCCATCTTTTCGAGGTTTTTCACTTTTTTCTCCGTGAAAACGGGCCCTCTCACAGTTTTGGGGGGTACTACCGGGACCTGATTCTATATGGGCATTTTCCATAAGTGAGTATGGGGCCCGTACGGCGTTTTTTAAGGGAGAAACATGCAAAAGAAGTGTTAAAATTTTTCGGAACTAACGCCGGCAGTCGACCATTTTTCCGTTCGTTACGCTCTTAAACGTCAAACTGGCCCTTTTTTTCCGAGCTTTTCCGACCTTGGCGCCTTAGCTGGCGTTCATGTTGATGAAGAAAACGTTAGAATACAGCCTATTTTATAGGTTTCGGACCATTTTTGAGTCTAAATCAGTTAAATAGCGCCTTTTCGAACGTTTTTTCCCGAAGCCGATATTGTGCCATTAGCGCGGGTACAATTTCTATTGACCGTTTTTCGAATAATAAATTTTTCATCGAAAACGGCTAAAATCGCATTTTCTTATGTATAAAATTGTTCAAAATCATAAAAATTGAGTAAAACAAACAAGTTTTTGTATCCGCTTTTCGAAAAAATTGTCTGGAAAAGCTTAAAAAATAACCCTCTTCGAGTAACAGGGTCAACCAAGAATGACATTTCGTTTTTGAGGTTTGGCCGTTTTCTCCAGTATGCTTCGATTCAAACCGCAAATTGGCCGAAAATCCTTAAAAGTTGTACACAACGGTCTCGAAAACGTTTACCCTTTCCGTTTGAAAATATCGAAACAGGTTAGCTATTTTCACAACTGTTCATTATTAAAGAAAAAAATTAAATTAGAATCTAACCTTTTAGCCATGAAAAAAATATGCTGAAAAAGTCCAAAGATTCGATTATCTATCAACAAATGGAGTCGATGAGGTTTATTTTAAACTACTTTTATACTTGGAGATATTAAAACAGATTATAAGTGGTATTGCAAGTGTACTTTTGTTATCTTCTGAACATAACCTGAGTTTTTTGAAGAAGAGTCTCCTTTCTGGAGTTTTTGTAATTTTTGACTTGAATCTGAATTTACAAAGTTTCTCAATGTAAAAATGATACAAAATGAAAAGTTTATCATTTACATAAATTAATAAGCTTGATTGTGACGTGAAACCTTAAGACAATCAAGAAGAACTTCTTTTCAAACTTCTATGAAGATAAATATGAAGAATTATCAATGCCAAAAACGAGCAAGAACAATGTATTATATTGATAATCAATTGCAGGAACAGCTAAAAACGATGTACATAGGACGACGTAATATGCTGTAGCTTTTTTAGATCAAATGGGACCAAAAAGAAATGATTCTTTCGATAGAAAAATCACGGGATAAACGATATGTTAGATTTATAAATATTAATAAATAAAAAACAACAAGAAACTTCAAAAGAAGTAATGAGAAAACAATAATTAATTTTAATATGGTTAATGTTAATTTTAAAAAAGATATCGTTCTACTAATGAACAAGTTAAAAGGAAAAGAAAAGCCTGTCCAATAAAAAGAAAAAAATAAGAAAATAAATTTTAAGTAGAAATAAGAAATAAATCTACATTTTCGAAATTGAAGTGAAATAGTATTAATAAATGGATAAAACAAATGTTTGATCATTATAAACCGAAATTTGGAGAAAACTGGAGAAAAATCTGCAAAGCCATCAAAAAAACTTAATTAGGGGAAAGAAATTGCGATGCCAGAACAATGTATAAGTGTTTTCGAAGCTAACAAAATTATTTGATGTTAGTTTCAACAATATATTAACTTAATGGGATCTTTATAGAACAGTTTTGTAAGCAACGAATCTGTTTGTATGTTTTATTTGATTGTAAGCAAATTATGATTCATTTTTTTTGCCAACAGGAAAAGACCGAAAACGTACTTTAAATTATTTTTCACCAGTGGAGTTCTTAAAACAGTGTGCCCATTGTAATTAACGTTTCTGGAATAATTCGCTCGGTATGGGACAAACCAAAAGTATCATCAAGGGATTCTAATTTTTTCTTTCCGCGCTGTAATTGAACGATGGCCTATGAAATAATTAATTGTGACCACTAAAGATCACCGGAAAAAAGTTAAAATCGCGGAATACGATTTGCCTTAATATCAATACCAAATTCTATACCTTTGAGAACTAAAAAACGTCCAAAGCAATATTTCAAATTTATAATATGGACGAAACTCTGAATTAAAATTAACCAACCACATTGATTCAAATTCTTTAGATCGTATTTACAAGTTGTTTATATATTTTAGTAAACTTATTTATCAGTCATAATATCGGTCAATCTGAAACCCTTTTTGTGAACCCGAATGTAATCCGTATTAATATTAAAGAATGGAAAGAACTTAAAGAAGGGATACGATTTGCATAAAATTAAAAAACAGGAAAGCAGGAAAATTAATCAATCACGTTTAGGAAATTGTTGGACGCTATTGACGGATTTAAACTTCCCTAAAGGGCCGCCGCAAGCGGCCCCTTCTTGCATACACACGATTTACAAGGTGAATTGTTCATGATAGCAATTTTACCTATTCATAGTATCCGTACTCTCAATTGATGCTCTACGCTAGTAATTAAAAAGGGTATAAAATTTATTTGAAAAAATTTTTTCTATCTAATTTAGTTTTTGCATTATTTAAAATTAAATTTGAAAGATTGACATTTTGAGGTTATAATTGATTTTTGTTATAGCTCTTTTAGAATTAAAAATTGAAAAAAATGTTTCAAATAAGAAATGTTTATAATTAAAAAAGGCATAAAGTTTATTTGACAAATTTTTTTCTATCTAATTTAGTTTTTGCATTATTTAAGATTAAAGTTGAAAGATTGGCATTTTGTGGTTGTAATTGATTTCGATGTTATAGCTCTTTTAGAATCAAAAATTGAAAAAAATGTTTAGAATAAAACATTTTTATAATTAAGAAAGGCATAAATTTTATTTGAAATTTTTTTTTCTATCTAATTTAGTTTTGGCATTATTTAAGATTAGATTTGAAAGATTGACATTTTAAGGTTATAAGTGGTTTTTAGGTTAGAGCTCTTTTAGTATCGAAAATTGAAAAAAATATTTAGAATAGAAAATATTTATAATTAAAAAAGGCATAAATTTTATTTGAAAATTTTTTTTCTATCTAATTTAGTTTTTGCATTATTTAAGATTAAAGTTGAAAGATTAACATTTTAAGGTTATAATTGGTTTTTAGATTATAGCTCTTTTAGTACCGAAGATATAAAAAAATATTTAGAATAAAAAATATTCACAATTAAAAGGGGTATAAATTTTATTTGAAATTTTTTTTTGTATCTAATTTAGTTTTCGTGTTATTTAAGATTAAATTTGAAAGATTGACATTTTAAGGTTATAACTGTTTTTTAGGTTATAGCTCTTTTAGTATCGAGAATTGAAAAAAATTTTTGGAATAAAAAATGTTTATAATTAAAAAAGGCATAAATTTTATTTGACAAAATTTTTTCTATCTAATTTAGTTTTTGCATTATTTAAGATTAAAGTTGAAAGATTGACATTTTGAGATAATAACTGGTTCTTTTGTTATAGCTACTTTAGTATCAAAAATTAAAAAAAATATTTAGAACAAAAAATGTTCATATTTAAAAAAGGCATAAATTTTATTTGAAAAATTTTTTCCTATCTAATTTAGTTTTTGCATTATATAAGATTAAAGTTGAAAAATTGACATTTTGGAGTTATAATTGATTTTTATGTTATAGCTCTTTTAGAACCAAAAATTGAAAAAAATATTTAGAATAAAAAATGTTTATAATTAAAGAAAGTATAAATTTTATTTGAAAAATTTTTTCTCTCTAATTTAGTTTTTGCATTATTTAAGATTAAAATTGAAAGATTGACTTTTCGAGGTTATAACTGGTTTTTAGGTTATAGCTCTTTTAGTATCGAAGATTGAAAAAAATGTTTAGAATAAAAAATATTTATAATTAAAAGAGGTATAAATTTTATTTGAATTTTTTTTTCTATCTAATTTAGTTTTCGCATTATTTTAGATTAAAGTTGGAAGATTGGCATTTTGAGGTTATAGTTGATTTTTATGTTATAGCTCTTTAAGAATCAAAAACTGAAAAAAATATTTAGAATAAAAAATGTTTATAATTTAAAAAGGCATAAATTTTATTTGACATTTTTTTCTATCTAACCTAGTTTTTGCATTATTTAAGATTAAAGTTGAAAAATTGACATTTTGGAGTTATAATTGATTTTTATGTTATAGCTCTTTTAGAACCAAGAATTGAAAAAAAATATTTAGAATAAAAAATGTTTATAATTAAAAAAGGTATAAATTTTATTTGAAAGAATTTTTTCTATCTAATATAGTTTTTGCATTATTTAAGATTAAAGTTGAAAGATTGAATTTTTGAGGTTATAATTGATTTTTATGTTATAGCTCTTTTAGAATAAAAAATTAAAAAAAATGTTTAGAATAAAAAATGTTTATAATTAAAAAAGGTATAAATTTTACTTGAAATTTTTTTCTATCTAATTTAGTTTTCGCATTATTTAAGATTAAAGATGAAAGATTGACATTTTGAGGTACAACTTTATTGTATACAAGTGACTAACCTAACTTTCTTAAAAAATCACCCAGACTTTATTTATTGGAATTAAAGAATAATTTTTGGTTTAAATGAAAGATAAAAGATTCTGTTTTGAATTAAAAATGATAGATCTTTCCTAATTCTTACCAAAAACATTTAAAAAAATTTTAAAGTTGGTGAAAATTTTTGACAGTTCTAACCAAACTTTTTTAAAAAATCACCCAATTTTAAAAAATCACCCAGACTTTATTTATGAAGATTAAGGAAAGATTTTTGGTTTAAATGAAATTTCAAAGTTTCTGTTTTGAATTAAAAAAGACAGGTTAGTTCTAATTATTATCAAAAAAATTTAAAGAATTCTTAAAGTTGGAAAATTTTTTTGACAGGAGACTAACTTAACTTAAAAAAAAATCGACCAACTTTAAAAAATCGTTCAGACTTTATTTTTGAAGATTAAGGAATGATTTTTGGTTTAAACGAAAGATAAAAGATTCTGTTTTGATTTAAAAAAGGCAGATTTTTTATAATTATTACCAAAAAAATTTTAAAAATTCCCAAAGTTGGTAAAAATTTTTAACGAATTTCTAACAAATTTGATTAATTTTCAACGAATTTGATCGAATTTTTAATGAATTTTATAAAATTATGATGAATTTTTAACGAATTTAGACAACGAATTTAGAAAATGTTCTAAAATCGTCACTTTTTCCTAAAATGTCACCAAATTTTATATAAAATTGTCTAAAATTCTTAAAATTGTGAAATTTCATTCAAAAAAAGAACTTGATTTAGCTGAAAAATGTGAAACTTCGTCTGAAATCTTCTAAAATCATCGAATTTCGTCTGAAATTTCATCAAATTTTGTATAAAATTGTCTAAAATTCTTAAATCTCGCCTAATTTCATCTAAAATTTTTGAAATTTCATTAAAAAATGGCTCAATTTAGTCTAAAATTGTAATATTTCATTTGAAATTTTTTAAAATCATCGATTTTTTTTTAATTTTCACGAAATTTGGTGCAAAATTGTTGAATTTCGTTTAATTTCATCAAAATTTTTTCGAATTCCATTAAAAAATAACTTAATTTAGCTTGAAATTGTGAAATTTCGCCTGGAATTTTCTATAATCGTTGAATTTCGTTTAAAATCTTTTCTAAAATTATTGAATTTTATCTAAAACTTTCGAATTTCACTAAAAAAAAGCTTAATTTAATTTAAAGCTGTGAAATTTCGTCTAAAATTTTCGAAAATTGACGAATTTCATTTAAAATTCCGTCGAATTTTGTCTAAAGTTTATTCAAATTGTCAAATTCTACCTCTTGAATGACAAAGATAACCTCAAAAGAACAAAGATAACCTCAAAAGAACAAAGATAACCTTAAAATGACAAAGTCAACATTTAAATAGCCAAAAATAACCTGAAAATGTCAAATTTGATATTTAAATCGACAAAAATAGTAGTAAAATATAAAATTTTGTGTTTGAAATATAAGAATTTTACTCTAATTATCAAGTTTCATCTTTAGAATAACAAAAATAACCTAAAAAATGGCAAAGTTAACATTTGAAACGTCAAAAATAATATTAAAATATCAAACTTGACATCAATAAAGCGTTTTATTCTAAATATCTTCAAAAAAATTTTAAAAATTTTCAAAGTTGATTGAAAAACGTTGACACTTTTAACTTGAGAAAATCTATAAACTTTAAAAAATTCATAAATAAAAATGATTTTATTCATTTTTCGTTGAAATTTTTCAAAGCGATCTATAAAATATATAGTTTAATGAAATTTATCGATCTACAAAATTTTTATGTTGATGGTATTTTTCTAACTTAAAAAAAAATCGATTAACTTTAAAAATTCACCAAAAATCGAATTTTAAAGATTTTGATCTGATTTTTTTTCTGAATGAAACATAAAACATTCTAGTTTTGATTAAAAAAGACCGTTTTGTTCTAAATTTTACCAAAAAAATTAAAGAAATTTTCAAAGTTGGTAAAAAATTTTTTTGTTAAAAAATTTTTTTAGGTTAAAAAAAATCGATTTTTTAAAAAATTCATAAAAAATCGAATTTTAAAGATTTTGATCTAATTTTTTTTCTAAATGAAACTTAAAACATTCTAGTTTTGATTAAAAAAGACCGTTTTATTCTAAATATTACCAAAAAAATTAAAAAAATTCTTAAAGTTAGTAACAATTTTTTGACAGGTTACTAACCTCAAAATTTTAAAAGTAAAATTTTAAAAAATCGCCCAGACTTTATTTATGAAGATTAAGGAAAGATTTTTTCACCAAATTAAATCTAAAAGTATCTATTTTTAATAATAAAAGTCAAATTTATTCTAAATATTACCCAGAAAATTAAAAAAAAAAATCATAAAGTTGACTAAATTTTTTTAACCTCACCTTTAAAAAATAACCAATTTTAAAAAATCGTCCAGATTTCATTTCTGAAAATTAAGACCTGATTTTTGGTTTAAATAAAAAATAAAAGATTCTGTTCTGATTTAAAAAAGGCAGATTTTTTGTAATTATTACCAAAAAAATTAAAAAAATTCCCAAAGTTGGTAAAAAATTTTAATGGTTTCAACCCAACTTTTTTTTAAAAATCCACCAACTTTAAAAAATCACTGAGACTTTATTTTTTGGAATTAGAGATTGATTTTTAGTTTAAATTAAAGCTAAATGATTCTATTTTCAATTAAAAGAGATATTTTTTTTCCTATTGTTACCAAAAAAATTAAAAAAAACTTTCAAAGTTTCTTCTGAAATCATCGAATTTTATTAAAATTTTTGTCAGATTTTGTAGAAAACTACCTAAATTGATTTAATTGAAGGGTGGAGTGCAAGAAGTACCTAAGTAGCATTTTTATAAAATCTGCCTAGGTTTAAAATCTAGGTTTATCATGTTTGATAAACCTAGATGTCGCGATTCTAATGTCCCGAAATCAGACCCAGAAAAGGACGTTCGAAAAGGCGCTATTTAACCAATTTGGGCCTAGAAATGGCATCAAATTTATAAATCAAGTTGTATTTTAACGTTTCATTTGTCAACATGAATGACACCTAAGGCGTCGAGGTCGGAAGGAGCGGTTAGTTTGACGTTTAGAAACGTCAAAAATTCGCTTGTCAGCAATTTTGCGTCGAAATTGGTCGATTTTCGTTAGTTCGGTGCAAACTGAGGGCAAAAAAAGACGGCGCTGCTCGTTTACTACTTTATTATATGTGCCGCATAAATTGAGAAACGCTTCTTACACTAAATTGAACCTAAAAGATTCTATTTTGTATTTATACAGTCGAATTTGTTCTGATTGTTATCAAAAATATTAAAAAAAATTCTAAACTTGGTAAAATTTTTTGACAATTTACTAACCCAACTTTTAAAAATATTTGATCAATTTTAAAAATTTTAAAGACTATATTTTTGGTTAACCCTTTCGCGACGGGTGCCGTATAAATACGGCAGCCACTTAGTGCGTCACACTGGCGGATGCCGTATATATACGGCGGTCAGTTGAGCCTTCATATAAAGCGACAAAGTATGATTTGGGTAGACTATCACAAAGAGCGAAAAAAATTTTTTTTGTAATTTTACAAGTAAATGGCAGTATATGGTACAGGCGCGCCGTCGCGAAAGGGTTAATAAATCAAGTTTATTTAAAATCCAATAAATTATTTTTAAAAAATTTAAAAGTTTGAAAAATTTTGATCGATCTAACAAAGCTAATCAAACATATCTACAAAGTGTTGAATAAAAAATAAAATAATATCCTTATCTCTTTGAATTGTGTGCACGCTATCGTACAATTGAGTGCTTATCACAAAAGTGTGGCATTATAAAGAGAGGTAGAATAATATTTAGCTTGATCATTTTTATTCTATTGATCCGACACAAAACAAATTTACCTATCACAAAAGAAGTGCATTAAAGTAATGAAGACACTTTAAAAAGATTACCCAAGAATAGAAATTCTCTTTTATTCGATTGAAGATAGAAATATCAAACGTAATATGTTTGTTCGTGCCGGTAAACAGTTCTGGGTAACACACATTGTTCATAATTCACGCAAATTGCTGCGCCAATAACCCGACCCTAACGTTTACATTGGGCAAGTTGACACACACGCGACCCTGGAAAATATAAATTATTCCCGCGCCCGAGCCAATTGAAATTGTTTAATTGTCGGATATATATTCGCCCCGGGTTAAAAACGACACAATACCTCGCCGCGACCAAAATCCCTCGTAACTCAGCTTTTCTGTTTTTGCGACAGTTGGACACTATTATCGATCTCTCTTTCTACCTCCGGCAGATTACGTGATAAAAACCGACTATAAATAACTCCGATGTACGGGGTTTTTACCGTTTTCCATTCGTGACTTTTGATGAAATGCCACTAATTTTTATTTTGTCCAGTTTTTTTTTAAAGCCTCGGTGACTTTCCAGTTGTGGAATTAAATGTAAACAATAACGACTGTAACTCAACTAACAATAAAATGCCTTGTCAGTTTGGAAAAATGTATTTCATCAAAACTATTTTATATTAAAAAAAAACTTTTAAAATATCAGCTTTTTATTTAAAATATTTTTCTACTATTTCTTTAAAAACATGATTTTCATTTTAAACATTTTAAAAAAAGTTGTCCATTAAATGATTAAATCCTGAGTTCCATTGTGTGTATTGTTTAGAGTCTCATCAGTGATGTAGTTGTCACATCGGAGTATTTGCATACGAGTTAGTGAGCTTAAAGCCTTCCGTAATACCGCCGATGGTTCCCAGTATAGACGGATAACGAGCAAACATCGAAATACTGGGTTAATTAATCATTAACCGAAGTGATCTGTTTGTCTGTCGGTTTTGAGGGTGTACAGAGCAAACGGATCGCTGACAAAGGGTTCGCTTCGACAATTGTAACATTGGGACAGAACTCTTGCTCGCTAACAAGCGACGAAGAACTTTCTTTGTCGCCGTCGACCTTCGGTCCAATAACGAATTGTCCTCGTTGTGTATCAAACGCGAACGACAAAAAAGAATACGTAGAGTGAGGCGAAAAGCTTTTGAAAAATGAAAGATATGAAAGCGGACGACAAAATGACGTTACGGAAACGCTATTTCAGAGAGGTTTAGGTGAACTTTAACCTGTGTGACTTTTGAAAGTCCGCTATAAAGCGGGTTGGTTGATGGAATACAGGAAATCTGATGACATTTAATTTTCTCATATAAAACAAACTAGTCAATTTTAAAAAATTCATATCTCAAAAATTAATTGTTGTTGAGATTTGAAATTTTATAAAGATTTGGATTAAACATTCCAGTTTTAACTGAAAAAAAACTGTTCCGTTTTAAATTTTATCAAAAGAATTAAAAAAATTTCAAAGTTAGTAAAAAATTTTTCAATAGTATCATTTTAAAAAAATCATAAAAAATTGAATTTTAAATATTTTGAGGTGATTTTTTTTTCTAAATGAAACTTAAAACATCCTAGTTTTAATTTAAAAAAACCGTTATTCTCTAGATCTTACCAAAAAAATTTCAAAGTTGGTAAACATTTTTGATACTTCTTAACATAACTTAAGAATATCGATCAACTTTAAAAATTCATCAAAAATTCATTTTTAAAGATTTTGATTTGATTCTTTTTCTAAATGAAACATAAATCATTCTAATTTTAATTAAAAAAGACCGTTTTGTTCCAAGTGTTGTCAAAAAAATTAAAGAATTTTTCAAAGTTGGTAAATATTTCTGACACTTCTTAACCTAACTTAATAATATTAATCAAATTTAAAAATTCATCAAAAATTCATTTTTAAAGATTTTGAGTTGATTTTTTCTCTATATGAAACCCAAAACATTCTAGTTTTTACTAAAAAAGACCGATTTACTCTACATGTTGTCAAAAAAATTTAAAAAAAATTTTACACTCCTAACCTTACTGAAGAAAATAGATTAACTTTAAAAATTCATCAAAAATTCATTTTTAAAGGTTTTGATTTGATTCTTTTTCTAAATGAAACATAAATCATTCTAGTTTTAACTTAAAAAAACCGTTTCTTTCCAAGTGTTGTCAAAAGAATTTTAAAAATTTTCAAAGTTGGTAAACACTTTTGCCAGTTTCTAATTTAAGAAAATAAATTTTAAAAATTCATCAAAAATTCATTTTTAAAGATTTTGTTTTGTTTTTTTTTTTTCTAAATGAAACTTAAAACATTCTAATTTTATTTAGAAAAGACCGTTTTATTCCAAGTGTTGTAAAAAAAATTAAAAAAATTTTCAAAGTTGGTAAACATTTCTGACACTTCTTAACCTAACTTAATAATATTAATCAAATTTAAAAATTCATCAAAAATTCATTTTTAAAGATTTTGAATTAATTTTTTCTCTATATTACACCCAAAACATTCTAGTTTTTACTAAAAAAAGACCGATTTACTCTACATGTTGTCAAAAAAATTAAAAATTTTTTTTACTCTCCTAAGCTTACTGAAGAAAATAGATTAACTTTAAAAATTCATCAAAAATTCATTTTTAAAGGTTTTGATTTGATTCTTTTTCTAAATGAAACATAAATCATTCTAGTTTTAACTTAAAAAACCGTTTCTTTCCAAGTGTTGTCAAAAAAATTTTAAAAATTTTCAAAGTTGGTAAAAAATGTTTGACACTTCTTAATCTAACTTAAGAAAATTGATTAACTTTAAAAATTCATCAAAAATTAATTTTTAAAGATTTTGATTTGATTCTTTTTCTAAATGAAACTTAAAACATTCTAATTTTAATTAAAAGAGATGGTTTTAATTCAAGTGCTGTCAAAAATATTAAAAAAATTTTCAAAGTTGGTAAACAGTTTTGACACTTCTTAATCTAACTTAAGAAAATTGATTAACTTTAAAAAGACATCAAAAATTAATTTTTAAAGATTTTGATTTGATTCTTTTTCTGAATGAAACTTAAAACATTCTATACCTTTTCAAGTTCAAATTGGGACTAATCAATTTCAAATTGGGAATGTTTTATGTACAGGGTGGGGCGTGGAAACTTCCTTTTTCGAAAATGTAATAAAACACTGTACATGTTTCATACAACGTTATTCTTATTTTCAGCCTGTCACACAACATTGGAGATTTGAATTTACACAGTTTTAAAAAGAATTTGTGGCAAATGTCGCAATCCATTGTCAATACACTGATTCAATCGAATTTTAAAGTTTTGGTGCACTCTTTCAAGCATATCGCCTGGGATATTGACAATTTCGGCTTGAATGTTGTTCTGTAAGTGTTCCAGGGTATTGGGACGATCATTGTAAACTAGGGACTTGAGATAACCCCAGAGGAGGTAATCAGGGAGAGCTAAATCGGGCGAGCGCGCAGGCCAGTTTATGTCCCCTTGCAGGGAGATCAGTTGTTCGGGGAAAGCTACTCTCAAAACATCTATGGACACCCTGGAGGTTTGGGCTGTAGCCCCATCTTGTTGGAATCAGACGTTCTCAAGATTCATTTCTTCGAGAGCCGGTAAGAAGAATTGCTGGATCATTGCCACATATCGGTCTGAATTGACGGTAACAGCACGACCGTTTTCTTGAAAAAAGTAAGGGCCAATCCCTACTCTTGATATGGCACACCATACCGTAACGCGATCCGAATGAAGGGGCCTCTCGTACAGTTCTCTGGGATTTGTGTCACTTCAGTATCGCATATTCTGTTTATTTACGCAGCCACAAAGGTGAAAATATGCCTCATCAGAATATCGAAGTAACGACGAAAGGCACGTTGTACCACAATTATTGAGTAACCATTAGAAAAATACGCCTCTACAGCAAAAGCGCGCTGTTGATTAGATCAAAGCATGCTTGCGACTGAGGAGGGTAAAAACACAAACCTCCCACTCTGCTCCTTCCATTGCACAGTTCCTCGCCCCTCTGTTATCATCGCTAACTGCACTACAGTGTATTCAAAAAAGGAAGTTTCCACGCCCCACCCTGTATATAAAAAACATAGAAGTTTTGAAAATTATTTAATAATAGTAAACAATTTTTATATTTAATTATAAAAATAAACCACAAAACTTAATATAAATGAAATAACAGAAAATTAGAATATACCATCTTCTATATTAAATGCCATTGGAATATGCCATTGAATATGAGCAATAAATTTTGTACAGGAAGTGACGTTGATGGATTGGATATTATTATTTATTATACCTTCCAATCGCCGCATCCTGTATTCCATGTGGCTAATTGCCCCTCTGTTTTCCCCTCTTAAAATTGTATGACTTTCAGCAGCCAGGTCTCGTTTTACACCTGCTTTAAAAAGTGACCATACTGCTTCGATTGGGTTTAACATGGGACTGTATGGACTTAATCGAAGTAATTTGTGGTTCTTAAATTCCTCTTCTTCCTGGAAGATCTCCTCAAATGAAGCGTGGCATGGAGCGTTATCTGCCACAAATACCACAGTTTTCAAGTTTTTTAAAAGCACCTCTTCGAATTTCATGGTATATAAGGCCCATACTACCAATACATCCAATTAAATGGATATTTGATCCTTTACTCCCAGCTGCAATTTGAGTGCACGTACTTCCTTTTTTCGACCGACCCATCTTCCGTGTAATAAAAAGATTAAAGTTTGTGCCATCCATGTAAATTATAGGCTTATTTTGAGATTGTATATCAAATAAATTTTGTGCATAATCACGTCTCTTTTGCTTATTCTCTTCATTATTACCCCTCTCTGGTTCTCTTCCTACATTTTTTAAAGTGTAAATTAAGCCATCTGAATGTTGTCGTAGACATTCTGAAGACACCGTAAGATTATACGTTTCTTAAATTTTTTTTCTTAATTGTTTTAAAGTAATTTTTGGATTTTCTTGAATAGCTATTTCCATGAAAGTACGGCGTTCATCTTCAATTTCGACTTTTCTTTTCCTTTCCTCTCGGCTTCCCATCGTCTTCACTCTTCATCCAGCGAGATACGGTAGATTTTTTGACTCCTAAGGTAGTGGCTAAGGTTCGCCAAAAATAGTTCACTAATGTTAAATAACTACCAAAACTGACGTATTTTTTATATAAATATAACATTCCCAATTTGAACTTGAAAAAGTATAGTTCCAACTAAAAAAGACCGATTTATTCTACATGTTGTTAAAAAAATTTTAAAAAAATTCAAAGTTGGTAAATATTTTTGACACTTCTTAACCTAACTTAAGAAAATAGATCAACTTTAAAAATTCATCAAAAATTCATTTTTAAAGATTTTGGTTTGATTTTTTCTCTAAATGAAATCCAAAACATTCTAGTTTTAGCTAAAAAAGAACGGTTTATTCTAAATGTTGCCAAAAAAATTAAAAAAATTTTCAACGTTGGTTAACATTTTTGACACTTTTAACCTAATTTTAGAAAATCGACGAATTTTAAAAATTCATCAAAAATCCATTTTTATACATTTCGATTTACTTCTTTTTCTAAATGAAACTTAAAACATTCTAGTTTCAACTAAAAAAGACTGTTTTATTCCAAGTGTTGTCAAAAAAATTTAAAACATTTTCAAAGTTGGTAAACATATTTGACACTTCTTAACCTAACTTAAGAGAACAGATCAACTTTAAAAATTCATCAAAAATTCATTTTTAAAGATTTTGGTTTAATTTTTTCTCTAAATGAAATCCAAAACATTCTAATTTTAGCTAAAAAAGAACGGTTTATTCTAAATATTGCCAAAAAAATTAAAAAAATTTTCAAAGTTGATAAAAAAATTTTGACACTTCTAACCTAATTTTAGAAAATCGATCAACTTTAAAAATTCATTTTTAAAGATTTTGATTTGATTCCTTTTTCTAAATGAAACTCAAAACATTTTAATTTTAACTAATAAAGGCCGTTTTATTCCAAGTGTTGTCAAAAAAATTAAAAAAAATTTCAAAGTTGGAAAAAAAATTTTACACTTTTCTAACTTAAGAAAATTAACTTTAAAAAAATCATCAAAAATTCATTTTGAAAGATTTTGATTTAATTCTTTTTCTAGATGAAACCTAAATCATTCTAATTTTAATTAAAAAAACCGTTTTACTCCAAGAGCTGTCAAAAAAATTTAAAAAAATTTCAAAATTGGTAAACATTTTTGACACTTCTTAACCTAACTTAAGAAAATCGATCAACTTCAAAAATTCATTAAAAAATTCATTTTTAAAGATTTTGATTTGATTCTTTTTCTAGATGAAACTTAAAACATTCTAATTTTAATTGAAAAAGGCCGTTTTATTCCAAGTGTTGTCAAAAAAATTAAAAAAATGTTCAAAGTTGACAAAAAATTTTTAACACCTTAATCTAACTTAAGAAAATCGATCAACTTTAAAAATTCATCAAAAATTCAGTTTTAAAGATTTTGATTTGATTCTTTTTCTAAATGAAACTCAAAACATTTTAATTTTAATTAATAAAGGCCGTTTTATTCTAAGTGTTGTCAAAAAAAGTAAAAAAAATTTTATAGTTGGAAAAGAATTTTTACACTTTTCTAACTTAACAAATTAACTTTAAAAATTCATCAAAAATTCATTTTTAAAGATTTTGATTTAATTCTTTTTCTAGATGAAACCTAAATCATTCTAATTTTAATTAAAAAAACCGTTTTACTCCAAGAGCTGCCAAAAAAACGTTAAGAACTTTCAAAGTTTATAAAAAAATTTTGACACTTCTAACCTAATTTTAGAAAATCGATCAACTTTAAAAATTCATCAAAAATTCATTTTTAAAGATTTTGATTTGATTCTTTTTCTAAATGAAACTCAAAACATTTTAATTTTAATTAATAAAGGCCGTTTTATTCTAAGTGTTGTCAAAAAAATTAAAAAAAATTTCAAAATTGGTAAATATTTTCGACACTTCTTAAGAAAATAGATTAACTTTAAAAAATCATCAAAAATTTATTTTTAAAAATTTTGATTTGATTCTTTTTCTAAATGAAACTTGAATCATTCCAATTTTAATTAAAAAAGGCCGTTTTATTTCAAGTGTTGTCAAAAAAATTAAAAAAATTTTCAAAGTTGACAAAAAATTTTTAACACCTTAATCTAACTTAAGAAAATCGATCAACTTTAAAAATTCATCAAAAATTCATTTTTAAAGATTTTGATTTGATTCTTTTTCTAAATGAAACTCAAAACATTTTAATTTTAATTAATAAAGGCCGTTTTATTCTAAGTGTTGTCAAAAAAATTAAAAAAAATTTCAAAGTTGGAAAAAAAATTTTACACTTTTCTAACTTAACAAATTAACTTTAAAAATTCATTTTTAAAGATTTTGATTTAATTTTTTTTCTAGATGAAACCTAAATCATTCTAATTTTAATTAAAAAACCGTTTTACTCCAAGAGCTGCCAAAAAGATGTTAAAAACTTTCAAAGTTGATAAAAAAATTGTGACACTTCTAACCTAATTTTAGAAAATCGATCAACTTAAAAAATTCATCAAAAATTCACTTTTAAAGATTTTGATTTGATTCTTTTTCTAGGTCAAACCTAAAACATTCTAATTTTAATTAAAAGAGGCCGTTTTATTCTAAATGTCATCAAAAGAATTTAAAAAATTTTCAAAGTTGCTAAATATTTTTGACACTTCTTAACCTAACTTAAGAAAGTCGATCAACTTTAAAAATTCATCAAAAATTCATTTTTAAATATTTTGATTTGATTCTTTTTCTAAATGAAACTTAAAACATTCTAGTTTCAACTAAAAAAGACCGATTTATTCTACATGTTGTCAAAAAAATTAAAAAAATTTTCAAAATTGGTAAAAAAGTTTGTGACACTTCTAACCTAATTTTAGAAATTCGATCAAGTTTAGGATTTTTTTTTAATTTTTTATTAACAATTAGAATAAATTTGACTTCTTTAATTCAAAATAGAACCTTTTAAGTTCAATTTAATGTAAAAACCATTTCTTAATTCTTATAAATATTGTCATTTTGATTTTTTTAAATTGTTCAAAAAATAGTTAGGTTGGATTAAAATATTTCAATCCGTTCAAACATTTTTTTAAATTTTTTGGTGGTAATTAGAACATATTTAGGTGTTATAATAAATAATAGAATCTCTAAGCTGTAATTTGGGATAAGAATCATATCTTAATTTTTCTAAATAAATTTCATATGATTTTTTTAAATTTTAATTTGGAAGTTATTTTAAAATTATTTCAGATTTTATCAAGATCTATTAACACCCTGTATATATCAATGTATTATACGCCCCTAATCAAAGTAGAGAATCTGTTCGAATTTGTAACTAGGATTTCCATCGACCAAATGCGTTTAGTTCGCATTCAGCCAGACTAGTCGTCGATTCGCCACTTTTAACCGTCGATTTCGAGTCTGGGTTTAATTGAAATCGGCGGTTGAATTGTCGCTTGGAAACCTAATCGGAAACCAACGCAACCGTTGCAACGCATTGATCTCCAACACATTTCGTAAAAAAGAGTTTTTTAAAAAAGGTGGTAAAAGAAATAAAAAATTTTTTTTCTAAAAACTTTTAACCAGGTAATTTCGTTAAGTATTGTAAAGTTATGAAAAAGGAAAAAATCCGTGATGTGATGAGGGTTGAAGAGGTAGATTTTTAACCGACGTTTTTAATAAAAGACCGGTCCTTTAAAAACAAAGAAACGAGAATTACGGCACCATCTGCATCTTTAATTATTCATCAAGCTTTTATAGCGCAGCGCGAATTTCCCCATTCAACGCTTCTTTTCACGTCGTCCGACCCGGCAGCAGTTTAATATTAAAATTCCCCCCTCGCCTTTCATCAAATATGAATCCACGAGGACGATGGATGGGGCGGCGAACGATTTGTATATTGTAAGAGGATTTTCGGGGGGACGACCGTAGAACTTTAACCTCTAAGCTACGTTACGTACATGGAATTTCCCAGTAAGCTTTAATAATCCGCCAGACTTGAAAAAAAAAACAACTTTCCATATAATTTTTTTATCTTGTAATGAAATAAAAATAAAATAAAATTACCACGGTAAGATGAACCAAATTATCTCGCCGCGGGTGAAAACGTGACGGGAATTACAAGATCCCAAAGATCCTGTCGACGCCCGAAGGGCTTGAAAGTCAAAAGGATTCGATAAATTACGGTCGGCAAAAAAGCTCTTTCGTTCCACCGGCTCCGAGTTTCGAGCTGGTAGGATCGAAACGGACAAAGAAATTGGGTTACAAGATTACTCGGCTGCCTGATGACTGCATTCAGTCGCCGACGATGCACGAACAGCGCGTTGTCCTCACAAAGGAGTCTCGCAAGGACGATTGGAAATCAGTAATCAGAAACGGTACAATCTCTATCTCATTTACAGTCGTTTCGATCCTTCCACTTCAATTGACACCAGAGTATTTTTATCACGTTTTAAGATCTTTTAAGTCTTAAAAGTCTTTTTCATTTTGACACATAACATTAGCTGATAAGACCACACGACCTTGTATTCACCGATTTTGGTTAAAGTGGCATCAATCGATAGATATCAGTACATTGTACAAATGTGTAAAATATTAGGGCGCACTATTCAGATATTCGCGAGTAAATCGCAATTTCAGCTCGATTCAATGCCACGTTGTTGACTCACTACGACCGGCTGCGGCTTCTACATGCGGAACAAGATGGTTGGAATCCTGGAAAGTAACTTTTCTTATTTTTAATACAGGGTTGGTATAAAGTCCCGGAACAGTCAAATAACTTTGTTATTGGAGAAGTATCAATTTTGAAATTCTGCCTAAGTAGTTACGGTGTGCAGGAAAAGTCTTGATACCCTTATATTATTTAACTTCAGTCCATGAAAATATGCAGAATCAATCAAATTATATATCAAATTATTATTTTTTGTGTAATTTTTTGTAGATTTTATGTTCCTAGCTTTCGAAAAGCTAAATTTCTAAAATGAGCAGAAAAGAGTTGGCAATTGAGCAAAAGAAAAATTGTTATAAAGTCTCATAAAGATGGAAAATCATGTACAGAAATTGGAAACATTGTTCGAAGAAGTAAACCTACGATACAAAAAGTTTAAAACGATTCATCGATGAAGAAAGAATAGAAAACAAACCACAAGCTGGACATCCCCGAAAATTAAGTGACAGAGACAACCGTGTTATTAAACGACTAATCCAAAACGATCCTTTTCAAAGTTCTCCCAAGATAGCTGCTGCTCTTGACGGTACTACAAACATTATTGTTTCTGCTGATACAGTGCGTAAGTCCATCAAAAGGGGTTGTTATAAATCATGTGTTGCTAGAAAGAAACCTTTCGTAAATGAGATTAATAAAAATAAAAGATTTCAATTTGCAAAAATATATGAAAACCGAGGATTAGACTTTTGGGATACGATAATTTTTTCCGACAAATCTAAAATTAATATATTTGGATGTGATGGCCGCCTAAGAGTACGGAGAAAACCAAACGAGGCTTTAAATCCAAAAAACACGATTAAAACAGTGAAACATGGGGATGGCAGCATCATGGTTTGGGGCTGTATGTCCACCTCAGGTGTCGGTAACCTTGTCGTAATTGGTGAAATAATGACAAAAGAGGTTTATCTGAAAATTTTGCAAGAAAATTTATTGCAAAGTGCGGAAAAAATAGGATATTAATTCCATTGAACATTTATGGGAGTATTTGGAAAAACGTTTAAAGAAACACCATATAACTTCGAAAAGTCACTTAAAAAATATACTCCAAATAGAATGGCAACAAATTAGCACAGATTACACAAAAAAGCTGACACACACGATGCACAACCGACTAAAGGAAGTAATTCGACTGAAAGGACACCTTACGAAATATTAAGATTTAAGAGCATCTACAGTTTTTCAACGCCGTTACACGTAGTCTAATAAAATTTTCGTTTCTAGTTATTGAAGTATAAATTTTGTGTGTTTTATTTTTCCTGTTCATAAAAGAACACAAGTAATTTTATTTTACGATACATAAAATACCGCTATATTTTTGTTTCTGGTGTCACTTTTTATGGATAGAAATGAAATGATGTAAGGGTATCAAGACTTTTGCTGGTCACTGTACATAGTTAAACACGAAATTAATAATAACATTTTCATTTCCTCGTTTCTGGTTTTACAAGAAACACTTCTTTTCTGAACTTTTTTTTCTTAAATGGTGTGTATAGTATATTCGTGCATTTTCAACAATTACGTCCAAAAATGCCAAAATAATTTATTCTATGAATAAAAACACGTAATAAGATCTAAATTAAATAAATCTATTTATCGCAAAATCAAGCATTCATATCACTTTACTGAAATATTACATTGCTGTCATATGTTACTTGCCTGATTACTTATCCAAAATTTATTAACTAATCAAATAAAAATTGGAGGTAGCTGTATACCTTACAGAAATCGAACGAATTGATATGTTAATTATGCGTGGATATGGTAACCGTAAACGTTCTTTTGAAGAAGTGTGCACTTTATTTAATAGTGTTTATCCAGATTGTCATATTAGTAAAGTACAGTGTGCTGAACAATTCGAAGATACGAAATATTGCCAGGATCAGGGCTAAGCCCAAAAAGGGGGTCATTGTATATTGCGGAGTTAGCACAAACACCTAATCGAACGAGTATAAGAAGGCAGGGAATTCAATGGTAGGGACGACTTCTCCTGGTTCCTGGTCTTCAGCGCACCGTCAGCTCGTTCAAAGAGGTTCCAGGTGCTAATAAGGCTGTGAACGTCAAGTGGTGTATTCCTTGTATGTCCCTCTCTCCCTGCCAGTGTTAGTGCAGCTCCAAGGAAAGCCCTACCAGGAAAGTAAGCATACCTCTTGCTCATTTAACCCCATAACCAGGAACAAGTGGGTGACTCGTGACAGTATTTCGAAAAGTAAAAGATTTGCTAAGGAACGGTCGTCTAAAATCGGCAACCAATGAGAATACTACTATGAATGTTCTGCTTACGATTGAAGAAAATCGTCATATTTCCACCATAGAATTTAGGCAGTTTCATGATATTTCTTCATGACGACTTCATAAGAAATAAACCAAATCTTATAAACCGAATTGTCTTTTCTGATGAGGCAACATTTTATCTTAACGGGGCAGTGATCCAACGTAATCTTCCATATTGGTCAACTAAAACCCTCATTTGATGAAACAGGTTCACACACAGCATCCACAGAAAATGAATGTGTAGGCTGGTGTGATTGCAAATTATGTGATAGGACCATTTTTCATATGAAGAAATTTAAATTTGAATATTTGAATTTATTAAGAAATGAAATTGTACCAGCAACTATAGCGCTTTTTCCTAATCGGAGAAATGAAATTTGATTTCTTCCGCATTTTGCACAGAATGTTCTCACTATTTGAACGAGATATTTCCTGCACGATGAATCGGACGCATATGAGCTATTGAATGGCCAGCTCATTCACCAGATCTATTCCCACTGGATTTCTTCTTGTGGTGTCATTTGAAATGTCAAGTATACAAAATTCGTTCAAGTAATTTAGACCAATTACAGCAACGACTATTTGACGAAATACGCCGCGATACACCACAAAGGATGCAAAATTCGTTAAGAAGTTTTGTTGCCTGATTACAATGATATCAAGCGATAAACGAGGCACATTTTGAACTTTTGTAACTTAATGTTAATCATTCATTATTTATAATTTTAATTAATTTTTCAATAATTGCGTTTTAATGAATAAAAATAAACATGTTTTTATCACTATAGCAAGTTTTACTGTAATTTCCTATTTTTTATTAATTTATGCGTCCTAATATTTCATAAGTTTGTACTATGTACTAAGACCTATCAATTGATACCTCTTTAATCAAAGTCGATGAATACAAGGTTGTATGGTCTCCTTGGGAGTTCCAGTACTTCAAACATTAAATTTGTTTTGCCTAGATTTGTCTACTCTTTGTCAACAACGTCTGGACTAAGGATTTTTTTACGATTTAAGTTTGAAAATGTTACCTGAATCTTTAGAAAATAGTTTTTTTTGTAAATATGATACAGTTTTAGGTTGGGAAATTGAATGCCATCACCAGATTTCCAGTATTCCATCAGTCGAGCAGGTTTACGGATTTTCAAAAGTCACCGAGGTTAAAGTTCACGTAAAGCGGTGAAACGGCGGTTCCGTAACGTCATTTTGTCGTCCGCTTTCATATCTCTCATTTTTCAAAAGCTTCGTTTCTCTTCATGTCCTATTTTTGTCGTTTACGTTTGATAACGGTACATGAATAAAAAAAGGAGGTTCGACAAAATATTTTCTAAAGTTCTAACTAACTGTTAAAAATCGTACATAATTTATTTATATAAATTAAAAAATGTTAAAAAATGCGTTTTATCTTAAATTCAAGCTTAAAAATTTGTTCATTATAAAAAAAATAAAAAGGAAATTTTAAGAATCGAAGAAATTTGAACACCTCACAAATTTTTGATCAACTTTTAAAAAATATTATGATTTTATTTATAAGAATTAAAAAAAATTGTAAAAAAGGTACTATACTAATCATCCATAAATCGAACACAAACCATTCCATTGCTGAAAACTACCACCGCATTACACTCCTCCAAGTCATTGGAAAAGTCCCAGAAAGCATTCTTACCACTCGCGTGTTCAACGCCGTTAGAATATCAATCTAGCAATTTGGATTTAATCCAAAAACTTCCACCATACATCCAGTAGTAATCCTGTGTAACAATAAACAGATGTCACATTGCCAGGGGAAAAGAACTGCGGCGCTATCCCTCGATATCAATAAAGCATTCGACGCAGTCTGGCATATAGAACTCGTATACAAGATTCATCAGCTAGAAATCATCACTTTTGAAGGTTGTAGACTGCTAATGAATAATACATAGATTCAAATACAAATCAACAACTCATCATCCCACTCCTTTACCCCATAACAAGGCATACCACCTGAGGGTTCACTGTTATCCCCAACCATTTATAATATATTCTACAAGGACATCTACCATATCAATAATAATGACGCAAACTCCTGTCACGCCAATCAATACATACTATAATATGCGGATGACACAACTTTGGTAGCCCACGAGTTAGGAACTATCGAAAAGTTAGGGTCTATTCTCACGATACTACAGGACGTCAATACGACATCAATGTCTCAAAGTTACTTTCATAAATTTTTATGGGGGCATTCAGGCGTTATATCTACATTCATGCTACATTACATCCATACAAAGTATTATACTGATCTTACTTACTTGTTAGAGAGATTGACGTGTCGTCTGAATGTGGGTAAACCTTTAGATAAAACTATAGATACTCTCCAAACACTATATCACGCCACCCTAATGTGGCTAACTAAATGTAGACTTACAGCAAATTCCTCGATGTTCTAACTTCTCAACCCTCGTCACAATACCATAGACAAATCCTTTGCGATAAAAGTCGAACAATCCGAAGTTAAATGTTGGCTGAGTACTTAGGTGTGACATTGAATCAACAATTAACACTCAAAATACATTACAAAAAATCCACTCTGAGGTTATAAAACGTACCAAACATTTCAAAAACTTCACCTATGATAAAGGCAACAAATATCACCGTTCACATATATCAAAGTATTTGTTGACCTATGTTGAATTATGTTTGTCTATTTACCGTTACTGTTAAGCAAAATGTTTGAGAATAATTCCCAAAATGAGTCACGCCAACAATTCTGCGTCCAAAGATAGACATTTTAATGGAATCTAGGTTAAAATTTCTTACCCTTATCTTTAAAAATAAAATCTGGATGATTTTTTAAAGTCAGTTGAAAATCTATAAGGTTATGTTGGGTTCAGTCAAAAATTTGAAGCGCTTTTGGAAATTTTTTAAAATTCTTTGATAACAATTAGAATAAATTTGATTATTATAATAAAAAATAGATATTTTAATCGAATCTTGGTTAAAATTTCTTACCTTTATCTTTAAAAATAAAGTCTGAATGATTTTTTAAAGTTGGTCGAAAATTTATAAGGTTATGTTGGGTTGGGTCAAAAATTTTAAATATTTGAGAATTTTTTAAAATTTTCTGGTAACAATTAGAACAAATTTGATTGCTTTGGTAAAAAATAGACATTTTAGTGAATTGTCGGCTTAGTTTTCTTTTCTAGATTTTTATAAATAAGCTCTGGACGAATTTTTAAAGATTGTGATTTGTATTGGGTTCGGTTAAAACTCTTTGGTGACTTTGGAAATTTTTTAAAATTCTTTGATAACAATTAGAATAAATTTGATTATTATAATAAAAAATAGATACTTTAATCGAATCTTGGTTAAAATTTCTTACCTTTATCTTTAAAAATAAAGTCTGAATGATTTTTTAAAGTTGGTCGAAAATTTATAAGGTTATATTGGGTTCGGTCAAAAATTTGAAACGTTTTTGGGAATTTTTTAAAATTTTCTCGTAACAATTAGAATAAATTTGATTACTTTGGTAAAAAATAGACATTTTAGTGAATTGTCGGCTTAATTTTCTTTTCTAGATTTTTATAAATAAGCTCTGGACGAATTTTTAAAGATTGTAATTTGTGTTGGGTTCGGTTAAAACTCTTTGGTGACTTAGGAAATTTTTTAAAATTCTTTGATAACAATTAGAATAAATTTAATTATTATAATAAAAAATAGATATTTTAATCGAATCTTGGTTAAAATTTCTTACCTTTATCTTTAAAAACAAAGTCTGAATGATTTTTTAAAATTGATCGAAAATTTATAAGGTTATGTTGGGTTGGGTCAAAAATTTTAAATATTTGAGAATTTTTTAAAATTTTCTGGTAACAATTAGAACAAATTTGATTGCTTTGGTAAAAAATAGACATTTTAGTGAATTGTCGGCTTAATTTTCTTTTCTAGATTTTTATAATAAGCTCTGGACGAATTTTTAAAAATTGTAATTTGTGTTGGGTTCGGTTAAAACTCTTTGGTGACTTTGGAAATTTTTTAAAATTCTTTGATAACAATTAGAATAAATTTAATTATTATAATAAAATAAAAAATAGATATTTTAATCGAATCTTGGTTAAAATTTCTTACCTTTATCTTTAAAAATAAAGTCTGAATGATTTTTTAAAGTTGGTCGAAAATTTATAAGGTTATGTTGGGTTCGGTCAAAAATTTGAAACGTTTTTGGGAATTTTTTAAAATTTTCTCGTAACAATTAGAATAAATTTGATCGTTTTGGTAAAAAATAGAGATTTTAATGAATTGTCGGTTTAATTTTCTTTTCTAAATTTTTATAATAAGCTCTGGACGAATTTTTAAAAATTGTAATTTGTGTTTGGTTCGGTTAAAACTCTTTGGTGACTTTGGAAATTTTTTAAAATTCTTTGATAACAATTAGAATAAATTTGATTATTATAATAGAAAATAGATATTTTAATCGAATCTTGGTTAAAATTTCTTACCTTTATCTTTAAAAATAAAGTCTGAATGATTTTTTAAAGTTGGTCGAAAATTTATAAGGTTATGTTGGGTTCGGTCAAAAATTTGAAATGCTTTTGGGAATTTTTTAAAATTCTTTAGTAACAATTAGAACAAATTTGACTGTTATAATAAAAAACAGATACTTTAATGGTATTTTCGTTAAAATTTCTTACGTTTATCTTTAAAAATAAAGCCTGGATGATTTTTTAAAGTTGGTCGAAAATTTTTAAGGTTATAAATATAAGGTTTGTGTTCGGGCAAAAATTTGAGATGTCTTTGGGAATTTTTTTAAATTCTCTCGTAATAATTAGAACAAATTTGAGTCCTTTAGTAAAAAATAGACATTTCAATGGAATCTTGGTTAAAATTGCTTAACTTTATTTTCAAAAATAGAGTCTGGATGTTTTTTTAAAATAGCTCGAAAATTTATAAAGTTATGTTGGGTTCGGTCAAAAACTTGAAGAGCTTTTGAAATTTTTTTAAAATTCTTTAGTAACAATTAGAACAAATTTGACTATTATAATAAAAAATAGACATTTATTGGAAGCTTGGTTAAAATTATGAAGTTATTCATACGCAAGCCATAAAACCCTTAGAAAAAAATTATTAATAACCAAAGAATAATGATATACTGAATAAATACGAAGGTTTTCACGGTCGGTGTTAACTAAACTAACAATAAGACTAGAACTAACATTAGCGCTAACTCTAACACTAGACCTAGAACTAGGAGCTTTCTAGACACACAAGGCAACACAAATAATCTCCAGCTTTATAACGAATTAAAAAAACATTACAGAATAGCTTTAAATAAGGCCAAATTTAATGCGAATGAGAGATACGTGAGACGTCATCAAGATTGTCCACGTGCTATTTGGTCAATCATTAACAATAATCGCCAGACTACTACTTCACAGTTCAACGATTTTTTCTTTAATATTCCTAGTGAACTATCTAGTCAAATTAAAACATTTGATGACCCCTTGGCATACGTGAAGCGAATTCCAGTTGTTGAGCGATTGGTGAACCGTTCAAATTTGGACAGGTCTCTCAAGTCCAGGTTAGGATTGTAATAGGTAATTTAAAAACCAGTAGAAGTAATAACTACTATGGTATGATTTTTTTAATGATTAAAAAAATTTTAAATATAAGTAATCATTGAACCGCTCACCAGATTGATTAACCAATGCGTACATGACAGTATTTTTCCTGATGTTCTTAAGACTGTTGTTGTACTGCCTATTTATAAAAAGGGCCTCACTGATAATCCTGCCAATTATCGTCCTATCAGTATCCTATCGGTGTTCTTTAAGATTTTTGAAAATCTTCTCTACCTGCAATTAATGGAGTTCTTTAAAATGCATAACCTGCTTAGTAATTGCCAATTTAGCTTTAGGGCTGAGAGATCTACCATTTCTGCCATAATGTGCCCCACAGATCAGGTAGTCGATTCATTTGAGGGCTCGGAGTTCTGTACAACTGCTTTTTTAGATCTGTCTAAAGCTTTTGACTGTGTCTCACATGACTTGCTTGTGTCGAAATTATCATCATATAACCTCAGTGCGTCTGCTTGCAGTTTATTGCAGTCTTCTTTGTCCAATCGTATGCAATCTGTTCGAATAGATTCGACGACATCAGAGCTTGGAAAGATCATCAGCGACGTGCCTCAGGGTTCAATACTTGGACCCTTGTTGTTTCTGATTTATATTAACGACTTGCCTGATTCAAGGCAATTCGCTCAGTAGTTAATACGCTACTATTGCATTCTACATTTATACATAAGAATAAAAACTCAAATAAACACTGGTTGAAAAATGCTTCCTAAAGGAGCTACAGACCCTTAAAGTGGGCAGGAGAAAAACGGTTTTATGGAATATCCTCGGAATGCCTTGGGTTAAATCAACAAAAATTGGTATGCTAACCTAAATTTCTAAGAGAAATTAGATGGTGGTATCGATTTTACAAGAAACCCATCAGTGGCGTGCGTAATTGCAACCGTTTTCGAGAGACCGACTAATCTCATTTTTGAACTAAGCAGGATTTTTTGCTAAGAGTGTGGTAAACGTTTTACAAACGCAGTACGTTGTTATAGTTGAGGATTTGATTTTATGACTGAATTGCGTTACCAAGGAAACTACAAAATTCTAAGATGGTCTATTTTGCTGTTGCTCCATTCAAGGAATTGTAGCTCCGTTAGGAAGCATTTATCATTCAATGTTTATTTGGGGTTTCATTCTTATTTTTGAACGTAAAATGCGCTGATAGCTTACAGCCTCCTAATGGTGGTCAAAAATAAGCCAAAAGGTATGAATGAGGAAGGGGTTGGAAATCAATTTAGATCTCCAGGATATTTTTTTCAAAGGTTTCATCGAATTTTCATTTTTTGAGTTCAGTCTGTGGAAACAGTCTTCAACCAAATTCAGCTGCTGAGTTGTGCACAGAGGTGGTTTAGGGCAAACTTGCTGACCCTGAATGAGGAGAAAACGGTAAATCTAACCTTCACTCTCAAGCGGGAGAATAATAAGAAAAGTCAATATGTTAAGTTTTTGGGTGTTTTCATTGATTCTGGGCTAACATGGTACCATCACGGGGAACAACTAGCTGCCCGTCTATCTTCTTGTGTGTTTCTCCTGCGTCGGTTGTCTAGAACTATCTCTCACAAACTACTCCTGACAACTTATTTTTCACTGTTTCAAAGTCACCTGCTTTATGGCCTCTTGGCTTGGGGTCATGCAGCGATCCTTCATCATGTCTGTACTATACAACGAAGAGCAGTTAGAGTTCTTGCGAGTCTAAGCTATAGGGACGAATGCCGAAACAGCTTCAAAAATCTAAAGATTTTAACTCTACCCAGCCTTTACATCTTTGAATGTATCAAGGCGGTTTCATCGAAGCAATTTTCTTCTGGCTCTCCTCCGTTTGAACAGGTCAAGGAATGCACTAAATTTTTATGGAATCCATTTTTATAATGCGTTGGATGCAATCTTTAAATAGCTGCCGCGTCGGGCGCTGTTGAAACACTTGAAGACTTTCCTTATTGATGCTGTTGTTTACAATTTTGATGAGTTTTTTTTTCATAGCCCACCAATACTTCAATCCATATTGCAACCTTCTTTAGAAACAAACTCGAAGTTTTTCTGAGGAAGGTTGCAACATGGCATCCGAAACGTCAAACACTTTTGCAACCTTCTTCAGAAAGGAATTCGAAGTATTTCTGAAGAGAGTATTAGGAAAAAAGCTAATAATTTTTGTAGAAAGTATTTTTTAGAATCTAAAATTAAAAAATACAAATTTTATTCCAATACTCCAAACTTTAAATCACACCATCTATATTTATTAAAATACCTTGAATCTTCTCGTTTCTTGTATGAGATCAATAGCATAGTCTAATCCTCTAAGTTTACTCGGATTATCTTCCTAGTAGAAGGTCGTTACGTAGGAGAAATACAACCTTCTTGGGTAAACTCGTGGAAGGGAACAGTTTCAGCTGCAACCGAACTCAAATATTTACCCGTTTCAGTTGATCGCTCGATTTTCCACGACCGTACCGGTAATTTCGCGATTTCCCCTCGAAAACCGAGACGGGGGGAGTTTAAACTGCTTAAAACGTTAAATTACAAAGTAAACGGTCGTGCGAATTTAATATGACGAAGCCGGGAATGATGTCACTCCGTCGGGGATGTTGCTAGAAACGAGGTTCGTTACTCAACTTTACTTCAAAGTTTCCTTCGGGGCGTGACAGAAACGTTCTTTGAATTTCCATGGAAATTTTCTTCTTTAAAAGAAATTTTTTTTAACCGAATAGTATCTTGAAATTATTTAAAAAAGTTTGTAAGTTTCAAAGTTCACTCGTAAATTTTAATTTCTTTTCTAAATGTAGGAATTATATAAAACATAAATTACCCAAGAGTCCAACTATTAACTTTCCTCAATAGTACTGGTCTTAATCTACTAGTTAACTAGTTTGCTAGACTGTTCTACGAACTTTGTCGAATCTGCAATTCATATTTTATTGATTTTGCCTTGCGGTATCTTATCTGTGCAGATCCAATTTATGCCAACATGAATTTGGTGAAACACAACACATCTGCGATTGCTGCAAAGTTTCAAAACCACCTCTCTCTCCCTCTCTCTCTTTTCACAAACAAAACGCTTGGAAGAACTCGAAGAGTCCTGTTGAAAGGAAAAGTTTTAAGACTTCGACGCCCCCGGAGGCAATTTAAACCTGAAAGGCTATGAAAATTTACTCGAACGTACTTCCTCGTTTTGCCTGCAGTTTGTACGGTTCCGAAAACGTAGATAAAAGGGACCCCAAAGGTCTCTGATCGTATTTTCACTAAGGGCCGAACAAACAAAGAGCAAAAAGAAAAAACGGGGAAATAACGCAACCGCTCTTTCCAGGATTTTCCTGGAAAAATCGAGGCCGCTACACAAACACTTTTTATTTACTTTGGGGAATTGTTTTTGTCTTTGAGTTCGTTTTCGAACCGAATAAACAACTTTATTCGTAATTTATAGACAAGTTTAGTGTTATTTTATTACGTATTAAATAATTATATCAAAAGTTGATCTTTACGGGTTCATTTTATATTGAAGATCACTTATAACCGAACTACTTAGATAGTTTCAAAGTTATATTAAACTCGACGAAGATCCCTTTCAGCCCAAACTTTAAGAACTTTTAAATTGTGTACAAAAAAAAGGAAGCGATAAGACCGTACCGTGAATAGAGGACATTAAAACTTTTCAAAACGAACGTCGAGAAAAGTTTTGGTGTTTATTCATTACTGAAAAAGTTTGTCTTTTAACGAGATTTACCAATTATATGGTATACTATAGTTATTCAAAAATAATAAAAAATGGTGAGCTAACATAAAAATACAGGACGTTAAGAAGAAAGAAATTTTTAACGGAGTTGTATTCAGAGAGTTAACAATTAGTTAAAAAGTAGAATTTTATACAGATATTCCATTTAAAGAAGG
The DNA here is from genome assembly GCA_036711955.1 of Digitonthophagus gazella. NCBI lineage: Eukaryota > Metazoa > Arthropoda > Insecta > Coleoptera > Scarabaeidae > Digitonthophagus > Digitonthophagus gazella. Next base: position 12,613,715 of record JASCIT010000007.1, read on the forward strand.
GTATCAGTTTTAATAAAGTTCAGACATTCAACATTAAGCAAAATAGAACACGAACTTTGGATACATTGTTTGAATTTATAGATAGACGTCATAACAGTTAAAATGAATAATTCCATTTTCAGTTGAAGATGATTAAAAATAAATAAAATCTTGGTGTTTTTTACTGAAGATCATCATCGGGAGAATTCCGTGCGATTGGCCTGATGACGATCCTTAAAAGATCGACACCCGGGTAGTTAAGAACAATAAATATCTTCAGTAAAAAACACCAAGATTTTATTTATTTTTAGACGTTATAACCGTGATTCTCAATGTATAAATGCAAGGGAGATATTCTCAGCATGACATCCATAGCTAGAATTGGCACCTCTAATCGCCAATTCAACAACCCGTTGGATGCTTGAAAGTTTACTGATATCTAAGGTCTGTTGTATTTTCCCTTATTAGGAACAGCATGTGATCATAGGTCTCATCACAGTCGCATAGAACTAATAAAGTCTTTCAGGACTTAAACTTCATCTCCTACCACAGAGACAACGACAAGATCACAAGGATAATCTTCTTCGCTGCAGGATTCTCTGAAGATGTGAATTCCGAGAGACCGTTCTATACAGGATAACACGTAGATATTACACCTCAGTTGTAAATTGGATTTGTTCATTTACGATCGTATGTGGATTTAATTCCCCAACTTCTTTCTCTTGATAGAAGATGCAATTACAATTTTATATTGATTTATGATGATATCTTTAGCCCTGCACCGTCCACAACGTTCAAAATTCCTTGTAAAAACTTCAATATTCTCAGTATACAGATTCGCTGACCATCATAACAATATTGTCAGCATACACCTATATTTCTACTTGAGTGCCCTGAACAATCACAATCAAGTAGTAAACCAACAGATACTACTACTACAGAGGCGAACGAACCCCATCTTGCACACAACACCTCCTGAAGCGAATCGCTTCCTCGAAGAGTTTACTAGAAATACTTGTGCGATCATATTGCATATCTACCCCTTTATAGTTGATTACACACTTCTATCAAACGTTGCACTTCTAGAGATTGCAGTGATGCATTATTAAACCCCCACTTGATATTCAGGATGCCACAAACTAAAATCTCTTTTTAACTGAAGGATCTGAATACTTTGTCTATAAGATTGTAGAGAACTAATTCGGCTGAGTATTCTCGTTGATAGGAAAATAAATGGGGATTTCATGAACTCTTCAGCACCATTCCAAGGGATTTCAGAAGAAAAGACATTAGACTGATATGTCGGAAGACAAAAAATCTTTACTATGACTGGAACTAGAAGGATAGTTCCAAAAGAACATAATCTAACAAGAAAAACAAAATAAATATGGGAAAAACCTTCTTTATTTCTCAACATATTCTCCTTTTAGTTATATACACTTCCCAGCGATATTCAATAGCTTCGATGGTATGTTAGTAGTAAGAATCGTCGAGCTTTTTAAAGTATCCACTATTTAATCGCTAACTTCAGCTCTTTACTTTGGGAAATCTTTCACCATTTACCTTTCTTTCAACTTTGGAGTAAGATAAAAATACAGTGGTGCTAAATGTGGCGAGTAGGATGCGTGTGGAAGTATTTAAAAATTTAACTCAATTGATATATCGTCGTTGTCATTTTAATATCTTCTATGTGCAAAACAGATTGTTTTGAGTAAATTAACAAAAATTATTTAAAAATTGTTTGAAGTTTACAGGGTTTTATTTGTTATCTAATGCATCTTAATAATGTTTTTCGACATTTTGATATTTATCTAGTTTCATGATGCTACACGAGAGCAATGTTAAAGTACTAAAACCATATTTGTGATGGCAATGTCACATAGGAGGTATTAAAATGACAACGACGATATGCTATCACGATGTAGGATGTATAAACTGGAGCGTTTTTGTGATAAACCTAGACGTTCTTTTTCGGCAAATATTACCGACTTTTTTCTTTATATCTTCACTCAGTTGCTGCAATAAATTCGCATAATACTCACCGTTGGTTGAGTTACCTTTTCGAACGTAATCAATGAATGCATTTTCTATAAATTGATGTCATAACACTGCTAGCAGATCGATTCTTTTTATCTTCTTTAAAACCAATTCCCATCTTTGAGTTCAATATTTTCAATGTTTTTCATCTTATAAGGAGATTGCAAAGCCTTGGGGTCACAAATTTAGTTGAAATTTTATAGAATGGTAGATTTAGTTTCCCTGTTGATGAAAATATATGGTTATGGAGACCAGCAGTTAATAGCTTTTTAGATATTTGCAATTGAAGATGCAATTCACTAGTTAAATTCAGTTTTGTAGCAAACAATTAAACGTGATAGGTTTAGCGTAGAAACAACAAATCGGTGTTTCTCGTCATTAGGCCCTAGGTTCGAGTTCGGGGAGTGTGAATATATATTTTTCAATGTTATGTATATTTTTACACATAAAGTCATCAGTGCACATAAAATGTTGCTTCCCCGAAAAGATTTTTGGTGTGCACTACACTTTGGATTTGTCTATTAACCACTTCGGTACGGACGTCGACTATAGTCGACGGCCACAGATGACCCGACTCAGCCGAGCGTTGACTATAGTCGACGGCTGTGCCAGCGTACGGACGATGAAAGCCGGTTCTTAACGACGTTTCTCGGCCGATAGGCGCCGTACCGAAGTGGTTAATTGTCATTTGATGTGTAAAAATTTCAAAATTAATACCGTGCGTTCAGAAATGATTGTAGATCGTTTGAATTTGGCGCGCTCGTAGTTTAGTGATTTTTGATGGTCAATATTGTTACCTGTGAATTACCTACGTCATATCTTGCATATCAGTGGCGTAGCCGGATTTATTCATGATGTATTCTTTTCAGTATTAAGTGTATATGTACATACACTCATAATTATTGGAGATCGGATACCAATTGCAATGGCATATTTCAATAAATTCAATAAAATACCTTTCTGTTACGGTTTTTTGGCAACTTATGACAGCTTTCAATATTTTCCGTGACACGCCTATGAGATATGATTAACATTATTGTATTTATACCAACCTTAAAAATTAATCTATAGCGCGCCAAATTCAAACGGTCTACAATCATTTCTGAACGCACGGTACAAAAATACCTACGTATAACTTGACATTATAACCTTCATTCAAAAAGCTTGACTTAATCCGTATAAATTCGGCTATTTTTGACATTATCCAATTTCGGACGTCCTAACGAGTGAATTGCATCTTCAATTGCAAACATCTAAAGAATTATCGAATAGTGGCCCCTGTAACCATATCTTAATCAACAAGGACACTACACCTACCATTCTACAAAATTTGAACTCAATCCATGATCCTAAGACCTTGCACTCTACTTGTTAGATGTGAAATGATGGACCCATATTTCGTCGATTCTTAAAAATCGGCTCAAGCATTTGGCTATATTGCGGCGAAACATCGACAAATGCTCGTTTGATACATCTTCACATTATTTTCACTTGGTTGTGAACAAATGCGGCACCTATGTTGCGCACAGCTTTTTTATGTTTATATTTTCATTTTTCTGATTTTTATTTTAACGTGTATATGTATAATACTTTTAAAATTTATAACAAATATTTTGTGTATTAGTTTTTGCAAAGTTTTAATTTTAAATCAATCAATGTATCTCCATAATTTGAATCATATGTTATAGACAAATTACCTCTGAAGATGGCTTTAATAAGCCGAAACATGTAAGGCTAATATTACAATAAACCAGATAAGTACTGAAGATATTTCTTTCAATTCTCTTTAAATTTTCTGTCAATATGCGATCTACAGCACTTTTTGAAATACTCACTGTATCTGCTAGCTCTCTTATTTTCAAGCGACGATTATCCAATACCATTTTGTTATTATTTTTTTTTTTTTCACTTTTCCTGGCGTAGTTATCTGATTTGAGCCACCACTGCGGTGTTCATCCTTGCAAGACCCACAGCCTCACATAACCTCTGCCACATAACATTTGATTGTTACAAACGAAGGAGCTATGTTTCTCAGAGTGGAAGTAAGTTTGGCTTTGATTTAGGTTAGATTGCGACTTTTAAAGTGAAGGTATTGATTCACATAACGATGAATAATTCTTTCCGTGAGTACAAAATTCATTACTATCATCCATTTTTTATTGCTGTTAAATAAATACTAAACAACTTAAGCTTCATAAGGCTGATGTTTTCAGAGTGGCTACTTTTGGGACTATCCTCGTAGTGATATTTTCCCGTATTACAGTAAAACATGGAAAGATTTCGTGTTCTCTGATTTGAAGGCTTTAAACGAATCAATCACTTGGTCAATGACCATGTAAGTGACAGCCTTTCTTGCCACATACTAATCCTGTTGTGTGAAACGTTTTGCTGTGCGGGAAAAAGCCCCTCCTAGTATCAATCTCTCCCATCATATCGACCTATGCAACGAAAACTATTGTAAGTCATTTTTGATAGAACTGAGTCAGATATAAGTGTTTAAAGGTTTTGAACCGATTGCATTTTAAGAAAAAAATTTCCTACTTGGTTGCTATAGATATCTTATAGAGGATTCCGAAAGGATTCACCATAGAAGAATAGCAATTAATTCTGTTTTCTTTTCAAATTTTTCAAAATCACCATTTTTGACTTACGATAGTTTTCGTTGCATAGGTCGATATGTCTTGAAAAGTCAGTCTATATAAGAAGCTCTAACATGGCTTTTGGAGAGTTCGTATAACCTCCATCAGTCCGAATAAAGGAATCTAATGAAATTGCCAGATCTCTGGCTAGAATCTTGAGGATTTTTGTATTCCTAGGCGTGTCTTTCACACCTACACAAAATCTTATACAAAAATCTCTTTTAATCCTATGAATATTTAAGTTATGAGCCGTTAGAGCCTGTTTGTAAGAAATCTCACTCGCACGAAGTTTTATCTCGGTTAATAATTAACTAACCTAACTTTTTAACAGATTTAATCAATTTAAAAAAACATATTATTTATGTAAATTAAGAAATTAATTTTTAATGTAATTTTGTAAAAGTCAAATTTGTTCCAATCGTAAAGAAAATAAAAAACTTTTGAAAAGACCAAAGAATTTTAATTTGACTTTTGTGTCTTTACTTTAAAGATAAAACAAGACTAAAAACAATAAAAGGAATAGCGTTAGAGAAACGCGGTCGTTCCAGTTTTAGTGTCCGCAATGTGTCTCCAACGGGAGAATTATTTAGCGATTTCGTTCCCCGGGGTCTCCCGGTATCTCTTATTTTACGTCCTGCGGGTCCGACCGTAAAACGAACGGGCAGCTCCTCTACTACACCAAGCTTACAAGCTCCGGCAGACCACACATTAATTAAATATTGATCCCCGAAGCGATACCGTTACGTAACTTGATCTCCTGGAAGTCGTCGCATCACTTCCGATTGGTTTTCAACCCCGATCGAAACGGTAAAATCGCCCCGGGCTTGTTTAGAAGTTAATTTGTGATCTTCCAGACGGGAAAATAACGCGAAATTTGCGCTGAAAGCGGGGATAATGGAGTATTGTAGGGGCTTGCTTGGGGGTAGCTCAATTCCGTGTAATTCTACTCCATTAACGGGAATGCGGGAATGTTTCCTGGGGGGACGAGGACGTAGTTCTGGAGCATGTCAATTGTCCTGCGGTATAACAGGACATCGCCCGGTGCTGAGAGATTACTAATGAAGGTGAAGATTGGCAGGAATTGAATCAGATGTGGATCGATATTGGAAAATCTGGGATGTAGTGACAATTTTCAATGGTCTTTACAAAAATTTTTTTGAATTTTTTGGTAGTAATTAGAATACATTTGATCACTATTAACAAAAATAGAATATTGAAGGTTTAATTTAAAAAAAAATCATTTCTTAATCTCAATAAATAACCTCTGTATGATTTTTTAAAGTTGGTCATATTTTGAAAAAGTTAGGTTAGTTAACTGTCAAAAATTTTTACTAACTTTAAGAATTTCTTTAATTTTTTTGGTGACAATTAGAACAAATTTGACCTTTTTAATTTAAAATAGAATCTTTTATGTGCAATTTAATTTAAAAATCATTTGTTAACTCTTATAAATAATATCTGTGCGATTGCTTAAATTTGGTAAAAAAAAATTGAGGTTAGAGTAAAATTTATCAGTCTATTCAAAAATTATTTAAAATTTTTTGGTGATAACTAGAATAAATTTGACTTCTATAGTAAAAAATAGAATCTTTGATTTTTAATATAAAGTTAGAAGCATTTCTTAATCTCTATAAATAAGCTCTGTACGATTTTTTAAGTTTTATAAACTTTTTAGAAGAGTCAACCTTCCAAAATTTTTACCAACTATAGAAATTTTTTTAATTTTTTTGATAACAATTAGAACGAATTTGCCTTTTTCAATCTAAACTAGAGTCTTTTAAGTGCAACTTAGTATAAAAATCATTTATTAATTCTTATAAATAAAGTCTGTGCGATTGTTTAAACTTGGTCACAAAATGGAGGTTCGGCTAAATTTTTTCAATCTGTTCAAAAATTATTTTAAATTTTTTGGTAGTAACTAGAGTAAATTTGGCTTTTACACTAAAAAATAGGATCTTTGGTCTTTAGTATAAAATCAGAAGCATTTCTTAATCTTTGTAAATAACCTCTGTACGATTTTTTAAATTTTATAACCTTTCTGGAAAAGTTAACCTTCAAAAATTTTTACCAACTAGAACAATTAGAACGAATTTGCCGTTTTTAATCTAAACTAGAGTCTTTTAAGTGCAACTTAGTGTAAAAATCATTTGTTAATTCTTATAAATAAAGTCTGTGCGATTGTTTAAACTTGGTCAAAAAATTGAGGTTCGGTTAAATTTTTTCAGTTTGTTTAAAAATTATTTTAAATTTTTTGGTAATAACTAGAATAAATTTGGCTTTTATACTAAAAAATAGAATCTTTGGTCTTTAGTATAAAATCAGAAGCATTTCTTAATCTTTGTAAATAACCTCTGTACGATTTTTTAAATTTTATAAACTTTTTAGAAAAGTTAACCTTCAAAAATTTTTAAAATAAAATTTTCTTCAATTTTTTTGATAACAATTATAAGAAATTTACCTTTTTTAGTCCAAAATAGAAGCCTTTAAGTTTAATATAATCTAAAAATCATTTCTTAATTCTTATAAATAAAGTCTGGGCGATTTCTTAAATTTGGTCGAGTTTTTTAAAAAGTTGGGTTAGTTAACTGTCAAAAATATTTACTAACTTTAAGGATTTTTTTAATTTTTTTGGTAACAATTAGAACAAATTTGACTCTCTTAACCCAAAATAAAATCTTTTAAGTACAGTCTAATATATAAATCTTTTCTTAGTTCTTACAAATAAAGTCTGGGCGATTTTTTAAAGTTGGTCGAATTTTTCAAAAAGTTGGGTTAGTTAACTGTCAAAAGTATTTACTAACTTTGGGATTTTTTTAATTTTTTTGGTAATAATTAGAACAAATTTGACTTTTAAAATCCAAAATAGAATCTTTTAGTTTCAATTTAATGTAAAAATCTTTTCTTAGTTCTTATGAATAAAGTCGTGATGATTTTTTAAAGTTGGTCGAATTTTTTAAAAAGTTAGGTTAGTTAACTGTCAAAAATTTTTACTAACTTTAAGAATTTTTTTAATTTTTTTGGTAACAATTAGAACAAATTTGACTCTCTTAACCCAAAATAAAATCTTTTAAGTACAGTCTAATATAAAAATCTTTTCTTAGTTCTTACAAATAAAGTCTGGGCGATTTTTTAAAGTTGGTCGAATTTTTCAAAAAGTTGGGTTAGTTAACTGTCAAAAATTTTTACTAAACTTAAGAATTTTTTTAATTTTTTTGGTAATAATTAGAACAAATTTGACTTTTAAAATCCAAAATAGAATCTTTTAGTTTCAATTTAATGTAAAAATCTTCTCTTAGTTCTTATGAATAAAGTCGTGATGATTTTTTAAAGTTGGTCGAATTTTTTAAAAAGTTAGGTTAGTTAACTGTCAAAAATGTTTAATAACTTTAAGAATTTTTTAAATTTTTTTGGTAACAATTAGAACAAATTTGACTCTCTTAACCCAAAATAAAATCTTTTAAGTACAGTCTAATATAAAAATCTTTTCTTAGTTCTTACAAATAAAGTCTGGGCGATTTTTTAAAGTTGGTCGAATTTTTCAAAAAGTTGGGTTAGTTAACTGTCAAAAATTTTTACTAAACTTAAGAATTTTTTTAATTTTTTTGGTAATAATTAGAACAGATTTGACTACCTTAACGCAAAATAAAATCTTTTAAGTATAATTTAACATAAAAATCTTTTCTTAGTTCTTATAAATAAAGTCTGGGTGATTTTTTAAAGTTGAATAAGAAAGCGTGAGGTATTTCGATTGATTGATATGGGAAAATCGAAGATACAAGAACCAATTTTTTTGAATAAAAAGCCTTTCGTCACATAATTTCCGAAATATAACGTGGAACATCCCCATTCTCCCGCGGCTTGAATAATTTTGCATTTTATTACCGTTGCTACCGTATCTCCCTCCGGTTACGACCGTATTTTTGTCACAATAACCCTAAATTATTTCGGAACTATAGGCGCGCGCACGAACCAGACGCGATTTTTTTAAATTATTTCCCCCACACCATGAATTTAAAATATATCACCCCTTCGGGACGCGACCCATTTTCCCCGCGTCATTTTCAATGCAACCAACGTAAAATACATTTTTTTTTTCTTTTCGGTGGGCGCCCAATTTTTTTCCCTCCTCCATCATTTGTCCGCTTTATGAGGGCAAAACTAGCCGGGCGTTTATTGGTCTGGAAAACGATGTATCCCGTTTCCCCTTTAATACCGCAAAATATTACCGGCGATAACCATCGAAAAGCTTTTGTGCTAATACTTTTAAACGATCGGATTGGAAATTATTATCTATTCAGTTTTAGATGAATTTTATGAATACGTTATGGAATGAAAAGTACAGGAATAAAAGAGAACATTTCATCCACATTTTTTTTTTTTAATTTTTTTAAAAGTTCGGTTGGTTAACTGCAAAAAAATTTTATCATTTTTGGAAGATTGTCTGGTCACAAAGGATATTCATTATCCTTAATTTCCGAGTATTGATCTTTTCCAAGTTAACAATTTCGTCGTACAATTACGAGATTACTTAGTACCAGTCAGGACATATTCCGGTACCATATTGCTCGGTGATAGTTTTTAATGAAATTTCCGCACCTCGATCCTCATTACGCCACGTCCGAAACCCGGGGGCGCGGCTTTAGGTCCTAAATGGAGTTTAGCAAAGCGGTCGCCGTCGCGGTAAACTTCGGCAAATGGACCGACCCCCTTTGATCGCACCCCTTAAATTGCCGGCGCCGTCGGTCCGAGGGCCCCGAAGGCACTTCCGGCCGCGCGGTAATGGATTATGAAGTCCATTGTGCAATTAGGAACGGGAGCGGCCGATTTAATTGCCCTCTCTTGTTCCGCCGCGACCGCCATAAATTCGTTAAAACCTGCCCGCATCGAACGAGCTAGAACTCGCTTTGATTGCGACCGACCGACCGACCGGTTTGGTTTCGATTTGCACTCGATCAACGAGATGCGTACTTATCCGTCCGATTTGAACATGCTAATATAAAACCGATGACATCAACCCCGTTTACAAAGGGAATATCTAATTACTATTTATATCAACCCTTAAAAGTCTTTTGACGAAACATTGTAGACATTATATTATTCTTTGTCAAATCCTATGTCCAGAGCACAGACCATCTGATTAATAAGACTGGACACGCAATGATAAACATGTGCTACTTACGGTGCACAGTAGTCTATAGGTAATGAAGAAATGTCAAAAAATTTTTGCAACTTTGAAAATTTTTTAAATTTTTTTGACAACACTTGGAATAAAACGGCCCTTTTTAGTTAAAATTAGAATGTTTTAGGTTTCGTCTAGAAAAAAAATCAAATCAAAATCTTTAAAAATGAATTTTTGGTGAATTTTTAATGTTGATCGGTTTTCTAAAGTTAGGTTAGAAGTGTCAAAAATTTTTACCAACTTTGAAAAATTTTTTAATTTTTTTGACAACACTTGGTATAAAACGGCCCTTTTTAGTTAAGACTAGAATGTTTTAGGTTTCGTCTAGAAGAAAAATCAAATCAAAATCTTTAAAAATGAATTTTTGGTGAATTTTTAAAGTGGATCGGTTTTCTAAAATTAGGTTAGAAGTGTCAAAATTTTTTACCAACTTTGAAAATTTTTTAAATTTTTTTGACAACATTTGGAATAAAACGGCCTTTTTAGATCAAAACTAGAATGTTTTAGGTTTCATTTAAAAAAAAATCAAAGCAGAATCTTTAAAAATGAATTTTTGATGAATTTTTAAAGTTAATTTTCCTAAGTTAGAAAAGTGTCAAAAATGTTTATCAAATTTGAAAATTGTTTTAATTTTTTTGATAACACTTGGAATAAAACGGTCTTTTCTAAATAAAATTAGAATGTTTTAAGTTTTATCCAGAAAAAAAAATCAAATCAAAATCTTTAAAAATGAATTTTTGATGAATTTTTAAAATTAATTTTCTTAAGTTAAAAAAGTGTCAAAATTATTTTCCAACTTTGATAATTTTTTAAATTTTTTTGACAACACTTGGAACAAAACGACCTTTTTTAATTAAAATTAGAATGTTCTAAGTTTCATCTAAAAAAAAATCAATTCGAAATCCTTAAAAATTAATTTTTGATGAATTTTTAAAGTTAATTTTCTTAAGTTAAAAAAGTGTCAAAAATTTTTTACCATCTTTAAAATTATTTTTAATTTTTTCGACAACACTTGGAACAAAACGGTCTTTTTGCTTAAAATTAGAGAATTGTTTCATCTAGAAAGAAAATCAAATCTAAATCTTTAAAAATGAATTTTTGATGAATTTTTAAAGTTGATCGATTTTCTAAAATTAGGTTAGAAGTGTCAAAAATTTTTTCCAACTTTGAAATTTTTTTAAATTTTTTTGACAACACTTGGAATAAAACCATCTTTTTTGGTTAAAATTATAATGTTTTAGGTTTCATCTAGAAAAAGAATCAAATCGAAATCTTTAAAAATGAATTTTTGATGAATTTTTAAAGTTAATTTTCCTAAGTTAGAAAAGTGTAAACATTTTTTTTCCAACTTTGAAAATTTTTTAACAACACTTGGAATAAAACCATCTTTTTTAGTTAAAATTATAATGTTTTAGGTTTCATCTAGAAAAAAAATTAAATCGAAATCTTTAAAAATGAATTTTTGGTGAATTTTTAATGTTGATCGGTTTTCTAAAGTTAGGTTAGAAGTGTCAAAAATTTTTACCAACTTTGAAAAACTTTTTAATTTTTTTGACAACACTTGGTATAAAACGGCCCTTTTTAGTTAAAACTAGAATGTTTTAGGTTTCGTCTAGAAAAAAAATCAAATCAAAATCTTTAAAAATGAATTTTTGGTGAATTTTTAAAGTGGATCGGTTTTCTAAAGTTAGGTTAGAAGTGTCAAAATTTTTTACCAACTTTGAAAATTTTTTAAATTTTTTTGTCAACATTTAGAATAAAACGGCCTTTTTAGATCAAAACTAGAATGTTTTAGGTTTCATTTAGAAAAAAAATCAAATCAGAATCTTTAAAAATGAATTTTTGATGAATTTTTAAAGTTAATTTTCCTAAGTTAGAAAAGTGTCAAAAATGTTTATCAAATTTGAAATTTTTTTTAATTTTTTTGACAACACTTGGAATAAAACGATTTTTTTTTTAGTTAAAATTAGAATGTTTTAAGTTTCATTTGGAAAAAAAATCAAATCAAAATCTTTAAAAATGAATTTTTGATGAATTTTTAAAATTGGTCGATTTTCTTAAATAAGGTAAAAAGTGTCAAAATTTTTTTACCAACTTTGAAAATTTTTTAAATTTTTTTGACAACATTTAGAATAAACCGACGTTTTTTAATTATAACTAGAATATTTTAGGTTTCATCTAGAAAAGGAATCAAATCAAAATCTTTAAAAATGAATTTTTGATGAATTTTTAAAATTGATCGATTTTTTTAAGTTAGGTTAAAAAGTGTTAAAAAATTTTTGTCAACTTTGGAAATTTTTTTACTTTTTTTGACAACACTTAGAATAAAACTGTCTGGGTTATATAAAACTAGAATGTTTTAAGTTTCATTTAGAAAAAAAAACAGCTCAAAACATTTAAATTCAATTTTTTATGAATTTTTTTAAAAAGTGGTTATTTTCTAATCTAAAAAAATTTTTACCAACTTTGAAATTTTTTAAAATTTTTTTGACAACATTTAGAATAAAAGGTTTTTTTTTAATTAAAACTATAATTTCTATTTCAAATCGTCATAAAATTTCAAACCTTAACAGCAATTAGTTTCTGAGATATAAATTTTTAAAAATTGACTAGTATTATATTATATCTATAGGATAAAGTTAACTACGAACTACGACTTTAATTATGACTGGTAGTAACCAACCTTAATCGAAAAGATAAATAAAACGAAATCCACTCCAATTAAACTTCCACGCATTTAGTTGACTTCCTTTTCATTAATTCCGAATCGCGTTTAGATCGAAATAACGACCGAACGTTGGCCAAACAAGTACAATCGCCAATTAAAATCTTCCGAGAAGAAATTCCTCGCAATTAGTGGTGAAATAGAGAAGGAGTAGAAGGAAGGTCGTAACCCTCCTTCTACGACCCTCTTCATCTGACCCTCGAGAATCTCGAGATCCCCGAGGGTGGGTTTCAGCGCCCGGGCACGATTAATTGCTCTCTCTGCGCACTTACCGGTGACCAGATTGGCGTGATGGAACTGGCACACTGCATCCGCTTCGTACCACGAAATCCGATCCCGGAAGTAGCGGTAGAAGACGGGGAAGCCCTCCTCTGGTAACACCCAGGTGTTGCTTATATTCACCTAGAAAAGTTAGAATAACATATTGACACATTAAGTCTTAAAGTTCTATTATATTTTATTAGTATATCATCTTGTTAGCTGAAGTATTATCACTTCAGCTGACAAATTTCACATTTATTATAAAAACAGAGACTTTAAGCTTTAATTTAAAGTAAAAATCATTTTTTCATTTCTATAAATAAAGTCTGGATGATTTTTTAGAGTTGGTTAAAAAATTATGAGGTTATGTTAGGTTCGATGATAAATTCTTGCCCTTAAAAAAAATTGTTTTAATTTTTTGGTGATAATTAGAATGACTTTTTGTTTGACTTTTGTAATTTAAACTGGAATCACAACTGATTCACTTTTAGGTAGATTTTATCATAAAAATAAACCGGACCGTTATACAACAACTAGTTCTTACAATTACTCACCCCCGAACAAGGAGTGTTCATCACATAATACCCCAACTGGTAAGAACTAACCTTCAATGGTAACATGTATAACGAAAAAATCATTTCTTAGTCGAATGGTACAGAGTTTATTTAAAAATAAATCTGCTCTTAAAATTGTTGACGTGAGTTAGACGTCGCGGTTTAGGGCGAGCGTTCTTAAAAGAAACCCAAACACATGGTGTAAAAGCTTTATTAGCGAAAGGACGAACGCGATGGTTAGAAGTACAAAAAATAATTAATTCGTGTATATTTGCGGAAGCCTTTTATAGTTGGTCTTATGTTATGAGCCCTACGTCATTACTTCTTGGTAATTCACCAGTTCTTGGAGGATTCCTGCATCGTAACTCGTATAAGCTGGCGTAATGAAAGACGCTGGGAATATCGCCCTTTTTATGGGCGTTAGAATAAAACTTGCGTAGGTGTAACTGAATGCATAAATATACCAAAGATGAAGATAAGTGGAGATTCGTCGGTTAACCTATAGTTCGATTTTAATAGTAAATAAAGTAGTGTTGTGGAATTGAAACACGATGCCGTACTTTTCAGAATTCTTATTGTAATAATCAAACTGGTTACATAAAGAACTTATTCTACTTTCGAAAAATGTTTCTTCATCCGAATCTCGAGCAAATCTAAGCAAATCTAAATCTCTATTCCAGACTCAAAGTCTTTTGTATTCCAATTCGGAAAGTAATTTTTTATATTCGAAAAGACTTAGCTTTTGTTCTTACTGATATTTCATTACATACACGTGTATCTAAACTTACTCCACTGAAAACTAGAATAATTCGAAGAAATGTTTGTGGGACTTGAGTCTGGACGAGCCGGGTTTAGAATTACTCGTGCGACTTTTCTATAACCTTAACTTACGATAAGGTTTCTACGAACTACTGAAAATTGCTAGACATATCGTCGCCTGAATGCAGAACTATGCTATGTCCAAAAACTAAATCTTTTCAGAAGACGATTTTTTCTTTTTTAGGCTTATTATATTTAAGTATTTTAAACTACAAAACCTTAATTGAAGTGGAGGGGAAACTGAGTGCTGGGACTCATAATACTTCTACATGCAACGAAGCGCACTATTAGCTATTACACCAGCATTTACTGACCAAAACCGATTTTAAGAAAATACGGACTTACACTGGTTCTGCATTCAAGCGGCGATATGAAAATACCAAAATATTAAAAAAAAGGACACAAATACAGGTGGTTTACAACAGTAGTAATAAAATTATCAGTGTCAAGTGTCAATAAGTGTCAAGTGGGACACAACAATACTATTATGTTGTGTTGTGAGGACGAGATGTTGACAAGAAACAGCTCTCACCAACAAACGACTTACTTACTTACTTGTTAATCATTTTTAATTTATTGTTAGATTTAAAGGTTTGCCAAATAAAGTATTGAAAACAATAAATAAGACAAGTGAAATAAACTATTACTAAAATTTAATAAAAAAAGAGAAAAGAATTATATCAAAATTTCGGAATAGGAAACTGAAATGGAAATTAAATTACCTACTGTAATTACGATTGTTTAAGTCTATCTTACAATTAGTTAATAGGTTGTTTTGCGAGACGAGAATCAATTTTATACCTTTGACGAATCTTATCTAATACAGTCTGGGTTAGCATAATGTTATCTTGCTAGGTACGACGGTGTTTATATTTCCGCCGAGGACCGTAACCGATTTCACTCCAGGAACCGGAATTAAATACTATCACTACAAGATGAGGAAAATGACTAACAAAAAAACTCGAACACGAAATTCAATCAGAATTCGAATTCAAGATCAAACTGAGAGTCTGAGTACAATTAGAATCAACGAATAAAACCAATCGAATTTAGAAATTAAATCTATCGGGAATAATCAGCTAATAATTTTTTACAAATAATCTACGATTAATTCACGGTTAAATATCCATGATTGATTATCCTCATCTCCTTGTTCTGCAAAGACTTATACAGTGACTCCAAGCCAAACTCTGGCAGTGGTGTAATTATGGTATTCTATTAAAAATATTCGAACGCAAGCAGGTAGAAGAAAAAAGTAAATTGATTTTCAACAGTTTATTTAATGCATTCTTATAAACTAAGCGCAAAACTACATAAATTGATTGTTTATAACAAAAAAATAGAATAAAATCGAAAACAGTACAAAAATTCGGAACAAGCCAAATACTGACAATGACCAGCTAACAAGTTGCAAGTGCTAAATTAAAGCAGCCCTGAGTAAAAATTATAGCCAATTTCATGTTGAAGTTTGGACAGTTGACAAGGAGAATTCCCTAATTGACTTTCATAGAAAAAATAATATACATAGAAGGTCAACTCTCACTAGATCAGTGAAATCGGCTTGCGCGTTCCTATGCCGACACACTGATGGCGCTAATATGATTTTTTCGAAAGCGCCCCCTGCCGAAATACCCAAAACCACTTCTGAACCCGGGAAATTCGAAATAAAATTCTTTTTTTTTAATTTATACTTTATTTCACCTATACAACAATAAGTGATTATAGCACACTTATTATTGTACGAAAAATAGAAATGTCAAAAAAACGGTTTTAAAATACGTTAAAATATTTTTTAATTTTCATTTACGTAATTAATACAAGTATAGATAATAATTTTTGGTAAAGTTATTCCTTATTCCTTTAATAAAATAGGTCGGATACTTGGTATATTTTCGGTAGATGTCTTTGACCAATCAGGTAATTAATAGCCTCTTTGTTGTTGCCTTCTCAATTATTTCTTTGAAAAGTTTTGTAATTTACAAACTTTTTGGCAGTCCTTTGTTCTTGGAAGAGTATATATTTGGCAACATTAGTTGTTTTTACTTGTCCGTAGTCAACAGAATCTTAGAATAAGTCGCCAATTGATGGTTTCTGAACTGAGCAACATAGTCAAAACGTAATCTTTATAATTTTTTTGTTAACAAAAGTAACCAACAAATACTTACATAATGCAGAATGACAAAGCTTAGCGGAGTACTGGATTTGAGAAGATTGGGGGGTTTCAGCTGAGCAGGACTCAATTGGTTCATAGTTAATTTCTTTAAACTTCATCAAGTTTAACAAACGTTGTAATGCCGAGATTCAAAATTTTTAAGTTAGTTACCTTACCGATTACAGGATTAATTAGAAAAATATTAGATTTTATACTACATTTTTTGGCATTTGTGTTAAATTTTTTTTTAATAATCAAGTAAATAGTAACGGTAAGCAGGAAATGACGTAGATTTATTTGAACAAATCAAACTGTCATGGAAACATCTTCTATAAATTTCTGTAACCTTTCAAAATTAGCACATCAGCGCCAGCAGTGTGTAGGCATAGGTACTTTTTTTTGATTTCACTTTTTCCCACTGAGTTGAACTACCCTGTTGACTTTTTTGTATTATTCGCGAGATAATTGAGTTTTATATTCAAAATGTCTAGACAAAGAGGACAAATAACCATCGTAATTAGAAAATTAGTGCTTAAACATTCCCAGGATGGAAAATCGGTACGTGAAATAGCAAAAATCATAGACACAAGCCATTCTACGGTGTACGACATAATAAAGCGCTTCGGTATACACAATCGGGTAGCAAACAAGCTATATAAAGAGCGCTCATAATAAAATTTTTAATGAATCAGATGAACGGTGTTTAATAAGAAAAATGAAAGCGAATCCGTTTCTTAGTGCACCAAAATTGGCTATTATTGCTGAGAATGAATTAGGGAAAAAACTAGTGCATCAACCATTAGAAACATGCTTCATAATGCTAATTTACATGGTAGAAAGGCGAGAAGAAAAACGTTAATCACTAAAAAGAATCAAAACATCAGATTAATATTTGCCAAAGAGCACGAAAATAAAGATTTTTCTTTTTGGAAAACCGTTCCATTTACTGATGAAAGTGAATACAACATATGAAGCGTATAAATGCAAAACCAGACATATGACATTGGAATAGTTTTGAGTAAAGCGCGAAAAACCTCTCACTGTCTTTTAAGTCACTCAATCGACTTGGTATTTTAACCAAAAGTAGATAACACATCGACGCGTCTTTATGTGCTTTAAAGAGCAAGTCAGGCTTATAGTAAAAAAGTTATTTTGATTAAAAAAATAAGATTGTCTTGTTTTGCATCTAAGGCTTGGGAATCTCTGCTTCGTGAACTTCAAAGTTCTGGATTTGGCGTTTCATTAAAAAAAACTAGCAGTATCTGCACTAATAAAATTTAGAATTGCGATAAAAGAGATTTTAAAGAAGCTGATTTTATTGAAAAAAAGTACAAAATTAGTTTCTTAAGTACAAATTTAAATTCGTAAATCAGTATCAGATTCATTATCAGAAAACACTAGTGTGTCATTCACATCCCCCTGAGTTTCCGAAGTATTGGCTGGATTGTCTTGAAAGGCGTTTTTAAAGAACTCCAAACGTTCATCGTTTTCCCATTCTGCACCATAGTGTTTGGTTAGCAAAGAGGAAATGCTTCTTATCTTGTCAGGTTTAAGCCTTCTGCTTTAAACTTCTGCCTCTTTGTCTTGGCTTTTTCACGCTTACACTCTTACTTATTTGCTATTCTCTTTCACCCTTTGCCACGAGGACTTGGTTCAATGGTAATGTTGTTGAAGGTAATCAAAACTCAGTAATACATTCGTTATCACGCTCTCGTTTAAACTAATCATGCAGAAGCGAGCAAAACTAACAGCTACTTCAATGTCACGGCTATCACGAGAGGTAATGCGAGATCTGGATAGGTTCAAACACAAACGTCTGCTTTTGCACCTAACTACTTGGCGTAAATGTCTGCTTTTGCATTTAAAGCGGAATTTATTATTGCAATAACTCGCTTAAATTGATTAATGATGATCGCTTAAATTAAATTGATTTCTTGCTAAATTTACAATACAGATCCGTGTCTAACTAATTTTTGAAGAAAATGTCGAATGTCTGCTTTTGCATTTACACGCTTCATATTTGGGTCAGATGGTAAGCCATATGTATGGAGAAGAAAAAATGAAGAGCTGCATTTAAAAAATTTAAGACCTACGGTAAAACATTGTGGCGGATCGGTGATGGTGTGGGGAACATTTTCAGCTGCTGAACCTGTTTGCATATTATTGAGGGAATAATGGATCAACATGCGTATTTAAAAATGTTAAAACCCTATTTACCTCGTAACGTGGATAAACTATCTCTTGGGTGCGACTGGCGATTCTACCAAGACAACGATCCGAAACACAAGGCGTACAAAGTACATTCTTGACTCTTACATAATTGCCCTCATGTAATGGAAACGCCACTCCAAAGTCCAGACATCAATCCCATTGAAAATTTATGGAATTTTTTGGATACCAAGGTTCGAGAACATGAGGTTTCTAGTAAAGCTGAATTGAAAAGCGTCTTTTTGGAAGAATGGGAGAAAATTTCGCCGAGTTTTTACGAAGAATTGGTACACTCAATGCGTAACCGTCTAAAAATGGTCATAAATATCAAAAGCCTCCATACTAAATATTAGTTAGTAAAAACATAAGTAAGTTTTATAAATTTTGTTTGCTGTCCGTGTTTGGCTTACGCCTAGTTTTTGTAGTGTTTTCGTTTATTTTTATATTTTTTTATTACAGTGAATAAATGTTTATGTTTCGTCTTTGTTTTTTGAATATGCAATTAATAAATTACTGAAAATTAATTTACTGATTCCTCTAGCTGTTTTAGTTAGAATATGTTTTAGTAAGAAACTATTATTATTCCAGTGTCCGAGTTTGGATTGGAGCTACTGTATATCTTTCTTACTATAACCGGAAATAGAGCAGTACCATGAAGAGAAAGATGAAAAACCCCCTCTCCGTAGCATTTCCCAGTAGTCTTTCATCTTTCACTTCATGGTGCAGCTCCATTTCGGTTTATAGTACATCCATTGCGCAAGAATGTAATATTTTGAATATTTTGATTGCAATTTACATCTACATTGAATTTTTATGTCGCTGTTTTCACCTCTAATTGTAAGTACTTTTCGCTAGCAACCATATTGTGCAATTCTTTAACTGAACTGTTCAGTTTTTAATATCACATTTCGTCAGTTCTTGTAGCATACCTGTAATGAAGATTGATAATATACAGTCTAAAGCTTAGGATATGATTAAAGGAGATGTTTAATTTCTACATTCCCTTTTTTGGTTGACTTCCCAATAAATTATTCCTTAATTCCTAGACTGTATGTACAATCAGTACTCCTACCCCACTTCAATATAAACAAAGTTACCCTCTGTTAGATGAGAAGCCTTCTCATTTTAACAGTGGAAGATCTCTTTATCAACGATTTAAATTATTTCATTATTAAATCTTTAATCAAGCCATTTCCAATTTGCAATAGTAGATGGTGCCGTGATGGTCTCGACTTGTCTTTTCCCTTTCAAACCAACAACATGTGGAATTTTACTTTGGACGACTGTTAGCTCTGTTTCATCAACCTTATAAACTCGCTCACTTGGGTAAGGATGTTTATCAAACTCTGCTTTCAACATATTAAAAAGAATCCGTTCGCTCTAGAAAAAGAGGTTCCAATTGGTTTGTGTATTGTGAGCTTCTTCTTGTGACGTCTTAAAAACAGATCAAACCAGGCTCTCCCTGCAATCTCATTTAGAAACGAGTGTGGAACATTGTTTCGAATAGCCAGCTGGTAGGCCAATCGTTTTAAACCTTCCCTTCTTAAACCATAAAACCGGTCATCAATCTTAATTAAGTATTCAACCAGCTCTGATTCCATTTCAGCAGGTGAAACAGACTTCCGCCCAACCTTTTGATTTACACATCCATCTGGCGTTTTGTCACTATTTACAAATCTTTGCAAAGAGGTTTGTGAAACATGGTACTGCTTCACAGCCTTTCATACCCCCATCTTTTTTTCCCTAACAGAAACAACTGCTTGCATCATGGATTTACCATCCCAATTTTTTAATTTGTTCTTAGGTTTGAGTTCAATTGTAGTACACACAACAAAAGGTGAGGGAAATGTGGAAACGTTTCCACATTGCCCCCAGTGTTGTGCTTCCACATTACCAGTATCGCCATATTGGACTATGCAGTTGAATGGACGCTATATTTTCAAACTAAGAATTTCCCTAGCTGCACACGATTGTATAATATTTATTGTTTAACAGTAATTGAATAAGAACTAAGAGAAAACTTGGTAGACTACCTGATGATAAAGATTTTAAAACTTACATTAAAACATTTGAAAAACTGGAAAAAATTTTAACCACGTTTTCACTGACAAACAACCACAAAATGATTACCAGCGCTCCTACAGGCTTTGTATTGAAACAAAGCAAGAAGTTCATACGAATACCGCTGTACTGTAGCATCTCTCAAGCCATACAAGGCATGGTTCCACATTACCAACATGCTTCCACATTTGCACCATTACCTCTACTTTATTTACGAAAATGTTGAACAAAGTTTGTAGCCCTAGATGCACTAATAGGGTTTTCTTTTGGGCAGAACTGTTGCACATCACTTACAATTAGTGCAAAATAACGTGTTCTGTTGGTTGCACCAAATTAGTGTTTTGTGTTCTATTACATTTTATTATTGAAGTTTAGAAAACATTTTAAAAAACCTTAAGTCTTGAACACAGTTATAAATGATCATTACATCAGTTCAGCGCAAAAAAAAACGCTACAAGTGTCTGTTTTATAATTAAAAAGGCAATTTTTTGTAATTATTTCGACAAAGATTTAAAAAAAAATCTTAATAAGTCAAAAAAGTTTTTAAACGAGATAAAATAAAATGTCTAATTTTGAATTCCAAAAAATTTTAAAAATCCCCAAATAGTAATCCTAGCAGTTAATAGGTTAAAAGATGATATATTTACTGAAATAGTAAAAAGATTTTTGATTTTGAAATCAATCACATTTGAACCGTGCTAATTCATTTATCATCCCCAGAGCACAATCTGACTGATTGGATCTTGATAAATGACCGATCGTAAGGGCGGTCCAATTAGTTATTTTGGAGATTGCGAGGAACGTCGGCGTCGGCATCGGCGTCGCGACGCCGCCTCTATAGCGTCGGTTCGATTCAATTTCTGGCAGGAGGTCTACGAAGTGATGTACGCGTCGAGTCACGTCGCCTAAACACACCGCACGTACTCCAGGGGGGCACCCGGGGGCCGACGTGCTCACAGAAAATTACCCGTTTTGCGCTGTCGACGTGATCCATCTAAAAATTGCTACCCCAAGCAATTTTTAGATGGGATCGAAATGTTTATTAAATTTTTTCTAAACCGTTCAAAAAAAAAACGAAAAATAATCTAGGAAATTTTTAAACTTTAACTCTTTAGAAAGTAAGTAGATAATTACCAAGTCGTTTTTCACAAAGATAACCAAACTAAGAAGACGGTAATACGGTCGCGCAGATTATGTCCGGGTAATAATCGTATATTACCGGAACTTGGGGAAAACCCCGGGCACAAATAATAGATCGCGGGGCGTTAGGGCTCCTCCGAGCGGGCGCACAGATTTTCGCGACATAAATTCTTCTTGGCCCACTTTAGGGCGTCGAAAATCGCTCCGGAATCTCGAACGTCGACGTAAACGGCCCTAGTTCCCTTCGGAGACGAATTCATACCGTCGAAAGGGCGTCGCCGACGCTCCACGAGGCGCACGCGATGCCGCCGTACTTTAAAATTCGCGTGCTTTTAAAGAACTGGCAGTTTATCAACGGTTCCGAGGAAATTGCACCGTTGCAGCGAAGAAGAGATATTTCACGCTGCATAAAGATCATGATACCAAAAAACTATCTTTTTACTAAAAAATAATCAAATTTGATTTTATCTAAAAACATTTTTAGTTTAAAATTAGTAAAAAATTTTTGACAGTTAACTAACCTAACTTTTTTAAAAATTTCACCAAGTTTAAAAAATCGCCCAGACTTTATTTACAAGAACTAAGAAAAGATTTTTATATTATATTGTACTTAAAAAAATCTATTTTGGATTAAGAAAGTCAAATTTGTTCTAATTATTACCAAAAAAATTAAAAAACTTCTTAAAGTTAGTAAAAATTTTTGACGGTTAACTAACCCAACTTTTTTTTTAAATTTGACCAACTTTAAAAAATCGTCACGACTTTATTTATAAGAACTAAGAAAAGATTTTTATATTGAATTGTACTTAAAAGATTCTATTTTCGGTTAAGAGAGTTAAATTTGTTCTAATTATTACCCAAAAAATTAAAAAAATTTCTAAACCTAGTAAAAATTTTTGACAGTTAACTAATCCAACTTTTTTAAAAATTTTATCAACTTTAAAAAATCGCTACGACTTTATTTATAAGAACTAAGAAAAGATTTTTATATTAAATTAGACATAAAAGGTTCTATTTTGAATTTAAAAAGTCAAATTTGTTCTAATTATTACCAAAAAAATTAAAAAAATTCTTAAAGTTAGTAAACATTTTTGACAGTTAACTAACCCAACTTTTTAGAAAAATTGACCAACTTTAAAAAATCGTCACGACTTTATTTATAAGAACTAAGAAAAGATTTATATACTAAATTGTACTTAAAAGATTCTATTTTGGGTTAAGAAAGTCAAATTTGTTCTAATTATTACCAAAAAATTAAAAAAAATTCTTAAATTTGGTAAACATTTTTTACAGTTAACTAACCCAACTTCTTTAAAAATTTGACCAACTTTAAAAAATCATTACGACTTTATTTATAAGAACTGAGAAAAGATTTTTATATTAAATTAGACATAAAAGGTTCTATTTTGAATTTAAAAAGTCAAATTTGTTCTAATTATTACCAAAAAAATTAAAAAAATTCTTAAAGTTAGTAAAAATTTTTGACGGTTAACTAACCCAACTTTTTAGAAAAATTTGACCAACTTTAAAAAATCATTGCGACTTTATTTATAAGAATTAAGAAAAGATTTTTGTGTTAAATTATACTTAAAAGATTCTATTTTCGATTTAAAAGGTCAAATTTGTTCTAATTATTACCAAAAAAATTAAAAAAAATCTTAAATTTGGTAAAAATTTTTGACAGTTAACTAACCCAACTTTTTAGAAAAATTTGACCAACTTTAAAAAATCATTGCGACTTTATTTATAAAAACTAAGAAAAGATTTTTATATTAAATTGTACTTAAAAGATTCTATTTTGAGTTAAGAAAGTCAAATTTGTTCTAATTATTACAAAAAAAAATTAAAAAATTCTAGTAAAAATGTTGAAATTTTATCGTCACAAACAAGGAAATAGATTTCACGCTGGATATAAACAACAATATCTTTTTTTCATTGTAGATTCGTGAACGAATAATTAACTATTGTTTGCGGTTCGGGAAAACACACAGCACCTGCAATTACGAATTGTTTTGTCAACGATATCGAATAACTGTCATTTCCATGCGGGACGCGAACTCACTATTAATGTATGGACGTATGACGGACAAATTACGCTCACGGATGTTGTTTTATTGAATTTTTGATTGTTCCAATTAATTTTCGAAAAGGTCAAACGTTTTATCCCATTATTGTAATTAACGTAATGGGATGGGAATTTATTTTATTTTGTAATCGCTGAAATTAATAATACATAACCTAAAAATTTTTAAATTGATTTTTTAAAAATCATAATGACTTAATTTATGAGGATTATAGAAAATAGACATTTCAGTTTATCTGTGATTGAAAATTCTTTTCATAATTTCCAAAAATAAACTCTGTACGATTTTTTAAAATTCCACAAATTTTTAGGTTACATAGAAAATTCATTGATGTGTTTAGGAATTCTTTTAATTTTTTTGATAATAATTAGAAGAAATCCGATAAATCTAGCAGAAAATAAACATTTTAATTTACCTTAATTCTAGATTTCATTCCTTTAATTTCATAAATAAATTTGGTACAATTTTTTAAAGTTGATCAAAAAATTTTTAATGTTAAGTTAGATTCGAATAAAAATCATTAGTGTCTTTAAGAATTTTTTTAATTTTTTTGAAAACACTTCAAACAAATCTGATGAATTTAATAGAAAATAGACATTTTAATTTATCCTTCCTCAAGATTTTTTCCCTTCGGTATTATAAATAACTTCGGTATGATTTTTCAAAGTTGACCAAAAATTTCTAAGGTTATGTCAGGATCAGGCAAAAATCATTGGTGTTTTTCGAAATTTTTTTAATTTTTTTGGTAATAATTAGAAGAAATCCGATAAATTTAGTAGAAAATAAACATTTTAATTTATCTTTATCCGAGATTTTATTCCTTTAATTTCATAAATAAGTTCAGTATGATTTTTCAAAGTTGACCAAAAATTTTTAAGGTTATGCTTGATTCGAACAAAAATCATGGGTGTTTTTAGGAATTATTTAAATTTTTTGATAACATTTTGAACAAAACTGATGAATTTGATAGAAAATAAACATTTTAATTTATCTACCCTCAAGATTTTTTCCCTTCAGTTTCATAAATAATTTCGGTATGATTTTTCAAAGTTGACCAAAAATTTTTAAGGTTATGTGAGGTTCAGGCAAAAATCATTGGTGTCTTTCGGAATTTTTTAAATTTTTTTGGTAATAATTAGGAGAAATCCGATAAATCTAACAGAAAATAAACATTTCAATTTATCAATATCCGAGGTTTTATTCCTTTAATTTCATAAATAAATTTGGTACGATTTTTCAAAGTTGACCAAAAATTCTAAAGGTTAAGTTAGATTCTAACAAAAATCATGGGTGTTTTTAGGAAATTTTTTAATTTTTTTGGTAACATTTTGAAAAAATCTGATGAATTTAATAGAAAAGAGACATTTTAATTTATCCTTCCTCAAAATTTTTTCCCTTCAGTTTCATAAATAATTTCGGTATGATTTTTCAAAGTTGACCAAAAATTTTTAAGGTTATGTGAGGTTCAGGCAAAAATCATTGGTGTCTTTCGGAATTTTTTAAATTTTTTTGGTAATAATTAGAAGAAATCCGATAAATCTAACAGAAAATAAACATTTTAATTTATCTTCATCCGAGATTCTATTCCTTTAATTTCATAAATAAGTTCGGTACGATTTTTCAAAGTTCACCAAAAATTTTTAAGGTTATGTTAAATTCGAATAAAAATTATGGGTGTCTTTAGGATTTTTTTTAATTTTTTTGGTAATTATTAGAAGAAATCCGATAAATCCAGTAGAAAATAAACATTTTAATTTATCTTTATCCGAGATTTGATTCCTTTAATTTCATAAATAAGTTCGGTATGATTTTTCAAAGTTGACCAAAAATTTTTAAGGTTAAGTTAGATTTGAACAAAAATCGTGGGTGTTTTTAGGAATTTTTTTAATTTTTTTGATAACATTTTGAACAAATCTCATGAATTTAATAGAAAATAGATATTTTAATTTATCCTTCCTCAAGATTTTTTCCCTTCAGTTTCATAAATAACTTCGGTATGATTTTTCAAAATTGACCAAAAATTTCTAAGATTATGTCAAGTTCAGACAAAAATCAGTGGTGTCTTTCGAAATTTTTTTAACTTTTTTGGTAATAAATGACTTTGGTTATCAACTGAATTTTTACTTTCCAAATTTTTCCAAATTTCTAAGTTGTGTAGATATAAATAATCAAAAGTAAAATCAAAAACTTGGCACTTAATGGGTTAAACTCTTTTGTTTAACAGAAAACAAAACACCTTCTAGAAATTCCATTGTTTCCAGGTGTTGATATGACGTAAAACAAAAGACACTTCGATATTCCTTTGTTCGATGGAGCCGATTACGCGATCGGCAGTTGTTTAGAAAAGGAGCCAAATCGATACGTTTCTTGCGGGGAAAATGGCGCCTAGCCGCGGAAAAATGGGTTTATGGGGCGGTGAGCAGTTTCCGGGCTCAATGGAAAGCGGGTCGGGCCTGTTTACACGTGCACAACGGAGGCACTGAATTTTTTATCGCCGCCGAGTTATTTTCGACCTGGCCAACGGACGACAATCGATGCTGACCGCAGAACAAACAAAACGAAAGCACCATTTCCTACTTTTAAAGTCTTTTTTAGTCATAAATAACTTAACAGCTTTCTTCAAAAAAAAAAATAATAAATAAAAATTATATCTACAAATTAAATTGCAATACTTACTTCATTTATGAACCTAATTTTTTATACTTATATTTACAATCAAAGTTTATATTAATTTAATTTCAAGATTTATGATGTTTTTTAACAATGTAATATCTTTGAAAACGTTTTACGATGAAACATCATTAAATATTCTGGTAAAAGTGGTGCAGTGCCGGCGCCTCCGCCAATTTTACCGCCACGTAAGCCGAGGACTTTTACGCGAATTAATCCCAGGACGGTTCGGAACCGTACATTGCCAAGTCTAGCGAAACTACGGTTGAATTTTTCATCTCGCCGTCTGGCCCCGTTTCAGCCGACTAAAGCGAATTTCAGCGGAAAACCGAATTAGGCCGGCTGAATAATAAAGCGCGACTGTTTGCCTCCCGCAAACGTAATTATAGGGCGGAAAAGGGCGTCGTTAATCGCGAATGTTCTTGAAAAATTCATCGCGGTGTGAATCCCCGAATCATCTCGCGGTTGGATTCTATTCGAAATTATTTCCATCAAAAATTATATTCATCAAAAGTTACATTCATCAAAAATTAGATTGAAAAGAATTCATTTCAAAGGAGAAAGAAATTACATGGTAAAAAAATATAAAAATAAATAATACAATAATTTTCCAACTTAAATAGCAAACTTTTTCACTTTGAAATAGGCTATCGACCTAGGTCCTCGAGCCCACTTTAAATAAGAATAAAAGCCTAAATAAACATTAGTCGAAAAAAGTTTCCTAAAGGAGGTACAGTTCCTTGAAGGGGAAAATGGAAAAATAAACCAACTTAGAACTTTGTAGTTTACATGATTACTCAATTCAGGCATAAAATCAAACCCCCGATGATAACGACACATTACTCTGTTAAAGCACTTAGCACAATCTTTAGCAAAAAAATCCTACTCATATGTTTAGCACTTCAAACAAATCGTGATTATTATAAAAGTAGTTGAAATTTTCAAAATGTAAAATACATCAACTACCATAAACCCGTTATCATATGTTACAACCCAATTCCTTTCCTCCAATAGTGTTCGAGAAAAAAATTCATAAAGTTAGACATTTTTTCGGCGGACCGAAAATTCCGGTCATTTTTCATTTATCTTGCGATCGCTCCAAAACTGCGGAGCCGATTTTTTTTGAAAAATATATGTTACACAAAAATGTCTACAAAATACGATGAACTTTGTTCCAAGCTGTTGCGAAAATGTTCCGTTTCAAAGTGAGGGGCTTTTAGTTCCGACGACGAAAATAGTTCAAATATGAGATTAGTCGGTCTTACGCAATTGCAACAAGACGACCATTCTTATGTAGAAAGATCTAAGAACTCTAAATTATAAGTTAGGGTGGTAAAAAGTTGCTATTTAGTACCTGTTTACACGAACGCCTTTGATGAGTTTCATGCAAAATCGATTCCACCATCTAATTTCTCTTGGAATTTTAGGCTAGTATACTAATTTTTGCTGACTTAACTCAAGCCACTCCAAGGATATTCCTTAAGAACCTTATTTCTACTGTCACCTTCAAGGAACGGTAACTCCCTTAGGAAGAATTTTTCGACCGATGTTTATTTGAGCTTTTATTCTTATTTTTGAATATACAGTGAAAGCTCTAATAAGCGGACACTGACGGTGCCAAAATTTTTGTCCGGTTATTGGAGATGTCCCCTTATAAGAAAGAACTATTAAAATGGAAAATATTGCACTATTTCTGACCAATTTTTGATTTTTTGACGTTATTAAAACATAAACAACTTTTTATCTTAAAATATTTTTATTTAAAACAAAATATTGTACTATTTAAACTTACACTATTTATTTTTTTGAATAAAATCTAAAATACTTAATTGACGAAGCGACGCTTCTCTTTGTGATAGGAAACAACGTTCTATATGTGTTTTTATATTTTTTACATGTTGGAAACCAGTAAAATCATTTTTCATGAACTGTCTAGAAACTACATCCAATGCGTTTTTATAAGACCTGATTAGATTGCAGTCTTCCTCCATGCCACATGCTTCCGATTCATTTTCACTTTTAATGTCTTCTATTTCTTCTGTTTCTTCCGAAAATTTCAAATCTTCTGTTTCGACATCTTCCGTCACATTTAAATATTCTTCCACTACCCTTCGTCTAACTTATTAGAGCCGTGCGTCCGCTTATTAGAGATTTTTGTCCATTATTGAGGAAAAATGGTGTCCGCGTCCGCTTATTGGAACGTCCGGTTAAGGGAGAGCAATTTCTATGTAAAGACATATCTTTGAAGTTCGTGCCAAGGTTTTGTCCGGTTATGAGAGATGTCCGCTTATTAGATCGTCCGCGTACTAGAGCTTTCACTGTAAAATGCGCTGGTAGCACATATCCGTCTAATTTCGGGATGTCTTGTGTGGCGTGTGGTAACCTATTTCATATATACCACTTTAGTGCCGCCTACTATAGACAACATTTCTCGGTGAAAGTCTGAAGGTTTTTAATCGCCTAAGTGAGAGTTAGAAAAATGATCATTTTCATCAAGTCTTTTCTCTTCATTAAGGGAGAGTCGATCAATCAGACATTTTTTTGAGAAAATTATAGGCATCTAAAGCAGGTGGTTTATTAAGAATGTTAACTATCGTAGTTATTATTTCACTTGGTACATGAGTAATAACAAGATCAAAGGGGGAATGTCTGTGGCGTGCACAGGTTCGACTCCTTTATTCTAAATTTATCATTTAAAAAAGTCATTTTAACTTGACGTTACCAAGAAGAATTGTTTATTATAATATTCATTCATTCAGTTTTTATAAACACAAGTCGCGCCGACGTTCTTCGAGCAATCTACCTTCTGAATTGAAAATTATATTATTTAAAATCAAATTATTTTGATTAAGTATATGGATATTGACCATACCCTGTATACATTTTTTGGCGCTCATAATTTGATTTGGTTTTAGATTATGCAAAACGTGGATGGAATAAATAATTGCGGTATATTGCTAGTCATGTTGCTCCTACATTTTTTGGTGGTATCGAAATCTACTCTGTTAGTGGTTTAACTTTGGCGATTCGGCTATAAAGATTGGCACTAGAAATATGGTATTTTGATTAAAGTTCGAAGACAAGATCTTTCCCCAACTTCTATGTTCTTCATTTTATACCTCCGTTTGTTGTCAACTATCAACAAATTTCCATATTCCAAAATGGGTCTGCAAATGGATTTTTAGATGTATGTTGCATGTTTGGTGTTAATACCTTGTTTATTATATGCTAATACTCGAAAATGTTCTTTCGAGTATCGAGCTCTCGCTGTTGCTTTCATTTTTGCTTTCTTAGGGTGCATATTGTTGTAAACCACCTACATTTCTGTCTTTTTTAAACATATTTTAATATTATTTTCTCATATGTCTTGCAATTTTCAGTAGTTCGTAGAAACTTTATACAGTGTACTCTCTCTTAAGCGGACACCTCCGGTCGCCTTAAATTTGTCCGCTTAAAAGAGGTGTCCCTTTAAAAGAGATTTGTGTGAATATGTACATTTATATGTGTTAAGTATGGTGCACTTTTCAAACTTACTCTTACAATTAGTTATGTATATTATACATCATTTAAACAAAGAAAATGAAACAACGGAAGTATTTACACACTGTTTATTTTACCTCGTCTTCGTGGGTCAAGTTTTTGTCAATATTTGCGTACTCATTAAAATCAACATCACTTGTTCCAACTTGCTGAAGCATTTGATGCATTTCTGCAATAGTAGATAAAGGTAGGTCATCTTCAGGATCAAAATCGTTATCAGTTTGAGAAACTTCGGAATATGTAAACCCAGCTTTACGAAGACAGTTTTGAATTGTTATTGAAGCCACTTGTTTCCATGCTCTGCTTATAAAATAAATAACATCTAGTAAATTAATCGACTTGGATAGGTCCTCTAGAGAATTAACTGTGTCCATTTTTGCTAAAATATGTTTTAAGATTATTGATCTGTACCAGAATTTAAAATTTTTGATGACTCCTTGATCTAATCGTTGACAAGCTGTGGTTGTATTAGGAGCAAGAAAAACTATTTTAATATTTTTTAGTGTCAAATCTCGTGGGTAAGATGTAGCATTATCAGGAAACAGTAAAATTTTGCGTTTCTGCTCGCCCATTTTATTATTAATTTTCTCTTGAAGCGTAATAACACGTTTTTGAAATTTTTTATCCATTTTTTTCTGAATAACAATAGCTTTTATAAAAAACTTCACCCACTAATAATAAAACACGATTAAATACAATGTATTATGTACGCGTAGTGACCTATTGACTTCGCTACAGTTATGCAAGGACTAAAGACTGACGCCTTTTTCCGCAATGTGTTGAAACGAGGAGACAGAATTCGGCGAATTACCGGAATTTCGGACTATACCGTCCTTTTAAGAGAATACAACACCGTGAAAATTGTAGTTATCAGGTGTCCGTGTCCGGTCAATAGAGAGTCCGCTTAAGAGGAAACATTTTGTTATGAAGGTTATA
Organism: Digitonthophagus gazella; assembly: GCA_036711955.1. NCBI lineage: Eukaryota > Metazoa > Arthropoda > Insecta > Coleoptera > Scarabaeidae > Digitonthophagus > Digitonthophagus gazella. The sequence goes on from JASCIT010000007.1 coordinate 12,644,699, forward strand.
TGTTATTTTTCGGTCCCCGAAAATCTGTCCGCTTATAAGGGGTGTCCGCTTATAAGAGGTGTCCGCTAAGAGAGAGTACACTGTAGTAAGTTAAGATTATAGAAAAGTCGCACGAGTAATTCTAAACCCGGTTCGTCCAGACTCAACATTTCTCCCAACTGGGACTTGCTCGTCCCATAAACATTTCTCCCAATTATTCTAGTTTTGCAGTGAATTAAGTTTAGATACAAGTGTATGTAATGAAGTGTCAGTAAGAACAAAAGTAAAGTCTTTTCGAATATCAAAATTACTTTCCAAAATGGAGTACAAAAGACTTTGAATCTGGAACGGAGATTTAGATTTGCTCAGATTTGCTCGCGATTCGGACAAAGAAACATATTTTTGAAAGTAGAATAAGTTCTATGTGTAACTAGTTTAATTATTACAATAGAAAAACTCTAAAAAGTACAACATTCCATTTCCGTTTCCATTCCACAACAATATGAAACTTTACTTTGTTATCAACTAACTCTGAGCTCAACCAGGAATTATATTCTACTGCTTCTCGAAGTTACAAGGTACAACTGATTCACTTTTAGGTAGATTTTATCATAAAAATAAACCAGAGCGTTACGCAACAACTAGTTCTCACAATTAGTCACCCCCGAACAAAAAGCGTACGGGCTCATATAACATCTCAAATGGTAACAACCAACCTTCCATGATAACATACCTAAGTATTTAATACCTTGCGAAGGTTTGATCTGGGTTTGTTCAATATCACAGGCCTGCAAAATTTTATGAAAGATAAGATCCATTGATCCAATAGTACTTTTCTAAAAAGTTTTGGTTCACTGAATTTAAATGTGACTTCAGACTTGTTCCATCACCTCAGGTTTTCAAGATATTCTAATCTATAGATGCAAAAAACACATATTTGGAATTAATTATCGTAGCAGATAAAGTTCTATCTACAAAACTCTATGTAACATCCGAATGTACCATTTATCCCATTCGAAATGCATTTTGAATTTTTTATATCCTAATTTCTTCATGAAAAAAACTTATTTTTATCATCCTCCAATCGTAGTCTACGGTATAATAAGCAATGATTTGGTCGTAGTTTCAAAAAATTGTTTTCTCTTTAATTCAAATGAACGTTGTAGTCACCCAACCCAACTTATGAAATTATGTTCCCTTTTCAAAGCTTAACAATAGTAGCCATCATTCTTTCATCCCATCTACACTCATTTTTTCTGTCAAAACGTGCACAAATATAAGAAATTTCATTATTTTTTAGCACAGTGGTGTTTTGAAATTATCGTTTTCTGCAAATCATCTAAATTGTACAGATTACGCATGCTAAAATGACATTATAAACCTACTCTTTCGACTACTGTTATTCCTATATGTTAATGATTGGACAAAAAGTAATATTATAGAAATTATATTCCTTCAAGAAGAAATGAAGATATCCCAAAAATTCAAAATACGTTAAAAATAGGAACAGTGATGCTTTCAGATGCTAGATGGAATTTTGCGAATAAAAAGATTTTTAGATTATAATATTTCAAAAACCTGGTGTGATGGAGCAATTTTGAAGCCAAATTTGAGTTGAGCGCGCCCAGAACTATTAGGAAACTATTGTCTAATCCAATGGTGGGCAACCTACGGCCCGAGGGTCAAATTCGGCCCGCGAGATCTTTAGAAAGAATAATAAATAATTTTGGTTTGAAATCAAAAATGTGTAATAGAAAGAAAGGTTGGGTTGGTTTTACCACTATTCCGTTAGAGAAGAAAAATATCTCATTCCGGCACTGAACTTTTTTTTTAGTCTCACAAGTAAGACAAAAATTTATCTCAGGCCCGAGTACGAAGAGTAAACCGTAATGTGGCCCCACTATACAGAAGGTTGCCCACCCCTGGTCTAATCTATGGGTCTAAAAAATGTTGACCAGTGTAATTCATATCGTTCGGTATGGTTTTTCTTCACGATTTCGATCATATCCTTTTAAAGGATGACTTAGCAGTAATTAATCGGGTTCAAATTCTGTATTGTACGATCTATAAATTAGCAGTATATAAAAAATATGGAGAAATAGAATGAAATGTAATTTCTGAACCGTTACAGATTGTCCAGTTATAGAATCGAATCGCTTTTTTATTTTCAATTGGGTCTTTATATTTTAACACAAGATCAATGGAAATAATGTTAACACTTTTAACCGTCTTTTTCTGACTTTTAATCTCTGATTTCGACTTCCTCGTGCTGGGTGATAGGTGTATAAATCGAACTCTGTTAATACTGATATTAATAACTACCTTCTACTTTTGCCAGTGTTGGCTAGAGTATTTATCCTAGGGGAATTATCCTTGATCCTATGAAAAGATATTAAAAGCTGTCACTTTGTCGAATTTATACTAATTTTCCAGAGTCTACAATTTCCACTTCAAAAATTATTTCCATCATAGATGATTTCTTTTAAGAATTACTTCCATCAAATAGACGGCGTAAATCTTGCAGGCGCGGGTGCTTCGCCGTTATCGTCTCTCTCTAAGCTGCTGCTAGTTCGGAAACAACGTCCTAATAAGATTTGAATTCCAAAGCTTCGCTACGGAACTTTGTTTTCGCTCCGGGACGCGGTATTTTCGCCTTAGAAACAAGATTTATTGCTTTTCACGTTCTCTTTACGTATTGTTCGCTTCCGTAAAATTTGCTCGGACGCTTTTGTGGAGAATCTCGCGTCCACCTTATCTGGAAAACTTCGAACGGCGCTATAAATATTTATGATTTCCTGGAGATATAATAAAAAAAAATCGGGAACTGCGCGGCGGCTTTTGCAGAATACAAAATATCTTATTTTAGTACTAAACGTGTTTTTTTACAACTATAAAAATAATTTTTCAATTCCTATAAATAAAATATCAATAATTTTTTATAGTTATATAAAAAAAAATTCGATAAAGTGTTCGATCAAAATGTTTGCCTTTTTAAATTTTTTTTAAACGTTAGAATAAATATGAGTATTACAATAAAAAAGAGAACCTTTAAATTTTAATTTGTCGTAAAAATCATTTCTTAATCTCCATAAATAAACTCTGTATGATTTTTTAAAGTTGGTCAATTTTTCTAAAAAGTTGGGTTAGTTACCTGTCAAAAATTTTTACTAACTTTAAAAATTTTTTTAATTTTTTTGCTAATAATTAGAACGAATTTGACTTTTTAAATCCAAAATAGAATCTTTTAGTTTAAATTTAATATAAAAATTATTTCTTAGTTCTTATAAATAAAGTCGTGACGATTTTTTAAAGTTGGTCAATTTTTTTCTAAAAAGTTAGGTTAGTTAACTGTCAAAAATATTTATCAAGTTTAGAAATTTTTTTAATTTTTTGGGTAATAATTAGAACAAATTTTACTGTTTTAATCCAAAGTAGAATCTTTTAGTTTCAATTTAATATAAAAATCTTTTCTTAATTCTTATAAATAAAGTCGTGATGATTTTTTAAAGTTGGTCAATTTTTCTAAAAAGTTGGGTTAGTTAACTGTAAAAAATTTTTACTAACTTTAAGAATTTTTTTAATTTTTTTGATAATAATTAGAACAAATTTGATTTTTTAAATCCAAAATAGAATCCTTTAGTTTCAATTTAATATAAAAATCATTTCTTAGTTCTTATAAATAAAGTCGTGACGATTTTTTAAAGTTGGTCAATTTTTTTCTAAAAAGTTAGGTTAGTTAACTGTCAAAAATATTTATCAAGTTTAGAAATTTTTTTAATTTTTTGGGTAATAATTAGAACAAATTTTACTTTTTTAATCCAAAATAGAATCTTTTATGTACAATTTAATATAGAAATCTTTTCTTAGTTCTTGTAAATAAAGTTGTGACGCTTTTTTAAAGTTGGTCAATTTTTTCTAAAAAGTTGGGTTAGTTAACTGTAAAAAATTTTTACTAACTTTAAGAATTTTTTTAATTTCTTTGATAATAATTAGAACAAATTTGCCTTTTTTAATCCAAAATAGAATCTTTTATGTACAATTTAATATAAAAATCTTTTCTTAGTTCTTATAAATAAAGTCGTGACGATTTTTTAAAGTTGGTCAATTTTTTTCTAAAAAGTTAGGTTAGTTAACTGTCAAAAATATTTATCAAGTTTAGAAATTTTTTTAATTTTTTGGGTAATAATTAGAACAAATTTTACTTTTTTAATCCAAAGTAGAATCTTTTATGACCAATTTAATATAAAAATCTTTTCTTAGTTCTTGTAAATAAAGTTGTGACGCTTTTTTAAAGTTGGTCAATTTTTCTAAAAAGTTGGGTTAGTTACCTGTCAAAAATTTTTACTAACTTTAAGAATTTTTTTAATTTTTTATGGAAATAATTAGAACAAATTTGCCTTTTTTAATCCAAAATAGAATCTTTTATGTACAATTTAATATAAAAATCTTTTCTTAGTTCTTATAAATAAAGTCGTGACGATTTTTTAAAGTTGGTCAATTTTTTTCTAAAAAGTTAGGTTAGTTAACTGTCAAAAATATTTATCAAGTTTAGAAATCTTTTTAATTCTTTGGGTAATAATTAGAACAAATTTTACTTTTTTAATCCAAAGTAGAATCTTTTATGACCAATTTAATATAAAAATCTTTTCTTAGTTCTTATAAATAAAGTCGTGACGATTTTTTAAAGTTGGTCAATTTTTCTAAAAAGTTGGGTTAGTTAACTGTAAAAATTTTTTTACTAACTTTAAGAATCTTTTTAATTCTTTTTGGAAATAATTAGAACAAATTTGCCTTTTTTAATCCAAAATAGAATCTTTTATGTACAATTTAATATAAAAATCTTTTCCTAGTTCTTATAAATAAAGTGGTGACGATTTTTTAAAGTTGATCAATTTTTCAAAAAAGTTGGGTTAGTTAACTGTCAAAAATTTTTACTAAATTTAAGAATTTTTTAAATTTTTTTGGTAACAATTAGAATAAATTTGACTCTTTTAATGCAAAATAGAATCTTTCACGTTTAATTTAATGTAAGAATCACTTCCTAGTTCTTATAAATAAAGTCGTGATGATTTTTTAAAGTTGATGCAACATTTTTAAGGTTATTTTTATAAAAAACTATTAGAAAAAAGTATAATAACTGATATAACATTTCAAAGCAATAACTTTTCTTCTACTAATGTTTTTCGTTTTATCTCAAACGATCAATTTCCCTTTGAAAAATTCCTCGTTGTGTCGAAACGAGCACAAAAGACCGACGAGGAAAAATAATCCCTTTTGTAAAGGATAAGGGGGTGCAAGTTCCGTCACAAAGCCGCATCATTAATATAACCCTTTCCTCCGAATTCCATTCGTTTCTTTCTCCCTTCTTAAACAAAAAAAAATCCTAAACGTTAAACACTAAAATAAATCACCGAAATGAATCTTCCCCCGAAATCTTTTATCCTCCCGCCCGTTTTTAATTCTTCATGCGCATAATTTTCCAATAAAAATCTCACGTGAAAACGGGGGAAACTTTGCGAAAAGGGAAGCGCACCGTACGCGCGAGCTAAATGTCTGGAGCTTTTCATCCGACGATGAAAAACGTTCGTTCTTCAGTTCTCTTTGGACCGTGCTGCTTTCCTGTCGCGACAGAATGAAAAGACTCGCTTGTACCGGTTCGAAAAGGTCTTTATTGCATGTTTTAATATCACCGTCTGTCCCCCATTTTACCGTACTTCATACACAAGGACGAAACGATATACGAACAAGTGGAACGAGTACGTGTACGTCTTTGTGCGAGTATAAACTGAAATGTTTGCAAGTTTCAACAGAGCGAGATATTTTTAATTGGACTCTTTTGTATTCTATTTTGATTCATCTAACTAAAAGGGAATTATAAATATTTATTATAAACATAAAATGAAAACAGATTTAATTAAAAATTTTTAAGAAATAAATTTTTCAGTTTTGATTCTATAAACTAAAAGCAAATTAATAAGAAAAATGAATATTTAATGGAATTTTAAGATTAAAAAGTCGAGATATGAACTTAGAGAATTAATTTTTTTGTTGATTTTTTTTTACTCGGTTGGGAATAATTGAAGTTTGTATTATACAGTGCTGTTGAAGCTTACGTAAGCAACATTTACGCCCTCGTCGTTTCACTAGCGCCTTATTTACTCCAATTATGCAGAGGCAGCAGCTGCTTCTCCAACTACCTACCAAGTAGTAAATTTTAATTATTTCCAGGGCAGGCTCGAAATAGGTGTGGCCTGGTTTTAGTTAAAGTAGTCTTCAAAAATCGATATTGATATTATTTTATAACGAAAAAACACATTCTAAACTCAAAAATCTTTTATTTTTTTAGATTTTAATAAAATCATCCTTTCAGATTCCTTATTATATGTTTAGATAATTAAAAAAGTTTTATCAACATTTGTTTAAGCTTTAATTAAATTTAAAAAATCGTACAAACTTTATTTATAGAAATTAAGAAATGATTTTTGTGTTAAATTAAAATTTAAAGAGTCTATTTTTGATTGTAAAAGTCAAATTTACTCTAATTATTACCAAAAAATTAGAAAAAAAATTTATTAACGAAGAATTTTAATCGAATCTAACAATTTTTTTAAATTATCGACCAACTTTAAAAAATCATAGCTGCTTTATTTATAGGAATTAAGAAACGGTTCTTATACTAAATTAAACATAAAAGATTCTATTTTGGATTATAGAAGTCAAAATTATTCTAGTTGTTACCAAAAAAATTAAAAAAATTCTTAAAGTTAGTAAAAATTTTTGACAGTTAACTAACCTAACTTTTTTAAAAATTCGACCAACTTTAAAAAATCGTCACGATTTTATTTATAAGAGCTAAGAAAAGATTTTTATATTAAATTGTACTTAAAAGATTCTATTTTGGATTAAAAAAGGAAAATTTGTCCTAATTACTACCAAAAAAATTAAAAAAAATTCCTAAAAACACTCATGATTTTTATTCGAATCTAACTTAACCTTAAAAATTTTTGGTCAACTTTGAAAAATCGTACCTAACTTATTTGTAAAATTAAAGGAATAGAATCTCGGACGAAAATAAATTAAAATGTTTATTTTCTGCTAGATTTATCGGATTTCTTCTAATTATTACCAAAAAAATGTTAAAAATTTCGCAAGACACTAATGATTTTTGTCTGAACCTGACATAACCTTAGAAATTGTTGGTCAACTTTGAAAAATCATACCGAAGTTATTTATAAAACTGAAGGACAAAAATCTTGAGGAAGGATAAATTAAAATGTCTCTTTTCTATTAAATTCATCAAATTTGTTCAAAGTGTTATCAAAAAAATTAAAAAAATTCCTAAAAACATCAATGATTTTTGTTCGAATCTAACTTAACCTTAAAAATTTTTGGTCAACTTTGAAAAATCGTACTGAACTTATTTATAAAATTAGAGGAATAAAATCTCGGACGAAGATAAATTAAAATGTTTATTTTCTGCTAGATTTATCGAATTTCTTCCAATTATTACCAAAAAAATTTTAAAAAATCCGAAAGACACCAATGATTTTCGTCTGAACCTGACATAACCTTAGAAATTGTTGGTCAACTTTGAAAAATTATAGCGAAGTTATTTATAAAACTGAAGGAAAACAATCTTGAGGAAGGGTAAATTAAAATGTCTCTTTTCTATTAAATTCATCAAATTTGTTCAAAGTGTTATCGAAAAAATTAAAAAAATTCTTAAAGTTAGTAAAAATTTTTGACAGTTAACTAACCTAACTTTTTTAAAAATTCGACCAACTTTAAAAAATCGTCACGATTTTATTTATAAGAGCTAAGAAAAGATTCTTATATTAAATTGTACTTAAAAGATTCTATTTTGGATTAAAAAAGGAAAATTTGTCCTAATTACTACCAAAAAAATTAAAAAAAATTCCTAAAAACACTCATGATTTTTATTTGAATCTAACTTAACCTTAAAAATTTTTGGTCAACTTTGAAAAATCGTACTGAACTTATTTATGAAATTAAAGGAATAAAATCTCGGACGAAGATAAATTAAAATGTTTATTTTCTGCTAGATTTATCGGATTTCTTCTAATTATTACCAAAAAAAATGTTAAAAATTTCGCAAGACACTAATGATTTTTGTCTGAACCTGACATAACCTTAGAAATTGTTGGTCAACTTTGAAAAACCCTACCGAAGTTATTTACAAAACTGAAGGAAAAAAATCTTGAGGAAGGGTAAATTAAAATGTCTTTTTTCTATTAAATTCATCAAATTTGTTCAAAGTGTTATCAAAAAAATTAAAAAAATTCCTAAAAACATCAATGATTTTTGTTCGAATCTAACTTAACCTTAAAAATTTTTGGTCAACTTTGAAAAATCATACCGAACTTATTTATGAAGTTAAAGGAATGAAACCTCGGATAAAGATAAATTGAAATGTTTATTTTCTGCTAGATTTATCGAATTTCTTCCAATTATTACCAAAAAAATTTTAAAAAATCCGAAAGACACCAATGATTTTTATCTGAACCTGACATAACCTTAGAAATTTTTGGTCAATTTTGAAAAACCCCACCGAAGTTATTTATTAAACTGAAGGAAAAAAATCTTGAGGAAGGATAAATTAAAATATCTCTTTTCTATTAAATTCATCAGATTTGTTCTAATTATTACCAAAAAAATTAAAAAAATTCCTAAAAACATCAATGATTTTTGTTAGAATTTAACTTAACCTTAAAAATTCTTGGTCAACTTTGAAAAATCGTACTGAATTTATTTATGAAATTAAAGGAATAAAATCTCGGACGAAGATAAATTAAAATGTTTATTTTCTGCTAGATTTATTGGATTTCTTCTAATTATTACCAAAAAAATTTTAAAAATTCCGAAAGACACGAATGATTTTTGTCTGAACCTGACATAACCTTAGAAATTGTTGGTCAACTTTGAAAAATCATACCGAAGTTATTTATAAAACTGAAAGAAAAAAATCTTGAAGAAGGATAAATTAAAATGTCTTTTTTCTATTAAATTCATCAGATTTGTTCAAAATGTTATCAAAAAAATTAAAAGAATTCTTAAAAACACCCACGATTTTTGTTCAAATCTAACTTAACCTTAAAAATTTTTGGTCAACTTTGAAAAATCATACCGAACTTATTTATGAAGTTAAAGGAATAAAACCTCGGATAAAGATAAACTAAAATGTTTATTTTCTACTGGATTTATCGGATTTCTTCTAATAATTACCAAAAAAATTAAAAAAAATTCTAAAGACACCCATAATTTTTATTCGAATCTAACTTAACCTTAAAAATTTTTGGTCAACTTTGAAAAATCGTACTGAACTTATTTATAAAATTAAAGGAATAAAATTTCGGACGAAGATAAATTAAAATGTTTATTTTCTGCTAGATTTATTGGATTTCTTCTAATTATTACCAAAACAATTTAAAAAATTCCGAAAGACACCAATGATTTTTGTCTGAACCAAACATAGCCTTAGAAGTTTTTGGTCAACTTTGAAAAATCGTACCGAAGTTATTTATTAAACTAAAGGAAAACAATCTTGAGGAAGGATAAAATAAAATATCTCCTTTCTATTAAATTCATCAGATTTGTTCAGTGTTATCAAAAAAATTAAAAAAAATTCCTAAAAATACCCATGATTTTTGTTCGAATCTAACTTAACCTTAAAAATTTTTGGTCAACTTTGAAAAATCATACTGAACTTATTTATCAAATTAAAGGAATAAAATCTCGAATAAAGATAAATTAAAATGTTTATTTTCCACTAAATTTATCGGATTTCTTCTAATTATTACCAAAAAAATTAAAAAAATTTTTAAAGCGAGTAAAAATTTTTGACAGTTAACTAACCTAATTTTTTAAAAAATTTGACCAACTTTAAAAAATCATCACGACTTTATTTATAAGAACTAAGAAAAGATTTTTATATTAAAGTGGACATAAAAGGTTGTATTTTGGATTAAAAAAGTGAAATTTGTTCTAATTATTACCAAAAAAATTAAAAAAATTCCTAAACTTGGTAAAATTTCTTGACAGATAACTAACCTAACTTTAAAATTTTGATCAATTTTAAAAAATCGTACAGAGGTTATTTATAAAGATTAAGAGATAATTTCTTTTTTATTTTAAAACGTAAGCATTCTATTTTTGTTTGTAAAAGTCAAATTTATTTTAATTATATCCAAGAAATTTGAAAAAAAAAATTTGAAAACACACGTATTTTTAGAGTGACAAAAAATGTAAAGTTTGTGTTGAAATAGTGGACTTTTCAGTAAATCCCAAACCGATTAGATATTCTTTGACCTGTTTTCTTCTAGGGTGTTTAGTTTTCGTGAAACGTACCGTAAGCGTTGCCGAGAGAGCTTCTGTTGCATTACAATGCGTCCCCAGAACGCTTACATCGATTTTTGGGAGTGTGTACAGGAGACAAAGGAGCTTTGATCTATTGTCGACACGTTAGTTTTGTTTTAATTATAATGTAGTAAACAAGGTTTTTATTGTAGATTTTAATTGCACGTCAAAAGTTCTCAGTTGAATCCACAAAGCCGAACGTACAAAGAGAATTTCAATTCTGTTCTACGTTAAAAGAGGATTTAAATATTTATAAAATAACCAGAAACAAAAAAATGTATTTTATTGTTTGATATTTTACATGTGCATTATACTCATTCGGATGGAAATGATTCAATTTAAACTTTTTTTTTACTGTGGAGTTTATTTGGGTGGAAGGATGTTCGTAAGGGTTTAAGTTAAGGGTCGTGATATATTTTAAGATGTTCATTGAATTTAGCTATAAACTTGAAGCAATAAAAATACATTGAAAACGTAAAAACTTACGGTCGTCATTCCATTAGATAAAGTACCTACGGGTTATAACCGATTTTATTGCATTTTCGTTTATGTACGATGTTTATTTTATACTTGAAGGGATAAATTTTTTTGAATTTTTTGAGGATAATTAAAATCAATTTGAGTTTGATGATCAAAAATGGAATGTTTAAGTTTTCATTTAAAGTAAAAATTATTTTCATATTTTAATAAATAAACTCTGTACGATGTTTTAAAGTTAATAATTTTTTTAAGTTAGGTTAGATAACGATCAAAAATGTTTACCAACTTTGGGATTTTTTTTAAATTTTTTGATAAAAATTAGAACAAATTTGACTTTTTTAGTTCAAAATACAATCTTTTATGTACAATTTAATATAAAAATCTTTTCTTAGTTCTTATAAATAAAGTCGTGACGATTTTTTAAAGATGGTCAATTTTTCTAAAAAGTAGGGTTAGTTAACTGTCAAAAATGTTTACTAAATTTAAGAATTTTTTTAATTTTTTCGGTAACAATTAGAACAAATTTGGCTTTTTACAACCAAAATAGAATCTTCCAGGTTCAATTTAGTGTAAGAAGCGTTTCTCAATTTATTATTTATTACATATAAAATAAAGTTGTAACCTCAAAATGTCAATCTTTCAACTTTAATCTTAAATAACACGAAAACTAAATTAGATAGAAGAAAATTTTTCAAATAAAATTTATGCCTTTTTTAATTATAAACATTTTTTGTTCTAAGTATCTTTTTCAATTTTTGATACTAAAAGAGCTGTAGCATACGAACCAGTTATAATCTCAAAATGTCAATCTTTCAACTTTAATCTTAAATAATGCAAAAATTAAATTACATAGAAAAAATTTTTTCAAATAAAATTTATGTCTTTTTGAATAATAATCATTTTTTGTTCAAAATATTTTTTTCAATTTTTAATACTAAAAGAGCTATAACAAAAAAACCAGTTATAACCTTAAAATGTCAATTTTTCAAATTTAATCTTAAATAATGCAAAAACTAAATTAGATAGAAAAAAATGTTTCAAATAAAATGTATACCTTTTTTAATTATAAACATTTTTTGTTCTAAATATTTTTTTCAATTTTTGATACTAAAAGAACTATAACCTAAAAACCAGTTATAATCTTAAAATGTCAATCTTTCAACTTTAATCTTAAATAATCCAAAAACTAAATTAGATAGAAAAAAAAATTTCAAATAATTTTTATACCTTTTTTAGTTATAAATATTTTTGTTCTAAATATTTTTTTCAATTTTTGATACTAAAAGAACTATAACCTAAAAACCAGTTATAACCTAAAAATGTCAAGCTTTCAACTTTAACCTTAAATAACACGAAAACTAAATTAGATAGAAGAAAATTTTTCAAATAAAATTTATACCTTTTTTAATTGTAAACATTTTTTGTTCTAAATATTTTTTTCAATTTTTGATACTAAAAGAGCTATAGCATACGAACCAGTTATAATCTCAAAATGTCAATCTTTCAACTTTAATCTTAAATAATGCAAAAATTAAATTAGATAGAAGAAATTTTTTCAAATAAAATTTATGTCTCTTTGAATTATAATCATTTTTTGTTCTAAATATTTTTTTTCAATTTTTAATACTAAAAGAGCTATAACAAAAAAACCAGTTATAACCTCAAAATGTCAATCTTCCAACTTTAATCTTAAGTAATGCAAAAAGTAAGTTAGCTAGAAAAAATTTTTTCAAATAAAATTTATACCTTCTTTAATTTTAAACATTTTTTGTTCCAATATTTTTTTTCAATTTTCGATACTAAAAGAGCTATAACCTAAAAACCAATTATAATCTTAAAATGTCAATCTTTCAACATTAATCTTAAATAATGCAAAAACTAAATTGGATAGAAACAAATTTTTCAAATAATTTTTATACCTTTTTTAATTGTAAATATTTTTTGTTCTAAATATTTTTTTTAATTTTCGATACTAAAAGAGCTACAACCTAAAACCAGTTATAACCTCAAAATATCAAACTTTGAACTTTTTAAATAGTTCAAGTCATTACGATTTTTTAAAGTTGGTCGAAATTTTCTGAGGTTACATTAAGATTAATTTTTGTTTAACCTCTTCTAAGACTTTTCTAAAAGATTCAAGAGTTACGGGAAGAGGGTAAAAACCGGGAAGTAAAACGATACTTTAACAAGATGATAACTAACCGTTTCGCCGAGGGAATAACTTTCCGACGAAACAATGTGGGGCAAAAAAGGGGCGAGAGACGAGGTTCACGTCATTTATTTTAACTACAAACGGGGGCCCCGCTACTTCCTAAACTAGTTGCGCCCGGCGGGAGCTTTAACTCCGCGAATTTTCCCGCTAAATAATTCATACGGTACTGTAACGTAGTGAAACGCACTCGTTAATTTTGTTTAGAAAACTTGAGCTCAAAGCGAACACAGTACCAAGTTTAAATATGAAGTCTTTTACAAAAATGTCTCTTTATTTACGTTAAACATTTTATTTTTTATTTTAGCACTTAAACTTCTATAGTTATTACAAAAAAAAATTAATCAACAGTGAAGAATTTTAAAAAAATCTAATATAACCTTACAATTTTTTTAACTAACTTTAAAAAATCATACAGACTTTATTTATTAGAATGAGGAAATGGTTTTTATATTAAATTAAACTTAAAAGAATCTATTTTAAATTATAAAAGTCAAAATTGTTCTAATTATTATCAAAAAATTAAAAAAAATTCTTAAAGTTAGTGAAAATTTTTGACAGTTAACTAACCCAACTTTTTAAAAAATTCGACCAACTTTAAAAAATCGTCACGACTTTATTTACAGGAACTAAGAAAAGATTTTTGTATTAAATTGGACATAAAAGGTTCTATTTTGGATTAAAAAAGTCAAATTTGTTCTAATTATTACCAAAAAATTTCAAAAAATTCTTAAAGTTAGTAAAAATTTTTGACAGTTAACTAACCCAACTTTTTAAAAAATTCGACCAACTTTAAAAAATCGTCGCAACTTTATTTATAAGAACTAAGAAAAGATTTATATATTAAATTGTATATAAAAGATTCTATTTTGGATTAAAAAAGTCAAATTTGTTCTAATTATTACCAAAAAAATTAAAAAAATTCTTAAAGTTAGTAAAAATTTTTTACAGTTAACTAACCCAACTTTTTAAAAAATCGACCAAATTTAAAAAATCGCTACGACTTTATTTATGAAAACTAAGAAAAGATTCTGATATTAAATTGAACATAAAAGATTCTATTTTGGATTAAAAAAGTCAAATTTGTTCTAATTATTACCAAAAAATTTAAAAAAATTCTTAAAGTTAGTAAAAATTTTTGACAGTTAACTAACCCTACTTTTTAGAAAAATTTGATCAACTTTAAAAAATCGTCACGATTTTATTTATAAGAACTAAGAAAAGATTTATATACTAAATTGTACATAAAAGATTCTATTTTGGATTAAAAAAGTCAAATTTGTTCTAATTGTTACCAAAAAATTTAAAAAAATTCTCAAAGTTGGTAAAAATTTTTGACAGGTAACTAACCCAACTTTTTAGAAAAATTTGCCCAAATTAAAAAAATCGTCACGACTTTATTTATAAGAACTAAGAAAAGATTTATATATTAAATTGTATATAAAAGATTCTATTTTGGATTAAAAAAGTTAAATTTGTTCTAATTATTACCAAAAAAATTAAAAAAATTCTTAAAGTTAGTAAACATTTTTGACAGGTAACTAACCCAACTTTTTAGAAAAATTGACCAACTTTAAAAAATCGTCCCGACTTTATTTATACGAATTAAGAAACAATTTTTATCTTAAATTAAACCTTAAAGACTCTATTTTCAATAACAAACTTCAAATTAATTCCAATTATTACCAAAAAATTAAAAAAAAGTTTGATTAGGAAGCTTTAAAACTTTGAATTATTTGATTAATGAACGCCAACTAAAATAATTATTCGCGAATAGAACATAAATGAATAATGAATGTTTAGAACTCATAGTTCCTAACAAAGCTTCCACCGTACGCTACAAAATGCACGGTTGCGGTCACGTAAATTTGTAAAGCTCAACCCAATCTAAACTTTCGCATTAATTAATAATTTACAAACGTGAATGATGTTAGTACCGAACGCTCGCGGGCGAACAAATAAAGCTCAAACTCACTTCTTTGTTTATTAAAATGGAAATGTAATTTATTTAGTAGGTAATTAATTTCCACGTCTATCGATCTAATAGATTATGCGACGTAAATATTCAATCTATATGCTTTTAAGCTTATTATTAATTAACTAATAGGCGGTGGTACAATGAAAAGTTTTAAATCCTAAATTACAAAAAAAATAATTTCGAAAAAAAAGAGTCAAAATATAAAAAACCAATCTCATCGGTTTCAAGCTTCAAAAGCTTTCGTTCGGATGGATTTTAATTCGACACGTCGAAAAGCTCAGAGTTCGGGTTGAAAATTAAACCGAGTCCGGTTTGATTCGGTGCGAATGTCGCGAAAAAAAGCTCGGTTCGTCGAAAGAGACTAATTGGGCTTTCCGCGAAAGCGCAAAAGCTCGCTCTGGAATCGATACCGCGGTCGGCACGAAAGATGTAAATCGCAAAATACGGGAAGACGTTGCGGCAAACTTAGCCCCGGGATACGCGAAGCCAATATCCGAAAGCTCCGAAGGCTCCACAAGCTTCGTACGGTCCGGATATCAGAACTAACTTCGTATAAAGTTTCGGTTTCCAAGTCGACGACCAAATCCGCGGATTAAAAGTTCGCATAAACAAATAATATTACTAATAAAGCTTTCTTATTACAAAAATTACAAAAAACTAACCCAATTAACAAAAAAATATATATATTTTTTTAATTAACATTATCTAAAACAAATAGTAATAATAATAAAGGAAAAACTTATCATTTTGATAAAATTAATTAATATTTTAATTAAAAAATATAAAATAAAAAAAATATTTCGATGAATTAAAATGGAAGTTAGATATAAATTAATTTTAAATGAAATTTAACACCTACCGCTCTTCCTGTTACACTTGAAAGAGTTCCGATGATTGCCAGGGAAAGAAAAGCCGCGCGAAGCTCCATGTTGTCGTCTGGAAAGCGCGTGCTCGACTGAAAGCTCCCGAAAGCTCCGGTTACCTTCATAGGTATATAGTTCATGGGTTTAGATTAGATGGCGCCACAAATCTAGCTTTTAACACCGATAATATAGAATACTATGTAAGTTTAAAACTCACTTTAAAAAATTGGATCTAACCTAATAATCTTTTGATCAATTTTAAAAAATCACCTAGAGATTATTTATAAGAATTAAAACACGATTTTTATATTAAATTAATCTTAAAACATTCTATTTTGGATTTAAAAAGTTAAATGTATTCTAACTATTACCAAAGAATTAAAAAAAAATCTTAAACTTATTGTTAGTAAAAATTTTTTAGAGTTAACTAACCCAACTATTTAGAAAATTTTTACCAACTTTAGAAAATCGCTAAGACTTTATTTATAAGAACTAGGAAAAGATTTTTATATTAAATTGAACTTAAAAGATTCTATTTTGGGTTAAGAAAGTCAAATTTGATCTAATTATTACCAAAAAAATTGAAAAAAATCTTAAAGTTGGTAAAAATTTTTGACAGTTAACTACCCTAAGTTTTAAAAAATCGTAACTATTTTATTTATAAGGATTAGAAAATGATTTTTATACTAAATTAAACCCAAAATGCTCCATTTTGGTTTAGAAAAGTCAGATTTGTTCTAATTGTTAACAAAAAAATTTAAAAAATTCTAAATTTGGTAAAAATTTTTGACAGTTAAGTAACCAACCTTTTCATAAAAATTGACCAAGTTTAAAAAATCGTAGCTACTTTATTTTTCAGAATTAAGAACCGCTTCTTATGGTAAATTGAACACAAAAGATTCAATTTTGAAATAGAGAAAAAAGATTTAAAAAATTCTTAGAGTTAGTAAAAATTTTTGACATTTAATTAACCTAACTTTTTAAAAATTTGATCAACTTTAAAAAATCGTACAGAGCTTATTTACGAAGATTAATAAATGATTTTTACGATACATTAAAGCAAAAAGATTCTATTTTTGATTAGAATAATCACATTTATTATAAAAATTTTAACCCAACCTGACAAACCTCACAAAATTTGGACCAACTTTAAAAAATTGTCACGACTTTATTTATAAGAACTAAGAAATGACTTTTATATTAAATTGAAACTAAAAGATTCTATTTTGGATTGAAAAAGGCAAATTTGTTCTAATTACTACTCAAAAAATTAAAAAAAAAATCCTAAACTTGAGAAAAATTTCTTGGCTGTAAATTAACTTGTTTTTTAAATATTTGATGAAATTAAAAAAATCGTCCAAGTTTATTTATGGAGATTAAGAAATGATTTTTGCGTCAAATTAAAATTTAAGCATTATATTTTAAATGAAAAAAGTTAAATTTGTTCCAATTGTTAACCAAAAAATTAAAAAAAAAATTAAATTTTTTAACAGTTGACTTAAAAAATGACCAATTTTAAAAAATCATAATGACTTTGTTTATAAGACTTAAGAAATATTCTTTACATCAAAATGAATTTGAGAGATTCTATTTTATACTAAAAAAGTTAAATTTGTTCTAATTATTAGACAGGTGTCCCAAAATTATATTAACAAACTGCTTCCCCAGCCATACATTATATCGAACTTCTTCATAAATCAAATTCATAGCTGTCAATTCACAACTTGAATACATTCTTCCAACGTTTCCTCACAATAATTTAAAGTCACATTTAAATCGAAACTCGTGGAAACGTAACGTTAAAATTTTAATAGAGCTTTCGTTTGCTTCTATCAAGCTTTGATAGTTATCTATGAAAAGGTTATCTACTCCAAGATTTTATCTTGAAGTTTTTTCCATATAATTTAAGTTAAATCACAAGCTTCGTGTGAAATTTTAAGACGCATCTTCTCACAATTAGTAAAGATATTAAGGAAAAATAACATAAGTAAAAAAGATCTTAACTGTGAATATCTCTTATAGTTTGAGAGATTGAATGGCTTGGAAGATAATAAATGAAGAAATACAATATAACAAAACATCACGTGCGGATGTAAACGTAACACCTAAAGATTGTAATAATCGTCTGCTATCTTTAAACAACCATATCACGGCTCAGAATGTAAATAAACTGTCGATACTGCCATAGTTATAAATAATTGAAATTCCTGTCTTCTTAAACCAACAAACAATGTAAAGATAAAGAAAATAGTAAACAAACTTAAGAACAAAGGTACTCGCGATATAATATCATTTATCGTATGATAATGGATTTTTTAAAAACAGTGTCCCATGACAGATTTTAGGTAGATTTTATGTTTCAACTTTATATTGTTTTCATATGTAAATACCCAAATCAACACATTTTTTCTTGGTGGGGCCTCGCGGAATCTTAGGGGGGACATAGCAATATTACAAAACCTAACCTGGGGCATGGCAGAAAAAAGGTTGGGAAACACTGTTTTACACCGATTGTAGCTATACTAATGATCACCAATAATCTAAACCTTGTCAAATGCTTTACTTAGGTTGCTGTTAAGCTCCACGACCATCGAAATCAGCCTTACATGCAATTAATTCCTGCTAAAAGGAACCAAATTGTGGAAAGTTTTCGGTTTCACTGATGATAGGTCCATAAGAGAATTCCAAATTTTGTCTTTCTGCTCTAGGTCTTCTGACACAAAATAGACCATCAAACTGATATAGCCAAAATCGATATTCATCACTAAAGACGATTAGGTGTCATTGCTCGACCTGATACCCCCTCAACCTATATGACTTGAGTCTGAAAACTTGATGTTCTGGAATTAAAGAACTTTGAGAAATTTATAGGTGTGACGCTAACCATTGCAATGGGTTATTTGATAAATATTTGCACCGACGACTTCCCCAAACAGCCTTCCAAGTAACCTCCACTGACCGAGTTGTCCCAAACGGATTAATTAAGGCATTCGACGAAGATACCACTTTTACTGTTTATTCATGATTTGTGATCGACTACTGCCTCTATTAGCTGATTTCGAGACTTCATTGGTGTAAACACTCCATGGTTGAATGATTAAAAAGCCATTTTAACTCAATATTCTGGCAATTTCGCAAAAGGATATTCGAAGCTTTATGCATTGCCATACGTTGATTCTCTTTAAAAGGGGTTAATTAAATGTAAGACTAGTTTTGGTAGACGCTGGACTTAACACATACACAAGTGAAGGATTTGACAAAGTTTAGATTGCCAGTAACATAGGCGCCGGTTTTTGAAAATATGTATGGGTGCTCGATGATCTCAAAGATGGAATGAAGTAATAGGTAGGTTAACTAAAAATCAAAATGTGAAATAAAAAATATATTTACATATTAAATAAATAAAACATAACTTATTAAGAACCTATTACTTACTAAACCTTATAAAACAGAATACACTCCGCATCAAAATTAACGCACCACAAAAAAAATCCCAAAATTCAAAGTTCATTTTCTCTTAAGTCACTAGTAGTCTAATTTAATTTTAGTTGTTTTTTTGTAATGTAGACTTTTTCTTCAGGAACAACCCAGAGTATAACATTTTTATTTCAACTTTAGTTTAAGACATGTACAGGGTGTGTAAGAAAGACATCATTTTTTCATCGATCTTTGGAACACCTGTGACCCGTTTCAAGTGCACCATCTGATGACTACCATAATTAATAATTAAATGTTATATCTGGGTTGTTCCTGAAGAAAAAATCTACATTACAAAAAAAAACTAAAATTAAATTAGACTATACTTCATTTAATAACTAGGAGGAGTGAATTTCAAAACCCATTTACATAGGAAAAAGTAACTAAAAAATATACTAAACATTTTTAGCGGCAAATTTGAATTCTAAACTTCAAACCTGTCACATTTATGGAACCAACAAAACACCAAGCGTTTGAACGTAGTATTCTAGAACATACCAAATATCTCTATGACCGTTTATCTATACGCACATTGTTCAAAATTTATCCAAAAGACGTTCTTTGTGTTGACGTATTATATCCAACAGATGACATCGTACCATACCTTCTTCGAACTTAATATTTTTTGATCGCAACCATTTGAGTACAACGAAAAAGCGAGAAACAAGTTGACAAATTAGGTAAAGCACCTAACCTCAAACGTTAAAAACAATAAACGACAAAAGCCAAATATTTCGTTTTTGTAAACTTGACTGCGGAGCGACCAATAATAGTTCACTATTTTAGCGCGCAAAATTCAAATCACTCCTCCTAGTTATTAAATGAAGTGTAGTGACTTGAGAGAAAATGAACTTTGAATCTTGGGATTTTTTTTGTGGTGCGTTAATTTTGATGCAGAGTGTATTAGTTTTTGGTAAATCGTATGGGTGCTCGGCACCCTTCAAAAAATGTCTATGGGTGCTCAGGCACCCAGAGCACCCACGGATTCGGCGCCTATGGCCAGTAAGTACTAACATAGCTGCACGCTCTAAAAGAAATATGCCTGTTGAAACATACAATTCCAGACTAAAACCAAACAATATTAAATTATTACAACAAAAATATTAAAAATTTTAGTAGAAAAATACTGCGAAGATTTAAAAAATGTTTTTAATAAGTGCCTAAAAGAAGGAATTTTCCCCGACATTTGGAAAAAATCTAAATTAGTACTAATTGAAAAACCAAAAAAAAGTAACGAAAAATCATATAGGCCCATTTGTCTAATCGATGCAACTGGTAAGGTATTAGAAGGACTAATCAAAAAAAGACTAGAAGAAGAAGTAATAGATAAGAAACTAATCGAAAGAAACCAATTTGGTTTTCAGAAAGGTAAGTCAACTCTAGACGCAGTTTCTAACGTTCAAATCATTGTAGATCAATTAAAAGAAAAAAAGCTATAGGAATAGGGAATTATGCGCGTTGGTGCTACTCGATATTAAGAACGCATTTAATTCTGCTCCTTGGAAAGGAATTATAAAAACTTTAGAAGAGGGTAAGATTAGTGACTATTTGATGAACATAATAAAGTCCTATTTCTCAAACAGAAGCGTGATATCTGAAAACGAGGAAATCTACAAGGTAACTTGCGGAGTTCCTCAAGGCTCTCTTTTAGGACCTCTCTTTTGGATTATTTTTTATAATAAAATTCTAAAAATTAATCTAGAGCCAAATATTCATTTTATTGCTTACGCGGACGATCTTGCGCTCGTAATTACACACAAAGATAGCACTCTTCTACGAGAAAAGGCTAATTATGCGATTCAAAGGGTCACAGAAGAACTTGATAGAATGGGACTTCAAGTAGCACCAGAAAAAACAGAAATCGTATTACTACAAGGAAGAAGAAAACTAAAAGAAATACAATTAAAAATAAACGAAAATGAGATAAGGAGTGCCAAGAAGGCAAAATATCTCGGGGTCTACTTAGACAAAGATATGAAAATGACGAAACATATAAAGGAAATTTGCAAGAAAGCAAACGTCATGATAAATAACTTATCGAAAATTATGCCAAACATCAGAGGACCCAAAGAAAAGAAAAGGAAACTCCTTGCTTCTACTGTTCTTTCGGTCATTTTGTATGCCGCTCCAGCATGGAGTACAGCTCTAATTTATAAATACTGTTTAAATATGCTTTCCTCAATTAATAGAAGATTAGGAATCAGGATATCTTCTGGATATAGAACGGTTTCTACGATGGGTATTGAAGTGGTGGCTCGTCTACCGCCCATTGACCTATTAATTGAGGAAAGATGTAACCTATACAGTAGAGGTAAGGAACATGAAAAACTATATAGAGAAGAATTATTGGAAAAATGGAACAGAAGATGGAATCACGGAATTAAATGGACCAACGTATTAATCAAAGATTTAAAAAAATGGTTTGAAAGAACATGGGGCGAATTAAATTACTACCTAACACAATTTTTGACGGGTCATGGAATTTTTTGTAGTTATTTGTTCAAAATAAAAAAGAAGGAGAATGAATTTTGTTGGTTTTGTGAAGAAATAGATAATCCAGAACATACGTTTTTTATATGTAATAATTTTGCCGAGGAAAGAAATATTTGTCGTAATAAAATCGGAAAAAATATCGAAAAAGAAAACAATAGATATAATGCTAGAAAAACAAGAGCACTGGAGAGCCGTAGATGAAATGGTAACAAACATTATGAAAAAAAGGAAAAGCATGAAAGAGAACTAGAAAATAGACGAAGAAATTTACAGTAGACCCCGAAAATTACATTTATATACCTCTGAAGTTATACCTTGATGGGTGGTTCCGGAGGCGGAGGGGAAAGGGTTTTAGTTGGTCGATGTATTTAAGATGAGTACATCAACCCAACACAGGGTGGTCATCGATACGAATCACTTAGATAGTGATTCGGACCACTCGTCTGTCAACAGATTTCCTAAACCCCTCCATAAAAAAAAGCTTTGTAGAGGAGAAGAGTGCACTCTATTCTCATAGAAGATGTTCTATTAATTAGGGGATAAAGCTGTCTAAGCCTGGCATATCCTTGGTTGAGTTTTGCGTTGATGTGAAGTTTCCAAGTTAGACGTTGGTCAAGGAATACTTCAAGGAATTTGATAGTCTCGTCTTTTGCGCTCCATGGGATTATTTGATTGTTGATAACAACGCAGAGCGCATTACGGTAGGGTCTTAGCGTAAAGATATAATTTTTTTGGCTTTGAAGCCTTTCTCTATGAATTCCGTCACTCTGGCTAGCTGATGAATCCGTCTTGGATTTACCTGGCTTCGCGAACATTAGAATTTGCGCCTTTTTCCACTCTACCGGGAAATAGCCCATTTCTATTTTACTTCTTACAATCAAGGATTCTAACCAACCAACTATACCAACTATAAGAAATCGCCCAAACTTTGTTTACAGCAATTAAGCAATCATTTTTGCTTTAGGTTAAACATAAAAGATTCAACTTTGGACTAAAAAAGACAAATTTGTTCTAATTGTTATCAACAAAATTTTTAAAAAAATCCTATAGTTGATAAAGACTTTTGACAGTTTTTCTAAAAATTTCATAAACTTTAAAAATTATACACAGTTTATTTATGGAAATTAAGAAATGTTTTTCAAATTAAATCAAAGATGAAATATTTTACTCCTTATTATAAAATCCAAATTGATTTTAGTTACCACCAAAAAATTTTAAATAATTTTTAAATAGACTGAAAATTTTTAATCGAACCTAACCTATCAATTTTTTGATCAACATTAAAAAATCGTCCGGTCCTTATTCGTAAGGATTATGAAATGATTTTTACGGTAAAGTTAACTTAAAAGATTATATTTTGGATTAAGAAAGACTAATTTTTTAAATTTCAATTTCTTTTTTAATTTTTGATACTTGACATCACAATTCCTTTTACTACCTTTTAAAAACCACCTTGACTTTATTTATAGAGATAAAAAAATGAAATTTTTGTTAAATTAAAGCTAAAAATGTCTATTTTCTATAATAAGTATAAAATCTATTCTAATTATTACCAAAAAATAAAATAAAAAAAATAATAATGTCTCTTTTATTATCCTTCATTTTGAATTCTAAATAAAAACCTTTAAAATCCATTCTTTATATCCTTATTAAACCTTAAATTTTTTAATTTCATTTAATTTTCTCTTTGTAATTCATTAATTCTCATATAATTTAATATTATTAGTTTAATTGTTATTTGATAATCCGAGTTTACCAATAATATTAAAACAAAGAGTATTAAAGGAGCTTTCGCGCAGTCGCTTTGAAACATCAGCAGTCAACCGCACACAGGTGACCAACGCAAATTGATGTTTAGATAGAGAAAGCTATGCGCACGGGGACACGCCATGGCAACGTTTCAAGCTCCCCTAAAAGCTCTTGAAAGCTTTCCAATCGGTGTAACGTACAATCAAAGAAAGGTGTTCACTAAAAAATCCCTACATATACACTGATTTCTTCTAAAAAACTAACATACTTTTTAATTTTAATTTTATTAAAGCTTTTTCACAAACTCAGTGAGAAATAAAACTCTTCCGGTATGAAAAAAAATAATAAGAAACCACCTGGACATAATCGTTGTTTTAGGAAGAGAAAACTTAAATAAATTGGGATAATACAATAATAATAGATAATTTGGTAAGTATTTAATTTATTTATAATAAATAAATAAGATAGAATACAAAAAAAGATAAAGAACGTGCTTTTAGTTTAAAACTATCGTAATCTAATTGTATCTCTATAAAGATAATTTTATTTTTATTTTAAAACACTCGAAAGATGAAATATGTGTGAAAAATAAAGTACTTAAGTTATTAAATATAGGAGTAACAAATAAGAGTAGACACTTACGTGTGTAATTGCAATAAAACTCGAGATATTATTATTGTTTATATCTAATGTGGACGTTTTCAACTAGATTACTAGACAATTGTGCAATGAAATTTTGATATAATAATGTTATACGTAGGTTTAAAAACGTATTTTGTTGGAAAGTGGGTACTTGAAATAAGTGTTTGAAGTATTTATTTAATAGATAGATTATTATGGAGGTATTTTAGATAGGTGACTTTTTTTAATCGAAACTAATAGACTAAATGTCGATCTAATTGATTTAGAAATTAATCAATTTTAAAAGATAATTACATATTATTAGTTTGTTTGTTAGATTTAAAACCGATTTATAGAATCAATCTTTTAGGTTAGTTAGATTATTTTAACCAAATCTGACAAATTTTAATCGATTTTAATAAATCTTTTTTGGGAAGTTGTTCACTAAATCAAGTTTTAGGTAGTAAATAAGAAGTTTTATAAAAATCGAAGGTTGAATCAGTTCAAACGTAAATCAATTTTAGAGAATTGGTAAATAAATCAAGTTTTAAGTAATAAAACAAGTTTCATGAAAGTTTCAGATTTTTATTTTTAAGAGTAGAATGTTAAATAGATTCAACAATAAATTAATTTTGAAGTATTAGTTTATTAATCAATTTTCCAGCTTCGAAAAGGTTTGCGAGTTTCAAGAGAGTTTGAGAGACTTTGAGAGATATTTTTTAACCAAACCTAATAACATTTTATGGATTTTAATAAATCTTTTATTGGAAAATTGTTCACTAAATTATGTTACCTGAATCCATAAATAACAAGTTTTACGGATTTCTTAGGTTTTAACTTCAATTCAAGTAATAAAACAAGTTTTATGAAAGTTTCAGATGTTGATTGTTGATGATTGATTAATTTTCCAGCTTCTAAAAAGTTTGAGAGTTTCAAGAGAGTTTGAGAGATTTTTTAACCAAATCTAACAGAATTTTATCGATTTCAATAAATCATTTGATGAAAAATTGTTCACTAAATCAAGTTTCAGGTAATAAATAACAAGTTTTATAAAAATAGAGGGTTAAATCATGTCAAACATAAATCAATTTTAGAAAATGGGTAAATAAATTAAGTTTTAAGTAATTATACAAGTTTCATGAAAGTTTCAGTTGTTAACTTTTAATAATAGAATGTTAAATCGATTCATAAATAAATTAATCTTGAAATATGTTCATTGATCAATTTTCCAACTTCTAAAAAGTTTGAGAGTTTTAAGAAAGCTTGAGAGATTTTTATTTAACCAAACGTAACAAAATTGTATCGATTTCAATCAATCGTTTTTGGAGAATTGATCACTAAATTAAGTTTCAGATAAAAGACAATAGTTTTTATAGAAGTTTCAAGCTTCAATTTTTAAAAATAGAGGATTAAATCAATTCAAACATAACTCAGTTTTGGAAAGTTGATCAATAAATCAAGTTTTAAGTAATAAAACAGGTTTCATGAAAGTTGCAGACTTTAACTTTAAAAATAGAATGATGAAGCGATTCAAAAATAAATTAATTTAGAAATTTCAGAAATTTGGAAAAATGGATTTATTGATAAATTCTCCAGCTTCTAAAAAGTTTGATAGTTTTATTTTTAAAAACAGAGAACTCAATCAATCCAAACAGAAATTAGCTTTGGAAAATTTACTAATAAATCAAGCTTCAAGTAATAAAACAAGTTTCATGAAAATTTCAGCTTTTCACTTTAGAAATAGAATGATAAATCCAAAAAAACGTTTGACAGCTTAATTTTAAAAAATACAGAGTTGAATCAATTCAAAAATAAATCATTTTTGGAAAATTTACTAATCAATTAAGTTGCAAGTAATAAAACAAGTTTCATGAAAATTTCAGCTTTTAACTTTAAAAATAGAATGATAAATCCATTCAAAAATAAATTAATTTAGAAAAAATACTTCAGAAATTTCAGAAATTTAGAAAAAAATTGATTTATTGACCAATTTTCCGGGTTCCAAAAAGTTTGAGAGTTTTATTTTTAAAAATAGCGAGTTGAATCAATTCAAAAATAAATCATTTTTGGAAAATTTACTAATCAATTAAATTTCAAGTAATAAAACAAGTTTCATAAAAATTTCGGCTTTTCACTTAGAAATAGAATGATGAATAAATTCAAAAATAAATTAATTCAGAAAAATTAAATTCAGAAATTTCAGAAATTTGGAAAAATGGACTTTTGATCAATTCTGAAAAGTTTGAGAGTTTAATTTTAAAAAATAGAGGATTGAATGAATTCAAACATAAATCAACTATGGATAATTGATCAACAAATTAAGTTTTAAGTAATAAAACAGATTCCATGAAAGTTTCATATGTTAACCTTTAAAAATAAAATTATAAATCGCTTCAAAAATAAATTAATTTTGAAAAATTAATGTACTAATCAATTTTTTAAGCTTCTAAAAGAGCTTTAGAGTATAATTTTTAAAAATAGAGGTTTGAAACAATTTGAAAATAAATCAATTATAGAGAATTTGTGAATAAATCAAGTTCCAGATAATAAATTATATTTTATGAGTTCTAACTCAGGCTCTAACTTTTAAAAATACAAGCAGTAAATTCCCAGTTTAACGAAAGTTCTAGAAAAATTGATTTATACAGCTTCACCGAGTGTTTCACCGATGTATTCTCGTCAAAATATCTCGAGAGCATAAAATATGACGAATTTTATATTTTATATACAGGTTCAGAAAAAAACCTAGCTTATATTAAAAATATATTTTTAGACATGTGTGACTTTGGTTATGCCGGAAAGGGTTAGTGAATGAATTTTTTCCACCGAAAACTTGTTTTTAATTAAATCAATTAATTTAAAGACAATCTTAGACACAATACAATTCAATAGCAAAATCCATCCACAATTCAATTCCAAATATGATACCACCATAAAACAAATTAGTTTTGTAAACTGAAAATGAGAGTAAATTAGAAACATTTCTTCGAAAAATCTCTGTATCATTGTATTACGATATAATCTGACTTAATTCATCGAAATTTATCGAAGATTCATTAAAAAGCTTAATCAAAAATTAATCTTTTAAATTGATTTCTTGGTTAATTTGCCAGTTCTTTTTATCGAATTTCAAGTTTTAGCTTTCAAATTAAAGAATCGAATCGATTTCATTTTAAAAAATTGACTTATTGATCAATATTCCTGTTTTAATAATGTTTCAAAGGTTAACTACTAAGAATAAAGGGTGGGATGAGTTCAAGCAAAAATATTTTTTTCGATATTGGTTAATATGCTTAAATTGATAAGTTTCAAATCATAAAATCAATATTTTAACCGAACCTCAAAAAATTAATCGAATTTAGTATCAATTAAAAACCGAAATTGCCACAAGTTTATTTTTTAGAAGTAGTTCTTTTGGGAATTTTCGTTTTAAAAAACATATTTATAGAAGTAAATAAATCTAACTTATCTCAGGTTCATAGATAATTATTACTTTCAAGAAAAATTTTTGAAAAATGGATTTATTGATCAATTTTCCAGCTTCTAAAAAGTTTGAGAGTTTAATTTTTAAAATAGAGGATGGAATGAATTCAAAAATAACTCAATTTTGAAAAATTTGCTAATAAATCAAGCTTCAAAGTAATAAAAGTAGTTTAGTGAAAGTTTCGGATTTTCAATTTTAAAAATAAAATGATGAATCGATTCAATCATAAATAAACTTAACAAAATTTATGTAATAATCAATTTTCCAGTTTTAAAAAGTTTGAAAGTTTACTTTTTAAAATTAGAGGATTTTATTTAAGAATTTAGAGAATTGTTTCAATTCGAAAGTAAATCAATGTTGGAAAATTTACCAATAAATCAAGTTTCAGATAATAAATTATATTTTATGAGTTCTAACTCAGATTCTAACTTTTAAAACTACAAGCATTAACTCCCTGTTTAACGAAAGTTCTAGAAAAATTGATTTATACAGTCTCACCGAGTGTTTCACCGATGTGTTATCAAAATATCTCGAGAACGTAAAATACGACGAATTTAAAATTTTATAGACAGATTTGGAAGAGAGTAGCTTACATTGAAAAAAAAATTTCCGGCACGTGTGGCTTTTGTTATGCCGGAAAGGGTTAATAAATTTTTTTTTTTTTTTTTTTGAGGAAAATTTATTTTGACTTACAATTAGATAACCTAATTTAAAGACAATCTTACAATTAGACAAAATACAATTCGATAGCATCATAAAAAAGTTAGTTTTGTAAACTCAAGATGGGAGTAAATTAGAAACTTTTCTTTGAAAAATCTCTTGATCTTTGTATAATTTATCACAAAAAAAGGATATAACCTCATTCAATTTATTGAAATTCATAAAAGATTCATTAAAAAAATTAATCATAAATCAATCTTTTGAATCGATGTTTTGGTTAATTTATCAATTTTTTGATGGAATTTCAGACTTTAGCTTTTAAATTTAAGAATTGACTCGATTTGATTTTGAAAAATTAATTTATTGATTAATATGTTTATTTTAAAGATGTTTCAGGCTTTAACTTTTATAAATAAACGGTTGAATGAGTTCAGATAAAGTAAATTTTTTGATATTGGTTAATATACTTAAATTGGTCAGTTTCAAATCATAAAATCAATATTTTAATCGAACCTCAAAAAAAAAATTAATCGAATTTAGAAAGTATCGATTAAAAACTGAATTTCCCACAAGTTTATTTTTTAGTTCTTTTGAAAATTTTCATTTTAAAAACATATTCATAAATGTAATTAAATTCAATATTATAGTTATTTTCAGGTTCAGAGATAATTATGACTTTCAGGTTATAAACCTTTTCAAAAATCAAATGTAAATGATTATTTTAGTTTCTTGTAAATTTTACGTACTTTAAGTATTTAAATTTCAATTCTTTAATCGAATCTAATAAAGTTAACTGAACGTAGAAAGTATCAATTAAAGGCAAAAACTGCCACAAGTTGATTTTAAATTCTTTTGGAAATTTTCGTTTTAGAAACATATTTATCGATATAAATAACCTAACAATGGTTCAATAAATGGTTAGCAATGATACTTCAGGTTCAGAGATAATAATTACTTTCAGGTTTGAAACCTTTTCAAAAATTAAATGTGAAAGGTTATTTTAGTTTCTTGTAAACTTTACAGGTATTAAAATTTCAAGTTTTTAAACGAATCTAATAAAGTTTATTGAATGTAGAAAGTATCAATTAAAAGCAAAAACTACTAGAAATTTACTTTTTATCACATTTTGAATTTTTCGTTTTAAAGACGATTTATAGATGTGTAGTAACCTGCTATTTTCAGTATTTCTGAAACGTTGTGGTAAGGTAGTTTTTCGCTTTTTATGATAGACAACAATATTCATTATAAACAAGTCAGTTTGAAATATTAAAAAAACTTAAACAACGAGAGTTGTATTCATTTGGATTTATCCTGTAACAATCAACGTTACAGATGTAACCTAACAATTTATTGCTTTTAGGTTTTAACTCTTTTCAAAAATTGAGTGTAAAACATTACTTTTAAAATTTACATGATTTTCACGTTTAATTAAGGGGAGATATCAGTGTGATAGGCTGAAAAATGAGGTGTTTTTTGGGATATTTTTTTCTTTAAAACGGCTGTATCAAATTATTTGGGATTTTGTCTATTAATTATTGAAGCATTAAAGTATGCAAGGAAATTTTCTTTGAATTTATATTACGATCTATGAAGCAGGGGAGCAGTCGTAAAATGACGTCTCAGAAAAAAGACCTCCGGACGGTTGACAACATTAGAGCCACAGCAAGCATATGAAATGAAAAATTCGAAAAGATTATTAAATCATAATAGTATAGCTATCGCAGCATCGTAGAAAATTTGAAAATTTTGATTTAAAAAGAAATGGTGGCCATTTAAAAAAAAAATTCGGATTTTACACGAAAATTTTGCAGTAAATCGTGAATAAAAAAAAGTAAACAATTTAAAAAAAAACCTCTACGATGCAATGATAGCGATAAGTTTTCTGAAGAGAATCCATGTTGAATAAAGTCGATTGGACAAAATTTAACAGAGTAATGCTGTCAACCAGGTAAAAAAACATGGTTTCGAGAAAAACGCGTTTAAAGTTTTGAGAGGATAAAATTGAATGATGTAACTTGAATATTAATATAAAACAAGTTCTTACCGATTATTCTGCTATCCCTGGACCATATAGAAGTTCATCTGCGTCCAACAACAACATTTCCTCCTCCTCACGTCGGTTTAAAGAGTAGCGTTCGGCGTCCTCGATACGTTTTCGGTCGATTTCGCGGCAATAATTGAACAGTTTCTCGCCGATGGAGGTTCCCAAGTCCTCAACAACATTCAACAAAGCCACGTGACCATCGTTGAATATGATAGTAACCAAATTAGCAGCTGTTTTGACTACTTGGGTGCCACAAAAACACAGTCTTCTATAGATTGCTCTGAAAGCGTCGACGCTTGACGCCAATTTCGAATACTTCTAAGCCGAATATTGTTTAAACATTTTGTAGGCATATTCTTAAAGGACAAAACTAACTATTTAAGCAAGAAAAAAAAATTGAATATTTTTTTTTTCACACTGATATCTCCCCTTAAAGTAATAAAATCAATTTTTTTAATCAAGCCTAATAAAATTGTATCTAATCAAAAATATTTGCATAAATTTAAAAACCATTTATATATCAAATTAAACCCAAATATTTATTCTTTTTTTGATGAAATTTCCAATTCGTTCCAAAAATTCTAATTAAAATGAGATGTTTTTCATCACCATTAATTTATATTAAATTTATTTTTAATTTGATAAAAGATTCATTTATTAAACCTGAAACCATCCTAAAAATGAAAAGTAAAATACTATTTTAAATTGTTCTTATGACACCTCATCATAAGAAATTGATACTTTTTACAGATAAACTTAAATTGATAACATTGAAACAAAAGCGCTTTTATAACCAAACACAAAAATATTAATTCAACCAAAATGTGAATTTATTGATGCAAATTTATAACAAAAAATAATTACACCTAACCAACTATACCGGGTGTCACATTTTGATTGTCCGATCCCTTACTGGCGTATTCCTTGACTGAAAACAAGCAAAAAAGTTTTAATGAACATCAGAAAGTTTTTCATTTTCAAGATATTCAAGGTTTTATTTCCATAAGTTGCCCTATTGCTAACGTTATTAAAGTGAACGATTTCAATTAAATTCTTATGTAGTGTAGTTATGTCACTCAATAATGACAATTTATCTTTTTTTTTTTTATGGAGGGTTTTAGGAAATCTGTTGACAGACGAGTGGTCCGAATCACTATCTAAGTGATTCGTATCGATGACCACCTTGTGTTGGGTTGATGTACTCATCCTTAATACATCGACCAACTAAAACCCTTTCCCCTCCGCCTCCGGAACCACCCATCAAGGTATAACTTCAGAGGTATATAAATGTAATTTTCGGGGTCTACTGTACATTTCTTCTTCTATTTTCTAGTTCTCTTTCAGGCTTTTCCTTTTTTTTTTTCATAATGTTTGTTACCATTTCATCTACGGCTCTCCAGTGCTCTTGTTTTTCTAGCATTATATCTATTATGTTTTCTTTTTCGATATTTTTTCCGATTTTATTACGACAAATATTTCTTTCCTCGGCAAAATTATTACATATAAAAAACGTATGTTCTGGATTATCTATTTCTTCACAAAACCAACAAAATTCATTCTCCTTCTTTTTTATTTTGAACAAATAACTACAAAAAATTCCATGACCCGTCAAAAATTGTGTTAGGTAGTAATTTAATTCGCCCCATGTTCTTTCAAACCATTTTTTTAAATCTTTGATTAATACGTTGGTCCATTTAATTCCGTGATTTCATCTTCTGTTCCATTTTTCCAATAATTCTTCTCTATATAGTTTTTTATGTTCCTTACCTCTACTGTATAGGTTACATCTTTCCTCAATTAATAGGTCAATGGGCGGTAGACGAGCCACCACTTCAATACCCACCGTAGAAACCGTTCTATATCCAGAAGATATCCTGATTCCTAATCTTCTATTAATTGAGGAAAGCATATTTAAACAGTATTTATAATTTAGAGCTCTACTCCATGTCGGAGCGGCATACAAAATGACCGAAAGAACAGTAGAAGCAAGGAGTTTCCTTTTCTTTTCTTTGGGTCCTCTGATGTTTGGCATAATTTTCGATAAGTTATTTATCATGACGTTTGCTCTCTTGCAAATTTCCTTTATATGTTCCGTCATTTTCATATCTTTGTCTAAGTAGACCCCGAGATATTTTGCCTTCTTGGCACTCCTTATCTCATTTTCGTTTATTTTTAATTGTATTTCTTTTAGTTTTCTTCTTCCTTGTAGTAATACGATTTCTGTTTTTTCTGGTGCTACTTGAAGTCCCATTCTATCAAGTTCTTCTGTGACCCTTTGAATCGCATAATTAGCCTTTTCTCGTAGAAGAGTGCTATCTTTGTGTGTAATTACGAGCGCAAGATCGTCCGCGTAAGCAATAAAATGAATATTTGGCTCTAGATTAATTTTTAGAATTTTATTATAAAAAATAATCCAAAAGAGAGGTCCTAAAAGAGAGCCTTGAGGAACTCCGCAAGTTACCTTGTAGATTTCCTCGTTTTCAGATATCACGCTTCTGTTTGAGAAATAGGACTTTATTATGTTCATCAAATAGTCACTAATCTTACCCTCTTCTAAAGTTTTTATTATTCCTTTCCAAGGAGCAGAATTAAATGCGTTCTTAATATCAAGTAGCACCAACGCGCATTATTCCCTGTTCCTATAGCTTTTTTCTTTTAATTGATCTACAATGATTTGAACGTTAGAAACTGCGTCTAGAGTTGACTTACCTTTCTGAAAACCAAATTGGTTTCTTTCGATTAGTTTCTTATCTATTACTTCCTCTTCTAGTCTTTTTTTGATTAGTCCTTCTAATACCTTACCAGTAGCATCGATGATGATAATGACAATTTATCTAAACCATCGCAATGAGTTAATAGTTTAATTTAAATAATTTACTTTGTATGTTAATAATAGATAAACTTATGGAACTAAACTTCCAATATCTCGAAAACGAATCACTATTGGACCCATATTCATTTGAACTTTTTCACTTATTTTTAACGAAGGAATACGTCAGTAAAAGATCGGACAATCAAAATGGGACATCCAGTCAGGGTTACCAGATCGTTCGATTGGATTCCCCAGTCTCAATTGAAAAATACTCTAAATTTAGAAGTTTTCAATTAAAATCCCCAGAAAATAATTTTATTGATTTCGTAAATTATAATTTGTTACTTTTAAATTTTAATCAATTTTCATGACTGAAGCATATCTCTAGAATACCCAAAAATAAGCCAATTTAGAAATTATTCCCCCACAATTGGGAAATATTCAGAAAATAATTTTTCAAATTAAAAAAATAACTTAAGAAAATCGATCAATTTTAAAAATTCATCAAGAATTAATTTTTAAAGATTTCGATTTGATTTTTTTTCTGAACGAAACTTAAAACATTCTAGTTTTAACTAAAAAGGATCGATTTATACTAAATGTTCAAAGTTGGTGAAAAATTCTTGACACTTCTAACCTAACTTACAAAAATCGATTAACTTTAAAAATTCATCAAATATCCATTTCTAAAGATTTTGATTTGATTCTTGTTCTAAATGAAACCCAAATCATTCTAATTTTAATTAAAGAAGACTGGTTTATTCCAAGTGCTGTCAGAAAAATTTAAAAAAATTCCAAAGTTGGTAAAAAATTTTTGACACTTCTTAACCTAACTTAAGAAAATCGATCAACTTTAAAAATTCATCAAAAATTCATTTTTAAAGATTTTGATTTGATTTTTTTTCTATATGAAAGTTAAATCATTCTAGTTTTAATTAAAAAAGACCGAGTGATTGTATATGTTGTCAAAAAAATTTTAAAAAATTTCAAAGTAGTTAAAAAGTTTTTAATACTTCTTTACCTAACTTAAAAAAGTCGATCAACTTTAAAAATTCATCAAAAATTCATTTTTAAAGATTTCGATTTGATTTTTTTTCTAAATGAAACTTAAAACATTCTAGTTTTAACTAAAAAAGACCGTTTTATTCCAACTGTTGTCAAAAAAATTTTAATTTCAAAGTTGGTAAAAAAATTTTAACACTTCTAAGCTAACTTAAAAAAGTCGATCAACTTTAAAAATTTACCAAAAATTCATTTTTCAAGATTTCGAATTGATTTTTTTTCTAAATGAAACTTAAAACATTCTACTTTTAACTTATAAAGACTGAGTTATTCTATATGTTGTCAAAAAAATTTTAAAAATTTTCAAGGTTGGCAAAAAATTGTTAACACTTCTACCTAACTTAAAAAAGTTGATTAACTTTAAAAATTTATCAAAAATTCATTTTTAAAGATTTCGATTTGATTCTTTTTCTAGATGAAACTTAAAACATTGTAATTTTAAGCAAAAAAGACCGATTTATTCTAAATGTTGTCAAAAAAAAATAAAAAAATTTTCAAATACCCCAAAAAAGAAAAAAAACTAATTTTTGGGGAAAATCCCCTAATCTGGCAATCCTGCAGCCAGTAAAGTTTTAGTTGTAAATTTAGTCAAGTTTATTAGTAAAAATTTTAATTTTAATTTTCAAATTTAAAAATAACTGGCTTTTATACGCATAACATCTCATAGTATGTAATTGATACTTTATGCACTTGAATTGGCGCGTTTATTTTTTGTAGCATCTTACACATGTTAAATTTATAACTACACACCATCGTCGTTCTATTGTATATTTAGAAAAATAACAACGTAGCAAATTGCACACGTCATGACGAAGTCCAAACGCCTCGAAACCCGTCTATTTTTATTATGATGACTATTCAGCAAACTAAACAAACAAATAAACCACAATGTATACATACACATAATAATAAAAACATCATTGAGTTTTTAATTTACAATATTATACAGGTCAATTTTAAATTTTCATCCTAATAAATCCTCTTATAAATCATTTTTACAAAGTCTAAAACCACTTATATTTAAACCCATATCTTCCACGTTTTGGAACAGTTCCAATTCGCATTCGCAAAATATTCCCGTACTTTTAACCCGAAAAAGATTTTCACTTTTTAGTCTAAAAGAAATTCTGGCGCGTTTAACTACACTTTCCACTCCAACAAAAATCATTTCTTCCTTTTTTTATTTTTAAGGTGGGATCTTCGTAAAGATGCATATAAATCGAAACGACTACCAAACACCCGATAATTTATCAATCGGTTTCTTATCGGAGTATTTATCGTCGTCGTGGTTGTTATCAAAATTTTCGCCCCACCAATTTCGTAAGCAGCTGATTAAAGCGGAGGCGCGAAATACAGATAATATGACATCTGCTGTCAGTCACTGGCGCTCCGTCGGTTCGTTTCAGGAGCTCGTGTCGTTACAGCACGTGGACTCGTGTCGGCGTGAATCGTTCAGGAGGTGAAAACGTGTCCGTACTGAAAGGATTTATCGGGAAGAATTAAAGAAAAAACTAAATTGATTTATTAAAAGTATGGCTGAACACGCTCATCACGTCAAAAGGAATTCAACTAATACCGATCAAGATGAAGATAGTAGTATTCCTCCGGCTCCGGATGGAGGATGGGGTTGGATGGTTGTTTTTGGATCGTTTATGATTCATATAATTAGTAAGTTATTTTTTAATTTTTTTGGATGTTGTAGTTGATAGTTTAAGAAAGGTGTAAGTTTGGTTTGGAAAAAAAATAACAATGGTCTTTGTTTGGAGGACAATAAAATTGGTTGTATTCCAAATAATTTTAGAATTGAAGTTTTATCTTTTTACGATGATTAGTTGATGAAATTTCTTGTTACTTAATAAAATTGAAAATTTAATAAGTACTTTAAAATAGATTTTTAATGATATAGTTGATCTGATGTAACAATCTTTTTTGTTCATTAAATGAATAGGTAGACTATTTTATCAGCAGGGTAAATACTTTAATCCTATAAAAAAATCCGGTAATCTTCTTGTGTCAGAAGGAAAAAATTGATGCTATAAAAAAATATGTTATTACTATGATCATCATCAATCAAGATATAATTGTGAAGTTTTTTGATGATAATCTGAAGAATAAAAGTCTTCAAAATCCTAATCCTTTTTGAATTGATAACTATGTTTTTATGTAATTTTAATTTATATCTTTAATTCAATTAATTTAATTTAATTCTTTAATTATATCTTTAATAAATAAAAAGGGCATTTAACTGACAAAAAGTTTTAAATTTTTTCATGCCTAAAATATCTAAATAGTCTTTTAAACTAACAACAATTTACATTACTGCCTTTTCTAAAACAAGCCTCTCATAAAAAAAAACTTTTATTTTATATGACGAGACTAGTTAACTCTTTGAGGTTTGGTGGGTGGCTTAATGTACCACATCGAATTTTGACCTTTGTGCTCGCTGGTACACAAAATAAACCATTTTTTTTAATTTCTACTCCTTTTGCTGTACAGTGGTTGAGAGCGCGTACCACCTCACCACTTCAAGCTCAGATTATGCTTTTTGCTAATCTCTTAGATGACACAACATCTCTGTTGTGCCCACTTTGGGTTTTTTTATTTGAAAATGTCCTCTCCTCAAAGAGTTAAGAGATTCCAACCAAGAGATTCAAACAAAAAATTTAATGTTGAGCAAATTTTTAAAAATCATTTTTAGAATCTACTATCTGCAAAAAAATGAATAGTATTTCTTAGCTTCTAAGGTTTTTTATATATGTAAAAACCATATTTACAAAGATAACTAAACCTCTCGTTTGAACAAAGCTTCTGTCTTAATTTATGTCGGCTCTACTAAAAAGATTCAATAAAAAATTGATTATTGTATATCATCTTAAATAAAAGATTTTTGCCTTTAATTAACTCTTAAAGCGGCTTCTTAATCTTTACAAATACAATGACTTCATTAAGTATGACTTTTTTTAAAACAACTTAATCAAAATTTTGACTTCTTGAAATGATTCTTTTATCTTTAAAATGTAAATAATGTTGTTATGATTTTATAAACCGACCCAACCCAAAATCTGTTTAAAGCCTTTGAAATTTTTATTGATTAATCATCATGATTTTTCAAATTGAGATTTGAGTTGAATTGTTTAAAAATATACATTCCTAAATTATCAAATCCAAGTCTCCCGATCTTGAAATCTTTATTCATTATGATTTTTCAATCTATCCCAACTTCAATAAATCCTAAACCCAACTTAACTTTTAAAGTTTTGATTCTAAACTAAAACTAACTTCAATCTTGAGATCTTAAAGTTTTCATTCACTATGATTTTTTAAATGAATTCAACCAAAATCTTGAAGTTCGTTCAAGTTTTCATTCAAAAATGAAACTGACTTTATGATTGATATTATTTAAATTTATGATTAATTTAAACTTTATGATGATTTAAACTACGGATTCCCAAAGTGGTCGATATCGACCCCTTGAATGGAAAATAACACTCTGCAGCAGCTGTTTTAAGTTAGCGGACCATTACGAATCAGGGGGTTGATCTTAAAAGTAGGTAATTTGGCCATGAGGGTCAGAGGTAACGGTTCATTTTGAAAAAGGGGTCACTTGTTCAAAATAGTTTGGGGATCCCTGATTTAAACCAACCCAAGTGTGAAACTTTAATGGCTTGAAGCCTTCATTGTTTAGTCCGCTAGTGAAGCCGAAATTTTTTCAAAATAAAAAATAATTTCAGAATTTTTTTGGAGTTTGAAAAGAGTGAAAAAGAACATACCAAAATAGTATGTTTAAGAATAAAGCGCTAAAAAAATCTATTTGAGAAGCATTCATGCAAAAATTAACAAATCCATTCTTCTAATAAATTGAGTTTTACTTGTGTTTTTATAGCTTACAACGTGAACTATCGATTTCCGGTCGTACTTTCGAGCTAAATTGCATACATATAAAAGAAATGAAGTGGTAAATTGTGGTATATCCTTTCAAAATTTCACAAGTCCTATTGGAAAAATTCATTTTCTGTAAAATTTTGAAAATTGGACTTGTTTAGTTCTATGTAAATGCTCCTTAATTTTGTGTAAATATTTTTCAAATCATAAGTGAAGGTTTTGTAACATTTTACGATGCAGATTTGGTTAAATCCCTCCAATTTCAATATGATTTGAGGTGTTTGATTGTCAAACCTACCCTTCAGAAATCCCCAAAGAAGAACTTGTGCATTTCCAAAATTCTCACATATCAACACCTAGCAATATTTCATGAATTTCCTTCAAATTTTCACGCCTGAAACGTTTTCTTTAAACATTTCTAAACAGCAGGGTGACCATTGAAGCCCGCAAACCATTACCAAAATTGCACGGAATCAACTAAACCTGCTTCGAAAAGTGTTGGAAATTTTTCACTTAAGATTTGAAGAATGTTGGGGCAGAAATGGGGTTCCCTTGAAGTTCTCGAGCATCGTTATTTTTAAAAAAGTAAAACTCCATCGTTCTATTTTGTAAATCAAACGTGTAAAAAAAGTTTTAAAATTAATAGCTGACGACAAAATTGAGCGTTTTCATCTTTGTTTAATCATCCAACAAAAAATGTTGACATTTTTAATCTCAAAATCTTTATTCATCAAGATTTCTTTAAACTAAGTTAAGCTAAATTTTGAGTCTTGAAACCGTTGCAATCTTAATTCAAAAGTGAAACTGACTTCGTGATTTAAGTTAAGTTAATTTAATATAATATTTAGATCGTTATAAACCAATACCAACCACGACTGAAATCTTTAAAACTACAATATATCTTAAAAGATTCTATTTTAATATAAAAAAGGCGAATTTATTTTAATTGTTACCAAAAAAATTAAAAAAAATTTCAAAGTTCATAAAAATTTTATGCCAACCTAACTTTTTTAAGAAAGTGGATGATGAAGTTAAAAGATTCTATTTTAATATAAAAAAGACGGATTTATTGTAATTGTTGTCAAAAAAATTTAAAAAAAATTTCAAAATTTGTAAAAATTAAGAAGACTTAATGTTTTGATATTTTAACTAATTCAAAAAATTGAAGAAAATTTGATGCAATTTAGATTTATTGTGAGTCTTGAAGTCTTTTAAAGTCTCTCTTGAAATCTCTTACATTTGATACGAAGAATTACTGATTTATTATGACTCTTGAAGTCTTGAAAATAATCCAACCCAATATCTGAGTTTCCTTAAAAACTACGATAGATTTATTATGAGTTCTTGAAATCTTAAAGTCTATTAATGATCATGATTTTTATAACCCAAATAAACTCAAATTCTCAAGTTTCCAAGACTTAGGGCCGGTTTATTCACCTCTGGATAAATTAATCTACCCGATATTTTCCATAGTAACTATAATTTCACTTGCCATGATTGGATAGTTAGCCTGTAACCATGGTAGATATCGGGTAGATTAATTTATCCAAAGGTGAATAAACCGGCCCTTAATCTTTATAAATTTTTGTATATCGTCATTATAAGTTCTTAACCCAAATTATCAATTTTATTCTGAATGAACTTTTTAATACAATCTTAACATATGAAACTCTCCTGCCTTTAATTAACTCCAAAAATAATTTCTTAAGACTTTAATCCTTAAAAATAAATCTTCATGTCATTATAAATTATTTAATCAAATTATCAATTCGAAATAAAGTTTTTAATAAAATTTTAAATATAAGACTTTGCCTTTAATTAGGGGAACAGCGGATAGTATGGGCCCCTTAAGGAAAAAGGTGCACAACACTTTCATTTTTGCCGAAAAATAAGATGTTATTACCTAAACTTTTTCTTTGAACACTTTTCTATGTATGATTAAAAACGTGTAGTATATAGCCACAACAAACACATATTCATCAAAGGTTTAAGGAATGCTTATTTTTGTAACGATGAAAAGTAGTCGGGTAGTATGGGCCGCATAAAAAAAATAGAA
The DNA here is from genome assembly GCA_036711955.1 of Digitonthophagus gazella. Taxonomy (NCBI): domain Eukaryota; kingdom Metazoa; phylum Arthropoda; class Insecta; order Coleoptera; family Scarabaeidae; genus Digitonthophagus; species Digitonthophagus gazella. Next base: position 12,684,922 of record JASCIT010000007.1, read on the forward strand.
TTTTAAATAAAACAAAAGACAATAACACAAATAGTATGTACCAAGCGATCAAAAAACCTACCTCAAAGTAGGCTTTGACTTTTTTTCTACTGTTGGTACTGTTCGAAGCTGTGATATTTCTAATTATTTGTTCTATCACATTGGCATCTTTATTAGCGTATAAAAACTAACCTAAAAACTGATGCTGTCGTCTTCTGACAGATACTCTCAACCTATAAATTATAATTTCATGGCTTACTTTGAGGTAGTTTTTTTATCGCTTGGTATTTATCGACAAATAATACGGTTCAATAAGCTTTATCCTTTTGTTTATTTACAATAATCACAATAATAATACAAAGCATTGTCCACTGCTGCGCAAAGTTCATGAGCCCAGCCCTTACAAGCTTTGCACTGAATCCAGTTTTCTATAAAATTTTCTCCACACACAATGCATTCTATATTGTCACAGATTGCATCTTCTTTGGACGTGCCTGGTTTCGGATTTGTATAGTCTACAGTCTTCATTGTTCTTTTCCCCTTTCCTGTCAGTTTTGATTTCTTTTTAATCTTAATTTCAGGCCTAACTTTTTCTAGCATCTGCTGCTTTTTAAATTTTTGTTTTTTCTTCTCCTTCGCAACTTCTTTCTCAAGTTCTTTATTTTTCTTTTCAATCAAAGTTTCCTTAATTGGCGTTGACGTAAGTATTTCACTCCTCTCTACTTTACTTTTTCGGCTCATTAATCTCTTTTTATTACATGAGGGCAGCGGAGATATCTTTTTCAAAACACCCGATATGTTAGGTTGCGAAGAACTAGCAATTTCTGTAGTGGGGATAATAGGTCTTAGAGTCGATGACAGAGGGCTCCCTGAAACAGGGGTAGTTGTAACAGTGGTCTCTGGCAAGGGTGAAGAATGATCCATGTCAGTAAGCGCGCTGCCCATAAAATCCACATCAGAAAAAATGTGTGGATTAAAAGGATATATTCCTGTGCATTTGAAGCCACTTTCTGCTACGTCTAAGCGACATACTTGCTTATAGGCATCTGCAACTAGTTTTGCAATTTCATAATCACTAATTTTAATGCCAGGGTTAGTCCTCATCCACAAACTGCAAGCATGGTTGTAACAATTTTTGAAAGGTTTCATAAAAGATCTGTCGAGAGGCTGTAGTTTGTGTGTCGTATGAGGTGGGAGAGATAACATGTGTACATGGTTTGATCGAGCATAGGAAATGACGTCAAGTTCCTTGTGCGTTCCATGACCGTCGACGATGAGCAAAACAGGATCTTCTGCAGTAGGTTTCGTACATGCCACGAAGTGTCCAAGCCACTTAAGGAAAGCTTCTGATGTCATCCATCCATTAGAAGTTGGGAAAGCACAGCTATCAGTCGGGGCACCTATCATTAGACGTTCATTCATCCTTTTCCTCGGAAATACAAATAATGGAGGTATAAACTGTCCAGTCGCACTCATGCAGAACATAAGAGTGACATTACGACCCCTTTCTCCTGATGTAATTTTTCCAACTTGACGCTTGCCTTTTACTGTTATGACTTTGTCATTTTCATGTACACAAGAGACCCCTGTTTCGTCTCCGTTAAAAATTCTAGATGGACGAAAGGAGTGTTTGTCAAGCAAGATTTTCAGTTGGCCAAAAAACCTTTCCACCTGTGGTTTATTAAACCCGACACAACGCATTAAACTTGTAGATTGGGGTTTCCTATAGCTTAGATTTGGGTGTCTCTTCATGAAACTAGTATAGAAATCCTTTCCAGCAGCTCTCTTTTCTTTATTAAACCTGTGAGGAAGTTTTAAATTTTCTGCTAAATCATAGGCTAACTTTAAGAATTCAGTTTTTGCCAGGGGAAACAACCTAGAGTCTAAATCTTTTATATGATCAACTAAAATTAATTCTAAGTCTTCATCAAACGTGGGTTTGAAAAAACCCATTTGAGGTTTCATCATGGTCGGATGACGTGCTGAAACAGACTTTATTTTTCTTTGCAACGTGGTTCTAGGAACACCAAAACGTTCGGCGGCCGCTCTAGAGGACATTTGATTTTCTAATACGCACAAAACCGCTTGCTTCATGGTGTCCTCTTTCCACTCCCCACGACCCTCCCCATGAGGCTTTTTCTTGAATCTCGGCATCGAGTACTGTGGATAAAAACTACAATTTACCTGTGGCCCATACCACCCGATATTCGTATGGCTCATACTACCCGACCGACGTTACAAACTTATTCACGGTGGTGACAGAAAACGACTTTAGCAACAAGAATTAAATTATCGCAGTATAAACCACATTAATGTAGGTGAATATTACTACTACAAGAAATTTTTTACTCCTTACCTTTAACAGAAAAGCGTTATGATGAAAATTATGCGTAGTAACTATGTGACAATACAAAAAGCTAACAAATTTTATGCCAGCTAACACAAAGCGCTTACAGGTTTCAAATTCTGTCATAATCTGGCATGATAAAGGAACCGTCACCTAGGTAACCTATATGTATGTTACCTAGCAACAACTTCGGAAAACATAAAGTGGCCCATAGTATCCGGCGGCCCATACTAACCGACGTTCCCCTAACTCCAAAAATAATGTTTTAATCTTTATAAACCCAATAAATTCATTATGATTTTTAAACCCAATCCAAATAATCACACTTCTTTAAATAAAAGCACCTATAAAACAACTTATTACCTAAGCAATCATACAGATAATTATAAACCATTCAAATTAAAAATAAAATATAATATTGAGGTCACTCTACTAAACACGTGACTGGGACTTTCAGCTCAAACAACACGTGACGATAACTAATTGTAAGGATAACAAGGACTTACTATTGATTTACAACGTTTCGAGTGTTCTAACGAGTTTTAAAAAAAGCTAAAAGTGTAAAGATAACGATACGATCCAACACCTAATAGAATAAATTTAATACCCATCTGAAAAATAAAGGATAATAATAAGGATGAGCCTTGATCCTCGCGATTTCTCTAAATTTACAACATGACACGATCTAATACGTGTTTACGAAAATATTTTCGGCTCAAAATCGCCCATTGTGCAATTAGTTTGGTTACCAGGCCGATAACGATACTTCGAACCTCATTAATCGTCAGATAAGATCATCTAAAGTGTATTTTTTTCCGAAAAAAAAATGATCACGCCAGTTATTTTTTCTGTTTTAATTTACGATCGTAATTTTGATTACCCCTCAGAAACGAATTTTAAACCAGGTGATGAGATTTTAAAGTATTTCTCGACCGCTTGAAGGTCAGAGGTTAAAATACATAATCGTCTTTTGCTGACAAAGTGATTTATTACATTTCAAAACGGATGCAAATCGATATGAAGGATGTTTTAGAACTCGGTTACTAAATGTTAATCACAGATTCTTGAACTAATTTCATTCAATGAAAAATTCCTTACTCGAAATTATTGAAACTTAATCTTCATTTTTACCAAAAATGAATTTTCTACGACTTTCAGTTTCTTCGAGAGAAAGGAAATTCTAACCTAACTTAATTAACATGACTATTAAAACTTAATTTTTGAAAATTCATACCTAAAAAAAACAATTGTCGTTGAGACTTGAAATTTTACGACGATTTAGATTGAAGCTTAATCTTCATTTTTACTAAAGACAAATTTTCTACGACTGTTAGTTTTTTCCTCAGATGAGAAATTCTAACCTAACTTAATTAACATGTTTATTAAAACTTATCAATTTTTCAAAATTCATATCTAAAAAACTATTTGTTGTTGAGACTTGAAATTTTATGACGATTTAGATCGAAACTTAATCTTAATTTTTACCAAACACAAATTTTCTGCGACTGTTAGTTTTTCTCTTACTTAGATGAGAAAATGTGATTAAAATTTTTAAACATTTTAAAAATTAGGCTATATTCTAAAAACGGAATATCTTGGGAACGCCTTTAGCTATCACAATAAAATTTTAGGTGTTTATTATCTAAGAAATGCTTCATCATTTGCTACTAAAACATTTTTTTATTGCCAACATAAAGATAAGTGATACCAAGAAAGTATATTTTACGTGCTAACCTTTTAACATTGTTGAATTCTCCAATTTTAAACACAAAATTTACAAAATTGAAGTGTTTTTACTAGTAAGAATAGGTACTCTTATTTTTTTAAATCTCTAAAACACAACGTTTACGAGAAAGATTAACGATACAGCATTTCACTTATTCCTTTATGTTAAGATTAATCAACACAAATTTGATTTGTAGTAACTTAAAAATCGCTCTAAATTTAATTGTAAACCCTAAAGGCATTATTAAAACATTTTAAAAAAATATTCAAATGTGTCCATCTTCATGAAACTTTACCTGTCTCAAGAAGTCGTTTCGAATGTATAACTAACCTTTAGCAACTGAATTCTGGGACAACCTATACAAGGTGTTTCAGAATTGTATGGTACTATTTCAGGGATATGTTCTCCAGCACGAAATAAACAAGAAAGTTTATATAAACACAAGTCTCAAATTAATTCTTTATCGAAATATTGAAAAGTTAAATATCTAAATGTCTTGAATTTAATCAGACATTCGTGGATTGTAATAGCAAAGCGCTTTTGTGTTTGACAGAAAGATAATTAAACCGATTGGTATTAAATATTGTTCGTGTAAATAAGTAACCTGTTTTACTATTTCTGCGCGTTTTCGTATGAGTTAATAAGAAGACTTCCATTTTGTATTATCATGGGAGACACCACAAATTTATTCACTTTTTAAGAACAAACAGACATGCTCTTAATTTATGGCGAGATACCTAAAAATGGCGTTGCTGCTGTTCGAAAATATGAAACATTTCCCACTAGGAGGATACCAAATCGGAAAACGTTTGAAGTCATTGAAAGACGTTTTAAGATGGGTCTAGACTTGTGACAAAACCAAAAACCAAAATTGTTATAAACAAATTCGATTATTTACGTAAGAAAGATACCTATCTATCCCAGTTTTTGGCTAGTGCTAGATATTTACAACATCAACAACCTCTGTCCTCTGTCATTTTTCCTTCCAATATCGTAGAAGGGTGAATTCAACCCCTTTGTTATCAAAAAATCGCATATAAAAAAATTCGTATCTTCAAAACTATAATTAACATTGAAAAATGTTGCAAGAGAGAATTTCAGGTGGTGGCATATTTAAAAATTCTTACCTTTAGAAAAAAACTTAAAAATAATAGGTTAAACTTTTCCAATGAAGAACCTTTAGAAGGAAGAGAAGAAAGTGTTTCATATTTCTTTGTTGGAGATGGAGCTTTTGGGCTAAGCGAAACATTGATGAAACCATTTTCTGGCAGTCATCATAAAAGGACACCGGAGAGAATATTTAATTGACAACTATCTCGTGCTAGGAAAGTGATAGAAAACGTATTCGGGATTTTATCTAGTATTTTTAGAATTTTTCGCAAACCTATGCTTCTAGAGCCAAAGAAAGCAGCATTGGTGGTAGCGACATTAAAGCGTTTACTTAATTTTTTAAGACGTAATAGCGTTTCTCCTTCATTGTACACACCTTTTGAAACGTACGGTGAAACTGAGCCAAAAGGCAAAACGGAGTCTAATACCATCACACCAAATGAACCAGAAATATTCCTCAAATTCAGGTTGTTTCGAGGAGATCATCTGTAAAAGCGCAAGAAATGCGGAAAGAACTCGCTAACTATTTTCAAAATGAAGGACGTGTTGATTAGCAAGACCAGCATGCTCTTTTTCATTTTAAGTTTTTCCCTTCTGAGAGAGGATAAGAAATTTATCATTTTTTCCTGTATTCATCGGCTGATATTCCCATTGCGTCCGCAATTATCCCCGTGCATCGTTTTTTTTTTAATTTTGTTATAATAATTACTATTTTTTGCAACCCACAGTAATTATTCTTCTCTATACAATTGAATAAATGTTAATGTTCGCTCTTGTGTCCACTCCATATTTTTAACAATTAAACTAAACTCGCAATATGTACCTTCAAAATATAACAATGATACGCGATCCCGTCTAAACTTGTCGAAACAAACTACGTATCATCTCTTTGATGTGACGCAGAAAAACTGACAAGACATGGAAAGGGCTAATGACACACAGTGAACGCAACGATGTAACGCGATAATCCAGAATACATGCAACGACGTTCGCGACGCTGCGCTGTCACGCCACGCGGTTTTGTCACAAGTCTAGACGCCCCTTTAGGGAAACTGGCCAGCAAAAACCACAACGACAAAATGCTAAGCGAGAAAGATTTCGACGAACTGCTAACGTTGAAGAAAGGATACTCAACACCGTTCAGCTATTTTCTACTACCAGCACCAGAAAATTGTCACATCGTTTCAATGTTTCATCTGCAAGCGTATGGGAAACATTGCGCGAACAACAATTGTATCCGTATCATTTGTGCAACATTTGTTACCAGAAGATTATAACAAGCGTATAAATTTCTATCAGTGGTTGATTTAACAATGCACAAGAGATCCTAACTTCCTGAGCTGCCTGCTAGTTACCGATGAATCTTGCTTTACCAGAAATTGAATTACTAATTTTCGAAACACTCATACTTGGAGCGACGAAAACCCTCATACGATCGCTATTACGCATTACCAACATACCTTTTCATTAAATGTCTGGTGTGGTCTTCTTGGTGATAATCTCATCGGCCCTTTCTTTATACCAACAAGGCTCTCAGGAATATCTTACTTGATTTTTTGCAAAATAATCTGTATGGGTTTCTAGAAAATACTCCAATTGCCAACAGGCAAGGGAAGTTTATGCATGACGGTGACCCTGTTACTTTTCTCATATTGTCACCGATTATTTAAACACAACATGTGATAACCGATATGTTGGCCGAAACGGACCTGTTAAATGACCGTCACTATGTGCTGATCTAACGCCGTTAGATTATTTTGTGTGGGGCTGGATGAAATCTGTGGTGTATTCTACATCTATTGCCACGCAAGAAAAGCTAAGAAATCGCATCGAAGAAGCAGCAGTTACTATGAGGGGTCGTCCAGTTGCTATAAACCGTACCAGAGAATCATGGATTCGTCATGCTAAATGCTGCATTCAACAAAACGGAAGTCACTTTGAACAATTACTCTGAAAGTTTTATTGTTAAATAAGTTAATTTTTACATATCTCGATAAAAAATTAATGTGAGACTTATGTTTATATAAACCTTCTTGTTTATTTCGTGCTGGAGAACATATCCTTAAAACGGTGCCATGCAATTCTGAAACACCCTCTATAGTATTCTCTGAAATACTAAAATTTATTCTTTATTTATAATTCCAAAGTTCGTTCTCTTTGTTCTTGCCATTTCTATTTATAAAACGGAGGAAGTATATACTCATTATTAGTAATCTCGAAGATACGTTTCAATGAATCAGTATTAAACAGTAGGACGCTTCAAACGTTGTTTGCGAAGTTGCAACAAAGTACTAGTGCGTGTGAATTGACCTAGTTAGATCGTAAAAATATTTTCTTTCTGATAAAGATAAGAAATCGCAGATGACAACTTTCAACTCGAGTAATCGATAAATAATTAAGTAAATAACGTGTAGATTTTATCAAAATGTATCAAAGTGACGATACAAATAACATTTTTAAATTATTTTTTTAATTGTTAATTGTACAAAATGTACAACATTAAACAATGATTATAACGAAGAGTTTCCTTTTTAGCGAAGAAATTTCTTTAACCTTGGGCTAATTTGATAATACAAACCCAATTTTACACAACATAAACCATTATTAAAGTATAATTACTTAATTACTTTAAATTTAAACGATTTCTAAACGTTTAAAATCCAAATATTTACGTCTTTAATTTAATTTAATGAGATTTTCATTGGGTATTATTTGCGTAGTATTTACTCGAAATCTAAAACAATAATTATTATTATTGCTGTTGATTGTTTCGAACCGAACCAGATTGTAATTTTAGAAATTTAACGATAAGCGAGAAAACGATCTCGTTTTGTGAATAAATTTGTCTGGTTTTGAAGTGTTTTATCGATGTTTACCAAATGTGTTGTTATTAGAGTTCATTAAATTAATTAAATTATTAAAAAGTTTAAAATAAATTCAAGTTAAGTCTAAATTTTACACAAAATAGTACGTTTATTTACATAATGATATCTAAAAAATAATTTTAGAATAAAATCTTTATTATTAATTGATAGGAAATTAAATTTTCTTTAATTTGAGTACAAACACGAACCATTTATCTTAAATAGTTTCGAAGTTATTAAGATTTTTAACCTTAAAAATAATCGACGATCGCCATCTTGAAATCGACGTAAATCATTTGTCTTTTTTTGGTCAAAACAAACAAATATGACCAGTCTTTTTTAATTAATATCAAAGATATCGATTTTTTAATGTTAAAAACAATCGACGATCATTATCTTTAAATCGAAGTAACTAATCGACTTTGCAATCAAAGTTTAGTATCAAATAAAACGATTTTTAATGTTTTTTAAGAATATTTAAGAATTTTTAAATGATTTTTGATTTTTTAATTTACGATTTTTTTCAATAAAATTTTTAAAAATAATTTTAGAATATAATTTTCATTAAAAATCATTAGCAAATTTAATTTCCTTTAATTTGAGTACAAACACGACCCATCTAACTTAAATAGTTTCCAAGTTATTAAATTGTTTAACCTTAAAAATAATCGACGGTCGCCATCTTGAAATCGATATAACTCAGTTGTCTCTTTTTGGTGAAAACAATGAAACATGGCCAGTCTATTTGAAATAATATCAAAGACATCGATTTTTTTAAATGTTAAAAATAATCGACAATCGTCATTTTTAAATCGGCGTAACTACCATATTTTTAATCGAAATATTATCGAGTTTGGTATCAAATAAAACGATTTTTAATGATTTTCAACAATATTTAAGAATTTTGAATAATTTCCAAGTTATAAATTTTCGATTTTTTCAAAAATAAAAGTTTGAAAAATAATTTTAAAATAAAATTTTCATTAGAAATCGTTAGAAAATTAAATTTCCTTTAATTTGAATACAAACACGACTCATCTAGCTTCAATAGTTTCCAAGTTATTAAGATTTTTAACCTTAAAAGTAATCGACGTTCGCCATCTTGAAATCGACGTAACTCAAGTGCTTTTAATTGACCGAAATAAACAAATACGACCCATCTACCTTAAATAGTATCAAAGATATCGATTTTTTTAACCGTAAAAAACAATCGACGATCGCCATTTTTAAATCGGCGTAATTTCCGTATTTTAAATCGAAATATTATCGAGTGTGCTATCAAATGAAACGATTTTTAATGATTTTGAATAATATTTAAGAATTTTAGATAATTTCCAACTTTTAAATTTTCGATTTTTTTAAAATAAAATTTTAAAAATAATTTTGATATAAAATTTTCATTAAAAATCGTTAGAAAATCCAATTTCCTTTAATTTGAGTACAAACACGACCCATCTAGGTTAAGTAGTTTCCAAATTATTAACATTTCCAACTGTAAAGATAATCGACGTTCGCCATCTTGAAATCGACGTAACTCAGATGTTTTTAATTGGCCGAAATAAACAAATACAACTCATCTACCTTAAATAGTATCTAAGATATCGTTTTTTTTAACCGTAAAAAACAATCGACGATCGCCACTTTTAAATCGACGTAATTTCCGTATTTTAAATCGAAATATTATCGAGTGTGCTATCAAATGAAACGATTTTTAATGATTTTGAATAATATTTAAGAATTTTAGATAATTTCCAACTTTTAAATTTTCGATTTTTTAAAAATAAGGTTTTAAAAATAATTTTGATATAAAATTTTCATTAAAAATCGTTAGAAAATCCAATTTCCTTTAATTTGAGTACAAACACGACCCATCTAGGTTAAGTAGTTTCCAAATTATTAACATTTCCAACTGTAAAAATAATCGACGTTCGCCATCTTGAAATCGACGTAACTCAGATGTTTTTAATTGGCCGAAATAAACAAATACAACTCATCTACTTTAAATAGTATCTTAGATATCGATTTTTTTTAACCGTAAAAAACAATCGACGATCATAATTTTTAAATCGACGTAACTTCCTTATTTTTAATCGGAATATAGTCGTGTTTGTACTCAAATTAGAGGATTTTTTATGATTTTTAAGAATATTTAAAAATTTTGAAATAAAATTCTAATTTTTGATCATTTTTTTTACAAAAGGTAATTTTTGTTAAGAGTAGAAGTTTGAATCTAACTTATTTTCTTTTTCTATTTATTTTTTTTTAGACGATGGTGTTACATATTCATTTGGTGTATTCTACGATGACTTCCTCACATATTTTAACGAAGGCAAAGCGAAAACAGCCTGGATCTTATCGATGTTGGTGGGAGTTACACTCTGTTCAGGTTAGTACCTACATATCTACTTTAGTAGATAGATTTTCTTTAGAAAATAAACTGATTTTCTCCTCGGATCTCACATAATCGGGTAAATTTACCGGAAGAGATCGTTTTGCACACGCTCAATTTATTTTAACGCTAGATAAAAAAAAAGTAAATGATGTGGTTTCTCGCTTGGAAATAAACTCTCAATTTTTGGCTGGTTTTGCTTTTATTTTTTATATTTCATCTTCTATTTCATCTTGTATTTCATCTTCTATATCATCTTCTATTTCATATTTCATTTCATCTATTTGAGGGTTAAATATAAAAAATAATCCGTTAGTGATCGCATTTCCTTAATTAGGATGTAAATAACGATTATGGTTTTTATCACGCCGCAAAATGTTAACCAGTAGAAGATGCTGTAAACCACATTTAAGACACTGAACATGTTAACTTTATTTCTATTTTTTGTTTTTTATTTTATTGGGTGTTTAAATAGAAATAAAGTTACATGTAAAGTCCTAGAAAAAAGAATTATTTAAAAATTACCATGTTTTTAATTAAATTGATTAAATGATTCACTTACCTTTAAATTTTGAAAAATTTGTTTGGGATGGTTTTATGAAATGAGAGGTTGAGAATGAAATTGACTGACAATTTTGACAAATTTTTTTGTATCTAAGGAACTAATTTTTTTTATTTTTTTTGGTAATACAGTGAACGCTCTATTATCAGGGTGATTCATTAGCTCTATGACAAACTTTAGCAGATGAAAGGTGATGCGATTCTAAGGAAAAGATGTTGTATGAATATGGGTCCGATTCACTTTGGTTAAAGAGTTACAAGCCTTTGAAAATTTTACATAGTTTAATAGGCAAATGAAAATGTAACATAAAAAATAAGTTTAAAAATTACAAAAATTGTTCGAAATGTCCGCCTTCATTTTAAATGCACGCCTCACATCGACGAAGTAAAGATTCTGTCACACGACTTATGATATTTGGATCATTCCGTATGCTATTAGCTGCATCTTGAATTCTGTCCAATAATTACTGACGGGTAGTAAATTCTGCATGGTACACAAGCTGCTTCATGTGTCCGCAGAAATAATAATTCAGCGGATTTAGATCTGGGGATCGTGGTGGCCAGACTACTGGACCTCCATTGCCAATCCATTTGTTTGGAAAATGTTCATATAACCAAGCGATGACTTGTCTTCCTCGATGTGGTGGTGCACCATCGTGCAAATACCACATATTTTGAACGATGTTAAGCGGTACGTCGTCGATAAAACCGAAAAGGTTATTTTCCAAGAAATTTCTGTACATATCTGCATTTAAGCGGTCATTTATCACCCATACAGGTTGCAAAGAATTGTTAAAAATGCCACCCCAAACGTTTACACTAAACCGTTGCTGAAATCTACGTCGTCTAATTGCATGTGGATTTTGCAAGGACCACACATGTTCGTTATGATAATTATTTATGCCGTCCCTAGTGAAACGCCTCATCAGACCATAGAACTTGTGAAATAAAGTTATTATTTTGAACATGTTGCTGAATAATCCAGTGGCAAAATGCTAAGTGTTGCTCAGTATCTCCGGGATGTAATGCTTGAACATTTTGGCGATGAAACGGATGTAACATCTCTCGATTCAATACACGCCATTCAAAACTTTGGGATATTTGTAGCATGCTCGCTATACGCCGAGTACTAATTGAGGGTTCGTCAAGTACTAAATCAATAACACGTTCTTCATTTTGTACATTCCCTTCATGGGGACGAACGGAATGTGGTGGAGCGCGGTTACCTGTTTCTCTCAGTCTGCGAAATGATGCACTAAACACTCTATGGGCAGGTTGATGTCTATTTGGAAACCTACGAAGGTATTCTCTTGCTGCTTGCCGAGCGTTTTTGTTACAAAGCCCGTATACAAAAATAATATCTGCATATTCTTCAGCCGTAAATACATGCATTTTCGTTTTCGATCAAAACTCTGACCACTAATTATCAGAACTCAGCTTTGTTATCACAGCCAACTCTGTATTTGTGTTTCATAATTATTGTTGCGATTGTTGCGAATCTTTACTTCGTCGATGTGAGGCGTGCATTCAAGCTGAAGGCGGACATTTCGAACAATTTTTGTAATTTTTAAACTTATTTTTTATGTTACATTTTCATTTGCCTATTAAACTGTATAAAATTTTCAAAGGGTTATAACTTTATAATAAGGCTTGTATTCTTTAAGCAAAATGAATCAGACCCATATTCATATAACATCTTTTCCTTAGAATCGCATCACCTTTCATCTGCCAAAGTTTGTCATAGAGCTAATGAATCACCCTGTATAAGCAACCTCTCTATAAGCACCATTCTTTATAAGCAACCTCTAGACAAGCAACTTTTTTAGTTCAACTGTTCTGTACAAGCAACTTATTTTTTTAAATCTAAATATTTAACCTAAGTTTAGGGCAATTTAGAAATAAAACCAGCTGTTCACACAACATAATGTCAAATTGTAAAAACATCTGTTATTGGAATATGTTTGAGTTTTATGCTGCCAGTATTGAAGTGAATTTCTATCAAATAGAATAATTACTTGAATTCTGTTAGTTTCTGTTAATTAATAAATTAATTAAGAAATATTTTTGTGCTTTAAAGTCAATCATAAAATATGAATCAGAAGAAAAAAAGAGATTCTATTTCGTTAAAAGATAAACTATCCATTTTAAAGGACATTGAAAATGATAAGAAAACAAAGGACACTTCTAACGAATATGAAGTTGTTAAATCTACAATAAATAGAGTAAAAGAAATTAAAGAAAATTTAGAAGAATATGCATCCAAAACGTATGTACAATGAAATATCCTTTGTGCGGACACCAACGGGGCCCACCAAAAGTGTCCGTTCAAGAGAGGTGTCCGTTTAAGAGAAATGCGAAGTAATTATATGAGAGTCGGACGGTTCCATGAGAAACTGTCCCTCCAAGGGAGGTGTCCGTTCAAGAGAGGTGTCCGCGAAAAGGGAATTCCACTGTACATCAGAGTAAGATTAAGCGAATGAAGACAATAAAATACAGTGAAATCAATACCGTGTTTTCTCGGCTCTTGGAGCGGCGACAATTAAACGATTTAGTTCCAAATGAAATGATAAAATTAAAGACACTCGAAGTAAATAGATTAAGTAATGAACCTGAAACATTTATATAAAAAAAAATTATAGCAGGTGATGGATAGTTAACGAAATTAAAAAACGCCACGAGTTTCCACATACAAATTTTGTCTGTTTGTAGAGAGAGTATGTCTTGCAATGTGGAGCTAACTAATTCATTCAAAAATAAATTTAAAAATTATATTGCTGAAAATGGCTTTTTGCCTGAACAAATATATAATTGCGACGAAACTGCTCTCGTCTACAAAAGTTGTCCCAATATAACTAACTTTATTCTACACAGTTTAGTTAGTAAAAGGTATAAGTAAAAATATTTTCCAGACGGTAAGCATTTTTAAACTCCTTTTTTCCCTATTAGCAACTTTTCCCAATAAGAATTTTTTTTACTGAAATTGGTTAAAATAAGTTGCTTATATAGAGCGTTCACTGTAATTAGAAAAAAATTGATATTATTATAAAAAATAGAATCTTTAAGTTTTAATTTAATGCTAAAATCATTATTTAATTCCTATAAATAAAGTCTGGATATTTTTTTAAAATTAGTTAAAAAATTGTAAGGTTATGTTAAATTCGATTAAAATTTTTTGGTCTTTTCAAATTTTTTTTTTAATTTCTTGGTGATAATTAGAACAAATCTGACTTTTTAAATTCAAATTTCTAAAAACAAACTCGTTTCGTAAATACAGGGTGTCCTAGACCACCCGTACCACCTGATTTACTCGAAAATTATAAGTCCTAGGAACTTGAGACAAAAAATGTTATACATTAATAGGGTATAAACTTTCTTAGGAGTGGAAAAGGAACATCTAATATCAACCGCAAGTATGAATAATTGAAGGTCACTCTATAATTTGATATATGAAGAAGGGTTAATTTTGGTATTGTTGTAACGAGCTTCTCAAACAAAATAACTTTTATAGGAAGCATTTTTTGATATTATTTACTATTTATATCGAAAATCGCTTTCAAAATCTCAATTTTTTACGAGTGTTTTCTGATCTCACCACAAGATGTCGCTGTCGTCCATTTTAAAAAATCATGACATTTAGAAATGACGAGTGATAGTAAGTCACAAGGAATAATTAACAATTATAATAATTAATAATTATAATTATATTAATAATACGACAAAATAATGTAATACCCTTAACTAAACTTCATAACTTAATACACTTAAGCCCAATAACATAAAGCAATTTGATTTTTTAAAATTGCCTACAGCGACATCTAGTGATGGTATCAGAAAACACCCATAAAGAATTGAAATTTTGAAAGCGATTTTGAACAGAAACAGCAAATGATATCAAAAAATGCTTCCTATAAAAGTTATTTCGTTTGAAATGCTCTTTCCAATAATACCAAAATTAACCCGTCATCATATACCAAATTATAAAATAACCTTCAATTATTCATACTTCCGGTTGATATTAGATGTTTCTTTCCCACTCATAAGAAAGTTTATACCATATTTGTGTATCAAATTTTTTGTTTCAAGTTGCTAGGACTTATAGTTTTCGTGTAAATCAGGTGGTACGTGTGGTCTGGGACACCTGTATAATAAAATATTGAACGAATGGAAGGTTTTTGGAATGTTTTTAGATAAAAATTAAAAGGTAAAAAACGTAAAAAGATGTGGGCTCGTCCGGGATTTGAACCCGGGACCTCTCGCACCCTAAGCGAAAATCATACCCCTAGACCAACGAGCCAGTTATGAAGCTTTTTTTAAATTTTTTTGGTAACAATTAGAAGAAATTTGACTTTTCTAGTTCAAAATAGAATCTTTTAAGTTCGTTTTAGTGTAAAAATTATTTTCTAATCTCAATAAATAAATCCTGTACGATTTTTTTAAAGATGATCAATTTTCTTTTAAAGTTAGGTTAGTTACCTGTCAAAAATGTTCACCAAGTTTAAGAATTTTTTTAATTTTTTTGGTAAAAAATAGAACAAATTTGACTTTACTAATTCAAAATAGAATCTTTTAAGTTCGTTTTCGTGTAAAAATTATTTTCTAAACTCAATAAATAAACTCTGTACGATTTTTTAAAGATGATCAAATTTTCTTAAAAGTTAGGTTAGTTAACTGTCAAAAAAATTTTACCAACTTTAAGAATTTTTTTAATTTTTTGGTAACAATTAGAATAAATCAGACTTTTTTAAACCAAAATAGAATGATTTTACTTCAATTTAATGCAAAAATCATTTCTTAGTTCTTATAAATAGAATCGTTATGATTTTTTAAAATTGGACAAAACATTTTCTATTAAAATTTTTCAAAAATTTTTTTTGGTAATACTTAAAATAAATTTACCTTTTACAATAAAAAATACAATCTTTTAGCTTTAATTTAAATCAAAAATCATTTTTTAATTCCTATAAATAAAGTCTAGGCGATTTTTTAAACTTACTTTGATTTAAAAACCATATTAATGAGGCTTCTTTTAATGTTATACCTTTTATATTTCAGGTCCAATTTCAAGTTCTTTCGTCAACAAATACGGCTGTCGAACGGTAACACTAGCAGGAACATTTTTAGCAAGCGGATGTTTAATAATAAGTTATTGGGCAAACAGCGTAACAGTTCTTTGTATAACAATCGGTTTAGGAACCGGGCTCGGTTTTGGATTAATTTATTTACCAGCAATAGTAAGCGTAACCATGTATTTCGATAAAAAAAGATCTTTAGCAACCGGAATAGCCGTTTGCGGATCCGGATTTGGCACCTTCATTTTTTCCCCAATCATAACATATCTTCTACAAGAATACGGATGGAGAGGAGCAATGCTAATCTTAGCGGGAATCGTTTTAGAATGTCTCATCTTCGGAGCACTTTTCAGACCGTTAGAATACGAAAAGAAGAAAAAACCAAAATTAATCAACAGCGAGATACCTTTAAGAAATTCCCAAAAAGAATTAGATCTTCACATCTCAGATCCGAGTTTAAGAAAAATTATTTTCGACTCGAACAAACCGAATATTCACCGACCGAGAAGTATGGGACATTTTACCGACAATAAAAATGTTAAATTCGAACAAAACGGAAATATTTCAAACGGTAAATTAAAAAACGACGCTACATATCGATTAGCTACCAGTCAACCTTTATTAACACAATCAGAAGGTGGACGTAAATTTTTATTTAGAGGACCACTTTACAAACCGGATGTTTTTTACCAAAGAAGTTTAGGTAATTTAAGTACTACGATGTCTAGGATGAGTTTAAGAAGCATAGAAGCCGAAAAGATTGCAGCAATCGAACCGCAAAAGACTAAAATATGCGGTATCGTTTGTTCGAGAGAAACGAAAGACACTTTAAGGGAAATGTTAGATTTTAGTCTTTTTAAAGACATCCTTTTTATACTTTTTACGGTTAGTAATTTCTTGACGAGTGTTGGATTTAACATGCCGTATGTTTACATCGTTTCGAGAGCGAGATCTTTGGATATCGATCAAATCCAAGCTAGTTATTTGTTGTCGATTATTGGAATTGCCAATACGGTTGGGAGAATTATTTTGGGGTATATATCTGATAAACCGTGGGTGAATAGACTTTGGGTTTACAACGTATGCCTTACAATTTGTGGTGTTTGTAAGTATAATTTAATTTTTATTCCTTATAAGTTAGTTTTTGTATCGGTGGAAAAATTGAAAATTTTTACAAAGTTTAGGAATTTTTTTAATTTTTTTGGTAACAATTAGGAAAAATTTGACTTTTTTAGATCAAAATAGAATCTTTTAAGATCAATTTAGTGTAAAAATCATTTCCTAATCTCAATAAATAAACTCTATATGATTTTTTAAAGATGGTCAATTTTTTTAAAATTAGGTTAGTTAACTGTCAAAAAATTTTACCAACTTTAAAAATTTTTTTAATTTTGTTGGTAATAATTAGAAAAATTTGACTTTTTTAATCCAAAATAGAATATTTTATGTACAATTTAATACAAAAATCTTTTCTTAGTTCTTATAAATAAAGTCGTAACGATTTTTTAAAGTTGGTCAATTTTTCTAAAAAGTTGGGTTAGTTAACTGTCAAAATTTTTACTATATTAAAGAATTTTTTTTAATTTCTTTGATAACAAATAGCACAAATTTGACTTTTTTAATTTAAAATAGAATCTTTTATGTACAATCTAATATAAAAATCTTTTCTTAGTTCTTATAAATAAAGTCGTGACGATTTTTTAAAGTTGGTCAATTTTTCTAAAAAGTTGGGTTAGTTAACTGTCAAAAATGTTTACTAAACTTAAGAATTTTTTTAATTTTTTTGTTAATAATTAGAACAAATCTGACTTTTTTAATCCAAAATAGAATCATTTATGTACAATTTAATATAAAAATCTTTTCTTAGATCTTATAAATAAAGTCGTGACGATTTTTTAAAGTTGGTCAATTTTTCTAAAAAGTTGGGTTAGTTAACTGTAAAGAATTTTTACTAACTTTAAGATTTTTTTAAATTTTTTTGATAACAATTAGAGCAAATTTGGCTCTTCTAATCCAAAATTGAATCTTTTAAGTTCAATTTAGTATAAAAATCTCTTCTTAGTTCTTATAAATAAAGCCGTAATGATTTTTTTAAAGTTGATCAAATTTTTCTAAAAAGTTGGGTTAGTTAACTGTCAACAAATTTTTACCAACTTTAGGATTTTTTTTAATTTTTTTGGTAAGACGTAGAACAAATTAGACTTTTCTAGCTCAAAATAGAATCTTTTAGGTTCGTTTTTGTGTAAAAATTATTTTTCAATCTCAACAAATAAACTCTGTGCGATTTTTTTAAAGATGGTCAAATTTTCTTAAAAGTTAGGTTAGCTGTCAAAAAATTTTTACAAACTTTAAGAATTTTTTTAATCTTTTTGGTAACAATTAGAACAAGTTTGGCCTGTTTAGTTCAAAATAGAATCTTTTAACTTCGCTTTACTGTAAAAATTATTGTCCAATCTCAATAAATAAAGTCTGTGCGATTTTTTAAATGTGGTCAATTTTTCTTAAAAGTTAAGTTAGTTAACTTTTAAACTCTTTGTTTTCTAGTAAAGATGTAATCGTATTTGATATTAAATTAAACGCTTTAATGATTTTTGGGGAGATTTAAGAATTTTAATTATTTTAATTCTTTCAATTTTCGATTTTTCAAAAATAAAAAATCCAAAAACAATCTTAGAATAAAATTCTATAAAAAATCAATAGAAAATTAAATTTCCTTTAATTTGAGTACAAACATGACATATCTAGCTTTTATACTTTCGGAGATATATCGATTTCTAACCTAAAAAAATAATCGACGATTGTCATTTTTTAAATCGACGTAACTTTTTTGTTTTTTCGTCAAAATATAGTCGTTTGTTGTCAAATTTAAAGTTTCTTTAGTGCCCTAAGAATTTTTCACCTAAAAAGTTAATCGACGACTGTCATTTTTTTTAAATCGACGCAACTTTTTGTCTTTTGTTGAAATATAGCCGTATTTGATATCAAATTAAATGTTTTTTAATCATTTTTAAGGATATTTAAGAATTTTAAGGTATTTAAAATTCGTAATTTTCGATTTTTCAAAAATAAAAAATCCAAAAACAATTTTAGAATAAAATTTCTATAAGATATCGTTAGGAAATTAAATTTCCTTTAATTTGAATACAAACATGACATATCTAGCTTTTATACTTTCAGAGATATATTGATTTCTTACCTAAAAAAATAATCGACAATTGTCATTTTTTAAATCGACGTAACTTTTTTGTTTTTTCGTCAAAATATAGTCGTTTGTTGTCAAATTTAAAGTTTCTTTAGTGCCCTTTAAGGATTTTTCACCTAAAAAGTTAATCGACGACTGTCATTTTTTTTTTAAATCGACGCAACTTTTTAATTTTTCAAGAGTAGAGACTTTTGGATCCATCTTTTCACCAGGAAGTAATATGATTTGAAATAAACGATATCTTCTGCACTTAACTGGTTTATTGTTATAAAATAGCCTTACATGTTTCGACTGTATGTCATCATCAGAGGTAATTTAGTCTTAAATAAATTGATTCAAAAGGTGGATTAACATTGTTCAGTTGGAATATAAGTTTTTTACCATTAATACACACAAGTTACCTTAACAAACTCTTAAATCAGCACGAGGATATGTGAGAAGTTAAAATGAAAATCGGAAATGATTTCCGATCCGGGAATCATTTCCGATTTTCATTTTAACTTCTCACATATCCTCGTGCTGATTTAAGAGTTTGTTAAGGTAACTTGTGTGTATTAATGGTAAAAAACTTATATTCCAACTGAACAATGTTAATCCACCTTTTGAATCAATTTATTTAAGACTAAATTACCTCTGATGATGACATACAGTCGAAACATGTAAGGCTATTTTATAACAATAAACCAGTTAAGTGCAGAAGATATCGTTTATTTCAAATCATTTTTAATTTTTGTTGAAATATAGCCGTATTTGATATTAAATTAATGTTTTTTAATCATTTTTAAGGATATTTAAGAATTTTAAGGTATTTGAAATTCGTAATTTTCGATTTTTCAAAAATAAAAAATCCAAAAACAATTTTAGAATAAAATTTCTATAAGATATCGTTAGAAAATTAAATTTCCTTTAATTTGAATACAAGCATGACATATCTAGCCTTTACACTTTCTTAAATAGATCGATTTTTAACCTAAAGAAATAATCGACGTTTGTCATTTTTTTAATCGACGTAACTTTTTTTGTTTCTTCCTCAAACTATAGTCGTTTATTGTCAAATTAAAAGTTTTTTAGTGCTTTTTAAAGATTTTTTACCTAAAAAAAAGACAATCGACGACTGTCATTTTTTTTTTTAATCGACGTAACCTCTTTGTTTTTTTGTCGAAATATAGCCGTGTATGATATCAAATTAAATGTTTTTTAATCATTTTTAAGGATATTTAAGAATTTTAAGGTATTTAAAATTCGTAGATTTTCGATTCTTCAAAAATAAAAAATTGAAAAACAATTTTGGAATAAAATTTTTATAAAGAATCGTTAGGAAATTAAATTTCCTTTAATTTGAGTACAAACATGACCTATCTAGCTTTTGTACTTTCGGAGATATATCGATTTTTAAGCTAAAAAAATAATCGACGACTGCCACTTTTTTAATCGACGTAACTTTTTTTGTTTTTCGTCAAAATATACTCGTCTGTTGTCAAATTAAAAGTTTGTTTAGTGCCCTTTAAAGATTTTTAACCTAAAAAACAATCGACGATCGTCATTTTTTTAATCGACGTAACTTCCTTGTTTTTAATCGAAACATAGTCGTGTTTGGTATCAAATTAAAGGATTTTTAAAAATCTTTAAGAATATATAAAAATCAATTGAAATAAAACCGATTTAATCCTCGTTTTATAATTTATTTAAATAACCAATTCAATAATTTTCAAAATAATAACGAAATTTTAAATAATTTGTCAAAAAAATTAACATCTCACTTAATTTATTATTAAATCTTTTAATATTTGGTAAATATTTTTATAAAACCCGATTAATCTTGATTTAAACCTTGTAAAATTTTCCAATTTACAAAGATCTAAAGCGTCCACCGACCTTATCTCCTCTTACTTTTGTTTGAAATCAGACCTTCGACCCCCCAAAGAGTTCAAGAACAAGTTTATAAATACGAAACTGTGTACGTAATTGGTGCGATAATAAATTTATCATGGATGTTGTAGTAATAACGTACGTAATTTTATGTGTAAATTGGCCAAATAAAAGGGGATTTACAAAATATTTATAGCACTTAATTAAATCGCCTCGTTTATTAAATCGTCATTTATTAAAAAAAAATAAAATAAAATAAAATTCAAAGGGAAAATAATTATCTAATTATTTATTTAATAATAATTCATTTATTTAAATAGAATTATAAATAGAATAGAAACACTCAAAAATATACTTTTAAAATAAATATTTTGGTTTCAAAAATAGTTTATTTGGTTACATACTGTATGTAGGTTGAAAATAAGCGAATAAAACAGCTAATTAATTTCTAAAAACAAACTCGTTTCGTAAATATAATAAAATGTTGAACGAATGGAAAGTTTTTAGGAGTGTTTTTAGATAAAAATCGTTAGAAAAAAGTGGAAAAAGTTATAAAAAGATGTGGGCTCGTCCGGGATTTGAACCCGGGACCTCTCGCACCCTAAGCGAAAATCATACCCCTAGACCAACGAGCCAGTTATAAAATGACTTTTAAATCGGGTATATAAACGTAAACGTTATCTTTATTATATTTAATTGTTTACAATTTAATTATTTTTTAATTTAATTTGATATTAATTTCTACGTAATTATGGTTCTTAGAAAATATTAATTTAATTATTTCAAAATAAAGTATATTTTCTTTAATTAGTTTAAACTTATTTAAGCTTCAAAAATATCTATTAATTTTATTTTTAATATACAGGATGATTTTCTTTAATATAATATGATTTTTTTTCAGCTACAGCTTTGAGTGCCTTCGCTTTAGACTTCTACACCTTAGCGATTTACGCCTCGATCTTTGGGTTTACAATAGGAGCATATGTCGGTTTAACATCGGTACTTTTAGTGGATTTCTTGGGATTGGAACGACTTACGAACGCTTTTGGTTTACTCTTACTATTTCAGGGTATTGCTTCGTTAATTGGTCCACCAATTGGAGGTAAATATATACTATAGAAACTCACCAATCCGTCCTTATTCGAGTTTAATCTAAAAAAGATTTTATTTAAGATTTTTTTTTAATTTTGTGATAATAATTAAAACAAATTTGGTAAATTTACTAAAAAATACATACAGTGTCCTCCGGTTATAACGAACTTCTGGTTATAATGAACGAACGTAATAGTCCCGAAAATATTTAAATACAATACTATCACATTTGATGTAAAGTGAACAAACGTCTTCCTTATACTCCTCATACAGGGTCCTTCTTCTCCCTTACGTTATTGTCTACCTCCCCAACTCACGCGCGAGTACAGTAAAGCTACATCTCTTATCACTGACAAAAATTAAACTCAAGTACTTAGGGAAAGTTATCAAAAGATACGGGAGATATTTTTTACCAACATTGTACACGAATAGGATATGGAATTAACCAAGAAAAAACGTAAAATAGCTTTGTTGGTTGATAATTGCCCTGCTCACCTGAACATCCTTAATTTAAATTCGATGCAGTTAATTTTTATGCCACCAAATACAAGCAGTAAACTTCAGCCAATGGACCAGGGGATAATTCATTCTCTCAAAAGTCATTACCGACAACATCTTTTATTGAAAATTGTGCAAGGATTATATGCAAATTCTCCTATTAAAGTAACCGAGTCAACGATTAAAAATTGCTTCAAAAAAGCCGCATTCTACGTCAACAATGAAGTAGATATAAATTAAATAAATTTAATTCATGATTTTTTTTAATCACCGCTTATAACGAACCGATTTTCAGGTCCCTTGAGAGTTCGTTATATCCGGAGTACACTGTATTTCATTCTTTTAATTTCTTTCATAATCTCTATAAAATAAATTTCATAAGGTTAAATTAGATTTAGAAAAAAAGGTTTCTGGCCTCAAAAATTATTTTAAATTTTTTGGTAATAATTGGAAAAAAATTGATAATTTAATTCAAAAATAGACATTTTAATCTATCTTTCCTGAAATTTTCCTTTCTATACTACTGTAAATAAATCCACTATGATTCTTTATAGTTGATAAAAGTTTTAGATATGGTTTAAAAATCATTCGTGTTTAATTTTTTTTTTTTTAATTTTTCAGTAATAGTTAAAGTAAATTTGATGGTTTTAGTATAAAATAGACATTTTATTCTAGTATTCCTTCAAATTTCTTTTCATCAATTCGCACAAATAAATTCAGCATGGTTTTTTAAAGTTGGTGAAAATTTTATAAGGTTATGTTAGGTTCGACCAAAAAAAGTTGGGTATTTTTGGGAATTTTTTTGAATTTTTTGGTAATAATTAGAACAAATATTATTAATTTACTAAAAAATAGACATTTTAATTCACGATTCCTTAAAATTTTCTTTCTTTAACTTTCATAAATAAATCCAGTGTGATTTTAAAGTTGGTCTAACAATAAATTTTATATGGTTAGATTTGATCAAAAAAGTTCGGTACTTTTGGGTATTTTTTTGAAATTTTTTGAGAATAATTAGAACAAATACGGTTAATTTACTAAAAACTAGACATTTTAGTTCGTAATTTCTTGATGTTTCCTTTCATCAATTTTCGCAAATAAATCCACTATAATTTTTTAAAGTTGGTAAAAATTTTCTAAGGTTATGTTAGGTTCGATCAAAAAAGTTCGGTAATTTTGGGATTTTTTTTTTATTTTTGGGGATAATTAGAACAAATACGATTAATTTACTAAAAAATAGATATTTTAGTTCGTAATTCCTTAAAGTTTTCTTTCTTCAATTCTCACAAATACATCCACTATGATTTTTTAAAGTTGGTCAAAATTTTACAAGGTTATGTTAGGTTCGATCAAAAAATGTTGGTAATTTTTTTGAGAATAATTAGAACAAATACGATTAATGTTCTAAAAAATAGACATTTTAATTTATTATCTCTTAAAGTTTCCTTTCTTCAATTCGCCCAAATAAAGTCAGTATGATTTTTTAATGTTGGTCAAAATTTTATGAGGTTATATTATGTTCGATCAAAAAATTTTGGTACTATTGGGAATTTTTTAAAATGTTCTAAGAATAATTAGAACAAATTCAATTTATTTACTAAAGAATAAACTAGAATAGGGAATTTTTTATTTTAATGTGTTCTCGCAATCGTAAAAATTTTATCTTGTGTATTTGGTTATTTATAACATCTTTTAATTCTATCTATGTACTTTATTTACGTAATCCAAGTTTTTAATTAAAGGCAAATTACCTCTGAGAATGATTTTAGACAGAGACATATAAGGATTATTAAACCAATAAACCAAATAAGTACTGAAAAAAATACATTTCATTCCACATCTTAACAGATATGGATGAAAAAGTGGATCACAATCAAACTTTACCTGATTAAAAAATAGACATTTCAATCTGTCTTTTCCAAAGTTCCTTTCCTTTTATTTCGGTAAACACAGTAAAACATCGCTAATCTGACAATCATGAACCCCTTCAACTGCAATTTATTTTGAGTCAGCACCATTGATACAGATAATTTACTTCTCTTATTGATAGTTTTAAGAAGAGTTATTGATACAGAGACTTACGGGTTTGTTGCTCAAATAACTTGTAATTATTCAACATTCATTAATTTCTGACAAGTACAGCTCGTCATGAACAGTTTGCTCGAGAAAGTTCCTAACGAAGTGGACTCGTTATTTCAGTTCAAAGATGAATTCTCTACGACTTTTTAGTTTTTCTCTCAAAAGTAAAATTCTAATCTAACTTAATTAACATGTTTATTAAAAGCTGTCAATTTCTAAAAATTCATATCTAAAAAATACATGTTGTTGAGACTTGAAAATTTTATGGGGATTTAGATTAAAATTTAATCTTCGTTTCTACCAAACATAAATTTTCCACGACTTTTAGTTTTTCCATCAGACGAGAAAATATAACTCAATGTGGTTAATTAACATTTTTAAACATTCTAGAAATCAGGCTACATTCTAAAAGTAGAACATCTTGAAAACGCCTTTAGTTATTACAATGAAATTTTTGGTGTTTATTATCTTAGAAATGCTGCATCATTTGCTACTAAAACAATCTCTTTTATTGACAACATATAGATAAGTGATACCAAGAAAGTATATTTTACGTGCTAACGTTTTAGCACTGTTGAATTCTACGATTTTAATCGCAAAATTTACAATATCGAAGTTTTTTCATCATCAATCACGATTATAAAGTTTTTGAAATGAAAAAGACTCACCAAGCGAATGTTGTTTCCTTAAAAGTCTCCTAAAAAAATATAAGAGAAAATATTTTTTTTTTTAATTCTTAATAAATCAAAAGTATTTTACCTGGTAACATTGATAATTTTGTAACAAATTTGTCTATTTTTAAAAATTCGTGTCTAACTAGTAAGAAACTAATTGTTGTTAAGACTTAAAATTTTATGAGAATTTAGATTAAAACTTAATCTTTATTTTTCCCAAAAATAAATTTTTCGCGGCTTTTAATTTATTTTTTACCGAAAAGAAATTCTCACCTAACTTAATTAACATGTTAATTAAAATTTGTCAATCTTTAAAAATTCATATCTAAGAAACTAATTGTTTCTAAGATTTAAAATTTTATGGGGATTTAGACTAAAACTTAGTTTTTATTTCTACCAAAAATTGACTTTCTACGATTTTTACTTTTTCTCTCAGAAAGGAAAATGTAACACAATGGCAATTAAAAATCCATCAACTTTAAAAATTCATCAAAAATTCATTTTTACAGATTTTGATTTGACTTTTTTTCTAAATAGAACCTAAAACATTCTAATTTTAATTAGAACAGATCGTTTTATTCCAAGTGTTGTCAAAAAAATTTAAAAAACTTTCAAATTTGGTAAGCATTTTTGACACTTCTTAACCTAATTTAAGAAAATCAATCAACTTTAAAAATTCATCAAAAATTCGTTTTTAAAGATTTTGATTCGGTTTTTTTCTAAATGAAACTTAAAACATTCTAATTTTGATTAAAAAAGACCGTTTTATTCCAAGTGTTGGCAAAAAAACTAAAAAAATGTTCAAAATTGGCAAACAGTTTTGACACTACTTAACCTAACTTAAAAAAATCCATCAACTTAAAAAATTCGTTAAAAATTCATTTTTGAAGATTTTGATTTGATTTTTTTTCTAAATAAAACCTAAAACATTCTAATTTTAATTAAAAAAGATCGACTTATTCTACACATTGTCAAAAAAATTTTAAAAATTTTCAAGGTTAGTAAACATTTTTGACACTTATTAACAACTAAAAAAATTCATCAAAAATTCATTTTTAAAGATTTTGATTTGATTTTTTTCTATATGAAACTTAAAACATTCTAATTTTAATTAAAAAAGACCGTTTTATTCCAAGTATTGTCAAAAAAATTTAAAAAAATTTCAAAGTTGATGAACATTTCTGACATTTCTTAGCCTAATTTAAGAACATAAATCAACTTTAAAAATTCATCAAAAATTCATTCTTAAAGATTTTGATTTGAGTTTTTTTCTAAATGATACTCAGAACATTATAGTTTCAATTAAAAAACCGTTTTGTTCTAAATTTTACCAAAAGAATTAAAAAATTTTTCAAAGTTGGAAAAAAAATTTTTGGTTAAAAAAATGTTTTCGATAAAATTTCATTTTTTTAATAAAATTAATTTTTTATACAATAATTTTTTTTATATTTTAGGTGCATTATACGACTTTTCACAATCCTACGACGCAGCATTTTATCTTGCTGGAGTTTGCATAACAATAAGTGGATTAATGTTATTCGTCGTTCCTCCAATTCAAAGGCACGCCGAGGCGAAAAGGAAAGCAGAAAATGTCACGAACATATAGCAATCATTGTTTGATAAATTAGATTCTAAGTATGGAACGTTTTATAACACACTTTGACGATGGAGATTTGGAAGTTTGTTTTTAATAAGGAAATGAAGTGTCTGCGATGTAGACAATGTGATTCGTTTAAAAACTATTTTTAATACTATTTTAGTGTATTTTATTGAATTTCCATAGCAGCTAATTAAATGTATACAAAAATATTAAAATAATAAGTGTAAAAGAGAATTTATTTTGTTTAAAATTTATTATTAATTAATTAATTTTTAAATTTCTTTATACATATTCTTTTTTGTATTTTGTAATGATTTTTTTATATATTTTGGATAGTTCCTATTATATAGATTTTTATATAATTAATCATATTTATAGATATTTAACACTGTGATTCATCTATTTTTTTTTTGTAAATAATAATGTACATATCATAAGAAAAAAAAAGTGTTAAAGTGTTACAAAAAAAATATTAAATTTCGTTACCTATTCTTAATTTATTATTACTCTTCACAAATGTACAAATTACCAAAAATTAGAATTTATTAATAAGTAGAAATAATATAATAATATATTCTTGATATAAATTTTTATGCTATTACTAATTATTATTATTACTATCAATTATTTTAAAAAAGATTCGTGTGTTAATTTGAGTCACACATTTAATTGAATCGATTAATATTCTATTACATAACCGAAATTTATTTATATTTTATTTTTGTATTCATTACAACACTTTAATTAAATAAGATATTAATCATTTATGTTGAGAAATGAGTGACTCAAATATCATGACTGATCATGTTTCGTATGAATCATGAACGCGTGAAGAATTTATTAATTGTATGAATGATCTTTTAGTACATTCTAAGTGTTTACATGTATTTATTATTAAACGATGAATTTAATTAATTTTAAATAGACTTTTTCTTGTGTATAATATTTTTCCTTCCAATAAAAATCCAAAAATGTACATTAAAATACAAAACTTTTGAAATTAGAACAGATTTATAAAATGTAATCATTTCTTTCTTTTTTTAAATATAAAAAATTTATAACTTTTTTAGACAAATTTAATCTAGTAGGAAACAGAATCTAGTAACTTTTTAAAATAACTTACGACAGTTTTATAAAATCTAGTAAGATTTTAAACGAAATTAACGAATTCAGTTTTTAAATAAATCTATGACAATTATAAAATTTAGTAACGATTTGAACGAAATTGTTAAATAAAGGAACTTTTTGGAAAATTGGTGACAATTTAGGTTTTTTTAATAAATTTATAAAGTTAACTCATTTTTTTTTTTTATTTAATGGACATTTGGAAATTTGTTTACAAAATCAGATAACTTTTTCGAATTAATTTATAACGATTTGATAATATCTCTCAAAATTTTGAACAAATTTACAGAATTTAATATCTTTACTTCTTATTAATTGATTAGTGTTTTAGTTAATAGGAATAATTGATTAACTTCTTTTGTGCAAATGTACACAATCTTGTAATTTTTTTAACTTTATGAAAATTTGATAACGTTTTTGGACAACTTATGTTTCTTATAAAATAATATCTAATAATATTATTTTAAATATAACACAATGCATTAACGTACATACACTAAATAACAGCATCGAACAAACGACCGCTCAGCAAAAAAAAAAATGCTTTAGCGGCTAGAGAATCATTAGTTTCGGCTAAAGTATAGCTGAAAATTTCCAAGGCGCTTTTATTCCGAAAGCACATCCCTCATTCGATCAGCAGAACTAAAACACTTCCAATATCTGGTATGAACAATATTTGACGGTGACGCCATCACACCATGAAACCCAACATCCAACATTGACGATAAGGAATTCAACGAATAAATTGGGAAAGGCAACTGTAACAATCTGGGTTATTATTTTTGCTCGTAGTGTGTTACGAACCTATGGAGAAAGCGGGAGAGCGTTATAGAAAGGTGGGAAAAGGGAAGAAATCCTCTGGGAGTCGATGGAAAGCGACGCGAAAAAAAAACAATTAATTAGAGAGTGAGTACTGAGACTTGAGAACAGGTAGGTGGTAACTAGTAAAGAGAAAAGTGGAAGATTGGGTAATCGGTGAATATCAAGGAAAGAGGGATAGAAGTATTCAACGGACAATAGTAGTAAGTAGGATTAAGACATTTGTTTTGTAGACGTAGAACCATTCCATAAATTCGAATGATTTAATAGGGATTAATTTACTACATTCAGGGTTTGTTTTTGTTGGTGTTTTATTTTATTAACAATTAAATTAGGTTAGTCATAAAACTAGCCTGGAAACTAGTGGTGAAACTAACCTGGAATACGGCCGCGTAGACCTTTTGTCCACTCAGGAGCTGGTAGCACAAGAATTCTGCTGTAGGCAAAGACTTGATCAGAAAATATCTACTTTTGTTATATTGTGACGGATGTGAGGGTTGGGGGTGCCCGATCGAAAAGAAATAGATTTTACGCACACAGATTTTTATTATTTTCTTATAACATTCTTTATAACAACTTGCTATAATGATCGTCTGATTACAAGTGTCCCTTTTTTACACGGTGTCGCCACAAAGGTCCCTCGAAGCCCTCCCCTTTCCTAGTCCTTTTTTATGCCAATTCAGTTCCTTTCTCAGTTTTCTATTTCTTTGGTGTTTACTAGAAACATCGACTGCTGGTCACCGACCGGTCTTCAATTTTGCGCAAATCACTTATGCGATTTCGTCACAATATGACTAAACCCTGACGTTCTTGAATTTATATGCCAATTCAATTTTCAAATATATGGAAAATAGATTCTTCCGTCACCTCGATTAACACTTTAACGACTGTTCTCGAATTTAAATATTTCTTATGTATGACTTGTTAGAAATTTCTTTGCAGTCCTTAATGTGTTAATCCGACGATACTTGCACGCCCTAGTTAAGAAAAGCACTATAAACACGACACGTTTTTAATTGACATAAATACAGTTTCTGATTTTGGATTATACAAAGGGTTAATTTACAATGTGTACTACAACATAGAAGTCAAAATTTTTTTATGGAAGAGAGTGGATCAATCTCTGACGAGCAGAATACCTCGAGTAACAGTAAACAACATGTACTCAAACTTCTTCACTCCCTTTCAAAGCGTCCATCAAAGTTCACCCCTGTCAGCCTCGTTTTACAACACATATTACCATGCTATTGCCACAATCTGGGTAAAGCCCCAAATGGGGGTCATTGTATACTGCGGAGTTAGCACAAACACCTAATCGAACGAGCATAAAAAGGCAGAGAATACACTGGAAAGGACTTCTTAGTTCTTGGTCATCAGCCCCACCGTCAGCTCGTTCGAAGAGGTTCCAGGTGCTAGCTCCACCCGTAAAGTCAATAAAGGCAGTTAAGGAAACCTCTACTAATGGGTTACTTGTACGTCGCTCTCTCCTACGAGCGTCAGTGCAGCTCAAAGGGAAGTCAGAACTAAAAAGTAAGTATACCTTTTTCTTATTTCACCCCGTAATCAGAAACAAGCGAGTGACTCGTGACTATATTTACTCTGCAAATCTACATTATCCAAAAAAAACCTATACATACTCCTGTTTGCCGAGAACACAATATTAACTTCACATAATAAAAACCTAAATAATATAACCAATAAATTCCAAGCTCCATGGACCAGTTCAATTTGCGGAAAGTTTTGCCAAACCTGAAAATATCGACTATTTCAAATCGACGAATATAGACAGGAAGCACTATATCACACCATTGCCTACAATAAAATACCTTGGCATTCGACAGTCAACTTAAACTAACTAAACATTGAGAGCTTGTTGTGAACCGCAAAAGCTGATAATAAAATAATAATAATAGTTATGATACATTAATTAGATTCATAGAAACTAAGTATGAGTTCCCACTTTTAAGACAGGAAGGTTTCGCGCCTAATAGGGGGGTAGGTTGTTTACATGATTGCGCAGTGGACCGACGTAGGATATGAGTCCTTGCAGAGCTAAACGAAGGAACTTTTCTTCAACTTTCCGACGATTTTATTAAATAGATTCGTTAATTCGAGATTCGTCGTTAAACCTTTGTCTTAAAGTCTTTTCCATCCATTATTTTTGAATACACTTCCTCTCCGTCTTTAGTTCATGTTGTGCATTTAACTTTGTCGAATTTGTTGTGAAATTTTAATAAATCGCATATTGAAAATTATTATTACTCGCGAGCGATATTTTGGGTGATTGTTTTATTTACGGTTCCGGTCCACCGCGTATAAAGACTTATCGAACTCTACTTTTGGATTAATTATGCCAGATCGAGCAATTTTTTGGTAAGTTTTGTAAAGTGTAACTAACCTCCACGAAACAACGTATCAACTAGATGTAAGTTATCTTTTTATTTGTTTGTTTTTGTAGTTAATTTTGTTTGAGTTTATTAAATATTATTAAATATAACTCCTCCCTTATTATTGTGTTCGTACCCGGATTACCAATAGTGATAATAAATAAGGCAGGCAAGTGAAGTTTTCGATTCTTAAAGTCCTCATTACTCAACTCTCTCTTAGCGTTGTTGAGGTTCTGCTCAACGCTAGCGCCTTTTGCATCCCCAAAATTTAAATTGTCGTTGCTGGCGGTAGCCGCTCGCCGTCAACACCCCATTGGCTCAGGACAAGCTCTAATATACAGGTGTCACGTTTTGATTGCCCAATCTTTTACTGACATATTCCTTTGCTAAAAATAAGTCAAAAAGTTCTAGAGAACATGGGTTCAAAAGTGACTCGTTTTCAAAATATTGGAAGTTTAGTTCCATACTTTTACCTATTACGTGCTAACATAATCGAAGTGTATTTATTAAAATAAGGTTCGATAAATCGTCATCATTAAATTACACTGGTTAGATACAAAGGTTTATCGTGACCATTGCAACTACTTAATAATTTAATTTAAATTCACTGCAGTACTCTTATTAATAGGTCAACACATGAAATTAAAACCTGGAATATCTCGAAAATTAACCACTTTCGGACATATGTTCATTAGGACTTTCTTGTTTGCTTTCAGTTAAGGAATACGCCAATGAAGGATCGGATAATCAAAACGGGATACCTGTATAAAAGCAAGGGAATTTCGTTTGAGCACGCAACAAACTATGTTCAAAAGTATTTGCAGACACATACTGTCGTCTTTCGTCTTTATTAAACTCTCAGCGTTACTCGTCTTTCGTCTTTACACATCTTTCCAATACTTTATTCTCTACTCAACTCTCGTCGTTATTCATCTTACGTCGTTTTATATCTAAACCCAACTCTCGTCTTTATTTAACTAACTCTCTTCACCACAGAAGAATATGAGCTCTTCATCTAGCGTTTCCGCACTTACCCAAAATATATTTCCATGCCAAACCCTCTATACCTACTTCCACACTCTTCTTACCAATAGAAACTTAACCTAGTCAAATGATAATAAAAAATAATCACTTCCTACAGATGTTATAAACAAAGCCTAAAGGAAAAGTCTACAAATCATAACGAAAATAAGACATCCGAACAAAGCATTATACAACATCAGAAACGAACAACTATATAAACGGACGCAAATAACACCAATAAGGCAACATCACGATAAACTTAAACTGAAATTTATTTAAAATCGTTAGAACGAAGACATATTAGACAGACTGTGCATTATACTGACTGATACCACCCAAAGACAACGAAGCTCTACTCAATACGAAATGCTAACGAACACGTAAAATAATGAAAAGCCTATTAAATCAATAGCCCAATAAAGCCTATTCTCTCTCTCTCTGTTCATAACATTTCTAACATTTTTGGACAAAACATAAATTAACCCTTTAAGCACAAGAATGATAGAAATTTGAAAATTTCCCCCTTAAAAAAATTTTCTTTTTTACCAAAACTTACATATTTGTCATTTATTTATATTATCACAATGATTCTTATCCACATTGAATAATAAAAAAAATCTATATGTGTTCTACGAGTTTTTATAGTAAAAAAATTAAGGTTTAACCTTGAAAATCATCAAAAAGGAAAAATCTTCAGCACTTGAAGTAGGTTTACATTTTCAAAATTTAAATCGTTCGCGCATTTAAATAATTAGTTCATATTTTGATTAACAGATGTCAACACCCAAATCTTTTTTATTAAAATTTTAATTTAATTAAGAAGCAAAAAAATCTTTTACTTACTAATTTCTATATTAGCAAAAATAACTAACAATTCCTTATTCTAAATTACAAAATTTTAAGAAAATCACTTATCTCTACGATTTAAAACTTTCACTAAACTATATCAATGATTACTTTCTTCCATTCTTTTAAACTTATATCGTCGCTTTCCTTTTACTCAAAGCGACAATTAACGCGTGTCTTAATCCTGGCAAATAGACAAGGTATGTAAGTACTGGTATAATAGCTGAGACCTAGAAACAATGAACTTTTAGTAAAAGTCAGGGTTAATCTAAAAATAATATTTGAAATCGAATTCAATCTTAAAATAAACCCAAATTTAGATTAATATTTTTTTGAGTTAAATTTAAAATTAAAAAAATACCTCTGCTCCTAAAGGAGCCATAACTGTTAAAGCAACAGGTATTTTTCCTTTTACATAAGGTATCCAAACGATTAAAATTGCACGAGGTACCCAAAATAGATAAGTTAAAATCGTCGTCATTCCAACAGCCTAAAATTAAAATTTACAGTAAACTGAAACATTATAGAAATCTGTAAATCAAAAATTACAAATTTACCTTTGTAGTATCTGTTTGATTATAACGTTTCCTTTTTGAAAATTGTTTTTCTTTAATTGTAGCAAAATATAAAAACGAACAACTTATTAAAATCGGTATAACTCCAGCTAAAATAATCACAGAAATGTTAAAAGATTTTTGATAGTCGTCACTTAATTTCCAATTTAATTCGCAAGCTGTACAAGTTGTATCGTAAATGTACTCGCTGTATCCCACCAAAGGAAAACTTGCTATGGTCATTGCAAAAATCCAACAGAAAACACTTGAAATTATGTAGAATTTATAAGAAAGTTCTTCTCCTTTGTGTAATGTTCCAACTGATAGATATCTTTCAACTCCCATAAATGCCAGAAGGGTTATTTGAAAAATTCCAACGGTTAATTTAAAGAAACCGAAGAGTTGACAAGCTGTGTATCCATATAACCATCTTTAATAAAACCATTTTTAGTAATTATTTTAAAGAAAATAAAAGTAATAATAAATAAACCTAGTTAATAAGGCTGAAAACGATGAAAAGATAACAACTAAAATTCCTCTTGCTATGCTAGATATACAAAAAGCAAGCATAAATAAATAACTTCTTGAAGAAACAATTTGATTTCTTATAAAAGCGATGAATAACCAAGCGTTTAAAACCAATCCTGTTATTCCTAGAAAAAAAAATTACAAAGTAAATTTTTTTTAATTGAACTTTCTAAAAATTGAACCAATTTTAAAAAATCGCACGGACTTTATTTATTAAAATTTTTAAAAAAAATTTGGAATATGAATAAATTGAAATGTCTATTTTTTATTAAACTTGATGAATTTATTCTAATTATTACCAAAAAAATTAAAAAAAAATTTAAATACACCAAAAATTTTTGGCCGAATTTAACCTCACTTTTTAAAAAATGAACTAACTTTAAAAAATCGCACAGACTTTATTTATTAAAATAAAGAAAAGATTTTTGGAATATAAATAAATTGAAATGGCTATTTTTTATTAAACTAGATGGATTTATTTTAATTATTATCAAAAAAATTAAAAAAATTTTCAAATACACCAAAAATTTTTGGCCGAATTTAACCTCACTTTTTAAAAATTGAACCAACTTTAAAAAATCGCGCAGACTTAATTTATTAAAATAAAGAAAAAATTTTTGGAATATGAATAAATTAAAATGTCTATTTTTTATTAAACTTGATGGATTTATTCTAATTATTACCAAAAAAATTAAAAACATTTTTAAATACACCAAAAATTTTTGGCCGAATTTAACCTCACTTTTTAAAAATTGAACCAACTTTAAAAAATCGCACAGACTTTATTTATTAAAATAAAGAAAAGATCTTTGGAATATAAATAAATTGAAATGTCTATTTTTTTATTAAACTTGGTG
The DNA here is from genome assembly GCA_036711955.1 of Digitonthophagus gazella. Lineage (NCBI taxonomy): Eukaryota > Metazoa > Arthropoda > Insecta > Coleoptera > Scarabaeidae > Digitonthophagus > Digitonthophagus gazella. Next base: position 12,720,120 of record JASCIT010000007.1, read on the forward strand.
GATTTATTCTAATTATTACCGAAAAAAAATAAAAAAAATTTAAATACACCAAAAATTTTTGGCCGAATTTAACCTCACTTTTTAAAAATTTTAATCAAGCTTAAAAAATCCCACAGACTTTATTTATTAAAATAAAGAAAAGATTTTTGGAATATAAATGAATTAAAATGTCTATTTTTTATTAAACTTGATGGATTTATTCTAATTATCACAAAAAAAAATTAAAAAAAATTTTAAATACACCAAAAATTTTTAGCCGAATTTAACCTCACTTTCTAAAAATTGAACCAACATTAAAAAATCGCGCAGAATTTATTTATTAAAATAAAGAAAAAAATGTTGGAATATAAATAAATTAAAATGTCTATTTTTTATTAAACTTGATGGATTTATTCTAATTATTACCAAAAAATTCTTAAGTACTCCAAAGATTTTTGACCGAATCTAACCTCGCTTTTTAAAATTTGAACCAACTTTAAAAAATCGCACAAACTTTATTTATTAAAATAAAGAAAAGATTTTTTGAATATAAATAAATTGAAATGTCTATTTTTGATTAAACTTGATGGATTTATTCTAATTATTACCAAAAAAATTAAAAAAATTCTTGAAAACTTCAATGTTCTTTTAATCTAACCCTAACCTTAAAAAGTTGCTCGATTTTAAAAAATCTTTGGAAGTTTATAGAGTTGAGAAACGATTTATACTTTAAATTAAACCTAAAAGATTCTATTTTACGATAAAATATTCAAATTTATCAAAGTCACTCAGATAGAATTTTGAGAAATTTTTAAAAACATTAACGCTCTTCCACCCAATTTAAAAAAAATGATCGACTTTAAAAAATCCCTAGAGGTTTTTTTATAGGGGTTAAGTAATGATTCATACATTAAATTAAACTTAAAAGATTCTATTTTATGAAAATAAAACCCGATTGAAATAAAAAAATCCTTATCACTTGGTTTTGTTGAGATTAAAAGACGATTTATTATTTACAATCTTAACCAACTTTAAAAATTCACAACGAGCTTATTTATGGGAATCAAGGAAAAATTTTTGAACTAGAAATAGATAAAAATATCTAGTTTTTATTAAAAACATCAAAATTGTTCTAATTGTTCTCAAATAATTTAAAAAAATTTTCAAAAACAGAGATGATTTTCGGTTGAAGCTAATATTGATAAGTTCACCCAACTTTAAAAATTCATACCGAGCTTATTTATAGGAATCAAGAAAAGATTTTCAAACTAGGAATAGATTAAAGTGTCTACTTTTTACCAAAATCATCAAAATTTTTGTAATCATTCCGAAATAATTTTAAAAAATTTTCAAAGATGTCGCTGATTTTTATTCGAACCTAACGAATTTCAACCAAATTTAAAAAATCGTACAGAGCTTATTTATCGGAATCAAGAAAAGATTTTTGAACTAGAAATAGATTAAAATGTCTACTTTTTAATAAAACCATCAAAATTGTTCACATTTTTCTAAAAGAATTTAAAACAATTTTCAAACAAGGTGATGATTTTTGACCAAACACAATATTGATAAATTCAACCAACTTTAAAAATTCACACTGAACCTATTTATAGGAATCAAGAAAAGATTTTTGAACTAGAAAGGTACTAAAGTGTGTACTTTTTACCAAATTCACCAAAATTTTCCTAATCATTACGAAATAATTTTAAAAAAATTTCAAAAATGTGGCTAATTTTTGTTCAAATCTAAGAAATTTCGACCAAGTTTTAAAAATCCTACAGAGCTTATTTATCGGAATAAAGAAAAAAAATTTGAACTAGAAATGGGTTAAAGTATCTACTTTTTACCAAATTTATCAAAATTTTCCTAGTCATTACGAAATAATTTCAAAAAATTTTCAAAGATGTCGCTGATTTTTGTTCAAATCTAAGAAATTTCGACCAAGTTTAAAAAATCCTACAAAGCTTATTTATCCGAATAAAGAAAAGCTTCTTGAACTAGAAAGGTACTAAAGTGTCTACTTTTTACCAAATTTACTAAAATTTTCCTAATCATTACGAAATAATTAAAAAAAAAATTTTAAAGATGAAGCTAATTTTTATTCGAATCTAACCAATTTCGACCAAGTTTAAAAAATAACACAGAACTTATTTATCAAAATGAAGATAAGATTTTTGAACTAGATACAAATTAATATGTCTACTTTTTAGTAAAACAACCAAAATTTTTCCAATTGGTGATGAAAACATTTTAAAAATTCTTAAAGACATTGATGTTTTTAAATCTAACCTAACCTTAAAAAATTGATCGATTTTAAAAACAATTTACTACTTTATTTATAAGAATTAAAAAACGATTTATACGTCAAATTAAACCAAAAAGACTCTATTTTATTATTAAACATAAAAATTCATAATAATAATTAAAACAAAACCTTGAAAAAAATTTTAAAGAAATGAATTTTATTCGATAGAATATTAGAAAAGTATTTAGAAAAAATTGAATTTCTAAATAAAACTGAAGAGATCATTAAAAAAATCTTACCAAAAATCACCAAACAATTCCCCAATAAAATCTTATGGGAATCGTCTAAAATATTCCACGTGCAAATTAACGTTTTATAATACATTTTCGTTTCGAAGTAAACGAACAAACTAAACAGAACTGAGGTAAGAGGAATCGAATTTTGCCACGGTTTCTTAATTTCGCGGTGAAATTCAATATCCCGTGTAAAGGTTGGATTATAAGGAATCCGTTTATACAGAGGACATCAAAATTTATTTAACTAACACAAAAATTTTCAAATTCTTCGAATTAATGTTTTTGATTGAAGGTTTACATCAAATAATCTAAACTTAAAGATGATTAATTTTCATAAACACACCTCTCTACTATTTTTATATTGGAGAATAGCGATTCGAAAATAGATCAAAGATGAAACAGGATTAATATGTTTAGTTTTTATTGAAATTATCAAAATTTTTCAAATCGTTACGAAATAATTTAAAAAAATTTTCAAAAATCACAATGATTTTTGTTTGAATTTTACCTATTTGAATCGTTTAAAAATTCACACTGAGCTTATTTATAGGAATCAGGAAAAGATTTTTAAACTAGATATAGATTAAAATATCTACTTTTTACTAAAACCATAAGAATTGTTCAAATAACTATGAAATAATTTTAAAAAAATTTCAAGATGTCGCTGATTATTATTCGATTCTAAGGAATTTCAACCAAGTTTAAAAAATCGTACAGAGCTTATTTATCGGAATCAAGAAAAGATTTTTGAATTAGAAATAGATTAAAATGTATACTTTTTAATAAAACCATCCAAATTGTTCAAATTTTTCTAAAAGAATTAAAAAAAATGTTTAAACAAGGTGACGATTTTTGACCAAATCTAATATTGATAAATTGTGCCAACTTAAAAAATTCACACTGAGGTTATTTATAAGAATCAAGAAAAATTCCTTGAACTAGATAAAGATTTAACTTTCTACTTTTTACTAAAATCGTCAAAAATGCTAATCATTATAAAATAATTTTAAAAAAATTTCAAAGATGTCGCTGATTTTTATTTGGATCTAATGAATTTCAACCAAGTTTAAAAAATCGTACAGAGTTTATTTATCGGAATCAAGAAAAGATCTTTGAACTAGAAATAGATTAAAATCTCTACTTTTTAATAAAACCATCAAAATTGTTCAAATTTTTTTAAACGAATTTTAACAAATTTTCAAACAAGGTGATGATTTTTGACCAAATCCAATACTGATAAATTCTGCCAAATTAAAAAATTCACACTGAGCTTATTTATAAGAATCAAGAAAAATCCCTTGAACTAGATAAAGATTTAACTTTCTACTTTTTGCTAAAATCGTCAAAAATGTTCTAATCATTACGAAATAATTTTTAAAAAATTTCAAAAATGGGGTTAATTTTTGTTCAAACCCAACAAATTTCGACCAAATTCAAAAAATCCTACAGAACTTATTTATCGGAATAAAGAACAATAGTTTGAACTAGAAATAGACTAAAACGTTTACTTTTTATCAAAGTCATCAAAATATTTCTAATCATTACGAAATAATTTTAAAAAATTTTCAAAGATGGGGCTGATTTTTGTTCAAACCTAACAAATTTCGACGAAGTTTGAAAAATCCTACGCAGCTTATTTATCGGAATAAAGAAAAAAAAATTGAGATGGAAAGGTACTAAAGTTTTTACTTTTTACTAAATTAATCCAAATTTTCCTAATCATTACGAAATAATTAAAAAAAAAATTAAAGATGGGGTTAATTTTTCTTCAAACCTAACAAATTTCGACCAAGTTTAAAAAATCCTACAGAGCTTATTTATCGGAATAAAGAAAAGCTTTTTGAACTAGAAAGTTACTAAAGTGTCTACTTTTTATCAAAATCATTAAAATTTTCCTGATCATTACGAAATAATTTTAAAAAATTTTCAAAGATGAAGCTAATTTTTGTCCAAATCTAACAAATTTCGACCAAGTTTGAAAAATCCTACAGAGCTTATTTATCGGAATAAAGAAAAAAATTTTGAACTAAATATGGATTAAAGTGTCTACTTTTTACCAAAATCATCAAAATTTTTCTAATCATTACGAAATAATTTTAAAAAATTTTCAAAGATGGGGTTAATTTTTGTCCAAACCAAAGAAATTTCGACCAAGTTTAAAAAATCCTACAGAGCTTATTTATTGGAATAAAGAACAAATTTTTGAACCAGAAATGGATTAAAGTGTCTACTTTTTATCAAAATCATCGAAATTTTCCTAATCATTACGAAATAACTTTAAAAAATTTTCAAAGATGTCGCTCATTTTTCTTCAAAACTAATTAATTTCAATCAAGTTTGAACAATCCTACTGAGCTTATTTATGGGAATAAAGAAAAGATTTTTGAACTAAAAATAGATTGAAATGTCTACTTTTTATTGAAACCATCAAAATTTTTCCAATTTTACCAAAAGAATTTTAAAAAATTTTCAAACAAGGTGATGATTTTTGACCGAACCCAATATTGATAATTTCAACCAACTTTAAAAATTCACACTGAACTTATTTATAGGAATTAAGAAAAAAATTTTGAACTATAAATAGATTAAAGTATTTACTTTTTACCAAATTCACCAAAATTTTTCTAATCATTACGAAATAATTAAAAAAAATTTTCAAAGATGTCGCTGATTTTTTTCAAAACTAATTAATTTCAATCAAACTTAAAAAATCCTACAGAGTTTATTTATCGGAATTAAGAAAAGATTTTTGAACTAGAAATAGATTAAAATGTCTACTTTTTAATAAAACCATCAAAATTTTTCCAATTGTTACTAAAAAAATTAAAAAAAAATTTTAAACATCGGTTATTTAAAAAAACATTTTTGAATTGATTTTTCGATTGAAGGTTTAAACCAAAACATATACACAAAAAGATGATTAATTTTCATAAACACACCTCTCCACTATTTTTATATTGGAAAATCGCGGTTCGAAAATAGACCAAAGGTAAAACAGATAAGTTTTAAATTTATCCCCGCACCTCTAACCGTGTGGTTAGATAAAATTTCGAGCCACTTTGTGCCAAGAACCGACGGATAGTTGGTGTGTTAGAGTGATTTTTCTTTCTCTACTTAAAGAAAAGATTTCTACTTATTAAAGAAAAATGTGCGCCAACGATGAAAAAATCGAAGAAAAAATCGAAGAGTACCTAAAAGAAAAATCCGTTTTCATCCCAAATAAATGTTGGAACATTCGTCAGTCACCTTTAGGAGGTCGAGGAATTTTCTCAAACCGAGATATTTCCCCCGGAGAAATAATTTTCATCGACAGTCCAATAATAATCGGTCCAAGATCAAAAAGTGACAACGAAGAACTTTGCTCGGTGTGTTTTCAAATCGGAAATATTAACTTTTGCAAAAATAAATGCGGCTTAAAAGTTTGTTTAAAGTGTCAAGATTTACAACAACATAAAAACGAGTGTTCATTTATAAATTCACGTAAAAACGGTATCGATTTAGAATCAAACAATCAAATTACATTATCTTTAACCCCAATAAGAGCTTTATTTTTAAACACCAACCTTAAAAAATTTTTCTTTTATTTAAAATCCCACAATCATCAAAAACACACAATTTTAATCGACTACCTCAAAGAAAAAACTAATTTTTCTTTATCAAACGAAGAAGAAATCTTCCTCAAAAGAGTTTCTTCAGTATTAGATGCAAACGCTTTCGAAGTACTTATTTCATCAAACGAAAAACAATCAACAGTAAGGGGATTATATCCTTTGGGAAGTTTAGCTAACCATAATTGTTCACCAAATACAACTCATGTGTTTGATAACCACCAAAGAATGATAGCCAGAGCGGCTGTTTTTATTCCAAAAGATACAGAAATATGTCATTCTTATTCGAGGATAACTTGGGGAACGATGACTAGAAGATATCATTTGGCTAACACAAAACATTTTGAGTGTAATTGTTTGAGATGTTGCGATCCAAGTGAATTTGGAACGAATTTAAATGGGATTAAATGCGAAGATTGTCAAGATGTGGTTTTACCAGAAAATCCCATAGATTTAAAATCTACTTGGAGGTGTTTTGGATGTAAAAGGAGTGTTAGCATTGAAAGAATTTCTTTTATAAATAGCATTTTGGGAGGTAACGTTAAGGTTTTTGAAAAATGTGAAGATGTGGAAATGATTTTTAAGTTTTTGGAGAAAATAGGGAAGTTGGTTCATGAGAATAATCAGATTTGTATTGAATTAAAGTATAAATTGGTTTGGATTTTGGGATATAAGCCAGGATATTTTTATGAAGGTATTTTTTCTTTTTTAATTACAATTACTACCATGAAACATAACAAAAATGAAAAAAAAATTGGTTAAATTTAAAAAATCACTACTGCTTTATTTATAAGTATTAAGAAATGATTTATGGACTAAATTGAATCTAAAAGATTCTATTTTATAAAAATATATTTGAATTTGTTACAAAAATTAAGATGAAATTAAAAAAAATTCTTAAAAACATCACCGTTTTTACATCCAAACTAACCTTAAAAAATTAGGTAAATTTAAAAAATCACTACTACTTTATTTATAAGAATTAAGAAATGATTTATGGACTAAATTAAATCTAAAAGATTCTATTTTATGAAAATATATTTGAATTTGTTACAATAGTTAACAAAAAATTAAAAAAATTCTTAAAAATATGGATATTTTTTAATCCAAACTAACCTTAAAAAATTGGGTAAATTTAAAAAATCGCTACGACTTTATTTATAAGAGTTAAGAAATGATTTATATGCTAAATTAAATCTAAAAGATTCTATTTTATGAAAATATATTTGAATTTGTTACAATAGTTAACAAAAAATTTAAAAAAATTCTTAAAAACGTGGATGTTTTTTAATCTAACCTAACTTTAAAAAATTAGTTGATTTTAAAAAAATCGCTGTTACTTTATTTTTAGGAGTTAAGGAAAGATTTGTACAGTAAATTAAACCTAAAACATACTATTTTATGATAAAGTGTTCAAATTTATTACAGGAATTAAAACAAAATTTAAAAAAATTCGTAGACACCAACTCAAACTAACCTAACCTTAAAAAAATTTGTCAATTCTAAAAAATCCCTACGATTTTATTTATAAAAATTACGAAATGATTTATACATCAAATTAAATCTAAAAAATGCTATTTTGTAAAAATATATTTGAATTTGTTACAGTAACTAAGGTATAATTAAAAAAAATCAGAGATGGAGCTGGTTTTTATTCGAATCTAACCAACTTCGATTCGATCAACTTTAAAAAATCACACAGAACTCATTTATCAAAATGAAGAAAAGATTTTTGAAGTAGATACAAATTAACATGTCTACTTTTTAGTAAAACAATCAAAATTTTTCCAATTGGTACTAAAAAATTTTAAAAAATTCTTAAAGACATTGATGTTTCTAAATCCAAACTAACCTTAAAAAATCGATTAATTAAAAAAAATCACTACTACTTTATTTATAAGAATTAAGGAACGATTTATATGCCAAATGAAATCTAAAAGATTCTATTTTAAAAAAATATATTTGATTTTGTTACAATAGTTAATAAAAAATTTTAAAAAATTCTTAAAAACATGAATGTTTTTGATCTAACCTAACTTTAAAAAATTAGTTGATTTTTAAAAAATCGCATTTACTTTATTTTTAAGAGTTGAAAAAAGATTTTTACAGTAAATTAAACCTAAAACATTCTATTTTATGATAAAACATTTAGATTTATTATAGTAATGAAAACAAAATTTTAAAAAATTCTTAAAGACAGCAAGTCTCACTAACCTAACCTTAAAAAATTGGTCAACTTTAAAAAATCGCTACGACTTTATTTATAGGAATTATAAAACGATTTATATATCAAATTAAATCTAAAAGATTCTGTTTTATGGTAATATATTACAATTTGTTACAATAAAACAGAAAAAATTTTAAAAAATTCCTAAAAATTCATAATTCAACATCTTCATTTTTCCAACAAATTTCGAATTTTTTTTTGTGATTTAATAAATATCAAAATTTTAAGTAATTTTTGTTAAGAAAAAAATTTTAATATCTTGGTTTTCGAGAAAATCCACTTCCGGTTTTACCGGAAGTAGTTTTATATCACCATTTTTTTTTATTAATTTAAAAAATAGTCTAATTCTAAATAATTTTTACTCGAAATTTTTTTCTATCGGTTTTAGTTTTCGAGAAAAATCACTTCCGGTTTTACCGGAAGTAATTTATATCTCCATTTTTCCTAAAGATTTCAAAATTTTCTTTTTGTAATTCAATAAATAATAAAATTTTAAGTAATTTTTGTTGAGAAAAAAATTTTTATATCTTAATTTTCAAGAAAATCCACTTCCGGTTTCACCGGAAGTAGTTTATAACTTGGTTTTTTAACGATGTTTTCAAAGTCTTATTTATTAATTTAAGAAATAGTCTAATTTTAAATAATTTTTATTTGAAAGTTTTTTTCTACCGGTTTTAGTTTTCGAGAAAAATCACTTCCGGTTTTACCGAAAGTAAGTTATATTATTCATTTATCCAAAAAAAAAAAGAAATTTTCCTTTTGTAATTCAATAAATATTAAAATTTTAAGTAATTTTGGTTAAGAAAAAATTTTTATATTTTGGCTTTTGAGAAAATCCACTTCCGGTTTTATAACCTCATTTTTTAAGGATTTCTCGAATTTTTTTTTTATTAAATTAAAAAATAGTCTAATTCTAAATAATTTTTACTTGAAATTTTTTTCTATCGGTTTTAGTTTTCAAGAAAAATCACTTCCGGTTTTACCGGAAGTAAGTTATATCTTCATTTTTCAAAAAAAGAAATTTTTCCTTTTGTAATTCAATAAATATTAAAATTTTAAGTAATTTTTGTTAAGAAAGAAATGTTTATAAATAAAGTCTGGACGATTTTTTTAATTTGGTCAAAAACATTTAAGGTTAGGTAAAAAAAATCTTAATGCCTCTGAAATTTTTTTGGTAAGAATTAGAACAAATTGGATTCTCTCGATGAAAAATAGACACCTTAAGCTATAATTGGTTAAAACTTGTCTTCAAAATCTGGATAAATAAAGTCTAGGCGGTTTTTTAAATGAAGACAGAATTTTTAAAGTTAGGTAAAAAATCGTCATCTCATGGACATTTTTTTAAAATTTTTTGTGTAACAATTAGAACAAAACGGATTATTTTGGTAAACAATAGACACTTTAAGTTATCATTAGTTAAAATTTCTCTTCAAAATCTGTAGAAATAAAATCTGGACGATTTTTTAAAGTTGATCAAAAATTTATAGGTTAGGTAAAAAAAATCTTGACGTCTTTGACAATTTTTTTAAATTTTTTGGTAATAACTAGAACAAATTAGATAAAACTTGAAGGTTAGGTAATAAATGTCGATACCTTTGAAAATTTCTTTAAATTTTTTGCTAATAATTAAAATAATTTTGACTTTTGTGGTAAAAGCTAAACACTTTAAGTTATTATCAGTTAAAATTTCTTTCAAATATCTGTATAAATAAAGTCTCGACGGTTTTTTAAATGAAGTACAAAATTTTTAAAGTTAGGTAAAAAATCGTCATCTTTTAGAAATTTTTTTTTAATTTTTTGTGTAATAATTAGAACAAATTGGATTATTTTGGTAAAAAATGGACACTTTAAATTATCACTAGTTAAAATTTCTCTTCAAAATATGTAGAAATAAAATCTGGACGATTTTTTAAAGTTGGTCAAAATTTTGTAGGTTAGGCAAAAAAGAATCTTTATGCTTTTGGAAATTTTAAATTAATTTGACGTTTAAATGTTTTTTTTAAATCATAGTTTTAACGTTTAAACATCAAAAATTTCCTTTAATATATCCATTATGACGTTTAAACGTCACTTTTGACGACTACGGATCAAAATTCTCTTTCGAAATGTCAATCTTGACGTTTAAATGTCTAAACCCGTTTTGAAAATGTCAATTTTGACAGTTATACGTCATTTTTGATCTTTAAAGTGTCACTTTTGACGATTACAGATCAAAATTCTCTTTCGAAATGTCAATCTTGACGTTTAAATGTCTAAACCCGTTTTAAAAATGTCAATTTTGACGCTTAAACGTCACTTGTCATCTTTAAAGTATCACACTTGACGTTTACGGATCAAAATTCTATTTCGAAATGTCAATTTTGACGTTTAAATGTCTAAACCCGTTTTGAAAATGTCAATTTTGACGTTTAAACGTCACTTTTCATCTTTAAAGTGTCACTTTTGACGTTTACAGATCAAAATTCTTTTTCGAAATGTCAATCTTGACATTTAAATGTCTAAATCCGTTTTAGAAATGTCAATTTTGACGTTTAAACGTCACTTTTTACCTTTAAAATGTCACTTTTTATATTTACAGATCAAAATTCTCTTTCAAAATGTCAATCTTGTCCTTCAAATGTCTAAATCCGTTTTGAAAATGTCAATTTTGACGTTTAAACGTCATTTTTCATCTTTAAAGTGTCACTTTTAACGTTTGCAGATCAAAATTCTCTTTCGAATGTCAATCATGACGTTTAAATGTCTAATTCCGTTTTGAAAATGTCAATTTTGACGTTTAAACGTCACTTTTCATCTTTAAAGTGTCACTTTTGACGTTTACAGATCAAAATTCTTTTTCGAAATGTCAATCTTGACATTTAAATGTCTAAATCCGTTTTAGAAATGTCAATTTTGACGTTTAAACGTCACTTTTTACCTTTAAAATGTCACTTTTTATATTTACAGATCAAAATTCTCTTTCAAAATGTCAATCTTGTCCTTCAAATGTCTAAATCCGTTTTGAAAATGTCAATTTTGACGTTTAAGCGTCATTTTTCATCTTTAAAGTGTCACTTTTAACGTTTGCAGATCAAAATTCTCTTTCGAATGTCAATCATGACGTTTAAATGTCTAATTCCGTTTTGAAAATGTCAATTTTGACGTTTAAACGTCACTTTTCATCTTTAAAGTGTCACTTTTGACGTTTACAGATCAAAATTCTCTTTCGAAATGTCAATCTTGACGTTTAAATGTCTAAATCAGTTTTGAAAATGTTAATTTTGATGTTTTAAGTAATACAATTTTCAGTTGAGAATAAAATACAACAGGTAATAAATACATAAATATTATAACTCAAAAACTGGAACCACCCCAAAACGGCAAACATTAACTTTGGCTCCCTCTAACTCAAAAACTAAGCGAGTTAGGGAAAAATATTTCAAATAGAAGTTGTTCGTTGCTTAACTGTGAATATTTTTTGTTATAAATATTTTTCCATACGATCGATATTTACGGAGTAATAAACCGAGAACTAGAACCCCTACAAAACGGCATACTTCAACTTTAGCTCCCTCTAACTCAAAGACTAAGCGAGTTAGCGAAAAACGTTTCAAATAAAAGTTGTTCGCTGTTTGCCTGCAAATATTTTTTATTATCAGCATTCTTCCATAAGATCGATAATTACGGAGTAATAAACCAAAAACAGGAACCACTCCAAAACGCCCTAATCTTAAAATAATTGGTCGACTTTAAAAAATTGCTAGAACTTTATTTATAAGAATTGAGGAACGACTTAGGAATCAAATTAAACCTAAGACATTCTCTTTTATGAAAACATGTCCAAATCTTCAATAGTTAATAAAATAAAATTTTAAAAAAATCTAAAAGACACTAGTTCAAAATAGCTTACAAAATTGGTCGATTTTAAAAAATCGCTACGTCTTTATTTATAAGAATTAAGAAACGACTTATGGATCAAATTAAACCTAAAACATTCTATTTTATAAAAATATATCCAAATTTACAACAGTTACTAAAATAAAATTTAAAAAAAAAATTAAATGACACCAGTACAAAATAGCCTAATCTTAAAAAATTGGTCGATTTCAAAAAATCTCTACGACTTTATTTATTAGTCTTGAAAAAAGATTTATACATCAAATTAAACCTAAAACATTCTATTTTTTAACCATACATTTAAATTTATTACAACATCTAACATAAAATTTTTAAAAATTCTTAAATTCATTAACGTTTTTCAATCCAACCTAACCTTAAAAAAAATTAATCAATTTTAAAAATTCACTACCACTTTATTTATAATAATTAAGAAACGATTTATACATTAAATGAAATCTAAAAAATTCTACTTCATGATAATAAATTTAAATTTATTACAATATCTAAAATAAAATTTTAAAAAAATCTTAAAAACACCAATGTTTTTAACTCATTCTTAACGTTAAAAAAAAATCGCTTGATAAAAAAAATCATTAAAAAAAATTAAATTTAAACTGATTTAAAGTACAAATCCGTTTGGATTTTGGGATATAATCCAAAATAATCTCTCCCAAAGTTATTTTTTCTCAAAAATCTCATTGTGCATTGTTACTTATTTTTAGTTTGGCAATTAGCCTCATTTTTCACACGAGATTTGTTACATCTTCCAAAAGTAATTAGCAGCCACGGTCGCGTATATTATTTATAATCATTCCTAAACGTTGTCGTTGTTTGGCAAACATTATAATTGCAAATATCAATCCTTACCTATTTTGAATCTGCACCTCTTGTTTTCTGTCGTTTGGACACTAACCAACGAAGAATATAAACAAGCATGTTTATTTGGCATATAAGCGGTTTAGTTTTACGTTTATTTTAAACACACGTTAATAAAAAAAAAATCTTAATTATGTCATCAGCTTGAAATCCGCTTTCAATTTCTTTATTTATTGTTTTGACACGTGTTTGGCAACGATTATCACTTTCAGATAACATCTGGACTAATTTAATCGCTTGTTCGATTCGTTTTCCTTTGATCCGAAAGTCAACGTTAAGTTTTTTTTTAGAAACAGTATCTTTGGTGAATCATAAAAATAAATTTTAGAGTTTTAAAAATAAATTTAACGGGAAAGAAAGTTTTAAAAAAATCACTTTGGGTTTATTTACAAAACTTGAGAAATAATTTCTACATTAAATACAGTAAAAAAAGATTGTATTTTATTGTTATTATTAATCTGTAGAGAGGTTTTTAATAATGTTTTATAATTTTTGAAATTTTAATAAAAAAAGCTTAATACTTCTTAAAGGTAAAGTATCTACTATTAATTCTCGATTTAACAATTTTTAAAAATTATTTCAATCAAACCAAAAATCTTAAAGAACTATTTTATGGTCTAAATCTACTATTAATAATTTTATTATTAATCTGTAGAGTAATTTTTATTAATATTTTATAATTTTTAAGATATTAATCAAAAATGGTTAATACTTCTTAAAGATAAGGTAACCGAAACTAATGTCTCGATTTTAACAACTTTTAAAAATTATTTCAATCAAACTAAAAATTTTAAAGAATTATTTTATGGCCTAAATCTATTACTAATGATTTTATTATTAATCTGTAGAGTGATTTTTATTAATATTTTATAATTTTTAAGATATTAATCAAAAATGCCACATATTTCTTGAAGGTTGAGTAACAGTCATTAACGCTACGATTAAATATTATTTAAAAAATTATTCCAATTAAACTACAAATTTTAGAAAATTATCTTATGATTCAAATCTATTATTGATAACTTTATTATTGATCTGTAGAGTGATTTTAATTAATGTTTTATTGTTTTTGAGATTTTAATATAAAATGATTAACACTTCTTAAAGATAAAGTAACCACCATTAATGTGTGGATTTTAACAACTTTTAAAAATTATTTCAATCAAACTAAAAATTTTAAAGAACTATTTTATGGTCTAAATCCATTACTAATAATTTTATTATTAACCTGTAGAGTGATTTTTATTACTATTTTATAATATTTGAGATATTAATCAAAAATGCTGTATACTTCTTGAAAGTTAAATAATAGTCATTGATGTTCCGATTTAACAATGTTTAAAAAATTATTCCAGTTAAACTAAAAATTTTAGAAAATTATTTTATAATTTAAAACTATTACTGATAATTTTATTATTAATCTGTAGAGTCATTTTAAATAATATTTTATTATTTTTGAGATTTTAATGAAAAATATGTAATACTTCTTAAAGGTAAAGTAACCGCCATTAATTTCTTGCTTTTAACAATTTTTAAAAAATTATTCCAGTTAAACAAAAAACTTTAAATAACTGTTTTGTACGTTAAATCTACTATTAATAATTTTATTACTAATTTGTAGAGTGATCATAGATAATATTTTCTAATTTTCGAGATTTTAATCAAAAATGCTTAATACTTCTTGAAGGTTAATAGCCCACATTAATGTCTCAATTTTAACAACGTTTAAGAAAATATTTCTATTAAACAAAAAAGTTTAAAAAATTATTCTATGATTTAAATCTATTTTTGATAATTTTATTATTAATTTGTAGACTGATTTTAATTAATATTGTATTATTTTTGAGATTTTAATGAAAAATGCTTAATACTTCTTAAAGGTCAAATAACCGCCATCAATCTGTTGGTTTCAACAATTTTAAAAAATTATTCCAATTAAACTAAAAACTCTAGGTAACTGCTTTATGCGTTATATCGACTATTAATAATTTTATTACTAATCTATAGAGTGATTTTTAATAATAGTTTGTAATTTTCGAGATATAAATCAAAAATGTTTAATACTTCTTGGGGGTTAAGCAATCGCCATTAATATCCCAATATTAACGATTTTTTAAAAATTATTTCAATTAAATTAAAAAGTTTAAAAAATTACTGTATGATTTGAATCCATTACTGATAATTTTATTATTAATCTGTAGAGTAATTTTAATTAATATTGTATTATTTTTGAGATTTTAATGAAAAATGTTTAATACTTCTTAAAGGTAAAGTACCCGCCATTAATTTCTTGCCTTAAACAATTTTTAAGAAATTATTCCCACTAAACTAAAAGCTCTAGAAAACTGCTTTATACGTTAAATTTACTATTTTTGATTTTATTACTAATGTATAGAGTGATTTTTAATAATATTTTGAAATTTTTCAGATTTTAATTAAAAATGCAAAATACTTCTTGAAGGTTAGGTAAACGCTATTAATGTCTTGCTTTTAACAATTAAAACAAATTATTTTCACCAAATTAAAAACTCTAGAAAACTATCTTACGATTTAAATATATTACTAATAATTTTTTTATTACTCTGTAGAATGATTTTTGTTAATATTTTATTATTTTTGAATTATTAATCAAAAATATTTAAAACTTCTAAAAGGTTGACCAACATCCATTAATGGTTCGGTTTCAACGATATTTAAAAAATTATTCCAACAAAACAAAAAACTTTAGAAAACTATTTTATAATTTAAATTTATTATTAATAATTTTATTATTAATCTGTAGAGTAATTTTTATCAATATTACCTAATTTTTAAGACTTTAATAAAAAATGCTTAGTAGTACTTGAAAGTTAAGTAACAGCCATTAATATCTCGATTTTAACCATTTTTTTTTTTAAATTATTCCAATAAAATTAAAAATTTTACAAAACTTTTTTATGGTTTAAATTTATTACTAACAATTTTATTATTAATTTGTAGAATAATTTTTATTAATATTTTATAATTTTTGAAATTTTAGGCAAAAATGTTTAATATTTCTTGTAAGTTGATTAACAGTTATTGTCTCGATTTCAAAATTTCTTAAAAATTATTGCATCAAAATTAAAAACTTTACAAAACTGATTAAAGGTTTAAATTTATTTTTAGTAATTTTACTATTAATCTGTAGAGTGATTTGTAATAATATTTTATAATTATTGAGATTTTAATCAAAAATATTTAATATTTCTTGAAAGGAAAACGTTAATGTTTTTAACTCCAAAACTCAAAAAAAAGTTGATAGGATCGATTTTAAAAAATCACTACGACTTTATTTCTAAGAATTAAGAAATGATTTATACATCAAATTAAACCTAAAAGATTATATTTTATGCTCATATAAAAAAATCCCTCATAACATTAGTCAAAAAATTATAAAAAAATCTCAAAGATATCAAATTTTATAATTCAATTTAAAAACTAGAAAAACTTTCTTTTCTTAAAAAACACTCTCTTTAAAACCCTCTGACTCATCTAAAACTTCCTAGTTAAAGGTATTTGAGGACACCGAATTCGTCACAGTCATAAATACCGTGTCAAATATATAAATATAACTTCTTGAAATGCGTATTTTAAATCGCTTCGTTTCTGAAATAGAGACTCCGACTTACCTACTTATTTACGCGTTAAACACATTAGCAACTAGCAACATAGTTATACCGACTAAATATAAGTCCTATTTACAAGTTTCTGTTTTTAATAGATCTCCCGGAAAATTTATTGAAGTACAAAGAAGATCTGTGCAAAGAAATATTAAAATTGTTGGAGTTGTTACAGACTGGAATGTGTAAAATGAGGGGGTTGTTATTGTATGAATTATATCTATGTGGAAAAGAAAGAATTAGAAGGAAAGTAGGTGAGAATGAAGAAGAAATGAAGAAAATTTTAGATGAAGCTGCTGATATTCTTTTATATGATGTTGGAGCTCCGGAAGAGATACAAAAAATGTGGAAAAAATGTGATATTTTTAATTAGGGTGATTAATTAAAAGTATTTTATTGTATACTAGATAAGAAATTAAAAATATTAATTTTTAAGTTATAAAATATTTAAATTTAAATTGTAATTTTTAAGTATAGCGCCATCTATTGAGAAATGACTAATTTATTTTTGTAGGATTTAAGATATTTCAATAAAACACAAAATTTAAAACAAAATTTGGTTTATCTATTTATAATAATAAATAAAATTAATTTTAAAAATTATATTTTAATTTTTTAATGTTTCTATATTTTATAATTCCTTATTAATTAAACTGACATTTCTAACTCTGCCATCTTTTATTAATTACATAAACTATTTTTACCAAAATATTTTTCTTAAAAAAATACAATATTTAAAATAAAATATAAACTATTTAATTAAATTAATAAATAAAATAAATTATAAAAGTCATATTTCTATTTTTAACAGTTTCAATAATTTATAATTCTTTATTTATTGAATCGAATGACAGTTATAACACCGCCATCTTTTATTAAATTATATAAATTATTCTCACCACAAATCTATCAATAACCAAACATTTATTTTCACCTAAAAAAACCTTAAAAAATCAATTAAAATCGACTTAAAATATTTAAGTGTAATATATTAAAAGTGTAATAAAGATGCTAATCGATTATTTCGTAGAAGCCATCTTTCCAAACTGTTAAAACTCGTGTTGATGCCTCAAGAAATAGTCCTCGCGTCTCATTATGGTAGGTTTAACCATTTTATCAACGTTTAAAGCCCGATACGTGCCGGATATAGTGAAAAAATGTCGAAGCAAGTAAAAAGAAAGATTACCGTAAACCTCGCGAGTAGTCAAAAAAGTAAACAAGCCGCGAAAACTCGACCGAGTGTTTTTGAACGATTAGGTACGAAAGCGAGCGCTAAGGAGGTTTGTCATCATTGGTCACAAAACGGGACGTGTCCCTATGGTAAGAGTTGTAAGTATTCAAACACTCACACCTTGATAAGTCCTTCGAAGCAAAGAGCGGCTAAGAAAGAAAGCGAAACGAAAAGACACAAAGATGCACATAAGAGATTACACGAAGAAGAGTACGATTGGAATCCTGAGGAATTAGAAGATGCCGATCCGGATGATTTAGAAAAACGAAGGTTGGAATTACAAAGACAATTGGAATTGGTTAAAATGGAGAATAAAGTTAAGAAAAAGGAAAAGAAATTAAAGAAAGAAAGCAGTCCGAGTTCGGAAAGTAGTTCGAGTTCAAGCGAATCAAGTACGAGTAGTGATGAATCAAGTAGTTCGAGTTCTTCGTCTGTTGATACAAAGAAAAAACGTTCTAAAAAGATTAAAAAACGTGAAAGTTCTTCGAGTTCGGAATGTGAAAAACGTAAACATAAAATTAAAGTTAAAAGAGCATCTAAGAGTCAAACTAGAGAGAAAAATAAAAAACCCATTTCTTTAAAAACAACCTCATCAAAAATTTCAAACAAATCAACTTCCCCAGTTACAAAAATCCGTAAACAATCTCAAACTCCTCCGCCTAAAATAAAAGCCCAACCTGTAAAGAAAAAATCTGAATCACCACGTCCAACGAGTAGGTCGAGTGATCGTAAGGAGAAACATCGAACACCTTCTCCTAAAATAACCCCAAAAGATCGGGAGAAAGAACGTGAAAAAGAAAAAGAAAGGGAACGAGAAAAAGAAAAAGAACGGGAAAGGGAAAAAGAAAAAGATCGGGAAAGAGAACGTGAAAAAGAAAGGGAAAAAGATCGTGAAAGAGATCGTTCAAAAACTAACAGAGATAAATCTAAAGATAAAGATAAAACAGATTCAAATAAAAAACCTTTAAAACAAACGTCTCCGAAAAGAGATTCGAACACAAAATCTTCTTCTTCGCAAAGTAAACGTAGAGATTCTCCGGATTCGACTCATTCTAGAGATCGTAAAACTTCCCCAAGTCGATCGAGGGGAAGTCGTTCGAGTACTCGTAGAGATACTCATAAGAATAGTCCTTCGTCAAAGGATGATCAGCGGGGTAGAGATAATAGGAAGGATCAAGGTGGGAAAAAGGATCGATCTACTGATCGGAAACGTACTGAGAAGAGAGATTCTAGGGATCGGGAAAGAGAAAGGGAGAGGGAAAGAGAACGGAGGATTGCTAGGGAAGAACGTGAAGCTGCGCGAGAAAAGGAAAGAGAAGAAGCTTTAGCTAGGTAATAAAAATATTATGTTTATTTTTTATTATTAAAGAAAATATATATATTTTTTTTATTAGGTAATAAAAGGTAAAAAAGTTTGTTACATATGTGATGTTAGGTGTAAATTTAAAATTGGAAATGGAAGTGTTGATCACCTCCGATCAGTATCAGAGTTGCAAAAACACGATCTTCTACATTAATGCAACTTCTTAAATGATTATTTTTTCGTCGAATAGAAGGAGCATCTTTCGATACAATCAACTGACAGATTGTATTATCCATTCTTAACCACTTGCGGTGGCTGGACGTACACTGTACGTCGAGATACTTTTGTTACCGGAATGCCAGCGCGACGGTGTTACGCACGCCGTCAGACCATTGTTGCAGGTAAAAAAATCACTCACCTGGCACGCTCAGCCATAAATTTTTTGCCACCGCAAGTGGTTAAGTAACTTTTGTAGCATCTCGTGTCTTCAGTTTTGAGTTCGTTTAAGAGGTTTTGATGTATACCCAGAACTTCACGTCTTGACTCCCATGGTTTAACCCATACACGTTTTCTCCGGGGTTTTTGTTCATTTTTTCGTTTTTTTAATATTACACAAATTGTCAAAATCGAACTAATTGAATCCCCACAAACATAGAACTGTTGTTCATCCATTTCAGGTAAAAAGTTGTCAAATCTTTGGTCAAAGAATTATTTTTAAATTTTATAAATATCTTTTATGAAAGCTTTTATAAAATCTTTGATAGTGTAATAACACCCTTACTGTTATGTGGTAAAAGGTAAAGACATATTTACATTTGCGAGTCGAACCGTTCGCGAACTATCTGTTCTCAAGATTGGGATATAACTTGGAACCAGTAAAAAAACAACTCGCGACGAATCGTCACCCATCGGTGTTTTGACGAGCTCAAAGGGATTCAGAGCTCACATTGGAACAGTTTTTGTTTGCAATTGTATTTGCAAATTTCGTTACGTTTATTTATCGCTAGGTAGGTTAATTGCAGGCAAACATTTCAATCGCGCGTGTGTTGAAAAGATTAATTATGGAGTGGCCGGAAGAAATGATGTTAAAACTTATTAATCTATATATCGGGTGTTCATTTAAATTCGTGCTTAAATGTGCTTTGAAATTTTGTTAGACGACGATAGAAATAAAAATATATGTGGCATTATTAGTGCACACTAATTGACACTAATCAATTAAATTTCAAATTTGACAAACGTCAAATCTTGTCAAACTACACTGAACGGCTTGTATTGGCAATTTATCGATAATGTTTTTAATTTGTGACAAAAAACTTGGTAAGTCTTACGTTTAAGCTGTTTCGAAAGTCGATGAAGTTTGGGAATAGTTACTGTATAAGTTTATTCACTACTTAAACATCCCTATAAAATTTTGGGCGACCAATTACTGAAAGGATTAGAGTTTAGGTAGGTTTTAGCCAAAAACAAGTTGTTAGCTAATTTCCTTCTATTTTCTGTCTCGTTATTTATAACCTATTGAACATTTCAGTGTTGACATTGCTTCAATTAAGTTTTATTGGACATACGTCAAAAATGCAGACAAAATCCATAGCTCACTTGAGCACGAATTTAAATGAACACCCGATAAACTAAAACACTGTTATGCTTTATCTCAAATACAAGAACATTTTAAGAAAAACTTAAATTTTCGATATTAGAGACAATGTGGTTGTGATCCATTTTAACCAGTGATATTCAATTGAGAAATAAAAGCTTTTTGTGCCATGCTGGTTATAAGATAATTTTTATTTGTCGAACATGTTTCGGCATTAGTCATCTTCAGAGCCAAAAAACCATCTTCGTGCAAAATTATATATTTTCCGCTTAATTGTAATTGCAAGTTGGTTATTACATTTTCACTTATTGTATAAATTAGCCGTTACTAACCGAAGTTATGATGACAAGTGAGCACACCGCAACACTAAAAATGGTTGCAATTCGTGCCATTTCCGATGTATAGAAAGAAGTTCGTTGTAAAAATAATTTCAACAAACGGTTCGACTCGCAAACGTATACACGGCCTAAGTTTGTTTAATGATAAAGTGAAGTAAAATCGAAATTACATAAATTGGTTTTATTTTGAATAATGCATAAGCTAATTCATAAAAGGGAAAATGCATCTATTAGGAACCGTTTCTACCTTTGAGCAAAATAACACTAAAAATTTCCGTGTTTGGATAATTGAACAATATCGTAACCTGTAAATTTCTTCCCCATAGTTCCCATTTGAAGCAAAATCTTAAAAACTAGTCCAAGTAACATACATAAAAAACGTACTACAATACAAACTACAATAGTAATCAATAATGATAAGAGTATGATTAATTATGTTGGGTTAATAATTAAACTATCTGTAAATTTTACTAATAACACTGAATTCTAAAACATTATTTCAGAGATTAGTTTTGAAGTCAAAATAACCGAAAATGAAGTGTTAAATTGTCTAGTTAAGCAAAAACTACGAAAATTCCACTCATATTAACTTACATTTTCTTGCTTTGTTGTTAAGTAATAATTTTTTAGCTGTAAATACTCTTTTTTTGGATACAATTCTCCCTTAACTCTAAAGTTCTCTCACTTAAGTAGAATTACCAATACTGAACTTATACAGGGTTCGCAAGTGAAGCAGGAAATATAAAAATACCCAATTTTCGTCAAATATTAATTCCTTGAATATCTATGATTAGAAAATACATCTTATGGTAGAAAATGAACTACTGGACTTTCAAAACTTTCCTCTTATTAAAACATAGTAATATTTCGTGGCCGGTCATCCATTTTTTCCGCCTGTAACTTTTTCTTTTGAGGTTTCTCAACAACAAGCTGAATTAAATAGATTCAACCAAATATGTTTTTTAAAGTGTTCTGCTTAGTATTTAAAAAATCTTTAGGCAGAAACGGCTTTCTTTTGAGAGTCGTTACTTTTAGAAAGTAAGATAGCATGGTTTCCTTGACTCAAATTTGTAAAAAAGTATTTTAAGAACGAACACTTGATGAGATTGTACCGTTCCTGCATACACCACTTTTCCGATGAAGCTGCGATGTTTGTGACTAAAGTTTTTACATTAATTCTTGCATTCTTCTTCATTTCCTTCAAAATTTGTCTTTCATCTCAGGTGTATAGAATTTTTAGTCAATCTGTTCGAGGTTTATCTACCATCTTAATTTTTCTAGACTTTGTGTTTCTGTAATTAACGGTTTGTTCTCACCCGTAACTATTTGGTCTAAATTTTGTCTTGCTAATACAGCTCTATTTACACATTTTTACTAATAAAAACTGTTATCAGCTTTTTTTTTCAGTTCATTCTATTTTCTACAAAATTTTGATGGATTGATTGAGCAATAACAGTTATTTTATATGTAGGAAATTGGGCTGTGTCTAGAGGTTTGATTTTGGGAATAAGGCCCACTTGTTTAGTAAGACAATATAAACGAATATATTTAAAAATAATATGTACAATTGTTCGTCGTTCTACACTTTAACTAGCCTTGCTTATTTAGGCTGGTTTTAGTGCTCAACCGACCGTCGGTACTGACCGTCAGTACTGACGAAACGCGCTGACCGTCGGTTTGTGTTGTTTAGTGCTCAGCTGATTGACAGATCTGTCAAAACGCGCTGACCGCCAGTTTGTACAGTCTCACGAAAAATGGACGCATTAACAAATTGTACGATACTTGGGTATTTCATTGTTCTGTAATTCTTTAACCGTGCATCACGGTCTTTATATAAATTGTGAGCAAGTCCCATAATTCCGGATGCAACCGGACTTCGGTTATTAATCGTTCTGTGTCTATGCTCATTATTTCATGATGACTGTACAGCAGTCTGTCAGTTAGCTGACGTACATACGGACGCGTTCGACCGACAGTTGTCATACGCGCCGCGTACCGTACGCGCGTAGGGTTCATCAGTGCAGCACTGAACAGCTACATATAAACACGTTGATAAGCTACGCGCGACCGACGTCGGTACCGACCGTCGGTTGAGCACTAAAACCAGCCTTACACTTCTATCTAACGTCATGTCATTACACTTCTTTCGTATTTACCCAACTTCCGTCGTTACTCACCTTTCGTCTTTACTAATCTTAATTCTTTACCCAACTCTCGTCTTTACACAACTGACTCTCTTCGCCTAACGTTTCCGAACTACTCCAACCTATTTCTAACCCAAACCCTCTATACCTACTTCTCCGCTCTTACCAATAAACTTATCCTATGTAACTTATAATAAAAAATAATCAATTGCTACATATATTTATTTTAGATGCCAAGAACGTCAAAGAGAACGTGAACGCTTAAAAGAGCTCCAAAAAAAGGAAGACGAAAGACGTAATCGAGAACGAAGACGCGACGATCGCGGTTTAGATAAACCAGCAGGTGATCGCGTAGAAAGACTCCTTCCACTTCCCTCCGAACGTATCCCACCGGCACGAAAAGAATCCCTAGATAGAGATCGTAACAGAGATCGACGCGAACGCACTCCTGAAAATCGACGAACCAGAAAATCCCCCGAAAGAAGTCACGAACGTCTTGATAGAGATAAAGAAAGAATCGACCGTTACGATCGTCCTTACGATAGAGAACACGAACGCGAAAGGGAACACGAAAGAGATTACCCAGTTATCCCCCGATTAAGAGAAGATATCCGGGAGATAGATAAACATTACGAAAGTAGTTACGACAGGCCTCCGAGACACGAAGACGTTAGATATTTAGAAGGGCATTATGAAACTAGAGACGAAAGAATTCCTTTGGGGGATTATCCGGATGAAAGGAGATCGAGGAGGGAACATTGGGAGGAAATTGAACTTGAACGAGAACGCGAAAGAGAATTGGAACATAGAAGATATAGGGAAGAAACGAGAAGTCAACATTTAAAAGGGAGAGAATGGCCGGAAGATTATCCAATGGAACAAGATTGGGAAAGAAGTCGAAGACCACCGATTGAATGGGAAACTAGGGATAGTTGGGATGCAAGGGAACACGAACATATGACTTTAGATGAGGAGTGGAGACATTACAATCGGTCTTTGGATAGTTGGTCAAATGAAGAACGAAGGAGGTGGGCTGCTGAATGTAGGGAAAGGTCGAGACCGAGAAGTTCAACTTCACATAGAGATGGTAAAAAATTTATCAAAAATAAAAATGTGAATGTTTAATAGAAATTAAATTTTAGTTTTTATAAATAAAATTTGGGTGATTTTTTAAAGTTAACTAAAAAAAATAGTGAGGTTATATTAGGTACAATCAAAATTTTTTTTTAATTTTTGGTAATAATTAGAGAAAATTTAATTGTTATAATCAAAAATAGAATCTTTAGATATTAGTTTAACGAAAAAATCATTTCTTAGTCACTGAAAATAAACTCTGTACGATTTTTTAAAATTGAAGTAATTTTTAAAGTTAGGTTAGTTTACTGTCAAAAAAAATGTATCAAGTTTAAGAATTTTTTTTAATTTTTTGGTAATAATTAGAGTAAATTTGACTTTTATAATGAAAAATAGAATCTTTAAATATTAGTTTAACGTAAAAATCATTTCTTAATCACTGAAAATAAACTCTGTACGATTTTTTAAAATTGAAGAAATTTTTAAAAACTTAGTTTAGTTAACTGTCAAAAAAAAAATGATCACATTTAAGATTTTTTTTAATTTTTTGGTAATAATTAGAGTAGATTTGACTTTTATAATCAAAAATAGAATCTTTAAATATTAATTTAACGTAAAAATCATTTCTTAATCACTGAAAATAAACTCTGTAGGATTTTTTAAAATTGAAGAAATTTTTAAAAGGTTAGGTTAGTTAACTGTCAAAAAAAATTATAAAGTTTAAGAATTTTTTGGCAATAATTAGAGTAAATTTGACTTTTATAATCAAAAATAGAATCTTTAAATATTAATTTAACGTAAAAATTATTTCTTAATCTCTAAAAATAAACTCTGTACGATTTTTTAAAATCGATCAAAGTTAGGTTAGTTACCTGTCAAAAAATTTTACCAAGTTTAAGATTTTCTTTTAAATTTTTTGGCCCCAATTACAACAAAATTGATTTTTTAAAACCAAAATAGAATGTATTAAGTTCCATTTAACATAAAAATTATTTCTTAACCTCTATAAATAAAGTCTAGGCGATTTTTTAAAACTGGTCAAAAAAATTATACTAAATTCGATTAAAATTTTTCATTAACATTTTTTCAAACACCAAAAAAAAATTATTTTCTTGAATTATCTTATTAAACTTATTATTTTTTAGAAGAACCTCACGTTCCAAGAAAAGAACCACCTCAAATTCGACCAGAACCAATCGAACCAAAACCTCACGAACCACCTCAAGAGAAAAAAGAAACACTTCTAGGTAAAAGAGTGTCAGAACAACAATTAGAAGATCCGGAGCCGAAAAAACCCTGCATAAAAGAACCACCACTCGAAGATGATTTTAGTGAAATAAGCGATGACGCGGATGAAATTTTAGACAGAGTGGAAGAGGTTGAAATTAAAGTTGAGATTAAAAAAGAAGAAATTAAAAAAGAGGATGAAGATCAAACTAAAATTGAAATAAAACCGGAAAGTCCCAAACAAGTTACAATTAAAAAAGAGGAATCATTAGATGGTGAAAATGCTATGGAGTTAGATTTTGAAGAAATTTCCGAAGATGAATTAGAAGAAGGCGGTGGCGTAAAAGGAATTTGCGACGCTTTAGATGTAGATTGGGCGAGTTTAGTCGCCGAATCAAGACCGAGAGTTATCCCGGTTACTTCAGCTAAACGTAGATGGGAAAGTCATAACGTTTTGGTTAATCTTGGAATTTCTGTTGAAATGGCCGGAGAAGATTTAGTAAAAGATATACTTAAAGAACACTCTGAAGCTAAAAAAGAAGAAACTTCCAATGAAAGTAATCAAGATAATAAGGAAAAAAATGATAAAACCATTGAAGAAATTTCTCATCCGGTTGCTTTAATACAAGTTTCTAACCAAGAAAATAAATCAATAAGAAAAAGTTTATTTAGCAGTGCTGGATTATTTAGAAGGGCGTTGTCGGCTCGAAGAGATATAGCAATTAGACGTCATTTGTGTAATTTGCCAATTAATGATAGTTTTGTTGAACCACCAAAACAACCCGATCCGGAACTTTTTAAAGTTGCCAAAATGCTTTTTGAAAGATGTCTGTAATTCGAATTTATTTATAATTTTATTCAAATTTTTTTCATAAGTAGATTAAAAGATGTTGTCATTTGATGTCCTCATAAACTTAGTTTACGAAAATAATGTTTTATTTATTTTTGTTGAGAACCTAAAATTTAAAGTGATTTTATTCAAAGATAATTAATATATAATAATGGACAAATTAGTACACCAAAATGAGTGTAGTAATTGAACCCGTTAAACTATCAGTTTAGGAAAAGAACCATTTATGTTTGGGATTCGAGTTAGGTAATTTGGTAGAAAAATCGATAATCACATCCTTCATTTATGATATCCGGTAGAGCCATCTAGAATTGAGGAGTTAAAAACATAATAAATAAGTACTATTTTTTTGTATGGTAGGAAAGTCTTTTATAAGAAATAACATTATTTAAACTACTTAGACTTATTTAAATTTTTGCTAATATGCGTAGGAAAAAAAACTAATTACATAATTGGATTCTGTAAAAGTGATGACATTTTTTCTTTTTTTTTTTAGAAAAACCTTTTCAACCATTTTTTTTTAGAAAAACCTTTTCAACCAATCAAGAATCTTTTAATTCTCAATCGCTCATATTAAATATAAAGTGAAAATTAATCAGGTAACATGGCAGCCACTAAGTAGTTGCAATGCGAGTGGTATGGTCAGGCAATATGAATAATATTGCCGAAAATGTTTCTGTATGTTGAGCAACACTGCCCAACCATAGATATCACCTACACATTGCTGTAAAACATTACTCGTTTACAAGCCTTTTTATGATAGATTATATATCCGCAAATTTTATAATTTTCGGAGGAGAAAATAATTGTCGCGATCCAAAGAGGTTGGTGAGGAGCGGCCCTTGCCAACAACGACAATTTTTAAATTTAGTGGGTTTGCAAAAGGGTTAGCTTCAAGCAGAACCTTGACAACGAAAGGCAATAGTTAAGTAAATGAAAATTTCTAGTTAAAAAAATGAAAGCTTACCTTACCTGTCTTATTTTAAAACCACTATTGGTAACTCGAAGGTACCAAAAATAATAAAAATAAGACAGAAAAATGTAAATAAAAATACCAAACTACAAAACCAAATCCGAACTTACAATTAGTATATCTACGTTACACTTAGTGTTAGATTAAATTAACTTATGATTAGTTGATGCGTTGTTTTCGAGAGAACAGGTTAATTTACAAATCTTACATAAACTTACCGATAATCGTATGAGTTGACATATCTTTATCCTAATTCTGAGTACGACAATGTTTATATTCGCGCCATGGACCAGAAACAATCATATTTAGGCTACGGTTTCGCTGGCGCCGATTCAAACCAGACCAGACAAGTGGCTAGAATTGTCCCTCTAGATCACAACAGACACGTTATCACCAGACATGTACATGTACTTTCTGGCAGGCGATACGGAACAAACGTGTTTGATGTTCGGTGAAACAACGGCCGTATTTACTTTTCGTGCAATATATAAATCAATGTTAATCGACCTCATCAGAGAAAATCTACCAAGTAGTAAAAGCTCTTATGGATTAAATTTGAATACCGTTTTAAATCTCCAGAAATAGCTTCTAAATATGGTCATAAGTTGTTCTATTCATTTAATAATACTCTTTAAACTTTTCAGGGTAATTTAGAAGCTTTAAAGAAGTTTTTGTATACTCCCCTTCTTCGCGTGATTGGTGTGATGTATGCATTCAATAACGACGTTTCGGTTTATTGTATTTACTGATAGTACTTTCAGTTGGTCATTCATCGGAATCTGAGGAAATAATTTTAAACCTCTTGAGAGCTGTTTACTAAATAACAATAACCTCGTATTTACTTATCGGGTATTATCTACTGTATAAATCCGGTACAAATGAAGTCCACTGCAACGGACGTGTCTGATCTGATCTTGTCAAGTCTGGTCTGATCTGATCTGAACCGACGCTAATGAAGCCTTTACCTTATAGTCCAACTGGGAACCAAACTATCAATAAGACTTCGAGTTAATGAACAAATCAACTTCGAAAATCTAACTGAGAATCCGGTCCTAACTCCTAATTCGAAAAGAAAGAAAGAATCGTAACGAATAACGAATGAATAGAACCGTAACCAATAACGAACTTTAACTCGCTAAAATTTCGCAATCTTTAACCCGCAATCAATCTGTTTCAACGAACGAACTACCCCAATAATGAACGAATAGAATCGAACCCCTTCTCTTATTCTCCCAGGGCTTAAATATTCCTCGTCGATCCACTATGCAATAATATAAACAAAATTATCCCCTATTAGCCATGAAACCTTCGTGTCTTAAGAGTGGGAGACTTTAGTATCAACGATTTCAATGAATTTATTATAAAACTTTTATTATTAAATTATTAAAACTTTCGCGGTTCGCAACATAATCGTATTTTGTAGATTCCCTGGAACCAAGATTACTTCTAAAAGTATCTTTTTTCTTGTCAATCTCTATCAAATCATAAAGGCATCATCGAATCTACATCAGATTCGGAATCGAAACACAATCAAACTTTTAGCTTCATCTTCTTCACGAGATTGAATCTTAGTACAGTGAAATTCCCCTTCGCGGACACCCCTCTTGAACGGACACCCCCTTGGATGGACAGTTTCTCATGGAACCGTCCGACTTTCATATAATTACTTCGCATTTCTCTTAAGCGGACACCCCTCTTGAACGGACACTTTTGGTGGGTCCCGTTGGTGTCAGCACAAGGGAGATTTCACTGTATTCGTTTTCTTCGGTGCTGTGAGACTTTAGGACTTTGGAAGTAAGTAGTGTCTCATATTCTGATGTAGTGTGGTCTTTTGCAAGGTGTTGGAACTTTACAACCAACCCAGTTCCAGAAGACATCGAGAAAATCTAGGATTAGGATATATTCTACCAGGTTCAGCCACAATCCCTTAATGTACACGCTTGAATTAATTCGAAAGCGTTAAACGGTCCAAACTGTGCACACTCGAGATAATTCAAACAGCTTTCTACATAATTTCTTTTTGAGTTAATAAGAATTTGGTCTATTTAACGCATTCGAATTAACTCAAACATGTACTTTAAACAATTAAATAAAAAATGTTTTTTTCTTGTCAAAAAAATTGTCTTAAATTTGTTTGATAAATGTGCGTTAAGGAGTTAAGAAACTTCTGTGTTGTTTAGTGTATCGCATAAGATCAAGATCTAATCTCTTTCTAAAGTAAATTGGGTTCAATTTCATTTCAGTTTTTTCAAAGAATTTTTAATAATTTGTGCTGTAACTGCTTCAATACATTTTATTTTTAGTTGTAAATTTAATTAAGTGTGGTTTTAGACTTGAATTTTATTTATTATTCTACTGATAGAATAGATGCCTTTGTGCAAGAACTCATTTTAAAGTAATAGCAACGCACTATTGATAGTAGTTTATTAATGTACGAATACTGCTTGTACTGGTTGCTCAACATTACCAATAAGTAAATAACTGGGTCACTCAATTAACTCCGAATATGCAAAAACAGAATGTATTATTTATTTCTTAAATATTTTTTCATTGCATACATATTCCAAAAGTTTTTTACCCATAATTCAAAAATAACTTCAACATGATTTTTAATTTTTGTATTATTAACTATCTTACAATTACTAGTACAAAAATTAACCTTATACTAATCAAAAACTAATCTTATTCATCATCATCATCCTCTTGATTTTCCTCTTCATTTTTTTTCAACCCCCCAAAAACCTTCAAAGGAACACTTTGTTGCTCCAAAGGAACATCAGCATCCTCATCCATACCTTCCTGTTCCTGATCACTTTCATCATCATCAATATTAATCTCATCCGGATTAACAACTTTATCATTCTTACTCCCTTGAGTTTCCCCTCTAACAAACATAATATTTCCACCTTTACTACTTCCAGCCGTTCCAGCCATTTCCACAGCTTTCGCTTCCAACATCCTCATTCCATCCTTCACTCCCGGAGCCAAGTCAGCCACTGTTCCAGCAACTGAACCAGCTGAATTCAACATTTGAGCCGACATCATATTAACTTGAGTGTTATACATCGCTTGAACGCTTCGTTTTATTCTTAACATCTCTCTCATTGTATCTACGTTTCCGTGGCGAACTTCAAACTCTTTCCAAATATTCCAAAAGTCCATGGTTACACGAGGATCGCAAATTTGACTACAATGAGCGTAAATTGCTCTTGCACGGTCGATTTCTCCGAGTTTAGTTTCCATTTCTGCGAAACGAAGACACATTTCACGTGTTTTATCTTCGGGGAGGACTTCGATGGCTTTTTCATAAATTTGACGAGTTTTAGGAACTCCGTATATTTCCGCAGCTCTTTTTATATAAATATTAAAAACTTCAAACATTTCTTCTGGTAAAACCGCATTTGTAGCTCGTTCATAAACAGCCATAGCATGTCTAGCCATTCCGTGTTCTTCTTCTAATTTAGCGTAAAGTAAATAAAGTGGTTTTGAAAATTTTTGTGGACAATTTTCTAAACATTGTTCGAAAAGATCCCTCGCGCGTTCTAATTTACTCCCACCGTAACGTTTTAAAAACTTTGTTAAATAAACCGTCCAAATATCATAAACATTCGGCCATTTAAAAAGAGAAATACCTTTTTCATACGCTCGAAAAGCTTCTTCAAAATAATTATTTTCTTCGAGAAATAAACCGTAGTTAATAATAATTTGCGGGGTGGCTATTTTAAGATCAATAATTCGATCATAAACCGCTTTACAAGTTTTAAAAGTACCAAAACTTTCTTCTAAATCCGCATACATTGACCAAACTTTAAGCGATTTATATAAACGTGATTGAACAGTTTCTTTATCATCATGATAAGCAACTTTTCTCGATGGTAATACAGTGGCTTTATGCATTAACTCTAAAGCTTTTTCATAATTTTCATTACGGATTTCCATCTCAGCCCATTCGCACCAAACCGAAGCTAAATCATCAACTTTTACGAAAGAAACTTGAGTTGCTTTTTCAAAAATTAACCTCGCATCATCAATTTGTTTATTTTTTTCATAAAATTTAGCAAATTCAACCCATAAAGTATGTAATTTACCAACGGCTAATTTAGGTTCAACCGTTTGAACCGCTTCGGTGTAAGTATTAATAATTTCATGCGGTTTACCTTCGTACAACTTAACCCTTTTATGCCATTCTTGTACGTTATGTGGATTTTGTCTTAATAAAACCGAATTAAGTAATAATAACCTACGTTCCATTAAATTTTCAAACCTTGCTAATCGTAATTCTAAATCGATATCATCTTCTTCCGTTGGATTTGATAAAGCGGCAACTTGTTCCATCCGTCGGGATAAACTTAACTCTTCGAATTGAGCGTACGCATCAAAAACTTGAGTAAAATCTCTTACTGTAGTTACAGTTTGAACGGCTTCTTCATAAATATCCCTCGCTCGATCAAATAACCCACTTCTTACATAATAATTCGCTAGGGAATTCCATAAATGACCCAATTGATCTGTATATCTACGTAAACCACCTCGAATAATCGCATCAACATTTAACGAATGAACCGAATCAGGATTTTTTGAAATTAAATCACATAATTCATTCCAAAGTTGATGATTTGATTTTCCATGTTGAGAAATAAAATTTTCATTGTTAACTATTTTAGCGAGTTGAACGGCTGCTTCATCTAACCGACCTATTTCTTTTAAATAATCAACGTATTCCTCAGTATTTTCCGGTGATAATTTTAAATATCTCCGAAAAACTCTTACTGCTGTTTCTGGTATATCATGTTTTTTAATAAACCCTAAATAAAGTGGCCAAATTCTATGATGTTGGGTGATCGGTAGTGCTCGTAAAGCTCTATCGAAAACTTTTCTCGTTCGGGTTATTTTACATTGATCGGTTAAAAACGTACAATAATCCATCCAAATTCTAGGCATTTTATGCATAAAAACTAAAGCTCTTTCAAACGCATTATTAACTTCTTCATAACCTGGGTCGATAATACACCTACCTTTTATTTGTTTTCGACGGGTTTTAAGATAATTATACCATAATTTATACGAACCGGGAAGCTCTTTTAAAGCTCGTTCGTAAATTATATTAATTGCTTGTTTTGGTCCATTCTTTTTATGATCTATATATCTAAGCCAGTGTTTTACTGAATAAGGATTACGTAGGATTTCTTCTTCATACGGAAGGTCCTCATCCGTCTAAATTAAACAGACAAATTGAGTTAAATATATTAAATATAAACATCTTAAATCTAAATTAAGTTAAATATTGAATATTTTTTTTAAATTACTTACAAAGATGATTTCCATTTTCTTCAAAGTTTCCGTTACAGGCATTATTTTAAGTTGTTATTTTGAAAACGTTTTTGACACAAACATAACCTTTTTTTAGGTTAATGTCAAACGTCAAAGTTGTCAAATTCTAAATATTAAAATCACTAGATTTTAAGTGATTATAAAAAAATAGGAAAAATTTATAATTAATTTTAATTTTTAAAACAAATAATAAAAATGAATAATTTTAGTAATGTTCTAAATTTAATTATTTTAATTATTTGCAAATTATAAAAAATTAATGGTAATTTTATAGCCAACCTTTAAAAATGAAAATATACTTCAATGTATTATTTTATAATTTATTATTTATTGAAAGAAGTTTAGAATATTTCCAAATTTTGGTTAAAAAATCGAATTGAATATATTTTTGGAGATTAAGAAATGATTTATTGAAGAAAGAAAGTTTAAGGGGGTTATTTTTTATTGTAAAAGTTAAATTTATTCTAATTATTAAAATTTATTACCTCACAATTTTAAAAAAATTGCCTAGACTTTATTTATAGATATTAATGAAAGATTTTTGAACCGAATGTAAATTAAAATGTCTATTTTTAATTAAAAAAGACGGATTTTTCCTAAGTGGTATAAAAAAAATTAAAAAAATTTCTAAAGACAACGAAGATTTTTCACCAAACCTAAAATTATGACCACCTTTAAAATTTTGGCAATCTTTAAAAAATCCTCAAGAGTTTATTTATAGGAATTAATGAAAGATTTTTGAAATGAATGTAAATTAAAATGTCTATTTTTAATTAAAAAAGACGGATTTTTCCTAAGTGGTATCAAAATTTTTTTAAAAATTCCCAAAAATGAAGATTTTTCACCTAACCTAAAATTTTGACCATCTTTAAAAAATCCCCTAGAGTTTATTTACAGGAATTAATAAAAGATGTTTGAACTGAATGTAAATTAAAATGTCTAGTTTTAATTAAAAAAGACGGGTTTTTTCTAAGTGGTATAAAAAAAATTAAAATAATTCCGAAAAACAAAGAACATTAACCTAAGTTAAAATTTTGACCATCTTTAAAAAATCCCCAAGAGTTTATTTATAGGAATTAATGAAAGATTTTTGAATTGAATGTAAATTAAAACGTCTAGTTTTAATTAAAAAAGACGGATTTTTCCTAAGTGGTATTAACAAAATTTAAAAAATTCCTAAAGACAACGAACATTAACCTAACCTAAAATTTGGACCATCTTTAAAAAATTCTCAAGACTTTATTTATAGGAATTAATGAATGATTTTTGAACTGAATGTAAATTAAAATGTCTAGTTTTAATTTAAAAAGACGGATTTTTTCTAAGTGGTATAAAAGAAAATTTTTAAAATTCCTAAAGACAACGAAGATTTTTCACATAACCTAAAATTTTAACCATCTTTAAAAAATCCCCAAGAGTTTATTTGTAGGAATTAATGAAAGATTTTTTAACTGAATGTAAATTAAAATGTCTAATTTTAATTTAAAAAGACGGATTTTTCCTAAGTGCTATAAAAAAAATTAAAAAAATTCCGAAAAACAACGAACATTAACCTACGTTAAAATTTTGACCATCTTTAAAAAATCCCCAAGAGTTTATTTATAGGAATTAATGAAAGATTTTTGAAGTGAATGTAAATTAAAATGTCTAGTTTTAATTAAAAAAGACAGACTTTTCCTATGTGGTATTAAAAAATTTTAAAAAATTAGACAAAAAAACATAACATAACCTCAATATTCTCTTTTATTTATTTATTATACAATTTAAAACTTAAAAATGATTTATTCAACAAAAAACCAAATATACTTTAATTATTCATATTCATCAAAAAACTTATATCCGTTTCAGGATCGATTTCCTTCGGTTCTTGTCCCCTAAAACCCAAAAAAAATCCATTGATTTCATTTCATTTTAATTTTTCACTTTTACTCACTTTATAAATAATCTAGCTCGTGTAATTCCTTTTAAAATAGCATTATTCCCCTCAACCATCAAAGAATTACCTTCTCTTAGTCCTAAAACAGGTGCAGCGTGAGTTTCCTCTAAGTATTGTAAAATCCGTTCTTCTCTAGTTTCTCCTTTATGAGTACTTCGTTCATCATGATCCATATAATGAGGATTGATATTAAAAGGTACCAATTTTAAGGCATCAAACGTCGGTGGGAAAACAATAGGCATATCATTTGTGGTATGAATGCTTTTAGTAGCTACGTTTGTTCCGGCACTACTTCCGATATAAGGAATTCCATTTTCAAGGACTCTCTTACGAATAATTTCAACTAAATTATGATCATATAAGGTTTTTAACAACCTAAATGTATTCCCACCTCCTATAAATATAGCTTCAGCTGTTTGAACAGCTTCGACAGGATTTTCTCTATTGTGGATTCCATCAACTTTATAACCCCATTTTAAAAATGGACTTTTTACCGTACTTAGATATTTATCATAATCTTTTAAAGCGTATGGAATGAATAAAATAGATGAGACGTTATTTCTATGGTTAAAAAATTTATTATAATTAATTTTATTTAAGGTGTTTTAATAAAACTTACTTTCGTAAAAGATTATTTATATCTTTTTCAGCACATTGAAGATATTCATATCCGTGAACTTGAGATGAGGATATTAATAAAAGTTGTCTTGCCGCCATTCTAAGTTATTACTAGAAATTTATCTGTAATTGAGATTTATTTATTGCATTTTTTTGATAAGTAATAAGTGAGGTTATGTCATTATTTGATATTTGATTGATAAGTGGGATTAAATTTTTGATATAATTTCTAATTGATTATTTGAAATAAGATAAGATTACATAAAGTAAATATAAATTTATCAGGCGATTTAAGATTATTTAAATATTAAAAATAAATATTATTTTGACATATTTGACAGATACATAACCTCAAAAGTAAATATAACCTAAAAATAATGACTTTAATAACACGTGTTAATTAATTGATAGAAAAATGGAAAATCCACCGAGAGTTGTACCTAATATTTTAATTACTGGTTAGTTTAAAACTAAAATTAATATTTAATTTACTATTAAAAAAATTTTAGGGACTCCGGGTGTTGGAAAATCAACATTATGCAGTAAATTATCCGAACTTACAGGTTTAAAATGGTTAGAAGTCTCTAAAATTGCCATCGAAAATAATTGTTTAGAAGAGTACGATGAGGTTTATCAATGTCCTATATTAGATGAAGATAAAGTATAATAATTCCTTCCGAACTTA
Source organism: Digitonthophagus gazella (assembly GCA_036711955.1). Lineage (NCBI taxonomy): Eukaryota > Metazoa > Arthropoda > Insecta > Coleoptera > Scarabaeidae > Digitonthophagus > Digitonthophagus gazella. The sequence continues at coordinate 12,756,178 of JASCIT010000007.1, forward strand.
AACGTTAGTTTTAAAAAATTAAATTTCAGTTAATGGACGGTTTAGAAGATACAATGCGAGAAGGTGGAAATATCCTCGATTATCATAGTTGCGAATTTTTTCCAAAACGTTGGTTTGATATAGTTTTTGTTTTAAGAACAGATAACACAACTTTATATGATCGATTAACTAATAAAGGATATTCCGGCAAGAAACTAGAAGATAATATCGGTTGTGAGATATTTCAAGTTATTTTAGAAGAAGCAAAAAATTCTTACGATCAAGAAATTGTTCACGAATTAACTAGTACTACATTAAGTGATTTAGAAGAGAATGTACAAAAAATATGTTATTGGCTGAATAATTGGGTTAATTCTCATCAATAAAGTTTATTATAAATAAAATATATCTTTGTTTTAAGTGATTTATTTTTTAAATCTGACTTTTTAAATGTCACTAAATCTAGTAACTTTTTGTCTTACAATTAGTTTAAATTTAGTAACTTTTGTGAAAAATAAATTATTTTAAAACCATATTAAGTTATTAAGCGAAATAAAAATTATTTTGATTTAAAATACATCAATAATTATAATTTTCTTTTGCTCAAACAAAAAATTTTATTTTTAGAATAAACCTAATTTAAAAAAGTCATTTTAATTAACTAACTTCACACTTAACTTGTGTCACCTGTCATTTTGCTGTCACCACGATATGTTAAAGAAAATACAACGCAAGTAAACTTTTTAATAAATCAAATGATCCTCTAATTGTAATTAATTAAATATTAAAAGCCTCTTAAGTGAATGTTCTTAATTATAACTCTTAATTAAGTGTAACAGTGCAGCTAACCTCATTATATAAAAAATGAGTGGTAGTAGGTCAGGTAGACAAAACAGAGGTCCTATACCTAACAGATGGTTAAGGTGTCCCCGAAAAGCCCTGGATCTCGTCATGGGAAAGATCCTAGCTTTTAAAACACCTTTAAATCACAATTTCGATAGTCAAGTACCCGTCGATTGTAGATTCACACCTCAATTCATATTCGACTATGGCAAATCGAGAAAAATAAAGTTTGGACTATGGATTGATTTAACAAACACAACTAGGTTTTATAATAAATCCGAAGTTGAAGAGAACGATTGTGCGTACATAAAATTACAATGTAGAGGTTTCGGAGAGACACCAAGCGAAGATCAAACTATAACTTTTGTTGAATTAGTTCATAATTTTATTGCACAAAATCCTTTGAAATGTATAGCCGTACATTGTACCCACGGTTTTAATAGAACCGGGTTTTTAATCGTTTCTTATATGGTTCGGAAAATGGATTGTAGTTTACAAATCGCTTTAGAAAGATTTAGTAAAGTTAGACCGCCTGGTATTTATAAACAAGATTATTTAGATGAATTGTATAGACGGTACGATGATATCGAAGATGTACCACCAGCTCCTCCTTTACCGGATTGGTGCGGTAATTAATTAATTTATTAAGAAAATAAAAATTAATTTTATTAAAAAATTTTTTTATATTAGATGAGGATGAACAAGGTGATAACGATGGATATAATAATTCCGATTTAGATAAACCAACTTCTTCAAATTCAATGTACATAAAAAATATTTACATTTTTTTAAAAATTTATTTTATTTATTTTTTTAGTACTAATAGTAATCAAAATCACAGAAGGAAAAACGGTAAGATTCCAGTTTTTATGGAAGGCGTACCTGGCGTAGAAGTTTTTCAAGAACAACCGAAAGCGTTCGAACTACAAAGAAAAGTTCAAACGATGTGTAAATGGAAGAAAAGAGGCTTTCCGGGTTGTCAACCAGTTTCAATGGATATTCATAACATAAAGCTTTTACACCAGCAGCCTTATAGAGTGTCTTGGAAGGCGGATGGTGTTCGTTATATGATGTTAATCGACGGTGAGGACGAAGTGTACTTTTTCGATCGAGATCACAGTGTTTTCAAAGTCAACGGCCTCAGATTTGTTTATAGGAAAGATTTACATCGACATTTAAAAAATACTTTAATAGATGGCGTTAGTAAAATTCATTTAATTTAATTTTTTTTATTAATCAAATCTTATTTTAAATGTAGGAAATGGTTATCGATAAAGTACAAGATGAAAAAATCCCAAGATACTTAGCATACGATATAATTATGTTCGAAGGTGAAGATATAGGTTCAAAACCGTTCTTTCCAAATCGTTTACAATATATAGAATACGAATTAATAAATCCGAGACATCAAGCTATACAAAGAGGTTTAATTAGAAAAGAATTAGAACCATTTAGTGTTAGAAAAAAAGATTTTTGGCATATAACCCAAGCGGAAAATTTATTAGGAGATAAATTCGCAAGGACTTTATCTCACGAACCTGATGGGTTGATTTTTCAACCTTCGAATGATAAGTATGTTACTGGTCAGTGCGAACAAGTGCTTAAATGGAAACCTTTGGAGTTAAATTCGGTTGATTTTCGTTTGAAAATTACTAAGGTGGAAGGAGCTGGGTATAAAATTAAAATATTTTAATTTCTAATTTAAGAATATATTAATGTATATCTTTTTCTTTAAATAGGCTCGTAACAAAAAAAGTTGGTAATTTATATGTAGGACAATTAGATACTCCGTTTGCCGGGATGAAGTACACGTCTGCTATCAAAGATTTGGATAATAAGATTATTGAGTGTAAATGGGAGGATCAACAGTGGAAATTTATGAGGGAACGTACTGATAAATCGTTTCCGAACAGTTATAACACTGCCAAAGGTTTGTTTTTAAAACTTATTAAGGTAATTAAAGGAGTTGTATCATAAAAATTACAAAAACATTCCACCTTAAAAGTTCAAAGAGAATCTTAAAATTCTAACTTTAAATATCTTGAAATATTAAATGAAATTCAATATTTCGAAATCTTAAAATTGTAACTTAAAATTCTAAAAATATTAAAATTTCAAACTCAAATTTTCAAAAAAATTAAAATGGTAATATAAAAATTCCGAAAATATTGGTATTATAATCTCAAAATTTCGCAGATATTAACCTTTTTATCTTAAAATTCTAGAAATATTAAAATTCCAACTTAAATATTTCAGAAATACTTAGGTTGGATCTCAAAATTCTATATAAAAAAAAAGGTTTTATCATCAAAAAGACGGAAATATAGAAATTCCAATCTCAAAATAACAACTTCAAAAGTCTTTAAATATGTCGACGCTGCCAAGCCAAAACGGCATAAACGACATTAACCTAATTTTTCAGGAAACGCAAAATACGATTGACATAATGAATCTTAAGTGGCTTTTACGCAACCTTTAAACCAATTTTATAGCGAATGAAGTTTGTTTGCGGCTATGCCGCTTTAACTGTTGCATACAGATTTAAAAATGCTACTCAACGGTGCAGCTAACTAAAAAATGGCCGTTTTGGCGTTTATGCCGTTTTGGCTTGAGAGCATCGATGTATTGAAAGAAATTATAAGCTTTGTTCATGCAGACGATTTCCAACAGTTTCTGATTTTTTCATCCAATCAAGCTTTAGAATTTTTGACATGCGATTAAAAATAAACAGTTTGATTGGACGAAAAAATCAAAAACTGTTGGAAATTGCCTGCACGAAAGCTATAATATCGGGTGTTCATTTAAATTCGTGCTCAAGTGAGCTATGGATTTTGCCTGCATTTTTGACGTATGTCCAATAAAACTTAATTGAAGCAATGTCATAACACTGAAATGTTTAATAGGTTATAAATAACAAGACAGAAAATGAAAGGAAATTGGCTAATAACTTGTTTTTGGCTAAAACCTACCTAAACTCTAATCTTTTCAGTAATCGGTCGTCCAAAATTTCATAGGGATGTTCAAGTTGTGAATAAAATTATATAGTAAATATTCCCAAACTTCATCGACTTTCGAAGCAGCTTAAACGTAAGACTTATCATTAAGTTTTTTGTCACAAATTAAAAACATTATCGATAAATTGCCAATACAAGCCGTTCAGTATAGTTTGACCAGATTTGACGTTTGTCAAATTTGAAGTTTAATTGATTAGTGTGCACTAATAATGCGACACACATTTTTCTCTCTATCGTCGTTTAACAAAATTTCAAAGCACACTTGAGCACGAATTTAAATGAACACCCGATATCAAAATACCGAAAATATTAAAATTCTAACCTCACAATATCATATAAATTAAAATTTTTATGTAAAAATTCAGGAAATATTCATATTGTAACTTCAAAATACCGCAGATATTAATTAAACTTCTTAACTTAACATTGTAGAAATACAAAATCGCATCCTAAATATTCTAGAAATACTGTCGATAGTTCAAACCTTAAAATATCGGAAGCTGTGATATTACTTTTGTTTGAAAAGAATAATTGATGCCAGACTACAAAATTACGTTTGAAGCGTGAAAGACATATTGGGTTGGTGTGTATTCATAAGAATAGTTTTCTCTGTAAATATCTTTAATAGCGCAGAGAGGACAGTCAAACCAGACGTCTGGCTACAGCCGTGTGTAATGGAATATTTATGTCAAATTTTGGGACGTTCATCAAAACATGTGGCGTTCATTTTGCTGCAATTTTCCTCAGATACAGATCGTTCTTCAAAATCTGGTGAATAGTACTCTGGTGTAATAGTACTATTAGTTGATCCTAAACCTCACCATAGAAAGAAGGATACAAGAGTGAGGTTCCTCCCCATAACTTTACTGAGTAGGCCCGAGTTAAGTACATTGAGAGGGAGGACTGGAGTATCGTCCGATCCTCTTTAATGCAAAGGTCTTGCAGGCCTAAACACCGTCGAAATCAAGGATTATAATACAAAGTCGATTTTGTGGTTTGAAAGTTAACCCTTTTTGCCTCTGCTGTAAGATTTTAAAGAGGATTAAAAGTCCGGGTAAATGAGATAAAACAACGAGGTGTGATAAGCCTTTATTCGACGATATTTTAATTTGCAAGACCTTTGCATTAGGGAGGATTGGTTAATACTTTGGTCTTCCCTTCCACAGTACTCAACTCAGGGCTTCTTGGTAAAGGTAGGGGGAGGAACCTCGCTGTAGCATCCTTCTTTCCATGGTGAGGCTCAGGCTTATCTTATACTATATTTGACAACTCTATAGTCGTGGATTCAAGATTCCATACTCGTCTGTATTCTAACCTTCTTGACGTTTAATGATAGGGAGCCAATTGGTTCTTGATAATTATCGACGCACGAAAGTATAATTAATAGCTCAAAGAACGAGGGAATTCGTTAGTTGGAACTGACAACTTTCAGAGTTCAGCATTAATCAAGTTTTATTAAAATTGATTGATGATGAAGCTTGATACAGTGACGGACTTTTCAAATCTTGAACTTGTGGGGTACTGTACTCAACTCGGCCTTAGGCTACAGCTTCATTGGCGCTGGTTCAGACTAGACCAGACTAGATAAATGGCTAGAGTTGTCCCTTCAGATCGCGACAAACACGTTTTCATTAGACACGTACGTGTACTTTCGTGTTTTATATTCTTTAAACGACAGTTAAGCGGCTTCAGCAGAGAAAATCCACAGAAAAGTAAAAACTCTGTTAAGAAATAACTTTTAAAATATAATTATAAGTTGTTATACATATAAATTCGACAATACTCTCTAAACTTCTTAGGGTAATTTCGAAGCTTTATAGAAGTTTTTGTATACTTCCCTTCTTCGTATAATTAGTATAATATGTACACTCAATAGCGACGTTTCGATTTATTGTATATGCTGGTAATACTTTCCATTAGTCCTTCATCCCATTTATCGAAATCTGAGGAATTCATTTTAAACCTCTGAGAACTCTTTGTTAAATAACAATAACCTCGTGTTTACTCGACGGGTATTATTTACCGTTTAAATCCGGTATAAATGAAGCCAGTATAACGGACGTATCTAATCTGATCTTGTCTGGTCTGATCTGAACCGACGACAATACAGCTTCTACCTTACTCGGTAAAGTTACGGGGAAGAACCTCGTTCTTGCATCCTTCTTTCAATGGTGAGGCTTAGGAGCAACTTATAGTACGTGTGTCGATTGCACCTTCCTTTTGTAGCTCAAGCAGTGTCCAACGTCGATCTCCGTCTAACAGGTGCTCGATTATTATTCGTGCCAGATCGGTTCGCACAGTCACAAGTCGACCTGTCCGTTGCTGATCATTGGATATCTTATGTCCCTGCTGAAATTCTTTCATTTACCTCGCGACTGTCCGACATTAAAGGGCATTGCTTTCAAGAGCTTCCACCAATTTCACTTGCCATTGTCGGGCATTTTTTACACGTAGAACGGCTATTTTGATGTATGCGCGTTGCTCAACACATATTACATCCATTTTGCATGGCTGCAGCCAGATATTTGGTTCGACTTTACAGATTCTGTTTTTTTGTGCTATTAAAGACACTTTGGGCGATTTATTCACCTGCCTATAAAGTTCCTGATAAGTTAATAGACAATAAGTTTATAAGATGACCGTTAATATCACTATTAACCAAATCGGGTCTATTCATCTGTCCATAAAGTTTCCAATAACTTCAGTAACAAGTTTATGACGTGATTTTTAAGATTGGTTTATTCACCTTTGGGTAAATTAATCTATCTGATATTTACCATGGTTACTGATTAACCGTTTGCGTACCAGAGAGTCGAAAAGCGCCCAGGAGTGTGATCACGCTCCATCGGTTACGTGTCGAAAAAAGCGAAAAAACGCCTTAGCGTTCCTTCAGTTACATGTCGACAATTTCGACCAAAAAATTGTTGTCTTCTAAAAGAATATCATCGAAATCATCGAGAAATTCTATAACGAACGTCGTAAGTTGTAATAAAATCCAAAATAAAGGAAAACGAGCGATTTGCTCGACCCAATCAGTCATATAACCCTAATCAGCTACATAAACTGACCCATAATATATTGATGTGACACATAGCATTATGCAGCAATGAATAAACCCATTATTATAGATATGTGTATGATAAGTACTAACTTAGTTTATGGGTAGATGAATAAACCGGCCCTTAAAGAGACAACAGTTGTTATGAACACACCCTAACTCAACATGTCTTTCACATATTAAACATAATGTTGGGCTTCAATTCTTTTCAAGCAAAAAAAGAATTAACTTTCAAGCAAAAAAAGAATTAACTTTCAGGCAAAAATACTAGCTATGACTTATTCCCCAACCCTCGTATTTACTAATTGTAAGAAAAATTATTTTAAGCTTCTTTAATTACCTATTAAACCTGTAATACATTTTATATGACATTATTATCTTAAAAAGAATTATTTTAGCTGTAATCGATAGCATAAAGAATCCAATAACCAAGGAAGATTTAATCAAATACATAAAGTTATACAGATTCGACGATGACAGTGATTTAATGCCGCCCCCGAAAAAGGTACGCCGTACGTGACGTTATTTATTTCCCTCAATCTGTACTGTAATTTTATTAATCAATATTTAATTTTACGTTTTTACGAAATTGTATTGAGACATGTAAATCTAAAATTAAATGAAATACAAAAAAAAAATCTTATTGAATCAATTTATTTAGTCTTATCTTCACCAAAATATAAACACATCTTAACGTTTAATAAAATCTTTGTATATACAAGTATCACTGTTTATGTTATAACAAAATAAATTATTTATTTAATTAATACTTATCGAAATATATAATCGTACGAGGCCTTAAAAATTAAATTACATTTTTGATTGCTCGATGTACTGGTAATTCCCGTTAAATTCTTTCACCTTTTTCTCTTTAACTAACTTCGATAAGTGATGTTCAACGTTTAAAGCAGCGGCTAAGTATAATTCTTTAGGCGTTTCAATATAAATTTCTTCAACTAATTGCATAGGCGTGAATTTTCTTCCGGGATCGGAAGTTAAGACACTCATTATTTGATTTTCTCGTTGTTTTCTGTGTTCGATGTAAAACTGAATCTTCTCGATTGGATTATGTACGACATTTCCATGACCGGGATAAATAATCGAAGGTTGTATATCCAAAATACTTTCTAACGATTTCATATAATCGTGTAAATCTTCAAATACTGCCGTTCCTTCACCCAAGATACAATCACAACTAAAAACGACGTTATCTTCGAGTAAATGAAGAACTACGTGATCTGTTGTATGTCCGGGAGTGTGGACTACTCGAACTGTTGCACCTTCAACTTCAAATTCTTGACCGTCTTTTAAGTAATCAAAAGAAACATTGTTCGGAAGTTCTTCTTCTTTTACGTCTGTCCTTGGATATTTCCAAACTTGACAGTATTCTATAAAAATTAACAATTAGAGATGTTTTCTTTATTAATTTAATTAAATTAAAGTTCTTACTTGTATGTTCTTTTAATTGCATAACATCGGAAACACCTCCAATATGATCGTGATGCCAATGAGAAATAAAAATATGTGCTAAATCAATTCCATTTTGTTTTAAAACATTTTTTAAATGATTTATATATTGTGGAACATCTGCATCACCAGTATCTAATAAAATTCGCCTGGAAATAAAAATAATTTTTTTATAATTTTGACAGAAAAATTAAAAACAAATTTTTATTAAAAAATAAAATTTAATAATTACCTTTTTCCCGTTCCAATTATATAAGTATTAGTGCCTTGAAGAGTCATCGGTCCAGGATTAGCCCCAAGAACTCTAATAATCCTCGGGGAAAGTTTCGTTACACTCGGTATCACAGCTGCCATTCTTAATAATGTTATAAACCTAAAATATACATTACTTTTAATTTAAACATGTTGATTTTTGAGTTAATTTACATTATACGATCGATTTATACGTAAAAATTATATTAAACATCTATTTTTATGACAAATTTTAAAATGACAGGTAATCATAACCTAAAACCGGGGTATTTGACGTTTAACTTAACCTCAAAAAATTATGTAATTTTTTTTAATCAGTTTTTTAATAAAAAAGATTAAACTTATAAACTAAAAATAGAATTATATGAATTACGTACGTGTTTTTGTTGGAAGATAAACTGTAAAACAGTAAGTTTACTTTGGAAAACTCGTTGTAGTCTTTTCGGTAGCTCGAAATCTAAAGCTCAGATTTCATCTGAGCGTAGTTTATATGTAAATCAGACGAAAAAAGGATCGACTCATTCACTTACTGATATACTAACGATTAAATTTATAAATTATGTTCATATTCCGGTTTAAACCGACGTCGGAGGTCATCGCTTGCCTTCAAAGTTCGATAAGGTTAATTTACTCGTTTGTATTTAACGTTAATTTTAAAACAACAATTTAATACAATTTTTACATTTTTTTTCTAATTATTAAAAAGAAAAATGCCATAATTTAAAAAAAATTTTGAATAAAAATAATGCGCTAACTTCATACCTATCGCTATCATAACAAGTTAGATTACATTAATTTACTAATTTGTATTTAAATATAAGATTAATTTAAAAATAATTTAATACAATTTTTATTTTATTTTAATAAAAAGAATATATCGTTTTTATTATTTTTTTTACATTTCAAAAATTACCTAACTTCACCCCTATTGTTACCATAGTAACACAACTTTCTTGTCAAACAAATCAAACTGTCAATTAACCCATTTTTAGAATTTCTTCAGTGTTAATTTAACCAGGTAACATTCAAGATGTTAATTCGCGCATCGATCATCATCATCGTTACTTTAATAGGATCTTCACTATCAGAAGAAATCTCAAAGTTAATGGATAAAGAAAAGGTCGTTCCAGATGTCATCGACACCGCTCCTCCAGGTAATTTGGAAGTATTATACGAAAATAATGTGAAAGTGAATGGTGGGAATGAGTTAACGCCCACGAAAGTAAAAGACATGCCTACTGTTAAATGGCAAGCGGAAGAAGGGGCTTATTATACTTTAATAATGACGGATCCTGACGCTCCAAGTAGGGCCAACCCTAAATTTAGGGAATGGCACCACTGGTTAGTCGGGAATATCCCCGGAAATGATGTAAATAAAGGGGTTACTTTATCTGAATATATTGGATCTGCTCCGCCAAAAGATTCTGGTTTACATAGGTATGTTTTATTGGTATTTAAACAACCTGGAAAGGTGGAATTTACGGAAACCAAGTTGACTAATAAGAGTGGAAATGGAAGGGGAAAGTTTAATACTAAAGGATTTGCTAAAAAGTATAATTTGGGTAATCCTATTGCTGGGAATTTCTTTAAAGCTCAATGGGATAATTACGTTCCGACTATTTATAAGCAATTAGGTGGATAAAAATCTGATTTGGTGCTTTGATGTTGATATTGTTTTTCGTGTGTTTCATGAATATGTTTGTAGTTTAAATATTAAAAAAGAAAGTTGGGTTGTGTTTAAAAAGTAAAACATTTTTAATTAATACAAGTGTTATATTTATAATTTTTGAAAGTTGAATTTGACATTTAAAATGTAACATAACCTCAATAAATAGAATGACATAAACATAAAAAGGGGGTTATCTGTCAAATTTCAAGGTTACCAACCTATAACATTTTCCATATCATTCCACAAAAGCTTTTTTTTACGAATAAACATCCTAAAGCCTGTTTTACACGTTGTTACAAGAGCTCACTCCAACGTTGGACTAACTGTTTGAGATAGATAAGTTTGAGAGTTGGTACAGCAAATGTTCCTGATACAAATATTCTCGTTTAGAATTTCTCTGTATTGCGCAGTAATAAAAAGAGTTGAGTCAAAGGGTAATAAATTAATTGCTCCAACTTACATTAGAGAAACTCTACAATTAGACAAGGTTTAATAACGAAATTGTTTTGAGTTGATGTAATCTTTGCCCATTTTTGTGACTTCAAGATTTGTTATCTATTAACATATTATCAAATATACTACGTGACATTGAAACTGCAACACCTAGAAGGAGTTTGCATTTTTTGATAAAATTTGGCAGAAATGTTGCTCTATAGAAGTGTAACAATTGATTAAAATTTTCATGCCCTGGGTAACATATGCTTAGCAAAATTAACTTTTCTTTTCTGTAGATTCTTCAGTAATTTTTTATTATTCTGGCAGTGATTTGTGTGGTTCTTGATGGGGTTATTTGATAGTATGATTACTTCTGAGGTTCTATTATTCGAGCTATTATTCGTAGACCAACAGTACACACACTTTTTGTCATTTAAAAGAAATTGAGAGAGTCCATTTTCTCTTACTTTGAGAAAATTAGAGGTTAGCATATCTGTTAATTAAAAAATTTAGGCAAATTATATGAAGTATGGCAATATTTCTATTCGTTTATCAATATTTAATTTGGTTACATAGATTTGTTTTAGGCGAATTGGACTACAATAATACACATTTCTAGGCTGTAAATGGATTTACTAAGGTGGCCATTCGTCCCGGATTGGCCGGGACAGTCCCGGATTTCCACCTTGCGTCCCGGATTTTTCTTGAAGCAATATTTCCCCTGGATTGAGGTTTTTTGTCCCGGATTGTCATGAATTTTTGAAAAGTTTCTTATTTTCAATGTTTATTTTAAATATATTTCAACCGGAATTAATTTACAAAACTTGAACCGAAAAAATTGTGCATATCAAAATACGCGGCACGCTTTAAACTTTAAACCATTTGAAGCATACATTGAACTCTCGATTCTGCGAATCCCCTTCAAGGAAGCAATGGTTTCTAGCACCTATGGTACACATCGAGTCTCTGAGTGTTAGGTGGAAGAAGAAACGCAGAATCATGGTGGTTGGACAGTATGGAGAGATCTCCTCAAGAGATATCAATCTATACGTTACGTAAGAGAAAATTGCCGAATGGAAAAGTAACCGCACTGCATCAATCTAAAGGTGGGATGAAATGGTCTCTCACTTCAATAATCGTGAACTTTTATTTTCAAATTCACGAAAATTAGCAGGGTTCTTTTTCTGTCTGCCTGGCTCAAATATTTCTACGGAAAGAATATATTTTTTTAATGAATAGCTTTTGGGCAAGTGAGAAGACTCGACTTGAAATAGACACACTAAAAACGATATTACTTACTAAAGTTAATTATGAAGAAAATTGTACAGAATTTTATACAATGCTTCAAAGCGAAAAAGATCCATAGTTCAGAAAAATATAAAAGGTTTTGTACTCAGTAATTTAACTTAACTATACCCCCCCGCTACAAGTTTCCGTCCCAGATTTAAAATAAAAAAGTATGGTCACTTTAGATTTACACCACTTTCAAAATTAGACAATTGTAAAAATCGTTTAATTTCAATTCTAAAAATTAAATATCACTTAAAATATCTAACTTTGTTTACAAATTCGCATGATAAGACAAAAGTTAATTTTAGACGCTAATTGCATTGCCAAATTACAAGATAGTGATAGTATTTACTTATGTTCTGCATGTGGCAGTGTTTCGAAATATGCATCATGCACCGGAGGTATATAAGGTAATAATTGCTTGATGGCTTGATATTTTTCGTAAGTAATAGGCCTGGCATTTTGGTAGAAAGGCGCCAGGGCGATTTTTTCAAATTTTAGCGGTCTTCCAAGACGTGTAGGTAATAAATTTAGTTTTAAATTCAGTGCTCCTCATCGATGTTTTATATAAAATAGTATATGGTGTGTTTTGAGAAAAGTTAACCATCATATTTGTAACCAATTGATTTATTCGCCATTAGTGTTTTTTAAATCGCATTTTGAAGATGTTTTGTTGAAACGAAATTCTCTCGTTTCATTTCATGTAAAATGAATTTGTTATATTTTCTACATCAGGGGTTCTCAAACTTTCTAAATTTCGTACCACATAAATTAAAAACAAAAATTTTATGTACCTTTACCAACAAAGGGGATTTCGATTAAAACAATTTAAGGATAAAATAATTTGAACTTGTTTTATTTATTTATAGTGACACGTAAACGAACATGAAATTAAAAAAAGCAAATATTGTTAATGCGATGGATGAGCCTGTTTCTTTCTTACTAATATATCTTATCTTACTAATATATTAGGTTTACTTTTCATTAATTTTAATCTTAAATATTTATTTTTTACTATTAACATTGATGACAATCCACATTCACACAGATACGACGTACTAAAAGGCATTAAAAATTTGACTGCTTTTTCCGAAATGTCTTTGTATTCACTTCGCCTTTGTTTCCAAAAAATACATAAGTTTTCTTTTTTGAATTCATTCATTAGGTTCCTATCACATGAAATTTCTATGAGTTGATATCTTTCTAAAATAGAAACATTTTGTAGGGCAGTATTCGAAATAGAAAGCGGATGTCTTGTCCAACTTTTCATTTTCTAAATTTTCAGGAAAGTCAGAATCAAAGTTACTGACAAGTCCCATGCAATGTTTTTCTATATCTTCAATCAGGTGTTTATCCAGTTCGTTTCCTTGAAGATACTCTTCTAGTATTGGAAACCCAGCAGTTTTCTCACTTTTTAGGTCCTTAATTCTGTATTCTAATTTTTTCACAGTTGGATTTACTTTGTGATACAGTAAAAGCAAATATATTCGAACCTTGTAAACTAGAATTTAATTCGTTCAGTGTTCCAAAAATATATGCTAAATAGGCTAAACGTAAAAGCCAGAGTTGGTCACTAAAACAATCGTGGAGATCAGTTAGTATCTGACAGAAATATTTGAACTTCGTTACGTAATTTGAAGAGTCGGGTTAAAACTTTTCCCCTTGACAACTAACGCACTTCCGTATGTAAGATTGGTGTATAGATCTTCGAAATCACTCGAGAGGTTTACGATCAACAGCTACATAAAAAAGGCTATTTTCGCATTGTTTTCGTGCACATGTGTGCTATTGAATTTTTTTGGGTAGTTCTTAAAGGAGTGCAAATCGGCCATTTCGTCTTTACATTCGCCAGATATGAAGGTGTCGAATGATGCATAGAGCGTTAGATTAAATGGTTTTCTTTAAAAAAAATATTTACTATACATGTAAATCCCTATCTAACGGGGGACTGGAGGCTAACTTCGCATAGGTATCAAAAATTGTACCATCAAAATCTATGAAATGTACCACCAGTGGTACATGTACCATACTTTGAGAAACCCTGTTCTACATTGTAGGTCTGTTCCAACAAGACTTCTGACTATAGGATTTTCGGCGAAAGATGTCTCATGCGTCATTAGTTGTCGCCGTTTTCTCGGCATATGTCAAATAATTTTTTTATTTAATTGTACGTGTCAGAGAGAGACGAAAACCGAAAACAGTAGTCTAGGATAACATAATTAATCAATGACGCATGAGACATCTTTCGCCGAAAATAGTATAGTCGGGGACTCGTCAATTACAATCGCACATATCAAACAATGCCGTCGCATAGAAACAGATTTGAATTCATTATTTAATGTGTTCGACTGGAATGACGCGTTCGTTACCAGTCAAATGTGCTTGTTGGAACAAAGCTTATGTTATTACATCATAATAATCCTGTGGTGTGTACTGAAAATTCTTTTCTTTTAAAGTTATCCATTAAAAAAAAATAGCATAAGTAACCTAAATTAGCAATTTTTGACACGTAATATAAAACAAACGTAACCACTGTCAATTGGACTTACACCATATGCACTAACTTTCATAATCGATGATTATGTAATTTCATTTATCGATCGATTTTAAGTTGTACAAAACATGGGATTTTTTTAAGAAATTGAACATGGACTAGTCATAGATAAAGAAAATACATTAAATTAAGCAAGAATTACGTGTATCTCATTTTTTCAAAAATGGACTTACACCACATTCAAAATAAACGGTCCATATGTGAGCGTTCTCTTCTTTGCTGTAACATTGACCTTTCTAACCCTTTAAGGGTGCTAAACAAGATTGATTGTGAGTTCCATGGATTATATTTTGTTACTATACTTCATTTAATAACTAGGAGGAGTGATTTGAATTTTGCGCGCCAAAATAGTGAACTATTATTGGTCGCTCCGCAGTCAAGTTTACGAAGACGAAAAAATTGGTTTTTGTCGTTTATTGTTTTTAACGTTTGAGGTTAGGTGCTTTACCTAATTTGTCAACTTGTTTCTCGCTTTTTCGTTGTGCTCAAATGGTTGCGATCAAAAAATATTAAGTTCGAAGAAGGTATGGTACGATGTCATCTGTTGGATATAATACGTCAACACAAGGAACGTCTTTTGGATAAATTTTGAACAATGTACCTATAGATAAACGGCCATAGAGATATTTTTTATGTTCTAGAATACTACGCTCAAACGCTTGGTGTTTTGTTGGTTGCACAAATGTCACTGGTTTGAAGTTTAGAATTCAAATTTGCCGCTAAAAATGTTTAGTGTATTTTTTAGTTACTTTTTCCTATGTAAATGGGGTTTTGAGATTCACTCTTCCTAGTTATTAAATGAAGTATAGGCGTTATAAATTCGTACAGTTCAGATTAAAGGCAATGTACTGTCATAAACAATGACGTTCCATATGGTAACTCTAACAGTACGATTAATAGACATGCATAAACATTTCAACATTATATTGCAAAATATGCATCTTTGCCGAACTGTGTTGAACCAGCTTAATGTTGTCATGTGTCTGCAGACTAATTTAAATCCTGTTATCGAAGTTAAGCTTACGTTTCTCAATGACCAATTAAGTCCTTTTCGTTCATTAATTAAAATAAGATAAGATAGAAGGTGGGTACTTTGAATATACACTAACAGCGATTTCAATAAACGACAAACTGCCTACTTTCATATCATTTTTCTATCGTCTCATTTTCTGGTAAATTACAGTAATTTAAACGCACTCTTGATCTAGGAATAAACGCAAACTCATAAAAAGTTAAACTGATAGATAATGTAGTCACAATATTGATAAATTATTATTTAGTGGCAAGAAATTACTGCACCACGTACAGAAAAAAAAATGTTAATTGCGTTAAACCTAAGCGGTCCAGGATCACAAAATTTTAATCAATTTTTATACTTCTATGGAGCAACATTTCCACCTTATTTTATGAAAAAGTACCCATTCCTTCTAGGTGTTGCTATTTCAACGTCACGCAGTATATTTGGAAAATATAAAATGTTATACTGCCAATAAATCTTGTTTCAAAGACTGTGTGAATTTCAAAGACTTGATTTTGGGAATTTGTCAATTTTTCATCAATTTACATTCATTTTAATCTACTTTTCTTTGAAAAATCAATTTTGTTCTTAATTTTTGTAAATAAACTTTAGAGAAATATTTTTTAAAGATTGGTGATTTTTATATCTTGTAAAAATTAAGTCAATGTATTAGTATTAAGCTTTAGAAAAAATTCTCTATCACAAAAATTTTATAGTAAAACATATAGATTTTTGTCTATTTCTCAAAAAAAGAGACTTTTATCTGTTTTTAGTTCAAAAATCGATTCTTAACCACTTCGGTACGGGCGTCGACTGTAGTCGACGGCCACAGATGACCCCACACAGCCGAGCGTCGCCTATAGTCGACGGCTGTGCCAGTATATGGATGATAAATGCCGGCTGTTGGCGGCGTTTCATGGCCGTCGACTATGGTCGACGCCCGTACCGAAGTGGTTAATTTTCATAAATAAATCCAGAATATTTTTTTTAAGAATTGGTGTTTTTATAAAAAAAAAATTAAGGTTATGCCAAAGTGTTGAGGTTTAGAAAAAAAAATCTATCTCAAAACTTTAATAATAAAACATACAAATTTTTAGGTGTTATTTGAAGAAAGACATTTTAACTTACATTTAGTTAAAAAATGTAGTTTTTAAGTAGTACTTTTGGCAACTTTTTTCAAGGTTATGTCAAAGTGTTGAGATTTAGAAAAAAATTCTATCTCAAAATTTTAATATTAAAAGATACAAGTTTTTATGTATTATTTGATAAAGGAATCTTTAACCTACATTTAATAAAAAAAATCGATTATTTATTTTGATAAATAAACCCAGAATACATTTTTAAAAAATAGTACTTTTGGTAATTTTTTTAAAGATTATTTCAATGTGTTGAAGTTTTGAAAAAAATTTCCATTTCCAAATTTTTATAATAAAACTTTTATATTTTTAAGTGTAATTAAAAAAAAAACAAATTTTTATCCATCTTTAGTCAAAAAAAATTATTTTAATTTTCATAAATAACGACGAAACGATTTTTTAAATTATCATATACCCATTTATCAAAAATAATTGCACTTATAATAGATTTACTAATGATATTTAGACATTTAAATGACTACTAATTAAACTAATCGTTTTAATTTAAACTAAAACACTATTTTATCATAATTACATAATCATACCAAAAAAACATAAATACACAAAATTATTTATGTTTTCAAATTCAAAATTAATGTTATCTATTTTAAAATTGCCAAAAACATAAACACACATTAATAACTAATTCCAATTAAAAACATTTCGAATATCTAACGGATGTAAACGAGAAAATACTCATCGGAGACTTGTATGTAAACATCGTAGCATCGTAGTACAAGAAACAACAAACGGATTATTCACTGTGATTATTCAGACACAATATGACCTTACGTAAACAGGATATTGATCTTTTAAAGGTCTCTTTAAAGATTATCAACATAACTACGTTTTACTCGAACAAATCATTTACGTGTTTTTAATTAGATGTTTTTATTTGTTTTTATTTTATTTAGATTTGTAAACATAACATCGTATACTATAAATATTTCATTGAGGTTAAAAGTATTTTAGAGATAAATGCGTTTTAAAAAATTAAATTTGCGCAAGTAATCTAAATATATTACAAGTACAAAGTTTGCGAACTGGATGACACAGTGGGTTTTATAAGGTTATCAAAAAGAAAAAAAAACTAGGGTATTAGTGATTTTATCATTGGTTTGTTTATAAATAAAGAACTTTTTTTATCGTGGTATTTATGGTTTGCTAGAAATTGTAAAATCCTTCTTTACTATAGTAAGAGAAAAAAATATAAACAATAACACAAACAGATGATTGTGAGACATCCTCCAAGACGATGAGTTGGACGTGTTAAAGGATGCAAGTCCGAGGTTCGACGATAAATCCTGATAATGTTTGTTTTGTTGAAGGATATTGAATAAAGACGGAGGTAATCCCGGGTCATTACGAGTATTTACAAGAATTTATGAGTAATTATTGACGCGGTTTGAGTTAAGATTTTTTTTAACTCGAAGAAATTGTCTTTTTAAACCCAAACAAATGATTAATTAATTGTTTGGATTTGTTTCATTAATGAAAATGGAAATATTTTAATAATAATACACTGCTCGCCAAAAAAACAACACTCAGAAGGGATGGTCGTACGAACTTGAAATCAGAACTTGAATGATCAGTGAACTTTTTAGTAGTTGTTTTGGTTTGTCTGGTATGTTATGTTTTAGCAGACATATTTCTTTTAGAAAGTGTATCTATATTAATGATTACTGGCAATCTAGACTTTGTGAAATCCTTCAGTTTTGTATATGTTATGTCCCCCATCTACCGAAAGCTGTCTTACATTCAGTTAACCCCTTTCAAGAAGAGTCAAGGTGTGAACATGCATAAAGCTTTGAATATTCTTTCGCGAAATTGTCAGAAAATTGAGTCGAAATTGCTTTAGTATCATTTAACCATGGAGTTTCTAGTCCAATCAAGAATAGAAAACACCTAATAGAGGCGACGGTCGATCACAAACCATGAATAAACAGTAAAAGAGATATCTTCCCCGAATGCCTTAATTAACCCGTTTGAGACAACTCAGTCATTGGAGGTTACTTGGAGGGCTGTTTGGGGAAATCAGACATCGATGCAAATAATTTATCGAAGAATCCATTGCAATGGTTTAGTGTCACGCTTACAAATTTCTACAAATCCCAGAACATCGAATTTTCAGACTCAAATTGTATAGGTTGAGTGGGCTTCTGGTCGAAGAATGACACCAAATCATCTTTAGTGATGAACATCGGTCTTCTCTATAGCAATTTGATGGTCAATAGTGTTTCAGAAGATCTAGAGTAGAAAGACTAAATTTGGAATTCGCTTATGGACATTATTCTGACTTAACATCTGATGCTGATGTTGTGATGGGGTGAAATACAGTTTGGAAGCCAGTAATCTTAACCGTTTGCGTAGCACGAGCCACTTTCGCGCTCCAGATTTCGTGTCGAAAAAAACCAGGGCATTTTGTCGAAATAGACAACCGACGGTCCACTGACACGTTATGAAAGGAGCGCGATCGCGTTCCTTGAGATTTTTCCATCGTGTTTTTTCAAAACCCTTTGGTACGCAAACGGTTAAGTCATCATTCAAGAAAAGTCTAATTGCGACCTGATACATCAACGAAATTCTAGAGTCAATTTTGTTACCATAATTTTAAAAACCTCGCAGCAATGTTTTTCAACAAAACCACACTAAAGCGCACTCAGTAAAATTCACACTAACATTTTTAGTAAGAACAATGTCAATTTACTGCCAGAGCACACACAATCTTCAGATTTATCTTCTGTTAAACACCTATCACCAGTGAAACCGAAAACTTCGCACCATTTGGCTTCTCTTAACAGGAATTATTTGATTGTAAGGCTGGTGTAAAAGAAGTATTCCTCAAAAATACTAAAAACCAGATAAAAAACAACCACTTGAACTGTACATACCACCAAAATTTCAAGTTCGTGCGACCTTCTCTTCTGGGTGTTTCGCGCTTTTGGCGAATAATTTATTTTTAATACTTTTAATAAAATGATTTGGTTGAATTGGCTATAGTTGGAGTTAAAAATAGATTTTATTAGGCCGTCCGTCGGTCGGTCGATCACGTTTGGAATTTTTCTTCGATAACCGGACGAGTTTAAAGTGCAATTGAACTAACTGCGCATTTAGATTACGTTTTCCAAAGCAAAGCAAACCAGCGACGATCAAAGTTTCGTCAGGCGATAAAAAAATTCCCAATGTTATTTGAAGATGATACAAGGATACATCAAGGATTTACTTAAAAAAAATTATATAAACAAATAACACGATGCGATGGTTTAATGTTTTTAATCTTGAGTTGATTACACAATGAAATTTTCATAATATCTTTTCTTCTTTATTATATTATATTTTCTTCTTTATTATATGTATATAAGTGAGTTCAAGTTAAATGAACAATAAGGTATTTACTAAAAAAATATTATTAATTCATAATATTAATAACAGTAAAAATTTTATATTGAATAAATGAAGTTTTTTTAAAGTGAACAATTGTTCTGAAAAATTCTACGAATCTACTAAAAAATTTGTTATATTCAAAAAATGTCACATCTCTTGTCATTTGAAAATTTTGAAATAATAGTTCTTGTGATTTTATGGTAAGTATTTCTACCAAAATCAAATTTTATTTACGGTGAAGGTGTGAAAAGACATTTAGTTTAGGCATGCAACATTATACAGATGTAAAATTGGTTGCATATAGTATTCTTTGCTTTTGTAATTTTGGGTGAAGGCGCCACACACTGACATAAAATGTTCTAAAATCGGACATCGGATCATTTTTAAACTGATACTTTCGGCATGTTTTAATAGCTTTATTCGCAGAACCGATTTCAAACAGTTTTTTATTTTTTTTTTCAATCAATCAAATTACTTAATTTTAATCACGTGCAAAAAATCATAAATTTTGATCTGTTAAAAAATCAAAAATTGTTGAAAATTGGCTCTACGAACAAAGCATATGAGTGGGTCAGAAGGAAAGTGAACCAAGTCCATTTTTCTAAAATTTAGTTAAGAGTATATTTAAGTCCGTTTGAATAGTTATAATTTTATGTGCCGACTTATTCAATACCTAGTTCATCAGGTTACCAATAGTGTACGCTAGTTCACTTTAATACTGAATGATTTGCACCATTTTTCATTGAAAAAATGAATCAAACGGTCCGTTTTCTCGGAACGAACTAAAGTGGACTTGGTTCACTTTACTTCTGACCCACTCATATATTCTACAGACTTGAGTCTCTATTTATTATGAAAATATTTGTCAAGTGTCGTTGATAGGACATGTAATGCTTAAAAAAAAATTCTATCAAAATTTTACAAAGGGGTAATTAAAATTGTAAGTAATTGATATACAGGCTGTCCCAGAACTCAATTGCCAAACATTAACCACGCATTCTAGAGCTGATTTCATACAGATTCAACGAAAAAAATCTATATCAGAACTTGCTTCCTAAGAGAACTAGAACCTCTTGAAGATGAAGTGTCTGAGCACGTTTTTTTGAAATATTTTAATAACGACTTAACACCTTTACGATGGTAATAAAAAAATATTTTATCAGCAAACGGTGAAGCATTCGAAGTTTACAAACGCTCAAAATTTCATTGTGATAGCTTAAAGCGTTATTAAAATATTTCGAGAAAACCTGATCAGACACGTGATCTTTAGGATGCTTTAGTTCTCTTAGGAAGCAATTTCGGATGAGGACTTCTTTGTTCAATCAGCATGAAATCAGCTTTAGAATGCGTGTTAAGCGTTTGGCAATTGAGTTCTGGAACACCTTGTATATTAAGAATTCCTGAAAAATGTGACGAGAAGTAGCAAAAGTCAGCAGAAAAAGTTGCATTAAAGAAGGCAGTCATCATTAAAGTGATGTCGTTTTCGATTAAGGAAATCAAATGGCATTTTTTAATTTATTTATTTGTATTATCTAGTTGTTAGTATTTCAAAAACATATTCCATTAAATCACCCTGTATATTTTTTACATTCCTACCTTTTTGTTAGCTATACAACGTTAAAAATCTGACCGATTTCATCCTTAACTGGCCATCATCAGAGGCGACCGTCTACTGAATTAATAGTTGAACCACCGTTTGCTCCGAAAATGGCATTTACCATGCTTTCGATTGTAATTTTAAAGTTCCACATAGTAAAACATTTTAAAGTTCGATTTTAAAGATTTTAGACGAACGCATTAACAAACTCGAGTAGGTGATACCTCTTTAAAAATTAAAACAGCATTCGTATATAAATCATACGCAATTTCAGTTTTTCGAGGAACTACGTCTTTCCAAAATTTTTGAGAAAATCTGGAGGTTGAAATTTTGGGGATATAGTTAGTTCATGTAAAGCTATATTTTGTAACCAAATTTGAAGGTGTCAACTTGCAAGATTTTCAATAACACTGTTTTTTTATTAAACTTACAATACAAAACCCAATTTAATTATTAACTTTTTATTTCCCTTTACCAAACCAAATTATAAACAAAAATTACATCATTTTCATCAACTTATATCCTAATCAATTTATTGTTTAGCCATTTCAGCAATGATTTTATTCCTTTCATCCACATAAGGATCCCATTGAGCCTTATAAAAATTCCCAGCGATAGCTTCCCCTAAATTATATTTCTTAACAAAATTCCTCAAATTAAAATTCAATCTATGCGCCCTAGACAATTTTTCCGTTCTAGGTTCATCAAATTCCAACTTTTCCTTTTGTTTAAACAACATAAACACGTATCTATGTAATCCCGTCCCTTTTGGAGGACCAGAACCCAAATATTCAGTGATTACATCTGCCTTTTCAAAATCTCCACTCGGAATGTTACCAACTAACCAATGGTTAACTTCCCTAAAGGTATGATTTTCCCTGCTTGGAGCATCTGGGTCAACCATCGCTAAGGTATAATAAACATCTTTTTCGTAATCGAATGTAACTACTGGTGGATCTTTAACTTGAGTGGGAGTTAACTCTTCTCCTAAGTTAACCTCTTCTCCAGCAGAATAGGTTATGTTAAGTGTATTTTCTGGTGCTTTGTCTATTACGTCTGGAATAACTTCTTCTTGTTCCATTTTCTTTAAAATAATTTTCGATTTAACGGTTTAAAAGTATTAACTAATAAGAAAGGGTTCAAAAAGCTTACTGTTTTTATCATGTTGTCTGCTTTGACAAAACAAAAAATTCCTAAAAGAAACAAAAGAAGTAACTTTGTTATGGAATACATGGCTGGTTTGATGTAAAATAAACGTTAATTAAGTGTTACCTTGTGAAAAAGACTTTGTTGGATTAGGAGAAGTGGTAAGAAAGTGAAATTGTTGACCTCTATTTTCTATTTTGATTGGTTAAGTTGTTACTACTGGGAAATTAATTATCTTATCGATTTAAAAGGAATGAAAGAAAAAATTTTATTAATGAATGTGATTTGATTAGGAAAATTATCGGAATTATACAGAATATCTGGAATTTTTAAAAATACATTGTTTTATTAACAGTAAAAATACAACTCAAAATACTTACTTGAATTTCTGGTTTCAAGTTTTTAAAATTTCGCGCTCACTCTACTTATTAGTAAATAAATTAAATTTTTCTTAATATCGATTGAAGATTCCAAAAATGTAGTACAATTTCCATCTTAATTACTTATATTTAAAAGTCAATTAATCTACTTGCAGTTTTAACAGAGGTAACCGCAAAATCTTAAATTTTAAATCACTTTTTGTAGAATTCAAAAATGTAATAAAAATTTCACCTTGTTAGTGAAATTTGAAAAATTATAAATTCTTAAAATTGATTCTAGGAACCAAAAATGTTGTAAAAATCCAATATTAATAAGTCAAATTTGGCAAATTGTTAAACTCCGTTTTGAAGTTTAAAAAACGATCCTTTATTATCAAGGTCGAGAAAAATCTGCTAACAGACATCCGACCTGAGGTTTTGAGCGGTCCGATAGTGTAAGATTGGATCTCATCTTTGAGTCTCCAACTCACAAAAAAAAACCATCCTCGTCTTCACATGAAGTAGACCGGGAATCCATTTCTTTACTTTTCCCCGTATGTACTATAACCCGAAATGGAGCTGGACCATGAAGAGAAAGATGTAAGATACTCGGCAATGTTACGGAGCGGCGGCTTACTCTCCCACCTTTTTCTTCATGGTGCAGCTCCATTTCGGGTTATGGTACTGCACGCTTCCTTTTTCCTTCTCTTCTCGCTTCTTTACTTCTATCATCAGTAACGCATTTCTATCGTAATTCTTGAATGCTTCCCAGTACTTGTACTGGATCCTGTCTGTGCTGGGTGTATTGTGTTTTTTTCCGCGCAGTGTCAAACCTCTACTCTCTGACCGATCGCCCTCCATTATTTTTCTTGAGCATCTACCCAACAGGCGCTCGCAAAGAAAGTGTGTTCTACGTTATCTATACCACCACAATACACGCATTTATCGTCCAACGTCCTTTTGAGTTTAAAAAGATTACATCTTTTTTTGGTGAAAAGGTCAATGGGTTCCACGACCCCCATCATTTACAAGGTTTCGTTAGATGTTTCTTATAAGCACTTATGACTCATAAAAGCACTTCTACTTGCAGTCTACATAGCTGTTGTACAATCTTTTCTTTTTTTAAAGGCTTTATTCCACACACCACATGCATACAATAGTTGTGACTATATCAGTGAAGCAATGACCTTTCTTCTAGGTTCATACATAGTCCGCATAACCATTGCAGAACCCTGATAGACTCCTGCTCCTTCTGTGCTATATATAGGATATGCTTATTGCACGATGTGTTATGATGGTACATCAATACGATTCATGATATATTAGACGGATCTCACACTAGGGCAACCAGCAACAAGTAACTAGCAACCAGACACAAACGATATTGCCACTTAATTACATTTTACATATGTTGTGATACAACCACATTTACTTATATTATTATTAGTGTATATTATATTAAATTTTATATTAGGTCATGTAAATTCCCACAGTCTATCCATTTTACGACATAAACAGATGTGCGCTAAGAAATCTGTAAACCCATGCATTCACAAGATTTATATTAATCTAAATAGATATTCACATAATAGATATTATGTGAACTTTAAATTCGTTTCCAAATTTCGACTTTTATTAGTTAAGGAATTTATTAAGACATATGTGCGACCTATGAGGTCGCTCCCCAAAATCTCACCCTCGTGGGAAATGTTTCTTGTAAAACCTCCCGCATCGTGGGAACGAATCCCCACTCTCCCAACTTAGGTTATACAGAAATAGGGAGAGTATAAAAAGGAATAGAGAATATTCAAATTATCATTCTATTATTCCATTCCGCATAGTCACATAGACTGTTACAGCCATACATATAATCAAGAATAGATAAGAGAATAGTTAAGAGTTGTTGGTGTATAGTTATAGAAGAAGAAACCAAGTAAGACCAATAAGTGGTGTTTTATTTTCAATGTAGTCTTAAGAGAAGGATTATCCTGAGACTTTTCCAACTCCGGTGAAGTCGATACCCTTAACATTGGTGGCCGCTCCTGACATCGGAGGCAGCTTTCTAACACATATAACTAAATAATGTGATATCGCCTCTGAATCTAGCGATATTGAATTGCTCCAATGTGAGACGTTTGTTTTAATTCTATGTAAAATATTAACTGGCTATATCGCTTTGCTGGTTGCCTCAGTGTGAGACGTACCTTACGGTACCAATCAATACTCCCAAGTATTTTATCGCCTTCCTGTTTGTAACTCTGAACCCCTTTACTTATAGCTCCAGTTTTGCTTCACTCTGCCTGCTCGTCTACTGTATTGCCTCGGTTTTCAGAGGCTATTTCTGGGCTGATGCTCTCCCAAGCGTCTACAAGATGTAATATTGCGATGTGTGTATGTAGGTAAGAAGCGAGAGAGTACTCAGAATAGCATGTCGCAGTTAAAGCCCATTGCGCCCCTTGTATAACCTCCCTATTACTCTTTCTGTCTACATCAACCAGTCTAGAGATTTACCGAAGGTTAGAATACAGCTCAGAGGTGTATCCCTGATTTCATCCATGATTGACCAGTCGTCGCCCAAATCTCTCAATTTGAGATCTTTGAGATTCGGGCAATCATATAGGATATGCTTAACAGTCTCATCGTCTTGCTAGCAAGGACCATAGAGAGAAGTACCAACAAGCCCCAAGTTATAAAGGTGTTTATTTATCTGACAGTGTCCCGTCAGGAGCCCTTTGGCTCAGCATAAGCCTTTCCTGTTGAAATTTACAAAGAATTAGGTTGTCTCACTCAAAAGATATCTTAGTAATAACTTACAAGTTAGTGCAATGTGTGTTTCTCAAGATTTCCTCCCCATCCCATCCAATCAAAATCACAGACAAATCGTCTGCTTGTGTAGACGATTTACGAATAACCTTTCCTGATGAAAGTAGATGTTCCATAAAACCGGTCTCAAAATTGAGCCTTGAGGTACTCCTCTTGATATATTGTAGCTCCTTCCATCATATACTAAATAGCGTCTGATCTGTTAGTTTTTAATTCATTTTTTCAGATTAGATTTTTATTAAGTTTATCAGATGTGCTGGTATATTTAGAACCAATCTTAGGTTTAAGAAAAATCAATATTCTAGAATTTATTAAAAATACACAAACTCAAAATGTTATGTTATTACTTTGGAAAATGACTTGACAAAAAATTAGAAAATTCGGTAAATATTTTTTTTTATTAAATATAGATTCTTTTATTATTACATAAATATACAGATATTTTCATAACGTTTTTCAATAATTTACATCTATAAAAATAATCATAATTTATCGTCATACAATTTAAACTAACATACATAAAATTAACATTTATTTTTGTATCTTAGTTTAATTAATTTCAATTAACCCTATTTTCCTTCCTGATCAAATACTGAATACAGTGAGATATGGTACAATTCTAAAGCACCAGACCCGCCGGTTGTGTCACAAATTAATTAAAATAAAATTTTACTAGTCTTAAAACAAATTATTGAGATATGTACATCAAAGAAAATTCTTAATTGTTCCCCTTTCTTTCCTGATGTCGTAAATATTGAGCTAAAAAATTTTTTTACAATCCAATTTTATCTTACAATACGTTAAGAAAATAACTTAAAAAGAAGTAAAATTATCACATGATGCAAAAATTATATAATATTTGTTAAAATAAAGATTAACTTGTTTGGGAATGTATCGAAGTGTTGAAATAAGGTGAGTTAAGAGTCGTCGGTGGCTGAAACAAAATAAAAATTAATACTTAAAAAGTGATTGAAATATATTTCATATTTAATTTTTATCCTTTCTTTTTTTTTTGATTTTAAGAAAAAAAATTGGACGATTACAAAAACATATCATGCAAAAGATTAAATTAGATAATTTATCCCTTCATGCATAAAACCAAATTGGATTATTCTCCTCTTAGTAAGTAATTTTGTTTTCCAAAGTTCAGAAATACAATTTTCAATATATTTACCGGCGTTCCAATCTTTTGCAAATACCTATTTCTTATTTGTATGTCTGAACTTGGTTGCATTGCGTCACCTGAGCTCTCACCATCCTCGTTTGTGTCCTTTAGAAGTCTTTCTTGATCATTGCTCTTCCTGTAAATAAAAAATTCATATATTATAAATTTTATTATTTATTAATATATTATTTATTTTTAACTTACGTCACATACACTTCTCTTTCTTCACGTTGTTTTGGAGTCATATTTAATGTTCCTTTACATCTTCTATTCCAAATCCATACACAAATCGTCGCCATAAAAGCAACTAATAAAAAAAAGATGTAATTAATTCACTTTAAAATGATTTATTAATAAAGTTTTAATTATAAAACATTACTCTAGTTTTTATTATAATAGGTGTGGAGCAGATATGACAAATATCGATAAATCTGTTTTCTAATTTTGAGGTAGATTACACTCGCGATGGTGCAAACATTCGGTAATTAGAACCTCCCGATGGTATGAATATGAAATCATTTATAATGGGCGCGATATAGTGTAGGTGTGGACTTTCGATAGTGCGAACAAGTCCATTATGCGTTTTTGTCCGGGGTTTTATTTATATACCGCTCGGGGAAATCCCTTATTTTGTACTTTGCAGCGCGTTTTACATATCATATGTATAAAAGTAATTGTGAATGTGTCAACGATGTGAATACGTT
The DNA here is from genome assembly GCA_036711955.1 of Digitonthophagus gazella. Lineage (NCBI taxonomy): Eukaryota > Metazoa > Arthropoda > Insecta > Coleoptera > Scarabaeidae > Digitonthophagus > Digitonthophagus gazella. Next base: position 12,784,071 of record JASCIT010000007.1, read on the forward strand.
GTGATGTGAACGTTTAAAGAAAAATGAGGAAAGTACAGAAATCTTTGAGTTTAAGAGGAAGAGCCAATATAATCGAAGAACGTAAAAAAGTCAGTCACTATGTTCTCTAAAAAGTATGGAGTTTCAAAATCAACAATTTGTGGTATAAAAAATGAAAAAGTTATTTTCGCGATTCACACTCTGAAACCATCGACAAAATGCACCTTAAAAAAGTCAGCATTTCCGCTTTTAAAAGTGATTATTGAAAAAAAAAATTGCCATTCCGATGCAATTAAAGCATTTAATGTAGCTGTAAAATAGTTAATTCAAAATTCTATAAATTTAAAATCATCACCTTGAAAGTAATTCAAGAAAAAGCGGTTTTGACTAAAAATTGCTTAAAAAAAATATTCAAAAAAGTGGCTTTAAATAATAAAGTTTATTATTATAAACTTATTTACTTACACTCTCGTTAATATGAATGAATCACTATTTCTTTGTGTTCACACTATAGCGAATGTACTATATTAACACTTTGTTGACCAGTGACGAGTTAACTCGTCGTTATTACACATTAAATATGACATTGCAGTGACATGACATAGTTTCTACGTAAAATTGCCGGTCAACAAAGTGTTAACACGAAGTTTGTACAGCGTAAATGCAAAAGAATTTGAAAAATCTTAAAACTAAAAAAATATTATTTATAGCTCACAAGATGGTTAAATAAAATATCAATGATCATTTAATCAGGTTTACAAAAGAAATATATCACAACAAAATCCAAAACATAAAAATTATCAAAATTTAAAAAGAGCTTAAACGAAATTTAATGACTTTAAGTCATTTTTGACGATTTCAAAGGAAATTCAATGAATGAAGATGAAATTTAACGATTGTACATGAAATTAGATTATGTCTTTAGGCAAAATTGGATGATTTTAGAAGAAATTTGGCAATTTTAGATAAAATTCAATGATGAAATTTGATGATTTTAGATAAAATTAAATAATTTTAAATGATATTCGATGATTTTAGACAAAATCCAACGATTTTAACGTAATTTTTATTCCGAATTTTGATTCTGAATTAAAATCGACCAGTTTAGACGAAATCTAATGATTCTGGATAAAATTCGATAATTTTAGACTAAATCAAGCGTAATTTTTAGATGAAATTAGATAATTTTAGAGAATATTGGGCAATATCAAATGAAACTTAAAAATTTTAGATGACACTCAACAATGTTGCATGAAATTCGATGATTTTTTTGAAATGATAAGTTTGAACCTATTGCTTAACACTTTCCCGTCCGCGCTTTTTGTAAATATTTCGTTGCTTGACGCCGGCAGCACTAATTCAGTTACTATCTTTTACTACGGTCGAGCCATACTTTGTGCCTGATACCACTGTGGTGACGCCGGACGTCAAAGTGTTAAGATTCTAAATGAAATTCGATTTGACTAAACGAAATTTGACGATTTTAAACGAAATGCGACGATTATTGATAAAATTCGACGATTTTAGAAAAAATTAGGTGTAATTTTTAGATGAAATTAGATAATTTTTGACGACAATTTTAGCTAAAATTCGATGAGTTTAAAGCTGTCGTTTACGATTTTAAACGAAAATCGACGATTTTAGATGAGATACGACGATTTCAGATGAAATTCAATCATTTTGGTTGAAATTCGACGATTTTAGATTAAATTAGATAATGTTTTTAGACAAAATTCGATGATTTCTGATGATTTCATACAAAACGTAATAGTTGCAGATAAAATTTTACGATTTCAGATGAAATTCGATGATTTTAGATTAAATTAAATAATATTTTTAGAAGAAATTCGGTAATTTTTGATTATTTCAGATTAAATTTAATGGTTTTAGAAAAAGTTTTACGATTTCAGGTGAAATTTAATGGTTTTTGATAACATTTGACCATTTTAGACAAAATTAGATAATATTTTTATACGGAATTCGAGAATTTCTGACAATTTTACATGAAATTTAATGGTTTTAGACAAAAATCGAAAAGTTCACATGAAATTGAATAATTTTGGATAAAATTCAACGATTCAAAATGAAATTAGATAATGTTTTTAGACGAAATGCGCTAATTTCTGACGATTTCTCACGACATGTAATGGTTTCAGAGAAAAATTCACAATTTCAGACGGAATGAGGTGATTTCTGACGATTTCACATAAAACTTAATGGTTTTTAATGAAATTCAACGATTTAAAATGAAATTAGATAACGTTTTTAGACGAAATTTGCTCATTTCTGACGATTTCACATGAAATGTAATTGTTTCAAAGAAAATTTGACGATTTCAGATGAAATTCGGCAATTTCTAAAATTTTAATCTAACCTAATGTAACCTCACATTGTTTTTGATAAACTTTAAAAAATTGTTCCGATTTACAGAGTATTGCAAAGCTAAAGCCAGTGATTCATTTGGGGTCTTTAGGAATTTTTATGCTTATCTAATGTCTACATTCTCCCACATGCTCCAACATTATTTAGTAACCAAAACCATTGTCGTATCAACTCTAATTCAAATAAGTTAAAATGTATAAACACGCGTGTCGAAAGATGCAGCGACGCATTTATAAAAAAGCGCCGGCCTCATGAAAGAGTTAAATTAACTAGAAGAATGCGTCAAAACGTCCAGCAGCAATAAAATTAAATTACATTAGAAAATTTTATGTCCCTTGTCTTCACCCGCCTATGATTAAATGGAGAAGGAATATTTGGATTTCCTGTTGTACCAATTTTTGGGTACACTACAGAAATGAGTCACTGGTTTTGGTCTTGGAATACTCTGTATATGGATTAAGAAATGGTTGTTATGTTCAATTGAGCTTTAAAACTTCCATTTTCTTTTGGTTCTCAATTTCTAAAATAAATATAAAATTTACCGCAATTATTACTAAAAAATTTAAACAAAAAAATGATAAAACGATTTTTTTACTTACTCGCTAAGAAATATAAAAAGAATATTTCCAACCAAAAATACCCGTAATGATGCTGAATAAACCCAGTTATAATTGATATCACAGCCATACCCAAATTTTGAACAGCTTGGCAACTAAAAAATACCAATTTAAACTTAACCCATATTAAAATAAATAAAAAAAAGACATCTTACATTCCATACGCAGTCCCCAATTGATTATCAGGCACCAAAAGTGCTACCAAAGGCCACAATCCACTCGCTAATAAAGAATAACCAATCCCCATAGTTACCATCCCAACGTAAGGATCTAAATGCGTAAAAATTAAGATGGAATGAGCCGCTGCAGTTGTTAAAATTGAAATTACAACAAAAGTTAAGTTTCTTCCGGCTCGATCGATTAAATACCCCAAAAACGGGGATGCTACGCCGGAAATTAAATAAATTATACTGTTTACATTATTTGCTGCTTGGGGTTCCATATCAAAACGTTCTATAAAAAATTGCCTAATAAAAAAATAATCAAAATTAATTAAATAAACTTAACACATTTAAAAAAAATTAATGAACTTACTTTCCTAAAGCGATAAATGGAAAAATAGTTACATAATAGGCCGTAATTATAACTGAAACTAACCAAAATACACTAGGATAATCTTTAACGCCCATTAAACTTGTTAAAGGATTCACATTTTGTTCTACATTTCGCCTTAAAATCCTTTCCGCTCTTGTATTCATACAACCGAGGAATAACGAACATATCATTGATATTATACAAGAAAATCCGGCGATAAATAAGACTAAACCTAAACATTCGTAGCCGGTATAAACCTCAGCGACCCAGTTGTATATAGATTCCATAATCCAAAAATTTACCGTGCTTCCAATTCGAGCTAAACTTAATTGAAGGCCGAAAACCATGTTTAATTCTTTGCCTTTAAACCAAAGTACGGCGTAGTTATTTTGAGCTACGGCTAAAGATTCACCACCAGTTCTAAAAATTTAATTAAAAAAAAAAAATAAATAAAAGTACATAAGATTTTTCTTAAATAATTTGATAATAAATTTAATAATAAACTAACCCAAAAATAAATCGTCCTAAAGCCATCACCCAAAACTGATTTCTTATCGTTCCGTATGCGAAAACTACTTGACCTAGTAATGTTAGAAACATGTATATGTTCGTTCCAAGTCCTATACCAAATACACTAAATAAAAATAAAATCAATTAAAGATTATTTTATTCAATAAATGAAAGGTATAAGAATAATAGGGTTTCATTGATTCTTATTATTTATTTATTTTTTTTTTTTTTTGGTAAATTCGGTGTGTTGATAAATCTTGTTAGGTTGTTGATAACTATCGATGGATTATGTATAAACATTGTTAGGCATTTTTGAACATTATTGGGTGATTTCTGAACATTATTAGACGATTTTTAAACATTTTAAAGTAATTTTTTAATATTATCCGAATGTTGATAAACATTATAAGGTGATTTTTGTGAGTTTTCGATTTGAAGAACATTATTAGTGTGTTAATATATATTATTAGATGATTTTTTAACATTATTTGGTAATTTTTTAACATTATTCGAATGTTCATAAACATGATCAAGTGATTTTTAAGAGTTTCTGGCTTGAAGAACAGTGTTACTATATTGATAATCATCATTGAGTAATTTTTAAAAATCGTTATGATGATAAACATAATATAATAAACATATAATCCTTGTTAGGTTGTTCATAAATGTCCCCAGGTGGTTTTTAACATGGTTGGAGTGTTTATGAACATCGCCAGGTTTATAAACATGCTTAGATTAGTGTTGAACATTGTCAACATTGCAAACATTATCCTTTTGTTGGCGAACTTTCTTTATTTTTTGCAGAACATTATTGAATTATTGTCAAACATTAGTAGATTGTTGATGAACATGGTTAAATTGTAGATAAACACTGCTGTCTTCACAAATACTATCAGAGTGTTGATAAACATTGTTTGGTTGATGGATATTGTTAATTTCTTGATTAGGTTGTTATCTTGAACATTGAGTCTTGTTTAACGTTATCGGGTTGTTGAAAGGCATTATTAGTTGTTGATAAACATTGTTAGGTTGGTGAATATTGTCGATGTATTGATATATGGTTAATTAACATTCTTCAGTTATTAACTAATATTCTTAAATTGTTCATAAACGTTGTTGTCTTGCATTGTAACGACTTAAACATTTAATTTTAATGATTCACTTCGATTCTGTTTAATAATAGGTAAACTTCTACAGTGAAATTCTCCTTAACGGACACTCCTCTTGAACGGACACCCCCTTGGACAGACACTTTCTCATGGAACTGTCCCACTCTCATATAATTACACCTATCCCTCGTTTTACACGGTACTCTATTTACACGATTTCGCTTTTACACGGTTCTGAAAATTAACGATTATTGATTTTTTGTGGTATTAAATTTTTTGTCACTAGATGACGAGTTTGATTATTATTGTTAATTATTAAAAAAATTTTTTTCATCTAACAAATTCACGATTTACTTCAATTGCAGTCTAGTTTGTCGATTTTAAGTGGAAATTAAATAATTATTTTCTATAAAATGATCCTAATGAGAAATGAACTCTCCGTTTTCAAAGATATACCAATAAATGTTTATATCAATGTGAGAAGGTTTATAAAGATTTGATAAAAAACAATACACAACAGTTAATAACAGACTTTATACTACAATCTGGTCAGCCTGAAATTGTTTCAAGTAAATCCAACACAGAATTACATCAAGTAAAAGTATCTATTTAGTGATGAAAGTGATATCATGCCAATTAAGAAGAAAATATTAATTGTTTACGAAAGTGATAACCGTTTGTAATATTTTCTATGTAGGTAATTAAGTTTACTTTCGTGTTTCCATAAGTATAATAAATTTTATACATATTCGTGCACATTTTTACTTATTTTTATTTATTAACAAACTGTCACTTTTATGTAGTAGAAAATGATGTATGCAATTTAATTACTTTCCAACGTTGGTTAACGTTAAAAAAAATGACTAATCATGCACATTTTAGACCAACGGTGGGCAACCTTTGGCCCTTGTGATGGTCAAATCCGATCCGCGAGACCTTTTGAAAGAATACTAAATAATTTTTGTTTTAAATCAAAAATGTGTAATAGAAACAAATAATGAAAGAAAGATTTTTACCACTATTACGTTGCAGAAGAAAAATATCTCTTTACGGCACTGGACCTTTTTTTTTAGTCTTACAAGTAAGACAAAAATTTGTCAGTTTTCGACTCTGGCCCGCGTACAAAGATTAAACCGTAATGTGGTCCCCTCTACAGAAAAGTTTGCCCACCCCTATTTTAGACTATGTTCTATTTACACGGTTTTACGTATAGTAAATACGCTTTTCGATTTACACAGTTTTCTGTGGAACCTATCTTCCGTGTAAATCGGGGGATAGGTGTAATTTAATGTAAATGATTCTCATCAAATATGTTAATAATTGGTAAACTTAGGGAACTAAATTTCCAATATCTCGAAAACGAACCACTTTTGAGCCCATGTTCATTAGGATTTTTCTGCTTATTTTTAGCCAAGGAATACGTCAGTAAAGGATCGGAGAACCAAACAAGACACCTGTATACATCGCAAAAACGCCGTCTACCTTTAAAAAGTGTAAGCGCGTCGTCATTTTGTTCCTCTCACTCCCGTGACTCCCCTGACGTCTTCATACCATGGACAAAAACCGCCCATACTCTTTTATTCTTCGACAGCTTTTCGTCCTCTTATTGTTTTCATGGCCGGCGTGAGTGCATGTGCAAGTGTGCAGTTATGTCCCATGACTTTTTTTAGAATTATTTTTGAAAGATTCAATGTTTCAAGTTTATATTGTTTGTAATCTACATTTTTACTTTGTGGGGTTCCGTGAAAAAAAATTCATCGTGTCGCACTTACTGGCCCTGGTCGTTCACTATATTTCTAAATATAATGATAATGAATGGCCTCGCTTTTACAGTTTGCACTTGGCCTCGCGGAACCTTGCGCCGTCCCTGATTGTTTTTTCCCTTTTTGTTAGTATGTCTTCTATCACATTATTCCAAGTGTGTCACGGTCTTCCTCTTGCTTTCTTCCCTTATACTGTCGCTTGCCATACTCGCCTCACCTGTCTCTCTTCCCCCATCCTTTCTACCCTTTCATCTTGACTTTGTCCATACGCTACTATTAGAGTTACCTTTACTTTGTCGATCCCTTTCAATTTCAGCATCAAGATCCTTTCGGTTATAGCTTCCCATAATGGAATACTTTGTTTTCATTTTTTCTCCACCATCCATTGCACCCCCGCTGCTTCTCTTTCTTCCCTCTTGACTCCACTATATATCAATACGTTGTCTCGATCCATTTCTATTATTCTTCTACCTTTCTTCTTCGTTTCCGTAATCGCCAAGATATCTAACCCCGCTCGTTCGAACTTTTCCTCAAGTTCCCTTTCCTTTCCTTGTGTGCTTTTAACATTCCATGTTCCTATTTTCCACATCTTCCTCTTCTTTCCCATCCTATTCATTGCCACAGTCGTCCTAGAGTTTATCTTCTCTTTATCCATGCTGTCTAGTTTTTTTGAACTTCTTTTCCCTTGTTCCTCCTCGAGCTTCGCACTTTTCCAGTTCCATATCCATTTCACCCCTTCTTTTATCACATAATTACACCCAATCTTTGTATTTCGTCCCCTCTTCCTTTTCTCTATTGCCCGCGTTATTAATATTCTACGCATTTCCATTTCTCTCTGGGTGTAATCGCAATCTATGAATATCAGTATACCTTCTTTACTTTTCAGCTTATTTTTACTTTTCAGTATTTCTAATAGATAAACTTATGAAACTAAACTCCAATACCACTTTTGGGTGCACGTTCATTAGAATTTTTAACTTATTTTTAGCCAAGGAATAGCCAAGGAAAGTAAAAGATCTAGCTAACAAAACGGGATACCCTGCATTATTTTTATTCTGGTTTTTGACGTTTTATTGTTCATATTCGCTTATCTGCATATAATTCGGTTGATGGTTAATTTTTTTTTCTTGTTGATTAGCTACTATCAGTATTTTATTAAATCTCTGTTTGTTTTAATAGTATATCCATCGAAATTCATTATTTTCTTTACGCTTATGAATTTTTTAAATTTTTTCTATAACAACTAGAGTAAATTTGACTTTTTTATTGGTTATTTATAAATAAAGTAATTATGATTTTCCAAAATTGGTCCAAAAATTTATAAGGTTATGTTAGTTACGATAAAGATTTTTCAATTATTTTTGTAATTTTTTGGAAATAATTGGAACAAATTTAACTTGTATAATAAAACTAAGGCTATTTTAACTTTAATTTAATATAAAAATCATTTTTTAATTTCTACAAATAAATTTCCTATGATTTTTTAAATTTATATAAAACTCGAAAGAAATCTGAATGAACCCTTTTTATTCTTTTACCCTTCAAATGTAATAAACGTTTCCACAAATGTATTTTCATGACTTAAAACTTACCTATCTAAAAGAAATCCACCTACAAAACATAATATAACGTTCGGCCAAGCATACAATGAATATAACATAACAAATTGTGGGCTGGTCATATTTAAGTCTCGTGTAAAATAATCTTGTAAAGCTGCAGGATTATCATAGCAAAAATATGAACCTAAAACAGACAATTAAAAAATAGAAATATTCTTTTTAGAGTTAATAAGAGGTAAATTATTGTTATAGTGTTCCAAATCTAGCTCGGTTTTTATTACTCTATACATTTCTTATTAAAAATAAATTGTAGGACGTTAAAAAGAAATATAAATAAAGAAGTAAATAAAAAAAAATCAAATAAAATTATATCAACTTATCAAAAAAAAAAATCCCAAACTTATTTTTATTATTTATTTAAATTACAAACATTTTTTCTAACAACTTAAAAGACAACAAAAAAAAATAAAAAACCAGCAATATCTTATGAAAATTTTTATCTTTTTATTAATATTCCCGGAAAAAACTCATTTCCGCATTCTTAAGATTGAGAAATCTTAAACCACATGTTCTCGAGGTCAAAGTTTAAAAAGATAACAGACAATAACCAAACAAAAGAGTATTAATACGTAATAAACCATAATAATTACATTAATTAATACAGAAGACTTACCGAACCCTAAGAAACACATAAAAAATAAGGCTATAAATCGATGGCATTTTCCCCTCGGATCGAAACAACTATAATAACAAGTATCAGTCATGTTTTCTTCATCAGATGAGCTGGTTAAATTATCAGCTTCTTGAATATTAGGACCCCCTTCCATCTTTACTTTTTTTATTAACACAAAATTTCTTTGGTAAACTAAAAAAAATCCCTCGCACTTTATTAAAACTACGTCACGATTGCCCAACGCGCTTATTTTAATGAAATTCGATCGGTCGTAGTCAACAATTTGGTCGTTATCAGCATCTGTACGTAAAACCAATATAATGTAATTATTATCGGGGAATAATAAATAATAAAATCACTTCCGATCATCCACGTCCACAAAACTGGGTCATCGTTAGTCGATTCCCGCTTAAAACTAGTAGGAAGAGGTTTATTTTTAAAGCGTCTTTGTTGTTAACGGAGCTTGCGTATTATTCTTTTGTGACGCATCTGATATCTGATTGTATTTGATCGTTGAATCAAATCGAATCTGATAAAAACACTACATATAAAAAATCAAATTGAGTTTTTTGGTTATGTTGATGACAAGTTTAAAAAATTATTATTAATTTAAGTTTAATATAGAAATAACTTTAAAAAGTCTTAAATGTGATTTTTTAATCATGAAAATATGAAATTAATTAATAAATAATGTTTGTAAATTTAAAAAATTATACAAATATAAATGTTGGTAAGTATAAATAGTGACCAATAATGACAAATAATATATTAAAAAATAATTACTTTAATATAGTTTTATTTATCAAAGTTAAGTAATATCTTCATTATAAGTAATAATAAAAAAGCTTAATTACTAAAATAATTTTGAATTAAAGCTTAATTTCATTTTAAAAATCAGTACCATCTTTTGACAGTTTGTAATGACTGCAAATTATAAATAAAGTCAATAATTAAAACTTTTTTTTTTTTAATTGTTAAAGCAACTTCCAATAAAGGTTTATTTCATCAAAACGAACAAATTAGACGATTTAAATTAAATATTAGCAACTAAATTTTTATATTTTACACTTTTGATTAATTGACATTTAAATTAAGCACCATCTTTTGATTACCAATGTTAGTATTGTAACATAAATTAAATAATTTTTCATTTTAAATTATTAAATCAAACTTTCGATTTACATTTCATAAATTAAAAACAATCCAAAGTATTTAAATTAACGGTAATTAATATAAATTTCAGTAAAATTATAATTTTTAATTAATGTTCAATTTTAATCTTAGAATTAGTGCCATCTTTTGACAGATTGTGTTAATTACATACCATAAATTAAAAATTAAAATATTTTCTTTTTAAATTATTAAGATTAATTCCAATAAACGTTTATTAGATTAAGAGAAGAGTTAAGCAGTTTAAATTTACAATTATTAACAAAGTACGGTTTGCGGCAATATAAACAGTACTGAAATGCGCATGTGTCAAATTCAATGTGTCAAAAAATTCAACGTTTTTTTCGTGCCATGCAACAACCTGTGTTCACAGACATGTTTATGAACCTTCGCGAATGCTGCTTGGAACTGAACGGAGGGCATCTTGAACATTTGTTTTATCGGGAACGTCGTCGACGTAAATAATGCTTTCAAGTATATTTCAGTATATATGTAAAGTAAATACATAAATAATAAACGTTTCATAATTTCAGTACTGTTTATTTTGCCGCATACTGTATTTGATGTTTTATACTTTCGATTGAATACGTTTATATTCAGCGCCATCTCTTGAGTACCACTGTTCATTTCATAACATAAATGAAATAATATTTCATTTAAAAATTTCGATATAATTATAAATTAATAATTAATTGTTAAATTAATTAAGTTTTCTTATTTAAACCTAAATTAATAATAATTATATACAAAAGTAATGTAAATAGGCTGAAATAAAATAATATGAAGAGAGTATAATAAATGACCACACAAACTTCAACGACTTTGACAGTTTATAACCAAGTTAGCAACAAACGGTTTTCTAGATAAAAACAAATCTTATTTTTAAATTATCTTTTTTAAATTAATTTAATCAACATAATTTCAATTAAAATTAAATAAGACATGGATAGAAGTATGTCTGGAAGTAGCGCAAATAAGGTAATAACCTCAATTAAGGCATCAAAAAGATCCTTTTTTCGAATAAATTTTTATAGGTTAGTTTATATCTTTTTTTTAATTTTTCTTAGGTAGGAGAGATTTTTACCGCTGCCGGGGCTGCTTTTAATAAATTAGGTGACCTAACAATGCAATTACACCCAAATGGAGATTGTCCAACAGGGTAAATATAATTTTTTTTATTTTAAACTTTACCGAAAAAGAAATCTTTACGAATTTATTAGAAAATGGACAGATGAAGAAATTGAGATGTTGCGATCGATTGTAAAAACATTTTCTGATAATTTAAATCAACTAAGCGAGCATATTCGCTCTCGAACAGTGTAAGTTTGTAATATTTCAAATTTCTTCATTACAATAACATCGGAAAGCTAATTTTTAAATATTACAGATCTCAAATTAGAACGGCTTTAAAGAAAAAAGCATTTGAAGATGTTGGATTACCCGTTACTCCACATACACCGATTAGATCAGTCCAACAGAACTTACAATCGACGATTAAACAAGAACAAATTATAAAACAACCTTCGGAAGTTACGCTAAACATGTTAAATGCAGCCGAGTCTGAAGTTGATGTTGAAGGATTACCCGATGAGGTTAAACTTGAATTTGAAGCTAATGCCGAAGAGGTTAGGCCGTAGGATTTAATGGATTTAGGTTAGAAAATAAGTTTTTTGATTCGATAATAAAGTTATTATTATTTCTTGATAAATAATATTTTAAAGTGTGTATATTTGTAATTTTCTTCCCCATTTAGGTTCGAAAACATCTTTAATTTTTATAAAATGTTTACTTAAAATTATTTTTTCTATTTCTTCTTCAACTTGATTACGAATTTTTAGATTTTGATACTTTGGAAATATTTCATTTGATTTTTTCATTCTTCTAACTGCGGTACGATAACATTTCCAAGGTTGGGGTTCGATAACGATCATTTTTGATATTTCACAAATGTTTTGTATGAAATTAATTAATCCTTCATCTCCGTTATTTAAATGAATCCACATTGTTATTGAAAAACAGAAAATAACATCAAATTTATTTTTATTTTTTAAATAATCATTTAAAATTTCTATCCGTTGGGTTTGATTTGTAAAATCTAAACATTTAAATGATATGTTTTTATTTGAGTTTATTTTTATATTATCTTGGGCTCTTTTTATTAATATTGGGTCTAAATCAACTCCTAAAAGTTTACATTTTTTACCTAAGGTGTTAAAATATTCATATAAAGCTAAAGTTAAGTCCTAAAATTAAAAAAAATGTTATTAATTAAAAATAAATTAAAAAAATAGTATTTAAATTTAAAATAATTACCCCAGCATTGCAACCAATATCCAAACAAACCATTTCATCAAATTTATCCCATATGTTGGTTGGTAACAATTGTATTCTTGAATCAGGAGGGTGAAATTGATAATAATTTATGAAATTACCGTGTTTTACAGCTCCCGGATCGTTTCCTTTGAAATTTAGATCATCCAGATCCATTGTATCCTTTTAAAATGATCTAAATATTCGAGGGAAAGTTAAAGGGAAATTAAGTTAATGGTACAAGTTACAAATAACCTCAAAAAATTAGTTAGTTTTTAACCTAAAAGATGGCAGATGTTAGAAGATAAAGATTATTGTATTTTATATAAATCATCAAAATTATTATTATTTTTCAAGTGATAATTTTGATTTTGCTTGAGAACTCTACTCATTTCTTTAAAAAAAAATTCAAATTGAAAGATTTCCTTTTTAATAATTGACTCAATTTCCGATAGATGGCGATTATGATTCTATAAGATTGATTTAAAAGTGAATATTTTGTACAGATTCATCAGTGAAGTAGGAAATTTTAATGTGTACAATTTTTTTTTCTTTAAGTATTAATTTTTAGAAGTATTTTTTACAGGTTTGAGTGGAAAAAACTAAACAATTTTAGTTTTCAAAAATAACGGCATTTAATGGAAAACCACATCAGCATAAATACTCTTCAAATTTTAAACGAAGGTTTTCTTAAGATATACAGTCAGTCCCAAAACTCATTGTACACCAACAATTTCTGCATGATTTCTAGAATGGGGCCGTAGATAAAAGAATTTTTTTTATCCTAGTTATAATTATTTATTTTTAACGGATTTTGTAGATAAAAAACTCAACTTAAGAAAATAACAAAATAAATTAATAAGTGTTCAAAAATCTTTCATTACAATCACCCAAAAAGTAATCGTACAGTTCCAAATGTTGCACTGTTCGATGAATTCCATGTACTGCTAGTACTGCGTTGAACCTCAATTCGCTGCTAGTACACCTTTCAATCTTCTCGACATAGATTGGACTAGTTTTTCAGGAACTGGAAAGATACTGGACGGATACTGGAATTTTTCCCCATTCTGTTTGTAATGCAGCTTTTAGAGATTCCTTTTTACTAATGTGATGTTTTCTAATAATTTTCTCTAAATAATCCCCCACGTGATTTATAGGGTTTATATCCGGTGATTGTGATAGAGAATGTAGCTGCTTGAGCATGTTATATAAAAGTCATTCTCGAAATACACGCGCTGTATGTTTTGGGTTTTGGTCTTGTTGAAAGATCCAATTATTCCCAAGACTCAATTGTGTAGCTTTTTGTGTTAAATTATTCTTTAAAATGTTTAAGTATTTCCATTTATCCATTATGTTTTCGATAAAAACTAAATTACCGACTCCTGAAGCAGTCATAGATCCCCACACCATAACAGATCCACCGTCATGTTTAACTGTAGGCAGTATATTTTTTAAGGGCCTTTCCATCAGTTTTGACAGTTACGTCACTACTTACGTCTGGTCACGTGATGACGCTGTTGTCAAGCATTTAATGTTTTGGTTGGAGGTACTAGAACGTAACCTTGCGACAATATGCGGCAACGGTGTAAACAGCTGTTTAGCTAAGGTTGGGTAACATTAAAACGCTAAATCATATTAATTTTTTATTTCAGTTTAATACGAATTTTATTTTGAAATTTAGTTTTAATGAACATATTTTGTCACTTTATCGTCGTATAAATTATATTCTGTGAAAAGTGTATTTTAAAATAGCTTAATTATGAAAATAATTTTTAATGTGATTTACCACCGAACGGTTGGTGGCAAGTCCAAATTAAAATTGTGGTGACGTAAACAGCATAGATTAAATCTGTACCTGAGAGCTAAAGGGACGTAAGTCCAAATTTTATGAAAATGAGATATGCTTAAAATAAGTATCTCGTTAAACACAACATTTCATTTTTTACAACATTATCTAAAAAAATTGATCACGAAAAAAATTTTTTGGGTTATAAAGAAGTAAATCCTTACCGTTTTAGGGCCAAATAGTCGTAAGTCCACAAAAAATCTAATTATCAAGGTTAAAACTTATTTTAACCTTTTATTTTTTTATTTTTACTTATTTTATTTTAACTTATTTTTTTTTTGCTAAATTTTATTCGCAATTGTAAAAAGCCTAGATTTAATGTGTACTCCATGGCCCTAGAAGATTTAAAAAATTTTAGTACATTGTACTCCTTATCAACAGCGCCATTTATATCTAGAAAGAAAAGCAATGATGGCCTAGAGTTTAAATTGTCCAACATTGTTTGGCTTCAACTTCGACGAGAAGTATGTGGAACTCTTTTTTATAAAACATCATTTAATGACAATTTTTGTTCCATTAATTTGTATAGAAATATTCGAAAACCGTCAAATATACCAAAAAGTTTGACCAAATTAAGATTCTTTAGAAAATCTATAAGTAAAGCAAAGTACGACAATCTTGTAACTCTCCTTAAGTGGGTCCCTGAAGAATATCAGGATTATTTCAGAAACTTACCCCATACTGAAGAAGCATCAGATTTCCCTGATGATGAATGAGTTTATGAGTTAATATATTTTAAAATTTATTCTTTGTTGTAATAAGTTCATACATGTTATTATTGTCCCAATTTATTGTTTTGTTGTAACTCCATACAGTCATTAAGAAATAATTTTCTCGAGCCAAAATGTAGTAAGTCCAAGAAGTTCGTAAAAATAAAAAGTTTTCATAAAAATGTTTTGTTGATGTATAAAGACAGACTATTAGTATTAAATAACAATATTTCCGCGATTATGAGCTAAATTGTTTGAGAGCTGAGAATATGAAAATCGTTATTTCAAATTACAAATAGTATATTTTTCGTTATTTCACAATTATGTCATTTTGGACTTAAGTCCCTTTAGCTCTAAGGTACAGAAATATATATATACTAATAAATGTGGTAAACAGTGACTAATATAATGGTAAACAGTGACGTAACTGTCAAAACTGATGGGAAGGCTTATAAATCTAGCGCTGTACAAGCCTTGCGCCAAATTTTACCTCCACTATCACATACAAAAATGTTATATTTTGACTCGTCGGTGAAAATCACCCTTTTCCAAATATCCATATTTCTTTCTTTGTACATTTTTGCGAATTCAATTCGGTTCTTTCTATTAACGTCGCTAATGTAGGGTGTTTTCGAGGTACTCGTCCGTTATAACCGACAGATCGTAAAACTCTTCTCACAGCTTCTGCACTCACAGTTTTATTAAGTTGAATTTGAAGGTTCGTCGCTATTTTTGGAGCACTTGTCCGAGGAGTTTGCGTTAACTTCCTGTGTAATGTTACGTTCTTATCGGGAAGTTAGCAATTTTGGACGGCCAGAACATGGTGCATTTTCCATATTTTCGGTGTTAACAAATCTTTTAATAATGTATTAAGTAGTAGAAACACGCTTGAGAAGTGTTTTAGCAATTTCACATATAGAACGACTGTCATTGTGCAATTTTATGAGAATTTTTCGCACTTCTACACTTGTTTCCGTTCTTCGAGGTGGCATATGTTTATTTGACAAATGTGTAACACGAGTGCAACTATTACTGGATAGGACAGCAGACAAGGGGGAATCCCCGTTCTTTTTCGCTGTAGGATTACTTTTGTGAGATTTCAATGCGACAGTTTTAAAGAATTGTTAATTTATTTTGCTATTTTGTCGAGTTGAAGATTATTTACAACCCTATTTTAGGAATCATACAAAAACCTGTAATCTAATATGATTCTTTCTAATGTCGTCCTCTTTGTTTTTAATAAAACACGTATTATTTAAGAATAATCTTTAATACACAAAACTTCGTAAAATATTACATAGTACTATAACACGAATGGAGCTGCACCATGAAGAGAAAGAGCTTCATTGTGCAGCTCCATTTCAGGTTATGGTACATAAAGCACAAAAATAAACGTATGAACCCTCGGACGACTATATCTTCACTGCCTTGAAAACATGTATTGTTCGCCCTTCCCGAACGGTATTATTCTAGGCGCCTTTTTTTGTCCTGCGGTCTGGCGCCAGTGCGTCAACACTAATGTCTGTTTTTTTTGATTTCTGAAAATTTCATTGCTTATTAAACTAATAACTAATAATTATAACAAGTACTGACTTTGGTTTCACGAACATAATCTGTTTCTTGACCCTGTTCGTAAACCGAAAAGTTCATAATTCGAATCAATTAATCAATTACATAATTCCTATAATGTAAAGCCAAGTATACTCTTTTCGCGGAAAGATGTCTCATGCGTCATTAATTAATTATATTATCCTAGACTACTATTTTCGGTTTTCGTCTCTATCTGACATATATGATTAAATAAAGAAAAAAATATTTGACATATGTCGAGAAAACGCCGACAACTAATGACGCATGAGACATCTTTCCGCGAAAAGAGAGTACTAATAAGTTTTTGTAATAGAAAAGTTTTTTCTTAATTTTTTGGTTTGACTTATTGATATGATACGGAAATACAGCTGTTCAAGTGGTAATTTGATAAGTTCTTCTGAAGTTAGTTCTTGGTTATGGTCTTTTAATAGCTCCACTACCTCATCCTCATAGATTTCCAACTCTAAACTATTGCCAATGTTTGTAATTTTTGTTAATATTGCTATATTGTGGAAATTTCTTTGTTCAAATCCTATATACTTTCGGTCTTCCTTCTTCAAGTTTTATCTCGGTTAAGAAGTTGTCCAAGCGGAGCGCACTGTATACTATTTACTTGTTTCTTTTTTATTATGAGCACTACGTCATTAATTACGTAACACGGTTCAAATATTCAAATTTAAAATGCCGAAATTTAATTAAATGTAATTTGAGTACTGTTGATTTCTGTAGATAATGTAAGTACAAAATGCAATGAACATTACTGCCTAACCGCACGTGATACAAGTTGTTTTTGTTCGCTAAAGCGTTGTTGTCAAGTATTAATATAACCCAGGGTAGTTCAACTCAGCGGGAAAAAGTGAAATCAAAAAAAAGTACACATGCCGACACACTGCTGGCGCTGATGTGCTAATTTTGAAAGGTTACAGAAATTTATAGAAGATGTTTCCATGACAGTTTGATTTGTTCAAATAAATCTACGTCATTTCCTGCTTGCCGTTACTATTTACTTGTTTATTAAAAAAAATTTAACATAAATGCCAAAAAATGTAGAATAAAATCTAATATTTTTCTAATTAATCCTGTAATCGGTAAGGTAACTAACTTAAAAATTTTGAGTCTCGGCATTACAACGTTTGTTAAAGTTGATGAAGTCTAAAGAAATTAACTATGAACCAATTCAGTCCTTCTCAGTTGAAACCCCCCAATCTTCTCAAATCCAGTACTCCGCTAAGCTTTGTCATTCTGCATTATGTAAGTATTTATTGGTTACTTTTGTCAACAAAAAATTTATAAAGATTACATTTTGACTAGGCTGTTTAGTTCAGAAACCATCAATTGGCGACATATTCTAAGATTCTGTTGACTATGGACAAGTAAAAACATCAAATTTTGCCTAATATGCACTCTTCCAAGAACAAAGAACTGCCAAAAAGTTTGTAAATTACAAAACTTTTCAAAGAAATAATTGAGAAGCCAACAACCAAGAGGCTATTAATTACCTGATTGGGCAGACATCTACCGAAAATATACGAATAAGGAATAACTTTACCAAAAATTATTATCTATACTTGTATTAATTACGTAAATGAAAATTAAAAAATATTTTAACGTATTTTAAAACCGTGTTTTGGCATTACTATTTTTCGTACAATAATAAGTGTACTATAGTCACTTATTGTTGTATAGGTGAAATAAAGTATAAATAAAAAAAAAAAGAATTTTATTTCGAATTTCGCGGGTTCAGAAGTGGTTTTGGGTATTTCGGCAGGGGGCGCTTTCTAATCAAAAATTGATATTAGCGCCATCAGTGTGTCGGCATAGGAACACGAAATCAGATTTCACTGATCTAATGAGAGTTGACCTTCTATGTATATTATTTTTTCTATGATATAACCTATAAAAACAAAGCTGAATTCACACTTCATTTTTGACGTAAATATTTTATTTATGTGCTTATTTTTTATTTATGTTATTTCATAAACTGGCTACTAAATAGTTAGAGAGGTTTCAACATTATTGTCTTCCTTGCCTCTCGGAACCAAAATAATAAACGCTTGGCATCGTCGGCTGTCACTATAAAGTGATGACATCGTCTTTCAATTTGATGACGAAATCTTCAAAATAAAAAAGGAAAACGATGTAAAGTCATGTTTGTTCTATTCGTTTTGTGGGCAAAGGCGTACCTAGAGTAAATAGCGCCTATGACAAACACCTACTTTGCGCCCCTCTAAGCCGATAACTTGCTACATTTTATTAATATCTGTATAAACTTTTTTTTTCATTTTCGTATTTTTACGTTACACATTACATTTTTTGCGCCCCCCTTGAGATGGCGCCCATGGCACGTGCCATGCCTGCCATACCCTAGTTACGCCACTGTCTGTGAGTACTTGTCCTGGTTTGCAACGTCTCAATGTTCACCCTGTTCTCAAAAATCTCCAAAGAAGAAAGATACTGGTAGATAAATCAGAGATTAAACTGTGAACAGAAAATAAATTATGGCATTTTCAAAGTTTCCCATTTATCCAAATCTAACGATATTTCGTGGATTGTCCTTAAATTTTCTCACCTGTAACTTTTTCTTTAGTGATTTCTATACAAAATACAAAAATGACGTTCTTTCTTCTTAAACTAAACGTGTAAAAAAGAATTCTAAAAGTTTATATTTGACGAAAATTTTGATACTTTAAAATTTCCCACTTTACTGACGAACTCTATGTTTAGCGGATATTAGAATAATTTTAGAATAAAATCTTCATGAAAAATCATTAGGAAATAAAATTTGCTTTTATTGGAATACAAACACAACCCATCTAATTTAAACTAATTCAAAGTTATTGAACTTTATAACTTCAAAAGCAATCAACTATCGCTATCTTAACTCAAACTCATAACATATTAGTTTTTAATCCAAAGACAATCGAGTTTGGTATCAAACAATGAATTGATTCTTTTAATAACATTATTTACTAATATAATAATATAATTGACAGTTTGAATGGATTTATCACACCCAAAGTGACAACATATAATTAACTTTTAGAAAAAATTCAAGTATTTATGTTATGTCGTCACTACATCTAAAAAGCTTATTTACATTTTGTGACCGTTGATGTTCATCTTTGGTGAATCATCCAAGGTAATAAAAATAAATTGTTTTTTATTTTAATAACATCAAAAATAAGTCAATTTGTATTTGTTATTTTGGATGATTCATTCAAGATGAACATCCAAAGTGATAAATGTAAATGGTTCCTAACGTACTATAAGGTTTTCACTGTTTTTAATGTTATTTTGACATGGTTTACAGTCATATCATACTTCATTTGGGATGCTACAGGAAGGTAATGCGGTGGGCTGTTTTTCTAAGAGTATTATACGAGCCTACGTAGTTTAAAATATTCTAAAATGAGTTAACTGTGTATCTGGAAATAAATAAAAAGGGATATTTTTTTTGGTTTTTGTACTTGTTCTATAACAATGTTGATAGTTACAATCAGAAAATATCTATAAAACTAAATATTCGGGATATGAGCCTCAGGATATGAACAGAATTTTCAGGTATTGTTATTTTTTGATTTCCAACTTTTACAAAAAATTACAATTTTAAAAATAATTTTTGAATAAAAATTTTATTTTATTTTATTTTTAATTTTTACATTTCGATTTTTTTAAATTAAAGGAATACCGGATGTGACTTATTTTTCGTATTAATATTAGTTTAAGGAAAATAAATGAAACTTGTTTACCAACCTTCCCAAAGAGTCATTTATGTAAAAAAGCAAACCGAAGTTGACTCATAGGAATAAAACACTCGTAAAAAGGAAGGTTTTAGAATTCGATAGTAATCAGGATATGACTCGAGCGAAGAATGACTTGGAATGACGACATAAGGGACGGGCGAAATTGATGATGACTCGAACCGAATGTAGGACAGATGGGGGAATGATGAGGGAACACGTGCGAAAAATGACAAACATCTGTTCGTGACAGGTTGAGTGAGTGAGCTCAGGCGATTTTTATTTCTAAGAAACAACTTTAACTCACCTGTGATGTGAAACTTTAAAAGAAAAAAAATAATAAAAATAACGTTAAAACTTTTGATTAATATTGTATATAGATTTGTCTTTTAGATAGGTACAAGTGCTTACAAAAGAAATTGATGATGAATCGAATGTAGGACAGATGGGAGAATTATGAGGGACACGTATGAAAAATAACAAGCATCTGTTCGTGACAGGTTGGATAAACTCAAACGATTTTTATTCATAAGAAGAAAGAAAACTTAACTCACCTACGAAACTTTAAAAGAAGAAATTAAAAAATAAATAATGTTAAAACTTTTGATCCATATTGTATACAGATTTGTCTTTTTTACATACAGGTACAAGCGTTTACAAAAGAAATTGATCGAATAATTTCCGTTAGACATTTCCATAATACTTTATGCTCGGAGCTTTTGCAACAAGAAACACGTATACAATTAGAACACACTCCGGGGCCGTTTTCAGGCTTGGCCTGACATTTCGCGCGGACATAATATCGTAATATACATTAGAAATTGGCCTGTGCGTAAGCGTGTTGCAAAAGCGGCGTCGGATTTTGAGAAAAAAACGCCAACCGACCGCCGGCGTGTGTATAAGGAGAGCCGTTGGAGGTGAGGCAATCGGCCGACTTATTATGGAAATCGTCCGGCGGGAAAAATCCGAAACGTTCGCGAGCAGAAATGCCACGCAGCGACCGACGGCCGCCGCCGCCACTGCCTTTGCTGCTGCCAGAACGGGAGAATTAAAGTTGGCTTAGGTCAGCGAATCTGGGCCGCAACGCAGCATCATTGACAAGGTTGCAGTGCAATGAGGTCGGGGACAACGTATCGTTTACGAACACTCAGTGTGTGTCACACGATATTACTAACTTTTAAAACTTTCAATCTCAAAAAATAATACCACCGTAAAATATCCACTAGGTCATTTATATACCTTTATAACTTAACTTTAAAAATAATTTTAGAATAAAATTTTTATTAGAGATGGATAGGAAATTAAATTTGCTTTAATTTAAGTACCAAGATGACAAATCTAACTTTAATACATCCTAAGATATCATGATTTTTAACCTCAAAGACAATTGACAATCGCTGTTTTTTTAAATCAATGTAACTCTTTTGTTTTTGATCGAAATATAGTCGAATTTGGTATCAAATTAAACAATTTTTAATAATTTTTGATGATATTAAAGGTTTTTGACTATTTAAATTTTTTTAATTTTAGATTTTTCAAAAATGAAAAATTAAAAAATAATTTTTGAATGTAATTTTTATAAAAAATCGTTAGAAAATTAAATTTCCATTAATTTGAGTACAAACTCGACCCATCTAGCTTAAATAGATTTAAAGTTATAGACATTTTAAATTCTAAAAACAATCGAGGACTAGCATTTTTAAATTAACATAACTCCCTTATTTTTAGTCCAAATATAGTGGTGTTTGGTATCAAATAAAACATTTTTTAACGACCTTCAATAATATTTAAGAATTTTTTTCAGATATTTTATTTTTTAATTTTTTAGTTTAATTTATAGATTTTAATTTCTTCCTATTTGATTTTTATTAATAATAAAATGATTACATGATGTAATAAAATCAAAGATTAATTATAATTGAAAAGCTGTCCTTTTAAATTGACCATATCGGGTTCGTTTCGGTACAAAACGTGGTTTCATTGAGTCAGAGAGAAGTAAGTAGAAGGTAGAGTCGAAGTGCGATCGGCTTCTCCAGTTATGGTCCGTCTGGGTCGCTGTAAATGGACACGCGGCCGCGCACCGTACGAGCACGAAAACAGGTTATTTTCCCCCCATCCCCCACAACGGGACGAGGTTCAACTCGGTAGCGAGGACCGAATTGTCCTCGGGGGGGAAAACAAAAAGACCCGAAGAAGAAGAAGACGCGCACCAGATTTTCAGGGTTCGGGCCCGGCGAAGCGCGTGCACGTGTTCGGCTGGTTCTTAACATTTTTCCTTTTTTGACCTTTTTGTCCGAGCTAATTGAAGTAAACCAGGCGTGCGCGTCGAACTGAAATTAATAGCCTTTTGCAACCGATGCGTAGATGATCATCAGTTAGTCAATAAATGAAATGCAGGAGAATCTTGATAATTAAACATCGGTTGATTCGGCACCCCTGTTAATCTGACCGTCCTTGTTCGAGATTAGGGATCTATCCCCATGATACTGAAGGACCTCAACACGATATTGATGTCCCGAGGTTGCTTCCATATATTCTTATGTGAGTATTCAGACGTTACTACACTACATCAGTATAACATTGTATGCTGACTATAGGGAGAATGACATCGTCTGAATGTTATCTTAACGTCCTGTAGTGTCGTAAGGATAAACCCAAAGTTCGGACAAAAAACGTCTTATTTAGGTTTTTTTTAACCCTTAACGAACGAGCGTAGTTCTCTAAAACTATGACTTGTAGGTCGATAGATTTTTAAGAAATTAAGTGCTTCATTTCCAGACCGAGAAATGGTGCATAATTAATATCGCTTTATTGGATTTTATGAAAACACAGTAATAATAGGTAGTATATGAACAGATAAGTCCATACAAAAGAATGCTGAAGGGGAAATTTAAGAAAAATAATGGGAATTGAAATAAACGTTTCATACACTTCATGCCGCGTGTATGGAGGAATTCGATTTTTTTTGAATATTTATAATCTCACGAATATGTGACATACGTTTGTTAAGGGATAAATTCCGTAACAATAATTAAAGTAAATCTGATGAATTTACTAAAAAGTACATTAGGTGAAATGAATGAGGACAAGAAAGTTAATTATTGAAGAGCGCAGGAACATAAGTTTATGAATAAAAATAAAAGCTGAAAGCGCGTTAAGACAACGTGGCACAAAGGCGATACAAAATTTGAAAAAGCTGAAGGCGTGATTTAACCCATTCGCTACCATTTGGCACACATGTGTGATATTTAGTTTCTCATCATAGACCACTGGCATATATAAATGACATTAAGTAAAATCGGATAAATAAATAATAATTTTGATAAAAATTGCAAAGGGTCAGAGATAATACTTCAAAAGTAAGTATACAAACAAATAATTGGAAAATTAGTGTGTGGTCTGTAGGGAGAGTTTCACGAAATAGCCTTGGTAGCGAATGGGTTAATCTAAAAATATAAAAATTAGTTATCTAAATCAGAACAAGATATCGGGTAAAAACCCACATGACATGTTGGCTTTGAAATACTAAATTAAGACACAAAATCAAGGTAAAAATCCTAGTTAACCTTCTTACCCTTTGAATGTTTGAATGGTAATATTTGACTTGAACTTTTAATACATACCTTTTCTCATGATATATATTTTAGATGTACCTGAAGATGCCTAAGGGCGAAATTTACACGTAGCACTTATAAATAACAACTTCTTTAAAAGTTGTCATCGTTGGCTCTAAAACTTTTGAGTTTCATATCACCTAACTTAAAATTTCCACGATTAACCTGAAATATACTTTAACCAAGTTAAAAAGTACCTATTTTATTTTACCTTTTTTTTTTAGATTTCCTTTTCTTAATTAAATCCAGAGGAATTTTTTAAAATTAATCCAGTTTTCTATGGTTAGGTTCAGTCAAAAACGTTTCTGGCTTCAAAAATTATTTCAAGTTCTTTGGTAATAATTAGAAAAAAGGTGATAAGTTAATTCAAAAGTAGATATCTAAATTCATCTTTCCTGAAATGTTCTTTTCTAAATTCTTGTAAATAAACCCACTATGATTTTGTAAAGGTGATAAAAATTTAAGGTTAGGTTTGGTTCAAAAATCATTGGTGTTCTTAATAATTATTTTCTTTTTAAATTATTTAGTAACTGTAAAAACAAATTTGATCATTTTGTTAAAAAATAGACATTTTAATCCATCAATCGTTAAAGTTTCCTTTTATCAATTCTCACAAATAAATTCAGTGTAATTTTTTAAAGTCAATAAAAATTTTAGATTATGTGTGGATCAAAAATCGTCGGTCTTTTTATTTTATTTTATTTTTTAATTTTTCAGTACTAATTAAAACGAATTTGATGGTTTTGTTGAAAAATAGACATTTTACTCCATTATTTCTTAAAGTTTGCTTTTATCAATTCTCACAAATAAATTCAGTATGATTTTTTAAAGTTGGTCAAAATTTTGTAAGGTTATGTTAGGTTCAGTCAAAAGGTTTAACTAATTTTGCTAATTTTGGGAATTTTTAATTTTTTTGAGAATAATTAGAACAAATACGATTCATTTACTAAAAAATAGACATTTTAATCTCTCTTTTCTAAGGTTCTTTACCTTTTATTCCAATCAATAGAAGCTTGAGATTATGTTAGGTTTAAAAACAATCGATGTCCTTATTTATTTATTTTTTTTAATTTTTCAATAATAGTTTAAAAAATTTTATGGTTTTATTAAAAACAGATATTTTAATCCATTATTTTTTAAAATTTCCTTTTTTCAATTTTCACAAATAAATTCAGTATGAGAAAAAATAATCCTTATTCAGCTATCGAGCCAAAGGTCTTTCCACCAGTATGTATATGCAATATTACTTACATACTTCTATAATGGTTATAGCCTACATAATAGAAATAGCAATAGTGTAATATTAGGCCGGGTGTCTTAAACTTATTGTCAAATTTTCTTAAAGAGTGTGTGGTTGGTTAGGTCCTGGGTCCGTAAATTTGATACATAGTCTATCTAGAAAGTCTCCCTTCCTGGAGGAAAGATATTTTACGATTGTGATCATTGGATTCTCTTCCAGCACCCGGAAAATTCTTGCTGGAGTTCCTCAAGGAAGCTGCTTATCCCCAGCTCTATTTAACATTTTTATGCATAATATCCCTTCTAACCCAAATTTCGAAATATCAATGTTTGCTGATGATATGGTAATAATGGCACAAAATGACATCCTTAACGATGCAATCGAATCACTGCAAAGATCAATTGATAAAATCCAGCACTGGTTAACAAAATGAGGCATTATGCTCAATGGCAATAAATGTCAATCCAAGACCTTTACGCTGAGACCCTACCATAATGCGCCTTGCGTTGTTATCAACAACCAAATAATCCCGTGGAGCGCAAAAGACGAGACTATCAAATACCTTGGAGTATTCCTTGACCAACATCTAACTTGGACATACCACATCAACGCAAAACTCGATCAAGGATATGCCAGGCTTAGACAGCTTTATCCCCTAATTAATAGAACATCTCCTATGAGAATAGAGTGCACTCTCCTCCTCTACAAAGCTCTTATTAGACCACTGGTCACCTACGCTTGCCTGGTTTGGAGTAACTCATCAGCCTCAAATATGAAAAAGATTCAAACGCTACAGAACAAACTCCTTAGGATCTCAGTGGACGCCCCATGGTTTATAAGGAACAGCGATCTACATGCAGACCTAAAAGTGCCAACTATTAGTGAGTTTATTAAGAACGTAACCAAAAAGTTCTACAACAACATTAACACGTGCTCTAGTGGGGTTCAGCATAAAGTGGGCCTCTGCAAAATCCACATGCGCCTAAAGAGGAAACTTCCTCAACCTGATTTCATCTGATACGTAGTAATAGCTATCCACATCGAAACCAGTGCGGATTTCCGTAACTTTACGAAGTAATCTTTACGTGATGTTTTTTTTTCTGAACCAAAATAACCAAGAAAAACATACTGCTGTTAAATTTTAGGCTTAATCTGTGATATTGTTCCTTTATTAGAGTGATTTGCGTCCGTTCGTAAAGTTGGTAGTTACTGATGTTATGCAATGGTTTATTGAGATGTCTTATTTTAGATATGATTCTCACAATCAGACATTTTCTTTCTGATTTGCTTATTACCTCCTAGGTTTTACTTTTGTATATCTGTCTTACGTGGATAATTGAAATGCCCTTGTTCTTGAACTTTAGTGCCCTGAAATGTTTTGGACGTCGCGTCGTGTCATTTCTGTCTGTATCAGTTTATAGTGTTTTGTCAGTTTAAGTCGATTGTCCATTCGAATTCTTAGGTACTATAACCCGAAATGGAGCTGCATCATGAAGAGAAAGATTAAAGAGTAATCGACTATATTATGTAGAAGGGTGCTTTCTTTCTCATCTTTCTCTTCATGGTGCAGCTCCTTTTCGACTTATAGTACTTGATTGTGGGCGACGGTTTGATGTTATGTTGTCCTGTCCATATTCTCGCCGATGAGTCGGCTATTCGATGATGGGATATAAATAGTTGGTATCTGCTAAAGTTTGACAATTCAGTATGATTTTTTAAAGTTAGTCAAAAATTTATAGTTAAGTTCGATAAAAAAAACGCTACTTTAGGAGATTTTTAAAATCCTTTCTAAATAATTAAAGCAAATACAATTAATTTACAAAAAAAAAGATATTTTAAACTATCTTTCCTAGTTTTTTCTAAATTCCTGTAAATAAAATAGAACCTCATTAATTCAAGAAGCAGTAAAGACATTTTTGGGTCAAGTTTTAAAGACAAATTATTCTTGATTTCAGAAATGTTTTATTTTAGTCCCAAAGAGGACAAATTATCTACTATAAGTAAGTTCTACTATAATAAATAAAAGAGTTTTAAAGTTTTTGAAAAACATCCGTGAGTTTAATCAATGGAAATTGTTGCGGAGTTGGAACTGAAATTTTGTAACGTTACCGTTCAAGGAGAACATTGACGTATGACCGTTTCAACACGGAGTGTAAATTAACTTGAATAATTTGCATACATTGATAAATTATTTAGGTATTTTTTTTCGTACACGCTGCAAGTGTTTAGCAATTTATTTAGATATGGATTGTATGGAAAGTTACACTTATAAATTTGTCTGGTGGACTGAAATTTACAAAAATAGAATAAATAAGGTTTGTTGGGGAATTTATGTAATGTAACCTTGTAGCCAAAAATAAATGAGTTTTAGATAGATGTTTCATCAAGAAGTTAAAGGATCTTTATAAAAATCTATTTTTATTATTTTTTTTTGTTATTATAGGTTCGTTCCTGTTTTTATGATGTCTAGTCTATAAAAGTTGTTAAAAAGAAGATAAATAAAGAATTAACATCTTTGGTGAGTATATTTTTAAATCGTTTTTTAAATATAAATATTTTACATACTTTTATGTTTTGTTAAGTTTTGTTAAAAAGAAAGTATCAAATCATAAAAAAAAATGTGAATAGGAATCATTAAATAGTAGAAAATGAAAAATGTAGAAAAAGCTGTTTTCTACATTTTTTAAAACTTTTAGATTTCCCTAAAAAGTAAAATCATAGTAAAAGAAGAAGACTTGGAAAAATCATTCTTATAAATTCATTTCATCAGTTTAAAATTTTTTAAGCTACCAACTCTTCTCAAATATAAAACAGAAAGTTTCTTGCCAAATATTTCCATGTCCCACTTTTTTAAAAATAATCTCTCATCTGTTAAGCTAATTAAAGAAGCACTTAAGCTAATCAAATTATTCGATCACATATCATTCTTAAATTGTATCAGTAATTTTGAAAATGAGTCATTTCCATTTCCTCTCATATTTTCCTTATAAAAAGGTTTTTGTATGACCAGCTTAGCAAGACCACGTTTTTGTTAGTAACTTCATAAAAGATTACTCGTTTTCAAGGTACCAAAAACCAGACGCTTCAATTTGAAATCTCTTTGTACTACAAGTGAATGGAAAGGAATGACCCGATTTCCATTGTAAAGAATATAAAACTAATAGTAAATCAAACGTGAAAGCAAATGAAAATGAAATAATCACATTTGAGTTTTTCAAGTTAGTTTAATGTATACCATACAATGGTGAAATTTGATCCCGTCTTTCCAACTCACCTTCCATACATATTGATTTCTCACAATTAGATTCCATTAACGCAAAGACGTTGTCTCTTTCGGGTTATAAAGTAGTAATTGATTCTTTTTCTTGGCCAGTATAATCACATCTTAATATTTTTGTTGTGTGTAATAAAATAATATATGTATGTTAAAATTATGTTCAAAGGTGATAAGTTTTGATGATTTGATGTTGTCTATATACAGGTGTCCCGAAATTAGACGGCCATACGCTACCAGCGCATTCTACGTTCAAAAATAAGAATAAAAGCCCAAATAAACGTTGCTCGATAAATGCTTCCTAAGGAACAGGCCCTTGAAGGAGACAGCAGAAAAAAATGGGTTTGAAAGAATATCCTTGGAATTGCTTGGGTTAAGCCCACAAAGATTGATACACTAGTTTAAAATTCCAAGAGAAATTAGACGGTGGTATCAATTTTGCATGAAACTCATCAGTGGCGTTCGTGTAAAGGGGTTATTTGGTTAATTGTTTATTTAACTTTATTGCATGTCAGGTTTTTACTACCCTGACTTAAAATTTAGATATCTTAGACCTTTCTTCGTAAGAATGGTCGTCTTGTTGCAAATATTTAACTGCAACTTTCGAGTAAATCGTCTTTGAAGATCAACTAATCTCATCTTTGAACTAAAAGTAGGATTTTTTTGCTAAGAGTGTGTTAAGGTGATGATAAATAGTTTGGTTCGACAAGTCTAGACGAGATCGCGTATTATTGTTACATCTTGAAGGTTACATATTGCGAGTTTAGTTTAGTTGTTAAAAATATGGAGTGGGCATAAGAGCGAACATTAATGTTTATTCAATTGTATAGAGAAGAATAAGTACTGTGAGATGCAAAAAATAGAAATTATTTTAACAAAATTTTTAAAAAATGATGCATGGGGGAAAATTGCGGGCGCAATTTGAATATCAGCCGATGAATGCAGGAAAAAAAAAAGATAAATTTCTTATCCTCTCTCAGAAGGGAAAAACTAAGAATGAAAAATGCTCTTTTTCATCTCATCAGAAGAACCTGAATTTCAGGAATATTTCTGGTTCATTTGGTGTGATGGTATTAGACTCAGTTTTACCTGTTGGCTCAGTTTCACCGTACGTTTCAAAAGATGTGCACAATGAACGAAAAACGCTATTTCGTCTTAAAAAATTATGTAAATGCGTTAATGTTGCTACCACGAATGCTGCTTTATTTGACTCTAGAAGCATAGGTTTGCGAAAAATTCTAAAAACACTAGATAAAATCCCGAATACATTTTCTATCTTACCACTCCTAGACGAGATAGTCGACAATTAAACATTCTCTCCGCTGTTCTTCTATGGTGGCTGTCAGAAAACGGTTTCATCAATATTTCGCTTAGCCCAAAAGCTTCATCTCCAACAAAGAAATATGAAACATTTTCTACTCTTCCTTCTGAAGGTTCTTCATTGGAGAAGTTTAACCCATTATTTTTAAGTTTTTTATAAAGGCAAGAATTTTGAAATATGCTGCCATCTGAAATTCTCTCTTGCAACATTTTTCAATGTTATTTATACTTTTGGAGATATGATTTTTTTTATATGAGATTTTTTGACAACGAAGGGATTAAATTCACCCTCCTACGATATTTGAAGGAAAATAACAGAATATTTTGTTGATGACGGGGACATTTTTTATCTAAAACGTTTTTTGATATGAATCATTTAGGAGAAAAAGAATTATTTTCCAAAAACTGTTCAATTTTCAGGGGTTGTTTTCACAACTTCAAATCGTTTTTGGGCAGAAACGGAAAGTAGGGTTTTACTTATTGTTAGATTGGGATTTTCGGGTTCGGTATGTTCCCTTGTAAGTGGAACGCATTGAAGTTCGTGATGATACGGGCAGATTTCTGATACGCGTCGAAGTTCGCATCGTCAGAAAAAGGCACGCGACGCCATCATGCTACGGGGTTTTGTCACAAGTCTGGACTCACCTTAAGATGGTCAATTTTGTTATTGCTCCCTTCAAGGAACTGTAGCTCCTTTAGGAAGCATTTTTCGACTAATATTTATTTGGGCTTTTATTCTTATTTTTGAATGCTTTGGTAGCGTATGGCCGTCTAATTTTGACACCTGTATAAGATATCTATTTTGAAAAGGATCCTCTCCTTTAGTGAATAAAACATTTTATGAACTTCGGTCACCTCAAAAAAGAAATAAAAAAACTCTCTTGTATCATAACTGATCTCTCATAAACATAAAAAAATAGTAGGATAAACTCACCAAATCTCGGCCATGCGCCTAAAGTCGGCCTTCCAATTTTTCTATATTGAGTTTTATAGAAAGGCCGACTTTAGAAAGCATTTTTAGGGGGGGCAAGATTTTGGCAGTTTACCCTATATTACCCTAAACAATAGGTCACGAAAATTATTTTTTTTTCTTTCTGCTGCCAAATTTGGAAAAATGCAAATATCTCGATTTAATATTACCGCTTCAATTTAATTCTGATGAAGGAACGAAAAACTTTTTCTGTATGATTTTTTCTTAACTTTTTGAGCTTTACAAAGAAGTAGGGTAAACTCACCAAATCTCGGCCGTGCGCATAAAATCACCCTTTGAGTTTTTCTATATTTTATACAATGGTCGACATCATGAAGCCTTTTTTGGGAGCTGAGATTTGGGCAGTTTACTCTATCACATCAGAGAGAAAAGAGAAGATCCTGTAGATGAGAAAAATCGTTAAGGTAAATTCCTTTGATCAGTTTAAAAACTTTTAACTTTTATAAAGTGACAAAGAAAATCTCTTGCCAAATATTTTCAAGTCAAATAGTCTTTAAATAACCTCACATCTGTTAAGTCCATTAAAAAAGGAACATTTAAATTAATCAATTCGTTCTTTTAAGAGGTCACTTTCAAATTTAGTTTTGATGAAAGAATAAAAATCTTTTTCCTAGTTTTTTTTTTTAATTATTTAGGTCTTGCTAAAAATTATCCTGCCATAGAAGAACAAGAAGAACATTTCATTCTGGTAAGTCTATTTGATTAATTTAAAAGTTTTTTAACAACTCTTTTCCTGGCCGTTTTTTGTAAAGTCATCTTCATTTTTTATTTAAACCTCATTCAAATCAAAATCATTTAAACCAACACAAGTAACAAAATCGTTCAACAAGAAGTCACATTTAAATTTAGTCCTGACGAGAGGAGGACATTGTAAATCGTAGTAGATCATTTTGGTTTCGCTAAATATAGACCTTGGCGAAATTCGAACAAGATCGCAGTCACGTACCTCGCGGATCTCGGTCATAGGCGTGCGTGCGCCGCCGAGACGCGCGCCTCTGACCTCGGGGGGCCAACCTTGCGCCGCGCCGGCGCAAAATTCACCGGGAGGCCGTCGCGGAAAAAACGGCGTTCCGCGACGACGTCCACAATGGTCATTTATCGTGGGAGCGAGGCCCGGGGGGCACCCGAAGGGCCCCCTTTCCTTCGCTCGTTCCCCCTTGCTCGCGCGCGCTTATTGAATCGTTTAAGTAGTCGCGGGGCGAAACCGGTCACTTTTAAAGCCCGGGATAAATAAAGTTTATGCCCCTGCCCGTAATTGGGCGCAGTCCTACGTACCGGCACAAAGGGCATTTTACTTCGACAATCCTCCTGAGTAGCTCGATTGTAATGTGCTCGTGGGCGAAATGGGTACCTGATGAACGGCATTATATGAGAAAGGAAAGGATTTTGATTAAGGGTTATCTATATATTTATCTATATACTTTGATGTCGTCGTATATTATAAAATGATTTTAGCGAGTATCGTTAAAGGAATTTATAAAGTATGTATACTTATCAATATTGAAAATGCATCAAATTTAAAAAATATAAGAAGTATTTAAATTTTGCCTTGAATTTAAAACACTGTAATAAATTTCATATGGAATCGTTGGAAAAGTAATTTTTTACCTTTCTTTATATACGATAAAAAGTTGTTGATTGAGTATTTGGTTGAGAATTAATGTAATCCGGCGGGGATTGTAGTAAAAATTTCAAAACTTTTTATGCTTTATAAAAGGAAAAAAAACGTTGGCATGGTATTTATTTTACGGCGCATTTTCAATAACAAGAGGTATACACTTATAAGATATGCATCTACGCTTAATAAACCATCATTTAACTACTTAAACCCGATTAAAAAAAAATCTTTCCAGTCATATAATTTCAACATTACTTACTTAGTTATTTCATCGTAACGACTTATATAATTATTTTGCAACATCTCCCTCCCTCCCTTTCGTTTAAAATTGCACATGAACCAATTTCGCGAGACCCAAATGAAGTGTTATGTCAACAGACGTTGTTTGGGAACCTGCTATGTCGAAACGATGATGATCGAGTTTCGAGTACGAACCGATAACGACTCGTATTGCCAAATTTCCTCTTTATCTTCGTTTATATGTGCTTTATGTGTGTGTACATACTTCAAAATTTAGCAACGCCACATGCGAGCGAGATTTTTTCGGGTTTTATCTCTACTGGCTTTGTTCTACGTCACAATTTTTCGGCACCATTACATTTATTAATTTTACGAGTTATTTTTAAAAAATCATATCTAAAAAACTAATTGTTTTTGGGACTTAAAATTTCGTGAGGATTTAGATTGAAACTTAATCTTTATTTTTACCAAATATGATTTTTCTCCGATTTTTAATTTTTCCCTCATTGTCAGAGAAAAAAACCTAACTTAATTAATATGTTGATTAAAATTTAAAAAATCGTGGAGACTTTATTCTTTTAAATTAAGAAATGAAATTTGTATTAATTGAAAGTTAAAATATTCTATTTTGTAATAAAAAAAGTCAATTTGGTTCTAATTATTACCCAAAAAATTAAAAAAATTCTTAAAGTTGACTAAATTTTTTTATAACCTAACTTTTAAAAAATGTTCACCAAATTTAAAAAAACGTGGGAACTTTATTTTTTTAAATTAGGAAATAAAAGTTGTATTAATTGAAAGCTAAAATATTCTATTTTGTAATAAAAAAGTCAATTTTGTTCTAATTATCACCCAAAAAATTAAAAAAATTCTCAAAGTTGGTAAAACATTTTTGACATTTCTAACCTAATTTAAAAAAATCGATCAACTTTAAAAATTCATGAAAAAATCATTTTTAAAGATTTCGATTTGATTTTTTTTCTAAATGAAACTTAAAATATTCTAATTTTAATTAAAAAAGACCGTTTTATTCTAAATGTTGTCAAAAAAATGAAAAAAAAAATTTCAAATTTGGTAAACATTTTTGACGCTTCTAACCTAACTAGAGAAAATCAACTTTAAAAATTCGTCAAAAATTCATTTTTAAAGATTTTGATTTGATTTTTTTTCTAAATGAAACAAACAAAACATTCTAATTTTTATTAAAAGACCGTTTTATTCCAAGTGTTGTCAAAAAAATTTAAAAAATTTTCAAAGTTGGTAAAATTTTTTTGACACTTTTAACATAATTTTAGAAAATCGATCAACTTTAAAAAATCATTAAAAATTCATTTTTAAATATTTTGGTTTGATTTTTTTTTCTAAATGATACTCAAAACATTCTAATTTTAATTAAAAAAGGCCGTTTATTCTAAATGTTGTCAAGAAAATGAAAAAAAAAATTCAAATTTGGTAAACATTTTTGACGTTTCTAACCTAACTTAAGAAAATCGATCAACTTTAAAAATTCATCAAAAATTCATTTTTTAAGATTTTGATTTGATTTTTTTTCTTAATGAAACTTAAAACATTCTAATTTTAATTAAAAAAGACCGTTTTATTCCAAATGTTGTCAAAAAATAAAAAAAATTCATAAAGGTGACTAAAATTTTTAATAGTTAACATAACTTTATTTGAAAATTTTGACCAAATTTAAAAAATCGTGGAGACTTTATTTATTTAAATTAAGAAATGAAATTTGTAAGAATTGAAAGCTAAAATATTCCATTTTGTATAAAAACAATCAATTTTGTTCTAATTATTATTCAAAAAATTAAAAAAAAAATCATAAAGGTGACTAACATTTTAACAGTTAACCTAACTTTTTTTGAAAATTTTGACCAAATTTTCTATAATATGATATATTATATCAATTGATTCTAATTATTAATAAAAGAAATAAAAAAATTTGAAAACATCGAAAATTTTTAATGAATTTTGTCGAATTTTGTAAAATGAAATGAGATTTTGATGAAATTAAGACGAATTTTTGAAGAATTTTGTCAAATATTATAAAATTAAATGAAATTTTGATTAAATTAAGACGAATTTTTGAAGAATTTTGCCGAATTTGAACAAATTTTATGAAATTAACGCGAACTATGACGAATTTTTGACAAATCAGGACGAATTTTTGATAATTCTAACTAAATTTAAAATAATTATATAAAATTAACAGGAATTATGACGAATTTTTAGTGAATTTGGCCAATTTTTATAAAATTAAGAGCAGTTTTGATTAAATTGAAACAAGTTTTAATGAAATTTAGTCGAAATTTTGATGAATTTCGTCGAATTCGAATGAACTTAATAGAATTATCGACGATTATTAAATTTATGACGTATTTTCAACAAGTTAAGATGATTTTTTTAACGAATTTGGACGAATTTTATGAAATTAACACGAATTATGACGAATCAAGACGAATTTTTGACAAATTAAGACGAATTTTTCACAAATTAAGACGAATTTTTGACAAATTAAGACGAATTTTTGATACTTTTTACCAAGTTTAGACTAAATATATAAAATTAACAGGAATTACGACGAATTTTTAGTGAATTTTTTCGAATTTTGTAAAATTAAATGGAGTTTTGAAGAAATTAAGACGAATTTTGCTAAATATGACAAAATTAGATGAGATTTTGGTGAAATTTCGACGAATTTTTGACAATTTAAAACGAATTTTTAATAATTTTAACTAAATTTGGACTAATTATATAAAATTAAAGGGAATTACGACGAACTTTTAGCAAATTTTGTCAATTTTTATAAAGTTAAAAGCACTTTTGATGAAATTGAGCCGAAATTTTGACGAATTTCACCGAATTTGAGAGAACTTACTAGAATTATTGACGATTATTAAATTTGTGACGTATTTTTAACAAATTAAGATGAATTTTTTAACGAATTTGGACAAATTTTATGAAATTAACACGAATTATGACGAATTTTTGACAAATGGATACGAATTTTATAGAATTAAATGGAGTTTTGAAGAAATTAAGACGAATTTTGCTAAGTATTATAAAATTAAATGAGATTTTGGTGAAATTTCGACGAATCTTTGAAGAATTTGAACGAATTTTATAAAATCAAGACGCACTATGACGAATTTTTGATGATTCTAACTAAATTTAGACTAGTTATGTAAAATTAAAGGGAGTTACTCTTTGTGACGTATTTTCAACAAGTTAAGATGATTTTTTTAACGAATTTGGACGAATTTTATGAAATTAATAAGAATTATGACGAATTTTTGACAAATTTATACGAATTTTATAAAATTAAATGGAGTTTTGAAAAAATTAAGACGAGTTTTGCTAAATATTAAAGTTAAATGAGATTTCGGTGAAATTTCGACGAATTTTTGAAGAATTTGAACGAATTTTATAAAATCAAGACGAACTATAACGAATTTTTGACAATTCAAGACGAATTTTTGATAATTCTAACAAAATTTAGACTAATTATGTAAAATTAAAGGGAATTACTATTTGTGACGTATTTTCAATAAGTTAAGATGAGTTTTTTAACGAATTTGGACGAATTTTATGAAATTAACACGAATTATAACGAGTTTTTGACAAATTTAGACGAACTTCTAACAATTTTTACTGAATTTAACTAATTTTATTAAATTAACATCTAATTTAATTAGAATTTAGATAAATTTAATAAAATTTAGAGAAATTTGGGCGAATTAAGACAAATTTTTGGCGAGTATTATAATACTATCACGAACTATGACAAATTTTTGACAAATTAAGTCGAATTTTTGACAATTCTTACTAAATACAAACTCATTATTAATAAAAGAAATAAAAGAAAATGAAAACACCGACAAATTTTAATTTAACCTCACTATTATTTTTGTTTGATTAACTTTAAAAAATCATCCAGACTTTATTTATAAGAATTAAGAACTGATTTTTATCTTAAATTAAAGTGTAAGGATTCTATTTTATATAATAAATATCAAATTGGTTCTAATTATTAACAAAAAAATTAAAAAAAAAATTTAGTGAAAGGTCTATGCCCTTTTATTTCGATACCCTTGATATTTATTGTAAAAATGCGAAATGACCCAGACCTGTCTAATTCTTCCTTGTGTATTAGTTGAAAGCTATAATATTCTATTTTGTAATAAAAAAGTCAATTTTGTTCTAATTATTACCCAAAAAATTAAAAAAATTCATAAAGTTGACTAAAATTTTTTATAACCTAACTTTTAAAAAAATTTGACCAAATTTAAAAAATCGTGGAGACTTTATTTTTTTAAATTAAGAAATGAAATTTGTATTAATTGAAAGCTAAAATATTCTATTTTGTAATAAAAAAGTCAATTTTGTTCTAATTATTACCAAAAAAATTAAAAAAATTCTCAAAGTTGGTAAAAATATTTTGATACTTTTAACCTAATTTTAGAAAATCGATCAACTTTAAAATTTCATTTTTTAAGGTTTTGATTTGATTTTTTTTCTAAATGAAACTTAAAATATTCTAATTTTAATTAGAAAAGACTGTTTTATACCAAGTGTTGTCAAAAAATTTAAAAAAATTTTCAATGTTGGTAAAAATTTTTGACATGTTTAACCTAATTTTAAAAAATAGATCAACTTTAAAAATTCATCAAAAATCCATTTTTAAATATTTTGATTTGATTTTTTTTTCTAAATGAATCTTAAAACATTCTAATTTTAATTAGAAAAGACTGTTTTATTCCAAATGTTGTCAAAAAAATTAAAAAAATTCTCAAAGTTGGTAAAAATTTTTTGACACTTTTAACATAATTTTTGAAAATCGATCAACTTTAAAAATTAAAAATTTAAAAATTTAAAAAAATTCATAAATGTAACTAAAATTTTCAACAGCTAACCTAACTTTTTTTGAAAATTTTGTTTGAAAAATCGAGGGTTTACTTATCCTTAAATCAGAGTTTTCCGAAGTTTGCCAACCCCTGAAATGTCTTTCGACGAGTTTTGCCCACCTCTAAAGTCAGTTTAAAAAATCGACGGTTTACATATTATTGAATCGAGTTTTAACAAAGTTTGCCAAATTCCTGAAATATCCTTCGACAAGTTTTGTCAACCCTTAAAATGTATTTCGACGAGGTTTGGACATCCTTAAGGTTCGTTTGAAAAATCTAAGGTTTACTAATACTTGAATCGAGTTTGTCAATCCCTAAAATGTCTTTCGATGAGGTTTGTTCATCCCTGAAGCCCATTTTAAAAATTGAGAGTTTACTTATCCTTGGAGCGTGTTTTTACGAGGTTTGCAAACCTTTGAAATGTCTCTCGACGAGTTTTACCCATCTCTGAAGTCAGTTTAAAAAATCGAGAGTTTACATATCCTTAAATTGGGTTTCTACGAAGCTTTCAAAATCCCTGAAATATCCCTCGACAAGTTTTGCCAACCCTTAAAATGTATATCGACGAGGTTTGCCCACCTTTAAAGTCGGTTTGAAAAATCTAAGGTTTACTAATACTTGAATCGAGTTTGTCAATCCCTAAAATGTCTTTCGATGAGGTTTGTCCATCCCTGAAGCCCATTTGAAAAATTGAGAGTTTACTTATCCTTGAATCGTGTTTTTACGAGGTTTGCCAACCCCTGAAATGTCTCTCAACGAGTTTCGCCCACCTGTGAAACCCGTTTGAGAAATAGAGGGTTTATTTATCCTTGTATTTGGTTTCTAGAAAGTTTGACAACCCCTGAAATGTCCCTCAACAAAGTTTGTCAACCCCTAAAATCTCCCTCGAAGAGGTTTGCCCACCCCTGAAATCCCATTTTTCCTGTTCGGGGTTTGTCCACCCCTGATAGTCGAGTATCACGTCTTTATCAATGAATTTTAGCTAGTTATTAATAAAAGAAATATAAAAAAATGAAAACATCGAAAATTTTTAATGAATTTTGTATATAAAATTCACTAAGAATTCAATCAAATTCGTTGAAAATTGATCAAATTTCCCCAAATTCGTTAAAAATATCTCATAAATTTATAAAATTCATTAAGAATTCGTCAGAATTCGATCAAATTCGTCGAAAATTGATCAAATTTGTTCAAACTCATTAAAAACTCGATTAAATTCGTTGAAAATTCCTCATAATTTTATAAAATTCATTAAAAATTCGTCAGAATTCGATCAAATTCGTTGAAAATTGATAAAATTTCTTAAAGATTCGTAAAAGATTCCTCATCATTCTATAAAATCTATTAAAAATTCGATCAAATTCGTTGAAAATTGATCAAATTTGTCCAAATTCATTAAAAACTCGATTAAATTCGTTGAAAATTTTTCATAATTTTATAGAATTCACTAAGAATTCGATCAAATTCGTTGAAAATTGATTAAATTTGTCCAAATTCGTTAAAAATTTCTCATTAATTTATAAAATTCGTCAGAATTCGATCAAATTCGTTGAAAATTCATAACATTTGTTAAAAATTCGTTTTAGTTTCATTAAATTCGTTCAAATTCGTAAAAAATTCCTTATAATTTTATAAAATTTATAAAAAATTCGATCAAATTCGTTGAAAACTGATCAAATTTGTCCAAATTCGTTAAAAATTTCTCATAATTTTATAAAATTCATTAAAAATTCGTTAGAATTCGATCAAATTCGTCGAAAATTGATAAAATTTCTTAAAAATTCGTCTTAATTTCATTAATTTCGTTAAAAATTCCTCATCATTATATACAGGGTGTCCCACATTTTAATACGCAAACTTCACCAGGACATAGTACTCATAAAAATAACACAAAAGTTTTATATAAACATGGGGTCGTAACTCTTTTGTTTTCGAGATATGGCCGTTCAAAGTTGGAAGAAAAATTTACATTTTCATTTTTATTTCAGCTATTTATAAACGCAGGAATGTGAATTTTTACAGTTATGTACTACAGCCAAGCATGTTATTTTCAAGCCTTAATTTAGCCACCCCGGCGTGCCTTAAAGGGTTGAAATTCACGATCATTACTACATTTTCAAATAGAACTTTTTAACTCGGTAAAATTTTAACATGAAAAATTAACCCTTAGAAAGCTCATTCCTTAGCAAATTTTTTTTGTCTCTTACATTTTTCGCATAAAACTAATAGTTTTCGAGAAAAAAAATAAAATCCTAGCGCGTGTCGTACCCTACCGCTTTATCCCTAACCAAAAGTTCTTTAAAAGTTGGCCATGGTTTTGGTCTGATTTCTTTGTACTGATGAACTGTACGTTGACTAAGATAGAATGCATTTAATTGAAAGTGTAATTGTTAATCTTTTTAGCTTATTAATATTGTTATCACTTATTATTCTAAAACAATAGCAAACTTTTAAAGAACATTTGGTTAGGGGTGAAGCGGTACGGTACAACACGCGCTAAGATTTTATTTTTTTTCTCGAAATCTATCAGTTTTATGCGAAAAATGTAAGAGACAAAAAAATCTCGCTAAGGAATGAGCTTTCTAACGAATATTTTTTTAGGTTAAAATTCTACCTAATTAAAAAGTTCTTTTGGAAAATTGGTCTGACACGCGCCAAGATTTTATTTTTTTTCTCGAAAACTATCAGTTTTATGCAAAAAATGTAAGAGACAAAAAAGTCTCGCTAAGGAATGAGCTTTCTAAGGGACATTTTTTCATGTTAAAATTTTACCGAGTTAAAAAGTTCTATTGGAAAATGTAGTGGTGATCGTGAATTTCAACCCTTTCAGATATGCCGGGGTGGGTTAATTAAGGCTTGGAAATAACATACTAGGCTGTAGTACATTGCTGTAAAAATTCACATTCCTGCGTTTATAAATAACTGAAATAAAAATG
Source organism: Digitonthophagus gazella (assembly GCA_036711955.1). NCBI lineage: Eukaryota > Metazoa > Arthropoda > Insecta > Coleoptera > Scarabaeidae > Digitonthophagus > Digitonthophagus gazella. Next base: position 12,824,706 of record JASCIT010000007.1, read on the forward strand.
AAAATGTAAATTTTTCTTCCAACTTTGAACGGCCATATCTCGAAAACAAAAGAGTTGCGACCCCATGTTTATATAAAACTTTTGTATTATTTTTATGAGAACTATGACCTGGTGAAGTTTGCGTATTAAAATGTGGGACACCCTGTAAAATCTATTAAAAATTCGATCAAATTCGTTGAAAATTGATCAAATTTGTCCAAATTCATTAAAAACTCGATTAAATTCGTTGAAAATTTTTCATAATTTTATAGAATTCACTAAGAATTCGATCAAATTCGTTGAAAATTGATTAAATTTGTCCAAATTCGTTAAAAATTTCTCATAAATTTATAAAATTCGTCAGAATTCGATCAAATTCGTTGAAAATTCATAACATTTGTTAAAAATTCGTTTTAGTTTCATTAGATTCGTTCAAATTCGTAAAAAATTCCTTATAATTTTATAAAATTTATAAAAAATTCGATCAAATTCGTTGAAAATTGATCAAATTTGTCCAAATTCGTTAAAAATTTCTCATCATTTTATAAAATTCATTAAAAATTCGTTAGAATTCGATCAAATTCATCGAAAATTGATAAAATTTCTTAAAAATTCGTCTTAATTTCATTAAATTCGTTAAAAATTCCTCATAATTTTATAAAATTCATTAAAAATTCGATCGAATTCGTTGAAAATTGATCAAATTTGCCCAAATTCACTAAAAACTCGATTAAATTCGATGAAAATGGATAAAATTTGTTAAAAATTCGTCTTAACTTCATTAAATTCGTCCAAATTTGTTAAAAACTCCTCATAATTTTATAAAATTCATTAAAAATTCGTCAGAATTCGATCAAATTCGTTGAAAATTGATCAAATTTGTTAAAAATTCGTCTTAGTTTCATTAAATTCGTCCAAATTCGTTAAAAATTCCTCATAATTTTAGTAAAATTCATTAAAAATTTAATTACTAGTTATTAATAAAAGAAATTTAAAAAAATTGAAAGCACCGAAAATTTTTAATGAATTTTGTAAAATTAAATGAGATTTTGATGAAATTAAGACCAAATTTGGACGAATTTTGTCAAATTTAGTAAAAATAAATGAAATTTTGATTAAATTAAGACGAATTTTTGACGAATTTTGCCGAATTTGGACGAATTTTATGAAATTAACGCGAACTATGACGAATTTTTTACAAATCAGGACGAATTTTTGATAATTCTAACTAAATTTAAAATAATTATTTAAATTTAAAACTTAAAAAATCGTGGAGACTATTTCTTTTAATTAAGAAATGAAATTTCTATTAGTTGAAAGCTAAAATATTTTATTTTGTGGTAAAGGAGTCAATTTTGTTCTAATTATTACCCAAAAAATTAAAAAAAAATCATAAACGTGACTTACTACGCAACAATGTTACTATGGTCAGATATAAATATTATTTTTTAATTTTTGCGATTTAATGATGACGTTTTATTGATAAGACATGATAAATTTTATTATCATAAAAAAATCCAGGAATTTTATTTTATTTATTTTTATTTTTTTGGAATTGTGTTTACTTTACATTACACAACCTGTTTGGTATTTGGTATTTCTGACAAAGAAATCTAAAAATAAAACGAACCTAAGACAACTTTGGTATCTTCTTCTTCTATTTGAGTTTATCTAACAAACAGAAGACACTAAATAGTAGCTGGTACAAGGTAATAACCTGTTTTATGTTTAGATTTGTATATCTTATTTGTGGGTTTGTGGGAAAAAAGGTATGTATTTAAAAAACCACTCAAAAGGATTTTTGTAAGACGGATTAGAGAATCTTAAAAGATCCAAGATAAAATTTATTATATTTACATGATTACACAAAAGGACGTAATGAAATATTGTACAATACGAAACCCACTGCGACATTACATAAGGAATTAAGCAAGATCAGAGAGTCAGGTAGGATTGTATTGTTGGCAAATTCAATAAAGAACGATCCGCTATCAGATCCAAGGTGATCTTTTCTAAATACAATGCAATTATCGATTGTATAACGCGGAGATAACGCAACAAAGGAGAGAATCGAACGAGTGAAACGAACAACCTTTTTCCACTTTACTTACAATTAATAATTTCAAATAATTAAAATTTAAAGTGGATTTTTAAAGGGTGGAATTTTTTTTGTGATTAAATCGTCAAGAGAGACGTAAAAGCCCCATTAAGGGGCGCGTTAATCGCTCAAGGCGTCGCCGCAGATGGCGGTCTTTCATGGGATTTTATTTTTTTAAGAGTTCCAGCTATCTTTCGGTCGTTAAAACGCCTCGCGCGAACGACGAATACATTTTGCATTAAGACCAACTGAGGTATTCAAATTGCAAGCTGTTTATTGTTGGGTGGACGATGAGTCTTTCAGGTTCGAGGCGAGTCTTCAATGGTTAATGTTAAGACAAGTTATGGATGTGTAAAATAGGATTAAGAAAAGATACAATGTGCAAGTTGAAAGAATTGCAAAAAAAGGGATAAAATTTTTTTACCAACTTTGAAAATTTTTTTTAATTTTTTGGTAACATTTAGAACAATACGGTTTTTTAAATCAAAATTAGAATCTTTTAGTTTTCATTTAGAAAAATAATTAGTTAAAAAAATTTAAAAATCGATTTTTTAAGAATTCTTAAAGTTATGCAAATTTTTTAAGTTAATGAATTTTTTAAGTCGATGAAAATTCTTGCAAACTTTGAAAATTGTTTTAAATTTTTTGGTAACATTTAGAACAAAACGGTCTTTTTTAATCAAAATTAGAATCTTTTAGTTTTCATATAGAAAAGAAATCAGATCAAAATATTTAAAATTCAATTTTTTAAGAATTTTTAAAAAATTATTGATTTTTTAACGTAAAAAATTTTTTACCAACTTTGAAAATTTTTCAAAATTTTTTGGTTACATTTAGAACAAAACGGTCTTTTTTAATCAAAATTAGAATCTTTTAGTTTTCATATAGAAAAAGAATCAGTTCAAAATTATTAAAAATCGATTTTTTAAGAATTTTTAAAGTTGATCAAATTTTTTAGGTTAATAAATTTTTTGAGTTGAAAAAAATTTTTACCAACTTTGAAAATTTTTTTAAATTTTTTGATAACATTTAGAACAAAACTGTCTTTTTTAATCAAAACTAGACTCTTATAGTTTTCATTTAGAAAAGAAATCAGTTCAAAAATTTTAAAAATCGATTTTTTAAGAATTTTTAAAGTTGATCAAATTTTTTAGGTTAATAAATTTTTTGAGTTGATAAAAATTTTTACCAACTTTGAAAATTTTTTTAAATTTTTTGACAATATTTGGAACAATGCGGTCTATTTTAATCAAAATTAACATCTTTTAGTTTTCATTTAGAAAAAAAATTAGATCAAAATTCCGAAAAATCGATTTTTTAAGAATTTTTAAAGTTAATCAGTTTTCTTATGTCGATGAAAATTTTTACTAACTTTGAAAATTATTTTAAATTTTTTGGTAAAATTTAGGACAAAACGGTCTTTTTTTAATCAAAAGTAGAACCTTTTTACTTTCATTTAGAAAGAAAAACAGTTCAAAAATTCAAAAAATCGATTTTTAAAAATTTTTAAAAATGATCCATTTTTTTAAATCGATAAAAACTTTTGCCAACTTTGAAATTTTTTTTTAATTTTTTCAAAATATTTAGAGCAAAACGGACTTTTTTAATCAAAATTAGAATCTTTCAGTATTCATTTAGAAAAAAATTAATTCGAAATTTCGAATAATTGATTTTTTAAGAATTTTTAAAGTGAATCAATTTTTTAAGTCCATGAAATTTTTTGCCAACTTTGAAATTTTTTTAAATTTTTTTGGTAACATTTAGAGCAAAACGATCTTTTTTAATCAAAACTAGAACCTTTTTACTTTCATTTAGAAAAAAAATCAGTTAAAAAATTCAAAAACTCGATTTTTTAAGAATTTTTAAAAATAATCAATTTTTTTTAATCGACAAAAACTTTTGCCAACTTTGAATTTTTTTTTTTAATTTTTTCAAAATATTTAAAACAAAACGGTCTTCTTTAATCAAAAGTAGAATCTTTTAGTATTCATTAAAAAAAGATCAGTTCGAAATTTCGAAAAATCGATTTTTTAAGATTTTTTTAAAGTGAATCAATTTTTTAAGTCGATGAAAATTTTTGCCAACTTTGAATTTTTTTTTAATTTTTTGGTAAAGTTTAGGGGAAAACGGTCTTTTCTAATCAAAAGTAGAACCCTTTTACTTTCATTTAGAAAAAAAATCACTTCAAAATTTCGAAAAATCGATTTTTTAGCAATTTTTAAAGTTAATCAATTTTTTTAAGTCGATGAAAATTTTTGCCAACTTTGAAAATTCTTTTAAATTTTTTCAAAACATTTAGAGCAAAACGGTCTTTTTTAATCAAAATTATAATCTTTTTATTTTCATTTAGAAAAAAAATTAGTTCAAAATTTCCAAAAATCGATTTTTTAAGAATTTTTGATGTTTATCATTTTTTTTAAGTTGATAAAAATTTTTACCAACTTTGAAAATTCTTTTAAATTTTTTGAAAACATTTAGAACAAAACAGCTTTTTTTAATCATAACTAGAATCTTTTAGTTTTCATTTAGAAAAAAAATCAGTTCAAAAATTTTAAAAATCGATTTTTTAAGAATTTTTAAAATCAAACAAAATTTTCAAGTTAATGAATTTTTAGGTTCATAAAAATTTTTGCCAACTTTGAAATTTTTTTTTAATTTTTTGGTAACATTTAGAACAAAGCGGTCTTCTTTAATCAAAATTAGAATCTTTTAGTTTTCATTCAGAAAATAAATCAGTTCAAAATTTTTAAAAGTCGATTTTTTAAGAATTTTTAAAGTTAGAGAAATTTTTAAAGTTTTTTTTTTAACTTGATAAAAATTTTTACCAACTTTGAAAATTTTTTTAAATTCTTTGGTAACATTTAGAACAAAATAGTCTTTTTTAATCAAAATTAGAATCTTTTTATTTTCATTTAGAACAAAAATCAGTTCAAAATTTCGAAAAATCGATTTTTTAAGAATTTTTAAAGCTAAACAAATTTTTTAAGAAAATGAATTTTTTAGGTTAATAAAAATTTTGTAACAACTTTGAATTTTTTTTTAAATTTTTTGACAGTATTTAGAACAGAACCGTCTTTTTTTAATTAAAATTAGAATCTTTTAGTTTTCATTTAGAAAAAAATTCAGTTAAAAAATATAAAAATCGATTTTTTTAGGAATTTTTAAAGTTAAGTTTGTACTTTTCATTAAAAATCAATTATAAATTGTATATTGTCGGTAAAGCAGGTTACATTTTATTCTTATCAAATTGACGTTTATCTGTCACTTATCTGTCAAATCGTTTTAAAAATGTGATGTTATCAATACGAACATAAATACACTTTCCAAAAATAGAGATATAGAACAAAGAAATACATCCAAAAAATATACGCACAAAGCTTCGTAGTGATTAGATATCGTCATAATAATAATGATAATAATGACCCGGCAGTGAGAGTGGGTTGGATCAGATAGGCACGTTTTTCGAATGTGAACACGCGATGGCGAACACGTATACACGGATACAAGATACAAGTATGGTATTATCTTTGGCCTTCGCCGTTAATTTCATTTAAGACGTATTAATAATAAAGGGGGCTTTACTCGGCGCGGCGGTCTATGGTCGGAGGCGGAAGCGAAGCGGCAAGAAGTCGAGTTCATTACTTTCTCACAAACGAACTAGTAGCGGAAGGCGCCGGACCGAAACGGACCGAAATCACACCGAGTTCACACTTGGCGTCACCGCGGAGTTCAAGGCTGCTTTTTTTATTCACGCCGAATTAAATTCGGTGGCGAACAAATTGGAGTGAGGTTATTTACTTTCGGGAAAAAATTTAATTTGAATTACTTCAGGTTACTTCAAGACAATGAAAATTACTCATAATCAGGTTATAATCCTTGAAGGAGGGAATGTTTTATAAGTAAAGGTCTTTAACATCAATGGTGAATAATTTTTGGATATAGAAATAGAAAGGAAGAACTTTTTTATTTACTTCTTGTTGGAAGACAATCTTACTAACAAATAAAATTTAAGTGAAAAAAATTACTACAATTACTTGTCTACATTACACTTGGATATTCTACTCTTACATATTACTTCACTCAAATGTTCCTTTATTCCTATCTTGGGATTTATTAAGTTTTGTAACATATGATTTGTTTAATGGAAATGCAGTTGAATTGATTGATGAAAAATGTGACCAAATTTAGACCGTCTCTGAAATACGTGGACAGCATAAAACCTCAGATTCCTTAGCTCGAAATAGGTTGACTTAAATTAACTTATCTATATCCAAAGTTGCTTTGTTTTGACGCTAGAGGGCTTCATTAACATCTTCAGTAGATTTTATTCATTCTTTGACAGTGTCTTTATATCAGGTAGCTTGTATCAACAGCTTTCTGCGCAACAAATTCGAATTTTGAATCATACGGGGTGTATAGAAATACCCTCATCACAAGGTATCCATCCAAATGTTTTTAATCATCCTGTATAATTTTCTATCAAGTTTTTTCTGAATCAAAGAAGATTCTCAAGGAATCTGAGTTCTTACGTTGTACACGCATTTCAGAAACATGCTGTATATACACTTAATTTTATATTTTTTGACACGTAAGACGTTTTATATTCAAAATGGATTTTTTTTCTAAAATATTCGATTATTATTTTTTGATGAAATATTTGTAACAGCGAAGAATCTAATTTTAATATTAAACAGTGAATAAAACGTGTACAAGTGTCTCCAAAAAGTTGGGACATAGTCTTACTACAGAGTTTTCCAAGGTCAAATTTACTCATCGGGGTGTTTGGTAAATTTCACGTTTCTCAGTTGGCGTCCTTAACTAGGACCCTAGATCTCAGATGTAAACAAACCATAGGCGTGCCAAATTTATTTTCTACGCTCGAAGTTACGTTTTCCACTAAAAAAGTTATGCTTTTTTGTGTTAAACGTATTTATATATTTTATATTCATACATTTTCTTCTTTACGTGCCATACTTATTGTAATTACTCTATTTTATAGTCTGATTAAGAAAATTGTTTACATCAACCATTGGAGATTAGATGTGTATTTAAAATTGGGGTTTTTTGATTTCTATTGTTTGTTTTACAGGTGTTCAAATCTATTACTGATCATAATTCGCTAAATGAAGGAGATCTATATGGTTATAATATTATTGGACAAAAATATCCTTTTATTTTGACATCAGAATTAGGTTGTTGGCTTTTTCAGTCTCTAAAACTTAAAATAGTGTGACTGACATTGAAAATCGTGGTGTGCAAGCTGTAATAAACAACAACCTAAATTACATCCGAATTTTTCGTACCCTTTGCATTCGTACGCCTATGATTAGACGATCTAGGGATATTTGAATTCTCTGTCGTACCAATTTTTGAGAATATGACAAAAATGAGTCACTCCGTTTCACCTTAGAACACTCTGTATAGACTCCTGGAATAAAAATAAGATGATTTAATCAAAATTCAACTTACCTATACATATACAAAGTTATGAAGAATTTCTTTTTAATTCTCTGTTTTTAGCATGAACTAACGAATAATACTGATTGGACGTTTTTAAAGGCAGGGTGACAATTAACTAGATTATTCACCTATCAGAAATGCATGTCATCAGATAAGAGCTTTTTATTTATTTATTTTTTTTTTTTGATAAATTTTTGAGGTTTATACCGACTTAACTGAATAATTTTGCATATAAGTAATTCTAAATTGGTTTAAAATCATACCGTTTTTATATACCAGAAACCTATGGTTTAGGTATGTCTTGACCTTTAAGAGATACCCTGTATAAAACATTACCAATAACCACTAGCATCTTCTTATTCTTCTTATTCTTTATTTTCACCCTAAAGAATTATATCTTGATTTCAATAGAGAAACTACTTTGAAATATTTTATAAGAATAGATTAGAAACCTACAGATTTGAGCAATTTAGAGGCCATCTTTTTATAGCTGAGTGGTAAAAAAATAAAAGCTCAAATAAATATTGGTCGAAAAATGCTTCCTAAAGGAGTTACAGTTCCTTGAAGGGGGGAATGGCAAAATACACCATCCTACAATTTTGTAGTTTACATGGTTATGCAATTTAGTAATAAAATCAAATTGCCAACGGCAACGACACACTGCACTATTAAAACGCTTAGTACACTCAGCAAAAAAAGAACTACTTACTTCAGAGATGAGATTAGTTGGTCTTCAAAGACGATTTACTTGAAAACGGTTGTAGTTACACAATTGTAACAAGACGACCATTCTTACGTAGATAGGTCTAAGATATCTAAATTTTAAATCAGGGTAGTAAAAAGTTGACATGCATAAAAGTTAGATAATTAGATTAGAATGTTATAAGAATGTTAGGCTAGTATACCAATTTTTGTTAACTTAACCCAAGCCATTCCGAGGATATTCCTTAAAAACCGTTCTTCTGCCGCCCTCTTCAAAGGCCTATAGCTCCCTTGGGAAGCATTTTTCGACCAATGTTTATTTAGGTTTTAATTCTTATTTTTGAACGTAGAATATGCTGGTAGCGTGTGACCATCTAATTTCGGGACACCTGTATAAGGAATCATATCTCCATATCTTTTTGAAATTTTATTAATAACAGTTTCATGATGTAAAATCCTCATAGTATCATAAAAACTAAAAAGAAGCGTATTAGAAAAAAACTGGAGATACGATCTTTTACCTCTCGGTTATAGATTTAAATTATGTAGATTTGAACTGTATATGTACATATGTATATCTTATCCGGTTACTCACTACGCGACACTTGCCAAGTAATTGTAAAGTACGTGACAAGTAGCATGTTATGTGTACAAAGACATTCGCATTGACTCGGGGAATTCTATTTCCCTTCGTGGATCAGAAAACGGTCGCAATTCAAAGACGACGAGTAAACTAATTTCGATACTTGTATGTGAGCCCTACATTATGCAAAGTTTAGGGTATTCAACGCTATAGTGGTATAAAAGTATGCCACCGCGATATCACCGCTGTGGTGGCTCCTTTGCAAGTATGGAAGTTGGGTATCTTTTTCTACAATATGTGGACCAATTTTATTAACAGGTTAACAGTCCAAGTTAGAGAATGAGAAACGTTACACACGCTCGGTCTTTTTTTTTATACAAAATCGATCTCTTAGGGTTCATATAAATACCTTACATGTTATAAAGTATACATAAACAGCTAAAAGGTTTCTTTTGACAGCTCACATATGGGCAGTGAACTCCCTAAACCAAACTTACAATAAATTTCGCAAGTTCGCAAGACTCTGAGATGGTACAAAAAAATTGTGGTCGATTATTTGTACAATAAATTGAACCAGCAGAAGAAATGTAATCTTTTGCAGGTACAAACAGATATTCTGAAAAACCTATTGGGCATAAACGTAGCCAAGTTACCGGCATCACCCATGCTGCAGAGTAGCTCAACTTCTGAGAGCTCACAAGGAGTAACTGTTCCGTTAGCTGTTCCAAAGAAGCATTTCCTTACACAATTGAAGAAAAAAAAACGCAAAACTAACTAGACGTAGATGTTCAGGTTGCTACAATGAACATAGGTTGAAGAGCGAGACTCCAGCAGCTCCAACTAATCAAGCAAAAAAAGTATCGCAAATATGTAATATTTACACTAAATGCTATTGTTTAGAATGTTTTGAAAGAGTTCATAAGAATATTTAAGAAGAATTGTTCTTTTTTTTTTCAATGAATGTTTTATTTTTCAATATTTTCTATGCCTTTTTCTACCATTTAACATTGTCAAGTCCACGTCAAATAAACGAGATTTCTTCCATGTCCCAGTACTTTTGGTGTTCTTTATGGCCTGTCCTGTAAAGTTCATGTCAAATAATAGACATTCTTTGAACAACCACAGCTCTAAAGCTCCTGAAAATTGTGTCGAAAAAGAGCCCACATATGGGCTGTGGACTGGTAGTACTTTCCGTTCACAGCCCATATATGGGCTGTGGACTGTTAACCTGTTAAGAAGGTATTTAAAATCCTCAAATATGCGGCAAAAATTTTCAAATTTGAAAGTTTCACAGAAAGAAAATCAATATATCAGTATTGCAATATATCAGTATTGCAGTACCTGGAAACCAAATAAAAAACTGTTTGATCTGAAATTATAAAGCTCAGAATCTATTAATCATTGAATAATTGCTATAGTCTTGGTTTTCACTTGTAGAGTTAGTGGTAAAATAATCGAGGAAAAGAAAACTCGCCTAAAGAAGATGAAAATAAGATAGTAGAGTACAGAGAGATAGTACAGTGGTAAAGTTATTTTTCCTTTCCTTTACTACAACTACCTTAATGAATACAGCTTTTGGTGTACTAGACAGTGTATTGCGTGTATTAAAGATATCAGTTAGTTGAAGATATCACGTGTGTGGTAGAGTTATTTCTGTGTTTGTATTTGATGTATTTAAACACACTGTACTCTTGCGTGTCTTCTTTAGCAAATTCTCCCAAAAGAAGAGCAATTGATCCATAGCTATGCTTCCTCTTGATCCAATCTCCCGTCGAAAATGCCAGTAATATTTATCAAATACTTTTTTAGAGTATGACGATGACGGTTGATGTTCATTATTGTAATTTCAATTTTAAGTCGTACCATCCACTTTATTCTCAATTTACGTGTAAACGGCTACTTATCCAAATCTCATCAAGTAGAATAGTTTGGGTAAAAAGCTTGCTAGTGGACTCTACCATTAACCTTGCTGATGAAAATCATACTTTATTTGAGAATTAAGATATTTGGAGTTTTATAAGATAGGGTTTAATCTATTAATGGTGATTATGAAAGAGTTTTACTAATAAGTGAAAGGTTTAGAAAAAAGGTAAGTGAATTCTAAAATAATATCATCGTAAGTATTTCCACTAGAGTTTTCAAATACGTTTTATGCATATCAATTTCTGCTATTATTTACAATTAGTGATGTTGCCCATCATTTTCTACGTCTGCGATTTTATTTTGCTTTTAATCAAGAAATAACCACAACTTTAAATTATAAAAGTCGCTAAAGATTCGGTGTCATTAGCTTAACAATAGCGTAATTTTTCAAATAAAACTCTTTAACTTCCACTTCCTGGCAAAAATTGTAACATCTAAGGTGTATAATGTGTACAATTAATTTTGACTCGAACAAGTACTTTCCAAGTTTGTTTCAAAACCTAGTTATACCGGAAGTACCGCATAATGAGTAGCCTGCTTTATAAGCATGTGTTGTACTTGTCAAATCTTTGGAATTGATGAGTTTAGCAATCTTAAAATCTAATTTTTAGGAAGGTAATAATAGGGTATTTTGTCGGTTAGATTCAGTTTTTGAAGTAATGTCAAAAAATCTTCAAAATAAAGTTAAAAATAAACAATGAGTATTACATCTTTAAAAAACTGTGCTTCCTTGCGGATGCACTTCCAAGCTAATCCAAATCTAACTGATTTAAATCGAATCGAATCTAACACAATCCATTTCGTTTCAAATGGAACCGAACCCAAGTTGATATTATTTTTTTTTTCTATTAAATGACTTCTTTACATATCTTAAATAAATTGCTATAATAATTAAAGCTCAAAACTACATGTATTAAAGGTAATTATTTCTTGTAAACCTGATTCATTAATCTTTTTTTATTCAACATAAGAATACATATTTATTTCCAACCCAAAAAAATGGGAAAAAACCTTCAATCCATCGGAATTATATCCAAGTCATGATGATAACGCCACTTACTATTTATTGCACAACAACGTACTTTATAAAACGCAGTCATAAACTCGTGATTAGTCACGTCACAACCTCATCCAGCATTCGATCGATTCAAAGAATGCAATTTTAGCACGTAGCACGTCGTATCATAAGCCAGCTCAATCTTTCAACCCCTAATTGGTCCTGGGAATCGTATCAAAACTCTTTACAAGTCACCTGTACGTCCCGTCCGTGCACCTGCCTTAATTATAACCGTAAAGATTATATTAAGGGTTATTCATTTCGACGGACGGGACGGCTATATGAAACTTAGAATGTAACGACAGATGGCAAACCTGACAATATTTTCGCGCCTTGGTCATTAAGCGCTTACAATGAAAATCCATTATGACGCCATCATCGTGCCTCAATAGCGCATACACGGCGACGTCTTGCAACCGAGAGAGCTTTTGATACTTTGGCGCAAAACGATAGATCCGTAATGAATTCATTAAGCTCAACATAAAAGGGACAAACGACAAAAAGATTTTATTCAATTTATACAAAGCGTTTATTGTAAACGTTATTTAAAAGAAAAGAAAATTAAAATTAAAAAGGATATTTATATAGGGTGTATCAGACTACCCGTACCATCTGATTTATTCAAAAACTAGTGCTAGGAACTTGAAACAAACAATTTGGAGGAACTTGAAAAAAAAAATACAATAAATTGAGTACGAGAGTTGCCTTTTATATTTCGGGATTAGAGAACAAAAACAAATATTAATCATCGAAAATCGCTTTATTGCTTTTCAACATAATCCCCATGAAGATCACATTTTTGCATGTGTTTGAACCAATTGTCGAACCAATTCTTCAGGTGTCAAAAAACGTTAACCTCTCAGTCTGCTTTTACGTACGGGAATAAAAAGAAGTTATTCGGTGCCAAGTCTGGAGTATAGTGGATGACTCATCAAATCGATGTTTTGAGTACTCAAAAATGCAGTTGTTTGAGCCGATGTGTGAAAGCTCGCATTGTCGTGGTGAAGAGTGATCCGTCTTCGGCGATTAGTTTTCCTAATTTCTTGGAAAACAACTGGCAAAGAAATGGTTGTGTACCACCAAGAATTGACTGTTCTACGTTGTTCTAGTGGTACGGTTGCGACATATCCACGTTTTCCGAAAAAATAGGCGACCATTTCCTTGGAAATGCTTTGTGCGCGAAATTTTGTTGGATTTGGCTCATCTTGGAGCCATCCTGTATGGGCTGGAAACACTCATACAGTTGACTGCTGCTTACTTTCGGGTTCATACGCGTAAATCCACGATTCATCACCTATCACGATGTCATAGACGTGTTTTGAAGCACCGCGATCGTATTTTTTGAGCATTTCTTTCAACCCATCGACACGAGCCTTTTTTTGAGCGATTGACAAATTATGTGGGATCCAACCCGAACAAATTTTTTTGACACTCAAACGTTTATGCAATATTGAATGCATGCTGGTCATGCTAATGCCTAAGGTTGTCTCAATCTCACGATAGGTCACATGACGATCTTGCAATATCAGTTCGCACACAGCATCAATGATGGAACTTCATCGTCAAAAATTGAATTCAGTTCATCCATGCACTGTTGCTAAGTTAATCTACAGCCTTGGCCAAAAGTATTAGGCATCCCATAAAGATACAAAATGCATATTTACTAATTGAACAATGAATAAATGCTTATAATAAATATAATGTCGAGATCATAAAACATAACCTAGAACAGTATGCGGCATATTTTTGAGGTTATGAAAGTCCTGGTGAGCGAAAACAAAAATTTCCATGTTAAATAGTTTTGTCAGTCGATATTTAACCATTTATGTTCAGGACTTTATCGAATAAAAAGCTGTTATTTCTGTTTGACGACAAAATTGACAACCAATTTATTATAAAATGCCGAAAAAAAGTGAAATTAGTTTGGAAAATCGCATAAAAATCCAACTTTTACACCAACAAGGGCGAAGTCAAAAAGAAATCGCCAAATTGGTGAAGTGCTCGCGTTGCGCTGTTCAGTCTGCCATCAAACGGTTTTCTCAAACTGGCACTCATCAGAACAAACTACGAACAGGCAAAAAACGCGCATCTACGAAACGCGAGGACAGAAAATTGATTCGCGAATCATTAAGAAATCGGAAAAAACTTCCTCTGAGCTTGCTGCTACCTTTTCCGAAGAAACTGGAAAGCGAGTAAGTGCGCGAACAGTCAGAAGAAGACTCGGGGAAGCAAGTCTGAAAGGATGCAAAACCAGGAAAAAGCCTTGGCTTTCAGAAGCCAACAAAAAGAAGCGCTTGCAATGGACTCTACAGAACCAACATTTTACCGAGGAAGATTGGTCTAATGTGGCGTGGTCCGACGAATCTAACTTTGAGGTAAGTTGATTTTACTACTTTTACTACAATTATTTATTTTTTATTTCATTGAAATAATTTAAGTTATGATCTTAAGTTATGGTTTTAAAAATGTCTTTTTTTTCGCTCTTTATTAGGTATTTGGAACACCTGGTGTGACCTTTGTGAGGCGTGTTGCGGGGGAAGAATACAATCCAGATTGCGTCGTACCGACTGTTAAACACGAGGGAGGCAACGTAATGATCTGCGGCGAAATGTTAGCGAAATGTTTGTTTGCGATGGTGAAACAGTGAAAAGTACATACAAGTACTTGAACCTGCGCTTTTGCCTTCGCTTACAAGCATTTACGGCGACAACAACCTAGAGGGGATCATATTCCAACAAGACAATGCTCCTTGTCATAAGTCAAGGATTTCGATGCGTTGGTTTACTGACAACGACATTGAATTGTTGGATTGGCCTGCACAGTCTCCAGATCTCAATCCAATTAAGCACGTTTGGGGGATTTTAAAGCGCAGTATCAAAGAGTACAACATTATTTCAAAAACGACATTAAAAAATGCTTTGGTGCAAGAATGGCACTCGATTTCGAGGAACGAGTGTGCAAAGTTAGTACGCCATAGATTAAATATAATATACTAATATAGATAGGCAACTCTCGACTTTTAATTTTGACAATGTTTTTAGTTCAACCCGCACCGCATTTGGCGCTAATGAGCAAACGCGGGAATTTTTAAAATCTTTAAAATAAAATGTTACTCCTATTTGTTACAAAACCATGCATGGTAAAATTAAACAAAAACAAATTTTGCTTGTAGCCTGTTTGTTTTTGTTCAGTTTCATCATACACAGCTTAAAAAATACAAGAGGGTTTAGAGAAAAACTCAAGGACACTCTCCAGTACAACTGTTAACAAAACTTTATTCTCGTCGATCTTATTCTGGCGGTGGTTAATAACAAAACAATTTTTAACAACAAAATAATGTTTTGAATAAGCACATAAAAAGAAACCTCGCATCTTCAGCAAATCTACAGTTCCCACATCTCGCGATGCTAGTGAAATTAACGATTCGCGTAGTTCCCATCAGAGTCTTTCATCTTTGGACGCATTTCTGGACATACGTGACAATATTCTAGTCATTGGATACTAATGAACACAAATTGCAACACTAAATACGATGTTAACATTTTTTTCAAGAATTTCAGTACAATTACGATACTTCGTTCACTCGCGTATTTGACATATATGTAGATGTCAGATATTATGTTGGACATCTTATTGTCAGTGCGTTTCATTTTGGCCGGTAAAGAAGCTGTTATTTTCCGCTATCAGCGCTTCCAGTGATGCGGGTTGAACTGAATTTATTGTCAACGAATTTCTATACAGAGGTAACATAGCCTGTAGTACGCAGTTTGACGGACGGAATTAGTGCTATGATCAAATCAAAAGGTGGACCAACTAGATTTTAAGTTAATTTTTTTTTTCGTAATTTTATGAAAAATTGGGGTGTCTAATACTTTTGGCCAAGGCTGTACATCGAAAGTTGTAAAAAATAATCACACGAAAATGTTCACGATTTAATTCCATTATTTGGCCGAGATGAATCTTTTAAGTTACTGTAAACAACACAAATAGCGCTCATATGTCAAAACGTTTTGAGTATGTATAATCTCAAAAATGTCAAACTTTACAATAGAGCTGTCATTTGCCAGATTGCAAGACTAGGATTTTCCAATCCTGAAATATAAAAGGCAACGTACGTATCCAATTTATTTATCAAATTTTTCGTTTCAAGTTTCTAGGACTTATAGTTTTTGAATAAATCAGGTGGTTTGGGAACATCCTGTATGTATGTATAGAAGAGGAATTTTAAAAATAAATTTCTCAAGTTTATATTGATGCTACTAATTAGCATAACTTGTAAATCTATACATGTACTCAGCAATTAACATCATTTAAACTAACATTTTAAATTGGCAAACTGACGGCCGGTTAATTGAATGCAAATTAACGGCTAACGGTTCAAGGTCAGCCGTGTTATTTACAACATTCCGGTACATTTTTTATTTCGTTTTACGATTTGCACCGTCCGCGTCGGACGCGAACTAGTTCAATATTAGCATCGCACGGTATATCTCGATAAGTTCATTGAAATTACGCCGATCGACGCTCGTTTCGTAATTCCTGGCATAAGAGGTTATTTATATATCGGAACAAAGGGTTTACGACCATTGTTGAAACCGCTGAGGCTGCTCATTGTTTTGTAGCGGTCGAGGGACACCGCAAGAACATAGCAGCAGTAATCTCCTGTTTACCAATACTCGGTTGACACAATTTGCTGTTTGCCGCATTTATAATCGCCTCTTTTGTCTTTTAAAATACTAAGAAAAGAACCGTCTCAAGAAGTTATTTCTTACTACTTATTGTAATAAAAGAAGAAAAGTTAAAACACAATTAAAATACAATTAAAAATATTTCCCATGCGTAAGTGTACTTTATAGAGGGTGAACATATAGTGTGTGTGTATGTTCTTTCGGGTGGAACAAAGAAATTTCCCTCGGTATTTGCTTCCCCGTTGAGTTTCTTTCGATCTGCGCACCACTTGACTCTCGAATAGCTTTATTTACTAATGGGGTTAGTAATTGACATGTGAAAAGACGAATTGACGTCGTATTTTGAGGGTTGTAATGTCCTTATAAGTATCCTACGGTGCATGGGAAAGTCATTTTCAACTGTGTTTCAAGCCACAAAAAATATGTTCACAGTTCTTTTTTTTTGAGTCATTTTATTAAAAAAAATTATTTATTAATTTCTGTAATTTTATTATTTTTATCTCCAAAAAGAAAATTAAGTTGTTAAAGAGTTATAAAGTTTATAATATTGTTTACGTTTTCTTTTGTTAAGGGGTATAATTTGATTTTCATTAGAGTTGATCTAATGAGAATTAATCTCTTCAGTTTATTTACTACGATTATTTTGAAATGTGCTTCAAGCAAAAGAAAAATTAAATTAATTCGGGAATCATAACATTTTACTCAAAATTGGGTTGATTATAAAATTTTTCCTTTTTGAAACTGAACGCTTGATATATCAAGATGTAAAATCATCAATTTGATAGAATCATTTTAAATATTTTTCTGAGCATTTGAAATTAATGATTTAATTTTAGTAAGATCTATATTTTGGATCTAAGGGATCATTTACATTTTGTGATTTTTAATCTTCATCTTGGAAGAATCATTCAATATCATTTTATCTTAACTAATCAGGTTGATAGAGGAATTTGAATGGTTTTCAGTTAATTTTAACCTTCCTCTGAAAATTGAATGTCAATTTCATGTCTGGTGGCGTTTTCATTTGGTAAAAGTGGTGCGCACTATTTAGTGCATAATAGTGTGTTCTATTGGTTTTCCCAAATGAGTGTTTTATAACTGTTCTATTGGTAAAAAAAGTGCATCGAATTTTGCACTCACAATCAGTGCAACATTTCCAACACGACTCAATGCAATATAGTTGTCAACATGAATGATCGCAATAAAGAAGTGTTAATGGAACTATTAACGTCATCCAGTGATAATGAGGACTAGAATATTCTGTTGAAAACATTTACGAAAAGAATATCAAACATTTTCATTACTTTTCAAGGAATGTTGTCCATAATTATTTTGAAGAAGATGTACTACAGTTACAATATTGTCAATAAATTTCTGATCTCTATATTTTATTATAGTTTAAATAACATTTCCATTTGTCCAGAAGAACAGCATATGAAATGATATTACAATTTGAAAAAATGAAAATGATTTATTTACCGGTTACCATTTTCATTCTCAGTCATTATTTATTATAGCGACGCTGCCAAGCCAAAACGGCATAAACGCCATTAACCTAATTTTTCAGAAAACGCAAAAAACGATTGACATAATGAATCTTAAATGGCTTTTACGCAAACTTTAAACCAATTTTATAGCGAATGAAATTTGTTTGCAGGTATCCCGCTTTAACTTTTGCATGCAGATTTAAAAATGCTACTCAACGGTGCAGTTAACTAAAAAATGCCCATTTTGGCGTTTATGCCGTTTTGGCTTGAGAGCGTCGATTTATTATATGATTAGATCACAGTCCATATATCTATTAACAATTTGATCAGATTGACAGTTGTGGTTAATTTTCAATTCATCGTGTTCTATTGAACTTGCACTTTTTTGCACTAACGACGTTTTCATTTGATTGAACTAGTGCGCACCAGTGCACAACAGCGTGTTCTGTTGGTTGCCGGAGATTCGCTGGAGACTCGCCGGAGATTCTCCGTTCGTTCGCCAATTGAAAATTCCGATACAGTCAATCGTCATGGATTCATTCACGTGCGTTATGCTGATTTTTCTGGAGATTTGCCGGAGATCGGTCGATGTCAAAAACGTCAATAAAATCATTATTTATGTCAAATTTAATATTGTGTATACTATAAAATAGATAGGGATTTGAATTGAATGTATAATGCCAATACATCACAAATCACGTTACATATCACCGGCGATTCGCCAAAGCGGAGATCGCTGGGAAATCGACTATGCATCACAAATTATATTCTGACCGTTCGCCGGCGAGTCTCCGGAGAATCTCCAGCGAATCGCCGGCGATCGACTAGGCATACGGGTGTTAGTGTTTTGTGTTCTATTACATTTTATCGAAAACATTTTAAACAACCTCAACCCTTGAACACACCTACAAGTGATGTTTTGATTAGATTGGCAGTTATGATTATGTTCGATTTCATCGTGTTTTGTTAAATTTGCCCTTTTTGCACTAAGCCAGTGTGACATAATATGTACCCAACGTCAAACTCTGGTGCGCACTAGTTCAGCCAAATGAAATCGCCATAAGTTAGTGTGATGTATGCACTAAAGGTCAAATTCTGATGCGCAACAGTACAGCCAAATGAAAACGTCATCAGTTATTGGCTTCTGCTTTGTTATAAACTTGATTTCTGAACTTTTTATCCTCAATCCAATTTGAATCCAAAAACCATTGAAATAAATCAGAATTTTTATCCTATTCAAGTTTATAATTGAATTTGTGTAATTTTCATTTCATTTTAGTTTCCTCCAGAACAATCTCATTCTTCAATTCTTCAATTGAATAATTTTTTGTTATAATCGTGACACTAAAGATTTTATCTATCTACAATCTAAATTTCAATTAAATATTTTAACCAAACTTGGTTTGGTTATTGGAAGACTATATCATTATTTGAAAACTGAAGATCTAATCCATTCAAAATCTAAATCATCAATCCAATAGAACTAATTTTATTATGTAATTAAATATTTGCGAATTTTTAACGTATGAATTAATAATGGAAATAACTAATTAAAGAGAGGTTTTTACCACTAATGCGTTAGCGGAGAAAAAATGTCTCATTACTGCACTATAACGCATTAGTGGTATAAACCTTTCTTTAATTAGTTCTTTCTATTATTAATTTTATTATGATTTGGTTTTTCATAGACTTGTTTTTCTCGAAATCCTATGAAAGGTGTTTATAGATTGTTAGACGTTTCAAGTTAAATGATATCCAATTATTTTAAACTGTATTAAGTAAAACGAAAATTTTAAGTTAAACTATTTCTTGAATTATCTGAATTGTATCTGGCGATTTTTAAATTACATTAGATAGAAATTTTACAAGATAACAAGATTTTATTAAAAAAAAAATAAAGCTTATCCAATACCTTTTATTAAGCTTAGTATGGGATTTCATTCACATGAAAACTCTTTTCACGGTTTGTAGATGTGCCAATTGGTTGTGTGAACATCAAAGTCTTCAGGCCTGTCAATATTTGAAAAGACGTGTAAAGGTTCGCGAGCTCTGTAATTTAGACATTCTTGAAGAATACCAAAGAAATGACATGAAAACATGTTATGGACAATTTCATAAAGAGAATCGAAAATTGCATCCAACGAGACGTATGATATTCTTTATGACGTTATCTTCCACATTTGATGCACGTCGTAAATGGTTAATAAAGGTTAATAAAGTGTAAACTTCGTTCTGGTTATCAATAAAACCTTTTTATATAATGTCATTTTAAACTCTTCAGGTTTACACCTGTCACCCTGTATAATTGAAATTGAAGATCTATCTAATCTATCTAAACGCTTTATTATGTATTTAATTTATATTTTGTCACATTGACTAATCATTGAATTTTTGCAAAATAATCCAAAGTGATAAATGTAAATTGTTTTATTTTGGATGAAATAAAAATTAAAAGCAAATTACATTTATCATTTCGAATGATTCCTCAAAGATGAACTTCCAAACTGACAGATATAAATGAGACTTAGGTTAATTTAATTTCACCGTGATATTAAAAATTAAAAACTTGTATTTACAAAAAAAATCTCAATTCCTCTCAAAAGTTAAATACTAACATTTGATATGAAGAAAACCCTCATTCGATTTGCTACCATACATTATTAACATACCTACATGTTCGTTTTACCACCTAGGCTTTTAGAAATAATCTTATATTCATGCATTTCTTATAAAATACTCCGCTGCTATATAGACCTTCTTCAAGATACGTGTTCTTAATTGCCAACCAGGTAGAGGATTTGGTTTATGCATCACGCTCTCAGCCCACATTATTCATCTTGTCACTGATTATTTAAGCACAACATATGGGAAGCGATGGTTTGGTCGAAACCAACCTGTTAAATACACACCACCATTTCCGGATTTAATGCAGTTAAATTATCTTGAGATGCTCTTTTTTTAAATATAATTTAATGCTCTTAAATTATCTTATACCTAGAGTTATAATTGTGTTAGCGAGAATTGAGAAATGATTCATCGATTAAAAAGTATTTTCCGATACAATTTCGAATATGCATTTATTCATGTATTTTCAGAAGACTCTCAAAATTTTATGACCGCAACTGTATATATTTTTTTAGAAAATAAGGAAATGAAAATAAATTAAAAATACGTTAAGTATTTAAGGTGTAAGATCTACTAAATGAAAATGATCTTCTTACAAAAGCAAAGTAGTTAAAAACTCATTAACAGTGTTTATACAATATTAGCAAAAGAAAACACAAACACATTTAGAAACAAATTAAGTATCATTAAAGCCCTTTATTTTATAAGATAATCTAAATGCAATTAACTTACTTATTTAAAAATAACTAACTTATTTTATTTAAAATGATAAATGATCTCAACTCAACCCACAATATATTTTCCCAAATATCCCAAAAATCAACGTTCTTTTTCGACACCTGGCTTCGAAACATTTACCTGCAGCACACGTGCACCTTTTGTCTATTTTAACCAGATTTATGCCCACACATCCTAATCCTCACGACGCACCGGTCGTTCCCTCAAAAGGACAAAAGACTTTAAAGACACCCAAGCTACCGGTCTTGGCTTTGTACCATCAAAAAAACCGATTTCCAAACATTCATGAAAACGTAAAATTTATATTACGTACCTCTGTTTTTTATATACGACATCGTTAAGAAATGTAACATCATCGTTCCGAAAACAATAGCGCATTGTATTCGAGCGAATTTCGCTAATTGCGGTGGACACATTGTAAAAGATAAGTTTTAAAACGAGATGTGACGAATCGGGGCGATGTCGTACCTTGATTAATATTTATGAGGTCGGTAGATCGAACGCGATGGATTTATTTAACGATAACGTTTAAATAAATAGGCGCATTGGAATATCACTCGGCGATCAGCACTTTGAGAAGTCGTTTTAACGGGAAAAAACGGTTTAATTTAGCCGGTTCCGTTGGCGGTTGTGCAAAACAAGGCTTGCAACTGTTACGCCTTCAATCCGAACGATTTAATGGTAAACGTTCGTCTAAAAGGAGAGAAATAATAGTCGACGGGTTGTTTACGTTCGTATCTGATCTGCATTGGGCGGTTAAATTATTGTACTTGGACGTATTTGGATTGTTCGAAGGTGTTTTGGCAATCTTTGAGTCATCTTGAATTATATTTTATTGGGATGAGTGTGGTTTTATCATGTTAGTTAATGGGTTAAGTTCTTTATTTATTTACTTTTACGAAATCAAATGAATATTAAATCTATTAGTGGAAAAATATTTTGGCGAGTAAATGTGATTTGTTTGAATATTTATAAAACTGATACATATTTTTTTTGAAAATCTTTCAATGTCTCATTCAAAGTTAATTTTATTAATGATGGAAAAATTTAAGCTATGTGTTTGAAAGTTGGGTGATATTTAAAATCACATTGGAAAAGTGTCCATTTGAGGATTCGTATTAGTAGAATTATGGATATTTTTTTTTCTTTGGTAATAATTGGAACAAATTTACCTTTTTTAATTCAAAAGTAGAATCATAAAACTTTAGTTTGATGTAAACACTAACTCTTAGTTTTCATAAACAAAATGTCTACAATTTTTTAAAGTTGACGATTTTGATTAAAAATAGACATTGTAATCAATCGTTCCTAATAGTTTTGTTCCTCTATTTCCACAAATAAGATCGGTGTGATTTTTTAAATTTGATCAAAAATTTGTAAAATTGGGTTCAAATGTATAGAAATTTATGGACGTTTTGGAATTTTCTTTAAATTATACGATTACAAATGCAACCTATTTGATAGTTTTGATTAAAAATAGACATTTTAATCTATAGTTTCTCATAGTTTTGTTCTTCTAAATTGTGTTTCTATTTCAATCTCTATTTAGTTATACTGTTGTCCTTTAATTTCAATAAATAAGATCTCTAGAATTTTTGTAATTAATAAGAATTTCAAAGCTATGTTAAATTTGGTTAAAATTCTACGAATGTTAAATTTCTTTCTTTTAATTTGTTGACAATAAATATAATAAATTTGATGGGTTTTTTAAAAATAAACATTTTAAGGGGGAACAACAGGGTGGAGACCGTGAAAAAAGGCGATAATTAAGATTTTATTTTGGTTCACTCATACATTTTAGAAAAATCGGAATTTGAAATTTGTAACTACGTAGTTTAAACTTATTTTAGGTAGTATAGAGAAAAAAAAATCTGTCTTAGAATACATGTATGGAGGGTGTCCAAATGCACTAACAAAAAAAAAGCATCTTGTTGGTTGTCACTATAAAACGTGTAAAAATAATCTGAAAATAAAAAAGGAAACGTCATTTTAATCTATATTAGTGTAGCTTCAGTTAAGCGTACCCGATTTAGAAAATAATAATTGCTGTTAAAATGACATCCCTGCAAAAAAAGAGTTAAGAAAATCGATAAAATAATTAATCTTTCCAGGGGGTAAAGAGGCAGCAAATATTAATACAAATAAAAATCCGTACGCTTAACTGAAGGGAATTTTATATAGATTGAGGACGTCTCAATAAAATTTGAATGCGATTCTCGTTGGTAAAGAAATTGTGACAACAGGTTAAAAAAATTTACTGTGAGATAAACGCATTTAAAAAGTTAAGTTTAGTTCTAGATGATATAATGGAGGAAATTTTAAGAGTTACCACAATTCATCGATTCCTGCTCCATAATAAAGGTCTTTAGAATTTCTAGAACATAATTCGACTTTCTTCTTGTTGTCTGAATTGTCTAAAACACTTGAAATTTAACGCACTTGAGCTCGACTTATACGGTGTTGGTCTTTAGCTGTACAAAATGCGTACATTTGGGGACTAATCTGGATTTGTATTTCATTTGCCACCTTTAATAAAGATGCCATTCCATTATTAAAAATGGAAACCGTCAAATAAGTAGCAATTTGCACAATAACTGCCCGACTTGATAAAATTTTCGGAGTGAACTTCCAAATGAGGGCATTAAGGCTCTCATTCGAATTTTGCGTAAATCCGCCTATACAGCGCTCAAGAAACTTCGTCTTGGACAAATCCATATAAATGGGAGTAATAGCATCGATAACATTTTGTGACAATGGTTGTTTATGTTCGTATTCAAGTAATGGCTTCGTGCGCGCGAGCAGAAAAGAGCTATAATTCCATTATTTGTACAAATTTTGTTATAATATTGTAGGACAATATTCTAAAAGGTACATACTTTCGAATTGCGTAAAGAAAAAAAAAAACGATTTTTCAAAAAATTTACCCTGTTGTTCCCCCTTAATCTTTTTTTTTTTCAAAATTTTGTTCGTTTGTAAGATTAAGTTTTGTTAAAATTTGTGGACGTTCCGGGATTTTTTTTAATTAATGGACAAAAAATATAACAAATTCGATGGTTTTAATAAAAAATGAACATTTCAACCTATATTTCTTCACATTTTTGTGATTTAATTCCCATAAATAAGATTTGTAGAATTTTTAAAAATTAGTCAAAATTTGTTAAATGTGATTGACTTCTTAAGTATGGTTTGAGTTGAGAATTTTTTTAATTCCTTAACAATAAAATACAACAAACTTGAAGATTTTACATTTTTTTTAAATTTGAGACGATTTATTCATCTTTGGATAAATTAATCTATCTGATATTTTCCATAGTTACTGCAATTTCACTTGCTATGGTTGGTTATTTAGCCAGAAACCATGGTAAATAACGGAAATATTAATTTAGGTGAATAAACCAGCTCTTATTGTTAGTAAAAATAAACATTTCAATCTATCTTTCTTCATTTTGTAGTCCTTCAATTCCCATAAACAAGCTCTGTGGGATTTTTTAAAATTAATCAAATTTTATTATGTTGAATGTGGCGTTCTTCAGTGTCTTTGGATTTTTTTTTTATTTTTTGATAATAAATATAACAAATTTGATTATCTTACTTATAGATAGGTATTTTTATTTATTTTTTCTCATAATTTTATCCCTTCATTTTCACAAATAAGATCAGTACGATTTTTTGGATTGGAACAAAGAATTTCTGTCAACATTTCGACGCTGCCAAGCCAAAACGGCATAAACGCCATTAACCTAATTTTTCAGAAAACGCAAAAAACGATTGACATAATGAATCTTAAATGGCTTTTATGCAAACTTTAAACCAATTTTATAGCGAATGAAGTTTGTTTGTGGGTATGCTGCTTTAACTATTGCATGCAGATTTAAAAATGCTACTCAACGGTGCAGCTAACTAAAAAATGACCATTTTGGCGTTTATGCCGTTTTGGCTTGAGAGCGTCGATTTATTGACGTTTTGGAATTTATTTTTAATTTTTTAGCAAAAGATACAACAAATTTGATTATTTTACTTATAAATAGATATTTTAATTTATCTTTCCTCATAATTGTATTCCTTTATTTTTATAAACTAGCTAAAATTTCATTGATAAAGACGTGGTTTGACACTCAAGAGAGACTATCAGGGGTGGACAAACTCCGAAAAAGAAAAATGGGATTTCAGGGGTGGACAAACCTATTCGAGGGAGATTTTAGGAGTTGACAAACTTTGTTGAGCGACATTTCAGAGGTTGTCAAACTTTTTAGAAACTAAATTCAAGGATAAGTAAACCCTCTATTTCTCAAATGGAGTTAAAGGGTGGGCAAACCTCGACGAGAGACATTTCAAAGGTTTGCAAACTTCATAGAAACCTGATTCAAGGATAAGTAAACTCTCAATTTTTCAAACGGGCTTCAGGGATGGACAAACCTCATCGAGAGACATTTTAGGAATTGACAAACTCGATTCAAGGATAAATAAACCTTCGATTTTTCAAACGGACTTTAAGGGTGGGCAAACCTGGTCGAAATACATTTTAAGGGTTGGAAAAACTCGTCGAGAGATGTTTCAGGAATTTGGCAAACTTCGTAGAAACCCGATTCAAGGATATGTAAACCCTCGATTTTTTAAATTGACTTCAGAGGTGGGCAAAACTCGTCGAGAGACATTTCAAAGGTTGACAATCTTCGTAGAAACTCGATTAAATGATCAATAAACCCTCAATTTTTCGAACTGACTTCAGGGGTGGGCAAATCTCGTCGAGAAACATTTTAAGGGTTGGCAAACCTTGTCGAGAGACATTTTAGAGATTGACAAACTTCGTAGAAACCTGATTCAAGGATAAGTAAACTCTCAATTTTTCAAACGGGCTTCAAGGGTGGGCAAACTTTATCGAGAGACGTTTCAGGGGTTGACAAACTTTAGTTACAACTTTATTACATATAATAAGACCAGTACGATTTTTTGAATTTGTACAAAGATTTGTAAAGTTAGGTTTTATCAAAATTTATGGACGTTTTGGATTTTTCTTATAAGTAGTAGGTATTTTTATTTATCTTTCTTCGTAATTTTATTTCTATGTTTTCACAAATAAGATATTGGCTATTGACCAGAGAGTCTTTCGACTTTCCATCTTTCAGCTACGAAAACATTTACAGCTATGGACAGAGAAATAGCATTCTTGTAGATTACGTTTATAATATATAGTTTATTATATAATACAAAATGAGCTTAATATAATAAATGGAACTTAAATTAACCCAAAAGGAAAAAATTAACTCAATGCTATTTTGACGTACGTTTTAAAAGTCAGTTAAGCTTAGAGTAACTGGACACAGAGATAGCACATAATGTGTGTTTGCAGTCCTGTAAAAAACAATTGTTCAAGCATACCAAATTAATATTTTGTAGTAAAGCTACGATTTAGTTGCTATATATTTGCGTTCTGTCCATGTTTTTAAAAACAAAAAATACAGTACGAGTTCATTCAAAATAAACATGGAGTGCACCTCGAATCACATGGCCAGAATCCACAAAAACTAGGAATTAAGGAGGAGCTAAGGAAAAGAAGGAGATCCTTGCCTGCACGAGATACCACATTTTCATTAAACACAAAATATCTTTTTATTATTATTTAAAAATTGAAAAATGAGTATGTTCCTAGCAATTGAGATAGTTGGAATTTTTTACTATCACCTCGTGGCAATCCCGTTAAGATGCGACCAGCGGTTCTCGAGATCGACTATTTCGGAAATTGATTTTTTTGGCGAAAATAGACGGAATTTTTCAAAAAGAAAAAAAAATACCACTTTATAGTAAATATATGATGCTACATCCTATAAAAGTCCCGAATTCTTTTCTTCAGCGGTTTCCGAGAAAAAAAATTCCCAAAGTCTGCGCTACTCGCGGACCGATCAAAAAACCGGTCCTTTTTTCATTTAACTCGCGATATTTCCTAAACCGCGGGACTTGCGATTTTCAAACTATGATATGTTACGCAGAAATGATCACCGATTATGACATTCTTTACCCCGATTTTCTTCGACGAAAACTTTCGGAGTACGAGCATGCGAAAGTTTAATAAATAAGCATATTGAAATCGTTTGATTTTTTAATTTTTTTTCCCTAATTTTAATTTTTACGTCGTTCCATAGATTTTTTATAGGGTTTAGATCGAGACTTTGTGCAGGCCAGGAAAGAACATCAATTTTCTCTTTGCAAAACCAATCCTTAACCACCTTAGCAGTATGCTTTGGATCGTTGTCTTGCATAAAAATCCAGTTAATCGGCATAGAATCAAATGTGAATAGCTCTATAACATTCTTAAGGATGTCTAAGTACGAAAACCTATCCATCCTTCCATCAATTCTAATCAACGACCCAACTCCATGCCAGGAAAATACCCCCCAGAGCATCAAGCTTCCTCCACCGTGTTTAACGTTTTTTTTTGTGTATTTCGGGTTAAAAGATTGGCATTTTGGGCGATGAACAAATGTTTTACCATCCGGTCCAATACGGTCCAGTATTTTTTTTTCAAAATTTAATGTCCATATTTGCATGGTCCTTAGCAAAAGTTAACCGAGAAAATTATATGTGTGTTATTTCTCTGTCCATAGCTCTATATGTGTATAATACATAAATTTTCTGATTTAGTCGGGAACACAGTCTGTCCAATATTAGTCAGTTGTAATCTTTTTTCATAAACTTCTTCTTAGTTTTAGATGTCCTTCATTAATTGGCATGATGTGTGTTCGTCTGTATTATTCGTAGTTTCGTATATCATGAAGAGGGTTTCAAGGATGTCTGATTCTTAAACATTTTCTTCCCCATTTTCACCTAATGGTAAAAACTTTTTCTATTTTTCTTATAATGTTTGCTGTTAATAGATATCTGTAGTCTAATAATGGTCTGCAGATGGATTTGTAAATGTTAACAATTTGGTTTGTTGTTAACCTTTCTTGTTATATGTCAATGATCTAAAGTATTTTCCTGTTTTGTCATTTCGGTGTGGATATTTCTGTAATGTTTCGTGAATCTTACAATTGAGGACCTTGGTGCAAGAAAGGGATAAGTCACTGTTTAAAAATTTTTCAGGGGAGGCGAAAGAAAAAAAAATATTGACAATTTATTTGTATCTCTCTATAAACCACGCTTTGTTTTATCATAAAAATAAGACATAAGATAATTTATTAGAAAAAGAAAACGCAGTAATTTTCAATGTTTTAACATTTTAGAGTAAGCGTTTTCCATTTAAAGAGAAATCACTTTGTAAAGTGTTATAAAATGCCATATCAGGTTTTGGTACATACTCTGCAGAGAGGTGGATAACATTTTTAAATTTTGCATCCTTAAGGGGCAACGGGGTATTATAACAGATAGTTTTTTCATTAAAGTTAACGGTCTTTTTTGAATTTAGCACAGTAAATGTTTGCAGCATTAGAGATCCACTAGCAGATCTAGTACATTCGATTGCATCAGAAAGTGCTGAATAGACAAAGAGTCGATAAGTAGTAACTGCAAATCCCTCTTTATCAGAATTTTTTGAGACCGGGAGTGAAAAATTTCTTTAAAAGGGTACATAAATCGTAAATCATATCCTGATTAACAGTAATAACATGAAATTTCGTCGCACAAGTTCCAACTAATTTCTCGTATTCCTGAGGTAGGTAAATACGTTCCACTGATCTTCTTTTCTTTTCTATAATACCAAATGATCTGTCGCATGGCAAGAAACTATGCCCATGTTCAGGGAATCTATGTATTATAGATACAAATTTTTGTACTTTGCAGAGTCCTCCCAAGTAACGAACCATCGCATTGTTTTTGTTCTGTGCACAGCAGTTGTCCGAAAATATGTAAAGTTTCTTAACATTTGGACTCAATTTATGGGTAATATAGTGATATACAAAACTTATAACTTCATTAGCCCCTTTTTGCCAACTGTTTGATTGGTGGAAAATAAGGATAGGCATGGGAATGTTGCATGGTGGTCAGTGTTCAATAACAACAAACAAATAATAGCTCGTTTGGTGTAAAAACGGGATAAGTCATCATGACTTATCCCGTTATTGCAGAAAATTTGGGACCTCTCGTTCTTGCGCCAAAAGGTAAATAAAGTCTTGTAGAATGTGGTAACATATATATCTCAATTTCGCAAAAATAGTGACTTATCCTGTTCTTGCACCAAGGTCCTCAATTCCTCAAGTCTCTTGATCAGTGCGATTTTTTGAATTTGAAAAAAAATTTGTAAGGTTAGGTTTGGATTTTTTTTAAATTTTTTATCAAAAATACATCAAATTTGTATTTTTAATCTATCTTTCCTTATAATTTTATTTCTTTTCAATCGCTAACAAGACAAGTACGATTTTTTGACTTTGATGAATATATTAGGTGCGGAAAATTTTCAGATTTTTTTTTATTCTTTACAAAATATTAAAAGTTTGATGGTTTAAAATTTCATTAAAACCTTCTAAAATAAGTCCAATAAATTTTTATTTCTTTGATAAAAAGTACATTTCCAAACAATTCACCTAAATTTATTCACCCAAACAAATTCAAACCTCCTTTAAGATTCAAATCACTCACCTGAATAACACACACCTACATAGATATAGATCAAAAATACGTTATGGAATTGAAACCGTGAGAAAAACCTGTCTAAAAGATGCGCTCAGGTGTCCATTGAATCTTATACAAGAAGGGTTTCGTATATCAAAGGAAATTTATTTAATACTTTTTTAAGAGTAGGTGGATTAAACACCCCAACTATTTCAAAAGAAAAAACCACCGAGAATAAATTACACGTAGAAAAAACAACATTGTGTAACATCATTGTTCGAATACTTTGTTACATAACTAATCAAGCATTTAAAAAGAAGGTTGTAGTCGATTAAACGAAGCAGCATTTTCATAAGATGTCTAAATCCCGTTGAATAAGGAAACGAAATCTTTCGTAACGTTGACAACAATCGCTTTATCCAGCGTGATGTATTGTGGTGCAATAGTTGGATTATCGTATGGTGCGTGACGTTTTGGAATACACCCGACGACGACGACGACGACGTTCTACGTTCCGTTGCATGCCGTTTAGCACGTTTTTTAAACTCTATCTAATAAAATGTTACTTAACATGTTCCGTGATGAAATAATAAGCCCACTTAGGAGATAAACATTATTAGATGCGCATATGATGAAATTTTTATATTTAAAATGTTCTTTTTAAAATTGAAGAATAATTTTTCAATAAAGTACATTCAATGTTGATTTTTTTCAACTACTCGAGAAGCAATGCATTGACCCTGTTTAAAATTCTTTGATTCTCACCGTTCGGGATCGACGACAACCTTTAAAGGCCACCTGATCACGTACGAAGGGGAAGGGAAGGGAAGTGAAGGGTGAAACCGAAGGGTTGGTCCATTCGTGTGATGTATATTTTTAACACCGATCATTTTTATGCAAAAATTGTATGAGGGTCACCGGACCAGTGGAATGTAGGTCAATAAAATTCGATTCTCAGTCGCGTCTTATGCTAATTTTCAGCCAGAAGGGTTCTCCCTGTGAACTGAAAAGTTTTACGATTCTAACACACACACCGTGTGTGTTAGCTTCGTATCAAAATTGGATGGAGATACATTTTTTTTGTACTTTAGAGCAGGGGGAGTTTTAAAATGTTGTTTGTGTGGGAAATTGTTTTGTATAATAAAGTTGCAACTTGTAAACATTAAATTTTAATGTAATCGAAAAAAAAATCTCACTTTTAGAATGTAGCCTAATTTTTAGAATGTTAAAAATTTCAATTAAAAACATTAAGTTACATTTTTTCTTCTGAGGGAAAAACTAAAAGTCGTAAAAAATTCATCTTTGGTAAAAATAAAGATTAAGTTTCAATCTAAATTGTCATAAAATTTCACATCTCAACCAGAATTACTTTCTTAAGTATGAATTTTTTTAAATTGGCAAATTTTAATCGACATGTTAATTAAGTTAGGTTAGGGTTTCCCTTCTGAGGTAAAAACTAAAAATCGTAAAAAATTCATATTTGGTAAAAATAAAGATTAAGTTTCATTCCAAATCCTGATAAAATTTCAAGTCTCAATAAGAATGATTTTTTTAGAAATGAATTTATAAAAATGGACAAATTTTAATGGACGTGTTAATTAAGTTAGGTTAGGGTTTCCTTTCTGAGAGAAAAACTAAAAATCGTAGAAAATTCATATTTGGTAAAACTAAAGATTAAGTTTGAATCTAAATCCTGATCAAATTTCAAGTCTCAACAATAATTACTTTCTTAGGTATGAATTTTTAAAAATTAACAAATTTTAATTAAGTTAGGTTACGATTTCCTTTCTGAGGGAAAAACTAAAAATCGTAGAAAATTCATATTTGGTAAAAATAAACATTAAGTTTCATTCTAAATCCTGATAAAATTTCAAGTCTCCACAACAATTACTTTCTTAGGTATGAATTTTTAAAAATTGACAAATTTTAATCGACATTAAGTTACATTTTCGCTTCTGGGAAAATAACTAAAAATAATGGAAAATTGATCTTTGGCAAAATTAGAGATTAAATTTCGGATTTAATCATGTATCTTTTAAAAAACCGTTTGACGTGTCGGATGCCATATTGCAACCTTCTTCAGAACCAAGTTGGATATGTGAAAAGATTCGAAGAAGGATTAATTGCAAAAAAAAAAGAAATTTTTTTAAGAAAAAATAGATTTCTTTTTCTAAACAAGTGGAATTTTAAATTAAATTAAATTAAAATTTCAAATAAAAACATGTTATAAATAACTTGATTAAATATTAAATATTGAAACTAAAACAAGATTTAATCTTGAAAAAGATTGAAATGATTACAATTCTACACGAAATAGTTTGTTGGTAAACGTATTATTCAAAATCACTAATGTTTCACAAGAAATTCTACAGAAACAAAACAAGATTTTATAGGTGTTTAAGATTATTACAGTTGTAGACGAAATGATTCATTTATAACTGTATTTGTTTCCTAGAAAGAAACGTTTAATTCTTTCCTAACAAGGATTTGTTTATAAAAGAAGACTAAGAAATCTAGCAAAACAAATTTTAAATATAAATCTTGATCCTTCTTTTTTTAATTTTCCACAACATATCTTATTCTTTAATTTCAAATTTAATGTTTTAGGAGGAATGAACTTTGTTATATTCAAATCCTTATTATTTTTAACATCAAAGTTGTTAAATATGTACAATTAAAAATTTCTTTTTGTAAAAAGGAGTCCAGAAGTCATAGAAAGTTGAATTTTTGATATAAAAAAAAATCTAAATTCTTCAATTTCAAATAATTTAATAGAAATGCACTTTTAAAATGGACTATTAGCTCTGAAGAGCTGTAAAGAACTTGATGTAACTTGGGTTGAGTAAAAAATTTCCTTAATAAATCTAAATAATAAATCTAAAAGATGATAAAGCTCGAATTTCTGACAACAAACAAGGATTGATCCAAAGAAGGATCCATTGGTATTTTAGGAGAAATAAATTTATAAAGTGGATTATTACAACTAAAAGAGTTAGGTTGAATTAAAATTTTTGTTATAAAAAGCAATCGAAAAAAGTTTTCAACCCAAATTTTTGTTGTAATCAAAGATTAATACTTTTTTTTTAAATTTCATAAAGGTTTTATTCTTAAATTTCAAATAATTTAGAAGAAATAAATTTTTAAATTCAACATTTAAAAAAAAATGTTAAATATTGAATCAAGTTAAAGATTTTTTTTATAAATCAAATATCAAACTATAAAGATTTTACATTGTAGAATATAATCTAAACATCAATCAACATCAATATTACGTTTTAAACGTCAATAATCAAACACCAAGGTGACATATCATTTATTCTAATAGCAACTTGACATTTTACAGATCAATAATAAGACGTCAAAGTGATATTTTATCTTCTCTAATGCCAATTTGACATTTTTAATGTCAATAACCAGACGTCAAGGTCACATTTTATTTTCTCTAACATCAATTCAACACTTTAAACGTCAACAATCAGAAGTCAAACTGATACTTAACTCCTTGAATACATTTGACGTTTAAACTCGTCAGAAATTGCATTACATTCGAAATAAATTCGTACCCAAAGGGTTAATTTGCTGTAATGTAAATTTGGCGTTTCAAATGTCAATAATAAGCCGTCAAAGTGACATTCCATTTTCTCTAATGTCAATTTGACGTTTCAAACGACAATAATCAAATGTAAAATTGATATTTTATTTGCTCTAATGAGAATTTGGCGCCTCAAAGGTCAATAACCAGACACCAAAGTGACATATCATTTCCTCTAACGTGAATTTGACATTTACACCTCAACAATTAGTAGCAAAACTGATATTTCATTTTCTCTAATGTAAATTTGACGTTTTAAACGTCAATAATTAGATGTCAAAGCACTTTTCAATTTCTCTAGTGTCAATTTGACATTTTAAACGTCAATA
This sequence comes from Digitonthophagus gazella, assembly GCA_036711955.1. Classification (NCBI taxonomy): domain Eukaryota; kingdom Metazoa; phylum Arthropoda; class Insecta; order Coleoptera; family Scarabaeidae; genus Digitonthophagus; species Digitonthophagus gazella. The sequence continues at coordinate 12,858,511 of JASCIT010000007.1, forward strand.
ATCAGATGTAAAATTGACATTTTATTTGCTCTAATAAGGATTTGGCGCCTCAAATGTCAATAATCAGACACCAAAGTGACATTTCATTTCCTCTAATGTGAATTTGACATTTATACCTCAATAATTAGCATCAAAACTGATATTTCATTTTCTCTGATGTGAATTTGACGTTTTAAACGTCAATAATCGGATGTCAAAGCACATTTCAATTTCTCTAGTGTCAATTTCACATTTTAAACGTCAATAATGAGATGTAAAACTGACATTTTTTTGCTCCAATAAAAATTTGGCACCTCAAATGTTAATAATCAGACACCAAAGTGCCATTTCATTTCCTCTAATGTGAATTTGACATTTATACCTCAATAATTAGTAGCAAAACTGATATTTCATTTTCTCTGATGTGAATTTAACATTTCCAACGTCAATAATCAGATGTCTAAGCACATTTCAATTTCTCTAGTGTCAATTTGACATTTTAAACGTCAATAATGAGAGATAAAACTACCATTTTATTTGTTCTAATAAGATTTTGGCGCCTCAAATGTCAATAATCAGACACCAAAGTAACATTCCATTTCCTCTAATGTGAATTTGACATTTATACCTCAGTAATTAGTAGCAAAACTGATATTTCATTTTCTCTGATGTAAATTTTACGTTTTAAACGTCAATAATTAGATGTCAAAGCACATTTTAATTTCTCTAGTGTCAATTTGACATTTTAAACGTCAATAATCAGATGTAAAACTGACATTTTATTTGTTCTAATAAGAATTTGGCTCCTGAAATGTCAAAAATCAGTCACCAAAATGACATTTCATTTGCTCTAATAAGAATTTGGCACCTCAAATGTTAATAATCAGACACCAAAGTGACATTTCATTTCCTCTAATATGAATTTGACATTTATACGTCAATAATTAGTAACAAAACTGATATTTCATTTTCTCTGATGTGAATTTGACATTTTAAACGCCAATTATCAAAAATAAAATTGGCATTTCACTTGTTCTAATGTAAATTTGGCGTTTTAAACGTTTAAAAAATAATAATTTGATGTTTTAAAGGTCAATTATTAAAATATACCAAACATAATTTCATCATTTTACCTAAAAATAATAATAAAAGGTTGGTTAAAATAATCGTTAATTTGACGTTTCAAATGTCAACCTGACGTTTAAAATATTTAACATAAATGTTTAAAACGTCAATTTGACGTTTAAAACGTCATGATGATTAAAAAAATTAATAATTTGAGGTTTTAAAGGTCAATTATTAAAATAAATCAAATTTAAGTTTCGTCATTTTACCTAAAAACGATAATACCTAAAATGTTGGTTAAAATAATCTTGATAAAAATCCTTCTAGATTAGGGACAATGAAAAATTTTATTGTGTAGGTATTGTATACCTACACAAAAGCTATTCTTGTCTACACGAATCGATTTTTAGTCGTAAAATAAAATTTTACGATTAATTGAGATTAATTTATTTTATCAATAATTGTAAATTTAATTGTAACATTTTTTAATTCCAAGGAAATGTCTCACAAAGTCACATTTTACAATCGTAAACACGCCACTTCCTGCTTCTGTTTTTTTTTGCGCGAAATATGCATAAATATCAACAACTCAACCAAATTGCGTCAGTCGGTATGTCGCAATATATTGACTCGTACAGATAAAACTTAAATTTCGACGTGTATTTTAAACGGTGCTCTTCGAACGTAAATAATTAACCAATCGAATGTCGAAATATTCGTCTGGTCGAAATTTGCTGATACGATGAGAAAAAGATGAGTTATAGGAAAAGATGAGTTATAGCATCGTGTCGTTTTATGTAAATATTGGAAACGAAAGAGTCAGCAGACAGGATGCTGCTTGTACAGTCTACTGACCCTTGTAAGAAATGTGTGAGTCATGGAAGAGTCAGGCCGTTTGAAGGGTGATTCACACCGAACGTCGCGACGGGATTCCTTTAAGCCTCACAATGGGCCTTTCTCGTTAGCACAAGCTCGAGCCTATAAGATCTCGTGTTTACTTCATTCAAACCGACATAAGCGTCGTCGGTTCCGATAAACAAACTCGGCAGCGTAAGTATTTCGAGAATTATCTAACGAAAATATTATGCGGCGGAGATCTCTCTTTCTCTCTCGTTTGTTTACAGGGAAATTTGCTACATATTTACATTGGAGTGCTTGTGAAAGTACTATGCGTATTTTTCGTTTTTTTACGTGTTAAGGTTAAATCGTTTGCCGCATAATTGGGATGATCAAAACATTTTGTTTTTTAAGGATTAAGAAAGATGTTATAAGTAAACAGTATATTTTTTTTAAATTTGAATAAGTACGCAAAATATTACAAAATCAAAACATTAGCTTTGTTCCAACAAGCACATTTGACTCGTACACGACGCGTCATTCCAGTCGAACACATTAAATAATGAATTCAAATCTGTTACTAAGCGACGGCATTGTTTGATATGTGCGATTGTAATTGACGAGTCCCTGACTAGTCAGAAGTCTTGTTGGAACAGACCTATTACATGTTAGTTATGAATGATTTTAGCCAATTATTATATTATAATATACTAAAGCTACAAACAATCAACGCCATTTTTCCGAATTTTTCACTATTTCTCCGTGAAAACGAGAAACAACAAACGTATAACAAAAATCAGGTAAAAAAACTCAATTTTTTACGAATTCTTAGAAAATTATTCAAAAAAATATTAAAAAAATTTTTTCCTATTTTGAAAATTTTTTTAATTTTTTTGTCAATACTTGGAACAAAACGGTCTTTTTATATTAAAACTAGAATGTTTTTAGTGTCATTTAGAAAAAAAATCAGATAAAAATCTTTAAAATTCAATTTTTTATGATTTTTTAAAGAATGATTGAATTTTTAGAAAATGGTTTAACTTAAAAAAATTTTTGCCAATTTTGAAAATTTTTTTAATTTTTTTGGCAAAATTTAGAACAAAACGCTCTTTTCATATTAAAACTAGAATGTTTTTAGTATCGTTTAGAAAAAAAATCAGATAAAAATCTTTAAAATTCAATTTTTCATGATTTTTTAAAGAATGATTGAATTCTTTAAAAATGGTTTAACCTAAAAAAATTTTTGCCAACTTTGAAAATTTTTTTAATTTTTTTGGTAAAATTTAGAACAAAACGGTCTTTTCAAATTAAAACTAGAATATTTTTAGTTTCTATTAGAAAAGAAATCAGATCAAAATCTTTAAAATTCAATTTTTTATGATTTTTTAAAGAATGATTTAATTTTTAGAAAATGGTTTAACCTAAAAAAATTTTTGCCAACTTTGAAAATTTTTTTAATTTTTTTGGTAAAATTTAGAACAAAACGGTCTTTTCAAATTAAAACTAAAATGTTTTTGGTATCGTTTGGAAAAAAAAATCAGATAAAAATCTTTAAAATTCAATTTTTTATGATTTTTTAAAGAATGATTGAATTTCTAGAAAATGGTTTAACCTAAAAAAATTTTTTGCCAACTTTGAAAATTTTTTTAATTTTTTTGGTAAAATTTAGAACAAAACGGTCTTTTCAAATTAAAACTAGAGTGTTTTTAGTATCGTTTAGAGAAAAAATCACATAAAAATCTTTAAAATTCAATTTTTTATGATTTTTTAAAGAATGATTGAATTTTTAGAAAATGGTTTAACCTAAAAAAATGTTTGCCAATTTTGAAAACTTTTTTAATTTTTTTGGTAAAATTTAGAACAAAACGCTCTTTTCAAATTAAAACTAGAATGTTTTTAGTATCGTTTAGAAAAAAAATCAGATAAAAATCTTTAAAATTCAATTTTTATGATTTTTTAAAGAATGATTAAATTTTTAGAAAATGGTTTAACCTAAAAAAATTTTTGCCATCTTTGAAAATTTTTTTAATTTTTTTGGTAAAATTTAGAACAAAACGGCCTTTTCAAATTAAAACTAAAATGTTTTTAGTGTCATTTAGAAAAAAATCAGATAAAAATCTTTAAAATTCAATTTTTTATGATTTTTTAAAGAATGATTGAATTTTTAGAAAATGGTTTAACTTAAAAAAATTTTTGCCAATTTTGAAAATTTTTTTAATTTTTTTGGTAAAATTTGGAACAAAACGGTCTTTTCAAATTAAAACTAGAATGTTTTTAGTATCGTTTAGAAAAAAAATCAGATACAAATCTTTAAAATTCAATTTTTCATAATTTTTTAAAGAATGATTGAATTTCTAGAAAATGGTTTAACCTAAAAAAAATTTTTGCCATCTTTGAAAATTTTTTAAATTTTTTTGGTAAAATTTAGAACAAAACGGTCTTTTCAAATTAAAACTAGAATGTCTTTAGTATCGTTTAGAAAAAAAATCAGATAAAAATCTTTAAAATTCAATTTTTTATGATTTTTTAAAGAATGATTGAATTTTTAGAAAATGGTTTAACCTAAAAAAATTTTTGCCAACTTTGAAAATTTTTTTAATTGTTTTGGTAAAATTTAGAACAAAACGGCCTTTTCAAATTAAAACTAAAATGTTTTTGGTATCGTTTGGAAAAAAATCAGATAAAAATCTTTAAAATTCAATTTTTTATGATTTTTTAAAGAATGATTGAATTTCTAGAAAATGGTTTAACCTAAAAAAATTTTTTGCCAATTTTGAAATTTTTTTTAATTTTTTTGTCAACACTTGGAACAAAACGGTCTTTTCATATTAAAACTAAAATATTTTTGGTATCGTTTGGAAAAAAAAATCAGATAAAAATCTTTAAAATTCAATTTTTTATGATTTTTTAAAGAATGATTGAATTTTTAGAAAATGGTTTAACCTAAAAAAATTTTTGCCAATTTTGAAAATTTTTTTAATTTTTTTGGTAAAATTTAGAACAAAACGGTCTTTTCAAATTAAAACTAGAATATTTTTAGTTTCTATTAGAAAAGAAATCAGATAGAAATCTTTAAAATTCAATTTTTCATGATTTTTTAAAGAATGATTGAATTTCTAGAAAATGGTTTAACTTAAAAAAATGTATGCCAATTTTGAAATTTTTTTTAATTTTTTTGTCAACACTTGGAACAAAACGGTCTTTTCATATTAAAACTAAAATGTTTTTAGTGTCATATAGAAAAAAAATCATATAAAAATCTTTAAAATTCAATTTTCTATGATTTTTTAAACAATGATTGAATTTTTAGAAAATGGTTTAACCTAAAAATTTTTTTGCCATCTTTGAATTTTTTTGGTCAAATTTAGAACAAAACGGTCTTTTCAAATTAAAACTAGGATATTTTTAGTTTCTATTAAAAAAGAAATCAGATCAAAATCTTTAAAATTCAATTTTTCATGATTTTTTAAAGAATGATTGATTTCCTAGAAAATGGTTTAACCTAAAAAAATGTATGCCAATTTTGAAAAATTTTTTAATTTTTTTGTCAACACTTGGAACAAAACGGTCTTTTCATATTAAAACTAGAATGCTCTTAGTGTCATTTAGAAAAAAAATCAGATAAAAATCATTAAAATTCAATTTTTCATGATTTTTTAAAGAATGATTGAATTTCTAGAATATGGTTTAACCTAAAAGAATTTTTTGCCATCTTTGAAATTTTTTTAATTTTTTTTGTAAAATTTAGAACAAAACGGTCTTTTCAAATTAAAACTAGAATATTTTTAGCTTCTGTTAGAAAAGAAATCAGATAAAAATCTTTAAAATTCAATTTTGTATGATGAAAAGTAAACCACTAAATAGTAGTATGAAAAGTATATATTTATTATTTTATTAATGGAAGATAAATCCCTTTCTTGCTAGTTGTACAGTTGTGAATGAAACATTTTGTTTGCTATTTGTAATAATTCTAGTCTTTTTCAAGATAACATTTTGTTTGTCTTGAATTTCTTGTGAAACCTTTTTCCGTTTAAAAACGCAGTTGTAAACAAATTATTTCATCTAGAATTGCAATAATTTAAAGTTTTTCAAGATAAAATTTTATTTATTTTTAAAAACAAAATATTCCATTGAAAACGTTATAACAAGTTTTCTAATAAAATCTTTCTAAAACTTCAAAAAGTTGTTTCTCCTTAAAAAGACTTTTTTCTGTGAAAATATTACGTTTTACTTATAAAATGCTTTTAAATGTTTCCATAATTTAGACAAAAAAAATTTCCAGTTAAAAGAAATCTGACCTCAACTCAAGTTATTAACCAACTTTTTTAGATTTAATAATTAACTTTAAAAATTCATTTCTTCTTTCTTTAAAAAATTCTTTCTTAAAAAAAATCTAGAAAAAAAATAGCTTCACACTACTATTTTTTTTATAATTAATTCTTATCAAACGTAGAAAATTTTACACGCCAACGCAAAATATTGACATAACTCTGTCGCAAATGCACCGCACTATATCCACACAATTATCTCACACCTTATCGTAAATCTTATCTAAATTTAATTTCCACCGTGAAAAAATTCGCGAACCCGCCGAGTTATTGAACCGAATTTCGAAATGTGTGCGTCTTTCTTTTTCCGTCTAGGAACGACACGCGCTTCGCTTACTCAATCATTTACATCATATTTACAAGTAAACACTCCTTACGGTCTTATTACATTCCTCCTTTTTCTTTATTTTGCAACGGAATAAAATATGGAACGATTTTACGAATGCAACGCAAATGTTCCCGTTTTTATAATAATATGTAGGAAGATAAAATATCGCGAATTGTTTTGATTTACTTCGTAGATAGATACGGAATTCCTTTAGTAATAGTAATCGTTTGTCCGGATTGTATAATTGAGCCCGAAAGAGAATGGAAGAGGGGGGTCTCGATGGGGCAACTGATGAGGCAAAGAGTTTTGTAAGAACGACTCTGAAAAAAAAGGAGCGCGAGTTTTGAAGCGAACGTATGTTTGTTGCAAAATGTTGCTGATGGTGTAATTTCGAATCAAGTTGAAATGCTATATGTGGATATTTTAAATTATTTTGGTGAGTTGCTATACTAAATTTATTATAAAATTAAATTGATTGTTAAAAAAAAATAATAAAAAAATATTCGAACTAAAGCAGGTAGAAAAAAAAGTAAATTGATTTTCAATATTCACAATCGGGTAGCAAACAAGCTAAAGAGCGCTCATAATAATTTTTTTACTGAATTGGATGAACGGTATTTAATAAGAAAAATGAAAGCGAATCCGCTTCTTAGTGCACCAAAGTTGTCTATCATTGCTGAGAATGGATTAGGGAAAAAATTATTGCGTCAACCATTAGAAACATGCAACATAATGCTAATTTACATGGTAGAAAGGCGAGAAAAAACTGTTAATCAGTAAAAAGAATCAAAACATAAGATTACCATTTGGCAAAGAGCACGAAAATAAAGATTTTTCTTTTTGGAAAACCGTTCTATTTACTGATGAAAGTAAATACAAAATATTTGGGTCAGATGGTAAGCCATATGTATGGAGAAGAAAAAATGAAGAGTTGCATTTAAAAAATTTAAGACCAACGGGAAAACATGGTGGTGGATCGGTGATGGTGTGGGAATCATTTTCAGCTGCTAAACCAGGCTGTTTGCATTTTATTAAGGGAATAATGGACCAACATACATATTTAAACATTTTAAAAACCAATGTACTTCGTAACGTGGATAAACTATCTCTTGGATGCGACTGGCCATTCTACCAAGACAACGATCCGAAACACAAGGCGTACAGAGTACGTTCTTGGCTCTTATATACAGTAGAGCGTCGATTATCCGAACTAATTGGGACCGAGGGGTGTTCGGATACCGAAATGTTCGGATAATCGAGCAAAGATATATAAATGCACAAAATGCAAAATAAACGCAAAAAGAAATATGTATATTTAAAAAAACCTTACAAAAGAAGACAATATAACAAAGACTAAGCTACAAATATGTATGTATTATTAATATATTAAACTGTGTTCATATATACATCTACGTAGAGGAAAAATAATCACTAATTTTTTTTTTTAACAAAGTTTGTTAGCCTTTTTTTTGCATCTAAATCTCTTATTCTTTATAATAAAAGAAGTTGCGTTGGGTAGCTTTCCTCTCGTTGCTCATACCATGCCAAAGCCGTTTCAAGTACTACAAACGCTGCTTCATGTGTTGGTCCATTGTTGTTCTCTTCTAAGTCATCTTCTTCATCTTCACTAAGAGGTTGATCTTCATCTTGTACAGCTGAAAGAATTTGATCCTCACTTAAAATTTGAAATCCAGGATCGTTATCACTCTGTAGCCACATTTCTTCATCAGTTCGCTCACATTTCCAAGGACCTCCAAGTTTGCCATTTAATTCTAGCGCTTTCTCACACAATAAAGGTCCGAAAATAGGATCACCCTTGCTTCTCTGCTGCATAAACCATAAATAGGTCGCTTCTTCCAATTTTTCATTTCTAGGTTTTTTCATCACTTTTCTCTTTTTGCTCCCGTCTTGACTATCGTACTTTGACACAAAATTCAAAATCAATTATTTTTTATTTTTTATGTCTGTAATTGTAGCCTTTCCGACATCAAACGGCTTGTTTTGAACTGGAACACACGCACTTGCGACAGAAAAATCGTACCTAACCTTCCTAGTCCCCACCGTGTCCAATTTTACTCGGTTCGGATAATTGACGTTCTACTGTAGTTACCCTCATGTAATGGAAACGCCATCCCAAAGTCCAGACATCAATCCCATTAAAAATTTATGGAATTATTTGGATACCAAAGTTCGGGAACATGAAGTTTCTAGTAAAACTGAATTGAAGAGCGCCTTGTTGGAAGAATGGGAGAAAATTCCCCCAAGTTTTTGCGAAAAAATGGTACACACAATGCCTAACCGTCTAAAAATGGTCATAAAAAACAAAGGCTTCCATACTAAATATTAGTTATTAAAAACATAAATAAGTTTTATAAATTTTGTTTACTGTCTGTGTTTGGCTTGCGCCTATTTTTTGTAGTGTTTTCGTTTATCTTTATATTTTTTATTATAGTGAATAAATGTTTCTATTTGGTCTTTGTTTTTTGAATATGCAATTAATAAATTACTGAAAATCAATTTACTTTTTCCTCTAGCTTTTTTAAGTATGAATATTTTTTTAGTAAAAGCCACTGTAGGACGTCAACCCAACATTGACCTCTCGAAGTTGCTTCCATGTATGCAATGTATTTCTCCATTCTTCAGTATGGATCCGGGAAATAAAACAATCGATAAAACTGAAGAGGTAAATTTATTAGTGTTTGACTACTCGGGTTTTCTTTAGAATTTCTTTACTGTCTCACAGCTCTTTTTAACAATCTCTACGTATTATTTTGTAAGATAAGTAAATTATCTCCATGAAGCTATTAAATAGTTCTTGTCTAAACGGGTTCTATGATTCTATAAATTCAAATGTTGCATGAATTATATAATATGCATGAATTTTGTCTCGATTTCTTTAGGAGATGGATAGAGGAAGAAAAAAAACGTAATTCTTCCATACAATTTGCGCTTCAACCAGTCTAATTTTCTAACAAATCTAAATGCTAATAATAAACTACCAAAAATTATGTTAAATCACGTTTTTATAAAGTTATTTAAATTTTTGTACGACAACAACTTTCTTTCCGATTGGTTTACTATCTCACAGCTCTGTTTAACAACCTCTACGGATTATTTTGTATTTAGTTACTTGTGTTAAACCATTAAATAAATCTTGTCTAAATGGTTTCTAAGATTCCAGATAACTCATAGTCATCCTGTATAGTCTCGGGTAGTCAAGCACTAATAAATCTTATCTAAATTTACCTCTTTAGTTTTATCGATTATTTTATTTCTTCCTTCCACATATTCTTATGAGAGCATCCAGACGTTGCTATACTATATCCATGCAACATTGTGTGTTGATTATAGAGAAAACGACTTGTAGTTTGAATGTCATGTTGACGTCCTGTAGTTATGGTCTACCCCACAACATTACAAGACGTCAACGCGACATTGACGCCTAGAGGTTGCCTCCATATATTCTTAAAAGAATATCCAGACACTCCACACTATATCGTCGGTGACACAAGAAAAGCTCGTAACTCAATTTTGCGAAATTTTATAGGAGAGGCAATGGAAGGTTAAAAACACAGTTATTAAGTACAGTTATTTTTTATCTAACCAAGGAATACATAAAGCGAAATAACTAGAGAAAAATTTGTTATGGACTTATGAAAATTATTTCATACATAGTTCTCTACAATTAGTTTAAGATGGTATTAAAATCTTAATTTAAGCAAAACGTGGAATTACTTACGAGCTTTTCTTGTGTCACCGACGATATCTATGCAACATTGTATGCTGATCATAGGGAAAATAACATGTTGCTTGAATGTCATGTTGACATCCTATCACACGTGACAATATAGAACGTCAACGAGACATTAGCTTTGTTCGTTAGGGCTGCACTGCTTGCACTTAGCAATTCAGTTCATTATTAAATTTTGGTTACATATGGGTTCGTTGAATCACAGTTCATACCTGAATTAAAGAGCACCAAATTACTCTGAATTACAATCATTCCTCTTTAAATACTACACGAAATTTCACCTTTGCACCATAGTGTAAGTTAGTGCAATGCAAATTTTAACCCAACGAAAAAAGCTATTGACGCCTCGAAATTGCTTCCATATATTCTTATGAGAGAATCCAGACGTTGCCCAACTATATCCATGCAACATTTTATGCTGATCATAGGGAGATTGATATGTCATCTGAATATTTGTTGTGTCGTAGAAATAGACCTTTAAAAACCTTGAACTTTAATTATTACAAAACTCTAAAATAATCTATCTTTAATTTTACAACTTAATTTCATAAAAATCTTTAATCATAAATCATAGCTAATTTTATCATTAAAGATAATCAAATAGTTCACGATAAACGATAAATAGAAACATAATACGTATAATTTCAACTAAATAACTTCTCATTTTTAACTCGAAACAAAAATTTACTTCCAAGAACTTATTATAAAAAAAAAACATTTAAGCCTATAATTAGCATTTAATACTTCATTACTTAAAAATTAGAAGAATCGTTATCAAACTACCTACTAAAAAAAATTATGACTCATTATTTCCAAAACATAAACACAGTTACGTGACTGTTATCTTAATTTTTCGACGACCACAAAACAAAAAATCACAATAAATAAATAAAACGTAAAAACATCCTTTGTAAAAACCCATTGTGAAATACCTACTCATAATATTTTTTTTTAGTTACAACTTACTTCAAAGGGAAATTACAATTTCAAAAGAAAAGGAAAAAAAAACAAAGTTTAGAGTACTATAAAATAATCTTTGAAGCATATTTTCATTCACGATTCGTTTTTGGTCATTTCAAAAAGAAAGGTTTGTTTACAATTCTCCAAGAGGCAGATGTATCGAAGACGAGATTATTTGAGTACATAAGGAAAAAAAAATTCGTGCAGCTGGTGCTCGGTCTATTGTTCGGAGGGATTTATACTCGTACAAAAAAAAATCTTCTAAGGGTGGCTGCGTAGCTTTGGTGGATCGTAGGCGGCAGATGTCAGGTAAAATTTCACCTTGAAGCTTTTCGAATAGCATCATCATCCCTTAAAAAGTTCATCCGGTGCGCGTCGGTATCGATCGCGCATGCCTCGAAACGCCCCTCCAAGTTTTGGCGTCCATTTCAAAACGTTCGTCCAGATACACTCTATGACAGTGTGCACTTGGCTGCGATGGCTTTGAGTCTGCGTTGTTGAGTCCGCTCGTTTCGATAAATATTTTTTTTCAAACTCTTACGCGAGCGTGGTTGAAAGTATTATAAAAAAAAAGTTGTAATTAAGTGTTCCCGTCTGGTTTACTCTCAGGGATTTATAAAATCGTTTGTTATAAAGTTAAAATAAAATCGTGGTTTTACTCGAAGAAAAAGGGGGGTAGTTTATTGATTGTGTTCATTACAAGGGGAAAAAAATTTTTTTTTTAATAAAAGTGAGATGCAGAATTCAACGCCGGAATTATTTTCGCCACAACAGACGTCTAGAGACGTCAAAAAGGATTTAATGTCGAAATCGTACGTGAAGAATTTCGGGGATATACTTTCGAAACACCGAGGGGTGTCGAAAATGCCCCCGACGGATGTAGAGTGTTTGATACATCGCGTGATAGCCGATAGAGACGTGCCGAAAGTGGCCTGTGACTATTTGGTGGAGGATAGTGTAAACTTTTATACGATAATAGGGGACAAGTACGTGCTTCTGGATACGGTGGAGGGAAGCTCGATGTACAAGTGCGTGGATATTCGGACGAAGGAGGAGTACGTTTGTAAGGTGAGCGTCGAGTTTCGCGGCCTCGTCTCGGAGGTCAAGTTGACGTCGTCGTCGCAAATAAACGAAAAAATCGAGAACCCAACTTTCGAGTTTTAAAACTCGTCGCGAGGAGGACGCATTCTTCTTGCGCCGCGGGCGATAGTGACCCACCCTAACCCTCTTCTTGTGCCCGGCAGCAGCGGCGGCGGCGGCGTCGACGGCTTCTCCTCCGACTAGTTTTCGTTCGTCGTGAGAAGAACGCTCACCCTCCCGTTCTCACCGCGGCGATTCTCTTTATTTTTCATTCGAGTTCGCGCGCTCTCCCCGCGCGAATTAACATATCTCTACGATGCTTCTTCGAGACGGAGTTCGAGTTGCACGTGGTGCGAAATTTTAAATGCCTCGCTCTCTTCTTCTTCTTCCTTCCCCCCGACTTGAGGTCGACGTCGTTTCTCTCACTCGGTCGCCGATCGAAAATAACTACGACTTTGTCAAGGACTCTATATACCATTCTTAAAATATGTTTTTGTACATTTTTTTTTCATGTAAAAATTTTTTTTTTCAAATTTGTTAAAAGATTATTCCAAGAGACTTAAATCAAATAATTTTAGAGATAAAATTATAATGTTATTTTAAAATTATTATCTATAAAATATAAAAAATTTAAAATATTCATATGACATGAAAAAAATTTCTATAAATTTTAATAAATTATTAAGTTTTGAATTTTAATATAAATTAGATAGATTTCATGTAAATTAAATGATTCAATTTTAATCACTTAGAAGTAATAATAAAAAAATCCAAATGTTGATTAGTTTCTTGGAAATTTCTGAAAGCAAATTGACTCAACTCGAATTGACGTTTTAATATGATGCAATGTTAAATATCTAGCTGACACATCAAACGGATTAAAAATTTCCTCAAGTTGTACCGCAGCTGTTATTTCAAAATAAAATATCATCATTGTATAAAGTTTCTTATGGTTTCATTAATTGGAGAAATTCTTTTGACTTTAGAAAAAAGCCGAAAAGATCTTTTAGAATGTCATTTAGAAAATCTAGGATAAAATTACAATCGTGGTTATGAATAATGACCGGTTTGACATATAGCCTTATAAGTTTACCGGACATTTCTTGTGACCATGACTACCTATCATTCACTCAGCTTAAAAAATCATTTAAAATAATTCAAATGTTGATTAATTTCATGGAAATTTCTGAAAGACAGTTGACTCAACTCAAATTAACGTTTTAATGTGATGCAATGATGATTAAAAATTTCCTCTAGTTGTACCGCAATTGTTATTTCAAAATAAAATATCATCATTGTATAAAGTTTCTTATGGTTTTATTAATTGATGAAATTCTTTGGCTGTAGAAAGAAGTAAAAAACGTCTTTTAGAATGTCATTTAGAAATTCTAGGATAAAACTACAATCATGGTTACGAGTAAGGTATGTCTCACACTGAGGCAACAAACAACTAGCAACCAATAACAAGCGATATTGCCATCTAATGACATTTTATATAGAATTAAAACAGACGTCTCACATTGGAGCAATCCGATAATCGCCTTTTATTTGCGATATCGATTTGTTCCAATGTGAGAAACATCATTTGATTATATGTAAAATAATGTAATCAAGTAGCAGTATCGCTTATTGCTGGTTGCTGGTTGGTTGTTGCTGGTTGCCTCGGTGTGAGACCTGCCTAATGACCGGTTCGGTATGTAGTCTTATAATTTTACCGGACGTTTTTCGTGACCATGACTACCTGTCATTCACTTACAAGGAGACCTCACGACTTGCCCGTCACCGATTTTAATGAAAGTAGTACCAATCGATAGATATTGGTACATAGTACAAATGTATAAAATATTAGGGCGCACTATTCAGCAGTTCGCAAGAAAATTGGTGTTAAAGTATGCAATCGGCTTATATGTCAATGATTTGTCATTTCCCCTACAACCCCCAACAGCTAAACTGAAAATATACTGGCTTCCAAATCCGTAGTACGGTGGTTCGAATCCCGAATAATACATTTTAATTTTCTTTTTTACTACAATGTTCTAAGTTATTTTTATAACATGTTGATGTAATATTAAAATATTTTTAAAATAACATGAAATATTGAATTCAAAATAAAAATAAAAAAGTTATTGTTCGAGATTCGAACCACCGTACTATGGATCTGGAAACCGATATATTTCCACTATGGCTATTGGGGGGTTGTAGGGGAAATGACAAATCATTGACATATAAGCCGATTGCATACTTTAACACCAACTTTCTTGCGGACCGCTGAATAGTGCGCCCTAATATTTTACACATTTGTACTATGTACCAATATCTATCGATTGGTACCACTTTCGTTAAAATCGGTGACGGGCAAGTCGTGAGGTCTCCTTGTTAGCTTAAAAAAAATCATTTAAAGTAATTAAGACCTTACTATTCAAAATCACTGTAGATAAATTATTCTAAGAACTAGAAAATCGTTCAGATAGACTAGAAAATCACCAGATTGACTAGAAAATCGCTTGTAAAAACTAACTAATCATTGAAACTTTCTAAATAATACTAGAAAAACATTCAAAAAATGATGAAATCAATATGGAAAAGTATATTAACTCTTTTCGGACGTATTTAATTTGGACATTGGTATCGTACCGGGTCGGAATTAATTTCCGCTGAAAGCGCAGCGATATATAACATACAGGATTATAAAGAATAGATTCATTCATCAATAGATATTCGTGAATAGATCCATAGGATATTTATATTTGTGCAGATAAATTGGAAACTAATACATGGACGAATACAGTATATGATTAGTTCGGTTTTATGTTTTGATGTCTTACTTGTTAGAGCAGACATATGACCGGAACGATATAAAGGCTATGGTGTCTCTGAGCAGACATGCATCCGAAAAGGGTTAAAATGGAAACTCTTCTAAAATATCACTTAGAAAATCTTCGGAAATCTCATTCAAATAGCTTAAACCAACGGTGGGCAAACTTCGACCCTCGTGATGGTCTAATCCGGCCCGCGAGACCTTTTGAAAGAATAAGAAATAATTTTGGTTAGAGAAGAAAAATATCTCATTATGGCACTGGACTTCGAACCCAGATTTCATGTTTTCCGGGTAATTGTTGCACTAAGGAAAGCTTTTTCTTAGTCTTACAAGTAACAAAAAAATTTGTCAGTTTTAAACCTTGATGATTTTTAAAATGTTGAAAATTGGACAAATAAACAAGAAAATAGTCTGCAAAATTAAATAAATTTTTGTAAAAATTATAAAACCATCAAGAAAAATTGTAAAATTGTTCTATGACTTTCTAGTTTTTAAGCTTTCAAATCTTAATTTTCTAATTTGTTATTTTTGATCTCTCGAGATGAAAGATTTCCAAAAAACTTGCTATTTAATTTCTGTTTAAAATTAATTTTTTGTTTAACTTCAAGAAGAAGCAGAAACGAAACTAACTTTTATTATTTTCGACTAAAATTTGGGTTAAAACCTTGTCTTGATAAAATAAATGGTTTCTTTTGTGCTGTATAGTGACAGTTAATAGAAAAAAAAATCATTCATGTGTAGTTTCATTCATACTTCTAAATGGTAAACATAGAAATTTTTTGTACATTTTTTACAACACTGCAGTCGGATGACGAGATAACTCCTCTTTTTGTATCTAAACGATGCTGACGTTTGCCGAGTTAACTCGTCAATTACAAAATAATAGCCGGTGACATGACATAGATGATAGTTTCTGTGTAAAATTCACTGCCAACAAAGTGTTAAGAGACGATTTAAAAAATTTCCCTTTCTTTTAATCCATCATATGAACGAACCTGAATAGCATAGAGAATGAGAACCAGAATAATTCAAAAATGACCAACAAAGATATTTGATATTTTCTGAGGAGGTGATCTTTTAAAATTCCAAATCATCTTTTATATGAACCTATGAGAACCAGAATAATCCAAGTCACAGAACTGTCGTCATGTTTGATATTTGCTAAGGAGGTGGTCTTTTAAAATTCCAAATCATTTTTCATATGAACCTATAAGAACCAGAATAATCCAAATTGCAGAACTGTCATCATGTTTGATCCTTGCTAAGTAGGTGATCTTTTAAAATTCCAAATCATCTTTTATATGAACCTATGAGAACCAGAATAATCCAAGTCACAGAACTGTCGTCATGTTTGATATTTGCTAAGGAGGTGGTCTTTTAAAATTCCAAATCATTTTTCATATGAACCTATAAGAACCAGAATAATCCAAATTGCAGAACTGTCATCATGTTTGATCCTTGCTAAGTAGGTGATCTTTTAAAATTCCAAATCATCTTTCATATAAACCTATGAGAACCAGAATAATCCAAGTCACAGAACTGTCATCATGTTTGACATTTGCTAAGGAGATGGCCTTTTAAAATTCTAAAATGTTCTAATTGATAAGTGGAATAACGTAGTTTTGGACTTAAGATCAATCTGGTTTTCAAAAATTCATATGATTTCTGTTTAAATATTTCCAAAAGATATTTCAAATTTTTTTTTAAAGATTTTCAAATTTTGATCGCCTGATAAAATTCAAAAGCGTTTATTATTTATTAGGTCATAACTTGATGTGATTTTATAATTCACATATGGTGCAATTTTTTAAAACACTGGATTGAAAATTATGGTTTTATTAATTCGTTTATTTCTCTTGAAATTATTACTTATTTAATAGTTTATTAGAAAAATCATTCTCGTAAGATTTTCCCATAACTTTTTCATAAAGTCAATTTCAAAATATTTTCTAATTATTTAATTCCATATCATTCACAATGAATCACTTAAAGATATTCAAAGTTTTTCTCCAACTAATAAAATCCAAAATTATTTAATTATAGATCGTAAGATTAATTCTCCGACCTCACTAAATTAACGTTATGCAACATTAAAAAATCCAACTGACACATCAACCGGATTTTAAAATCCTCTCATATATTACAATTTCAAAATTAAACATCCTCATTGTATAAATAGACATGGTTTCATTAATTCATCGATTTCCTTCAACTTCCTTGTTTAAAAGTTATCTTATCAGGTTTTTAATATTATCATACATCAAAACGTCAATCATCTCCTCATTCATAATAATTCTATTGAATTCCATACCACGTCATTTCAGTTTTAAAGTTCTATTTCTTTAATATCTTCTTCCTTTATTGACTGAAAAAAAATACTTACCAAAAGAATTCATTTGATTTAAAGTTTTAATTTTTCCCTTTTTTATTTTCCAGGTTGTTCCTCATACAAATCATTCGATGGTCGGAGCCCATTATCGCCTAGATTCGAATTCGAGAATAGCATCTCTACACGAAGTGATAGTACAAGACAAACACCTGTACCTTTTCTTCCCCCGGACATACGGTGACCTGCATTCGTACGTCCGGTCCCGGAAGAGGCTGCGCGAATCCGAGGCAAAGAGACTGTTTAGGCAAATCGTGGAAACTGTACAAGTATGTCACGAAAACGGAATAGTGCTGCGCGACCTAAAACTTAGGAAATTCGTTTTCACGGATCCCGAAAGGTAAGTCTACTTGCCAACATTTATCTGACGCAACATTTCTACGCGTTTCTATTACTAAAATAACTTCGTGGCATTATGTTATTAATTATTATTCATTAGATTCATGCGAATTGTTTCAACTGATTCATAATGTGAATAAAATGGTTACTAGTTAGGTGGGCATTAAAATATACTTAACTAATTATTACCTTCATGGTACGATCACCACCAAGCATCAAACTGACGTCAGCTTATTAATACAACGTCACGTTTTTTTAATGTTGTAATATTTTTCAATATTAAATCAAGAAAATTGCATTTTGAAACAATAGGTAATTAATTAATCTTTTTATTAATTGATGTTTAATTACGTACTTAAAATAGCTCGATAATTTTTTTTTGATACAAATAGAAATAATGGTTACGAGAAGAGCCAAAGGACAAATTGCTTAATGTGATTGCAACAATCTTATCTCGACTTTGCCATAGGTTAGTGCAATGATAAATAGAATGCTTAAATGTTCACATATATCTTTCTTTAAAAACAAGCCTAGTAACACCTGGCCATTTAAAATTTGGTTTGAATGGTATTGTAGCAGATGGTTTTTCTATCAAAAGATTCTTTTGTTAGTAAGCACCTGGAGGGTAGCTTTTAAAATCGTGTAGGTGATACAACACTTGAAACTAGTTCAGGTGACAAATACAATAAATTCGTGGCGCGTTTTCTTCTCGAGATTTACTGCTTCTATTTATAATTTAACGTAGCATTGTAACCTTAGATCGAGAAGGTCTCCGCGAAGGTCGGTTGGTTTCCGACTGGAAATACGAAACGTTATTTTTGTTTTACCATTTACAACCTTGCCACTCGTTTCAATCTTCTTTACTACGTTTATAAATTCGTTCGTGTCCCGTTAAACGATAGTAATTAATTTTCGTCAAAATATCGAGGTTAAAATCTTCGCGCAATTTCGCCAATCCCACGCACGTTCGATCTCCTCGTCTTTCGTTCGACGTCGTGCGATTCTCTATCTTCGTCGGTTACGTTACGGACCTTAACCTACTTCGCGTGGCAACACAAAGCTGCATTTCGTAGTCTTGGCCTTATTTCCAGGAGGTTAGAGTATAGGAGGAGGAGGAGAAGGCGCGCGAGGAGGAGACTTTTAAAATGTGGTCCGGATGGCTCGCTCGGTCCAGACGCCGAAGCCGCCTCGGCCGGAAAACCGACGCTTCTTAATTGCTTTTAATAGCTTTGTTTATCACCACTTTGCTTGCGTCATCGACGCGCCACACACATAAGTTTCGAAACCGGCACGTTGTTGCATCAACTTGGTTTGCACTGCAGCCATTATTCAATTTGCCGTTTCGACACCTCTCCGAGCACCGGATTGTTCAACGATGAAATCTTAGTTTTATTTAGACTATTTTTGGAAGTCTTCTTTTGGAAGAGAAAAATCTAAAATGACTAGAAATATAATGAGGAATAAATTGCATATGAAATATTTTAGTAATTGAAGATTGTGAATGTGTATATAAAAGAGGAAGAATATAATTATTATTTATAGATAAGATTTATCTGTTTAGGAAGTTAAAAAAAATGAGGTGGAATCAAAACGGAAAAACTTGATTATTGATTTCCTTTAAATAAAAGGAAATAAAGGCATAAATATGTAAGATTGAGATCTAAAATTTTGTACCACATGATCAGAGAAAGGTTTTTCTGGTCTTTGGAATTTTATGCATTGTCTTAACCCTTTTAACCCTGGGCTTATTTTCACATATTTTGTATAAATTTAATTTGGTTTTTTGGTCTCGATCTCTTTTTTTTGATATTCAGTCAATCGTGCTTCTTCAAAATCTTCTTTTCTTTTTAATCTATAGTCAAAAAGTCAAATGTTGGAGTTTTCAAAAAATACTATTATTTCGTTTACTTTTGAAATTAGAAAACAAGGGTTGATACGTTCTTAAGACACTTTTTTTTTTGGTAAAATATATTGGAGTTGAAAAATTTTGAAGATCCTTGATAATTTCTAAGATACAAAAACCAATTGAATTTTTTTTTAATACAAACTATACTATATACAAGTCTATACAAGTCTGTACAATTCGATTTCTATAATCAAACTGCGCAATAGTTGGAATTCCGACGCTTTGCACTTTATATGCATTCATAGAGAGTCGATTTATTGTCGGTTCGCTCTCTAAAGGCTAAATTAATTCTTGTTTAGAATTGAAGGGCTCGGTGCAAAATTCGGTCAGCTCTACTTTTTGATAAAATTGATTTTTTGCTTGAACTTGGCCCTACTCAACAGTGCGCATCTTTTGGTATAAAGAAGCGGCTATCTTCACCGTTGTGAACTGGAAGGTGGATTAGAAATGAAGCATTAATTTGTTTGCATACAAGAATCCAAATCCAGAAAATAAGAAAAAAAAATCATGTAACTACATTTCCAATTTTGATCAAAAAAAGCATTCATATAGAGTTTTCTACGATGAAAATGCTTTTCCACGCCTTTATTTTAAGTATACAACGTCATTCATAAAAAATTTTGATGAAAATTTGCTCCAAACATCGAAAATAAGCCATTGACAAAGACTGAACTTTACCCTCGATTAGTTTTTTAGTGACACTGTAAAATTTAAAAAAATGGGGATGGCCGCTTTTTGCACCGAGCCCTTCAATTGAAGACAAAGAAATTAACTTCTTTTTCAAGTATGCCATATACTTTTTCATTCTTCAGTATGGAAGGAATAAAACAAGCAGTGTAAAGTGAATCTGTAAAATTTTTATTGATCTCGACTACCCGGGTTTCGGCGTTTCCGCCGTCTTCAGGCCAATCGCTGAATATCAAACAAGGAGTTTTTCATATTGACATGAAAAATTAACAGTACCTTTATTCAAGTAGGATTAACATAAAAATCGTATTAAATTTCGAATCAACCGCATTTCACACCTTTCCTGGAACGGAAAGGGAACGCATCTATTTAAATTAGTGATTGTCATCAAGTTCTTTCCATACCATCTTTAGGATGAACGCTTCAGATTATTCAAAATCTCGCGGGAAACTGTACAAAACTGCCTAAAAAAACTTGGCCTAAAAAACTGACCATACGAAGAAATCCAACGTGATTAGAGCTGGAGACGATGAAATCTGAAACATGAGTTTTCAGCTATTGCTGGACAATTTTGGCCTTGTGGTCATGCACCAAATCAAATCAAATATCAAACTTGTCATTTTTGACATTCACCTTAATCTCAAGCTCCATAAACATTAACACGTTCGCTACCACTATGCAAAAAGGCACCGTCTCCCATAGACCAATGATGTTTTAATGCGCCTATATCAACGTCCCAAATATGAGTCGTTGGTCTGTTAGAGAAAACCATTTGGCTCAAATATGAGCCGGCTAGTAGCGAACGTGTTAAGGGAGTTTTGCAATTCGAGATGATTTCAACCCAAACCATAACACATGTCGGATGACTACATTATTATTATTAACACATCAATATTTATATAATATTTACCATCATAATGGAAAAACTAAACATAATTAGACCACGTGTTTAACATAAGATGTCGCCTTGTTTATCAACCTGAGATTATTCTTATATAATTTCAATCCTCTAACGTTCACTCGCGGTAACATTAATCTAATCACTAATTGTTAATCTAATATAATGTATTATTACCTCTGGTTTTATAGCTAAAATTCTTTTTCAAGATTAAAATTCTCTTGACTTTGGAAAAAATAAAAAAAAAAACATATCCTAAAATGTCATTTAGAAAATCTTTTTTAAGCTAAACTTACATTTCATTCATTCAATCTTCCAAAAAATGATTTAAAGAACTAGAGATTCGATTAGACAGGATTTGATAAAATGTGTAATAAGATAGAAAATCTAAAATATCAATGAAAAACAAATTGGTTTTAGAAAAGTCGTTCTAATAGCTAAGGGAAATCATTCATAAGATAAAAATCGTCCAGATTGATAAGAACATCGTCTAGAAAATTAAAAAATCATCTAAGAAAATTAAGAAATTTTTGAGAAAAAGGTGTGAAGTACTAAAACTAATTGAGATGTTTCTAGTTTTTGGGATTTCATTTATTGTATTGGATTTCTTGGGTTTAGAGTCCTCTCTGTAGAGATTTGGCTCTCTAGGGTGTTGAATTTTGTAATAAAACTCACGTGTTTTGTAAAACAATATAAACGAATGTGGAAGAATAAAATCAGCAGTGGGAATAATAAGAAATGAGTTGAATTAAGGGAAAAAACCGCCACAGATATGTAATCGTAGATACATGTCAACTTATTAATTCTCTTCAGTACGATATAGCCAAGAAGCAAGATGGAAGCTCAATGGGGAAGACACAAAAAGGGAACACAGTCAGTGGACTATTATCGGTGCCAAAAGTCAAGTCAGTAAACTTTCGAATGCTCGTACTTCGAAAGTTTTCGTCAAAAAAAATCAGGGTGAATACTGTCATGATCGGTGACCATTTCTGCGTAACATAGTCAAAATTCAAAATCGTGCCTCTTTTCAATTCAAAAATTCGCGCCTTTTGTGGGATGTAGCCTCATCCGTTTACTATAACGTGGTATTTTTTTCTTTTTCAAAAATTTCGTCTATTTTTGCAAAAAAAATCAATTTCCGAATGGTAGCGATTCCCTACTGCTGGGATAACTCCTCCTCTATATTGATTTTCGCCAGACGCTTTCGGGCGTCCGAGAGATAAGTTGCAGATTCGCTCAATTTTTATGAATGAAACTCGTACCGCATTTTTTAAAAATATAAGTAGTATTTACATAATGAATTGAATTATATGATTATACGTGCAAAACAGTCACCAATTTGGTGCTTCGGCTACAAGATTCTCAATTTGAGGACAACAAGCAGTTTCGCTACCGGGGGCAACAACATCACTCCCCGTGAAACCCAAGCCTAGGAATGTAACATGTCTATGGTTGCATCTATGTGGCGATTTTGCCCTTAACTCAATTCCTTTCATAAACGAATCTACTTAAAAGTAATATGTATAATTGTTCATCTTCCTACGTCTTAATTAGTCTAGCTACGTTACGCTTCTTCTTCTATCTAACGTCGTTACACTTCTTTCGCCTTTTTACATCTTACATCGTTACACTTCTCACGTTTTTACACATCTTATGTCGTTACACTTCTTGAATCTCCATCCATCTAAAGTCTCCTCAAACAGAATTTTCCGAAATGCCCAAACCTATTTTTCAACCTAAATGTAACCATCTAACCTCTTCTCTTGATCTCAGAAAGAAGTAAAAACTTTTTTTTTCAATAAGTACTTTTCAAAGAACTAAGGAATCTTAAAAATTCAAGGACAAAACGTGGTAAGATTTACAAAAGAAGATTTACACTTATTGATTGAACAAAACTTGAAAGTTAAGAAATTTCCAATTGAAAATTTTATCCTTCTATTGTTAAACCATAAATATATAGTAATACTTATATTTACACATTTTATGTCAAAGCTCAAACCTATCAGATAAAGTATTTCAAAACTACTCACAATCACATAACATAAATACTATCGTAAAAGTATTACAAAAAAAAGTACAGGATAAAGAGAAGCTATTACATTAGCGTTTACAAAAAAATTTCGTGTACACGCCGATAGCGACGAGGGTCGATTAAGATTAGCGTTTAAATTGAGCAACCGTTTACACGCAGACGGATGTATGCGTCAGCGTAGTTTAATCACGCGATTCGGCATCGGATTTCCACGTAAACCGAAACAACCATGAATGAAAACCGGGAAATTCCCGATAATTCTCCTTTTCTAGTCGGTTCCTAATCGCGTTCGTAACCGAACTGGAAGACTTGGTTATCGAGCCGAGCCGTGCAAACGCGAAGAAAATTGCGTAATCTTATCTGTTGCAAGTCGGATTCTTTTCGATTTTTTCCGCCGCGTTGCAGCGCCCGATTGCGCCATTACTACACCATAATACGCGCCACTCCTACGAGCCGACGGGTTTCTATATGTTTAACCGGATTGCTTTAACTTTTGTAACCAAGTTTCATCACCAGGTAAAGTTGATGTGTCCGAATTGTGCAAAATGTTTGCTTGAAAGTCGAAAATTTTTCATCACTTTTAAGTAATTTTTTTGGATTCTATTGTTATGGTTTATTTATTGTAAGAGTTTATCTCTCATTGTTTTAATAAAAAATATACAGCTCATCACATTCGACCCCCATATCTTATATACAGAGAGCAATGAAGCAACCTGATAAGTCCAAAGAGATATCAGTATTTACCCAATATGTTTGCCGCGGTCTGTATGAGATTTTTCAACACCATTTTTTTTTTTTCGGTACCGATAAAAATGACGAAACCACTTGTCCCCTAACTGTATTTAAATTTCCAACGTTCTATAAAAAAAACTTTTTGTTTTTGTTTTATTTTTCGTCATTCAACTTAAATTTAGTTTATAATTCTGGCAAACACAAAGAGTAATTTCGAAACAAAGGATTTCGGAACGCAACACACAAATCGATAGTTGGTCGAAAGCTTAGTGCGCAAGACTGGCAAAAACAATGGGAGGCGATGACGTGCGCGAACATGTGTCGTTTCATCACATGTACCGAACGGAAGAGTAGCAAAAGCAGGATGTGAACCGAAAAAGGACACAATTGCGGGCGCTTATTGAGCGAACCTCTAGTAGACAGGATATCGAGGCCGGAAACCGACTTCATTGTACGTCCCTTTCGGAAGGAACGTTTCCGATCCTGGCTCGCGTCCGGATGACGTCAGGAGGTCGCTTATCCATTCACGATTGCGCGCCGTGTATCCGTAATTAGGCGAACGGAGGCCCATTAGTAAGGACTAATGTGTGATCTCAAGGTTCTTTTCCAAATGAATGTGAAAAGAATCGACCGAGGAATTGAACGAATGTGTTAATAGGTTTCGATGGCGAAATGCTTGGTAGATTAGTAAGGTCAGGTTGGGTAGGATTTGAAAAAAAAAGTGTATCGTTTGGAAATACTAAAAGAACAAGGTAATTGCTTAAAGTGTCTATAAGATCATTTATTAAGATTAGCTAATCGTTTTGATGATTAGAAAATCGTTCACAAATGTTAGGTAACAATTAAGGAATATCAAAAAAATATTTTAGGAAAATTATAAAAGATATCGTTTGAAAATACTAAAAGGACTGGGTAATTGCTTAAGCCTTAAGGTGTCTATAAGATCAGTTATTTTGAAAGATTAGCTAATCGTTTAGAAGATTAGAAAATCGTTCACAAAAATAATTATACAATCGTTTGAAAAAGTCTCAAAAAATGTCATTTAGAAAGCTTAAGATAAAATTAAATCTTTGAAATTGTCTAAAAAAAAACGTTCACAAAGATTAGGTAACAATTAAGAAATGTTAGAAAATGTTTTTAAAAAAATTATAAAACCATTTAGGGAAAATCTAAAATATTAATATGAAACAGACAAAATTGTTCATTCAACCAAGAAAATCATTTAGAAAAACTAAAGAATTGTTTAATAAATAAAGATAGATTAGATAATTGTTTACAAAAAGACTAAAAAATCATTAAAGTAATCTTGGTCATTTGAAAATAGAAAAGAAAATCTCATCTAGAATTCTAGTATATCGTTTAATCAGCCTAAAACATCATTCAAAGAACAAGAAAGTTAGTTTACCATACTATTATAGAAAATAGCCCAAATAAGCCAGAAAATCGTCTCCAAGGAATAAATAATTATCCAGAAAACTTTTGAAGAAGTTTAATACAGATTAGAGAAAAATGATTAGAGATTTTACGGAGGTAAAGTTGGTCAAATAACTTAAAATAAGCATTCAGAATGAACTGAGAAATCATTCATATAAACTACACTGACCAGAAAATCGCCTACAAAGAATAAATCAACCAGATAAAAGAATCAACTAGAAAAGTACCAAATTGTTGAATTCCCTTAGAAAATTCTCTTGAAAGCTAAATAATTTATAAGAAATGGCAAATAATGATCCATTAGAATCATATATTACTATTTGTAGAAAGTATACTAAAAACATAATAAAATCACTGAGAAAGAAAATTATTGTCCAGAAAAAGTAGAAGAATGTTCGAAAAAAAGTAACCTTACGAAAGGTAAACATTAACAAATATTAAACAATCGTTCAGAAATATTATAAAATCGTTAAAAAATAGAAAGCTTTTATAAGTTATTCAACCAATACAGGGTGTAACTAAATAAGTGTAAAACACTTAAGGGGGTGATTCCTCATCGAAAAATAGATAGGATTTTTCATATAAAGAAACTTCATCGAAAAATCCCGTGTTAAGATACAGCCCCTTAAAGGGGGTACATAATAATTTTTCGTTGCGAACTGGTTTATTTTGGGCAAAAAATTCAAGAGATATGTTTTGTTTAGAATGAAATAGACTATCAGAAATAAATTTTTAAATGGTAAACAAATAATAAGACAAAAAGTTACATTGGAAATAAAGTTTAGGGGTTACGTTTTTCACCCCTTACAACCATGGGGCAAACCAAATAAATTACTGGTTAAGTGTCTTTTTGGTAGTAGAAAATGTCAGGTTAATTTCAATATTGTAACTTTTTTAGTGCTTGTGAAAAAAATTGTTAAACAAACTTTAGGTAACCCCTTTAAGGGGCTGTATCTTAACAAGGGATTCCCCGATAAAGTTTCTTTATATGAAAGTTCCTATCTATTTTTCGATGAGGAATCACCCCCTTAAATGTTTTACACTTATTTAGTTACACCCTGTATATAAAAACCTATTAAAAAACTAGAAGATTTATTCAGATAAATTTCAGAATTATTTGAAAAGACAATAAATAATCGGAAGAAACAAATTAAAGAAAGGTTTTTCCGGGCAGAAAAGCAGGAGATCTAGGTTCGGATCCCAGTGCAGTAATGAGACATTTTTCTCCTGTAATGCATTAAGTGGTAAAAACCTTTCTTTAATTTGTGTCTCTCAATTAATATTCGTGCGTTAAAAATTCCCAAATATTTCATTATAAAAATAATCGTTTAGAAAAATGATGAAATTATTGAGACATAGTGTAGGTACAAAACTCAGTAGAAAGTTTTCTAGAATATTATTTAGAAAGTCTAGACTAAAACTAAAAACTAACTGTTTCAACGTGCTAAAATCATCTTGGGAAGGAATACTAATTGTAAGTAATAAATAAACCACAAATACTACAAAATCATTCATATGAATAATCAAATCATCCAGAATTTGTACAATAAAACAATTATTATTTAGAAACTTCAGACTGAAACTAGTAAGTCGCTAAATTAACTTAAAAAAATCATTGGATAATGTTGGATTTGTTAACACCATTATAATTAAAGAACAAGACTTGTACTTTAGTCTCAATTTTTTGTTTATTATGATCTAAAGTCTTACATTGACACACTTTTTTTTCTGAAAATAGTTTTATAAGAAGACGAATCCTATTTCAATTAGAATAAATTTTAAAAAATGATACCAAACTCTTTTTCTTTAAATAGTAGGAAAATCACTTAAAGAATTAGAGAGTCTCAGAAAAAACTAGAAAGTTGAATATAAGAACTAAGGTTAATAATCACCCAGAAATCAAGAATGGACGAGTCAAAACAAGATTGAGCTGTGTAACTAACCTAAAAAATCATTAAAAAGATTAAAAAGTTGTCCAGATAGAAAATCATCAGGAAATTAAATCATTGAAAAAAAAAAACATTCTTTTTTTGAAGAAAAATTTATAACGTAGAAGATCTAAAAAGTATTCATTCAATTCAATCAAAACATAATTTACTATTAGATTTAGACAATAATCTAATTCGCTAGATAAACTGTTTAACTAACCTAAAAAATCATTTAGAAAGATTAAAAAATTGTCCAAATAAAAAATAATCACAATTAAATCATTGAAAAAACATTCTTTTTTTGAAGAGAACCCCATAAAGTAAAAGATCCTAAGAGTGTTCATTCAATTCAGTCAAAACATAATTTACAATTAGATTTAGACAACAAATTAGAAATAAATCCTTCAACTAGAATAAAGATTAAATAAATAATCATCAAAAAATACTAAAAAAAAAGTTTAAAAACCACAAAATCATCATAAAATACACAAATAAACAAAAGTATTCTATAAAACAGATTTTTTTTTGTATAAATTAAAATAGTAAGATGGGGAAGGTTAATAAACTTTCTTATCAGTATATTCTAGAAAAGGAAACAATACCCACACAGACTATTTTCAAAGTGTTTTCAAATAAATGCAGAAAATGATCTCTTGAGCAAATGTGTAACCAAGATAATAGAGAAATGCAGATTCTAAAAACAACATCTCACTCAATCATAAAGTTGGAAGTGATTTCAAAAAATATTACTTTACATATTTTAAAATAAATTCTAAAAAAATAATTTTATCAGTTTTCCAAAGAAGTCTATCTATTTAGAAAGATTTTTTTCCTAGACCATAATAGGAAAAAATATCTTATAATTTCTTATCATATTTCTAGAAATGTGAATAATAATACGTCACTTATTACCTACAAGTTTTCAAATAAATAATAGTAGTATAAAATAAGTTCTCTAGTTTTCTAGAAACAACTTATATTCTAATGAGGACAGTTCTTTATAATTTCCTATTTTTTTTAATTAGTACTAGAAATGTCGCGTACTAACAATGTTGATAACAACTTCGCTGACCTCATACTGTCTTGGGTGAGGTGCCGGCATATTAAGTACATACCAACAATTCTTTTTTCTTTAAATAAATTACCATACAATTTAATACAACACCTTCAACTCTAAACAATAAAATGTTATTTCGTTTCAACTTGAAACGCAATCTGGCTCGCAGCCAGTTATTTTAATCAAAATAAATGATTTATCAATTCGTCCTTAAAAATCGTCACGGTAAACTATTGTTTTAAAATTTCGCAACCGCGTATTGTAAGCACATATCGTAATCTTATTAATGGTTTGCCAAACAGATAACAAAAAGCCGTATAGTAAATAGATAAATATATACCGACCCGTCGACGTATGCGTATGTATGCCTTTTCAAATTGTTATTGTTGGTATGAATTGTTTGATATTTCACCTGAACGTTTGCGCTGCTTTAGTTTTCGCTTAGTTAGAAGGTTTTTGCGACGCAAGGTTTCGCACGCTTACGTAACGCGTCATATTAACCGCTCAAGGTCCGTCAAAGGTTACCGATATTAACGATTACTTTAACAGTAATAGGCGTTTCGCACGTGTGTTGCCCAACGATTTTACCTTCGTCGTTTTGAAATCAACAAATTTGTTTTTTTTATTCTTTACTCTTTATTTTCATTTGGGATACATTTTAAATTGACTCATGAAATGTAAAATTTTGATGTTAACTTTAACCTTAAAAATTTACAAAACTACATAAACTTGTAAAGAACTAAATTGTAAAAGTTCAAGGTGCCAACTTAAAAATTTTTTGATGTCACTCATTTTAAGTTGGTTACATTTCAAATTGACATATGAAACGTCTGAATTTGATGTTAACTCTAATCTTGAAAACTTACAAAATGACATAAACTGTTGGAAAACTTAATTATGAAATGTTCAGAGTACCAACCTAAAAAATTTATCATGGTAATCATTTTAAGTTGGTTACATTTTAATTTGACAGATGAAACGTCAAGATTTAATCTTAATTTTAACCTTAAAAACTTACAAAATAACATAAACTGCCAAAAAACATAATTATCATAATTTCAAGGTGCCAACCTAAAAAAATTTTCATTGTATTCATTTTAAGTTGGTTACATTTTAAAGTGACATATAAAACGTCAAGATTTGACCTTAATTTTAACCGTAAAAACTCACGAAATGACATAAACTGTCAGGAACCTTAATTATCAAAACGTCAGGGTGCCAACCTAAAAAATTTTTCATGTTACTCATTTTATGTTGGTTATATTTTAAAATGACATCTGAAATGTTAAATTTTGATGTTAACTCTAACCTCAAAAACTTATGAAATAACATAAACTGTTAGAAACCTTAATTATCAAAATTTCGAGGTGCCAACCTAAAGAATTTTCTATGGCATTCATTTTAAGTTGGTTACATTTTAAATTGACGGATGAAACGTCTAAATTTCACTTTAACTCTAACCTCAAAGCTTTACAAAATGATACAAACTATCACAAAAATTGTTTGTCAAAATTTTAAGGTACCAACCTAAATAATTTTCAATGAAACATCAAAATTTGACGTTAACTCTAATCTCGAGAACTTACGAAATGACATAAACTGTCAGAAAACTTAATTATTAAAATTTCAAGTTGCCAACCTAAAAATTTTCCATGTTACTCATTTTAAGTTGGTTGCATTTTAAATTGACACATGAAACATAAAAATTTGACGTTAATTCTAACCTTAAAAACTTAGGAAATGATACAAACTTTCCAAAGAACTTAATTATCAAAAATTTATGGTGCCAACCTGAAAAAATTTCCATAGTACTGATTTTAAGATGGTTACATTTTAAATTAACATATATGAAACATCAAAATTTGACTTTAACTCTAACCTCAAAACCTTATAAACTGATACAAACTGTCAAAAAACTTAATTGTCAAATTTTCAGATAGCCAACCTAAAAAAAATTCCATGGTACTCATTTTAAGTTGGTTACAATCTAAATTGACACATGAAATTTGAAAATTTTACATTAATTCTAACCTTAAAAGCTTCCAAAATGACATAAACTGCCAGAAAATTTATTTATCAAAATTTCTAGCTGCCAACTTAAAAAAATTTCATGGTATTCATTTTAGATTGGTTACATTTTAAATTGACATATGAAACATCAAAATTTTACATTAATTCTAACCTAAAAATCTTACAAAATAGTACAAACTGTCAAAAAACTTGTTTGTCAACTTTTCAGATTGCCAACCTGAAAAAATTTCCATGGGATTCATTTTAGGTTGGATACATTTTAAATTGACGTATGAAACATCAAAATCTGACTTTAACTCTAACCTCAAAACCTTATAAAAGGATACAAACTCTCAAAAAACTTGATTGTCAAAATTTTAAAGTGCCAACCTAAAAAATTTTTCATGGTATTCATTTTAGGTTGGATACATTTTAAATTGAGTTACGAAATATCAAAATTTGACTTCAATTGTAACTTCAAAACCTTACAAAATGATACAAACTGTCAAAAAATTTTATTGTCAACGTTTCAAATCACCAACCTAAAAAATTTTTCATGATATATTCATTGTAGGTTAGATATATTTTAAATTGACATATGAAACAACAAAATTTTACATTAATTCTAACCTCAAAAACTTACAAAATGATACAAACTGTCAAAAAACTTGTTTGTCAAATTTTCAGATTGCCAACCTAAATAATTTTTCATGGTATTCATTTTAGGTTGGATACATTTTAAATTGACTTACGAAATATCAAAATTTGACTTCAATTGTAACCTCAAAACCTTACAAAATGATACAAACTGTCAAAAAACTTTATTGTCAACGTTTCAAATCACCAACCTAAAAAATTTTTCATGATGTATTCATTGTAGGTTAGATATATTTTAAATTGACATATGAAACAACAAAATTTTACATTAATTCTAACCTCAAGAACTTAAAAAATGATACAAACTGTCAAAAAACTTGTTTGTCAAATTTTCAGATTGCCAACCTAAATAATTTTTCATGGTATTCGTTTTAGGTTGGATACATTTTAAATTGACATATGAAACATCAAAATTTTACATTAATTCTAACCTCAAAATCTTACAAAATGATACAAACTGTTAAAAAACTTGTTTGTCAGGTTTTCAAATTGCCATCCTAAAAATTTTTTTATGGTTTTCATTTTAGCTTGGATATATTTTAAATTGACATATGAAACATTAAAATTTGACTTTAATTCTAACCTCAAAACCTTAAAAAGTGATACAAACTGTCAAAAAACTTGTTTGTCAAATTTTCAGATTGCCAACCTAAAAAATTTTTCATGATGCTCATTTTAAGTTGGTTACATTTTAAATTAACACATGAATCATCAAAATTTTACATTAATTCTAACTTAAAAATCTTACAAAATGATACAAACTGTCAAAAAACTTATTTGTCAACATTTTCAGATTGCCAACTTAAAAATTTTTTCATAGTATTTATTTTAGGTTGGATACATTTTAAATTGACATATGAATCATCAAAATTTTTATATTAATTCTAACCTTAAAAATTTGCAAAATGACATAAATGATCAAAAAGCTTAATTTTCAAAATTTCATAGTGCCAACTTAAAATTTTTTCCATAATACTTATTTTAATTTAGTATCATTTTAAAATGAAACATGAAAAATTAAAATTTGACGTTAATTCTAACCTTATAAAGTGACATAAACTTTCCAAAAAGTTAGTTATCAAAATTTCATTGTGCCAACTTAAAAATTTTTCCATGGCACTCTAATTCAAGGAGATTTTTATTGAGCACACGATATAATAAGAGTACAACAACGAGATAAAAAAAGATAAGTTGGTCCCTTTCAAAATTTTATCGTTCGTAATGGACCTTAATAACGAAATTCGATACTAAATTGGTTTAATTGACGAAGTTCTTCAACCTCCGAGACCGGGAGATCGTATATCGGGCGCGTGGCAGATGTCTTCGGTTACCGAAACACAATAAAAAAAAAAAATATCGAAGGTACGTCACGCGAAGAACCAAAACGAACGGCGAGCTCTTAAAAAAATAAAAGGAGGAAAACAGACGCGAGTGACGTTGTGAAAGAGATCCGGAGGATAAAGCAGTCCAGGTAGGAGAGTGCCTTCGGGCCTGGCAGATGGCGTTTCGACCCTTTTCTCTCTGCTCCTTCCGTCCACGAAAACACCTACGGATCGACGTCGCGTCGGGCAGATGAGGCAACAGGAAACATATGCTCCTCGCCGGACAAAGCGGCAATTATCGACTAAATCTGGCTCTTTGCCTTTAATTTCTGACGGGACGTCAGGTAGGGGCGGAGACAGGAAGCCTTCTGTGCGATTATTATTTTCGAGTCAGGATGTTGACGAAAAGACTTTTAGATCATGTCAGGAAGCTGCATAGTGAACAATAAATAAGCACATAAGAAAAAACCCTTTTATGCAATGTTAGATGCTTTGAAAATACAAAATCAAGCTCAGAAGAAATTTTTAAGTATCAATGGTTTAATTTTTTTTAAGTTGATTACATTCTGAAATGAGATAAAGCAAAATTTTGACAAATGTTAAAATTTTGACGTTTACTTACTAATTCTAACCTGAAAAGTTTTCAAAATTACATAAACTGTCAAAAAATTAGTTGTCAAATTTCAAGATGCCAACCTAAAAAGTTTTCCATTGCAGTCTAGAAAATTTTTTAAGTGAAACAATGATTTTTCATATTTTGAAATGAAAACTGCAAACTGAAATTTGAAATTTTGAAATTGCATTGCTATGGAAATTCTAACATAAGGAGGTAAATTTCAAGTATTTAGAAGGAATGAAAGCAGGTTGAAAATGTTGGGGAATGTTGGAAAATAAACTTCCCAATAAATTAACATTGAAATTTTTTATTAGTTTGGGATTTTCCATAATTTGAATTCAAAGCCTCTAATTATGGTCTGAAATTATCTTTAAAATCTATTTTGATCAACTTTAAAACATCATACTGAGCTTATTTATGGGAATTAAGAAAAGATTTTTTGTCTAATAAGAAATAAATATGTCTACTTTATACTAAATGAGTCAGATTTTTTATAGTTATTACAAAAAAAATTAAAAAAATTCGTAAAGACGATCATGATTTTTAATCTAACCTTAAAATTTTGACCAACTAAAAAAATCATACTGAGCTTATTTATGGGAATTAAGAAAAGATTTTTTGTCTAGTAAGAAATAAATGTGTCTACTTTACACTAAATAAGTCAGATTTTTTCAAGTTATTACCAAAAAAATTAAAAAATTTTTAAAAACCATCTTGATTTTTCAACCCAACTTAAAAAATTTTAACCAACTTTAAAAAATCATACCGAATTTATTTATAGCAATTAAGAAAAAAAATTTGGTTAATAATAAATTAGAATGTCTATTTTACATTAAATAAGTTAGATTTGTTCTAATTTTTACCAAAAAAATGATAAAAAAAAATTTTTTTTAATCATGATTTTTCAACCAAACCTAACCTCAAAAAATTTGTCCAACTTCAAAAAATCATACTGAGCTTATTTATGGGAATTAAGAAAAGATCTTTTGTCTAGTAAGAAATAAATGTGTCTACTTTACACTAAATAAGTCAGATTTTTTCTAGTTATTACCAAAAAAATTAAAAAAAATTTTAAAAACCATCTTGATTTTTCAACCCAACTTAAAAAAATTTAACCAACTTTAAAAAATCATACTGAGGTTATTTATAGGAATTAAGAAAAAAAATTTTGGTTAATAATAAATTAGAATGTCTATTTTACACTAAATAAGTCAGATTTGTTTTAATTTTTACCAAAAAAATGCAAAAAATTTTTTTTAATCATGATTTTTCAACCAAATTTAATCTCAAAAAATTTGTCCAACTTTAAAAAATTTTTACGATTTTACAAGAAAAAAATAAAAAAATCAAAAAGTGTTTCATAAAAATGTTGTAATATACATTTTAAATATACAGGGTGATTTAAAAAAAAAAATAGAAACTTCGAGAGCTAAAGATAAAAATTGGTTGGGTAAGAGATCTTACGAGAAAAATTGAATGATTGGTACTTTCTCTGGCTGATTAACACGGTATACGTTGTTGTTGTGTGAACGCGCTTCTGACGTTTCGAAAATAAGGCCGTTCGTCCCAAAAGTTGCAAAACACGGTTCCGGGTGCTACGGCCGGGCCAGTGAACTCTTACGGGGTCTGCAGCGGTCAATAACAAGGAGAAAGCACCGCCGCCAGTCGCGATTTTGTTCGCGAAACGAAAGTCGCAATAGAGAAATTTTCGATTTGCGTAATAATTCCGATCGAACCCGGTTGGATTCCTGCGCGCCTCTCACTTCACCTCCAAACAACTTGTGAAAATGAACTTTTCCCATAACCTCTAAAAAGAAATTTAATAAAATAATTTAATTAAATAATAAAAATAAAAGGTTATTGTTTGGATGGATTAATTATTTGGATAGATTTCCGGGTGACATTTGAGCCTGAAAATTTCATCAGCGGGACGTTTCCCAACGTGGCCCGCGGGAGATGTTCGGAGAAAGGATATTAGGAAAGGCGGTTTCGAAACGAGCAAAGGCGCGCGTGTGTCGACGCTGCTTGGCTTTTGCAACGCGTCCAAAATAGAGAGACTGCGCCCGCGGCTCTCTCTAAATATACGAGGATCGTTAAAACGGACGATTCTGCGAACGCGGACGGACGCAACGGGCGCCGATTTTGCGAAATTCCGAATCGAAACGACCGGCCGACGAGCTTTTGTAACACGCTCGTTTTGTAATGAAATATGAAAACGTGTCCGCGAATATATTGAGTTTCAAATGAATATTCTGTTTCTCTCAACTACATATTATTACTATTATAATAGATATTATCAAAATTCTAACAAAAAGAAGTAAAGTTTTTTTTTCTATCTAGTTTAATCTTCAAGTTATTTTAAGATAAAGTTGAAAAATTAAAATTTTGAGGTTACAATTTGTTTTTGTACTATAATGTCCTTAATATCAAAAATTAGAAAAAAATGTTTATAATAAAAAATGTTTATATTAAAAAAAGGTATAACTTTTATTTAAAATTTTTTTTTCTATCTATTATAGTTTTTGAATTATTTAAAGGTAAAGTTGAAAAATTAATTTTTGAGGTTATAATTCGTTTTTGGATTATACCATCCTTAATATTAAAAATCGAAAAAAATGTTTTAAATAGAAAATGTTTATAATTAAAAAAAGTACAAATTTTATTTGAAAATTTTTTTTCTATCTAATTTAGTTTTTCGGTTATTTAAAGATAAAGTTGAAAAATTGACGGTTTGAGCTTATAACTTGTTTTTATACTATAATTTCCTTAATATCAAAAATTAGAAAAAATTGTTTATAATAAAAAATATTTATATTAAAAAAATACACAAATTTTATTGGAAAGATTTTTTTCTATCTAATTTAGTTTTTCAGTTATTTAAAGATAAAGTTGAAAAATTGTCGTTTTTAGGTTACAATTTGTTTTTATAATATGATTTTCCTAATATCAAAAATTAGAAAAAATTGTTTATAATAAAAAATGTTTATATTAAAAAAAGGTATAAATTTTGTTTGAAACATTTTTTTCTATCTAATTTAGTTTTTAAGTTATTTAAGTATAAAGATGAAAAATTGACATTTTAAGGTTATAACTTGTTTTTATAATATAATTTTCTTAATATCAAAAATTAGAAAAAAATGTTTATAATAAAAAATGTTTGTATTAAAAAAAGGTACAAATTTTATCTGAAACTTTTTTTTCTATCTAATTTAGGTTTTGGGTTATTTAAGGATAAAGTTGAAAAATTGACATTTTGAGGTTATAACTTGTTTTTATAATATAATTTTCTTAATATCAAAAATTAGAAAAAAATGTTTATAATAAAAAATGTTTATATTAAAAAAAGGTACAAATTTTATTTGAAACTTTTTTTTCTATCTAATTTAGCTTTTAAATTATTTAAGTGTAAAGTTGAAAAATTGATGTTTTCAGGTTATAACTTGTTTTTATAATATAATTTTCTTAATATCAAAAATTAGAAAAAATTGTTTATAATAAAAAATGTTTATATTAATAAAAGGTACAAATTTTATTTGAAACATTTTTTTCTATCTAATTTAGTTTTTAAATTATTTAAGTATAAAGTTGAAAAATTTATGTTTTCAGGTTATAACTTGTTTTTATAAAATAATTCTCTTAATATCAAAAATTGGAAAAAATTGTTTATAATAAAAAATGTTTGTATTAAAAAAAGGTACAAATTTTATTTGAACAAATTTTTTCTATCTAATTTAGTTTTTAAGTTATTTAAGGATAAAGTTGAAAAATGACGTTTTGAGGTCATAACTTGTTTTTATACTATAATTTTCTTAATATCAAAGATATGAAAAAAAATTTTATAATAAAAATTGTTTATATTAAAAAAAGGTACAAATTTTATTTGAAACATTTTTTTCTATCTAGTTTCGTTTTTAAATTATTTAGTGATAAAGTTGAAAAATTGACGTTTTAAGGTTATAACTTGTTTTTTAATATAATTTTCTTAATATCAAAAATTAGAAAAAATTATTTACAATAAAAAATGTTTGTATTTAAAAAAGGTAGAAATTTTATTTGAAACATTTTTTTCTATTTAGTTCAGTTTTTGAGTTATTTAAAGATAAAGTTGAAAAATTGACGTTTTAAGGTTATAACTTGTTTTTGTAATATAATTTAATATCAAAAATTAGAAAAAATTATTTGTAATAAAAAATGTTTATATTAAAAAAAGGTATACATTTTATTTGAAACATTTTTTTCTATTTAGATTAGTTTTCGAATTATTTAAACATAAAGTTGAAAAATTGACTCTTTGGGATTATAACTCGTTTTTATAATATAATTTTCTTAATATCAAAAATTAGAAAAAATTGTTTATAATAAAATATGTTTGTAATTAAAAAAGGTACAGATTTTATCTAAAAACTTTTTTTCTACCTAATTTAGTTTTTAAGTTATTTAAGGTTAAAATTGAAAAATTGACGTTTTGACGTTATAACTTGTTTTTGTAATATAATTTGTTTAATATCAAAAATTAGAAAAAATTATTTGTAATAAAAAATGTTTATATTAAAAAGAGGTATAAATTTTATTTGAAACATTTTTTTCTATTTAGTTCAGTTTTTGAGTTATTTAAAGATAAAGTTGAAAAATTGACGTTTTAAGGTTATAACTTGTTTTTGTAATATAATTTGTTTAATATCAAAAATTAGAAAAAATTGTTTATAATAAAAAATGTTTATATTAAAAAAAGGTACAAATTTTATTTGAAACATTTTTTTCTGTTTAGTTTAGTTTTCGAATTATTTAAAGATAAAGTTGAAAAATTGACGTTTTGAGGTTATAACTTGTTTTTATACTATAATTTTCTTAATATCAAAAATTAGAAAAAATTGTATATGATAAAAAATGTTTATATTAAAAAAAGGTACAAATTTTATTTGAAAATTTTTTTTCTATCTAGTTTAGTTTTTAATTTATTTAAGGTGAAAATTGAAAAATTGACGTTTTGAGGTTATAAATCGTTTTTTAAGTTATAATTTTTTTTATGTCAAAGTTAGAGAAAATTGTTAATGACAAAAAATTTTTAGAATTAAAAGAAGTACAAATTTTATTTGAAACATTTTTTTCTATCTAATTTAATTTTTCAGTTATTTAAGGATAAATTTGAAAAATTCACATTTTAAGGTTATATTCAAAACTCTCAATTTTCCATTGATTTAACTTTCCTTATATGCATCATAAAAGTGCTATAATTATGGAAATTTGAATAATATCGAAATTTGTAAAGATATCTGTTTATAAGATAACCAGCCAAGTCTTAATTTGTAAATTGCGTCGTTTTGAGTATGTGTCAGCTTGGACGGTGATCGGTCGTCGTCACAAAATCGGTCCGTGGCGAGGCTTATTTCACCTCGTAAGGTGACGTAAGCCCGAACAAGGTAAACACAAAGCGAAATTTCCATAAATCGCAACGACCGGTGCGGCGCACCTAGTAAAAAATCCATCGGCGGCGGGCAGGTTGCGGGCCGTTTCAAAACTGCACGCAGACGGTCGCCTTTTGCAACAACAACGTTCGCCCGGTTTTTGAAACTTGGCCCGCGGCCCTCCGTCCGCCATTCGCAACCCGATCTGACGACATCCAGCTCCGTCCGTTCAGTTCGTGTGCCAATCGAGAATTTCTCGAATCAACCCAATTATATCGCGGAAAGTACATTCAAGAACCTCTCGGTCATCGAACTTTCATTACTTTGAAACAACATAACGTATTATTTTTTTTTTCTTTTCTAGTACATGAATTGAATACTAATAGTTAATACAATGAGGAGTGTTTATAGTCATGAGGAAAAAGAAAAGTATTCTCTTTGTTTGAATCACTATAACTTCTGAAAGTAACTTTTATATGGTTGGAAAAAAAGTGTTGTTGTTATCAAGTGGCGAAATGATTATTTTTTTTAGTGTCCCTCAGGTGTCGTAATCGTGATTCTATTTGTAAACTCGGGCGCGGATATCGCGTGGTCGAAATCGTGCAACGGTGCATCGACCTATAGCGGAAACGGGCGCTGCGCGCGCACTCTATATCTGGAGTACTAGACGCAAGAGAAATGCGGAAACGTTTGATCGCGGTCGGCTCAGACTGCACTTGTCTACGACGTTGTTTTCCAAGGCTAAGCCGTCTCCGATCCGCTAACTGTACAGTACAATTTTGCACTATTACAACCTTCCGACACGGACATTCATTTAATTCCGTTATACACCCATCGATATCATCACGTTATTTTTCACTTGAAAAGAAAAAAACACTTTTTAAAAAGAATTTTTTACTTTAGCGTATAAAGATATTCATTATAACACTATTTTCAGTATTATAATGATTGATATTATAACACTGATTTTTCATTCATCATACTTTAATAAACTTCATATAACAATGAGTTATTTTAAGACTATTTTAGACACTATTTACCATTAGAAACAGTTTAAATGGTGTTAACCATAAATTTCCATTGTATAATTTTCTTCGTCGAAGTTTACATAACGATAACTCACTTCCCCTTTTTGAAACTTATCACATTTGAATTTCAAATATTCCAATATATACTGCTCGTTGCTTGACTAATGAGCTTTTTGTTATCACACCGTTCCAGGTACTCTATATTATCTTGTTATTTCTATATTGTAACACTTAAAAAGAATTTCCTTTAATTTTTTTACTTTACTTGTTGGAGTGTTTTTACTCCAACTAAAGTTAATTTGAATTTTCTTTGGTTATTTTAAAGGATATTATTAACGAACGATTCTCTTTGTTTCAGAACACAATTACGATTGGAATCTTTAGAAGATGCGGTCGTTTTAGAAGATAACAGTGACCTCCTGCACGATAAACGGGGTTGTCCGGCGTACGTTAGTCCTGAAATATTAAAAGTAGGAGCGAATTATTCCGGAAAGGCGGCAGATATGTGGAGTTTAGGGGTGATAATGTATACCATGTTAGTTGGAAGGTAAATATCATTATTATTAATTTTTCTAATTTAAATTATTAAAGGCATATTCAAACGAGGCGGTTTTGAACACACGTTTAATCTTACGCTTATTAATATGCGTTTTGATGTATATGTTAGGTGGAAAGAACGAACACCCCCAATGAGCGAAAAAACCATTCACAATGCCTTATGGTCTCTTTAATTCGTTTACAGTGTTGTGGCACGAGTAAAAATAGCCACAACGTATTGTGACTTACTCAAAAAGGATGACATGGTTTGAAAATGATGAGATAACTCGTAGTCGGTGTCCTAGCAAAGAACCCAATCTACGAATTATCTCGTAGTTGGCAGTCAACCTGTTAAAATTCTAAGATTGCTACTTTAGAACAACTCTAAAAAGTTTTTTAGAATGCTGCCGTTGATACATTACAATTTGGACACTTCTTAATCTTCGAAACACTTCAAGAGTTTTAATAATTGCCACAACGCGTATTATTGAAGCCATGATGAGAATTTTGCTTTATGACTTTTTTCGCTAAGTCACCACACGTTGTGACAATTTTTACTAGTGTCATAACACGAATATCCCGTTGTGCTCGATTTAAAGAGACCATAACGCGTTGTGTATGATTTTTTCGCATATTGAACGTTTTCGCTCTTTGCACCTAACATATACACATTTTAGTAGGAGTGTAAATACAGACTCAAGCGTTAAATGTCTGACAAATGCGCGACTAGATTTTTGTTACAGCGCACGTTTTATGAAATCTATCACTTGTACATTTGCCAATAGAAAGCGTACAATTAATTGCCCGTTCAAAAAACGCCTCGTTTGTGCAGGAGCTTAATGTATAGGTTACTTGAAGACTCAATTTTTAATAAAATTCAAATATTGATGCCATCTACTAGCAAATTTTCTACTACTAGAAAGCTTTGATTCTATTCAATCGCTCATGCTATAAATAAGCTCAGTCAGAAGTTATTTTACTTTGTAATATTGTCGAACAGATGCCAAAAAAGGCGCCATGCCACAGCGGTAGTGAGTAAGAAAGAGTTGAGTCAAATTAAACGAAATCTTTACGTGTCTGGTATTTGTTTTCATTCGTCATTGGTAAATGTATACATCCCGTAAAGTATTGGGAAATTTTACATTATAAAAAAGCCTTTAATCTTATCATAGAGGGTGTTTTCGTATTTTCTTTGCGTAGTAAAGAGCTTCATTTGACTTTTTGTGACAATTTTTTTCAAATTTAAGGAAACAACGAAATGTACTGAATTTTCTTTTTGTTTCTTGACTACCTAAATAATGGCGTGATCGCCGTCTTCAGGTCTATCGCTAATGAAATAACATGAATGTAGATATAATACGAATGTTACAAATTAATTACATATTCACTGTCACAAGCTTTAAAACATGGATTAACCACGTGTTACCAAACAAAAAATTTTTTACAATACGGATCGAAAGACTTCAAAATTATAAAAATTTTACAAAAATGAACAAATTTCAAAATATTCCATGCTGTGAATTTCAATAGGAAAGTATGAAAATATTAAAAATTATTAAGATTACTTCCAGCTTCACTGCTATATATTTAACAGAATTTCTGTCAAAGTTTCCTACTCATCGTTCCATTAGTTCGAAATAAAAAAATGATAAGAAACATAAAACCTACGTTTGTTTGTCTGTAGTGTTCATTTGTAAACTATGAAAAAATCTAACCCGACTTTCAATTAAAAAATTTTAGGAAAATTTTGGTTTCATGATGTTAAAATTACTCTATCGTTTCCAAATTTTATAAGAAAGCCTAAAAATCGATTCCAATTACGGCAAAACTTTCTTCTTTCTTTTGCAAAAATAATCATAAGGCCACAACTTCTCATTCTTAGAATTAGTAGTCAGTATGATGCTAACTTAAGCGATCATTTAAAAACAATCATTCTTTCCAAACAGAAATGAATCTAAAAGTTTAAGAGAAATTTTGAAATTAAAATGTTCAGATTAAAAATTTATTTGATTAGAAGATATGTTGCAAATTTGAGTTGGAAGTAAGTGAGATTTTAATCCTAACTAAAATTATTTTGATTCTATCATCTCCAAATTTAATAAGCAAGCTGAAAAATTGATTCCAAATACGGCGAAGGAAGTTTCTTTCTTTTGCAAAAATAACTGTAAGACCAGATCTTCTCTAGTCTCATAGTTAGTAGTCAATATGATTCTAACTTAAGCGGTTACTTAAAAAATCATTCTTTACTTGATTAGAAGATGGGTTTCAAATTTGAGTTGGAAGTAAGTGAGATTTTAATTCTAATTAAATATATCTTGACTCCATCATCTCCAAATTTAGTAAGCAAGCTGAAAAATTGATTCCAATTACAATGAAACAGGTTTTTTTCTTTTGCAAAAATAATCATAAGACCATAATTTCTCATATTCTCATAGTTAGTAGTAGTCAATATGATTCTAACTTAAGCGATCATTTGAAAAAAGTCATTCTTTCCAAACATACATGAATCTAAAAGCTTAAGAGAAATTTTTCAATTAGATATTTACATTAAAATTTTCCTTGATTGGAAAAAAGATGGGTAGAAAGTTGAGTTGGAAGTAAGTGAAATTTTAATCCTACTTGAATTTATCTTGAATCAAACCAAACCCAACTCAATTTATTAAACTTGATGTTCAAAATTTCTAGAATCTAGACATTAACAAGTTACTGTGCATTCATCTTCTGGTAAAACTCTAATTGAATACTCTTTTGAGGTTACAAATATTTTGAGAAGCGAATTTTAGTTTATTCGCGTTAAAGACACGATTTCTTTTGATCTGTTGAGATCCAAATCCTTAACATTAGATAACACAAGGTGAGTTGGAAGGAACGCTCCAAACTCAAGAAATTGGAATAACATTTCACTTATAAAACTAAATCAAAAGAAATAACATCTTATAATCCAAGCATTAATTTGGTTTTCGATCAAAGATTCGCTATATCCTCAAATAACTCAAATACTAAGACAGGTACAAAATTAATGAACATAGAAATTGAAATTAAAATGAATGTACACCTTTAAATCATCCCAACCCAACATAATGCTAAAATTCTAGAAAAATTTTTAAATGAGAATTGTTAAAGTAAATAATAACAGCTTATTATTCAAATATTCATTTGATTTTCGATCAGAGTTCCATTTACATCCACAAATAACTCGAATTCTAAGCCAGGTACAGAATTAATGAACATGGAAATTGAAATTAAAATGAATCTGTTAAGTTTTTAAATCATCCCAACCCAACATAATGCTAAAATTCTAGAGAAATCTTTAATAAATAAGAAATATAAAAATTCCACTATCTCTAAAATTATTAAATAATATAATTTCAATGTTTATCAGAATTCTCAAGTTATAAAGATACTTCCATATCTTGATGTTATATATTTTTTTCTTATTATCTCAAACTTGTATTAAAATATGGATAATGTTTGAATTAGAAATGTTAAAATTACTGTCACTTTATCCTAGTTAAATTTAAACTATTTTATAACATGAAAACTTAAAAGACCTTTTAACAAAAAAATTAAATAATTTCAACCTAACTTAATCCCAATTTTTTTTTTAATTTAAGAAATATGAATAATACAACATCAATGGCTAATTAATTTTTTTTTTTAATTTTAATTATCCCAAATCCAACCTAATTTAATAATTCAAGAGGAATCCCTAAATTACCCAATTATCTCAAAACTTATTAATAAACATGATTTAAAATTAAAAATTTTCTTAACTTGAGATAAACATCTAAACTTATTAAGAAAAAAAAAATATTATTCGTCTCGTCCAACCGAGCAAGTCCAATTATCAATGCCCTCAAAGGGGGTAAATCACCGTCACACCTTACGCACCGCTGCTCACCCCATTTTCTAACCTTGAATTAAATGAAGACGCGTGTCTTATGAATTTAAAATTATTTCTACTTTAACCACTTATCGAATCTTTCTTTCCTTCCGTTTCTTTAAGAAAGCCGGATAAAAAAATAAAATAAAAAAATAAAGATAAAGAAGTAAAACGCTAACGTCTTTTCTCGAAACACTTGTGCGCGACATGTGCACGTAAGGTGGAATAATTATTAACCCCCTAAAGTCGAACTCTTGATGCACCTGTGTTCCTTTCGAGAACAACATATGGTTTTGAACGTTATACGCATGATAGCTTGGGAACAAGACGTTCTTTATAGAGGGGTTGAAATCGAACGAGCGACGGTTTTTTCCCCTTTTGTCTTTGTCGGTGTTTATGTGTGTGGTGAGAAAATATTTTTGCCAAGAAAACGGTTATTTTTTTCAAGGTAAAATAGTCGGTTAAAAAAATGTTTATTCATCATCGATTGGATTTTTTGTAATGAATTAAATATGATTTTATAATTAATTCCTATTGTATATGAAGGATTCTAAAGGTGTCAATGAAGTAGTCAATAATTTTTAAAAAAATCGTAAAAAATCGATTTTTAGAATTTTTGAACTGAT
Source organism: Digitonthophagus gazella (assembly GCA_036711955.1). NCBI lineage: Eukaryota > Metazoa > Arthropoda > Insecta > Coleoptera > Scarabaeidae > Digitonthophagus > Digitonthophagus gazella. The sequence goes on from JASCIT010000007.1 coordinate 12,903,140, forward strand.
TTTTTTTCTAAATGAAACTAAAAATATTACGGTTTTAATTAAAAAAGATCGTTTTATTCTAAATGTTGTCAAAAAAATTAAAAAAATTTTCAAAGTTGGTAAAAATTTTTTCACTTAACCTCACTTTAAAAAAAAATGACCAACTTTAAAAAATCGCCCAGACTTTATTTATATGAATTAAGAAATGATTTATGGTTTAAATGAAATTTAAAAGATTCTATTTTTAATTAAAAAAGACCATTTTATTCTAGAATTTGTCAAAAAAATTTAAAAAATTTTTAAAGTAGGTCAAAATTTTTTTTACTTAACCTAACTTTAAAAAAAATTGACCAACTTTAAAAAATCGCCCAGACTTTATTTATATGAATTAAGAAATGATTTATGGTTTAAATGAAATTTAAAAGATTCTATTTTTAATTAAAAAAGACCATTTTATTCTAGAATTTGTCAAAAAAATTTAAAAAATTTTCAAAGTTGGTAAAAATTTTTATTACTTAACCCAACTTTTTAAAAAAATTGACCAACTTTAAAAAATCGTCCAGACTTTATTTATATGAATTAAAAAATGATTTATGGTTTAAATGAAACCTAAAAGATTCTATTTTTAATTAGAAAAGACCGCTTTATTCTAGATGTTATCAAAAAATTTAAAAAAAATTTCAAAGTTGGTAAAAATTTTTTTCACTTAACCTAATTTTTCCAAAAAATTTGATAAACTTTAAAAAATCGCTCAGACTTTATTTATATGAATTAAGAAATGATTTATGGTTTAAATAAAACTTAAAAGATTCTATTTTTAATTAAAAAATACCGTTGTATTCTAGAAGTTGTCAAAAAAATTAAAAAAATTTTCAAAGTTGGTAAAATTTTTTATCACTTAACCTAACTTTTTAAAAAAAACATGATCAACATTAAAAAATCGGCCAGACTTTATTTTTAGGAATTAAAGAATGATTTATAGTTTAAATTAAACCTAAAAGATTCTATTTTTAACTAAAAAAGACCGTTTTATTCTAGAAGTTGTCAAAAAATTTAAAAAGATTTTCAAAGTTGGTCAAATTTTTTATCACTTAACCTATCTTTAAAAAAAAATTGACCAACTTTAAAAAATCGCCCTGACTTTATTTTTAGGAATTAAAACATGATTTACAGTTTAAATAAAACTCAAAAGATTCTATTTTTAACTAAAAAAGACCGTTTTATTCTAAAAGTTGTCAAAAAATTTAAAAAAATTTTCAAAGTTGGTCAAATTTTTTATCACTTAACCTAACTTTTTAAAAAAATTGACCAACTTTAAAAAATCGCCCTAACTTTATTTTTAGGGGTTAAAAAATGATTTATGGTTTAAATGAAATTTAAAAGATTCTATTTTTAATTAAAAAAGACCCTTTTATTCTAGATGTTGTTAAAAAAATTAAAAAAATTTTCAAAGTTGGTAAAAATTTTTATTATTTAACCCAACTTTTTAAAAAAATTGACCAACTTTAAAAAATCGCCCAGACTTTATTTTTAGGAATTAAGAAATGATTTATGGTTTAAATGAAACCTAAAAGATTCTATTTTTAACTAAAAAAGACCGTTTTATTCTAAATGTTGTCAAAAAAAATTGAAAAATTTTCAAAGTTGGTAAAAATTTTTATCACTTAACCTAATTTTAAAAAAAAAATTGATCAACTTTAAAAAAACGCCCAGACTTTATTTTTAGGAATTAAAACGTGATTTATGGTTTAAATGAAACCTAAAAGATTTTATTTTTAATTAAAAAAGACCGTTTTATTGTAGAAGTTGTCAAAAAAATTAAAAAAATTTTCAAAGTTGGTAAAAATTTTTTTAAGTTAAAAAATGATTTTTTTGATTGTCTGTTAAAAATCGATTTTTAGTTTTTTCCAACTAATTTTTTTTCTAAATTTAAAACATTTTGCTTCGTTATACATTTAATTTTTTATAGATATAATGTTTTTAGAAGAAAAAAATTTCCTTTCTTAAAACATTAAAGCCTCGTAAGCTTTTACACCTGCCTATGAATTAATTAACAAACTTCCATTGCTTATACTAGCCCTTTTAAAGTGTTCCCTCACCTTTCCTTCATCTTTTTTTGTATCGAAAGCACCTGCTCGAAAAGTCTACAAAAAAGAACTTGAAAAAAAAATCAAGAAGATGAGCCCGCAGGTTCGACCCCGGACACGTTATCACAAGATCGGGTAGTACTACCGTGGAAAGAACGGGTTTGTGCGTGCACCTGTCCTCGACCCATACCTCTAGCTCCTATAATCTTCGTGAAAAAGGGCCCCAATTCACCTGTTCGCTTATATCACGGCTGTGGCAGCCGACATGTGGCTAAAAATCGAAAAAACAAAACGACCTACACGTGGCAGGTGCCACGGAAAAAGGTTGTTTCCGATGCGGGATACTCTTAAAGTTTTCGTTTTGTTGCCGCGTGCGTAAATTCTTTGTTGGTGATTTTATAAAAAATACTTTTAACAGTCGTGTAGGGGCGAAATTACCGTTTAATTGTAATTTATAGCCACATTATGGATGTAAGTGTGGATGTAAGGAAAAGATGTATTTTACTGGTTCATTAGAGACTTGTTTGTTCCTTCGAGTCTTGTAATTTAGAAAAGTTAAACTCGCTTGATTGGTTATCGTTTTAAAGGAAGTAATAAAAGTGTAATAAAGAAAAGAGTAAGTAATTAAAAGATAAGATAAGTGACGAAATTTTGTAATAAAAACAAACGTATTTGGGACTTTATTTAATTGGATGTCTGTTATTGAATATTTGAGTATTTATCGAGATTATTTATCATCAATGGGATATTTATAAATTTAGCAATTATTCCAAAGTACTTGTTAGTAGTAGTGTTATTTGCTAATAATTTATCGTATTTTGATTATTTATTAATCGCGGGGGAATATTTTTGTTTAGCGCCAATTAATGAATATTACGAAAGTGTTTGGTCCAAGTTTGGATTTTCCAAATTTTATATGAGTTAATCTACTCATTATACTATTTATGTTAAAAGATAAAAACATATAATACACATTCAACTGACTTGAATTAGATTGAAAACGGATTAGGATTGAATATTTGGTTTTGTCTGGAAATATTTGATATTTTGTGATACTGAACTTAATTTATAGGAGACATTCAGTCAAACCAGCAATAAGCAACTAGCAATTGATAATTCGCAATATGGCCATTTGGTGAACACTTTACATAAAATTAAATTATGTGTGTAGCATTGGGACAATTCAATTGGCGCAAATACATAAGCGATATCGAATTGCTCGTTGCCTGAGGCACGTCTTCCACTGATGCAACAAGCAACTAGCAACCAGAAACAAGCGATATTATCACTTGATGACATTTTACATAGATTTAAAGCTAAAATTTCATATTGAAGCAATTCTCCTATCGCGTTTTTATTTGCGATTTCGAATTGTTCCAATATGAGAAACATAATTTAATTATATGTTTAATCTTAGCCCACATGGTGCAAGACTATGGGGAAAACGACGATGAAATTTTCGCTGTCTTAAAACAACAGACTTGTAGTTGCTCAAATAATTAGTTACAATAATTCCACGTTCTTCAAACGTGCATTGATCTGTTCCTTGCCAACTAATTCCCTCTTTGAGAGAAAATTTGTTGAATGATCGATATTTCACTAGTTGCAACTGAAGAAATAAAATTTTGAAGAAATATGTACTCACATTGGTAGTAAAATTTTATTATCATCTTATATGTTTCAGTTCAAACAAGTTGTCATTACAAAATTGGACATGACAATGTATTACACTGTCCAAGTGTTTGTATGGGGTTAGAAATACTGTTGATATTGCCAAATTAAAAATTTTTGTGTTAAGTTTTGGATAAGATAATCAAATTTTGTCTCTGGAGATCGAGTGAACTGAAACATGTAAGACAACAATAAAATTTTACTACCAATAAAAGTACACATTTCTTCAAAGATTTATTTCTTCAATTCTCTATCTGTTTACAACATAAATATCGAAGCATACTAATATTTGAAGCTACTTGTAAAAATTATGATATGTTTACATCATGACATTACTTTTGCCATCCTAGTAATAAAAGAAATTGATATATGAATCCATTGATTTCAATTAATTTGATTGATTGATTGGTTGATTGGGTTGGTCATTCAATTAATTTGAAATTAATTAGGTTGAGTTGGAATTAAGTCAAATTTATGGAACAAAAAACTTATTTAACTTTACTTATCATAATACATCTTCCAATAATAATTATAAACTGTTTAACTTTGATACTAGCTAAAGCTCAATTTTTAAAGTTGAGATAAAAAAATATCGTATTAACCATAGTTCTCGATTCCGTTTTTGGCTTTGGTCGGGAAGTGCTTGTATTTTTCCCAATATGAGATATATATCTTTATAAATCAAGTTTATTATAATTCATGAGTGGTTTATTTATAGTTATTTTGTTAATTACATTTACCGTGGAACTAGTGATGACTGTACTTTCAATATTTTACTGAAGATTGATTTACTGTTCTTACACGTGTTTTCATTTACACTCAATGACTGGGCTATAAGAGCTAGTTTTCAAATACCATTATCTTACCTTTATTTTAAGAAGAAGAAAAAGAACCATAGCTCATAGGCATATTATAGAAAATTTCCAAAGGTATCAAGAGATTTATTAACTTAAATTAATTCATTTAACATGTGATAATTAATGACGTGAACTAATAACAACTTTGTTGACATGTTTTAATGCAACTAACATCCAATGTTTGAAAATTATAGGTTTTTACTTACCATCGGTGCCCAAAAAATTTTGGAACACCGAATTTTTTTTTATTGTATATCATACTTTGGATTTGTCAGTTAATTGAGATTTAATATGTTAAACCTACAAAACTAACATAATAAAATTATTATTATATCTAATTTGCCAGAGAATGTTAAGCAAACTATTGAACGTCTTCGAGATGAACTATACATATGCATGCTATAGCCCCCGAAAGAAAAGAAATTGGAGTACAAATAGAATACCAAAAAACTCTGATTCACGAAGACTAAATGCTACAAGCAACGAAGAAGACGTACAGTTAGTACAGTACATTCCACAAAATCCATTTGAATCGGTAGTTGTTGTTATCTCTTTGAGGGTTGGTGATTGGCTTAATGTACCACTTCGAATTTTGACATTTGTGCTCGCTGGTACACAAAACAAACCATTTTTTTTAAATTTCTACTCCTTTTGCTGTACAGTGGTTGAGAGCGCGTACCACTTCACCATTTGAAAGCTCAGGTTATGCATTTTGCTAATCTCTTAGATGACACAACATCTTTGTTGTGCCCACTTTGGGTTTTTTTATTTGAAAATGTCCGCCCCTCAAAGAGTTAAATGGGAAACAGACTTTCCTGCCAGCGTCAAAAATATTTTTGAAGCTTGAAACGCAATTAGCCGGGAATTTGCAAAAGTAGTATTTTCTATGCCCCTGAGTTTACAAAATGTTGTGGTAAATAATGGGCAGATGACAAAATATTAGATTTCGAGTTTCGATAATCGCTTTCATTTACCTATTTTCACTGTCACTTTATATTCTTCTAACCTTTCTCTAAAAAGCCCGATTTAATCGGCATAAATATGGTTGTTGTTGTTAGCCCTAAGCTAAAGGATAGGTAATCAGATTTGGGAATTTAGCCTTTATGACTCCCAAACACTTGAGTAAAAAATATATAACACGTGATTCAAAAGAAAACTTGAATTAAATCATGAAAATACTATCACAAATAGATGCACGTTGAGATCGATGTACAAAATACATTTAAACAATTCACTCATGACTTGAACTAAACTAGATAATTAAAGATATTTCAAAAATTGGACGAACACAAACACTTCATCCGTTCCCAACCAGAGCCGGAAACAGAATAGATAAATCTGTCTTTAGTCTTTATAATAGGAGATTTAGTTCAGAATAAAAACCATTCCCATCATGTGACATCAATCACAAAGATCATACCAAAGATACGACGTAAATATTCCAAAAATAAACCACGTCCGGAAAAAAAATGTCCAGCGCGTCATCAATTAATTGTGTTATTCTCAACCGGTATTTTCAGCCTTTATCTCTCTCTCTCTCTATCACGCACAATTAGATAAAAAAAATTAATTGACGTATGTGGAAAGAAAGAGGACATGTAATGACGCATGAAACGTCTTTCACAAGACGAGGTTGGGTTCGAGAAAGAATAAGACAAAATAATTCAATTGTGAGGTTGAAACAAATTTTTTGGTGAATTTCGTTTCTTAAATTTTTTATTGAACTTTAACATTTTGACTGAGAATTTTACTCAGAAACTATGTCATATCACCGGCTATTATTTTGTAATTGATGAGTTAACTCGACACTGATCAACAATGTGTTAGCAAAAAGCTAAAATGAAATCTTTTTATCTACTACCGCATTAACACCAAGCTTTTATAGTCTGTACATCACTATTACAAACTTCTGACCGAGCGTATTTATAGCATAATCGATAGAACGAAATCAAAGCCTTGGAAATTTTCTAACAGATGACACCAATATCTCAATTTTGTGAAAAATTAAATAACTCCTTGTATACCTTTAGTTTTCAAATATGTAGCCAACAATAAATTTTTTGTGAAATCTATTTTTTTCAAAAATAAATCTCTTAAATTGTAATTTACTTTAACTCTGAAAAAAAAATTTTTTTTTCTTTAATCAAATCTAATTCTAACTCAATTCACATCAATCTCAATTATGTCAATTTATCTTACAATTAACACTGTTGACCGGGAATTTTACTTAATGACGAATTAACTCGTCATCGGTTAGCAACGTTTTGGTATGAAAATACAAGTTAACTCACCGGTCAGTAAAGTGTTAAATTAATTTTATTTATTGATCTATTATTAAAAAATATTTTAGAAAATTTGATTTTAAATAAATAACTAAAAATCTTTTTTCTTTATTTCAGATATCCATTTAACGATCCAGACCACACAGTTCTCTTCGCGAAAATCACAAAAGGTCATTTCGTAATACCCGATTGCATATCGTCGCGAGCGAGATGTCTAATAAGATCGTTACTGAGAAAAGAACCTTCGGAACGGCTAATTTCCGAAGACATCCTATTCCATCCTTGGCTGGCGAAAGAAGACCGAGATTGGCAGGCGAGAGCTTGCGATCAACTAGTGCCAGAGTCCTGTTTCTACGACCAGGACGATCAGGATTAGATGCGAAGAAAACGAGAGCGAATTGTGATCCTTAGTTATTTGTTTTGTTTTTTTTTTTATATTACGTTAAACGTTGTTGAAACTCCAGAGCTGTGCTGTTTTTTGTTTTAAATTTACACTTCGATCTTCCACTTAAATAAGTATAAATTGAGCAATTCGATTTAATTTTTAATTAATCTTTTTAATTGGCAAAAAATTGAGTTATCTTTTTGCTTAAAGTACAAATTGATGATCTTTTTTTTTCGGATGGTTTTTTTATATAAATATTTCTTTATATATTTCTTCAAAATTTGGCATCACGATTGTTTATAAAAAACCTTTAAAGCTTAGGTATTTATTACTCTTTTTCTTACTTTTTTTTTGTAAAAAAAAGAAACTTATTAAAGACTGATTATAAAACTCCCAACTATCTAATTAATTATTGTACAAAACGATATCTTCCCCCCTTTGCTTTTTTGTTCCCCCAAGATATCGTTTCGAACAATAAAATCCGAGCATCTTAATCATAAATAACCTACTTTTTAATGATAAAGAAATAATATATTACTGTTGATGTTTATTAATTTATTATTACACGCTAAATTATATGACCAAAAGATAAAGATAAAGATGCGTAAACTAAACTATTATTAACTAAATGGGATGTGTAAAATATCTATAATGTTAAGTAGACGTTAGATAAGAAATAAAATGTAGTCGTGATGCGCTAATATTGGGAAAAGATGGAAAAATGCCGAGCAAGCAAAGGAACTAGTGAGATAGTGATCTCTTGAAAATAAATTGTGTTAGAACGAAATCTATTTTGTATACTAGGTACCAAAAAAAATTAAAAAAAGTTCCCTCTTTACGTCGTTCGATGTTATTTATACTAAAAAAAAAAACGCAATTTTCCGATTTGTATATATGTATCTTTATAATCGATGTTTTTAATTATTATTATTATTATTATTATTGTAAATGTTGTACAAAGTTATCTAGATATTGTAAAAAAAAACCGGTTCCAGTCAGAGAAAAAACGATTTAAACGATTACAGTCACTACGTTTGTTGGTTTGTGATCATCGAGGAGAAAAATAAAAACGTTTTCTTTCTGTATAAAATCATTCTTTTATTTGATTCTTTTATTTCTTTCTTTACTTCCTCGTACTCTCATTCTCAAATTCCCTTTTGAAGTATATCGCGTTAAATGGAAAATTGTACCGAGCCCGTAGTATAATATAATACTAGAACAGGTGTTCGTTTTACCTGTCCGCTCTTGTTTCCACTTAAATGTTGAAACAAAGGGTCAAGCACCTGCAAGAAGTGCCAGTACAATGGCGCCGATTTTACGCTTACACCCCGCGCTTTCAAAGCCTCAAGGTTATACGGAAAGAAAAGCGACCGTTCGATATTCAGCTTTCATAAATAAACGCGCCCGTTCTCGCTGAAAGAACTGATTGGATCCGCGCAAAAACTCTTTTGCCGACGACGATGGAAATTAACTTCGGCGCGTTAAATTTTAATATCCTCAACTTCACGGTAAGTTTAAACGAGTTTTTCAAAAGTTTTCATGTTGTTCATTTCAGGTTATTTTCCCCCATGACGCAAGAAAATTGCCTCTTTAAAATAAAATAAAAATTAATAAATTAAAAATGTGTTTTGATTATTAAATATTCTTTAAGTTTATTAAAAATATTTTAATTTGAATATAAACACGACTATAATCGGATTATAAATGAAGAAGTTTGAATGTCACATCGATTAAAAAATTCTGATCGTCGATTGTAAGGATTAAAAAAATCAATTAGGAGGAATTTGTTTAAGCGATAAGGGTTATATTTATACCCAAATGAAAGTAAATTTAATTTTTTAACGATCTTTAATGAAAATTTTATTCTAAAATTATTTTAAAAAAGTTGAATCCTTAAATATTCTCAAAAATTATTAAGAATCCTTAAATTTAAATACAAATACGATTATATTTCAATTAAAAGCAACTGCGGTAAAAACAGTAACTACAGTTTGAAAAGTAGTGGGTCCATAGCACCTACAACCACGAGTTCTTGTGCTACGCCCTACCTCCTAAATTCCTCATCTTTTTTCGATTCTCACGCCAGAAATGGAAACTTTTCGGTTTCATGGGTTTTCGTCGAAGATTTGAAAAGATGTGGTTTGGTGGCGACAAAACCTCCCGTTCGTGAGTTACGCCCTATCTCGTAAATCCTTCGCTTTTTCGCGTTTTTTGACCACAGAAATGGGTTCTCCGTCGAGGTTTTGAAATACTCTGGTGGACAGTTCGAAAAGTTAAGGTTTGGTGGCCCTATGAGCTCCCGTTCGCGAGCTACGCCCTATCTTGTAAACCCTTCACTTTTTCGCGGTTTCGCGGCTCGAAAATCAAGATTTGGTGGCCCTATGACCTCTCGATCGCGAGATACGCCCTGTCGTAAACCCTTCGCTTTTTCGCATTTTTGGCCGAAGAAATGGACTCTCCACGCCGACCTAAAATCGCTGTGACGGCCGGCTCCCAAATCAAGGTTTGGTGGCCCTATGACCTCTCGTTCGCGAGCTACGCCCTATCTCGTAAACCCTTCACTTTTTCACGTTTTTGACCCCAGACACAACAAATTAATATTTGTTGTAATATCTTTTTAATGAGACGGAATAAAAATTTGAAATTTAGTACGCACATTTGACTTGACATACCCTTTAAAAGCACCTTAAAAAAATTGCTGATGACGTCATATCTCAGATTTAGGACACGCTGTATAAAATTTTCTTACATGAAAAATAGGACAGATTAAAATACTAATCGACGTGTTCGAGCATATTTCCGAAAAAAACAATGTATTTGGTTTAGTGAATTTATTCCAAGTTAGAGACTCACACTGTATACGGATAATGTTTTATATGTAGCTCTTAAACCACAATCGAAGATTCAGATCAACTTTTGAACCAAATTTCTCAACTGGAAATGGTACTTTACCTGAACCCTAAGCCAATTCTCTACCTATAAACTTGTACTTTAAGGGGAGATATCAGTGTGACAGGCTGAAAAATGAGGTGTTTTTTGGGATTTTTTTTCTTTTAAACGGCTGTATCAAATTATTTGGGATTTTGTCTATTAATTATTGAAGCATTAAAGTACGCAAGGAAATTTTCTTTGAATTTATATTACGATCTATGAAGCAGGGGAGCAGTCGTAAAATGACGTCTCAGAAAAAAGACCTCCCGACGGTTGACAACATTAGAGCCACAGCAAGCATCTGAAATGAAAAATTCGAAAAGATTATTAAATTATAATAGTATAGCTATCGCAGCATCGTAGAAAATTTGAAAATTTTGATTTAAAAAGAAATGGTGGCCATTAAAAAAAAAAAATCGGATTTTACACGAAAATTTTGCAGTAAATCGTGAATAAAAAAAAAAGTAAAGAATTTAAAAAAAACTTCTACGATGCAACGATAGCGATAAGTTTTCTGAAGAGAATCCATGTTGAATAAAGTCGATTGGACAAAATTTAACAGAGTAATGCTGTCAACCAGGTAAAAAAACATGGTTTCGAGAAAAACGCGTTTAAAGTTTTGAGAGGATAAAATTGAATGATGTAACTTGAATATTAATATAAAACAAGTTCTTATCGATTATTCTGCTATCCCTGGACCATATAGAAGTTCATTTGCGTCCAACAATAATGTTTCCTCCTCCTCAAGTCGGTTTAAAGCACTTAAGTCTTAACTTTTCGGTCGATTTCGTGGCAATAATTGAACAGTTTCTTGCCGATGGAGGTTCCCAAGTCCTCAACAACATTCAACAAAGCCACGTGACCATCGTTGAATATGATAGTAGCCAAATTAGCAGCTGTTTTGACTACTTGGGCGCCACAAAAACACAGTCTTCTATAGACTGCTTTGAAAGCGTCGACGCTTGACGCCAATTTCGAATACTTCTAAGCCGAATATTATTTAAACATTTTGTAGGCATATTCTTAAAGGACAAAACTAACTGTTTAAGCAAAAAAAAAATCGAATTTTTTTTTTCACACTGATATCTCCCTTTAAATAAAAATAAAGGAATAGGTCGTTATATTATAAGCCATAGTAATCATAAAAAACATTCAGATGTTAAATGTTAATTAAATCGCGTAACCGGAAGTGGTAGTTTGCCTAAACGTATACCCTTTCTTTGGTATAAAATATGCAGTTCAAGTTAAATACTTATTATGTCTTTTCCATGAAGAAGAACCTTATGTACGGTATTTGGCATGTTGTATCATGGATATTTTTTAACAAAAATTTTTGAGTTTTTAAACCATACTGCTCAAATGCCTCAATATCTACCTATGTTATGGTTACAATTAATTGTTTCCAAAATAACTGAAAATCTGTGGATTAAATTCTCATCCACATTGGTAATCTCATCAGTTAGTTTTGTGTCTTCAAAAAATGAGATGTGTTTCCATCATTTGTTGTACCTGTACCTTGCTTCATACAATCTACTTGCAACCTCAAGCGTTCTCTAAAGTTGTCTTGTTTTTCTTTCTTCCTTTTTTTCTTTTAATGGTTTCGTTTTGGAATTGGTTCTCCACGCTAAGAAAGGCATATTATACGCAACATGAAAAATACATTCCATAAATTTTATATGTGTGTGAAAACTAGATATGCCGAATCTGTATGAATCTTCGCTGCTAATTCGGGTTTTTATAGCGCTAAGATTGTTCATCTGTGAGGGCTTTGCCCCACAAATCACACTACTACTCTTGATGTTTTTAAATTAAAACCAACCTTTTTGATTGTACAGATAATACAAAGTTACTTGAGTCACCATTATGGGTATTCGGTGGTTTAATCAGAATTGAAAGCTCGAATAATTAAAATTCTGATAAAACATGGAAATTTGCTAAATAAAAACAAAAGCGCAGACATGAACTGCAAAATTTTGCTGAAATGTGTTAAGTATAAATTAGTCCATATGTAGATATAAAGAGTTGCTTGGCGGCACTTGGCGCAAACAAGTTCTAACCAAAAAAGTGCATAAAATCAACTATTTTCTTAAACATTTACCTATCGATATAACAGAAAAATAAATAAATTTTTATTGCTGAATCCGTTATCATTGACTCAAATATATGTGTTTTAAATAATAACCAATATAATTTTAAAATATGAGACTGACGCGATAATATTATGGGTTCTCATGAGCTATTATAACGATCTGATTAACTATACTTAAAACGTACAAATTTAAACTTTCTTATAGATAAACTATGTTGTTAAGAGACGTGGCTTTTGTTGATCCTAAACCTTAAGAGTTTTAAGAATTGATTTATAAACATTTTTTTATTAATACTGAAAGTCAAAAAACTGTTTTTTCCGCTCATTGACGTGATTCTGACAGGAGAAATGGAACCTCTCTTTGGTTTCATGGGCTTTCGTCGAAAGTTCGAAAAATCGTGGTTCGGTCGCGCTTAAACCTCGCATTCAGAAGCTACGCCCTATCTCGTAAACCCTTCACTTTTTCGAGATTCTAACCCTAAAAACAGATGTTCCCTTTGTTTTCAAAGGTTTTAGTAAAGAGTTTGAAAAGTCGCGGTTTCATCCTTTTAGAACAGTGATGGCGAACCTTTTTGAGAAATGGGTAAAATTTTGTTAATTGTATTTGTTTAGTGCTTCCTCGTGGGTCACTAATCAAAAATCACTTGGAAAAAAGGAAGGTCATTACTTGAATCCTTCTTAGAAAAAGTCATGAAACACAGTCGACGTTAAAAAAAAAAGTCTTGATGCACAAGTGGACATTTTTCTATATTATAAAATCGCTTCATAGCCGGCCCTTTGTGGGTCACTTAAAAGGTTTGTGTGGGTCACTGTCTGACCCGCGGGTCATAGATTCGCCATCACTGTTCTAGAACATCGCTTTCGCGAGCTATGCCCTATCTGGTAAACCCTTCATTTTTTCGCGATTGTGGCTCCAGAAATGGATTCCCCTTTTGTTTTCAAGGGTTTTAGTGGAAAGTTCGAAAAACCAAGGTTCGGTTCTGCTAGAACTTTTCGTTTGCGAGCTACGCCCTTCAAAATTTAATTCTCCCTTTTGTTAAGTCTTTAGTGGAAAGTCCGAAAAATTACTCATCCGCGATTCTGCGCTGTAATTAGTTAGTTCAATGCAAGCTGAGTATAAAAAAAGACGGCACTGCTCGTTTACAAGTTTATTATGTACAGGTATCCCGAAATAATGTTGGTATACTGAAGGGAGTAAATCTAGAAAAAAAATATGAATAGTTCATATGAACATGTGTCCGAAAATTTTTCCCAAAGGAACTACAATTCTTTGAAGATGAGAATGATTGTACAGTGAAATCTCCCTTGCGTGGACATCAATTGGACCCACCAAAAGTGTCCGTTCAAGAGGGGTGTCCGCTTAAGATAAATGCGAAATAATTGTATGAAAGTCGGACGGTTCCACGAAAACTGTCTGTCCAAGGGGGGGTGTCCGTTCAAGAGGGGTGTACGCGAAGGGGAATTTCACTATATATTCTTTTCTAGTTATTTCACTTATCGTATAGAGTTAGTTCATGAATTTTACGATGAACAAGCTTTGGTACTGAGGTTGAGGAGCGTACTTAAAGTCCCATATTTTTTTTGTTGATTATTTTCTGAAAATTTGATCTCAAAATTGGAATGTTTATACAAAAATACACAAAAAAATTATTAACACACGGTGTATTATTATGCAACGTTTTTAAGAAATTCAATGATAATGCGGTAGCGAGCCTAAAATTTTGTTCATAAAAGTTTTAAACACAGTAGGTGCGCACCATACTATTTATCGTAGATTACCATCATCATATTCTTTATGTAAATCAAACTCCAAAATTGCATACGAAATGTGGGTGTTTAATTTATCATTTAACTCTGTATGACAAATTAAATAATTAGACAAAAACCACACAATCAATATCATCTTTCAAGCCATAACTCCTTTGGGAGGCATTTTCGGACACATATCATATGAACTTTTTTTATGTTTTTTATTGTAGAATTATGCCCTTAAGTATACGAACATTACTTCCGGACACCTGTATAATATTTTATTCTATAATTATTTTAAAAAAAAACTAGAAAAACAAATTACTCAGAAATTATTATTATCCGATTAAAACGTTATATAAATGATGCAATAAGTAAAGATTCACATCGTCAGTCGTAAATACATCGGAATTTTACAGATAAACACTTCAATTTTCATTGCGTACCTTTTATAACATATAAACAAATCGATTAATGAAGAACGATCAATAGTACTGTTTACGATCAGAGGTTAAAACGTTAGTTTTTCCTTATTTTAAACGAGATAAAGTCATTCATCAACATTCCAAGTAAGTAGACGTATATTCTAATTGAATAAAATCAGTTAGTTCCCCTGGTGAGTTCATTTTTAGCCGGAACGTTTTCAATCTTCTAATGACGTCAGGCAAGACAATGAAAGACTAAAAATAGGAACGCATAAAGACCGTTAGTGTATAAAGTAAATCTACGGTTTGTTTAATCGATTTACTAATTCCCAAGGGTTTAAATAAACTTTAAACATCGATTTATAATGATTATAATAAAGCGAATAGAGATCGAGGAAATTATTTCATAACACCTCTATTGCATAATTCTCTGTTACTAGAGGTCAAGGTACAGTTAGTATTATTTATAGACAGCCGCGGTCTAAAAGTTCGGAACAATACGGTTGCAAAACGATTTATTAACGGGTCTTATAAAGGCGGATGCGCGATCTATGCAACATTTTGCGCAACTTGGCACCAACTCTTTTTTATCTCTCTGTTTTAAAATGGTCTCATTAAAACATCTCTATTAAGAAAAATAATTATCCGTATCAAGTAAATATCATAATTACCCTTATAACTAAAGGAAAGGTTATAAATAGGAAAAATGTAGGGGATTTATAACCGCAATAAAGCGGGTACTTAGTAATTTCTACGGTAATCTCAAGAAGTGTCTTTAATGAAGGCGCGAACTCGTATACTGCTTTAATAACACCGCAGATGGTTGAGATCTTTCGTCGGATTGAAATTGCCCTTTTAGATTATCTCAATAAAACGCGAGGTCGTTAGATGGTCACAAAAAAGGTTTACAAGTCGTTTCTTGGGTTTGTTTGGAGACAATCGTTTTCGCCACGTGGGATTTATATGGGTTGGATGTGTTTATTAACCACCTACAAAGAGTCTTGGATAAATAAAGAAGGATCTTGACTAATCTATAAAAAGAAAGAAAAAATTTCTTGTAAATTCTAATTTTAAAAAATCGTACAGAATTTATTTATGAAAATTAAGCAATGATTTTTATCTTAAATGAAAGCTTAAAGATTCTATTTTTTATTATAAAAGTTACAATTGTTCTAATTATTACTTAAAAATTAAAATAAAAACAATTAAGCTGAGGAATTTCTGTCGAACTTAACCTTAAAATTTTTGAGTAACTTTAAACAATCGTAGCGATTTTATTTATAAGAATGGAGAAATGATTTTTACTTCTAATTGAAGCTAAAAGATTCTATTTTGGATTAAAAAAGTCAAATTTGTTGTAATTGTTACCAAAAAAATTTAAAAAAATTTGAAACTTGGTAAATATTTTTGGCAAGTTAACTAAACCCACGTTTTAAAAAATTTCTTCATTAATCAATTTTAAAAAATTGTGGGAGATTGGTTGAGTTTATTGTCAAGTATTTTATTAATTGATTTACAAAGAGATCGAACTTTAATATTCAGTCAAATCGTGAATAAGTGCAGTACAAAGAAAAAGACATTTCACTCCTCGTGTATCCTTAAAGTGGTTCAGTTTTTCCTTAGATTACTGATTTTTTTGGAAGTCTCGACAATGGACCTCGTAAAAAATCAAAATAATAGAAGGAAAAACTAGACCACGGTAAGGATACACAAGGACACAGAGCGTAAAGAAAGAAAGAGAACTCGTTTGACTAACAAATGTTCACTCACAACAGTGAAATGTAAAGAACAATTGTTAGACAAAATTCCTGGACTTGCGTAATATTATCATTAAGTGGCTGAGGTATTAACATCAGTATAAACTTTTAAAGGCGCGGTTACACGGCACATGGTTCGCCGAACCTCTCTCTAGGTGTATTTAAACCAAACGAACATAGAGCTAGAGTTAGAACAAGAGCATTCTTTCTTGATCTTTTAGTGTAAATGAAAGATCGTTTTCATCGTTTAAACCAAAATATCAACGAGGAAAAATGAGAACCAAGAGCTAGAATTCTTGCAGAAAGATATTTAAATCAGCGGAACGAATGCTCATTGTTCATTCATATCAATTCTATGGTTGGTAGCGCTTCGTTATGTCCGACTCTGACAGCAATATTGTAATTGCAAGTGCTGCATTTATTATTTTGTCTAAAACACTCAAAAAGAAAAGAAGGAAGAGACGTTGGTGGGTGACAAATTTAATGCAGCGAAGGATACTGGATAATGTAGGTGAAACGATGAAGGATATGCAAGAACAAGAAGAAAGTGGTCAATTCCAAAATGTTTGTAGAATGGCATCAGAGGATTTTGATCATTTATTATCTCTGATCAGCGACAAAATTCGGAAAGCAAGTACGAATTTTAGAGATTCGATTCTTGTGTATGACAGGCTAGCATTGACTTTAAGATTTTTGGCAACTGGAGATTTCTATGAAAGTCTGATGTACTTTACTAAAATATCTAAATCCACAGTATGTAATGCTATATCTGAAGTAGCTGCCTGATTTCGTAGTCATTGTTTTTGCTTTTCTCGGCGGTAAGATACAAGAAGCGAGTCCATATTCTTTTTGCTTCTTCATCATTACATTCTAGTAGATTTGCAATTTCCTGCCAAGCATTTTGTTTACGAGTTGTATTCTTATAGTGTTCAAAAGTCAGATCCCATAGACATTTGAAATTTCGGTAGGCTTCTATCATTAATAAGCATTTCTCTTGAGACCAATCCATAATTAAATCGATACGTATGTATTTAAATCGCTAGAACGCAAGAACGCTTTGAAGAGACCGCTTCAAGGAGCGAGCACGTCCGAACACGCAAGAACGCTCTAAGCAAATGTTCGCACGCTCTAGTGCTGCTTACATCAGGTGAACGAGCATTCTTAGAATATTCCATAGAATCTTTGTGAACGCAGACAGAACAACGAAAGAATGCTCTACATCTGTTTCGACTAAAAGAACTTGATAGACTGGGTATAGAATGAGCATTCGCTCGTCTCATGTAAATCGGCCTTCTGGACGAACCACAAGCCATCTGACATAGCCGGTTCGCATTGTTCCGTGGTTCGTGGTGCGTAGTTCGCTGATTCCCATCGAGTGTCAATAAACTTGGAAAGATCAAAGGAGAGCTCGAGCAAGGTTCGTGATGGTTTGTGTTGGCTCGACGTCACAGAGGAACTTCGTTGCAGATTCTGTAGGTTAAACAACGTAGGTACATCATTCAATTCCTTTGGGTTAATATGGCGTGGTCCACAGAAAGGACATTTGAATTTATTGAAGACCTGGAACAAGCTCCGGAAATATAGAACCTCAAAGACATGTTAAAATTAACCCAAATAAAAAATAATAAATAAAACCAAATCACGTTAAAAGTCTGACGAACCGCGCACCGTATTGTCACTACTGGTTCGTTAAAATGCAAGCCATCCCGAACTGGCTTGTAGTTTCGTGGTTCGGCGAACCACGCGCCATGTAACCGCGCCTTAACGGATACACTCATAGGTTGGCGTACAAAGGAGCAATTAGGTCGCCCACAAATCCGACTAAAATTTGATTAATAGAGGAGGATCCACATCTCTCCATAATAATTTTTGCATTAAACTAAACGTAAAAGATTTTATTTTGGATTAAAAAAGTCAAATTTGTTATAATTATTACAAAAAAATTAAAAAAAAAAATCCTAAACTTGGTAAAAAATGTTGACTGTTAAATAACCTAATTTAAAAGAAAATGCATAGGTCAACTTTAAAAAATCATTCAGACTTTATTTATGTAAATTATAAAATGACTTTTATATTAAATTGAACTAAAACATTGTATTTTGAATTAAAAAAGTCAAATTTGTTCTAAATGTTACCTAAAAAATGTAAAAAAAAATTTAAGTTGGGAAATTTTTTGACACTTAATTAACCTAACTTTTTTAAAAATTCGGTCAATTTTAAAAAATCTTCGAGAGTCTATTTATTGAAATTATTTTTATATCAAAATGAACCTAAAATTTCTATTTTTTATTATAAAAGTCAGATTTTTCCTAATTATTACAAAAAAAAAAATTAGAAAAATTCTTAACCCTTCAGTGGGCGCGTTTGCGGCAGTTTTTTAGTTTCCGTTGTTATATTTTTACAAACGTCAACAGTGAAACAACTAAATATTAAATTGCGGCGTAGAAGCCGCAACGGGCCTATTCGTGTAAGTCCGACAGGTGCGCCCACCGAAGGGTTAAAGTTGATAAACATTTTTTGACAGTTCTAATTTTTAAAAATTCGATCAACTTTAAAAAATCGCCCAGGCTTTATTTATAAAGATTAAGAAATGATTTTTATATCAAAATGAACTTAACCGATTCTATTTTTGATTATAAAAGTCAAATTCTTCCTAATTATTACCAAAAAAAATATAAAAAAATTCCTAAGCTTGGTAAATAAAATTTGACAGTTAATTAACCTAACTTAAAAAATCGTACAGATTTTATTTATTTACAAAATAATTTTTAAAGTAAATTAATATTTAGACATTATATTTTTTATTATATCAGTTTAATTCGTGCCAAATCACCCAAAAATAAAAAAAAAATGAACTTTCAACTTAATATTTTTTTTACCAACTTTGAAAAATCGCCATGATTTTATTTATAAAAATTAAGAAACGACTTTTATATTCAAATGAACTTCAAATGTTCTATTTTTGATGATAAAAGTCAGATTATTCCTAATTATTACTAAAAAAATTAAAAAAATCCTAAAGTTGAAAAACATTTTTGTCAGTTAACTAACCTAACCTTTTTTAAAAACTCGATTAATTTTAAAAAATCGTACAGACTTTATTTTTACAGATAAAGAAATAATTTTTACGTCAAATTAAACTTAAAAGATCCTGTTTTCGATTATAATAGTCAGATTTTCCCTAATTATTACCAAAAAAATTAAAAAAATTCCTAAAGTTGGTAAAAATTTGTTTACAGTTCTAGCCTAATTTAAAAAAAATTCGATCAACTTAAAAAAATCGTACACAGTTTCTTTATTGAAATTATGAAATGATTTTCATATCAAAATGAACTTAAAAGATTCTATTTTTTATTATAAAAGTCAGATTTTTCCTAATTATCAAAAAAATTAAAAAAATTCCTAAAGTTGAAAAAACATTTTTGACAGTTAACTAACCTAACTTTTTAAAAAAATTCGATCAACTTTAAAAAATCATACAGACTTTATTTTTAAAGATAAAGAAATAACTTTTACATCACATTAATCTTAAAATATCCTATTTTCGATTATAAAAGTCAGATTTTTCCTAATTTGTACCAAAAAAATTAAAAAAAAATTTAAAGTTGAAAAAAAATTTTGACAGTCAACTAACCTATTTTTTAAAAATTCGATCAACTTAAAAAAATCATACAGACTTTATTTTTAAAGATAAAGAAATAACTTTTACATCACATTAATCTTAAAATATCCTATTTTCGATTATAAAAGTCAGATTTTTCCTAATTATTACCAAAAAAATTAAAAAAAAATTTAAAGTTGAGAAAAAATTTTGACAGTCAACTAACCTAACTTTTTTAAAAAATTCGATCAACTTTAAGAAATCGTACAGCCTTTATTTTTAAAGGTAAAGAAATAATTATTACGTCAAATTAAACTTAAAAGATCCTATTTTCAATTATAAAAGTCAAATTTTCCCTAATTATTAACAAAAAATTAAAAGAAAAATTTAAGGTTGAGAAAAAATTTTGATAGTAAAGTAACCTAACTTAAAAAAAAATGGTTAACTTTAAAAAATCACCTAGACTTTATTTATGTGACTTATGGAATGATTTTTATATTAAATTGAAGTAAAAATATTCTATTTTGCAATAAAAATGTCAAATTTGTTCTAATTGTTACCAAAAAAATTTAAAAAATTCTTAAAGTTATTAAAAATTTTTGACAGTTAATTAACCTAACTTTTAAAAACTTCGATCAACTTTAAAAAATCGTGTAGACTTTATATATAGGAATTGAAAAATAATTCATACATTAAATTAAAGTTCAAAGACTCTATTTTTAATAATAAACTTCAAATTTATTCTGATTATCGCCAAAAAATTTAAAAAAAATTTTTTTGACAGTTCACTAACTTAACTTTTTCAAAAATAGATCAACTTTAAAAATTCCTAACGATTTTATTTATATAAGAATTAAGAATCAATTTCCACATTTAATTAAACTTTATAGATTCTATTTTAAATTGATTTTCATAAATAAAATGTGGGTGATTTTTTAAAATTGATAAAAAAAAAATTTAGGTTGGGTAATAAAATTCTCATCTTTTAAGATTTTCTCTTCTAATTTTTTGTTAACAATTAGAGTAAATGTCATGACTTTTATTCAAAATAGACATTTTAATCTGTTTGTTGAATAAATCGTTTCTTAATTTTTATAAATAAAGCTTGAGCGATTTTTCAAAGTTGATAAGAAGTTTTAAGGTTATAATCGTACGAAAATCATCAATGTTTTTGGAAATTTTTTAAAATTTTTTGATAACAATTAGAGTAAATCCAATGATTTTAATTTAAAATCGATATTTTAATTTATCTTTATTGAAAAAATCATTTCTTAATTTTCATAAATAAAATCTGGGTGATTTTTTAAAGTTGACAAAAACATTTTAGGTTGAGTAATAAAATTCTCATCTTTTTAGATTTTCTCTTCTGATTTTTTGTTAAGAAATAGAGTAAATCTAATGACTTTAATTGAAAATAGACATTTTAATCTATATTTATTGAAAAAATCGTTTCTTAATTTTTATAAATAAAGCTTCAGTGATTTTTCAAAGTTGATAACGAATTTTAAGGTTATAATCGTACGAAAATCATCAAAGTTTTTGGATTTTTTTAAAATTTTTTGATAACAATTAAAGTAAATCAAATGATTTTAATTTAAAATAGATATTTTAATTTATTTTTATTGAAAAAATCATTTCTTAATTTTCATAAATAAAATCTGGGTGATTTTTTAAAGTTGACAAAAAAATTTAAATTGGGTAATAAAATTCTCATCTTTTTAGATTTTCTCTTCAGATTTTTTGTTAATAATTAGAGTAAATCTGATGACTTTTATTCAAAATAGACATTTTAATCTATATTTATTGAAAAAATCGTTTCTTAATTTTTATAAATAAACCTTCAGTAATTTTTCAAAGTTGATAAGGAATTTTAAGGTTATAATCGTACGAAAATCATCAATGTTTTTGGAAATTTTTTAAAATTTTTTGATAACCATTAGAATAAATCCAATGATTTTAATTTAAAATAGATATTTTAATTTAACTTTTTTGAAAAAATTATTTCTTGATTTTCATAAATAAAGTCTAGACGATCGAATTTACATTTGTTATTTACCTTAGAAAATGATTTGATAAGAACCTAGAAAAACCCAGGAAATTTTTAAATAAACATGTAATAGACAGCATCTTAACGATTGTAAGAATTAAATTTGATGGAAGCAACAAGATAGAAATTTCATTTTATGAAATAAGAAAAAATACTACCCTTGTCCCATATTAAGTGTCGATTTTGGCATTTGAATAAGTCACTTATTATGGGACAGAGGTAGTAATTTTTATGAGAAAATAATTTCTTAATCTAAAAGAAATAATAGATAAAACCCCTAATAAAAGACTATTAATAGAAGTATACCACAAAAATACTTTAAAACAAATCTAAAGAACAGACATCAGTTTCTTTAACGAAAATTCCAAACGTTCCAGTAAATTTTAAAGTGCTGTACTTTCGAGAAGCGACACATTTATCGCTAGGGAAGGATGTTTGTGCAAGCGGTCTTCTTATCAAGTTAAAAGTCCCCCTCTTCCCCCATATCTTACGACAGCTTAGAAATTATTTCATAAACCTCAGTATAGAGTTACGTCGTAAACGTCGTCATCGAATTTATAAAGGAGTTTTTGTTCTTTCTTCAATATATAATCAACCACAAAGAAAAATTTTAAAAGAAATTTGATTATTACAAGTTTAAACATCCGCACACGTGGCAACACTTTAATATACTTCCCAACCTCATTATAAGCTTTACGAGTTCATGTTTATTTATTTTATTTTTTTTTACGGTTTGATGGATGTGATAAAAAAATTAATTATACGAGAGGAGTAAAGAACCCCTTGAGTTTTTTAAGTTGTAAGAAATGTAGCGTAGTTGAGTCCCCATTTTTCCGGTAATAAATCTCCCGGTTTAATATTCGTAAACAAGCGGCCTCGGCAGCTCTAGCACCTCGTAATGGACGGCTTGTCCATGGGAATTCGCCTGCGACCTCTCACCTCTGAGCACCTAAGTCGTTTTTGTCCGGAGAGCAAGCGAGTTCTGCTACTTAACTCGTCGGGAAAAATTGGTGTAATTTATACAACCGGACCGGAATTTGCATTTCCAGACGGTACGACTTTTTCTTCGCGGACAAACTAGTTAACAAGATAAATGAAGGGTATATGAATAAAAATGTTTCATTGACACGTTTTTAATTTTTTTTTAATTCTTATTTTTTTAGTATTAATTAGAATAAAATTTACATTTATTATTGAAAGTAGTGTGTTTAGGTTTTAATTTAAACTCAATTTTAATTTAATTTAATTTTTATAAAGTCTGGGAGATTTTTTAAAAGTTGGGTTAGAAAAAAAATTTGTCAACTTTAAAAATTTTTTCAATTTTTTTTGGTAACAATTAGAACAAGTTTGACTTTTTGAATCCAAAATAGGATCTTTTAAGATCAATTTATTGTAAAAATCATTTCCTAATCTTCATAAAGAAACTTTCTACGATTTTTTTAAGTTGATAAAATTTTTTGTAATGTTAGGTTAGTGAAATGTGAACATTTTTTAGCAAGTTTAGATTATTTTTTTTAATTTTCTTGGTAACATTTGGAATAAATTTTACTTTTTTCATTTTAAATAAAATCTATGAAATTTAATTAAATATAGAAATTCATTTTTAATTCTTGTAAATAAAGTCGTTATTTTTGTCAATTTTAAAGAATCACCCAGATTTTATTTATGAAAATTAAGAAATGATTTTTTCAATAAAGATAAATTAAAATATCTATTTTAAATTAAAATCATTGGATTTACTCTAATTGTTATCAAAAAATTTTAAAAAAATCCATAAACATTGATGATTTTCGTACGATTATAACCTTAAAATTTCTTGTAAACTTTAAAAAATCACTCAAACTTTATTTATGAAAATTAAGAAACGATTTTTTCAATAAATGTAGATTGAAATGTCTATTTTTAATAAAAATCATCAGATTTACTCTAATTATTAACAAAAAATTAGGAGAGAAAATCTAAAAAGATGAGAATTTTAAACCTAACCTATAATTTTTTTGTCAATTTTAAAAATTCACCCAGATTTTATTTATGAAAATTAAGAAATAGTTTTTTTAATAAAGATAAATTAAAATATCTATTTTAATTTTAAATAATTGGATTTACTCTAATTGTTATCAAGAAATTTAAAAAAAATTCCAAAAATATTAAATATTTTTGTACTATAACCTTAAAATTCCTTATCAACTTAGAAAAATCACTCAAGGTTTATTTATCAAAATTAAGAAACGATTTTTTCAATAAATGTAGATTAATATGTCTATTTTTAATAAAAGTCATCAGATTTACTATAATTATTAACAAAAAATTAGAAGAGAAAATCTAAAAAGATGAGAATTTTATAACCCAATTTAAATTTTTTTTGTCAATTTTAAAAAATCACCCAGATTTTATTTATGAAAATTAAGAAATGATTTTTTCAATACAGATAAATTAAAATATCTATTTTAAATTAAAATCATTGGATTTACTCTAATTATTATCAAAAAAATTTCCAAAAACATTGATGATTTTCGTATGATTACAACCTTAAAATTCATTATCAACTTTGGAAAATCACTCAAACTTTATTTATGAAAATTAAGAAACGATTTTTTCAATAAATGTAGATTTAAATGTCTATTTTGAATAAAAGTCATCAGATTTACTTTAATTATTAATAAAAAATTAGAAGAGAAAATCTTAAAAGGTGAGAATTTTATTACCCAACCTAAAATTTTTTGTCAATTTTAAAAAATCACCCAGATTTTATTTATGAGAATTAAGAAATAATTTCTTTAATAAAGATAAATTAAAATATCTATTTTAATTTTAAATAATTGGATTTACTCTAATTGTTATCAAGAAATTTTAAAAAATTTCCAAAAATATTAAATATTTTTGTACTATAACCTTAAAATTCCTTATCAACTTTGAAAAATCGCTCAAGCTTTATTTATCAAAATTAAGAAACGATTTTTTCAATAAATGTAGATTAAAATGTTTATTTTTAATAAAAGTCATCAGATTTACTATAATTATTAACAAAAAATTAGAAGAGAAAATCTAAAAAGATGAGAATTTTATTACCCAATTTAAATTTTTTTTTGTCAATTTTAAAAAATCACCCAGATTTTATTTATGAAAATTAAGAAATGATTTTTTCAATACAGATAAATTAAAATATCTATTTTAAATTAAAATCCTTGGATTTGCTCTAATTATCAAAAAATTTCCAAAAACATTAATGATTTTCGTATGATTATAACCTTAAAATTTCTTATCAACTTTGAAAAATCGCTCAAGCTTTATTTCTGAAAATTAAGAAATGATTTTTTCAATAAACGTAGATTAAAATATCTATTTTAAATTAAAATCATTGGATTTACTCTAATTGTTATCAAAAAATTTTAAAAATTTTCCAAAAACATTGATGGTTTTTGTAGGATTATAACCTCAAAATTCCTTATCAACTTTGAAAAATGATTCAAATTTTATTTATTAAAATTAAGGAACGATTTTTTTCAATAAAAGTAGATTAAAATGTCTATTTTGAATAAACGTCATCAGATTTACTCTAATTATTAACAAAAAATTAGAAGAGAAAATCTCAAAAGGTGAGAATTTTATTACCCAACCTAAAATTTTTTTGTCAATTTTAAAAAATCACCCAGACTTTATTTATGAAAATTAAGAAATGATTTTTTCAATAAAGATAAATTAAAATATCTATTTTAATTTAAAACCATCAGATTTACTCTAATTGTTATCAAAAAGTAAAAAAATAAAATAAAAACATCGAAGATTTTCGATCAACTACAACCTTAAATTTTTTTATCAACTTTGAAAAATCGCTCAAACTTTATTTATAAAGTTTCTAAAACGATTTATTTAATAAAGGTAAATTAAAATGTTGATTTTGAATAAAGATCACCAGATTTACTCTAATTGCTATCAACAATTTTTTATTTAATTTCGAAGATATCGAAGATTTTCGATTAACTATAACCTTCAAATTATCAACTTTAAAAAATCCTTCAAACTTTATTTAAGAAGATTAAGAAACGATTTCTTTACTAAAGACAGATTAAAATGTTTATTTTGAAGGAAAGTCAACAGATTTATTCTAAGTGTTACCAAAAAATTAGAAAAAAAAATCTTAAAAAATGAAATTTTTTTGACTCAACCTAAAATTTTTTTATCAATTTTAAAAAATCACCCAGACTCTATTTATGAAAATTAAGAAGCAGCATTTTCAGTAACGATAAATTAAAGTGTCTATTTTAAATTAAAATCATTGGATTTACTCTAACTGTTATCAAAAAATTTTAAAAAATTTCCAAAGACATTGATGATTTTCGTATGACCTTAACCTTAAAATTCCTTATCAACTTTGAAAAATCGCTCAAGCTTTATTTATCAAAATTAAGACACGATTTTTTCAGTAAATGTAGATTAAAATATCTATTTTTAATGAAAATCATCAGATTTACTCTAGCTATTAATAGAAATTAGAAGAGAAAATTTTAAAAAATGAGAATTTTTTACCTAACCTATAATTTTTTTGGCAATTTTAAAAAATCATCCAGATTTTATTTATAAAAATCAGGAAACGAAGTTTTCAATAAAGATAAATTAAAATGTCTATTTTATATTAAAATCGTCAGATTTAGGGCTGATTTATTCACCTGCTCATAAATTCCTGATAACTTAGTTGACAGTAAATTTATAAGGAAGCTGTTACTTCCTCGATTAATATAATCGAGTTTATTCACCTGCCTCAGGTCTAAACGCCTGTGCTACCGACGAAATCAAGAAAAAAGATTAAAGATTGAGGAAAATAAGAAAGATGTAGGTAAAGACACGACTAACGACAACTCTAATAAAATTAATTTCTTAGTAGTTTTTGTACTAAAATATAAAAATCCAATTGAAAATAAAAAATGTTATCCTCTAAAAAGATTGTTGGTCGTCGTTGATAGAAATCGTAAAGAAAGTCCATAACGACTATACAAATTGACTTTTTGAATTTTTTTTTTTTTTTTGATGAATTTGCACGAACGAATCATAAATTCAGTGAGTGTCAGCTTATTTGATGCAGGCAACAAAATTAGGTTTGAAGTCATTTAACCTCTGAACCAAATGAAATATCGAGAAACCTGAAATGTTTTCTAAAGAGCGTAACTTTTTCTATAAAATAAACATTTCATATGTTTCATATTTTATTCGTAATTCTTATAAAATAGAATGAAATAAAACAGTATTTTGAAAATGAGCAGCTTATTTAATGTAGAATTATAAAATTGAAAAACGAAACAAATTTTTTGATTTTTGCAGTACCTTCAGTACCTTGTATGGTACCCTTTTCCCTTTGGTAGCCGATTTTCCATAGAATTTACTAGTTTTTTGGTTACTTCCGTCAAAATTTTAGTCCATTCTTCGACTACCTAATACTTTTTTCAAAGTTTCTTTGCTAGAAATGTTATGTTTTCTAATATTGGTTTCTAGCCCATACATTTTCTATAACGTTTAAGTCCGGAGACTGCGCCGGTGGTGCCATGAGGTGGGAGCAATTCCATATTAGCCAGGTCTGTACATTTCCGACTTACAGTGCCGCACTTAATTATTGGCACAGCAATCATTTTTCGTTTTACGGCTGTTTTTAAAGCTAATTAACAAATTGTATTAGGTGAAAATAGTTTTATTGTATAATTTAATTAATAAAATACCCAAAGCAGTTTTTTTTTTAACAATAATTTATTCTTTATTATCGTTTTTAAATTAAAACTAACAAAAAACTACACGTTTTCATCGCACAAAATTATTGGCACACCTAAGAAATGAACTATTTTAAAAATATATTGAACTAAATTAATATTTTCTGGTCAGTCCTTTTTGTTTAATGATGGCATCCAAACGTCTTGGCTAGAATGCACCAATTTTTCAGTAGTTTTCTTGTCAATTTTATGCCATTCTTCTAGCAATGCTTGTTTCATCTCCCATTTGTTAGTTATTGGTAACTTTTTCACCCGTCTATCCAATTTCTCCCACAAATGCTCAATGGGGTTGAGTTCTGGGGATTGCGGAGGATGTGGTAAGACGTGCGGGGTGTTGTATGTCAACCACATACAGACGATATGAGCCGCATGTTTTGGGTCATTGTCTTGTTGAAATGTGTATAAGGGCGATAAATTCAACTTTTGAATGCTTTTATGAAGATTTTCTTTTAAAATATTTAAACAAATTGTCTTGTCCATAGTGCCCTCTATAAATACCAACTCGCCTACACCTGCAGCAGACATACAACCCCATACCATTACGCTTCCTCCATCGTGTTTTAATGTTGGTGTAAGGTTTTGTTTCTAAAACGCTGTATTGGCTCTTCTCCATACCTTAATGCGGCCATCAGAACGGAAAATATTAAATTTACTCTCATCTGAGAAGAGTACTTGGTCCCAGAACGTAATTGGTTTACTTTTATACTCCTTTGCGTAGTCCATGCGCTTCTTTTGGTTACGTGCAGATATTAATGGCTTTCGCCTCGCAACACGTGCACTGTAACCAGCCTCGTGGAGTACTCTTCTGATGGTCATGGGATGAATATCCTTCCCAAAATTTTGCTTCACTTCTGTAGCAATCAGTGTTGATGTTGTTTTTGGATCTGCTTTAACTTTTCAGGTTATTTGCTTACGTTCGCGATCACTCAAAGCTCGGGGACGGCCAGTATGCTTAGCACTTTTGAAATTGGACGCTGCTTTAAATCGGTTAATCACGCTACAAATAGTAAATCGGCTCCCGTCCATCATTTTTCCAATCTCAGCATACGATTTGCCTTGGTGTGTAAATGTAGAATTATTTTACGCTCAGATTTAGTTGTTTCTTTTTGTTTTCGACTTATTTTCACATTTAACCACTATAGCTTATAAATACAAAGTGTAATTCTGGTTTTAAGTTGAAATTATGTATCTATCAACGGGGGAAGTACAAAAATACACATTTAGGGCTTTTGAAAACTTCGCCTAATGGTACGTATTTACCAATAATTAAGTGTGCCAATAATTTTGTGCAACGAAAACGTAGATTTTTTGTGTTGATTTCATTTAAGAACGAAATAAATGAAATCAAATTCTTATATAAAAGTAAAGCATTAGGTATTTAATTTATTAAATTATACCGAAAATGTACTTTTACCTAATAGCACTTGTTAATGAGCTTTAAAAACAGCCGTAAAGCGAAATATGATTGCTGTGCCAATAATTAAGTGCGGCACTGTATGTTTAGGATCGTTATCTTGGTAAAATTTGAAGTTGCTACGCAGACCCAGTTTCTCAGCACTTTGTAACAAGTTCTCTTTTAATATGCTTAAATACATGGTTTTATCCATATTCCCGTCTATAAAAACAAGGTTTCCAACGCCTGATGATGCCATGCAGGCCCAAACCATAATACATCCTCCACCATGTTTTACACTCGCGCATAAATTTTTTAAATCGAGCTGTTTATTAGGCTTTCGCCATACTAACAACCTTCCGTCTGAACCAAATATATTAAATTTGGACTCATCAGCAAAAATTATGGTGTTCCAAAATTTGGAATCCTTGGAAACATGATTTTTAGCGAAGGACAGCCAGCTAATTTTATTCTTTTGACTGATAAAGGGCTTCTTGAGTGGTACTCGACGATCAAAATCATGTGATCGCAAGATACGGCGAATTGTTAATGTGTTACCAAACTCCACTACGCCGGCACACCTAAGATTGACTAGGCAATTCGCACATTGCCCGAGCATTTTTGACCAAGTCCGAAATAACTTTTTGTTTCTAATATGCCACTAGGTAAACTTAGGTGCGCCAAATGAAACTTAGGCAAAGTGCGAAAAGTGATTAACTTCGGACATTGCCTAAATGGGTTTAGGCAATTTATTTACTATTATTAACCATTTACTGCTATTAGCGTTATCAACAAGCTGTCTATGTATGCGCATCCTTTGCTTTCTTAAGTAACAATAGAAATAACGGAATTGGAATTTTCCCAATACAACTTCATTTTTGTAAATGAAAAAAAAACAAACAAACAAAAAATAACAACTCGTAAGATTATATGGGAAACTGTGTAAACCATTACTTGTTTGAACACCAACTTGAATGATGACATTTCGAGTTGCAAAGCACTTTAGCCCTCTTACATTTGCATAACTTTGTTTGACATTTCTTATTGCAGTTACACTTCAAAAACCCTTCGCCCCTGAACACAGAATTTTGGCTACTAATCTGACGCAGCGAGAAATCAGCCTCTGGGACTTCCTGAATTTTCAAAAGTGTGTCTTTACACGCTTGAATTTGATTTCTTGAATACAGCGAGCTAATAATTCCTTTGTTGGTTCCAATTTTATAAAGTCCATCATTTGTTATTTCCAAAACTACGACAATTAAGTTTCGCGCATCTCCTTTGCTCCTGTCAATGCTTGGAACAGGCACAGTAACTAATGTTCCAACCTCAATCGGGGGAAATTTTTATTAGATGCAAACTTCATATTCTTTGCCTGCTCTTTCAATCCTTCGAAAGCTTTCTCTTGATTTGAAATCGCCGTTTTTCTATTTGTACATCGAAGACATAAAACTGATATTCCGTACTCCAAATTTTCCGTACATTAAGGACAGGAGTTGTTCTTTGAATATTTTCTGCATCAGGAAACGGAGTTGATCCTATAGTATTTTCTACATCAGGAAACGAAGTTAATCTCACAGTATTTTCTGTATCAGGAAACGGAGTTGATCCTATAGTATTTTCTGACAAAGAAAACACGTGAAACCTAAGTTTGCCTGACTTACTTAGGCGAAGTCCGAAGTTAATTTACATTTTTTGAACTTTGCCTGAACCTCGTTTGGCGTATCTAAGTTTACCTAGTTGCATACTAGGCAAACCCCGAATCAAAAAGTTATTTCGGACTTGTTCAAAAATGTTCGGGCAATGGGCGAATTGCCTAGTCAATCTTAGGTGTGCCGGCGTAATGAAGTTTGCCGGTAACAGATGCACTACAATTCTTACCAAGAAAATTTTGTACCTCATCAGCCAATTTTTGAGCCGATAACTTGAGGTTTACACAAATTTTTCGGATGATCCATCTTTCATCGCTTAGAGTAAATATTTTATTTGGCGCGTCGTTTCTGCCCTTATCTTTCAGTCGGTTCTCCTTCAAGAATCGTTCTATTATATGCTGGACTGTAGATGAAGGTATGTTTACCATTTTAGCAATTAAACGTTGGTTTTTGTCATCTTTATAGTGGTGGATTACTAATTCCCGTTGCTCTGCGCTAGTACGTCGACCCATGTTTAAAATTAATCTGTCCTCACTCCGTAACTTAATATTGACATTGACAGCTATTAAGTAGGTTATGTATACTGCTTTAATAACTGTTAAATTTGAAATTCTACCGATTGAAGCTGGCTGCATCAAATAAACTGCTCATTTTCAAAATAGTTTTCTTTATTTCATTCTATTTTATAAGAATTACGAATAAAATATGAAACATATGAAATGTTTATTTTATAGAAAAAGTTACGCTCTTTAGAAGAGCATTTCAGGTTTTTCGATATCTCATTGGGTTCAGAAGTTAAATGACTTGAAATCTAATTTTGTTGCCTGCATCAAATAAGGTGACACTCACTGTATATCCGACAGATAGACACATATAGGATAAACTCACCAAATCTCGGCCATGCGCCTAAAGTCGGCCTTCCAGTTTTTCTGTATGGATTTTGATAGAAAGGCCGACTTTAGGAAGCATTTTTAAGGGGGCCGACATTTGGGCAGTTTACCCTATGTTACACATAACGTTATGCAGCAATGAATAAACCCGTTTTTATAGTTATATGCATGATAAGATATAAGTTAGTTTATGGTAAGGTGAATAAACCGGCCCTTACTCTAATTATTACCAAAAAAAGTAAAAAACCATGATTTTTTACCAAACCTAAATATTTTTTATCAATTTAAAAAAATTACCTAGACTTTATTTATAAAAATTAAGAAACAGTTTTGTGACAAATTAGAAAATAAAAAAGTTTCCACGAAAATGGTGTTGGTTAATTAACATACGTATTACAAGTACCCATAAGTATAATATAACGAATACAAATATAACGAAGTGTAAAATGAAGGAAGTGAAACGAAACGTTCAATAAAGCGTATCGAAACGGTCGAAAAGATTGAGTGCGCCATTAAAACCGCTTCGGTACGCAACCGCCCAATTTACTAGCGCAAAACGCGTCATAAGGTGCCATTGTGTGATAATGCGTTTTATTTGCGCTCGCGGCCGTTGTGCAACGAAAATCGGTCGCTTGTGCGTATGCGAATTTCGAAAAAGAAAAATCGACGCGTAGTAACCTTGAGGAAAGTGCCGAGAGTGGTTCGTTCGTTCGTCCATTCGTTCCTTTGGAATGAGTCCCTACGGCGTCGGCAGGTAGAAGGATGTTAAATTTTAATCCTCCTCGGTCGAAAAAGGTTCAACGCTACGACAGACCGAGGTCAAAGTCCTTGTTTTTGTTAAGTTCCCCCGGATGTACTCTAAAAATTTTTACCACAATATCTTTCCTTAAAAAAAAATAAATAAAATGAAATAAAATAAATAAATAAATAAATAAATTCCAATTAAAAAAGTTTCCTCATGTAATATACTACCAGTGTGGTCGTTTCTAATTTTTGTAAGCTAGTAGTTAGTAACCAAAACATCTTTGTTAGCGGTCCCCCTATTGTTAACCTCGCGTTTTAACAATCGTTCATAAACAACTCGAACGCGCGCAATAAAGCCTCGCCGGGGCACCGTAGATAATCTGGTAAACATAACCTGAGCAATTTGCGTCACACGTAACAAGAGATCTGTACGGAGTAAATTTCGCAAAACAACTAGGTCGGATTTAAATCAGTGTTCGACCATTTTCTTTGATGAACTCATTCTGTTCTCTTTAACATATACAGGGTGACAACTAGGAACCGGACGTTTTTAAAATTAGTGTTACATAAAACGTCTGCGAGATAACAAGGTTTTATTATCATCTGAATGAAATTTATTTTAATTAAACTACGCCATATATTGAGTTGAATATGCTAGTTGGTATTTCATTCGCATGAAAGCTCATTTCACATTTTGGAAATTTACCGTCTCCATAAGAATCATAAATTGAAAGGTCTAAAAGCCCCAAAGTTTTCAGATATGTCAAATTGTGATTCTTTTTTTTGTAGAAGTACTTGAAGAAACTTACAAATGCTTACAAGCGTTATAATTTAGACATTCTTGAAAAATGACAAGGAAATTATATGAAAACGTGTTATGGACAATTTTATAAAGAGATTCGAAAATTACATCTAATGCAGATGTAGTAGGGATAACATCTCTATGATGTTATCTTCCACCCTTGATACGCATTATAAATGGCATAGTGCAAGCTTTATTCTTGTGTCAATAAAACCTCGTTATATTACAAGCTTTCCATGTAACAATAATTTTAAAATCGTTTGGGTCCCAGTTATCACACTTTTTTTATTTTATCCAGTACTTTACAAATTTTCAAACCAATTCCAATTTCAAACATAATCAGAATAACTACTCATAATACTTTTGATTAATTAAACAGAGAAGATCCTTCGTTAAACTCGAATTAAATCCGGATTAATTTTGATGAAAGTGTTAAAATAATGATTTTCTTTAAAATTTTCTTGGTTAATTTGAAGATTGATGGGATGCTTAATTGTTTAGTTAACTTGATAATATTACACCTGTTACTGTATGTTTAGACATCAGAAGATTAAATTAAAATTAATTTTAATAGTTAAGGAATGCTTGCTAAAAAGGTGCCAAAAGTCAAATCAGTCAAGTTTGGGATGCTCGTACTCTGAAAATCTTCGTTGAAAAAATCAAAATAAAGACTGTCATGATCGGCGGCCATTTCTGCGTAACATAGCAAAAATTCAAAATCGCAAATCACATGGTTTAGGAAATATCGTGAGTTAAATGAAAAAAGGATCGGCTTTTTGACCGATTCGTGGAAAATGCAAACTTGGGGATTTTTTTTAACAATCGAAAAATGAGTATATTCATAAGAATTGAGATAGTTTGCATTCTTAAGTACCAACTGACGGAAATCTCGTTAAGATGCGACCAGTGGTTCTTGAAATCGACTATTTTTAGGATTGAATTTTTAAGCGAAAATAGACGGAATTTTTTGAAAAGAAAAACATGCCACGTTATAGTAAACAGATAAAACTACATCCTAAAATAGGTGCTATTCTTTTTCTTTAGCGGTGTCTCAGAAAAAAATTCTTTTTTTCATTTAACTCGCATAATTTCCTAAACCGCGTGACCCACGATTTTGAATTTTGGCTGTTACGCAGAAATGATCACCGATTATGACAGTCTTTACCTCGATTTTTTTTTTTCGAAGAAAGCTTTCGGAGTAGGAGACCTCCCCAAACTTGACTAACTTGACTTGTGGCACGGATAGTAGGTTCGGTAAAAATCGCCATTTTTTTGACATTTTTCTTGGTAATAATTAGAGTAAATCTTATCATTTTGATTCAAAATAAACATTTTAATCTATCTTATGTACAAAATTTTTGTTCGCAAAAATCATAATTCCTTCGAAATCTGAAAAAGTCAAAATCAGGAAATATATTTATTTTACTTATACAAAATTTCTCATGCAATTGGTTCGTTAGAACTTTACTGGGTTCCACTATTAATACATTTTTAGGGTTTTGCCAGAGAGAGTTATTCATCTAATCTAGACAATCGGAAGTAGGATAAAACCAAGGATACTGAACTAACAGGATTGCTCAATTCCATAAGGTATGTATACGCGAAATTTTTAGTGCTCGATCGTTTTACGTCGTGCATTTGATGTCACTGCTAGACGTTTTCAAAGTAAAATATTAAAATTTATTTCATTTACCTTATCATTGATATCCTAAATAGTTTTAAAGTTAATTCATAGTACATTGTTGCCATTCCATAAAGTATTCGGCAATTAGTTCATCAATAAAATTCACGGTTAAAGTGAGATAACCGAGTATAAAAAAGAGATGCTATATCTGGCAGTGATGTTGAGGCATAATTTTTGTTTATTGAGTAGTCCTGTTAGTTCAGTATCCTTAGGATAAAACTTCGTTCTTAAATTATGTTTATTTTAAATTTTTTTTAACAATTGTCAACCTGTTCTTTAAATCCACATTTCCCAGCCTTCATTCAAGCAAGAAAGTTGATAATTGGCATGATTATTCTGTAGACATTAGATACCTTTACACTACCATTCTTTGACGCGTTTGTAGAACGTAATGCGTCAATTGCGCATTCTTAGGAGGCGACAAAACCCGTTTCAATAATTTCGGAATAAAATGAAGATATTTAAGTCACAGGGATTTGCATGCGTTTTTGTAACAAAGAAGGTAAGAACGTAAATTAACCCTTAACTACTAAACATACGTCTCACAGACGGCTTTAGATATGTGAAAAATAACTATAAAATAATTATAATAAGTAATTATATTTAATTATTCAGTTATTAAATACTA
Source organism: Digitonthophagus gazella (assembly GCA_036711955.1). Lineage (NCBI taxonomy): Eukaryota > Metazoa > Arthropoda > Insecta > Coleoptera > Scarabaeidae > Digitonthophagus > Digitonthophagus gazella. The sequence continues at coordinate 12,938,546 of JASCIT010000007.1, forward strand.
CCAATGGTTATTATTAGAAAAGTTGACAGAAGACAAGTCTGAAAACTAGATTTTTAGTGCAAAGAGAAGCAAATTTGAAAAACAGCTTAAGTTTGATAATTTTAAAAATTGCCGTCTGGGAGACGCATCGTTAGTGAATACGTTACAAAAGTCAGATGTTACTAGTTAAGGGTTAAATGAAAAAGTGTGTTGTTCCCTACGTGTTTTGAGTGGCTGGCGTGTTGGATATTCCAACAGGATAACATATATTATGTCCAAATTATTTGGCCTAAGGCTCTTGTTACAGTAATTTAATAAGAAATGAAAATCATTGTAAACGATGAAAAAGTGTTTATTTGTAAGTAAGTAAGTGTATTTCTCTATCACGTGTAATACGAAAATTTTTTAGGTTAATTGAACTGTATATGTGTATATTTAGTCCTGAAAAAAAAAAAAAACGTGGGGCAAACGGATGATTAAGGATTAAAGTCAAAATATTTCGTCAAAGAGAAGTCTATAACATACAATTTTATGAAATGGATCGACTCAAAAGAAAACAAAGTGGAAATTGTGATATGTGTAGCTACCTATCGACCTATGCAACGAAAACTATCGTAAGTCAAAAATGTTGATTTTGAAAAATTTGAAAAGAAAACAGAATTAATTGCTATTCTTCTATGGTGAAGCCCTTCGGAATCCTCTATAAGATATCTATAGCAACCAAGTAAGAAATTTTTACCTAGAAAATTTTATTTCTTAAAATGCAATTGGTTCAAAACCTTTAAACACTTATATCTGACTCAGTTCTATCAAAAATGACTTACAATAGTTTTCGTTGCATAGGTCGATATGTGCATTTAACACCATGTACTATAACTGGAAATGGAGTTGAACCATGAAGAAAAAAATGAAAAAGTAAGCCCCCTCTCCGTAACATTACCCAGCACACCTCCATCTTTCTCTTAATGGTGTAACTCCATTTCCGGTTCTAGTACAACTAGAGAGAGACGATTTTTTAAGTTTTTATTTGTGAATTCTTTGCTCTTTATTTTCCATAAACAGGGATATTATTTATACATTTCAATAAGCTGCATAATAAAGTGTTTCGACCAATACCGCGAATCATTCGCCATTATTATTACCAAGATGTTTAACTAAGAGAATTATTAACAATCCTTTGTTCAATAAAAATGAATTAATTATGTGTTTTAAATTAACCATAGCTAAGAAGGAAATTTCATATACAGAATGGCCACAAAGAGAATTGCCGTTCTTGCATATTCAAGTTGCAAAAGAGTCCACATTTTTAAACGAAATACCCCATATTTTATTACCCTCTTTAATAGAGATTTAATTCTCTACCAATCTTCAATACACTTCCCTATACTTATCTGTTAAGATTTTCAAGATGTAAGCAGGGAATTTATTAAAACCGCATATAAAATGTCAAAAGAAGTTTTCTCTTATTAATACGCTATGAAATTTAAAAGATTAGGATAAACAACTCCTACTGGTAAAAAATTAAAAATGTACTATCAGAACCCAATCAAGTTCAAACGAACCAGTTGCGTGAGAAACTTTGTATAACATAAAACTAAACAAAACGGACTTATAAGTCATAACTAGTTGAAGTAATTACAAGAATATCTAGTCAAATAAACTGTTACTTAAATTAGATCAGTAAACTTTCATAATACCCCTGTGTATGATGAAACACACCGTGAGCTTATTATAAAAGACAGGACAGATCTGAAAAAGAGTAATCGGCGAAACAGGTAGAGTCGGACAGACGCAAGTGTATAAACGTAAAGCCAGGCCGCAGCCGATCGGCCTATTGGTACACACTTGCACAATAATTCCGCGTTCGTTTGTTGCGACACCGAAAAACGATTGATATTACGCTGATATATACGAGTCGGTTGGGCAACGGGCTCGGCGGCAAGGTTAACACCACCTCCGAGAGATCTCTGCCCGTTCGCAAGCCACTTAACAATAAGCTGCACCTGTTTAACAGTTACCCAAGCGTCCGAACACGCCCAAACCCCGCAAATCGAAGCTATGCACCGACCGGCGGTAAAAGGAGCGAGCGAGCTATCTTTGTTCGACGTTGCATTCGCAATTAGCTCTCGCAGAAAGTTCAACGCGATCGGCGACGTGCCAAAGAAGTCCCCAGAACGATATAGAAAGTATCTAGAGCAAGTTAATTCAAAGAAATTCCATTTCAAAAAATAATTCTTAAAAACTACTTGGTAGAATTGTTCTTTGGAAGAACAAATTATGATAATAATAGTGAGCTGATAGAACCGTCTAATAAATTAATTTGTACAACGCATGCCTACGCACTCTCCGTCCGGTAATAAACGCTGTCATAAATATGCAAATACGTGATATTTAAGAAAGCGACATGTGGGTATCGCGACCGACCGCCTTCTCTTGTGTGTAGCTAGTACCGTTTCACGACCAATAAGTTGGTATAATTGTGTGAGGCGGCTCACGACTAACAAATGGAACCCTGTGATGTTTGCCGAACGTAAATACGGAGCCCGCTTTTGTACAGCACAACCCACAAGTTACGCAAATTAAACCTTTTACCTTTAAATGCATTTAAAATTTCTGAAAATAAACTAAAAGAATGTTTTGTTTAACGACAGTCATAAACGATAAACTTCCAAGAAGCGCTATATTTCATAAAATATTTACAAATATAAGTGCTGATAATATATCTATCATAGTTGGTGATTTATATCTTGATAAAAAAGAACAGGAAGACTTAAATTAAATAGAGGATTGAACATTAAAGGAAACTAAATCTGCAGCTTTTATTCACGGAAAAATTCATTACCTTATGATTTCATTCAAAATCCAAGATTATTTAATTGAAGTTTTGTAGATATGGACTTATTTAGCTTTATAGGTCAACATGAAACCTAAATGATATTCGGTACTGCTGAAGAAAAATTATTTTAGTTAGGTTGAGAATAAAATTTAATACTTGGGTTAAGGTGTACTTCAATTTGATGAATTCTACAGTTGATTGAAATAAATTTTGGCGTCCAAAGACCTTACAGTTCCAACATCTACTGCTTGAACTCATCAAAAATGTTCATAATCAAGAATTTATTTGTTCAAATTGATTTGAGTAGAACCTAACGTGGTGTAATTCATGAAATAAAAAAAGGTTTATTCTATACGTTTCTAGAAAATGAAATATCAGAAAGGAATAAACTCACTTTAAATCGCTGAATGTATGCATCAATTACATAATAGAATTTCACTGGTTACAACCCAGAAGTTACGCGAAATAAACTAAACCTCTTACTTTTAAATACAATTCAAATTTATGGAAATAAACTGTATTAAAAGAATGCTTTGTTTAATGACAGTCATTAACGATACACTTCCAAGAAGAATTATTTTGCTTATGTAGAATGACATACAGAAAACGAATGATTTTAAAGCAGCTAATAAATAACTCAAAATGGAAATAGTTTTTTCTATACGACACAAAAGACCGCTGGAGAAGTCAACTTTGCAATCACTCATGTCGAATAATTTAATCAATTGTAAGTGAAAAATTGTACATAATTGTGAGAGTTTTAGAACAAATTTTTGGTTACAATGGAGCTGTGAATCTGTCGTTGTAAAACTGGACGTCCACTAGCGCGGCGCGGAGCAAAGCAGCACGGCTCAGTGCGGTGTAATTTTTGAAAAATTTATATAAAATAGTCCTCCGTCCATTGGTCGACCGCGCAGATTTTTACCAAAACTATAATTGGCGAAAACACTTCTGCCACTGTTTATTCCATAAGCCCCAACGTCTATTATGATATATTTACTTTGAGCATCTAGAACTAGTAAAAGCACTATACTGCAAGTTCCATTATAATTGTAATACAAAGAGTTACTACAATGCGGTTTATTTATCATGTGTTTGCAGTCAATGGTCACCATGTAGTTTGGAAAGTTTCAACTTTTTGTTCAATTAATTTTCAACTTCTTGCTAGCGTTCTTGGTTAGGCGGAGGTATTTGCATTGGTGACAGTCTAATGCAAATAAAATAAATCACAAGTATCATTAACTATTCTTCAGACTAACTTCTCTCTCAACCTGTAGCTGAATGATATAGTTGAAAATGTATAATCAGTTGCCAAAAATCTATAGAAAACAGTTATAGTTAATGCATGTAGCAAAGTGAAGTAAATTTCTCATGTCAAGAACCATTGAAGATATTATTGATTTACAACATATTATTTATAACCTCAGGAACGTGCAAATCGTAATAGGATACGTACATACATTATGAAATAACATTTGTTCAACTGAGATATCATGAATTCCTCAGTTATTCCCCTGAATTGTTAAAAGTATACAAAAACAAAACATTGAACGGAACATCTCAAGAAGTTAATCATATTTTTAAATATTTCGACAACCTTGAGGGATAGTTTAAAATACTCTCTCTACACATTCAATTAAAAGACCTAGGAATTCACCATCTGTGGACTTTTATTTCATGTATTCACACTTTCATGCTTTGTTTTCTCGGAAGTTTTTTTTTTATAATTGCCGATACAATTTATGAAACCACTCTGCACCTTTTGCGCTTAGTGGACAAAACGCAACATATTCCGCGCTGCGCTTTGTCATCGCGTTAGTGGATGCTCAGCTTAATACAGCCGATCTACAGCGTCGAACACCACATTAACATCAACCAGAATAGTGCAGATTTAAATTTCAATACAATCCTATGATGTGTTAAGCTTCTTAGATTAACAAGAAACATTGTTTAGAAAAAGCCGTCAGGTGCTATAAGTGTCAGGACATTAGAAAACATCGTTAGAGTGACAAATCAGTCACGAAAGCTCTAGTCAGATACAATCGGCACGTTAGCATGTACGCAAATTATAAACTAAGGCCGGGTATCCACCAGACTGGTCTGATCAAAATCGGTGTAATTGAAATCGTCCCACATAGGGGATTTAGCCGATCTAGCTGACCAAAATTATTTACTTTAATAATTAATTGAGAAATTGATTTTTTTTTAATCCCAAAAAAAAGTTAAAGAAAATATGTTCATCTTATATGGAAGTTATACATATACAGCGTATCTCTGAACACGCGTCACTCTCTCTATAACCTCTACACAGCTAGAGATTTTACAAGAATTGTTATAGAATCCTCAAGCAAACTCTTTTACTACTAGAAAGATATTCAGTCTTCCCATACTGTACAGTTTGGTTTGGATTGCATGGTTGAGAGTTGCCAAATCGGTTTCTCAAAGATTCTCCGATTTTTTCCTCTTTGTCCTCTCATTTCAGACATCAAAAGCTTTTGCTGGCCGACCAAATCGCTTCATAACTGCTGGCAACCCAAAAGTGCCTTGTAATCAGTCCTTATTTTTTGAAATAAAATTTATCAACTTTATAACTAATTGTAAGAGTCTTCAAAATGTACATGATTGTTTTTTCGTTTAGATTTCATTATTTTGTAATTTGATTTATGACCAGCTAGATCAGTTATATACCCATATGTGCGTCCGATCAAAGTAGTACTTATATTTTTATACTGACGGGTGTCCATTGACACGATATTAGTTAGTTTCAACTGAAGTCGTGTGCCGACCGATCGGGCCCGACACTATTTGCAAGATCATGATCGGTAGTTGTTATCCAATATGATAATTCTTTTTGAATTTGAGTCATGTTTGAGCATCTATGTTCCCATGCAAATATAAAAGCACCTCTATGAGAATTATTTTTTATGTGCTGATGTATCCAGTATCTGTGGCGACACTTCCTTTTTCTTCAACAGCCTCTTCTTCACTTGATGACATGTTAAAAATAGGAATGGACACACACTGGCGATTTCCGTCGTTCCGACTAATCTTAACAATAGATGTAAGTCAGCCCGATTATGATCGGTACAATCCGGTGGACAGACTAAGAATCTTGGGGAAAAATTTTATGTTTTCAATTGAAGAGCATTTTTCCAAAACTGACTAAGTCCAAAATAAGTATTTGTAGTTATGACTGAATTTCTGTAAACAGTTGTATACAACACTTTCAGTAGAAATGTGTTAGTAGATAAATGATATTACATTTTGTAGTGAATTAGTCACATGAATATTTAGGATTAATTTATTTTTTTCTTGCAACCAGTAGGTTTCTTGCAAACAACAGGAACTTTTCTGTTCTCTTGTACGTTTTCCTCTTAAGCAAACTTGCCCTTCTATATTGTCATCATCCGACATTTTAAATAGTTTATTACAGGCACACAAAAATAAAACGAAATAACCAAATTACCAAACACCTTGTTTGATGTTTTTCCCAGTACTAAGCATTGTCAATGCACTCTAATGAGCGTGACTTAGTTAGTTTTGGAATAAAATCTTTTTGGACTTGGATTACCTTTGGAATAAATCTTTTCGAGGATTATCAAAATAAACTGAGATGTATATTAGTTTTATGAAAGATAAACCTACAGATCAAATGCAACTTTTTTTGTACTTATTTTAAACACAAAAACACGATTTTTGATTTTTTGGACTTAGTTAGTTTTGGAAAAATGCTCTTCAATTGAAATTCCTTAACCGTTTGCGTTCCACGAGCCACTTTCGCGCTCTTCAGATTTTGTGTCGAAAAAACCAGGACAGTTAGTCGAAACACTCAACTTTCGTCCCACCCGAAATTTTTTTGTCGAAATGTTCGACATGTAGCTGAAGGAGCGATAACGTGTTTTTCTGCATATAATCGAAGGAGCGCGATCGCGTTCCTTGGCGCTTTTCGATCGTGTTTTTTCAAAATCCTCTGGTGCGCAAACAGTTAATGGTCGTCTCGTGAGTGATAATATTTCATAAATAAAATAAAATCAATTGGTGGATATTGATCTTTCGTTTTATAAAATAAAACAAACATTTCATCAGCATTAAATAAAACTATTTTTATTTGAAAATTGTTCGTTTCCCGTGTGTCACCTTGTACTTTTTACAAGCTGAAGTGTTTGTAAGACTATCAGTTGGTAATTTTTATCTAGATAAAGAAAAACAGGAAAACGTTAAAGTGAATCAAGTATTAGTTTATCCATGAGATTTCAAAGTTATTGAAATTACAAAGTTGTTGATTGTGGCAACATATCGTCGTCATTAAGATAAATATCACTAAGGTTAAGATTCTTGGGTTGGCTGAATAAGTACTAAAAATGTGTTCGACAAGAATTAAGATATAATAAATCAGTACATAAAGACAGATATTGTTTTGTAATTATTTCATAGAAAATAATTCGGTGTCACAAGCATTTACTGGCTGTTAATGATAACCACATCCTGGAGGTTAACCAGGATATTTCATAAAGAGTTTTTCTTTTCATAGTTTTATTTTTATAGCTATGTGTAAATAGTTTGTAGAAATAAAAATATATTGCGTAAGATATTTTAAATTCTGTTTTCAAAGGATTAATCAATTAAACAAGTGTTCTAAAATTATTTACTTGATTTCATTAGGCTTTAATTTGGAAATCAAAGGAAATATTTTAATGGGCTTTCTTTCTTAACTTTATTTGAACCTTTAAATTTTATGACAATAAAGTTTGAAATTTGTTTTTATGAACTGTTTTTACAGTTTTTTTTTTTTTGTTTTGTTGAAAATATTCGCGGTTTTGCAATCAATTGATATCTTTCAAAGCTGAAAGGGTTATTACGGTTATTATGCCCTTTGTTATGATGCCTGTTGTACTCTTTGTTTACAAAGAATACAAAAAAATTCTTTATAAAGAGTATAACTTCAAAAAACATCAGAGACAGAGCTCTGGAAGGAACAAGTCAGGTTATTTTGCATATCGTCTTTAATGTACTCGAGAAAAAACTTTCCGAATTTGGCCTTTCCTGACCTTCAATGATGTTCTACTCAATCGCATAGAAGATGATGGACTAAAAGAACTCATATCAACAATCAACAGTAAATCAGTAATAGCACCATCACATAGCCAATGTTGTCACGATCAAAACAAAACTCTAAAGGGGGTCATTGCATATTGTAGAGTTAGCACAAACACCTAATCAAGTAACTATAATGGTGGGTTTAGGATGTCAAACTTAACCGTAGTAATAATTTTAATAGTAACTGTAAAGGATGTAGTGTTTACAACGGCCTAGTTTAAGAAGATGTTATTTAGATTTTAAAATTTTAATAATCGTGAGGAATCTATCCAACATTTTAAATCATTTATGATCATAGCCATTCCCCCTTTTTCGCTTACAATTGATTGAATATCTAAAAATTCGGATTCAGTTGCGATGAATAAGAAAAAAAAAATAGTTCTTGGTGTAAAAAGAGTTTTATTTATAGCAGCAACTATTGTTGCGGCGGTTTTTCAGGAGATGTATGAACCGAAATTAAGAGTTAGGAGGATCATTTATCGATCTTCAAATCAGATCTGAAATCAGTTTTTCAAATATACAAGAATGTCGCTTTCCGAATTTAAACATTTGAGTAGTACAACAAAGGGCCTAAATGCCAAAACTTCCAATTATTGAAGATATTTCATTTTCCTACAGAATGGCACTTAGCTGTTTTGTAAGTTTTGATTTTCTAATCAAGATAAACCATTTTTCTTTTTAATGAAATTTTTGTCTCAGCATTTCACCTATTTAATGTGATATAATCGACAACACAGAATATTTCTACAGCGACATTTTTTTTTTTGCAAAATGGCAGTTAGCCTCTTTATTACTCCTACTTCTTACTTAGAAAAATATCAGAACCCTACCTATAAAAAAATAATAAATTTAGCATTAAAGTTGATAGAAGTCGTCATTATCAATCATTGTCAATACATTGACAGAAAATTATCAGCAAGTATTTCTTTCTTTTTCTATGGCAAGTATTTAGCCATAAATGCAAAAAGTTAAAAGCTGGCCAACTTTCGCGCTTATGATTAAATCTGCAGTAATTTTTAGCGCCCATAAGCCGTTGCCTAAACCAGGAGTGGGCAACCTTTTGTATAGTGAGGCCCAGATTACGGTTTACCTTTCGTACACGGGCTGGAGTAGAAAATTGACAAATGTTTGACACAAATTTTTTTTAATATAAAAAACAAAGCTAAACATTAAATCTCTCAGATCTTCTGCTTTCGATCGGTAGAACAACTGCTCAAAAAGCAGGAGACCTGGCTTCGTATCCAAGGTCAGTAATGAGAAATTTTTTCTTCTATTACAAATTTTGGATTTAAAACAAAAATCATTTATTATTCTTTTTAAAGGTCTCACGGGCCGGATTAGACCATCGCGTAGGCCGGAGTTTGCCCGCGGGCCGGAGGTTGCCCACGGTTGGCCTAAACAATACTATTTGAATAAACATGATTAATCTTTTTTAAACGTTACAGCCAATGGTACGGTTACAGCCACGGCCTTTAAGTTTGACATCCTAAACCAACCATAAGAAGGCAGGGAATTCAATGGAAGTAACTTTTCATCCTTGGTCATCAGCTGTCAGCTCATTCGAACAGGTTCTAAGTGCTAGCTCTGTCCATGAAGTAAATAAAGGCGGTTAAAGAAACGTTCTTTGGTGTATTACTTGAACGTTCCTGCAAATGACAGTGCAGTACAGAAGGAAGCCCCAACTAAAAAGTAAGTACATCTCTTGCTTATTTAACCCAATAACCAGAAACAGGCAAGTGACTCATAACAATATTATTTTCAAATCTTAATGTTATAAAACTGAAAGGTACAAGTTTAAGAAAAGACCCATAAAAATTTGTACCTCATTTCCAAACTATAACTAAACAAAATGGGGTGAATAATTTTGGACACTTTAGATAGTTGATTAAAAACTTGGTTTATGTTGAATTATAAGTTAAATTAGGAAAAATTATTTAAGAAGGTATATTATTAACAAAAACAAAGTCATAATACAATTTTTAAAACCTCAAATAAAAACCTAAATCAAGAAAATCATCATCAAGAAAAAAATTGATTTATCTTTAAATACTGTGTATTATTACATTTTTACAATCAATATATCTTCATCTATTAATAATACAACTGTTCTTATTTATTTATTTATTACCTTAATTACCTTCCTTATTTTTCAATCTTTTCTCCTGCCATTTCAATATTCACCCTTTTAAACTCACATAGCAACCCGTCTCTTATCATTTTGCTCATGGAACTTCTTCATCCTCGCCTCCAATTCCGGCCTAAAGTGTCTAATCAAACCTTGAACAGGCCAAGCAGCACCATCGGCCAAAGCACAGATTGTATGTCCTTCAATCTGCTTGCTAAGTTCCCACAACATATCAATTTCATCTGGTCTACCATTCCCAGTTATGAATCTATGTATCATTTTATTCATCCAATTAATACCTTTTTTTTTAATTTAAAACAGAAAGAAAGATGAGATTATTAATTAAAGACAAAAATGAATTATAAAAACCTTCTCTACATGGTGTACATTGCCCGCAAGATTCGTGCTTGTAAAAAGAAATCAATCGAGCGATAGCTTTAACTATATCGGTACTTTTATCCATTACTATAACAGCAGCCGTTCCAAAACTTGTTTGAACAGAGACTAAAGCGTCGAAATCCATCATTACATCATCACAAACACTATTAAAAATAATAATAATTAAAAAATAGTTTTATTTTGGAAGTTTTTTTATATTATTAACCTCTTCGGAATTAAAGGTGTTGATGATCCACCCGGAATAACAGCTAATAAATTATCCCAACCTCCGGTAACACCCCCGGCGTGTCTTTCGATAAGCTCTTTAAGGGGAATACTCATTTCTTCCTCAACCGTACATGGTTTATTTACATGTCCGGATATATTAAAGAGTTTTGTTCCTGAATTACGAGTTCTACCAAATGATGCAAACCATTTTCCACCACGTCGACAAATTGTCTATTTAAATTTAATAGAGAAAACAATTTATATTACTTTTATTTTTAAATAAAGTTAAAATTATCTTTAAAATTAGCTTTAAAATTAACTTACTGGAGCTACAGCTACAGTTTCAACGTTAGTAACAGTCGTTGGACAACCAAAAACACCAACGTCAGCTGGGAATGGTGGTTTTAGACGTGGCTTTCCCTGTTTACCTTCAATCGATTCAATTAAGGCTGTTTCTTCCCCGCAAATATAAGCCCCGGCTCCTCTATGGACGAAAACATCAAAATCATACCCCGAACCACATGAATTCTTTCCTAAAAGTCCGGCTTGATATGCCTAATATAATTTAACAAAGATTAAAATTAATAAAAGTTTTTATTTATGACAAAAAAATTTTTTACTTCCGCTATAGCAACTTGAAGGTTAGATGCTTCGTTATAAAACTCCCCTCTTATATAAATATAAGCAGCTTTAGCCCCCATAGCCCTTCCGGCAATTAAACAACCTTCAACGAGCTTATGAGGATCATGTCGCATGATTTCTCTATCTTTACAAGTTCCGGGTTCGCCTTCATCAGCGTTAACCACCAAATACTTTGGACGACCATCGCTAGGTTTATTCATGAATGACCATTTCATACCGGATGGAAACCCAGCTCCGCCACGACCTCTCAAGCCGGAGATTTTAATCTCATCTAACGTTAAAATAAAATTAATTAATTTTAAAACTAATAAATTAATTTTTAAAAATGTAATCATTAAAAATATAATACCAATAATCCAATCAGCTCCTTTTAAAAGAATCTCTTTGGTTTTATACCAATCTCCACGTTTTAAAGCCCCTTTAAGCCTCCATTCATGTTTTCCATACAAATTCGTAAAGATTCGATCTTCGTCAGCCAAAGGACCAAATTTAGTCTTCGTTTGAGGTGGTGGTTGGGAGTAGAAAACAACCTGGGCATGGTTTATCAATGGAGCGGTAATACCTAATTAAAAAATCCTTAATTAGTTAAAAATTAAAGGTGAAATTATATAACATATGAAATGACACTTGGAGTTTATAGGTTAGGTTTATTTATATGGGTTATAAGAAGTAAATAAGGGGTATTATGTTTTTGTATGTTAATTTAGAATAATTATAAACTTACCGAGTTGTGCTTTCGCTACATTACTTAATCTAACCAAAGTACTTGCCATTTTTTATATTTTACATAAATAACTTTTGACGTTTTGGTTTTGACGTTAAACGTCAATGTGAAAGGTGAAGTTGGTTTTTAACAAATGATCTAATTGTTATATTTTCTAAAAGGATTTTTTTAACTTATAATTATTGATTTTTTATTAACTTATAAATTTAATTTGTATTTTTCATTTAATTAATCATTTTCTTAAAAAATTGTTAAATAATTATAATTAATAAATTACGTTTTTAATTTGGGTTATTTGATAATTAGGAAATTTAAAATATGTTATGACAGCTCACATGACAGTTCTGTTTTTAAACCACCTTTCCGGGAATAACAGCAAAAACTCATCATAAAATGTCTGGATTATCAGCGGAAAATGAAGACAAAAGCCTCCCGGCGCTTTTCCAGGAAGGTCTCGACCTTTACAATCATTTAGAGACCCTAACCGAACCTACAAACAGCTCAAATTTTCAGGTAAACGACCGTAAAAATTTCGAGAAAGATCCATCATAAAAACTTAAAAATAATTCCACTTTTTCTTTATTAAAATATTTTAAATAGAGTTACGTGAAAAGAACGATGCGAATGTTCGAAGACGCGACACGTTTAGTCTCAATGGCATCACTTTTCAGCACAAACGAAACATTGGAAGATATTGCAACGGAAAATCTTAAATATTTAATGCTTCCGGCTTTATTGGGTACTTTAAGTTTAAAATTAACATCTGGAGAGAGAAAAACAACGATAGATGTTGCCGAAGTTTATTATAAGGACTTTTTACAAAGATGTAATGATTACGGTTTGAGTAATTATGATTTTAACGAACAGAAAAAAGAAAATACAGAACCAAGATCTCAAGTAGATGAATTAAGACATTCTGTAAATACTAGAGCAGATAAAATTCAACGTTTTATAAAACAAAAAGAGTTAAAGTCAAAACTTGAAGATTTAAAAGTAAATATGAAAAATGAAAATGTCGATGATGAAACAAAAAGAAATTATTATTTAACTATGTTACAATTATTTATTTACGAAGCTATTGATGAATTAAAAAGTATCGAAATGGAAAAACCAATTTTAGAACATATGGCTAAATTAGGACAGAGAGATGAAAAACCTTTAAAAAGACCTCCGCCTCCTCCGTTAAAACCTATTATTATTACTAGAGATGAAGTTCAAAAAGCCGTCTTTGGTGCTGGTTATCCTTCTATACCTACGATGACCGTACAAGAATTTTATGATAAACGTGTTGAAGATGGGATATTTCCCGATCCGGAAAAAGCTAAAAATACTCCGCTAAGTATGCAACAAGCCGCTTTACAAGGTGTATCTTTAACCGATGAAGATAAAGAAGCGGAGGAGAAAGAAAAACAAATTGAGGAAGACGATCCTGAGTATCTTGAGAGAATGAGGGCTATGGATGAGTTTAAGGATGAACATAGAAGGGGTTGGGGAAATAGGATGAATAGAAGTTAAGAGAATAAAGAGATAAATAGTTTTTTTTTTCTTTGTGTGTATGATATTGTGTATTTTTTTAGTTTTGTATTTTATATTGAATGTATGTGTGATTATTTAAAAATGAAAAGGTTGCTCTTAATAAAATAGTTCTTTTTCTAAAATTTATAAATTTTTATTTCCTTTAATTTCTTGCTATTGTCTCCGATGATGGTATAAATTGATGGATTGAATCCAAACAAACTTTTTCTACATAGGTTTCGTCCATAAGCGGCGAGAAAATAATTTTTTTAGAGTACTTAGGGACATATTTAAGGTGTGAAAAGTGGGCAGTGCAGTGTAAAATACTGTTTTCTACATCTAAACCAAAAAATGGTAAGTTAAATAATTTTTTTAACGCCGTAAAAGTAGAAATAAGTTCGCGTACACATAACCTCAAAAACCGTATCTGTGAAACGTAAGCTTAAAAAGTTCGTAGTTCGGTAATTAATGAGGTTTGGACCACCAACTCTTACAAACAGGATGGTATTATCCTCAGAATATCTTACAGCATTGAATCTAAAATAATCCGGGGGTGTTGTTTTTCACCAAACAAGGGCTGTAAGATATTCTGAGGATAATACCATCCCCTTTGTAAGAATTGGTGGCCTAAGTCTCATTAATTACCGAACTACCATCTTTTTAAGTTTACGTTTGACAGATACGGTTTTTGAGGTTATGTGTACGCGAACTTATTTCTACTTTTACGGCGTTAAAAAAATTATTTAACTTACCATTTTTGGTTTAGATGTAGAAAACGGTATTTTACACTGCACTGCGCACTTATGGACGAAATCTATGTAGAAAAAGTTTGTTTAGATTCAATCCTATGCCCTAGGTCAACATGTGACGTCACCAGTAAGCGGCGTATTTTCTAGAGTAGAATCAATAGTAGTAGTTGTCAAACTAACAATAAGAGAGATAATGGAGTTTGATCTTTCTGTACAGTAACGAACTTAATTCCGAATTTAAATGGAAATCCTATTCCATAGAAAACCCGTTGTGCATTGGTTGGCTCATCACAATTTTTCTCTGATAAATTTCCGAATTATAAACCACCCATTCTTCCCAATTTATATTTTCCATTAATTAGAAATCTAAAGTTTAAATATCCACTTTTCTGTCCATCTCAACTTCACTTCATGTTAACAAAACGCCTCGGTACCGATTAATCAATAAATAGAGATACTAAAGTTTTCGAAAAATAGCTCACACTTACACGTGAGTTTCATTAATCATCAAATTGAAGAAAATAACTACGATTTTGAGACCAAGAATGATCCACATCTTTACCAACTGAGAAACACTTAGGGTCATCATGGATTTCAGGTAACTCATTCCAAAGCACTATCGATTGCACTGTAAATGATTTAAGTTTTGGTACGATGAATAGGAAACAGAAGGAGACAGTCTGATCACGATCTAGGTGGAAAATTATGTGGCGACAAAAAATGAAAATCATTGGACAAATACGTTGGGATTTAGCTACATAGAATCTTGTATAAAGTGGTAAGCATACGAAATGATCTGCGCCTCTGACAGGTCAGCATTTGTAAATAATTATGATAAGTTGTTTTGTAGCCTTTGCAATTTATTTTGGAGAGTTAAAGAAAGGTCTAGGTAGGCAGCATCGGCATAATCAATGTGAGGAAAAATTAATAAATAGCAGGGGTTACGGCGAATGATGAGAGGAAGCAAACAACGAAGTCTCTTCAGAGAATGAAAACAGGAATAAACCTTTCTACAAACATGCTGGACCTGCGGCCGCCAAGACAGCACCGAGTCCATCACCACCCCAAGGTTTTTAACAGTATCAAAGAGTTGTATAATATTGCCATCCAGAATCAACTGCGCTGACGTAAACTTATTTATTTTGGCTAGTAAAGGTCTTGTACCAAACACAATGGCTTGTGTTTTAGCTGCATTTAGGTTGAGATCAAAGTACTTAGACCAATCTTGAATATTGGTGAGATCAGTATTGATATGCAACACAGCTTCAGGAAACTCATCAGTAGTGATAGTGGTGTAAATTTAAAAGTCATCAGCGTATAAGTGGTAGTTACACGAGATAACTTTAGTAATACTATCAATAAACATAGTTATTTATTGACAGTATTTACGTAATAACCACCTGCATTTGTGTCTTTTTTTAAAACATACTTTAATATTATTTTCTCATATATCTTGCAATTTTCAGTAGTTCGTAGAAACCTTATCATAAGTTAAGATTATAGAAAAGTCGCACGAGTAATTCTAAACCCAGCTCGTCCAGGCTCAACTCCCACAAACATTTCTTCGAATTATTCTAGTTTTGCAGTGAAGTAAGTTTAGATACAGGTGTATGTAATGAAATATCAGTAAGAACAAAAGTTAAGTCTTTTTGAATATCAAAATTACTTTCTGAAAGGGAATACAAAAGACTTGAGTCTGGAACGGAGATTAAGATTTGCTCGCGGATTCGGACAAAGAAACATATTTTTTGAAAGTAGAATAAGTTTTGTGTGTAACCAGTTTAATTATTACAGTAAAAAACTCTGAAAAGTACAGCATCGTGTTTCCATTCCACAACAATAGAAAACAGGAATTAGACGCGAGCCAAACGTTTAGTTTGTTCTATTTGATTGCTTTCCTTTAGAATATCATATTGAATATAGGGCTGTCCGTGGGTATTGTAAAAACGTAGCTAATTAAAATTATTCGTCATTACGTTTTAATTTGTTATTAATTAATCGATTTTCTTGCCTCAAACGACTTTTTAGGGTAGTTCGGAGTCATATAAAGCTTTTGTAAGGGCTAGATGACTCAGTAAAGAGTGGTTTAGATCATTAACGCTTAATTAATTGTCATTCCGCTGAGAGAATGCGACTCCCATTCCGAAAAATCCATTTTCGTGCTTCAGCCCCTATATAAGCCGTTGAATTTTTTATTTTAGAAGTATTAGTTCTTGAGCCAGAATCGCTGTTCAATTTTACGAACAATATTTATCGAATATTGTTTTTTTCTCCCTGCGCTTTGTTGCTACTACGCTAAAAGTTAGTTTTCATTTTTCTCCCATTAGGATTCTGGCGTGGAAATCTTGGAAGCCCTCTTAACCTGACCGGTGCGGTAATCTTGGTCTTTCTTGAATTTACAATAAATTAGTCTAACCATTTAAAATTTTTGTCAAATTTTGCTTTCCGATTAGCTTATTAATTTTCTTTTTAGATTCAAATCTCTGTGAACGAAATAATTCACCCGACTCCCATTAAGTCGTTCTTGTTCCCTTTTATAAAAGTTTTATTTTTCTCTGTATTTTCTAAATCCTCATGTTACCTCAATAAATATATCTTCGTTGTTTACCTAAACCTTGCGCTTTACTTCTGTTTGAATCCTGGACATTATTTCTCCACTGTTAAAGCTACTCAGAGATACAGAAGAGGTCCTTTTCCCTCATTAAAAAGAAAAGGTGACGCCTGACAACTGTTTGTTGTTTCAAAATAACAACGAATTAAATTTTGGGAAACAGTGAGGGTCGTCGGAATACATATCATACTCTAGCCTCAAATTTAATGCACTTGTTTTTTGCTGGAATGGTCTTGCAAATCTACTGTTCTTCGCTGTCCTGTGGATTTTTATTAGCAATGAAACTTAATTAACATAAACATATTAAAAGTCTTCTATGAGCTGAGGACCCAGCAACTTGACCTAATAAACTAACATAAACCAAAGGTTTAGGGATGGGCTAGATAACAGTCTTTGTCAATCGAAAACTTAAAAAAAAGAAGACGTGATTGCCTGTTTTTATATCGCTGTATTTAATACAAACAATTTCATGTTTCTTCAACATGTTGGCACTGCGACTTTAAAATTGGCTAATTTCTTAACAGTACCTACAAAAGCATGTCAAAATTAGGATAACAAGAAAAAAGTTGCTACAACGTCATTAACTTACCGAAAATGAATTGGAAAAGATTTCTCAATGAAAACTCAGCCTCCCTCAACATAACAACACCCAACCGCTGAAATCTAGGTCAAATGGTCAGGTACTGGCGTCCTTTCGGGCCACTTTATTTCCTTGAGCCCAAGTGTGAAGTGTGAACCACTTTTCATAAGCATTTCTGAGGCAGGAATATCCTCGAGTTGTGATGTGAACCACCGTAGGAATCCTTGAGCCCAAGCGTAAACCACTTTCTAATAAATTGTCCGCGGTGCGTGACAGGTTTAGAAAATCTGTTGACAGACGAGCAGTCCGAATCACTATCTAAGTGATCATATCATAAACTGCACAGTGTTGGGTTGATGTACTCATCTTGAATACATCGACCAACTAAAACCCTTACCCTTCTGTCCCGGAACAGTCGCTTAATCCTCATCTATTTCTTCCACAACCTCCTCTAAATTTAAAGGTGGAAGTTTCCCGCCAATTTTAGGAATTTGATCGTCCGGCTATCTTGTGTTTCTTTGCACGACTTGTTAAAAATATATTTAGCCAGCTTTCCTGGTATGTGTTGCTGAAAAATAAGTTTTATAATACCTTTAATAAATATAACTGTTTGTAATCCTATTTAAATTTTAAAATTTCAAGTGGATATTAGTAGTGTAAAAAAATTTAAATCGAAATGTAACAATCACACTTCGTCACAACCCAATATTTGAATTACTTTGGAGTTTATAATAAATTAAATAAAAATTAAACCTTTTTACGGCGGGATGTAGACACCACAATCTTAGCTGCCCTCCAAGTAGACTCGATGCGATGGTATGGGCACCACTATCCGGGTCTACAAAATTGACGCTGTGATTCACCTAAAAATATGTATTAGAAACAAAAACTACAAGAAAAAGGAAGAAACATATATTTTATTTGGAAGAAGAGGATTGCATCTTTAATGCCATTATCATTAGGGATGTAAACCTCTTCTTCCGAATGAACAATAAGTATCACCTACTTTAAGGTGGACATATCCCTCATTTTTGAGGCAGTCATACGTCCGCCAATAGTCACTGATAATGGTGGTTCCGGGTAAAATCCAATCTTTTATAATTGGAATTAACGTATCTACTCTACTAAAATAAAAAAAATTTTTAATATTTTACTGGTGAAACGTTTACTCGTTAATTACCGATCTTCAAGGGGAACCATGAAGACTCGTCCTGTCCCACGTTCGTACCTGCCAAATACCCATTGCCCTTCAACAAGGCGTCCCCGGTGGTATTTTCGTTTGCCGAATTTGCTTTCGTCTATTTCGAAAATAACACCGGGACCACAAAGTTTTACTGGCTGCAACAAGTATTTGTCGAGTACGACTTCGCGACAGAACGAGGTCCAATCGACAGCAGCCGTTCTGCTGATTCGTAATTGCTCAGTAATCACATTTAGCTAAACATCGTTCACCCAAAGCACTACAAAAAGTAAAATTTCCCACAACACCATACTCAATCTTGCGAAGAACATTCCCCATCGTAGCGAGACGGCGTTGTTACAAAATTTACTTTTTTGTTTTCTAATATTTTCCAATTGCAGGTCCAATGATACCCGTCAGCACTATAAAATAACACAAGTGAATTAAAATTTCGCTAAAATTATATTAATTATTAAATTTTACGTCTGCCACCTCTTTGTTAAGGTTAAAATGTGTCGACATTTTAATTCATTGTTGCAACCACACAATTAACATTTCTTGGTCGTTAAGGGTTTTCATTTCCATGATGGAAATTAACCCTGTCTTTACTTATCACAGCGTTGTTGTATACAATCAGTTAGAAATTTAAATTTTGACATTTTGAGGTTAGATCAACAAAATTTTGACGTTTCGGTAAGTTAAAGAATTGATTGATAGATGTCACTTACATTTAATCAAGAAGTAAAACTAAACCTGATTTTAATTTTAAGTTTCTTAAACAATATATAAAAAAAGACTTTAAAATGTATTTTAATTTTATATTTAACGTTAATTTTAACCATGAAAATAATATGTCATATCGCCGTTCCGGAAGAATATCGACACAACTGCAAAATAAAAAATTTTGCAGGAAATGCAAAAATAATTAAAATCAGCATTTTTTGGATACATTGAGGGCCTTAACTCATTTTGTCAAAAAATTGCAGTTACGTCGATGTTGTTCCGGAACGGCGATATAACGATTATAGTTTAAAATACTATTAATAGATGCCACCAATGTCAACAATAGCGATTTATATTAGATTTTTTAAAAAACAACTATGAATATTAATAAGAAATTTAATTAAAGCACCTCTAAGAATAAACTTTTAGCAAACCTTGATTCAACTTTAGTTTAATTAGAAAAAAAATTCATAAGTAGACAAAATTATTAAGAATGTAGTTTTGAATTCCCTTAATAGATGTCGCCAATGAGAATAAATTTGATCTTTAGAATTATTAAATGAAATTTTATATTTTTTAAAAGAATCTGTATATATTAATAAGAAATTTGTGAGTGAAATAATCCTTTTAGAAAAGATTTATTGATATTTAATTTAATTAAAAAGAATTTTTAATTGAATTTATTGGTAATAAGGTATAAAATTGTGTCAATGGATGTCGCCAGTGACAGTATTTTAGATGTTTAAAATTAGGTAAATATTTTGTATTTTATAAAATAAATGTAGATATTGATAAAATACGTGACAATAAAATAATTCTTTAAACAGATTCTTATTAACATTTGATTTATTAAAAAAAGTTCTTAATTAGATTTAATTATTACAGATTTAGTTTAAAATTTTATCAATAGATGTCACAAATGAAAGTAATTTAATCTTTTTTGTATTATATAAGTATTTTGAACGTTATAAAAGAAAATCTGTGGACATAAAAAAGAAAATTTGTAAATAATATACTTATTTAATTTTTTTTAATTATATGATATGTAGGTATTTATTACATATTAATTTTTTATAGTTCTCTTCTTTATCATGAAAAATCTAAACGTACAGATGGCGTAAAACCCACATAACGATTGAAATCATCAAAAATCGCAATAACATTACAACCAATAACACTTTATTTTATGATTCAACGCCTATTTCAAGCCATTACATCCATAATGCATTATGCAAACTAAAGTTTATGATAGAATATTTAAAAACTTACACTTTGTACAGAATGTTACAAAATCTACGATTAAAATAAAAAAAAAAGTTTATGATGATTAATATTTAACGTTTTGCAAAAACTATTTGGTAATAAATACCAAAGAAAAAAAAGTTTTACTCAATCCTAACTATTTTTAATATTAACCTTAACCTGATTCAGTTTCAATATAAAGATAGATAACCTTCCGACGCCGCATATGATAGTTTGTTTACGATCTTGAGAAGTAAAATAAAATTTACGTTCGTTTTAATTGGCGTAATGCGACTGGCTGAGTTGAGAATCGTCGATTCCCTTTCGACCGTGCGAATTTTCGGTAAGAGCAAAAAGGATAGAAATACAAACACCCGCTAATAAGACAAGGATAAAACGATCGAATAGCGCAAGCGTTGGCGGATCGCGGCTTGCTTCGATCAGACGGTCTTCGCCGTCCGGTCAGTGCAGTTTCAAACCACGAGGTGACGCAACGTACCATTTACATCTCCTTTCGGTTGCAACGTGCGAATGTTTTCAACTTTACGCGATCATAACTAACGAATAAATAACTTTTTTAAACGCGTTACGGAACGATTTTTAAAGAAAATTTATACTTAGGTTGTTTTAAAAAACTAACGTCGCGAGTGTCAGGTGTTTTTTCTTTTGTTTTTTTTTCTTCTTGTGCGGTTTTTGTGCTCTCTTTCTTCCCCCACGCAAGCAATTTGTTTTATTTTTTTGAGGTTATTGGAAATTAATTTATAACATTTTATAAAGGTAAGAATATTTTTATTATATTTTTATGGTTTTTTATGTTTTGATTGGAATATTTTTTTTTAAATATGTACAAAAACTTTTTTAATTAGACTGTATATATGATTTTATTAATATATATTATATACAGTTTTGTGCAAAAAAAAAATTGTACAAAATTTTTATTTGTGAAATTTTTTTTACGTTAAGTTGTTTTGATACATTTTAAATCTAAACGAAGCCAAGTTATTTATGTTTTTTGTAAATATTTACGTTTCTTGGCGTAAATATCAAAAAAATAAGTAATAAAATGATTAAAATAGACTTTAAAATGATGTTTTTTTTTTTGAACGAAAAGTTAGGTTAGATTTTTCTTTCTGTAGAAAAAACTAAATGTTGTAGAAAATTTATTTTTGGTAAAAATAAATATTAAGATTTAATCTAAATCTTTATAAAATTTCAAGTCTCAATAATAATTACTTTTTGAGATATGAATTTTTTAAAATTGACTAAATATTTATTATTTTTACAATGTGGAAAATAACAAAATCCGATAATAATTTAATAATATACAATTAACCTAACTAACACTATTAGTTACGGCATGTAAATCGCGAAATAATTTAATGATACGTTTTCGATTTATTGCGTAAAGGTTATTTGATGAAAACGGCGGTAAAAGTAAGCAAGTAACCAACTAACAAGCAACGAACCAAACAACCTCTTTTAACCTCTTTTTAACCGTTCTTGGAGGAGTTTCCTCATCAAGGTTCGAGTCGAGATTTACGGCGTTTTCATTACGAAGTTTTGCGATTAAAAATAAGACGGATGCGATGATGGAAAAAAAATGAGGGGAAAATGAACGGACGAGGAACGCGAGGCCTAGTCAAGTCTAATTGAGATATAAATAGCGCGGCCAAAGTAAGGAATAACGATCCGACCGTTATTTTTCTAGAAGATTTTATCGGGAGGTAATTTTAGAAGTGTTTAAAATTGGGAGGATTTTTTTTGGGAATTAGGTAACCGGTTAATTTTAAAAGATTTTTGGGTTTTTTTAAGATTTAATTTATCATAAAAATATTTTTTTAAATTTCTATTATGGGTAATATCCATATAATTAAAATAATTTCTTCATTTAAAAAATAATTTAATTTTCGTTTCAAGACAAAAAAAAAAAGAAATACAACTTGTAGGAAGCAAGATTTCAAAGGACGTTGACGTCGACTTTTGGTTTTAAAATTAAAATGTAAATTAATGTTATCATAATAAACAATTCTCAAAACTTTAAAAAGTCAAGGTAGTCAAAAAAAGTCCTGTTTTGAAAATAGTGAATTTATAATAAAGAAGGTGAACTTGTAAACACCACATTTATAAATAAATTTTTGAAAAACGGTTCAATTTTTAGAGGTAGTTTTCAACCCTTTTAAACATTTTTGAGTCGAAATGAAAAATAGGGTTTTATTTAGGATGAAACCCACTACAAATGTATCGAGTTTGAACCAAAAAAAAAAAAAAAAAAATTCGAACAAACCGAATTCCATAGCGAAAAACCTCTCGTTAGTGATCAACATCAGTTTTACAAAAAAAAATTTGGACATGTGATATGCACGTTAAAAGTGATTTTGTTTTATTCGTGGAGTTAAAAAACGATTTTGATTTCATCTTCACTAACATGAAATTTTATTTTTAACGCTTATAAGGTAAACTGCCAAAATGTCGGTCCTCTTAAAAATGCTTCCTAAAGTCGGTCATTCTATAGAAATCCATGAGAAAAACTGGAAGGCCGACTTTAGGCGCAAGGCCGAGATTTGGTGAGTTTACCCTATGATACATAACCAAAT
Organism: Digitonthophagus gazella; assembly: GCA_036711955.1. NCBI lineage: Eukaryota > Metazoa > Arthropoda > Insecta > Coleoptera > Scarabaeidae > Digitonthophagus > Digitonthophagus gazella. The sequence goes on from JASCIT010000007.1 coordinate 12,961,749, forward strand.
CGTTCGCCAAAAAAGAAACGTAATATCCAGAGGAGATGATTACATAAACTTGAAATTTTTATGGTATGTTCACCTCGAGTAAAGTACATTGCGAGAAATGGATTGTGCTAATCATATTGTAGAAAAAATATTAAACATGTAATAATTGAAGAGTCTGGTGCAAGAACGGGATAAGTAACAATATGTTCATTTTTCAGCAAAACCAAAAAACATTTTCATTTTCATGTTAGTGTTTAAATGAATTATAATGGTTTATTGAAATAAGTATGAGCATTTATGTTCGGTCAGAGCATAGTTTTGGTAGAAATGGTGATTTAATAGCAAAGAACAAATTGTGGTGGAAGAACGGGATATGTGATTATCTGGGATATAATGATTTTGAGAGGTGACTGAAAAACATAAATAACAAATTAAGATAATTCTTGGGAATTCAACCAACAAAGGGGAGAATTAATAAACCTCCTTTTTATTAAGCCGAGCTTTCGATCTATTTATTTTGATCTTCTTCAGAGTTTAAAGCAAAGGTAAAACGTATTTGAAACGATGTCATTTAAAACTAATCTCCGCAACTTTAGAAATAAGGTTGAACGTATTAAAATTCATTGACTTTGTAGGTTAAAATTAGACGATGGAACAGACAAAAGTCGAAAAATGATTTTTCGACACTATTAACAAAAATTGATACAGGATTGTTCGGTGCAACAACGGGATAAGTGCTACGTAACTTATCCCACTCTTGCACCAGTGTACTGCATGGGATTGGTGATTTTCTCTTATAATTTCTATTCAGCTAATCATATATTACACATACTTCGACTAAACCAAGGAAAATACATTTTTAAACTGTTTTCAGTAAATATCTCTTTTTTTTTTAATTTGGCGAATATCCCCTTCTTGCACCAGGGTCTTCAATTGGTTTTACAAGGGGGCCACCAGACGTGTGACCTCCAAATTTTGTTTTGGATTTTTTTACAGGTAGAAACATGTATGTGAAGCTTCTTGGTAAAATATTTCAGGGAGATGACATTTTTGAGATATGAATTTTTGAAATCGTCAACGAAATTTACGTAAGTAGTCATCCGGTGGTTTAGTACTTATCAACAGGTTCGAAAATGTGTGGCCATATCCCTGAAATATTTTGCCAAGAAGCTTCACATACATGTCTCTACCTGTAAAAAAATCGAGAACAAAATCTGAACGTTACACGTCTGGTGGTTGTTAGAAGTCGTTACATACTCATATTGTGGTGTGTTTGAAACCGATATCATTAACCTGGTTTAATACGACTGATTAATTTTGATAATTTACTGTTATCGATTGAGAATTTACTATAATAAATTATCAAAATTAATTAGTCTTGTTAGATCTTGCCGGATCTACCAATCTGCAAATTTCTTTTGCTGGAATTTGGTGTGTTAATAGCTACATTTCTTTTACATACTATAGCAATGTTAATGATGACCAGCAATATAAACTTTGTCAAATTCTAAACTGCGAGACTGTCGAAATAAGTCTTACATTTATTTATTAATACCTGTTACAGTGAAATTCCCCGCGGACACCCCTCTTGAATGGACACTCCCCTTGGATGGACAGTTTCTCATGAAACCGTCCAACTCTCATATAATTACTTCGCATTTCTCTTAAGCGGACACACCTTTTGAACGGACACTTTTGGTGGGTCCTGTTGGTGTCCGCACAAAGGAAATTTCACTGTATATGGAATCGAATGCGGGACTTTTTGATTTCTCTTGTGATATGTTCTATGGAAGATAAATCTAGAGACTTTGCTATAGCAGTAAATTGACATGATTTTCATTAAAAATGTTTATGTTAATCCAGCGGTAGTCGCGTCTTTTTTTTAAGGAATTGTGGTCGTGCTAAACCTAAGCTTTTCTTCAAAATTTTTTACTGATTTTTTTCGGTTGGGTAGAATGTAAGATTAGTCTTATCTTTTTTATTGACAACCAAACATACTAGAACATTCTGATCGACTTTTTGTATTTACGAACTCAAAGGACAGTTCTCTCTTATTACTCTTTATGGTACCCACAAAATAACTTAAAAATTGATTATCTGTAACTATACAAGTGTCCCATACCTTCCGCCACTAAATATGATGGGGAAAGGGGATAAAACTGGAGAAGAAAATGGGAAAGAAGTGGTGTTCACATTAATACAAGGCCCTTTAACACAAACACCTCTTATAAACTGATAAACTACTTATAAACTGACTATCCGTAACTATACAGGTGTTTCGTATCTTCCCCCACTAAATATAACGGGGAGAAATGGAGAGGAAAATGGGGAAGAAGTGTTCACGTTAATACAAGACTCTAACTATTAATAATAGTTAATAGTTAATACCTTTCCTCTACCTTGTTCGTAGATTTGATTGGTCCACAAACAGAAATTTATATCTCGTTGACCATTGAGAAACAGAGACAATTTTATTTCAAAAATCGATTCCTAAAATCGTGTTTTATATGGTTATTATACAGCGTGTCCCGTTTTGATTGTTCCATCCTTTACTGGCGTATTCCCTGATTGAAAACAAGTAAAAAAGTGTTAATGAACATAGGTCCGAAAGTGCTTCATTTTCGAGATATTCAAGGTTTTAATTTCACATGTTAACCCATTATTACAGTGAATTATTTAAATTAAATTATTTAGTGGTTGCGATGGTTTTAAGAAGCTTTTGTACCTAACCAGTGTAATCTAACAATGACATCTCATTGAAACCATCGTAACGAGTTAACAATTTAATTTAAATAATTCACTCCGATTATGTTTATGATAGGAAAACGTGTGGAATTTAACTTCCAATATCTGGAAAATGAATCACTTTTGGACCCATGTTCATCTCAACTTTTTTACCTATTTTTAGCCGAGGAATACGCCAGTAAAGGATCGGACAATCAAAACGGGACACCTGTGTATAGTGGTAAAAGATGTGGAACATACTGTATTCTTTCGTGTATTAGATATTGGTCTTAGATACTGGTAAAAGCTGCGTATACATTTGCGAGCCAAATCGTTTGCGAACCGCTCGTAAACCGTTCGTTGAAATTATTTTTACAACGAACTTCTTTCGATCCATCGGAAAGGGAACGAACTGCGAACCATTTCTAGCACTGCGATGTGCTAACTTGTCATCATCTATTTATGTTTTTAGTGCTGCGCCTTTAGTGATGGCAAATTTATGCAATAATAAGAGAAAATGACGACGTTGGTGACACACCGATCCATAAAAAAAATGTACTGGTACGGACTTCATAATCGACTTGCAATCATAATTCAGCGGATAATACAAGAATTTTATGCAAATGTCCCCTTCTAGTTTCTAAATTTTGAACACAACAATTACGTACAAAAACCGTCCTAATGTCAGCTCCGAATCGTTTTGTGTTCATCGAAAAACCGACGGGTGATGGTTCGTTACGAGCGATTCGCGAGCTGTTCGTTACTGGTTCCAAGTAACGTCCCAATAGGAACAGATGGTTCGTGAACGGTTCGGTTCGCAAATGTGCATGCAGATTGTCAATCAACACATAATTTTTAATGACAAATAGTTTGTTGATCGATCCATTTTCTACCAGTTAGAACTTTAAGACTCGTTAGTATTAATAAAAATCTGTATTTTACTGGTCTTTTATTTAAAAGTACAGATTTTTATTAATACTAACGAGTCTTAACATAATTTTTAGTTGCAAGTGTAGTATAAGTATTTCTTTTTTTTTTTATTTTGAGCCCTACGTCATTAACAAGTGAAGTTATTAAATTAAAAACTAAGCATTGATTCCGCTTCATGAAATGTTCACTATTCGAATTTCATTTTTAATGTAAATAGGTATTCTATTTACATGTGTATTTTTCATTATTTATATTAATTCGTTAACTGTTTACTTACAAGGAGACCTTACGACTTACCCCTCACCGATTTTAACGAAAGTGGTACCAATCGATAGATATTGGTACATAGTACAAATGTATAAAATATTAGGGCGCAATACTCAGCGGTTCGCAAGAAAATTGGTGTTAAAGTTTGCAATCGGCTTATATGTCAATGATTTGTCATTTCCCCTACAACCCCCCAATAGCCATAGTGGAAATATATCCGTTTCCAGATCCATAGTACGGTGGTTCGAATCTCGAACAATAACTTGTTTATTTTTATTTTGAGTACAATATTTCATGTTATTTTAAAAATATTTTAATATTACATCAACATGTTATAAAAAAAACTTAGAATATTGTATAAAAAAAGGAAATTAAAATGTATTATTCGAGATTCGAACCACCGTACCATGGATCTGGAAACCGATATATTTCCACTATGGCTATTGGGGGGTTGTAGGGGAAATGACAAATCATTGACATATAAGCCGATTACATACTTTAACACCAATTTTCTTGCGAACCGTTGAGTATTGCGCCCTAATATTTTATACATTTGTACTATGTACCAATATCTAGCGATTGGTACCACTTTCGTTAAAATCGGTGAGGGGAAAGTCGTAAGGTCTCCTTGTTAGCTCGATAGCTTTCAACCAACGATACTGGACTAACAGGATGGACCAATCCCATAAGATGTGTATACACCAAAATTTAGGGCGCAGCCTCCAGTTTGACGTCACTGCTGACCGTTTTGTTGTGGTTTCAATCGAGTGTAAGACAGAGACGCTAAGCTTGACAGTGACGTTTAAAGGATGAGGGGCGATTATCGCAGATTGCGCTATCTTGTTAGTCCAGTGTCCTTGGGTTTCAACATTATTTTCTGTCGTACTGATTTCGAGGTTATGATTGCACTTGCATCTCTAAACCAAAGAAATAAACGCTTGATATCTCAGACTGTGACGTCACTATAGAGATAACATTGTTCTTCAAATTGATGACGAAGGGCTAAAAATTAAAAAAAAAAAAACGGAGTATAATATAAATATTTTAGTGCCTTTTAAAACATTTTTTATCTATTACTATACTTCATTTAATAACTAGGAGGAGTAAATCTGAAAACCCCATTTACATAGGAAAAAGTAACTAAAAAATACACTAAACATTTTTAGCGGCAAATTTGAATTCTAAACTTCAAACCAGTCACATTTATGCAACCAACAAAACACCAAGCGTTTGAGCGTAGTATTCTAGAACATATCAAATATCTCTATGGCCGTTTATCTATACGTACATTGTTCAAAATTTATCCAAAAGGCGTTTTTTGTGTTGACGCATTATATCCAACAGATGACATCGTACCATACCTTCTTCGAACTTAATATTTTTTGATCGCAACCAGTTGAGCACAACGAAAAAGCGAGAAACAAGTTGACAAATTAGGTAAAGTACCTAACCTCAAACGTTAAAAACAATAAACGACAAAAACCAATTTTTTCGTCTTCGTAAACTTGACTGCGGAGCGACCAGTAATAGCTCACTATTTTGGCGCGCAAAATTCAAATCACTCCTCCTAGTTATTAAATGAAGTATAGCTATAGCTAAGCTATGTTCCGTATACAGTATGTAGGCCACTAACTGTTCATTTATTGTGATACACATAAGAAGTAATAAAACTCAACATTGAATGAAAAAATGGGTATTATTTCGAATTTCGTAGTTTTTCTAAAAATCTTTAATATTTCAGTAGAAGGTACTTTCTAAAAATTTGATATCAGCGCCATCATTGGGTTCGTCTATTTATCAAGCTGGAGGAATTTCATTAATTTAGTAGGAATTGAGCTTCTGCCATATTATTTTTTCTATTAGGTGAATATACCACCAAAATTTCAAGTTCGAATGACCATCTCTTCTTGTTGTTGCTGTTGTTACTGTACTATCACTCGAAATGGAGCTACACCATAAAAGAAAGATGGAAAAGTAAGCCCTCCCTTCGTAACATTGTCGGGTACCTTTTCATCTTTCTCTTCATGGTGAAGCTCCATTTCGGGTTATAGTTAGTTTTTTTTACAACAGAACAAATAAGACCTTTTTAATTAAAAATAGAAACTTCTAGTTATCATTTAACCTAAAAATAATTTCTTAATCTTCATACAAAAATTTCCTTTGTTTTATTTTTAATTAATGAAAAAGTTGTAAGGTTATATTAAGCTTCAAATATTCTCAAAAACTATAATTAAAATTTCTATTTACATACATATCTTGATTTTCCCAGATGATTAGTATTATCAGCAAAGTATGTACGGAATAAAATGAAAAGGTCGGGTAGATTATCATCGTGTGTACGTTTAACCGGATCCGGCTTACATAATTAACGTTCTAACCCTAATGTAGGCACAAAGGGCAGTCCTTAATTTGAATATACCTTCACAAGGGGGCCAAACACTGCGGTTGATTTCCTAGATATCACGTTGACGACATCCCCAAGCGTAATTTCGTCGCGTTTGCATAATCAAATAAAACCGGGTCATAAAACTAAAGGTCTTAGTTTGTATATTGTATTTTGTATCTTGTAAATTTTAACTTTTAAATTTTTTAGTTAAAAAGTTTACCTTCTTGAAGATAAAAGATAACCACCATAAAAATTTTTACTGTTTGTACAGGAAGTTTGTTTTAACCACAAGAAAAAGTGGTAAATATCTTTTAATCATATCTATGAGAAAGTTGTAAATATTAGTTTCATCTTGATTTTTTAATGTTATCTTCTTGATTTATTTTCGGTAATATCAAGAAGGAAAAAATCTTATAAAGTCGTGGAATTTTCAATTAAGAAAAGTCTTTAATTGGCAGGAAAGACGTACGGCAGTCGAATTGTCACTTCGAAACGGTCGTAATCCGTAAAACTAGTAAAACTCGGCCTGTAAAACTTTTTAATTAAACGCCCTTGAAGTTTCATTAGTTCGATTGTCAGGTATCGACGCGATGCGGCAAATTTAAACCGAACGAACGAAACGAACGAACGAAGGCGGTTTTTTCTGCTTCTTCTCGGACAAAACAGCGGTTAGATGTGGAAAGAAATAACTTTTTTCTCCTTTTTTTTCGAGGTCGGTGTGTTGGACGAATTTCTATGGGGAACGTGAGGGGAATAAGTAATAGAAATTTGTAGGGTGTATAATTTGAGAAAGCAATCGAAAGTCTACGACAGAACGTTTTTTTAAAACGAAATTTCTTTTCAAAAACAAATTTTTAGATCATTATTTAACTTGTTGTTTATAAAAATTTATTTTAGAATAAAATTTTTATAAGAGATCGATAGGAAATAAAATTTCCTTTAATTTGAGTACAAACACGACCCATCTAGCTTAAATAGTTTCTAAGTTATTAAAGTTTCTAACCTTAAAAACAATTAATGATCCACCATCTTGAAAATTTTTAAAATCAAACGATTTTTTATGATTTTTAATGATTTTCAAGAATATTTAAGGATTTTGAAGTATTTTTTATCTTCTTGATTTGGATTTTTCAAAAAAATTTTTTTTTTAAATAATAATGGAACAAAATTTTCATTAAATTTCATTAGGAAATTAAATTTGCTTTAATTTGAGTACAAACACGATCCATCTAACTTGAATAATCTCAAAGTTATTGAAGTTTTGAACCTTGAAAACAATTGATGATCCGCCATCTTGAAAATTTTGAATTTGATGCAACTCCTTTATTTTTTATCGAAATATAATCGTGTTTGGTATCAAATTTGAGGATTTTTGATAAACTATTAGAATATAGAAGAGTTTTGAGGTATTTTTTTAAGTTTTTGATTTGTGATTTTTCAAAAAAGAAAATTATGAAAATAATTTCAGAATAAAATTTTCATTAAATTTCATTAGGAAATTAAATTTGCTTTAATTTGAGTACAAACATGACCCATTTCGCTTAAATAGCTTCGAAGTTATTGAAGTTTCTAACCTTAAAAACAATTGATAATCCGCCATCTTGAAAATTTTGATTTTGACGTAACTCCGTTCTTTTTTTATCGAAATATAGTCGTGTTTGGTATCAAATTTGAGGATTTTTGATAAATTATCAGAATATTTAAGAGTTTTGAGGGTTTTTTAACTTCTTGATTACCGATTTTTAATAGTTGAACAAAATTTTCATTAGATTTCATTAGAAAATTAAATTTTCTTTAACTTGGGTACAAACACGACCCATCTACCTGAAGTAATTTCAAAGTTATTGAGTTTTTTAACTTTAGAAACAATTGATGATCCGCCATCTTGAAAAATTTTGAATTTGACGTAACTCCGTTATTTTTTATTGAAATATAGTCGTGTTTGGTATCAATTTTGAGGATTCTTCACAAATCATCAGAATATATGAGTAATTGAGATTTTTTTTTTAACATTTTGATTACCGATTTAAAAAAAAATAAAATTAAAGAAAATCAGTTGAGCAAAATTTTCATTAGATTTGATTAGAAAATTAAATTTGTTTTAATTTGAGTACAAACACGACCTATCTAGCTTAAATAGTTTCAAAATTATTATATTTCTTAACCTCAAAAACAACTGATGATCCGCCATCTTGAAAATTTTGAATTTGACGTAACTCCGTTATTTTTTGTCGAAATATAGTCGTGTTTGGTATCAAATTTGAAGATTTTTGATCAATTTTCAGAATATTGAAGAGTTTTAAGGTATTTTTCAACTTCTTAATTTGTGATTTTTCAAAAAAGAACATTTTAAAAATAATTTTGGAATTAAATTTTCATTAAATTTCATTAGGAAATTAAATTTACTTTAATTTGAGTATAAACACGGCCCATCTATCTTAAATAATCTCAAAGTTATTGAAGTTTCTAACCTTAAAGACAATTGATGATCCGCCATCTTGAAAATTTTTAATTTGACGTAACTCTGTTATTTTTTGTCGAAATATAGTCGTGTTGGTATCAAATTTGAGGATTTTTGATAAATTTTCAGAATATTAAAGAATTTTGAAGTATTTTTCAACTTTTTGATTTGTGATTTTTCAAAAAAGAAAATTTTAAAAATAATTTTAAAATAAAATTTTTGTTAAATTTCATTAGGAAATTAAATTTGCTTTAATTTGAGTACAAACACGACCCATCTAGCTTAAATAATCTCAAAGTTATTGAAGTTTCTAACCTTAAAAACAATTGATGATCCGCCATCTTGAAAATTTTGATTTTGACGTAACTCCGTTGTTTTTTGTCGAAATATAGTTGTGTTTGGTATCAAATTTGAGGATTTTTCATAGATTATCAGAATATTTGTCAGTTCTGAGGTATTTTTTAACTTCTTGCTTTGTGATTTTTCAAAAAAGAAAATTTTAAAAATAACAATTGAACAAAATTTTCATTAGATTTCATCAGGAAATTAAATTTGCTTTAATTTGAGTACAAGCACGACCCATCTAGCTTCAGTAGTCTCAAAGTTATTAAAGTTTTGAACCTTAAAAACAATTGATGCGCCATCATGAAAATTTTTAATTTGACATAACTGCGTTATTTTTTGTCGAAATATAGTCGTGTTTGGTATCAAATTTAAGGATTTTTAATAAATTATAAGAATATTTAAGAATTTTTAATGAATTCAAAAATTTTGTTTCTATTCTTTTCCTATTATTGTTCAAAAAAGTTCAAAAGAGGATAAATTTCATTAGCTAAGTTCATGTAGAGAATATTACAGATATTTTTACATAACTTGGCTTTACTGATTCATAACTTTTTCCGTAAGAAAAAGATGTTGTAGAATTACAAGGTCAAAACCAAGGTCAACGAAAGTTTTTAATTTTCTAAGTTGGGTTCAGTTGTGTTTTTGACATTTAATACTTTTAAGACTAATTTTAATATACTTAATTCTGGTTTCTTGTTACTTAAGTTAGTTAAAAGAAAAAAATAACCAAAAAGAAAATCACATTTAATTTTATTTCAAATTTTGATTTACAAAAAGAAAAACGTGCAATACTTTTAACTCATCTATTAATGTAAACACACCTTAATCTTGTATATTGACAAATACACTTCACATTTATCTTGTTTACATTATAGATTTTATAAGTGCACATTTTTATCTTTAGGTATGCTTTTTATGTCTTCAACTCAATTTAAACATAAAATTTTCGATTTTCATAAAGCACTCTATTAAAATGTAATCCGGCTTGTCTTCAATGTCGTTAAAGTAATCATTGAAAATAAGCAATTTTCGGAGCCAATCTCCGTAGAACTATCTCCGTCGCCATTTAAACGCGATTCGGACGATATCTCCGAATATATTTCACACGCTGCGGAGCAAGCAAACGGCTAATGTTGCCCCATTGAACGTGAGCGACTCCCGAAAATAACAATATCAGCAGTTTTCACCCTCCTCTCAACTGTGACGTCGCCGATTTCGGATACTTTTTCATTTTTTCATAGTGCGTCCTTTCCGGAACATAAACATAAAGTAAAATGAAAAGAAAAATGATGACGATAAAAGAATATTTTTTCTTTTTTATGGGTTGGGTTTGTGTTAAAAAATTTTTTTCTCTTTTTTTTCAGGTAAGTAAATCTTAAATATCCCTAACCTATATGGACACTTCCGGTCGCGGCATAGTTAACTCAATTACAAGCTACGACCTCCTGCCCCGAAGCCAATAAAGATTTTATTACCGACAGCCGAGCCATTAGTTCGCTCTGGTGAACCGTGGGATAACCTGAAGCTTCGTCGATCGATCGAAAAGCCGTTTCGCGTCGTTGAAGTTTCCGAGTATGAACCACACTTGAAAGAAATAAAGAAAACAAAAAGAGATAAAAATCGTGTCGATGGTTTTTGTTCGAGTGTGAAACAAACTTGAAAGAATAAACGGTAAGAATAAATATATAAATATATGTCAGTTCGCGTCATTGCGTTCTTTCCAAGCATGAATCACACTTGGAAGAAAGAAAGATAAAAAGGAAAAGAAATATTTGTGTCAATGTCGTTACATTACGTCCGAGTATGAACCGATCTTGAATTAATTAAGGAAATGAAGAAATTTTAAAAAAGCTTAAATATACACCAATTCTATTCGAAAAGCCGCTTTCTGTCCTTAACCTTTCGATTGTTAATTACACCAAAAGAAAAAAAAATAAAAACAGAAAAGGAATAAAAATCGTGTTAATGTGTAACGTTCGAGTATGAAATAACCTTGAAATAATACACGAAAAAATAAAAATAAAGAAAAAATTCAAATATACACCGATTCGCGTCATTGCATTTCCTTGAAGTGTGAATCACGATTGAATTCGAACTTGAAAATTTTAAACGAATGGAAGAAAAGTAAAGAAAAATATCTAAATATGCGTCGATTTAATGTAAAAAGCCGTTTCGTACAATTGAGCCTCCAAGTACGAATTACGCTTGAAAGAAAACAATAAAGAAAGAAAAATAAATAAAAATTGTCCTACTGCTTAACATTCGAGTGTGAACCAACCTTAAAAGATTAAATGAAATGAAGAAAAATAGAGAAGAAATTCCAAATATATAACGATTCAATTTGAAAAAACCTTTTTTGGTCATTATCTTCGAGTGTGAACCACGCTTGAAAGAAAAAAGAGAATAAAAAGAAATAAAATTCGTGTCATTACGTTTGAGCATGAACCGAACTTGAAAAATTAAACCAAAGGAAGGGAAATAGAGTAGAATATTTAATGAATAATGAAACGCTTGTACTGTACTTTTACTGGTTTTTTTATTGTATATCGCTACTAGTTTCGGCTTTTCGCCATCATCAGGCAGCTTATAAATGTTATTTACATCAATTTTACTTTACTCCGAGATACATTAAATAAGCTGCCTGATGATAAAAGTACAGTTCCAGCGTTTCATTATTCATTAACCTTCCAGTACACGCGCTTTTTTTCGCTCGCGCGACTACACGCAACGGACTCTGAGTCCGGGTTCGAAAAGTAAATAGGAGAGGGAGCTGATATGAAATAAAAAATTATTTAAATTATTTAATAATGTCAAATCGTCTTCTTCATTTTCATCTTCCTCATCTTCATATTATAAAACTTTGTTGTCCAATAATAGTTTTTCATCCTCTTCCTCTTCATTATTGGACAACAAGTTTTTGTTCCTTTCTTCGTTACAGCTCCTAGTTTCGAAATAACTGATTTTGAAATTAAATTCAAACTCAACACACGATGCATTGACAGATAATAAAATGTCGGTAAGAAAGAAATTGATCAAAAAAATTATGGTGAGAGCAAGTTCGAAATAAAACTAATAGATGACGCTCAAAATCCGGACTGAGAGTCCGGTGCGTGTAGCGAAAGGTTAATTATCGACGGGTAGAATGGATCTGATATTTGATTTTCGCTCATTAAAATATTTAACCCTCATAATACCAAATACAAAACGGTGTCTTTTCTATACACACATGGATCTTTCGAGTTCGTGAGGTTTTAACAAGTTTTTTAACTTAGGATGCTTGAAAGGAAGTGAAAAAAGTCGTGAGATTGTTTCCGGTTAGATATGAAAGACCCATCTGTGTACGATAAGGGTTAAATATACTCCAATATTTTTCGAAAATATGTTTCAAGTCGTCATTTTACCTCCAACTATGAACTGCATTTGTAAAAGAGAATGAAACAAAAAGCGTTTTTATCGGCAAGCTAAAGTTTTTCTTTCATACGAACCCCTTTAAAAATATATATAATCAGGACAAATTTAATGATTACTATACTTCATTTAATAACTAGGAGGAGTAAATCTCAAAACCCCATTTACATAGGAAAAAGTAACTCAAAAATACACTAAACATTTTTAGCGGCAAATTTGAATTCTAAACTTCAAACCAGTCACATTTATGCAACCAACAAAACACCAAACGTTTGAGCGTAGTATTCTAGAACATACCAAATATCTCTATGGCCGTTTATCTATACGTACATTGTTCAAAATTTATCCAAAAGACGTTCCTTGTGTTGACGTATTATATCCAACAGATGACATCGTACCATACCTTCTTCGAACTTAATATTTTTTGATCGCAACCATTTGAGCACAACGAAAAAGCGAGAAACAAGTTGACAAATTAGGTAAAGCACCTAACCTCAAACGTTAAAAACACTAAACGACAAAAACCAATTTTTTCGTCTTCGTAAACTTGACTGCGGAGCGACCAATAATAGTTCACTATTTTGGCGCGCAAAATTCAAAACACTCCTCCTAGTTATTAAATGAAGTATAGACATCTGCACATAACAAGAAAACATTTTTTTTTATTTTTCGTCTTAAGTTTTCCTTTTCATCAACAAAAAACCTTCTTGTTTTTGAAAAAAGTTGCAATATGTTATCTGAAACGTTAAACGTTTTTTCAAAAGATACAAAGTTAAACAGGAAAGTTCCTAATTTTAGGTTTTTTGTTAGTGTTAGAGGCAGTGCTAATGTTAATACTAGTTTTAGTTCAGTTAACATCAGCCGTAAAGGCTAATGTAATTACATTTGTCGATGTTATGACACCGGTTTGAAATGCCTGTATAACTCATTTGCAATTGAAACTGCAGGTAAATTTGTTAGTGGTCAGTGTCGAAATAAAAATCGTGTCGTTGCGTTACGTTTGAGTATGAACCAAACTTGGAAAAATTAAATAAATAGAAGAAAAATACAGAAAAAAGTCATTAAGCTTCCATATATGAACTACCCTTTAAAGAAAGAAACCGTTATGTTTAAATGTGAATGTAACCTAAAAAGAAAAAGTAAACGAAAAGTAGAAAAATATAAATAAAAAGTTCGAATATACGCTGATTTAGTTAAAAAAACTGTTTTGAATCATTACCTTCTTATTTGAACCATGCTGAAAGAATAGAAGGAAGAAAAAGAAATAAAATTTGTATAATTACGTTCGAGCATAAACCAAACTTGAATAAAATTAAACGAAAGGAAGAAAAACAGAGAGAATTATTTAAACGTACCTCAATTTTATTCGGAAAGATGTTTCATGTAGTTGTCTTACTTCCAACTATGAACTACACTTGGAAAAAGGAATAAAAGAAAAAGAAATTAAAATCGTGTCGTTGCGTTACGTTCGAGTATGAACCAAACTATTCAAAGAAATCATAATCAAAAAAATGGAAAAAAATACAGAAACGAAGTCTAGTTTGATTGGAAAAATCGATTCATGTCGTTAAGCTTTCGTGTATGAAGTACCCTTGAAAGAAAAAAAAAACTGCGCTATGTTCGAATATGAACGTAACTTAAAAATAATCAAACGAAAGGAAGAAAAATAGAGATAAAAATCCAAACAAACGTCGATTCGATTCGAAAAAGAAATAAAAATCGTGTCGCTACTTCCGAATATGAATGAAACTTGGAAGAATCAAAGAAATAGAAGATAAATACAAAAAAATACAATTTGATTTAAAAAATCTATTAATGTCGTTAATCCTCTTTATATGAACTACCCTGAAAGAAAAAAAAAGTTGCGTTATTTTCGATTATGAACTTAACTAAAAAATCTAAAGAATGGAAGAAAAATAGAGATAAAACTCCAAACAAACGTTGATTTAATTCGAAAAAAATAAGAGTTGTGTCGCTACGTCCGAATATGAACCAAACTTGGAAGAATCAAAGAAATTGAAGAAAAATATAGAAAAAAAGTCCTGTTTGATTTAAAAAATCGATTCATGTCGTTAAGCCTCCGTGTGTGAACTACCCTTGAAAGAAAAAAATCTGCGTTATGTTGGAATATGAACGTAACTTAAAAAAATCCAACGAATGGAAGAAAAATAGAGATAAAAATTCAAATAAACGTCGATTCGATTCGGAAAAGAGATAAAAGCCGTGTCGCTACGTCCGAGTATGAACCAGGCTTGGAATAATCAAAGAAATGGAAAAAGAATCCAAAAAAAGAGTCCCGTTTGATTTTGAAAAATCGATTGATGTCGTTAAGCCTCCGTGTATGAATTATCCTCGAAAGAAAAAAAGTTGCGTTCATTCTTTAATGTTCGAATATGAACATTAAATTCGAATTTTAAAAAATCAAAGGAAAGGAAGAAAAATAGAGGTAAAAGTTCAACTAAACGTCGATTCGATTCGAAAAAGAAATAAGAGCCGTGTCCCTATGTTAATTTATGAACCAAACTTCAAAAAATCAACAAAATAAAGAAATACAAGAAACCGAATTGATAGCCACTCCTTGTCATTGCATTTCTTTTTTTATGGCTTGGCGGGATTCTAACCCATCAGCAACAGCTAACATTAAAAAACTTTAATTTACCTTAAAATATACTACTATAAAACTTGAACTAACTAAAAAACTTAAACTAAATCGATATACTGGCATCATTTAAAAACTTATACACAATATAAAAAACTCTAATGGAATTATGACTTAGAACAGATATGACATTAAAGGCAATGAAAAACCGCAAGCCAACAAAGACTCCAAGAAGACGGAACGATGTTTATTATAAATCGCGCAGTTAAACAGCAAAATGTCGTAACGTCAATAGGTATTCTGATATAAGCGACAAGTAGCCGCGCAATATTACACACTTTTTCGAATCAGATTACAGTTGACGTTCGCTATCGAGTGAAAAGCATTTTGTTCTTAAAAATGTCTCAAAATGTTCATCAACTAGTAATGACGACTTGGTCACGTTAGCTATGTGTTACAAACATGAAAAATTAAAGAGAAAAAGACCGAAAAAAAAAGAATGGAATTATTTATAACACGCAGTGTTTCAGTGGATGTTATATTGGTATTTATGTGCGTGGATGTTTGAGTTGGATGCAAATGATGAAAAATTGGTTTCAATGTTAAGGACAACGTCAGCGTAAATGGCACGATATTAGTATTTGTTGATAGCAAGTGTCCTTATGTGATATTTACAATATCAAAAACTCTACGCTTCTGGTTTTTAACTTCTGTTTTCCACAAAGGTGGGAATGTGCTCACAGTTCTACTCACACATTTAAAAAAATGCAAAGGATCTGCCCGTTCGAGTTTTGCACTATGTTCTATTCTTTTAGATTTTTTTCATCTAGAAATTCACGAAAGAAACTGGGCATGGTGGACTCCATGTCTTCTTGTTTTTTAGGCATCTTTCTTTTTTTCTTTCTTTTTCCAAAATGCAGACACTGAGTTCAGTCGAAAGTGGTGTGCTAGGTTGACTTTCTTGTTCAGTAAATGGAAATTGTATCTCTTCAGTAACGCGCTCATTGCATCTCATTGTTTTCGTCTTTATACTAACCACTAAATTCTATATCCTCTTCTCTATTATTATATAACACTCATTTTTCAAAACGCCATAGACACACTATCAAAATAAAAACCAAAATACTAGACTATACTCTTTTCGCGGAAAGATGTCTCAAGCGTCATTAATTAATTATATTATCCTAGACTACTATTTTCGGTTTTCGTCTCTATCTGACATATATGATTAAATAAAGAAAAAAATATTTGACATATGTCGAGAAAACGGTGACAAGTAATGACGCATGAGACATCTTTCCGCGAAAAGAGAGTATGCAGCGCGACATAACCTAAAACAACGCTCACGGAACATTACCAACGTTGCCGCGCGACAAAGTGTCGTATCATAAACTGTAGTGTAGCGTAAGTGAGAACGTTTCCATTTAAATCAGTGATAATATGATTACCTAGCGACATTTTGTATCGCTGCGTCGCACAGTGGGGAATTTCCTAGAATTCGTGGCCACAGTTATTATAAACGAACTGTTATTAGTAGAAAACGTAAAATCTTGCACAATGGTCATAATTATTATATAAATTCATTATTTTTTTAATTCTGAGTTCCATACTTACGACCTATCTATACAGGGTGTTAGCAACCACACGTAACCCCCTTTTAAGATTTAAGGAAGCGGTACGTTAAACAATAAAAAAAATTTTAATAAGTCGCATATGCTCTATCTGACGATAACATTTCTAATTTCTGATTTTGACCGGTAATAGGTTTTCAGACAGAAAAGGTTTTCAGAAAAGTTTTCAACTTTTGTATAAAATACTTCAAAAAAAAAACTCAATTTTGACCTTGAAATTATCTTACTTGAGATACTTTGTCTCTTTTTTCGAATCTTGCATTTTCTCCCAAATGTTCTTAGGTACCTATTTTAGATTTAGATTATCTCTTGAATCAATTGCAATATTTAAAAAAGGTAACAGACACTGCGAAAGGCCCTAAAGTTTCAGTGAAGTACATGATGTTTAAACATAAGAAATTCATTCTGAGTAATTCTAGTCTACTGAGCACGAGCTATAAAACAGATTTGTCGAACTAACTCTATTTTTTGAGATAACGCAATCTAATCATATGGAAAATAAATGTCTTTTCAAATAAAAATAATGCTATAAATGATTGATTATAGAATTAATTATCATAAAGAAAAATATATAAATATTAGTTAAGAATAAGCCTTTACACGTGATTTTCAATTCGCAACAGCAACACTTAAAAAAAATATAACCAAGTGATATTTTTACCAATCATAATTGATCAAAGAGGTGCTTCAAGTTAAATGTTGAGACATAACATTATTGAAGACGGATATAGCGCTTACAAATGACTATAATTCTTTATTCGAAAAAGAAATTTTCAATAAAAATTACACAGAATACGAACGAGGAATGTAATGAAGGTCTTTCACATAATCCCATTGCAAGAGATCGCAGGATGTTATGTCCGGGCACAAACCATTTGTAGTCAGTATACTCATTTAGAATAACTTTGGACAGTACGGTTTATCATGAGAACTAGAATTCAATCAAATAAAATAATAAATTCTAGGATAAGCACTTTACAGTCCTAATGTGTCTAAATTTATTCGATAAACTAATACCACAAAACATTTTTTTAATTATCCTGTGGAATAATACAGGAAAATAATACCTAGTAATAATTTAATCGCTGAATTCAGCATCACTATCATCGTTGCTGTCGGACGTTGAACCTAATGCGTGATTATCATCTTCTGCTGGGGGCATTAAGAAAGCTAAGACCTCTTTTAGCAAACTGCGCAACTTTTTCTTCGGAAGTGGCCTAAGACAAGTGATATACGAATTACTATGATTTCTGACTGCAATCGATAGGTTACAAATAAACAAGACACTAACAGGCTCCTCTTAACAAAATTAATAATATTAAATTAATAAGGGAGGGAATGTAATACAAACTTTAAAACAGTGGTAACACAAGGGTAGCAAATATTAGCAGACTCTTTCTTCACATTCCGAAAGTAGATCAATAGTACCTTAATTTCACGTAAAAACGATATCCAACAAAAACCAATTTTACTTCTAAATCCTTTCAAAATAAAAAAACTTAGGGCCTGAATACAGAGTTTAATTTTGAAGGACTTTTAATGATTAAAATATCACAAAATTAAATACAAAATACATTAGACTAATTAATATACGTTCAAGAAATGTAATAATAATAGTGGCTTGCTTAAAAAATAAATAAATGGCACTTAAATTAATTTCCTAACTTGTACATAAAATATGCGCATTCCAGCATCACTGACATATGTCTAACTCAAACCATTATTATGGACAAACCAGTTCAGCCGAAGTGGTGATATTTTTATAAATACGTAAGGTAATATTTTTGCACTTCATAGAATTTCTTTTCTTTGTAAAAAATACATTTTCATTTTTTTTTGTTATGGCCACAAAAAATCGCAAATTTCCCCACTGTGCGTCGTATCGCGTTGTGCAGTTGAGTGTAGCGCAAGTGAGAATTAACTTTTAAGGTCTCTTTCTTTTGCTTCACACCTGTAATCTGCAGACGACACGATTTTCTACACATTGAAAGTGTAGAAATGAAGTGGGATGGGAAAAAGCCATGACTAAATTTCAGTCTGGCCACAGTGCAGAAAAAATTGCGCGAAACACATACTCCCGCATACCATTGTCTGCGTGGTACAACCGGGTGGATTAATGCATATTGTGTGATTCTGTTATTATAAAAGTTTTCTCAGCGACTATTTCAAATTTCGTAAATTTCTTTCTCCTTGCAAATCGATAGCACTTCCGATGGCTATAAGCCAACATCAATACGTTTGCCATCTTCTGACGTATCCTTGGCCAAAAGGTTCACTTGTTCATTATGTAGAATACCGGCATGGCCTTTCACCCACACAAAACGGCAAAAACCATCTTGGTTGATCAGAGAGGTCTGACTCTCAACGATGTCTACTGTCTACGGATGGTGCTTGGCGAAGTATTTTCTGATTCTTAACTATGAAACAAAATATCTTGTAAATGGTCGCCACGGCTTTGCTCACATATTAAATATCTAATTTCGGCTTTCAATGTTTCGATGGTTGCAGGCTTATTGGCATAAACCTGTGACTTCAGATAACCCCACAGCTAGAAGTCTAATGGCGTTAAATCTCAAGAGCGTGAAGGCCAATTCTGGTCACCAAATCGGGATATAACACGACCAGGAGCAAACTCTTGCAAGATCGTCAATGTTTCACGGGCGGTATGACATGTGGCATCGTCCTGCTGAAACCACATATCGTCAAGATCAAACCTTCAGACCATAATGCACGCCATACAGTGACCCGTTGTGAATGCATTGCTTCCTGATGAACCATTCCTGGATTTTCTGAGTCCCAAATGCGACAGTTGTGCCTATTAACTAAGCCATCAAGGTGAAAATAGGCCTCATCACTGAAAATGATTTTGTTAGCAAAATCAGCAGGTTGCTTAAGGATCCAATTGGTGAATTCTCTTCGCTTTTCATAGTCTACTGGCAGAAGTTGTGGAGTCAGTAGGATTTTGTAGGCATGCAGTTCTAGCAAATCTTTTGTGAAAATTCGCTGAAGAGCCCGATTCTGCCCGATGGCGAATTGACGTCTCTGACCTTTTCGATGTTTTGTTCTAGAGGACGAAATAGTTAGAGTAGTAAAATAATCAAAATAGCCAACAAACGGGAAATTACTTGGATAATTGCATTTCTTTCAAGTATAGATGACGCTTGAAAGAAAGAAAGAAAAAAATAAAATTGGTGCCATTATCGCTCTGTTATGTTCGAGTATGAACCAAACTTAAAAAATCATACAAAAGGAAGAAATATATAAAGAAAAAGTTAAAATGCACACCGATTTGATTTGAAAAATTTCGCGTCATCGATTTGCCTTCAGTATGAATCATACTTAAAGGAAGGAAAGAAAAAAGAATAAAAGTCGTATCGTTACGTTACGTTCGAGTATGAACCAAACTTGAAAGACCGAACAAAACGAAGAAAAATCCATCAAAAAAATCCATAAATGCGCGCCGACTTCGATTAGCGGTCGAAAATGGTAATTCAAGACGTGATGTAACCGAGTCAACAACCTCTAAATACCCGCGAAACCCGCTGAATCATGCGATCCTCTCGATTCGCGCGACTCCGAAACTAAAACCTCCTCAACTCGTCAAAAGCCGACGTCTTCGGCGCTCGGAGACGGCGAAGGCGACGGAGATGAAGGCTTCGCGCGAAACCGGTTGCCCTGCCTCCGCTCCTTAATAAATAGATTTAAGCACCAGCCGCCCCATTAACCGCAATATCGTTACGCGCGTTTAAATTATTGATGGCTGACGTTTCGTAATTTTACTCGTATGTATGTCTTCCAACGAAATATGAAGGGAAAATTACGTGACAACCTCAATATGAGTTATTAGCACGTCTTATAATTAGTTTAAAACTTCGTAAATATTTTTAAAACTGTTGATAATAATGATTTTTGTATCAAATTGTCTTATGATTAATAGTATGATTAATAGCAATACTTAAAAGATATTTGTATAAATTTCTAATTTATTTAACAGTACACTATCAAAACACATTAAAAATTATTAGTTCATTAAGTTAGATTTTTATACAAATATTCTTCAAGTATTCTCAACAGATGTTAATTTCTAGAACCTAAATGCACTTTCTCTGTAGATGGTAAATAGTCAGAGCTACTTAGAAATTAGTAAACCAACAAATCATACTCTAATTCTAAAAATAAATCTTACAAAACAAACTGATTTAAAATTCTCAAACATTTGTCAATTTCACACAAGTGCTCCGTCTTTCTCCGGTTGAAAAACGAGCAACACTCACTTTTATTTACCGCGTACGCTGTCATTCTTTCCGTTTTTCATCAATCAACTTCGACGTGAAACACACAGCAGGAAAACCGCGCGACTACAGCTTCCGATATAACGGAATCAAAATATTCTTATTGTAGATTTTCTTCTCGATCGAGAGACTCGTTTATTTTTCGTCTCGGGGAATCAACGACGGTGATCCATCAACGTCACGTCGAGTTGTTGCATGTTTTCATGATTCCATGGGGAATTTATAAAACGTTATAAAATTTTGTGTGTGTATAAAACCAAAAAACCATTAAAACCAACTTTTCAGATTACTTTCTCCGTTTTGATACTTATACTCGTTTGTAATTATTTAAGATGCGGGTAATGTTTTCCAAGCATAGCATTCCAATGATAATTTCAATTCCAATGGTCGTCCGGGCAAAAAACTAGTAGCTATCAAAAGACGGAGAACTAATAAATCGTTTTGTGTGTGAATGTGGAGATATTTCCCGATATGGCGAGCCCGTCTCGACCGGTTCAAGACGAATAAGTGAACGTTTTCGTTCTGGAAGATGCAAGTCTGAATCGTCTGAATCTTCTGCATCCTCTGCCAAGTTGAGGGAGAATGCAATTAGACGAAGCGTTTAACGTCTCTCTTAATCTTGCGGCACGAAAGAGAGCGCGCCCCGTTTGGTGCGGAAATGAAACGTTATAAGTTGGAGTGCTGCGGGGTTCCCGGGTGAAAAAACGAAACTGTGGGCGAGGCAAGGAAACGGCTGTGGCCCCACAGGTACAAAACTCAATTACTCGGGCTGTACCGTTTACACCCGACCATGATTTCTACTCTAAATCTACTCCTGAAGGTAGACGACGAGGAAGGCGTTTATCCACTTCCTTTACTTGTTTTCCTGCTAATGCACTTTGGTCTTTGGTGTTTAAAGGAAAAATTGATGTGGGAACACGATAAGAAAAGAACATACGAGGATGGTTCCAAAAATAATCATCTTGATATCTATGTAACAGCTGTTATTTGAAAACAATTATTATGATTGCAAACATCAACCTTACAAAAATTAAATTGTTTGGTATTTATTTAATAGCCATGAAGAGTGTATGCTAATAGCAAATTTTGTACTCATGGAAAAAAATTTTCGTCGTTATGTGATTTAATATCTTTACTTGAAAGGTCACAATTCAATCAACATCAAAGCCGAACTTAATTTTACTCTGGGAAACTGACCTCCTTCGTTTACAACAGTCAAACATTGCGTGGAAGAGGTTAAGCGAGGTTGTAAATTCTACAAAGACGAATATTGTAGTTGTCAACCAAATTAGGTGACCACATGAAATTGTTAGGTGATTTAATACATTCACTTGAAAGTTTCAATTCAACCAATATCAAAGCCGTATTTAATATATATTTTATATGAGTGAATTTCAGTAGATTGTTGTCATTTTTTAAAGTATTATAAAAATCTTCACAACAGTTTGTCAAATTATATTTGATACATAAAATGGTTTTCAAAATTTCAACACTTATTTTTGATTTTTCTGGGAAATATTTCTATTTGGGAATTTTTGAGAAATACAATCAAATGATTTTTGCACATCGTTCCAATTAAGTTCTGGTTTCAAGCCAACGAAAATGTGGTCCAGTCTTCCAAATAATCTTTGAAGTTACTATAAAACTTTTTGACATGGTTCATGATATCTTGACGATTTACTGCACCTTGCTCTTCGAGCTGGTTTATACTATTGCGGATAGTTAACGGTAGAAAATTATTTTCTACTTTTCTTGATATTGACATTTTAAGTTATTAACTACGTTTGCTACTTCGATAGCCGATATTTTGTCACCTTCAATAAGTTTTATAATGTACTGAAAAAGAGCAGCTTAATTTTATAGAAACTCTAGCCAAATGTTTGAAGATTCTCTTTCAAAAAACTTTTCTAAAATTCTAGGACATTTGTCCTGTGATAGAAAGTAGGATTTTAAAGGATCATACATCTTCAAAATTCTTTCGATAGCTGGCAGATGAGCTAACCAACTCGTTTTACCGTATCCGAGTATTTTCTGATATTCTATAACTTCCTCAGCAAAAGCAATATGTTAGTCGTCGTAACCCGTAGGATTCTTAAAAGGCAAAACAATGATTTTCATAAATTTAAAATTTCATAATTCTAAAAGTGGAGACTTTTCCAAAAGCGGGACGTTTGGTCACTTTATGGATGAGGTTAAGCGAGGTTGGAGATCCTGCAAAGACAAATATCGCAGTGGTTGGCCAAATGAGGTCAGTCACACCATGAAAAATAAACAAATTGACAAAATGGTATTGGATGATCGTCGATTGAAAGTAAGAGAGCTAGTAGACTTGGTAGGCATTTCAAAAAGTGTTGTACATCGCATACAGACAGAAAATTTGAACATGACAAAACTGTGTGCAAAATAAGTTCCGCATTTGTTCACAACCGAGCAGAAATAGTATCGTAAAGTTGTATCTAACGACCTGTAGGGCAAAAATGAAAAATGAACAGAGTTGTATTTGTAAGTTCACAACAAATATCAAAAGAATCGTTGATAGGTTCGGGTTCTGGTACACTCTGCGGAGAAAGGGAAAGGTTCCGTTGTTAAATAATAGGGCGCCACGAACTTAAACCGATACCTACCAACATTTACTTATGCCTGAATCAGGTAACTTCTGATAACAGAACTAGAATAGAGCATGAATAATAGTAAATTCTTGTCTTTTCTTTTGACTGGTTCGACACAACACAATTTCAGAATTTACTTTTCTCACGAATTCGGGGTACACAGTCCGCGCACTTATAGTTCAGGTAACCTGAACGACCCTTGATCTTCTAATGTGATGGATTGATGTGGTGTTCTACTCTTATTGTGCTGACATCCAGCTCATATTCTCTGCCGGAGTATGATCATAACGTTTTACTGATTGGGAAGACTCAGGTGGGGCGTTGGGAACAGAAGTTAGTAATTTGTTGGAATCGCAGAAATCTGTAGTTTTGGGTTCAATAATGATCTCGCTTAAGTGAGTAAACACATGGTAAGATTATTCCACATACTGGCGAGGATTACTAGTCCACAACCCATAGTTTTATAGAGGGCGGAACCATTCAACATAATACTAACCAGGCTTTTATTAGTCGAAGGATAACTATAACGCTAACGCATCCACTTATTGCCATCCCAAAGTCAGTAAACCATCCCCAGACTTACCATAGCGTGTTATTAACGAATTTCTTAAGTTTTTCTGCTCCCACTTCTTTACCTTGAGCTAAATGATGATACTCTAGATAGCAGCCTTTTCTATCCCAAATCAAATAGCTTCTTATGTCTGCATCAAATCTTCTCTGGTGTATAATCCCGCGGAACCAAATTGGTATAGTGGCGTAAAATGTAATATAGGATCTTCTCGAACTTCTATCTTTTCAGGGGGCGTCTGAGCTATTGTTCATGGATATCCACTGGTCATTTATATGGTACATTGGTGCAGTGGTGGCATTGCAATCGATTTCCTCGCCGAATTCGGATAAAATATGGATGATCGGGGTCATAAAATAAGTATGATTCGCTCCATCTACCACCGGAAGTTCGTGATAACATTTGGAAACTTTACGAACATGTACTGATTTTGGCGTACATTGCAGAACGTACAAAACCTCGGATAATACCCTGGCAATAAACCCTGGTTGGTTTTTTAGTAACATTCCTACTGAATTTGGAGATAAGGGTGCCATAAGTAAACGGTTTTGAAGAATCTCTCTTCTCATTAGACAACGACGGTGGCGGGTATCCTGATAAAATTTATTCAGGAAACGTTTATTTGAATATTCAACATACATAAATTTACTGTTAATATATGAAATCAAGTCAACATTTGTAAGCACAAAAAGCCCTTTTTTAATGATAAAAACTAAAATATCCGAAATAAAATCCGATAAAGCACAATAAGTGCCCAAAAATTTGTGGAATGAAGAGCAGATCTAGAAAATTCCGACAGAAGTTCTCCCAAATACAATTCCAAAGAGAAATTTACTAATATATCACTTCAACCACGCGATTTCTATCAGACATTACAGCAGAATTTTTCCGTTGATTTATAAAGATGGACGAAATATGAGTTCATCACTTCACACCTGAGATGAAGAAACAGTCAAAACTATGGACTGAAAGATGAGAATCGGCTCTAAAAAAGGTTAAAAAAGTCCATTTACTGGTAAGGTTATATCATCAATTTTTTGGGATTTGTGTTCATTCATTGCCTTAAGAAAGGTAACACAATCAACGATGACATTATTCGAATTTTTTGTAGCGATTGAGTGAAAAAATGAAGAAAAATCGGTTACATTTGAATAAAAAGAAAATATTGTTTCAATGCTCTGCAAAATTGTTGTGAAAATCAATGACTTAAAATTCCAAATACTTCCACATTTTACTCGCCAGATTTAGCACCATTATATTATTTTCTTTTTCAAGATAAGCGCAAAAAACACTGATTTTCAATACCATTTTTTTTTTAGAAAATGCATTTTGATTTTTTTCAATACCTTATTTATATTGGAAGAAATCATCTTTCTATAATTGCCTAATCGTAATCGTCGGTGTTGTAGACTAATAAGTAAAAGTTTGGCTACAATTTCAAAAAGATGTAAGGTTTTCTTCTTCCAGCTAGATTAAACAGATGAGTTCTTATGTTTTTGGATTAAATATCTATAGAATGTGTATTATTTATACGGTTATTTCTTGTAACATAACGTCTAAAAATACAACAAAACTTTTTGTATAACAAATTTTCTTAATACAGTGGCTTCTTGAAATCATCGTTGAATATAAATTGTATATTTAAATTGTATACGTTAAGCAATTAGAATGACATTATAGGTATATTAAATCGACGATTACGATTACTGCTGCTTAGCCTCTTATAGGTTAATGATTAATGAGCAAAAGGTGATGTTGCAGAAAGATGCTTTCTTCAAAATGAAATGAAGATATTCGAAAAATTCAGAATGTACTTCCAATGGTAACAGTGGGCATTTACCGAAAAAGAAAGTCTTGTTTCAATGTTCACATAACACGAATTGCGATGGCAAAAATCAATGAGTTAAAATTCCAAATACTTCCAAATGTACTCTACTGCCTAGATTTAGCACCATTATATTGGTTTTTTCTCCAAACTTAAAAGAAGATGTTACAAAATGCTCAGCAATAAAGAGCAGTCGCTAAGAGGTTGGGTTAGCGATTAGTGGATATTTAGATATATAGAGGAGCTCGACGCTTTTTACTACAAATATGCCATCGAAGTTATTGATTATCGCTGGGAAAATGTATGGAACTAAAAGGAGAATATGCTGAAAAGCATTTTCCCAAATTTCATTACTTTTCATTCATTTACTTTTGGGATTGCCCTGGTATGTACTATAACTCGAAATGGAGCTATACACTGAAATGGCTTACTTTTTGTTCTTTCTCTTCATGATGCAGTTCTATTTCGAATTATAGTACATATTTTATTTGCTAAAAAAGAGGAGAAGAAAATATGTGACTCGAAAATTAATGAATATAAAATAGATGATTATCCGGGTTTTTTGCTCATTACTGAGCAAATTACACGAAAGAATTTCGTTATAAAAAACCTCGAGGTACACCGACGTAGATGGTGTTATTATTCTTCTCTATTACGCAAGCAATTTTAATAATAATAACAATAAAAAAAAACTTCCCGTACATTGTTAAGTGCTATCTCGGAGGTAACGAAGAGGAATTCTCACTAATGAGAATGTATTAATCAAGCTAGAGCCCGGTTTGCTCGGGACGCCTCTAAAAATAGACGAGAACGCGAGTTTTATTTTCAATTGTGCTACCACGTTCGTTTCTACTCGGTTTTAACCTTCGTAAGGTCACCTAACGTCAATCCTCGCCTCATACATGAGATCATCCGGTTACGTAGTATAAATAATCTAAAGACGCCACTCAAACGTTGTACGGTACGCGGATCCGAAAGGGTTTTTTTACGTACACGTGCGCGATACGTTTTCCTGTCTCTTGAATCCTTAATGTGCAAGCCACTGGGTCAATGGAACGGTACAAATTCAAATCTTTCCCACTCGGAGCACGTCCCCGCGCGTATACGTTTGACCCACTGAGAGTTCTTGGTATAAAAATATCCTTTGACAAGGGATTTATGTTACGTCGACCGACGGGAGGTTCCTAAAATATATAAACCCACGTTTTCGTTGACACGTTTTAGCCTGACAATCTATTGTTGATGAGGTGTGAAAACGGCTAAAAGGTTTCATTTTACTAAAAATATCTTCTACAGGTGAAAATTTTAAGAACGTTGGGTTGGGTTCGTTTTGGATAGGGTTGAGTTGATAATCTATTTTTAAAGAATTTTTTATTGTTTTTTTATTGTGACTGATGTAGAAAATAAATTGAATTACATTCTGAACTAACAAGGAGACCACAAGATCTTGTATTCATCAATTTTGACGAAAGTGGTATCAATCGTCTGAAAAAAAAAAAATTAGGTGGTAATAAATTCCGAGATTTGGAAATGGCGAGTTGAAACCGAAGTGTACCACCTGATCCAAAAATGTTGCTTAGTGGGAGTGGCTAAACACTGCCATATAAGCCGCTCGAATTATATACGTCATTTATTAATAACTTCAGTAAGGATTTATTCCCGAATTCTTGAATAGGCGACCTAATATTTTACAGATTTGTGTTGTGTATTAATACCTATCGATTGATATCACTTTCGTCAAAATCCTTGCTAGTCTCCTTAATCTCCTTGTAAGACTAGAATTGATATTAGCCACTAACTCTAATACTAGACCTAAAACTAGGAGCTTTTGGGTTTAGCCATGCGTCGTTTGAAAAACGTTTCCTGCTTTGGATGCAATGTTGCAACCTTCTTGAGAAACAAGTTCGAAGTTTGTGCTTTTGAGGAAGGTTGCAACAAGTTCGAAGTTTGTGTTTCTGAAGAAAGCACATTTAAATCCGAAAACTTCTAGTTCTAGTGGCAGAATTAGTGTTATAGTCTTACAATTAGTTTAGTTATTATCAACCGTTAAAACCTTCGTAATTACAAACATTGTTTCGTTTTAAATAAAGTCACATAAAATTTGTTTTTAACAAATTAAAGAACAATATTTTAGAAAGAATTTTCGTTTTGCTAAATACATACAAGGTACAGAGTGTCTCCAAAAAGATTCATATATTGAAATTTTTCACTATTTTAGATATAGATAAGTTGGGTTTTATCATTTTATTTTTATCCTTTAGGAGTCTGTAGTAAAACTATGTCCAAAACTCTTTGAAACACACTGTATATTGTGTAGGAGGATTGATTTAACAATTTACACAAGATTGAAAATTTATATTTTATTATTATTAAGTTAAACAGAATGAGAAGAAAGATAATCTGGATTTGTTTTGTTTTGTTAAAAATACACAAAATGATTAAAAAGTGAATTGAGTTGGATTAATTTCGAGCTCATCTAAGATCAAACGGGTGAATAATTAATTCTTGATAGATAGTACAAAAGTGAGAAAAGATTTGTTTTAGTAAAAATTTACAGAGTGATTTGAAAAATGTTTATATGCTGACTTAAATGAGTTTGATTATTCTTAACAAGCAAATAAGAAAGTTTTAGAAACCATTCGTTTTGTTACAAATGTATAAGACAAATGGACGTGACGCGTTTATATTCAATTAACAATAAAATTAACCATTAAATTAACAATTTACATGTGACCAATTGCAGAAAAAATTAACAGGAGTCAATTAAGTATCTTGTTTCATTTTTACATAACATCTTTTTTTCATTTGCTTGTTCAACAGATTGAATAAAGATTTAATTTTGTTAAATATATACATACAAACGTGATAAAAAAATAGGTTTGGATTAGGTTAGAATGAAGTTAAGTTGATTGATAAATTTCTCTTGATGAATTTTATTACAGAAAATCTTCTTAAAAAACATTAGTTTTATAAAAAAGATGCATAAAATAGGGTAAATTTTGAACTAAATTTGGGTTGATTGAATTGATAAAATTCAATCCATTTTTGATGGATTTTCAGAAAGTATTCTAAAAAACATCACTTCAAAAAAAATCATTATGTTAGAAATAGACAAAATGGGTAAAAAGATAAATTTGCATTAGTTTTGAACTACACTGGATTTAATTAGATTGATAATCAATTTTCGATGCAGTTTAGAAATAATTTAAAAGAATTCCTTTTGGTAAAAATATACAAAATAATTTAAGAAGAAATTAAGTTGTTTAGTTTTGGTTTAGTTGCTAATCTATTCCTATAACTTCTAAAAAACTATTTTAGAAAGCGTTCATTTTAAGACCATATTGAATTAGCAAAGATAAATCAGATTGGAATAGATTAATTGAAATAAATTAACAAAGATAAGATATATTGGAATAAATTGGAATCTGAATTTGTTTATGATGAACTATACAAATAAGATCAACAAATTAATAACCTTTACTTTCTTAAGGTTATATTGAATGATTCAAAATGAATTAAAAATTGACTTTGAATAAAGTTGATTTGTCAATTTAAATTTAGTTGAATCGTGTTAATCAATCATTTTTGGTATAAACTATAAAAAAGGGTATATGTATAAATAACCTTAATCTTGCTTAAGAATATACAAAATGTTTTAAAAGAAGAATAATTGTATGTATTTTCTCACCTTAGAATTAAACTGCTCTATGTTGACTT
The DNA here is from genome assembly GCA_036711955.1 of Digitonthophagus gazella. Classification (NCBI taxonomy): domain Eukaryota; kingdom Metazoa; phylum Arthropoda; class Insecta; order Coleoptera; family Scarabaeidae; genus Digitonthophagus; species Digitonthophagus gazella. The sequence continues at coordinate 12,991,490 of JASCIT010000007.1, forward strand.
TTTCTTAAAAATGAGTTTTTAACCCGATTTATTAACTGTATTTCAATCACTTTTTGAGAGTTTATTCAAAATCAATCTCCGTCTAATTCGTGTTGCCGTACTAATGAGTTGTTTTTTGTAGTTAGCTATTACATTATATTGAATGAAGGGTAAAAAAATGGTTGTACTTGTCAAGAATTAAGTAATGAGAAGTTATTGGGAATTCAACCAAAAAAAGGGGAGAAATTAAAAAACCTCCTGTTATTAAGGTAAGCTTTCGATCAATTTATTGCGATTTTCATCAGGGTTCACTACAACGAGAGGGAAAACCATAACAACCACGTTGTAAAGTTAGGTTAAGAACTAACAAGCAGAGGAAGTAGCCAGTAGAGTTTGTTCGTTGTACGGCCTTTTGGTACGCGGTTAATTCGTCCTAATGCAAAATTACTGTACGTCATCGCCCCTGTTTTGATGTTCGTGATTCCGGGATTGTTTATAAGTAGGGGAAAGTGGGTATGTTAGGGACATTTTTTATAATCCATTTAATTGTGGTTATACCAGCAGCATAAAAATGTTAAAATGTATATCATCGAATAGCATACTGTTTATACTATATTTTGGTAATTATCTGATGTCATTTTTTCTAATGGTTAGAGTCCTGTTCCAGTAGAACTGATAATTTGTATTTTATCCCAAACGTACCTTGCACAGGTATGTATGGGAGAGTCACAAAATGATGGAAAGTATGTATGGGACGGATCTCATTAAATAATACAATTACATCAAAAGCACATGGAAAACATATAAGAGTTAATAAACACTTCTGTGATAATAAAACATTCCATTTGCAACCAAATATTAAACTTTATTATTAAATTTAAATAAAAAAAAAAACAAATAACTTTTTTACAAGTTTTGTATATAAGTAACATTTTATCGTAAATTAGAAATATAACAAATATATTTAAATATAGATGCATTTTGTAGTCGTTGTGTAGATGTAGCCCGTTCTACTTTCTTAAGTACGTCCATTTTTGTGATCACTTGCATATCATCTATCTCTGGTAAAAGAAACACTTTGCTAAGTCCTCTTCTTCGTAAAAATTTGACATTATAACGCTCATCATTAATGACTTCTAAAATTTTACCTATATAGAAAACTTCAGATTTCTTTGTAGCAAATACAATAATAAAATCCTCAATGTTGACTTTTATGTCGTTCAAGACGTTTTTTTTTTCATAAGAATTCTTGATAAGAATTTCATATGGTGCATCATCATTTTCTGCATAATTTAGTTCTTCATCTTCTTCCGCCTCTGACGATTCCGGTGATGCAAATTTCTTTTTACCCTGTGTTTAACCTTTTCTTCTTTTTTTTTCAAAATTCTTTGAAATTTTTCAATGGTTTCAACATTTCAAAAATGATTAAATTCGTATACGATGTTAATGGAATATTATGAAAGTCGTCTTCATTTGAACATATTTGGGCCGCATTATTAGGAATATCCCCTACAGAACCGTTAATAAAGTTTATATTACTAGATAAATCAGGATTATATTTTCGATCTGTTACAGCAGATATTCGAAAGTCAGCTTATTCTATAAATATGTGTATCCTCATTATGTGGATAAATCCTGGTGCTTTGGAATCCACTTTCAATATATTTTTTTGTGAAGGTTTCAGAAAATATTCCCTTCAGAAATTCTGTTAATTCGTAAATTGTAACTGTTTTACATGAGTTATTCAAGAGCCAATTACCAAGAGCCAATTATGTATATGGAAGGTATGTCTGGGACGTCCCAAATATCCCTTTATTTCAATGTCCCAAACATATCTCATGGTAGTTTGTCTACATTTTATTTTTTTTTTAATTTTAGTATAGGACACAAATAAAAAACAACAAGGTGTATTGATCAAAAACAGTTTGTAGACTTCACCAATAATCATTTGTTAAGTTTTATAAATAAGCATAGTTATAACCAGTACTTAATTGATACACCCGATTTTTACTTTGAAACAACATCAACGCAAACGTCCAATTTTTAAGGTTAAAATAACTGAATGCATTTCAAGTTTGATGATATGGCACTGTGGGTAGCACTAGTAAATTAAAAATAAGAGAACGGGGTAAATTCAAACAAATTTTCGGTTTGGATTAATTGTCCCAAACATACCACCGCCCCAAAGGTACCCACATCCCCCTACTCGTCAAGAGTTATGTAATGAAAAGTTATTGGGAATTCAACCAAAAAAAAAGGGGAGAAATCAAAAAACCTCCTTTTATTAAGCCAAGCTTTCGATAAATTTTTGATGTTGCTGGTATGACCACAATTAAATGGATTATAAAAAATGTCCCTAACATACCCACCTTCCCCTAATGAAAAGTTATTGGAAATTCAATAAGAAAAAGGGGAGAAATCAAAAAATCTCCTTTTATTAAGCCAAGCTTTCGATCAATTCATTGCGATCTTCATCACGGTTCACTACAAAGAGATGGAAAACCATAACAACCACGTTGTAAAGTTAAGTTAAGAACTTAGATGCAAAGGTAGTAAGTAGCCAGTAGAAGTTAAGCCATCCAAACTTCTTGGTTGTACGGCCTTTTGGTACACGGTTAATTTGTTTTAATGTAAAATTACTGTTCATCACCGCTCTTGTTTTGATGTTCGTGAGCCCGGGGATTGTTTATACACCGACGTCGTTTTTAACTTAGCTTAACAAAAAAAGGTTTTCTGATTTCTCCCCTTTTTTGATTGAATTTCTACTAACTTGTCATTACTTACAGTTGCTCCCAAAACTATCCGGACGCCTGGCAAATTTTCATATTTAACACTATATTACTTAAGAATTAAATAATACAATCAGTACTTATTTTTTTATGATACTAGTATATTATCATTCAACTTTTGGATACATTGCAAATATAACAACAGCAAACAATGTAACAAAGAACGTAAATAACATTATTATAGGCACACAAAAGTATCCGGCCATCTACATGAAATAACTTTAAAACTAAATATGTAACTCTTAAAAGGTATCAGCTTTCTAATATTTTGTGGGCTAACCTTTTGAATTTAAAACATGATTCGAAAAACTGGTGAAATGATAAAAAAAATATCAGAAAGTATTGTAAACTACAATATGTATATAAATGGTGTTGATTTTACACATCAATACTTTTCTTATAAACCATTTATAAGAAAAAGTGTCAAATGGAAAAAAAGGCTTTTATGTTTATGTTGAATTGTGTATTATTTAATTCATTTATACAAAAAACTGAATCTGGCAAACAAAAAAATTACCTCTTATTGCGTTTATTAGTTAAAATAATAATAATAATGTACAACAAAAACTGTGGATTCGTCCGAAAGAAAAGCGTGCACTCTCCTAAAGGTGACCGTCTAAGAACTCGCGATGACTGACCGATTCGTACTGATTTGTATTTTTCGCCCGAGCGCTTATATAGCGTTGGGCGGCTTCTAAAAGGTTCTGGTGCCCTTTTGACGGCTATCGGCGGACGAGTCTGAACGCGCTCGGACTCTCTTCTTGGAAATCTGTTTCGTCGTTACACTCTTATTTACTACAAGTTGCTAAAGGTTGGACGAAAATGCTAAGGTCCACCTAAAAGAATCTCTTGTAAATATCCACCAATTAGGCTTTCAGGAGATGTAAAAACACCCAGACTGACAAAAATTGTAGTTTGAGAAAAGAAAAGTTTCCACAGAAACGTTGCATACGTTGCAACAATTACTGTAAAAGGAAAAAATCTGCTTCATGTGACAACCTTGTCAGAATAAATTCACTAGTTATTTGAATGATCAAAGCCCGGCTTCACGCCAACTGAAATAAAGATTTTCAGCGGCCAGTAATGAGTTAATCAATTTATTCGTTAATGAAGACTTTATCATCTTCCATTTCTGCAGTAAATGAGTTTTAAGCATTGCTTTACTGGAAATGCGTTTCTTTGTTCAGACTAAGTTTCAAAATTGCCCATAAGTGCTCTATTGGGTTGATATCTGGCGATTGGGGTAGAGTTTTTAATTGATTTTGTTGCGTTATATAATAACCATTCTCTCGTTCCCATGGCACAATGTTTAGGATCATTATCCTGTTGAAAGATGAAGTTATCTTGTAATCCTAATTTTTCTACAATGGGCTTCAAATTCTTGTTTAATATTTTAATATAGGCGAGGTGATCCACTCTTCCATCTTTAAATTTGAAATTCCTAACCCCATTCGCCGACATACACCCCCACACCATTACAGAACCTCCTCCCTATAACAGTTGGTCTTAAGTTTTCATGCTCCCATGCTTTCTCCACACCGTTTGTCTTCTTTTAGTCTCAAAAAGTTCAAATTTTGCCTATCAGTCCATATAACTCAATCCCAAAATTCTTGGGATTTACAAATGTAGGCTTTTGCAAATTCTAAACTCTTCCTTTTAAAAATTTTATTGACCCACGGCTTTTTCCTAGCTACACGTCCATGGTATCCATTTCTTCATATAACGCGACGTATAGTTTCTCGCTGACTTTCTTTTTGTAGCCTTTAGAATGTTCTTACACACATCTCTGGCACTTGATTGAGGATTTTCCCTAATCTGCTTCAATATGCTTCTTTCCTCTTTACCAGATAGAATTTTTGGACGTTCTCTTCTAGGTTTATTGTTTAGGTTTTTTCATTAGTATTTTTTTTTATTGTATCTTGAATCATAGCGCGAGGTATACCAATATCCCTAGATATTTTTCTTTGTGAATGCCCTTTTTCAAACAACGAAACTATTAGTTTTCGTTCTGGAAGGCTTCTTTCTCGGTTTTTAACAGGTTCGCTGCGGCTCTTTTATTCATTCATTTATTTTCTCATTTATACGGGACTTATTAACCCCGTACCGCCAGCGAACGTGTTAAGCATTTTTACCAAAATAGGATGAGCGATTTGCTGCCACAACACTTATGATGTGCGCAGTAAGAAATAGCTATTGGTTGTATTATTTAATTCTTAAGTAATATAGTGTTAAATGTGAGAATTTGTCAGGCGGTCGGATACCTTTGGGAGCAACTGTAGTTATATTGAATGTCAAAATTAAAAATTCGTTTTCTGTAAAATTAATAAAAAAATACATAGAATAATCTTGTTCTATCGCGATGAGTTATTAATTTATATAAAGATCAATCAGTTAACATTTCACACTAATTCATTCTTGACAAATTATAGTAAAAGTTTTAAAAAGGTGACCACTTATTAAAGATTAACAAGGTGATGGGTTGGGTTGGATTAGATCAACTTAACAATCTACTCTTAACGAACTATAAAAAAGGTTAAAAGGTTAATAGCCTTCGTTTTGCTAAAGTTAGAATTTAAAAAAAAAAACAATAGGTTAGATACTTTATTATACCATCAAATATCAAACATATTTATCAAACCAATCCTACAAAATTATTAATAAAGAAAACCAATAACTTTTATTAAAAATTAAAAAGTGAATTAATTCAAAAAACCATTAGCTACTAATAATTTATTTTTGATTAGATCTTGTAAATTAAAGTTAGCCAACTTCAATTTATCAACGACACCGTACACTGGAGAAAAGCTTTGTTTGTTCGGAAAATCCAAAGTGGAAACCGTAGTAGTTACATTTTATTTCGTTTATTAATTGTAGAGCTCGTTCCAAATGATTTCCGCGACAGCTATAAGTAATGATCCCGGAGAAAACTTGGGTCCATTGGGAAAACGCGATTATTTAATACTGGAAAAAAAAAACTTGTTTTATTCGAATTTCATCGGTTTTAGAGAACCGACCATTTTTTCCAACTGGATAAACACTTATAAATTTATTATCGCGTGCATGATTTAAACCCAAAAATTTTCATTGTTGCTACGGTATTTTCCCGCATTTTCGGTAACGTTTCCATGTAACCGACTTTTTCACCTATCAACTCATTTATGCGTAGTTTCAAACATTTCCCTTTGTGTGCTTTTATTTTTTCGCATTAACTCGTTTAAATTCCCTCTATGTATTTAATACGAGCCACACATTGAATTTTTACTTTATTTCATGGTATTTACCTATTTTTAGTGTTTGCATTTTTGTGGTGTATATAATTTTAATATGGAGTTTAAAATAAAATAAATTTTAATTGACCACTTAGGGAGTGAATGTCCACTTCAATAAAAAGTAAACAGTGAGTATTTATATAAACGGCGGCGGACAGATGCGGCCGTAAAAAGGCAACTTGTGGGAAGGTTTGAGGACAATGTAACATACATTCAGTCGTGCAATTATCTTTTAATTAATCTCCGACGACCGACCGTACGGTAAACCGGTTTTATCCTGACCACGGCGAAAGATTCCTCCAAGATACCGATTTATGTTCGGATTGTCAACGCAGAAGTTTATGCCGCTTTGGAATCGTTTAATTACGTAGGCAGAATACTTAAAAAAGAAAGACAATGGACCGAATAGATGAATAAACAATAGGCGATTTGTAGAAGACGAGCTTTCACTAACTTTAGAACTTTTCCACCATCCGGTTTGGCGTGTAGATTTCGTGACCGAACACGTTCATTATAAGCCGGTCACGATCGTTCGTGGGCGAGACAAAAATACCGTATGGCTGCGATGTGATCGAGTGGAGAAAAACCGTTTCGGGTGCGAGTCGCAAATTGCTTTGAAGAGAAAATACGTGTACGCTGGAAATTGACAGCAAACAGCGACGGGGTTTCGGATACCTTTTCGATAATGCGTCCTATGGGCGAGAAGCGCAATGCTGTAGCAACAACGTTCGTGACATCTATCTGTATGCGTTATAATCTGCGCGACAATATTTCGCAGCGGCTACGTATTATAGCGTTGGTGCGGCGACCGCGTCTGTTGTACACGTGACCCCGTTTGCTCGAACTGACCGTGTGGGTGAGCTGTACCGTTGCTTTGATACTCTGCTCTGTTGTGACCAAGCAGGATTGATGGTCTCACTGCTGCTGCTGCTGCTGCACAACCGGTAATTGTCCTAAATTTGACTGTTTTTTTTTTGACTTATCAATACCTACCATTCATAAGAGAGGAACAGGAAATTTGTTTGGGTGCATTTGTGTGTGTGGAATATAAATCAAGAATAATGAACAACATATAGTTATTTTGTCAGATGGTCGATTGCTCTATTTTGGTATCATACTCTAATTTTATATTACATTACAACTTTTTTTGGTGGTTAATGCATTTTTTAGGCATATTTAAGGACATTAATCCGTCGATCCCGTAATCAATCTTAAAGTTATGATTACATTCTCACCATCTGGTGAAGAAGATTTGGATAATCTCAATAAATCTTCACCTTTTAGATGGAGTTTAACGCAATTCAATTAACTGAAACATTACCATGAGCGCTGGATTTAACCCTCTGAGTGCTGCTCACTCCGTAATAAAAAGCTTACCATAGACTGCGTACTTTTTACGAAAGATTACAACTTCCAAACTGAATTAGGAATCCCAAACCCCTCCCGGATATACGTTCGTAACCTAAATCAAACGGTTATACCTAAGGATACCGGACTAATATGATTGCTCAATCTCATGAGATATATATTGTATTTTTAGTGCGCAGCCATTAGTTTGACGTCACTGCTGACCGTTTTGTTGTGATTTCTTCGTGTGCTGCTTTGTCTGCGACATAATTAATATCCTAAATATACACTTTTCGCGGAAAGATGTCTCATGCATCATTACTTGTCACCGTTTTCTCGACATATGTCAAATATTTTTTTCTTTATTTAATCATATATGTCAGATAGAGACGAAAACCAAAAATAGTAGTCTAGGATAATATAATTAATTAATGACGCATGAGACATCTTTCCGCGAAAAGAGTATAGTATTAAAGTGGATTAAAAATGTATTGTAACCATTTCATAAACTATTCGGTAATCAGTTGAACAATAAAATTCACAGTTAAAATGGGACAACCGAGCATAAGACAGATACGCTATTCCTTGGGTTATGCCGGGGGTGGGCAACCTTTTGGATATTGGGGGCCACATTACGGTTTACTCTTCGTACGCGGGCAGGAGACAAATTTTTGTCTTACTGGTAAGACTAAAAAAAAGGTCCAGTGCCGTTATGAGATATTTTTCTTCTCTAACGGAATGGTGGTAAAAACTTTTCTTTCTATTACACATTTTTGATTTCAAACAAAAATTATTTATTATTCTTTTTAAAGGTTTCGCGGGCCGGATTAGACCCTCATGCGGGCCGGAGTTGGCCCGCGGGCCATAGGTTGGCCACCGTTGGGTTATCCCAAGACGCATATGTTCACACAAAAAGATTGGACGCATAGGTTCATAGCCAAAATCGAATGGTTGTGTGAAAACGCATATATATGAGTTCATAGCCAAAATCGAATTGTCTGAAAACGCATATATGGGTTCATAGCGCTCAAAGGGTTAAAAACTGTTTAAGTTTCACTAAAGAAGAAATCAGTTTTTGTTCAATTTTATTAGAATTCTATCTACGGAATTGGTGTTAACAATTTGACCGCTATAAACTCATATAAGAGTTTGCACACAATCATATAGTTTTGGTCATGAACTCATATATGCGTTTTCGCAGAATCATTTGATTTTGGCTATGAATCCATATAAGCGTTCTGGCATAATCATTAGGTTTGGGTTACGTACGCATGCAGGGAGACTCTGGATAACCGCCCCCTTCTGTACCTTCGAAACCGTTAAAGATTTTACAAAAAAATGTTATAGGACTCCAATAGGTTGTGCAACATTTTACTTTATTAACCAAAAAAATATTTATACAGGGTGTTCCATAATGAAACAGTAACATAATTGAATATTTTTTGTTATAATACGGTATGCTTATTACAGGCGTACAATAATATAGATTACAAGCGTACAATAATATACTATAGATCAGTGGTGTCCATAAAGTCGATCGCGATCGACCGTCGATCGCGAAGCCATTTTCAGTCGATCGCCATCAAATTCACGAATCTGAGGCTGGTACTGGTAGTATTTCACTATAGATCAGGAATTTTTTTTTTTATTTGCCATCAGTACGTTTCCGGGAGGGAGACAACCAATCCGGCCCTGCTTCGGTCGATCTTGATAACGCATTTACATGAAAAGTTGATCTTGGTCAAAAATTAGTGGACACCACTGCTATAGATATATTACAAGCGTATGAGGTAGTACTTTAAAAAACAAGCATTTTGATGTAACAGTCCGTACTAGAAATTAATCTTTTCAGGGAAAATACTGTTCGCAATTCCTTGACCACGAGTAATAAATTTTTATTAATTGCTTCACTGTAGCGACAAGTGTTAATCCGAACCGGTTTTTATTCTTCAAAAAATGAATTTAGAAGTAAACATTTTGCTTATTCTAGAGGAAGTCCAATTTGGAATTACAAAATGTAAGTAAAATAATTGTAATCTTGTCTAATCAACAATGCCCAGATGGCAGATGTCAAGTAATGGTTGAAATGTGGGACCCAACCTATGTGGATTTCTAAAATTGATTTATTAATTTTAGATAATCATTATGTTCTACCAAAATATTTGTTTTTCAAAGTACTATCTAATACACTGACAATAAGGATAGTGTTTTAGTTTAAAACACATTCGTTTATATAGCTGCTCTGTTATAGAACACCCTATATAAATGTTTTTTGTTTGACAATCTAGAAAATTATACACCCTATTAAACTACTATAATAATGTCTATAAAATCTCTAACGGTTTAGAAATTACAGAGAGGGGGTGCTTATCCAAACTCACCCTGTATATAGGTATAATTTTGACTGCCTAATTTATTCTGTAAATTGCAACCTTTCGTAAAGGATACCAGTTCATGGTGGGCTTTTTCGTACGAAGTGAGCAGCGCTCAAAGGGTTAAGTATAGTACTACTTCGGTAATTGCAACCCTTGATGCATGCAATTCCTCAATTATGTATGTTGTGTAACCTTACTTCACTTAAATAAAATTAGCAAGACATTTTATACTCCTTAACACAAAGATTGTAAATGGATTTATTCTTGAGAGGGTTTTCATAGATTGCAGATGATTCCTCAAGTTACAATGATCGAGGTTGTGCCCTTTCATAGTTCTTATATTCCTCATAGTCATCTCTTGTATTTCTCTTGGCAGTCTAGTTGCTTGAGCAGTGTTAACATAAACTGTTTAAAAGGGTTAAGGAACTTTATTTAAGAGTTGTTTACTCTGTCTTTGTTCTTTGAGACTTATCTAATGTTTTGTTGTTCCCACCAAAAATTCTGAATCTGTGAAAAAGTTATTTGAGCTTTTTCAAACCAATTGATTACTTTTATGATTACGATCATTTCTTTTTCTGGTGTTGTATTCCTCATGGTCCTGCTTTATGGTCCTCCTCATGGTCCTGAGCAGTGTTAACATAAACTCTTAAAAGGGTTTATTTAAGAGTTGCTTACTTTGTCTTTGTTCTTTGAGGTTTATTTAATGTTTTGTTGTTCCCACCAAAAAAATCTGAATTTGTAAAAGTTTTATTTAAATTTTTTCAAACCATTTGATTATTTTTATGATTACCATCATTTCTTTTTCTGGTCTTATATTTCTCATAGTCCTGTTTTGTATCTCTTCTGCAAGTCTAATTGCTTAAGCAGTGTTAATATAAACTCTTTAAAGGGGTTATTTAAGAGTTGCTTACTTTGTCTTTGTTCTTCGAGGTTTATCTAATGTTTTATTGTTCCCACCAAAATTTTTTGAATCTGTGAAAGAGTTATTTGAGCTTTTTCAAACCAATTGATTACCGTTATAATTACCACTATTCCTTTATCTGGTTTATTTTCCATAATGCTATTCATAGAGAGGTAAATTTTAAAAATAATGAGTTTAAGTCATTAACCTAAAAAAGTTTCTGTTTTAAAACTCAAACTAGAAAAATAAAAATGAATGAAAATTATTTCAATTTGCCATAAGTCTTCTTTGCTATGTATTGAAACTATTTGGTTTTAGATTGTCATTAAAAATGTTCATATTGAAAGTACAATTTAAATAATCACCTACAAGTTTTTCAGAAAGACTATAAAACCCAAAAGAATTTCATAAATTAAACAGACTGGAAGGTCTTTCGAAAGTAAAAATCAAGAAAAATCGAAAGTAAAAAAAAAGAAATGGGAAAAGTGGAAAATTGAAATGAAAATCAAATAATGATGTTTAAAGGATTTTAGAAAATTATCCAAGGAAAATTAATAACTGTTTAAAAAACCTAGAAAATGGTCTAAAAAAACTACAAGTAAATTTTGTTTGGTTGAATTTGTATAGGAGTTACAACAAGAACATACAAAAAATTGATGTTTGAGTAGAAGTGAACCTAACTTCAAAATATTTTGTTATTGTTATTTAACTAATATTATAGTTATTATTTATAGTTAACTATTATTTTTTGAGATACGAATTTTTTTATATGCGATTTTTTTATCACCAATGAGTTGAATTCACCCTTCTTCTCAACGTCAATAATCGAATTTGTTTATAACAATTGTTTATAATAATTTTTAATCTGAAATTTTTAACATGGGTTAGCAAGAGCACCTAAATGAGGACATTTTTTATCTGAACCCTTCTTTGATATCATGAATCGTTTAGAAGAAAAAAATTATTTTCTAAAAACTGTTCAATTTTCAGGGGTCGTTTTCACCCCTTCAAACCGTTTTTGGGCAGCAACAGAAAGTAGGGTTTTATTTAAGTTGGAACCCTCTACAAATGTACCGAATTTGAAAAAAAAAAAAAAATCGATGAGTTCGGGTTCGGTATGTTCCCTTGTAAGCTTTATAAATGCAAGCGTGGGATCGCATACATTTTTGTGGAATATTCTCTCGCAACATTTCTACGCTTATCAACTTTTCCTTTGGAACCATCAGACGTTCAGTAGTGAAATCTAACAGTTTTTTTTATCGCATATAGTAGCCATAGTGAAAGGATAATTGGTCTTATTATCAGATATGCAGTGTAGAAAAATAAAAATCATCACGCGAGTGATGTTAGATTTGCTTTATAATACAACTTCTAAGAATCTTAAATTTCCATTCTTTCTCTTTTAAATAAAAAAATAATTCTAATACATCTTGAAAATTCGTGGAATGCTACACTCAGTATTTGTTGATTATTCTAGTAAAATAGCTTTATCTAAAGTCTCTTCCAGTAATTTTGTCTCATTATGCATTTACGTTTCATTTGTGTTTATTTCAATATTATTTTCCACTTTGACATTATTCTATCTTGAAATGTTAATTACAGTTAAAACGAACCGATGACTTGGGTTGATTTCAAATGTGTTTTCGATTTTTATACGATACTTAAAAAGATCTACAATTCCAGAAGGATCTAAGTTCTATAGTTCTTAAAAAGGGATGTTAATCCGTCAGTCTTGTATACCTTCTGTTTAATGGTAGGCATTGTAATTCTGAAACAGTTTTTATTTATTTTTAATTATTTCTTAAAACAAAACTAAACAAATGATTTCAAAATTGATCCAAATAAATACGTATTCATAAAGCACCTATTGGTTTTAGATAAATCCTATTTGTATTATTTTCTCAAAATATACACAGCTGGGGATCAAAAAATCCCCTTCATATTTCATTTCGTAGTATTTCGTACGGTAGAGGCAGCCGGAGTAAATCTCCACAAAGCTCCCGCCCCTTCACATGTAAAAACTATTTATCACATCGGTTCGCGAGACAGATAAAACTGCCCGGTGACCCAGATGCGGAAATTTGCATTTAAAATGCCGTCGACCGACCGAACCGGGTAAAAATCCGGAATCGAACGTCCGGATCGTTGCCAAGCTTCGGTCTCGCGTAAATTGTCTACCGCGAACCGCATAACTCGTCGAAAGAGAAACCCGACAAGTCGTTTTACCATCTGAAAACGCCGGCTTCTTCCCGGGTGTCTCTAACGGAAACGTCCGCCACAATTGAATAATCGTCCCGGCGAGTTATAGTTTTTTCAAGTGAAAGTTGTACGTCTCGGATTCGACGAAATGACGAGGAACCTCCTCGTTTTAGTACGAGGATCGCCTGCAAGGTTTCCTTTTCTCAAGTAGAGGTCGTTGACACCGACTCCTTTGGTTCCCCCTTCTGTACAGTTTGTCGCTTACTACGTCCCTCCACTACATAATAGTCTACTTAAAGGAGACCGAAGATTTATCTAGACGTTAAAGCGCTCCCGAGGGAGTTTTATCAAGAAAAAATTCTGATGGAACTCTCTTTACTCTAGAATAGTTTACGAAAACCGCATCCATTGAGATGCTCATATTGTTCATATCTAAACAACTTCCCTTTGGAAAAGCTCCGGTTGTCACTTTGGGATACCGTAGTAATCCTTTCGGTGTACTGGCCCGAACTTGGAGGCCTTACCACTAGGAGTAGATAAGCGCATCGCAGAACACCGCGGAGTAAATTAGTTAGAAAGGACCTTTCTCCTTGGTTGCACCCCGATGGCATTAAGCTCGACGTGGGGGTATTTCAGCATTCACGGTGTGACAGTTGCTTCGTTAGGGGCGCCCAATTGTGCAAACTGCGAGCACGCCTGCTTCTGACGTGCCCTTAAGCCTCCCTTCAAGGGGCCGTAACGGCATAACGAATGGCGAGAAATTAGCGTCACTGAAAATAGCAGTATGTGGTGAAAGCATAAAAGATGTTAAAGGGATGCAAAAAAAAAAAATAAACAAAGATGGTATTTGTGTTGTACGTGTGTGTTGGAATTTGAATGTTCGCGAACTGTTATTAATTAGGGTAGTTTGGAAACTATTTTAAAAGGCGGGGGAAACATTTTGGGGTGATGGTGAAAGATTTAACTAGCGTCGCAATTACGAAAGTTACACGTTTGGTCGGATCTGGCAATTCATCTAATTGGGTTTATCTCTAATGAGGGGGCGACTAAAGAGGTTTAAAAACGGTAATGGTGGTGCATATACACACGGATTGCAATCAAATTTACATCAGGAGGTACTAACGATCGCGCAATAAGCATCCGAGTATAAATAAAATCGTGTTCTAATTTTCTATTTACATGAAAGTTATTAATACTTACATATTTTCACACCAAACTTACTAAACATTCTTTACATAATGATTTTTAAAAGAGAAAACTATTATGATTTTTTTAAAAATTAGGTACGCATTATATTTTCTTCTAGTTTATTAGACAACATAGATAATTTACGATTAGCTAACAATTTGCTTAGAAATAATAAGAAATTTAAAAATAATTTCTTTAACTTTACGTTTTAGGTTCAAAATGTTTATAAAGGTTCAAAATGGTTTTATAACATGAGATGAGTAATTATATCATCATTTCAAATCATTTTCCGTCTATTATCCCTTTTATAATAATGAGTTATCACAAACAGCTGTATTTTGATAAAATATTCGTATGTATATAATTTATCTCTAGATAATTTTAACTAATTGAATTAATTTTACACTTTGAAACTGTTTAATATATTTAAGCAGTTTGTAACTAGTCTTAATTCACCAAGTTGTGGATTAACATATTAAAAAATGAATATAATGGTAGTGATTCAATAAATTTCAAATAAATCTCATTAAAATTGGTCGAAATTTTTATACATTTTTTTTTTTTTAAAGATCAAAAAAGATTACTTATCATTTCATATGACCATGAAAAACCTGACATTTCTTACATTGATTATAATTGACACTAAAAATTATATGAAATCGATATACATACAGGATATTGCGGTAAATGGTTAACCACCTTTTATATTAAACTTATCTCATCTTTAGGAAAGAAGTAACGGTGTAGTACTATGCAAAGTTAAATCTTCAAAACGAGCACTGTTATTGTTTATATTCCAAAAAGTAAAGAAAGTAAGATGTAATTTGTTTCGCTAAAAGCCTTTATTTATAATTGTTGAGCTTTCAAGCTACATTGAGCCCGTTATCAAGACTAAAATAAGAGCAAAAATGACAAAAGTCACGCTACATAGTATTCCAAGACCAAAGCCAGTGACTCATTTCTATAGTGTACCCAAAAATTGGTACTATAGAAAATCCAAATATTTTTTTACCTTTATTCAAAGGAGGGTGAACACAAGAGTATGAAATTTTCTAGTGTAATTTAATTTTGTTGCTCTTATCGTTTTGACATATTCTTTTAGTTAAATTAGCAATTTTATGAGGGCTACGCTTTTATTTGCATTATATATAAATGCGAAGGCTTTCACGGCCCGTGTTAACTAAACTAACAAAGAGACCTTTCACGACTTTGAAATCGCCGATTTTAATGAAACTGGTACCAATCGATAGGTAGTACGAATGTGTAAAATATTAGGGCGCACTATTCAGCGGTTCGCGAATAAATCTACCCTTACGATCGCCAAAAAAGTTCGAACGACTTACATGTCGGCCACTCCCTTAAGGTACGCCCATAGCCAAAGTGCAATCGGCCGGCTTCCAGATGCAAACGTCGATGGTTCGAAACCTGAATAAAATAACTATTTTTTTTCTTTAATTTTTATTTTTAATGCTATATTTCACTTTATTTTTATAATGTTTTGTTTTTACGCAATACAATTAATTAAGGATACTCTTTCTTAATACTCAACTAGTCCGACTTGTTATTAGTAACGCTAAAAATCTGGTGCAGTTTTGGGGACTAATATTTTAATATTAATAAAAACACAAGTATTTTTCATATTTATCATGTTCGGAAATGGGAGAATTAGTTGGAATAGCAGATTTAAAAAGTATAGGAAACTTGCACTATTATTTTTAATAGAAACATTTTTGCAATAAATATATTTAACACTTTGTTAACCGGTGACGAGTTACCTACCACTTGAAAATGATCTTGTGACACTAGAATCAACTGTGAAAATTTCAGAAGAGGCTGAGCAAATTGGCAAAGATATACAGTGGCGGCCAACTAATTAAGGATAGTCCTTTTATTACTTAATTTTTAAATATTGTTTCCCACGAATCAACAAATCGTTGTCGATTTTACATACAAAGCTATAAATCGAAATCCCACATTCATGTTCTATATTTGCGGCGATCATAGGGCTTGATAAACAAATATCTGCAATTCTCACGGTCTTTTTCAGATAAGGACCAGTTTTCGATGGTTGGACAACAAAGTAAGGGCAGAAGTAAATTAAACAAATTTAATACTTTGTTCAGTTTACTTTTGCCCAGCGACGTTAGTAGTTTAAGCGGATTAAGCTTTGGACGTATAGTAACAATATTAAATTTATTTTATAATGGGGAAAAAAAGAATTGTGATCCTGCGACTAGAAAAATTATTATCATGTTGTTAAATAAAAACTGGTCAATAAGAAAAGTGGCAGACCACTTAAACTGCTCAAAAACCATGATACATCAAGCGCGACAACATTTTAAAAGGCATACCACCGAAAATATTCCACGTAGAAAACGGACCAGAAAAACAACTAAAAAAACTGATTCTCTTATTGTTCGTCTATCCAAATCTAATCCAGAACTCACTGCAACAGCTATAAAAAGAGAATTATTTGGTGAGGACGCTTCAGGATTATCTACTCGAACTATTAGAAGACGTCTCGTCGAGGGAAACTTACATGAACGGATTGCACGAAAGAAACCTTTTGTAAACAAAAAAAATTGTCAGAAGAGACTTGAATTTGCGCAACAACATTTAAATTGGACCACTTTAGAATGGAAAAGGATTTTGTTTTAACGTATTATTTGTTGTTTTAGTACATAATAATTCCTAAAAACTGCTGCAATATAGTTAGGTAAGCGCCATTTGCTCTAGCATTTTTTTTTAAGTAATTGCGTGATATCTTTACTGTCCTTAATTTGTTGGCCGCCACTGTATTTGATGCTATTGTCATCATCCTTTCTTTCGAAGAGTTTGCAAAGACCACGTGGGATGTTCTTTAGCAATATTCACGACTTTTATCTCATAATCAAGTGGAATATTATACTCATCTTCTGTACATTTTATCGACTGTTCTGGAGGTAAATATTGTTCACACGCTTCGTTGTAAACACGTTTTACGTCAGTCTCGTCCATCAGAATTAGTTTCTCGGTAGAAGGAGAATAAGAAGACATTTATCTCTTCTTATTCAACATGTCGGTAATAGCATCAAATATATCTTTGCCAATTTGATCAGCCTCTTCTAAAATTTCCACGGTTCATTGTGGTGTCAAGGTCATTTTCAACCGGTAAATTCTTCAAATACAACAGTGCACCTCTCAAAAGTAATTTTGATCTTTTATTATGGACTGAATCACCATCTTTAATATGATCACATAATACGCGATCGGCGTCCATTCATTTGCGCGTGAAACAAATCAATTCGAGAACAGGTTTGTTCTTGTAACTCTTTGAAGGGTATAGATTTATAAACAGATGTGTACCAAATGAAATTATTTTATATTACTTAGCTCTTTATGACTAAATAATGGTTGGAAAAATTGTCGAAACCGTCTGAAATTATTAAAAAAGATTATTATATTACTGGGAGTGCACTGATACTCTTTAAAAAAATACTCTTTCAATTTCCTTATTGACAATTTCATTTTATTATTTTATTTTTGTTTTTTGATTTTGCAAATTTCAGAAAGCCAAATTATTTTACATAATAATACAAGTTTTATTTCCTAAAATCAAGTTCTTTATTATTTACTTTTATCTTTGTTTCTTTTTATATTGAGTTATAATAAAATGAAATTTTCTATAGAAGCAGTATACCAATAGATGCGCACACGTATCAAACATAAAACGCGAATCGAATAACGGTCAGTCATTCGCGAAAACCGACAAAGTAACGGTCGAGGAGAAAAAATATGCAACGGCTTCAATGAAAAAGGCAACAATTTCCAGCACTTTTTACGAGGGGGCATTTAATGAATTTTTAACGCCAATTGAATTATAGCCGTACCGCGGAGTCCCGTCCATCGCCGAATTAAGCAAAATATACGTTTCTACGCTTTTGACCAATTTCCCGTACTATAACCTTTTTTTTCACTCTTTTCACGGTCCTCGAACAAAAGCTCATCCAACCACGTTTAGTGCATTTTATTCCATTTACTGTACTGAACCGGTTTTAATTAACACAACCCTGAAAATATAGGTCAATCGATTGACAAAATCAAACAGTCCTTTAATTAACTTTTTTATTAATTTTTTTAGTGTAGTGTAAGTAAAATTGTATGAAATCAATATACAGGGTGTTGGATAATTTTTTTTTTTATTTTTTGAAATAATTAATAACTAAGAGTAAAAAATTGATAAAAAGTTGTTAAATTTTATTATTTTTTTAAGATTAAAAATAGTCACTAGACATTTCAAATGACCATAAAAAAACCGGACATTTCTTACATTCATATTTTTTTTCCTTTTTCTTCTCATTTTACGGTTTTCATACAAAAACTCATCCAACTACATTGAGTTCATTTTATTTGATTTACTGTACAGTTTTTAATTAACACAAGCTTGAAAATATAGGTCAGTCGATTGACAAAATAAAACATTTTGATGATTGGACAAAAAGATTAAACAAAAAGAACTAAACATTCCAAATGACCATAAAAAACCGAACATTAACATTTTATTCGAATTTCTGTATTGGTTTTAATTAACCCAAGTTTGAAAATATAGGTCAATCCAATGACAAAATCAAACAATCATTTAATTAACCCCTTTTATTTTTTAAGTATTCCCAAAACCAAACAAACCATTCATATAATAATTATTTTCAAACACTAAAATATGTTTGTTAATTAAAGAATAAATTATTCAGTAAAGCCTCTCGACATCGCCGGGAATTATTTCAACGCGGGTCGATAAAACACATAGATTTTCCACATTCCTGCAGCTCAATCAGTCCGCGGGAACGCGAAATCCGTTTAGAGCGTTTCGAATCGAAAGTACTACCTACTGCATTCGCCTGCTGGAGTGCAATCCTCTCGCCGCTCGTCGAATTTTAAAACTAATATTTGCATTAATCAGCCGGTGATGAAGTCCGCCTTTTTTCGACAAAGTTTTTAATTTTCCGCCCCGTTCCAGTTCCGGTTCCGTCTCGATGCGCAACCGGAGCAAACGAGAGAACCTTTCGTTCCTTCGCGAACCAAAGTTTTAAAAATAGAGCTCGCTTAAACAGTACTTACCGAACTACGAGTGTCACAAATCCCTTCGTGTTCTTGGAACACCACCGGATTCCGGATAAATTACACACTTTGTGTTCTTTTTTTCGGTTGGTTTTTTGTTAGTTTTGGTTGCACGTGCGGTAGTATACGAGAGAGCTTTAGGAGAAGCTTTACGTTTGACTGATGAGACAAACAAGAGATTAGTTTTTTAGTCTTGGTGGTTTAGTATTTAACGTTCTGATTTTTTTTTTACTTGTGATTTGAACAACTAACTATATTTAGTTACATTTTCTCTCCTGAGGGAAAAACTAAAAATCGTAGAAAATTCATCTTTGGTAAAAATTAAGATTAAGTTTTAATCTAAATTCTCGCAAAATTTCAAGTCTCAATAACAATTAGTTTTTGAGATATGAATTTTTAAAAACGATTTTTAACCAAAAAAATTTTTTTCAACTTTGAAAATTTTTTTAATTTTTTTAACAACACTTGAAATAAAACGGCCTTTTTTAATTAAAACTAGAATGATTTAAATTTCATTTAGAAAAAAAAATCAAATCAAAATCTTTAAAAATGAATTTTTGATGAATTTTTAAAGTTAATTTTCTTAAGTTAGAAAAGTGTCAAAATTTTTTCCAACTTTAAAAAATTTTTTAATTTTTTTGACAACACTTGGAATAAAACGATCTTTTTTAATTAAAATTAGAATGTTTTAAGTTTCATTTAGAAAAAAAATCAAATCAAAATCTTTAAAAATGAATTTTTGATGAATTTTTTAAAAAATTGTTAATTTTCTAACCTAAAAAATTTTTATCAACTTTAAAAATTTTTTTAATTTTTTGACAACACTTGGAATAAAACGATCTTTTTTAATTAAAATTAGAATGATTTAAGTTTCATTTAGAAAAAGAATCAAATCAAAATCTTTAAAAATGAATTTTTGATGAATTTTTAAAGTTAACTTTTTAAGTTAAAAAAGTGTCAAAAATTTCTTCCAACTTTGAAAATTTTTTTAATTTTTTTGACAACACTTTGAACAATACGGTCTTTTCTAATTAAAATTAGAAGGTTTTATGTTTCATTTAGAAAAAGAATCAAATCAAAATCTTTAAAAATGAATTTTTGATGAATTTTTTAAAAAATTGTTAATTTTCTAACCTAAAAAATTTTTATCAACTTTAAAATTTTTTTTAATCTTTTTGACAACACTTGGAATAAAACGACCTTTTTTGATTAAAACTAGAATGTTTTAAGTTTCATTTAGAAAAAGAATCAAATCAAAATCTTTAAAAATAAATTTTTGATGAATTTTTAAACTTAATTTTCTTAAGTTAAAAAAGTGTCAACATTGTTTTCCAACTTTGAAAATTTTTTTAATTTTTTTGACAACACTTGGAATAGAAAGGTCTTTTTTCATTAAAATTAGAATGTTTTAAGTTTCATTTAGAAAAAAAATCAAATCAAGATCCTTAAAAATGAATTTTTGATGAATTTTTAAAGTTTATTTTCTTAAGTTAAAAAAGTGTCAAAATTTTTTCCAACTTTGAATTTTTTTTAAATTTTTTTGACAACACTTGGATTAAAACAGTATTTTTTAATTAGAATTAGAATGATTTAAGTTTCATTTAGAAAAGGAATCAAATCAAAATCTTTAAAAATGAATTTTTGATGATTTTTTAAATTTAACTTTCTTAAGTTAAAAAAGTGTCAAAAATTTTTCCCAACTTTGAAATTTTTTTAAATTTTTTTAACAACACTTGGAATAAAGCGGTATTTTTAAATTAAAATTAGAATGTTTTAAGTTTCATTTAGAAAAAGAATCAAATCAAAATCTTTAAAAATGAATTTTTGATGATTTTTTAAATTTAACTTTCTTAAGTTAAAAAAGTGTCAAAAATTTTTCCCAACTTTGAAATTTTTTTTAATTTTTTTAACAACACTTGGAATAAAGCGGTATTTTTAAATTAAAATTAGAATGTTTTAAGTTTCATTTAGAAAAAGAATCAAATCAAAATCTTTAAAAATCAATTTTTGATGAATTTTTAAAATTAATTTTCTTAAGTTAAAAAAGCGTCAAAAATTTTTTCAACTTTGAAAATTTTTTTAATTTTTTTGACGGCACTTGGAATAAAACGGTCTTTTTTAATTAAAATTAGAATGTTTTAAGATTCATTTAGAAAAAGAATCAAATCAAAATCTTTAGAAATGAATTTTTGATGAATTTTTAAAAAATGGTTAATTTTCTAACCTAAAAAATTTTTACCAACTTTAAAAATTTGTTTAATTTTTTTGACAACACTTGGAATAAAACGGTCTTTTTTAATTAAAATTAGAATGTTTTAGATTTCATTTAGAAAAAGAATCAAATCAAAATCGTTAAAAATGAATTTTTGATGAATTTTTAAAGTTAATTTTCTTAAGTTAAAAAAGTGTCAAAAAATTTTTCCAACTTTGAAAATTTTTTTAATTTTTTTGACAACACTTGGAATAAAACAGTATTTTTTAATTAAAATTAGAATGATTTAAGTTTCATTTAGAAAAAGAATCAAATCAAAATCTTTAAAAATGAATTTTTGATGAATTTTTAAAGTTAATTTCCTTAAGTTAAAAAAATGTCAAAAATTTTTTCCAACCTTAAAAATTTTTTTAATTTTTTTGACAACACTTGGAATAAAACGGTCTGTTTTTAATTAAAATTAGAATGATTTAAGTTTCATTTAGAAAAAGAATCGAATCAAAATCTTTAAAAATGAATTTTTGATGAATTTCTAAAGTTAATCTATTTTCATACGTTAGGTTAAGAAGTGCGTCTATTCAATAATGTAGTATAAGCCATATGTTAGGAATTTTAAATAAATTAATTGATAACCATTACTAGAAAATTTCTACTATAACGTTTTTCTTGCACTTTGATTTATTATAACTGCAATGAAATCGCCTTTCAAAGACTATTATTGAAATGAGATGAAAGCAGGAGGAAAGTAGGTTCGTTAGTTATTTAAACAAACAACTATAACTTATAAAACCCCGACGTACGGTAGACAACAGGTTTGTTCACATGACCAATTAACGTTAATTCATGCCAATTTCACCTTACTGTCGTAACGTGTTTCACATTCTTTGTTAAGATCATCGTTTTGGTTCACATCATTCAAAAATTGATTATATAACGTTATATGAATAATAATGGGTGATTGAAAGGTAAAGTTTCATAATGTTTCAATCTATTTTTAACTTTCTTAAGAAAAATTTTTTAAGGGGAAGTTGTGTTTTTGTAAACAAATTAATATACTATTATGAATACCAATAATTTTCCATAAAACAAAATTTTTAGGTTAATATATCTTTTTGAGGT
Organism: Digitonthophagus gazella; assembly: GCA_036711955.1. Lineage (NCBI taxonomy): Eukaryota > Metazoa > Arthropoda > Insecta > Coleoptera > Scarabaeidae > Digitonthophagus > Digitonthophagus gazella. The sequence goes on from JASCIT010000007.1 coordinate 13,013,965, forward strand.
TATAACTTGCTTAATATTAAAAATTTGAAAAAATTGTTTATAATAAAAAGTGTTAATAATTAATTAATCTATAACTTTTATTTGAAAAAATTTTTTGTATCTTTTTTACTTTTTGAGTTATTTAAGGTTAAGTCACATTAAAATTGATAAAATGACTTTTTAGGTTAAGGCGTGTTTTTGATTTTATAGCTTGATTAATATTAAAAATTCAAGAAAATCTTTATAACAAAAAGTGTTTATAATTAATTAAGCTACAATTTTTATTTGAAAAAAAAATTTCCGTCTCTTTTACTTTTTACGTTATTTAAGGTTAAGTCACATTAAAATTAAAAAAGTGAGTTTTTAGGTTAAAACGTCTATTTGAACTTTCCTGCGCCTTATTTCTGAAGAAGGTTACAACATGGCATACGAAACATCACACAGTTTCAAAAACTATTTGAGATGTTATATTGTAACCTTCGACAGAGACATGGCATCTGAAAGAAAAAACGATTTCTTCAAAAACAAGTTCGAAGTCACTGAAGATCTTTTGAAAAGGCGTTTTAAGTTTCCAATGCAATGCTGTAACTTTCTTCGGAGACTTTGAACTTATTTCTTGGGTCTTTTGAAAAGGTGATTTGCGTGTCGGATGCTATTTGTAACTTTTTTCAAAGACTTCGATCATGTTTCTGAACAAGAAACAATATTAAAAATTCAAAAAAATGTTTAGAATAAGAAGTGTTTATAATTAATTAAGCTACAACATTTATTTGAAAAAAAATTTCCCATCTCTTACTTTTTGAGTTTTTTAAGGTTAAGTCACATTAAAACTGAGAAAATTACTTTTTAGGTTAAAACGTTTTTGAGGTTATAACTTGCTTAATATTAAAAATTCGAAAAAAAAATTATGATAAAAAGTGTTTATAATTAATTAAGCTACAGCTTTTATTTGAAAAATTTTTTTCCACCTCTTTTGCTTTTTGAGTTATTTAAGGTTAAATCACATTAAAATTGAAAAAATGAGATTTTAGATTAAAACGTATTTTTGAGGTTATAACTTACTTAATATTAAAAATTCGAAAAAATTGTTTATAATAAAAAGTGTTTATAATTAATTTAGCTACAACTTTTATTTGAAAAATTTTCTTTTGTCTCTTTTATTTTTTGAGTTATTTAAGGTTACGTCAGATTAAAATTTAAAAAATGACTTTTTAGCTTACAATATTTGTTGAGGTTATAACTCCCTTAATGTTAAAAATTCGAAAAAACTGTTTATAATAAGAAGTGTTTATAATTAATTAAGCTACAACTTTTATTTGAAAAGAAAATTTCCATCTCTTTTAATTTTTGAGTTATTTAAGGTTAAGTCACATTAAAATTGAAAAAATTACTTTTTAGGTTAAAAGGTTTTTTGAAGTTATAGCTTCTTTAATATTAAAAATTTGAAAAAAAATGTTTATAACAAAAAGTGTTTATAATTAATTAAGCTACAACTTTTATTTGAAAAATTTTTTTCCACCTCTTTTGCTTTTTGAGTTATTTAAGGTTAAATCACATTAAAATTGAAAAAATGACTTTTTAGAATAAAGCGTCTTTTTGAAGTTATAACTTGCTTAATATTAAAAATTCAAAAAAATGTTTGTAATAAAAAGTGTTTACAATTCATTAAGCTACAACTTTTATTTGAAACATTTTTTCCTATTTCCGATATTAAGGGAGTTATAACCTAAAAACTAGAACAACTCCAAAATAGCATATTTCAAATTTTAATTCCATCTAACTCAAAAACTTAGGAAATTAGGAAAAAATATCTCAAATAATAGTTATTCCGGTTTTAATTGTGAATAACTTTTATTAGAAACATTTTTCCCTATTTCCGATATTAAGAGAGTTATAACCTAAAAACTGAAAGTACCCCAAAATGGCATATTTCAATTTTTGACTCTATCTTAACTCCAAGTGGTTTAAAAACTAAGCCAGTTAGAATGAAATGTTTTAAATAAAACTTATTCTACTTTTAATTGAGAACAACTTTTATTTGAAAAAAAAATTTCCATCTCTTTTGCTATTGGAGTAATTTAAGGTTGAACCACATTAAAATTGAAAAAATGAGATTTTGGATTAAAACGTGTTTTTGAGGTTATAACTTACTTAATATTAAAAATTCGAAAAAATTGTTCATAATAAAAAGTGTTTATAATTTATTAAGCTACAATTTTTATTTGAAAAAAATTTTTCCATCTCTTTTACTTTTTGAGTTATTTAAAGTTAAGTCACATTAAATTTGAAAAAAATGACTTTTTAGATTCAAATGTGTTTTTGAGGTTATAACTTGGTTAATATTAAAAATTCGAAGAAATTGTTTATAATAAAAAGTGTTATAATTAATTAAGCTATAACTTTTATTTGAAAAATTTTTTTTATCTCTTTTAGTTTTTGAGTTATTTAAAGTTAAATCACATTAAAATTGAAAGAAATGACTTTTTGGTTTAAAATGTCTTTTTGAGGTTATAACTTGCTTAATATTAAAAATTCGAAAAAAATATTTATAATAAAAAGTGTTTACAATTCATTAAGCTACAACTTTTATTTGAAACATTTCTTCCTATTTCCGATATTAAAGGAGTTATAACCTAAAAACTAGAACAACTCCAAAATAGCATATTTCAAATTTTAACTCCATCTAACTCAAAAACTAAGGAAATTAGGAAAATATCTCAAATAAAAGTTATTCCAGTTTTAATTATGAATAACTTTTATTAAATACATTTTTCCCTATTTCCGATATTAAGGGAGTTATAACCTAAAAACTGAACGTATCCCAAAATGGCATATTTCAATTTTTGACTCCATCTTAACTCCAAGTTGCTTAAAAACTAAGCCAGTTAGAAAGAAATATTTTAAATAAAACTTATTCTACTTTTAATTGAGAACAACTTTTATTTGAAAAAAAATTTTCCATCTCTTTTACTTTTTGAGTTATTTAAAGTTAAATCACATTAAAATTGAAAAAAAATGAGATTTTAGATTAAAATGTCTTTTTGAGGTTATAACTTGCTTAATATTAAAAATTCGAAAAAAATATTTATAATAAAAAGTGTTTATAATTCATTAAGCTACAACTTTTATTTGAAAAAATTTTTCCTATTTCCGATATTAAGGGAGTTATAACCTAAAAACTAGAACAACTCCAAAATAGCATATTTCAAATTTTAACTCCATCTAACTCAAAAACTTAGGAAATTAGGAAAAAATATCTCAAATAAAAGTTATTCCGGTTTTAATTGTAAATAACTTTTATTAGAAACATTTTTCCCTATTTCCGATATTAAGAGAGTTATAACCTAAAAACTGAAAGTACCCCAAAATGGCATATTTCAATTTTTGACTCCATCTTAACTCCAAGTGGTTTAAAAACTAAGCCAGTTAGAATGAAATGTTTTAAATAAAACTTATTCTACTTTTAATTGTGAACAACTTTTATTTGAAAAAAATGTTTCCATCTCTTTTACTTTTTGAGTTATTTAAACTTAAATCACATTAAAATTGAAAAAATGAGATTTTAGATTAGAACGTATTTTTGAGGTTATAACTTACTTAATATTAAAAATTCGAAAAAATTGTTTATAATAAAAAGTGTTTATAATTAACTAAGCTACAACTTTTATTAGAAAAAATTTTCTCCAACTTTTTTATTTTTTGAGCTACTGAAGGTTAAATCACATTAAAATTGAAAAAAATGACTTTTTAAGTTAAGGCGTCTTTTTGAGGTTATAACTTGCTTAATATTACAAATTCAAAAAAAAAGTTTATAATAAAGAGTGTGTATAATTAATTAGGCTACAACTTTTATTTGAAAAAAAAATTTCCATCTCTTTTAGTTTTTGAGTTATTTAAGGCTAAATCACATTAAAATTGTAAAAAATGATTTTCTAGGTTAAGGCGTCTTTTTGAGGTTATAGCTTGCTTAATATTAAAAAATCAAAAAAATTGTTTATAATAAAAAGTGTTTATAATTAATTAAGCTACAACTTTTATTGCAAAAAAATTTTTCTACTTCTTATACTTTTTGAGTTATTTAAGGTTAAGTAAGATTAAAATTGAAAAAAATCATTCTTAAGATTAAAACGTCTTTTTGAAGTTATAGAATCTTTCTAAACTGTTTCAATTGAAATTGGGCACATTAGTGGAATGAGGAAAAAGGTCGGATTATCCGAAGTACAGAAGAAAACACGGATTTAAAGTACAACAAACAATTTCTGAACTCAAAACTAACCTTACTAATTTCTCATCAAAACTTGACTAAGGAATATCTTTAGTTATTTGTCTGGATTCAAGCGAATAATCACAGTTGGATTAATCGAAGTGATGGATTAACCAAAGTCAAAATATCTAAAAATTTAAAAACCATTTTTTTTCTAGTAGATAGAAAAAAGATTTGTCTTTGTTAAAGTTCTTAAACATTAAAAGAACTCTTCGTTTGTTGGTTTAATATTTTTTGTAACGGTTGCAGTTTTTGAAGTGGCGCATAATTTCGCCTAAAACCATCGTGTGCCTGCCTTTTCGTCCTCGCCGTATCGATCGGTCGTCCTCAACAAACTGCCGGCGTAATGTATTCGTCTACGTAGCTTTGCATAATTTGTTTTATGGACCCGTGTGTTCGCCAGGTTCGAAAAGGGGGCGGAATTTAAAGGGGAAACTTACGAAAGATTCTTCTCGCGCGGCTTATTCGAATCATCATCGGCCAAATCCGACCGCATCAGCCGTCCGTTTACCTTCGATTTTACGTTAAAATAAAGCTTGATTTATGCGAGGTCGCGTATTAATAGCTTATGAAAATCCATCCAATATCAAAAACCATATTGATTCCTATCTGTACCGGAATATAACACGTTTTAAATATGTCCTGTCGTATTTTATCGGCCTGTTTGTAATTATTATTATTAGTACATAAATATATATCATTAATTTTGGGAATTATTATCTACTTTATGTTTAAAATGATTTTATGTGGATAATATCGATTGGTTAATACGTTTTATTATGGTTTTTAATTAAGGACCGTTTTACACGCTACATTTTCTCTTCTGAGAGAAAAACTAAAAGTTGTAGAAAATTTTTCTTTGATAAAAATAAAGATTAAGTTTCAATCTAAATCCTTATAAAATTTCAAATCTCAATAACAATTACTTTCTTAGATATGAATTTTTAAAAATTAATCAATTTTAATCGACATTAAGTTATATTTTCTCTTCTAGGGGAAAAACTAAAAGTCGTAGAAAATTTTTGTTTGGTAAAAATAAAGATTAAGTTTCATTCTAAATCCTTATAAAATTTCAAGTCTCAACAATAATTAGTTTCTGAGATTTTCTAAAAACTAACTTAATAAGTTATAAACTGGAAACAGATAAATGATAATTAAAATGTGTGATTATCAGAGTGAAAATTAATTTTTCACAATTCAATAATAATTCAATTTGCATGTATAATTCGTATTAAACGATCGCGTTTTACGTGGGGATTAACACTGGCGAGTATATCGTGTGTAAGCCGTGTGAATTATTGCGGAAACCGCTTTTGTAATTGTGATGTACGAGTTGAAAGTCGGATTACGAACGATAAGTGACTTATTATCATAAATTAGAAACGTTAATGGGGTTCTTAATCTGTCCGGATTCGAACGATTTTCATTTTGGTGTTACGTGTTCTACTTGCTAAGGAGATATTTGTGTTAAAACTTTTTTTTTATTGTTTTTATGGGTAGTAAAATCTGTGCGATGGAAATACACGCAATTGAGATTATTCTGGAAAGTTTATATGAACTTGTCTCATATATTTCGGATTATTTTTAAATTTCGAGGAATTTTTATAAAGGAAAAAAGTTCTAAAAAATGTTTTAACTAAATTTATTAAATTTGGGTTAATAAAAAATATCGTCTAAAATTTATTTATAGGAATTGAGAAAAGATTTTTTACACAAATGTAAATAAAACTATCTATTTTTATTTAAAATTGACGGATTTGTTCTAATTGTTACTCAAAAATTAAAAAAAAAAAAAAACAGTTGTCGAATTTTTTTGACTGATTTTAACCTTATTTTATTAAATTTGAGTTAGCTTTAAAAAATCGCCTAAAATTTATTTATAGGAATTAAGAAAAGATTATTTACATAAATTTAAATTATACTATCTATTTTTAATTAAAATCGACGGATTTGTTTTAATTCTTACCCAAGAATTTAAAAAAATTCTCAAACTCACCCAAATTTTTTGACCGATTTTAACCTCACTTTATTAAATTTGGGTGAACTTTAAAGAATCGTCTAAAATTTATTTATAGGAATTGAGGAAAGATTTTTTTACGAAAACATAAATTAAAGCGTCTATTTTTAATTAAAATCGACGGATTTATTCCACTTGTTACCCAAAAATTTAAAAAAAAATTCAAAGTTACTGAAATTTTCTGATCGGTTCTAACCCCACTTTTTAAAATTTGGATCAAGTTAAAAAATCGTCTAAAATTTATTTAAAAGAATTACGAGAAGATTTTTTACACAAATGTAAATGAAACTATCTACTTTTAAATAAAATCGACGGATTTGTTCTAATTGTTACTCAAGAATTTTAAAGCAATTTCAAAGTTACCAAATCTTTTTGACCGATTTTAACCTCATTTTATTAAATTTGAGCCAACTTTAAAAAATCGCCTAAAATTTATTTATAAAAATTGAGAAAAGATTTCTTGCATAAATGTAAATGAAACTACAGTAGAACGTCAAAAATCCGAACTAATTGGGACCATAGGTAGTTCGGATTTTCAAATTGTTCGGATTTTCGAATATAACCCAGGAAAGGTTTATAATTTTAAATGAAAATAAAAAATGTATAGGTCTAAAAATATACTTTGGTTAAATAAACATATAGTAACATACTATGTAGTATTAAAAATTGATGCATACCTAATTTAAAACCTAATTTAATTTAAAACTTATTTTAAAAAATCACTGATTTGGTATGAGTGAGCTTTGAAACTCTTTTTCTACCTGCCAAGTCCTTCATTCGTCTTAATACTAAAAGTTGGACTTCATTGCATTCCGGCGTGCTTCGAACCAAGACATTACTGTCTCCAATGCAGCGAATGCTTCAGCATGCGAAGGTAGACTGTTGTAAGAATTGTCATCTGTAGAATCTTCACTTTCACTGTTGTCCCGATCTTCAGACGCTTCTACTGTAGAAATAATGTTAGTATCATTGAGGATTTCATAGCCCAGGTCATTTTTGTTAATATCCAACCATTCCGCAGCATCAGACTCGTCACACTCGTGAAAACCAGGAACTAACTGGCATAGTTTTGCCATGTCTTTTATGTTGTCAAGTATTTCAGCTTCATTTTCACTATTCTCTTCTCTAATGTCATCTTGGTTGTCAGCCCAAATCTTACTCCATGCTTTCTTTTTAATTCTCTACAGTGAGTAAGTTCCATGAATCACTTAGCATGTACAACGAATCCTTTAAATTTAGCTTTTTGGACAACTCAAGCACGCCCTCTTCATTACTTTCACTTAAAAGAAGTCTACATTTGTTTTCTATACAATCTCTTTAATTTTTCAATTACACCTTGGTCCATTGGTTGAATTAGTGGGGTGATGTTAGGTGGGAGAAACATCACCTTAAATTCGTCATCGATTAGGTTTAACATTTCAACGGATGGCTGTGTTGGCGCTTATCCATAATTAACAACACTTTTCCTTGAAGTTTTTTTTCTTTTCGAAAATTTTTCACATTTATTATGAACAAATTTTTATACCAGTCTGTAAATATGTTGTTGTTCATCCAGTCACTTTTCTGTGCTCTATAAATAACTGGAAGGCTGGTTATATGAAACACCTTGGTTTTTTACTTTTTCCAATTACTAATAGAGGCAGTGCATGATCTCCAGTAGCGTTTGCACAAACCAATAATTCGCCCCTTACTCCTTACTACCTTAAATCCTGGGGCCGATTGCTCATTGCGGCAAGCTAAGAATTTTTGTGGCAGAGCTTTCCAGTTTATTCTGGTTTCGTCGCAGTTATAAACATCTTTTCTAGCAAAGTCACAATTGTTTATAAACTTCAAAAAGTTGATTTAGAAAGATTCTGTAGCAGAACTATCCGAAGATAAACTTTCTTCTTGAATAGTAAGTTCCCTTATGCCATGTCTTAATTTGAAAATTTTAAACCAACCGATACTGGCTTTAAAGTCTGCAGAACCTCCTAACTGTTCATTTAAAAAAACGGTTTTATTCGCACATCAAAGGTCCTGAAATGGGTTTGCCTAAACTTCTCCTTTGAGTAAACCACAGAAATACAGCATCCTCTAACGATTTATCTTTTGCACTTCGTATAGTTTTTCTTCGTTTGAATCCATATTCGGAATCCAATTTGGATACAAAATTCAAAATTTCTTCTTTTTTCTTTTTAATGTCGGATATCGTAGCTCTTCTTCACTTTCATCTTTTTCGAGTTTATTCAAAATTTCCACTTTATTTTCGATCGTAAGGAATGTATACTTCTTTTTTAATGCTTTTCTCGAAGTCGATGCCATAATGCAAATTCAAATTCACGTTGAAAAACTGAACTGCATAGAGAAGACGACAGGAAAAAACTAACACAGTTCACAGTGCGAATACATTTAGTTGAAACATAATAAATTTTCAAAGTTACCACGGTTCAAGATTAAGAGATTAAAACAGAAACGTTATTTTTTGGGTTTTGCGCAAAACTTTTTAAAATGTCTAAAGGCGTTCGGATTTTTGACGTTCTACTGTATATATTTTTAATTAAAATCGACGAATTTATTCAAATTGCTACCCAAGAATTTAAAAAATTCCCAAAGTTACCAAAATTTTTGACCGGTTTTAACTTTATTTTTATTAAATTTGAGTCAACTTTAAGAAATTATACAGGGTGTTTAAAAAATACGTTCGAATATTTGGCCCACTTATAGATCTCATCAGTACAAACAAAAAAGTCAAAATAAACATAAGTCCAAAAATCAGCCGTTTCCTAATTACAGCCTGTTTTTTAAATTAAAATAATTTACACTCAGTAGGAGTGATTCGCGTATTTATGAAGTCAATCGGGAGCAGCAATTGCATCCATACCATATTCAAAGGGTACAGGCTCTAGCTGTGCCTGATTATGCCGCACGACTGGTGTTTTGTCGAAGCATGTTGACAAAAGTCGCGGAGAACCCAAATTTTGTTACGAAAATTTTATTTACAGACGAAGCTGGTTTCACGAGAAATGGCATTTTTAATTTTCCTAATAGGTATGTTTGGGCCGACGAAAATCCGCATGCCGTTGTTGAATCGAATCATCAACACCGATTTGCAATCAACGTTTGGCTTGGTGTGTTAGGAGACCATCTGATAGGACCTTGTTTCCTGCCTAACCGTTTGACTAGTCAATTGTACCTTGACTTTTTGCAGAATACATTACCACTGCTGTTAGAAGATGTGTTCCTCAACCACAGAATTAATATGTGGTTGATGCACGATGGAGCTCCTGCGCACTACGGAGTCTTGGTCAGAAATTATCTAAACGAAAATTACAATGGCAGGTGGATAAGGCGAGGGGGTCCAATTGCATGGCCCCCTAGATCTCCCGACCTCACTCCACTCGATTTTTGCATTTGGGGGTATTTAAAGACATTAGTTTATTCAAGTCCTGTGAATAATTTAGATGAGTTGCGAGAACGAATTGAACATGCCTGCCAGACTGTTCGTATAAATCCGGGACTCTTTGAGAGAGTGCGGCGTTCACTTTTACGGAGATGTGAAATGTGCATACAAATGGAAGGAGGACATTTTGAACATCTTCTTTAAGAATCATTAATTTGTAATAATTAAAATGTATTTATACTGATATTTGAGTGTAAATTATTTTAGTTTGAAAAACAGGCTGTAATTAGGAAACGGCTGATTTTTGGACTTATGTTTATTTTGACTTTTTTGTTTGTACTGATGAGATCTATAAGTGGGATAAATATTCGAACGTATTTTTTAAACACCCTGTATAAAATTTATTTATAGAAATTGAGAAAAATTTTTTTATACAAATGTGGACGAACCTATCTATTTTAAATTAAAATCGATGGATTTGTTCCAATTGTTACCCAAGAATTAAAAAAATTCCCAAACTAACCTAAATTTTTTGATCAATTTTATCTCATTTTATTAAATTTGGGTCAACTTTAAAAACTCGCCTAAATTTTATTTATGGAAATAGAGAAAAGATTTTTTACACAAATGTGAATGAAACTACATTAAGTAAAGCAGAGTACATTAAGTAAACCGTTAAGTAAAGCAGAGGTGTATTTTGTGGCAATGGGACGACGTACTACCATAGTGCGCAGGGAATTGGTTATTAGCCATTTAAAAAACGGCCATTTGCCTCGGAAGATTGCTGAAATGATTCGCCTTACTGATTCGAGAGTGCAAAGCATAATATTTCGGTTCGTTCATGAAAATAGGATACATAATAGGGGAAGAAGAGCTCCCAACAAAATTTTTGACGAAACTGATAAGCGCTACGTTGTCAGGAAAATAAAGAAAAACCCAAGCTATCCGCTCCAAAATTGGCTACAGAAGTTCAAAATGAGCTGAATAAAACATACAGTGCAGAAACGATTCGCCGTGTATTACGAAACTATGGTTTTAATGGTAGAGTAGTACGGAAAAAACCATTTATTAATAAGAAAAATCAAGCAACGCGCCTAAAATTCGCCAAGGAACATATTAACAAAGATTCAAACTTTTGGGAGCAAATTATTTTTACGGATGAGTCTAAATTTAATATTTTCGGCTCGGATGGTTAAACTTACGTCTGGCGTAAGCCAAATACAGAATTCCAAGATAAAAATTTAAAAGCGACAGTAAAACACATCGTAGTGTGGTAGTAATGTGATGGTAGTGTCGTGGTGTGGCCTTGTATGTCATCAAGTGGGGTAGGAAGCTTACAGTTTATTGAAAGTACAATGGAAAAAATAAATACTTCGACATTCTAAAGTCCAATTTATTGCAAAGTGCCAAAAAACTGGGTATAAGGGAGGGGTTTCGGTTCTATCAGGACAACCACCCGAAACATAAATCTGGTATTGTGCAGACATCTGATTAAATGTTATTGAAAATTTATGGGAAAATTTAGACCAAAACATCCGCCAACACCAGATCTCGAACAGCAGTGTCCTTATAGCAGCGCTAAAGGAGGAATAGGCAAAAATAACTCCCCAAACCACAAGAAAGTTAATGGGATTCATGCAAAGAAGGCTGAAAGGTGTAACTTACCAAAAAGGAATTCATACTAAGTTTTGAAATTAAAAAAATTAAGTTAACCCTTTGTTGACCGGGAATTTTACATAGAAACTATCTCGTGTCACCGCAATTTGACATTTGATTTGAAAAGACGAGTTAACTCGTCACCGATCAACAATGTGTTAAAATAATAAGTGGTTGAGATAAGCTGTGACTACTTATATAGGTATGTTTTTAGTTTTTAAATGTTTGAAAATGTAAATTTGAGACTGAATAAAACTTCTTTTTTTTTAAGTTTGGAAAGTATTATGTAAACCCTTATTTAAATTTTTGCAGTATCTTGTTTCGTTTCGAAATTATGTGGGCTATATTTTTTTAAAAGAGGGTGGTTGAAATAAGCTGTGAAAAACTATCTATTTTTATTTAAAATCGAGGAATTTGTTCTAATTCTTACCCAAGAATTTAAAAAAATTTCCGAAGTCACCCGAATTTTTGGATGGATTTAACATATCAGCAAACAAATCACTCAATTTTAAAAAATCCTCGAAAATTTATATTTAGAAAAATTGAGAAAAAAAATTATATACTAAATGTACATTAAACTATCTATTTTAAATTAAATTTATCAAATTTATTCTATTTATTACGAAAAAATTTAAAAAAATTCCCGAAGTCACCAAAAATTTTAACATAATTTTCAAACTTTTAATCAAGTTTAAAAAAATCGTACTGAGTTTATTTACGAAAATTAAGCAAAATGTTTTAAAGAAATCTTAGATTAAAACATCTATTTTCAAATAAAATGTTCAAATTTGTTCTAATTTTTACCAAAAAATTTAAAAAAAAATTCCAAAGTTACTAAAAATTTTAACATAACCTGACTTTAAAAATTTTGATGAAATTACAAGAAAATCCATAGAGCTTAGTTATGAAAATGAAAAATACAATTGTAAGAAATTATAGATTAAAATGTTTACTTTTTATTAAAATCGTCATTTTTTTGTAATACTTGGCAAAGAATTTTAAAAAAATTCCCAAACATTTAAATATTTTTGAAAGTTGTTTTTAACATTTTAAGTATTAAAAGACGTAATCGATTACATGTTTGATGATGATATGACATTTAGTTAGTATTTTATTAAATTTAAATCAACTTTAAAAAATCGTAAAGAAATTATTTATGGAAATTGAGAAAAAATTTTTACACAAACATAAATTAAACTCTACTTTTAATTAAAATTGGGGAATTTGTTCCGTTTTGTACCCAAAAATTTAAAGAAAATCCTAAACCTGGTAAAAATTTTCGACACTTAATTACCTAAACTTTTTTAAAAATTCAATCAACCTATAATGAATTAAGTTTGTGTCATCATTAATATTATAGATTTTTCTTATTACTTCCACAATCACTTGAAATGAGTGAATGAATGAATGAATGAACGATAGAGAAAAAAAGGGGATTCCTTCAACATTTAATCTCCCCTCTGCAAATGTTTTCCTCGGCCCTTCACGTAGTCCTATTAAGCCTCGTGCAACATTAACACAATAGATTCAGGGGCGCCGCGAAGGCCGAGGTAATCACGACTGTTTACATCCGAACGGATTATGTTTATACAGGGTGTCCTGGAAAATGTGGGAAATCTCTTGGATTCTAATAGAACATTAAAAAATATGATTACAAGTTCCCATAATTTTTTTTCCTAGCGGCCTTCCCCTCGGAGATACGGCCTTCTAAAGGTAGCCACTGGAAAACAATTTTTCTTGAATAAGTTTAAAAGTACTTAATTTAATTTAATGAAAATTTAATATGATAAACAGTAGTAAGGACCTCTTAAAAAAATGACCTTAACACGTAATTAGTCTCTTTAGTTTACCAGGGGCGTACTAGGTTATGCATTTTAATGCTTACATTTTTAACACCTTGTATGATGAGGAGTTAAAAAAATAAATTTAGATACCTTGAATGTTTAGCTAAAGAAAAGGTACTCTTATTCAGTGTCGATAAAATGAACCGTTTTCGAGAAAAAAATTGTAAAAGAAACCATCAAAATTAAAAATTTATTAATATTTCGTATTAATAGTAACGTTACCATAGTAACGTTTGTAAAAGCAGCGCTTTTTTAATACTGATGTTGCAGACAAAAAATTTAGCGCTGGTTTTACAAACGTTACTATGGTACTTACGAAATTTTAATAAATTTTTAATCTTGATGGTTTCTTTTACAATTTTTTTCTCGATAACGGTTCATTTTATCGACACTGAATAAGAGTGCCTTTTCTTTAGCTAAATATTCAAGGTATCTAAATTTATTTTTTTTTACTCCTTACCATACAGGGTGTTAAAAATGTAAGCATTAAAATGTACAACCTAGTACACCCCTGGTAAACTAAAGAGACTAATTATGTTTTAAGGTCATTTTTTTAAGAGGTCCTTACTACTGTTTATCATATTAAATTTTCATTAAATTAAATTAAGTACTTTAGAATTTATTAAAAAAAATTGTTTTCCAGTGGCTTCTTTTAGGAAGTCGTATCTCCGAGAGGAGGGCCGCTAGGAAAAAAAATTACGGGAACTTGTGATCATATTTTTTAATGTTCTATCAGAATCCAAGAGATTTCCCACATTTTCCAGGACACCCTGTAGAAGAGAAGTTTCGTCCCACCATCGCCCTTCGTTTTCCCCCGGGAATGCGAACAATTTATATTCCAACCGGCGAGTATTTTTTTTTTTTCGAACAGAGGGGAAACTGAAATTCCTAAAGACTCCTCCTTTAAATGGGGGAAATGAAATGGGCGCAATGAAACGGGCGCCTCTTTTGATGAACTTTTGTCAAAGTAGAAGTAAAAAAAATCATCCAGATATTTCGAGTTTCGTCACTACAGCACGCCTATCAAGAACAAAACGAAATCCGGGGGAGATTTCCTTTGGGAACATCTGGGTTTTAGAAGGGTCATCGTAACGGGGCTTCTGGGTCGAAGAGTAACCTAAAACAATCGGAACGACCATCGACACAGCTTCGGTCTTACAGCTTCGGCTACAGGGAGGCCTGAAGTGGCCTGGTTCGAGCAGCTGCTAATTCTGGATGCTTTGGAGCACTGGGGAGTTGTGTGAGAAACTTTGATTGCACCGATACCGCACGGCATGTAGACTACAACCTCCAGATCCTGTTATTTAGATCTGGTTGTCTTGCGAGTTCCCTCGGGTTGTTAAATAAATATGAACGCCCGAGTTAAGTCAATAAAGCACGTGAACCTTGAGAGTAAACACTCTACGTACATCTAAGAAAATCGATTTAAGTTGATCATCGAGGTTGGTAATTTAAATTAATTGGCGTGAAGATTAAAATTTTTGTAAGAGGTTGGATTTTAAAATTCACGTTCGGATTTTTCCATCCTTCTCCGCCAGACAACAATTGCCTTTGTTATCGGGCGTTTCTGGGCCATTTCGCGGAAGAATTTAATTAAAGGGTCCCAGCGTACTACAATAAAAATTGTCTGTCATCGTGGACCGATTTTTCTTAATTGGTGTCGCACGAATAGTGTCCGGATAATGACCCAAGCTTGTCAAATTTTTTAACGAAAAATCTTTTTCCCAACTATAAAAGATTCGTTTAAAAATCACAGACAAGATTTTAGTAACAATTAAAAACTATTACTATCACCAAAATATCTACTGTTCCTCTGATTATTTATGGGGATTTTTTTGTTTTAGGTTGGAGGATGCTAAATACGTTGGAGTTTTTATAAGGTAAGTTGGTACACTTATCTAACACTTTATGTGTCAATTCAAAGTATTACCAACCTAAAATAAGAGAAAAATTTAATACCAATTTTGATGTAATACTCGACTTGATAAAGACAATAACCAATATTCGATTGAAAAGTAATAAAGTTTCCCACTCTCCGATAAATCCAAACCGAAATCTTTGCACAATTCGGTTTTATCTGAACGTCGAACGGCAAACTTCACGCTCTACATGTTCGAACACGACCGCGAGATAAGCTGGAATCGACCGAGATAGCCGTAGGTGATAGGAGAGAGAAACAATCGAACCTAACGGTACAAGGGAAAGATTGAAAGGTTCCATGGGCAATAAAAGCGTTTTCGTTATAGGTCAGCCGAGTTTGAGAGAAAGAAGCCCGCCTTTTAATAACGGTGTAATAATTGTCTGCGTAGGACAAGTTAATTTTCGGAAGGTTGGACGATCCACCTTTTGTGGCGAGGGTTTGATTTTCGAAATCCCAAAGATCCATTGTTCTTCCCACAAAAGGGTCGTCCCGAGGCACTGGGGCACATCAAAGGGTGCATGCTAAACGTTATTTTACGGTCTTGAAAGAGACCGGGCTTTTGCTACATTATTGGCCTTTTTATAAATCTCATTTTTCCACTTTGGAGAACTTACTGAGGATCGATATCTTTTATCTTTAGAAGATATTAGTTGGTATCAAAATTGCTACATAAAAAATTTTTTAAAGAATTTTCAAGACTTAAAATACAGAAAGAAAAAAAAATACAAGTCATTGAAAAGATTCTTGGCTGCTACATGGAAAAGATTGTGGATGATGACGACCGACACTATTAAGTATAAGAATTTGCAAAGACTTGAACGAGTCAAATGGCTGAAATAAGGGAGGAAAATTGAAAGCGGTGTCGCACGTGCCGCTCTCCAAGCAAAAGCTGCACCGCGCCGAGAATAATAATTCCGGCCCCTCCGATGTGACCTGCACTGTTGAGTTTTCAATTTAGCTCGTCTTTCAGCCCGTGCTGTAATTGCAAAAAATAACACACCCGTTGAAAAATCCACTTACCCCCGCTGGTATTTACCTTTATTAAATGAAACGCGACGGATAATTTCATGGAAACGCTGCAACTCCCTTTTAAAGCTCTAAACCTTTATTACACCTTCTTTATATTCTCAGTATTTAAAAGAGAATGCAGAAATGTGTACTGTAGGGGAAAGTTGAGATACTTTATAGAGAGAAGGATGCAAGATCAAGTCTCTTTCTTACATACTTCTCTCCGTGGAGGAATTTTGCTTAACTTCATAATGCGGTAATTTACAATTATAACACATCAAGTTAGTTTGGTAAAACGTACCATACAGTTAAGTGAAGTTACTTTATGAAGAGAAGTTCCAAATTCAAATACAACCTTGTATCTTGGAATCAGGTTCCAAGTTACGAATTGCAAATCCCAACTGAAGACTTCATTTTAGATCTTGGAATCAAATCTAAATCATAGATGACGTAATTATATGTAGATAGGCGATTCTCCTGTCTTTGGCTGAAAGTTCGTTTAGTTGCGGATGATGTCACCAACGGCGCTATATTCGTTTAGCAGTTTTAGATATTGGCGGGAAATTTAAAAAAATTGTCACTTTTATTCCTCAATTTTCGATTTTTGTCCCATAAAGTATTGAGAGAGATGACATTAAAATAACCTAATTTTCAAATTTTGCTGTTTGGTATTTATTAATCACTTCAATAAATCACTTGAAACACCAGAAGCAACTTATTTGAAACCCACCGAACAAATAACAATCACTTTAAATAACTTGCGCAATTCTCACTTTTCACATAAAGAATAAGATGAGAACATGACTAGATACGAAATGTCAACTTTTTAAAATATAAAAATTTTTCAAAGCCATGCATTATCAACTATGCCGAGGACAAATAATGCGCAGTGCTTATTAATCATGTTATCATGTAGGTTCCTATAGAAAAGCTGCCAAAATGAATTTTGCAATAGAATACAGCTCCATATATGACATCATCCGATACTAAACGCAATTTCTGACATTTATATTCGAGTGAACAGGGGGTCCAAATGCGATTAATGGGACTAATCTTTGATCTTGAGATCAAGTGCCAACTTAGGACTGGATTTTGCATCTTGAGATCAAGTGCCAAGTTAGAAATTGATTTTGCATCTTGGGATCAAGTGTCAATTTAGGACTTGATTTTGCATCTTGGGATCAAATCCTAAGTTGGAAATTTATTTTGCATCTTAGGATCAAGTTCCAACTTAAGATTTAATCTTCTCTCTTGGAACCAAGTCCAAAATTATGCACTGATCTTGCATTTTCAAATCAAGTTCTAACTTAGGACTTGATTTTGCGTCTTGGGTTCAAGTTTTTTTTTTTCAAAATTTGTATCTTTATTGTTTAGGATTTAATATTTTATCTTGAGTCCAAGTTCCAAATTATGCATCAATCTTGCAACTTGAGATCAAATTCTAACTTAGGACTTGTTTTTGCATCTTACGTTCAAGTTTTTTTTTTCAAAATTTGTATCTTGTATTTTGCGATTAAGTCCCAAGTTTGGAATTGAACCGAAGATGCAGAATTAAGTCCTAAGTTGGGATTTGATCTTGGGAAGATGCAAGACTTATTCCTATCTTGGAAATTAATCTTGCATATTGAGCTCAAGTTCCAACTTAGTACTTGATTTTACATCTTAGAATCAAAGCCGAGGTTAGAAATTGATCTTGCATCTTGGGATCAAGTTCCAACTTAGGATTTAATTAAGTTCCTCTAAAGTGGCAGTCTAACATAGTCTATCAAATAGATTGTTTACATTGTGAAGGTTGTTACATTGATGCTACCTCTCAATACTTTAATGTTCGCATACAACAACATGTCAGAGATTGCAAGGCAAAAATGAGGATGTCACATCATATTCATACAGGACACAACTTTGATTTTGATAATGCAAGGTACTAATTAAAGAATCGGCCTATTTTAAACGTATGTTTTTGGAGATGGTATACATTAGTCGAGCTGATAATTCGGTGAATTTTAGGTTAGACTTTTAGGAATTTCGTCTGATATTCAGACACCTTTTGTTATTGGCGAAGTGTTCTAATAGAGCTGCCCTGAGTGAGTCATCGCACAGTTCTGTATGGTTCTAGCCTTGTAGGCTCCCTGCTGTTTGGTCTTTCATCCCTTTCTTTACAAAAACACCCTCCCTTTTTCAAGCACCCTCCACCTCTTCTGGCTGGTTGACTTATTTTTGATAACGGTTTTGGTTTCTATTCGGTCTTGTTTTCTTAATAATCATAATTCCCTCCAAATTTTCACGCCATCTTGTGTGCGGTAACCTGTTCTGTTTAACCTGTTTGGTATTTTCTCCGTTAGAGTTTTCTTGTAAGTTGCAATTTTGTTTAATTCACCTTTGTGGTAATATTTTACATACCTTTACCTAGTTTTCACATTGTTAGTGTATACATTTCTAGATTCGATGGGTTTGTTTTTTAGTCCTCCTCTTCTTAACCTCCAATTTGATGGTGTTTTTTTATATTTTTCGGCCGGTTTGTTTGAAATTTTTTAGCTTACATAATTGTCTAGCGTTTAATTTTGTTCATTTTAGCATACCTCTGAATTGATTATCAATTGAAAGCTTAGGAAATGAATAAAAGAGGTGTTTAATTTGACATCTTGTTTGGTTGACTTCCTTGAATTTGCTAAACCTAATTCCTGACGTTGTACAACCAGTACTCCTACCCCACTTTAGGATTTAACTTAGGACTTGGTTTTGCATCTTGGGATCAAATCCCAAGTTAGGAATTGATTTTGCACCTTGGAATCAAGTCCCAGCCTAGCAGTTAACTTCTATCTTGGGACCAAGTCTCAAATTATGCATTAATCTTGCATCTTGAGGTAAAGACCCAACTTAGAACTTAATTTTTGCATCTTAGGTTCAAGTTTTTTTTTTTTTAATTTTCAACTTGGATTTTGGGATTAAATCCCAACTTTGCACTTGAACCCAAGATGCAAAATTAAGTTCTAAGTTGGGAATTAATCTTGGAAAGTGACAAGATCAATTCCTAACTTGGGACTCAACCCCAAAATGTTAGACTAAGCCCCAAGTTAGGAATTAATCTTGCATCTTTAGTTCAAGTCCCAACTTAGTACTTGATTTTACATATTGTGATCAAGTTCCAAACTAGAAATTGATGTTGTAGTGTCCCAAAATGAAGTCCCAACTAAGGAATTGATTTTGCATCTTGGGATCAAATCCCAACCTAGCATTTAATCTTCCATCTTGGGACCAAGTCTCAAATTATACATTGATCTTTCATCTTGAGATCAAGATCCAACTTAGAGCTTAATTTTACATTTTCGGTTCAGGTTTATTTTCATCTTGCATTTTGGGATAAAGTTCCAAGTTTGGACTTGAACCCAAGATGCAAAGTTAAGTCCTAAGTTGATACTTTATCTTGGAAAGACCAATTCCTAACTTTGAACTTAATCCCAAAATGCAAAATAGACTCAAGATAGGAATTAATTTTGCATCTTTAGATCAAGTCTCAACTAAGTATTTGATTTTACATATTGTAATCAAGTCCCAAATTAGGAATTGATTTTGCATCTTGGAATAAAGTTCCAACTTATGTCTTAATCTTGCATGTTAAGTACGCAAGTCCTAAGTTAGGAATTAATTTTGCATCCTCACCATGGAGTAACTCCACTGAACTCTATTCCTAGTACAAAATTATTTCTATAATTTTAACGATTGCCCTTTCTATTTACCCATGGCACTAGCTTTACAACTAATAAAATTAAATATGGTCAAGGATTACTTATACTAACACCATCTGGTAGAAACTCGATATAGT
Source organism: Digitonthophagus gazella (assembly GCA_036711955.1). NCBI lineage: Eukaryota > Metazoa > Arthropoda > Insecta > Coleoptera > Scarabaeidae > Digitonthophagus > Digitonthophagus gazella. The sequence goes on from JASCIT010000007.1 coordinate 13,033,856, forward strand.
TTGAAAACTGTGAACACCGAGCAACAGTCGTCTCTCCGCGTGCACTTTCCTCCACATATCTCATTTACGCTGCACAATGAGAACTACCTACAACGTTGGCGACGGTGTTGAAGTAGTTTCGTCGACGTAAATTAACTCGCCCCGTCGATTGCGATCGGAATTACAAAGTTGTGATGCCGGGAAACGTGGCAATAACGTCGTCGGAGCTCTCTCGAATTAACAACCGACCGACCCCGTGAGGAGGAGGAATACTTACAAAGCTCATTTGTCGCCGGGAAAGCTTTGAAAATCCTAAATTGACCGTCACGTTTCTGTAGATAAGGCACGAAACTTTATTAAATTAATTAAATTTAATGAGGTTTATTTAGACTTTTTAAGTCTGTATCTTTAAGTCTATTTTAAGTCTCTTTTTAAGTGCATCTTTAAGTCTATTCAAGTTAGTATATTAGATGGGAAAAACAAGATGGTAACAAGATACGTAGAGAGTTTGATTGTAAGATTTCACCTTTCAATTTACGAAACCACCTAAGTAGATCGTATAACGTCAGTAATAAAACCGATCTAATCCAACCGACGAATGAGTTTTTCATTGTCTTGAGTATTTTACGACACGATTCGAAACAATGGGAGAAAGTTCAATTGCAAACACGCAAGTAAACGAGAAAAGGAGATAAAAAAGAGAAAAAATAGGAAAAGGAGGAAAAAATGAGATTGCGTACCGACACGGAAACGGGCAATGAATTAATTGAAATACGTCCTGGTTCAACCCTCCAAGTTCCCGCGAGATCTATCCCGCTTCCCGTCGATCCCATAAATAACGTACTTTCGTTCTTTCTGGCGGGCGGACTGCGGAATTGCTGCAAGCGGAGCGAAGCAAGTCAAGTGGGAGCAGTTGTGGAGTTCAAAAGTCGTCTGATATCGCCCCGCAAGGACTGTTTACGGGTCTTCTTTATTACAGCACGGAGCATGGAGCATGGAAACGCGCGTGTACGTTTTGAACCGCAAACGCCGATGAGTAATGGTGTTGCGCAACCAAACGGTTCGATTGCTTTGTCATGATCGCGATTGTTCAGGTAAACGCTAGACTATTGTTTAGGAACCTATATAAAGTTCGCAAACGTTTCTGTGGAATGGTTATACCCTTGCTATTGTTGTCTGGTACATGTGTATTCTATGAAATTGTAACAAGGAAGAAGCCTATTTGTAGACTATACGTAATGATGAGGAGAATAAAAATGATTGTGTAGTATTTAGATAGTTTAAGAATTATTACACAAGTATATATTTAGAACTTGACATCTAATGATTTTGAATCGTTTAGATGATGGTATTGGACTTCCTGATGAACTATAGTTTTTACATTTTACATAAAATTTGTAATATTTGTATGAAATGGCTGTCATCTCAATTTGACAAAAGTAAAACCAGGTAGGATTTAACAATCAAAGATGTTGAAAAGTTTAGTTTAAAACTGGACATTTTAATCAACTGCTTAGACATTACATAAAATTTGCGACATTTCTATGGAATGGCTGCAACCTATCTTTGCTGCCTGGAATATGACTAATTCATGAAATTGGGGAAGATGTAGTCACATTGAGGACTATGTAAAGACGAGGATAAACATGTCAACTACATTGTATTCAAGTTTATAGCATTTGAATATCTACTTAATAATTACACTGGGAGGATTTAGAATCCAAAGATTCTGAATTGCTTAGTTGATAGAACCTAAAGCCGGCTCCACACACTCGGCGAGACATGGCGAGGGTTACCGAGACCGAGAGTGTGGATAACCCTAGTTCTTCGTCTGGTCATCCTCTTATCTCGCCTCGCTGTTTCCACTCTATGTTGGTATTTTGGTCCGAGTCAAAGAGCTTTCACCAAGATTCGGCACCACAAAAACCAACTCCTCTATACTCTCGTTGACAACGAAAAGTCTTGCTGAGAAGCTGGGTTTAGACTGCGCGCAACATACTAGTGCAGGGGTCTCCAAACTACGGCCCGCGGGCCAAATCCGGCCCGCCACTGCCATCAATCCGGTCGGCGATAGCTTAAGCTGCGATTTGACTCCGCGCTTCAAAGCTTCAAATTTTTCCGTCCGCAAACTTTCTGTATACTTGGAGTAATTTTGAAAATGTTTCGATTCATAGTGTTGTTTAATATTATATTCTTTGAAAACAGCTATGGTTTCATTACAAATTAAACATAGCGCCTTATTACTGGACTCAATCACAAAATACTGAAAGTTCCATTTATCTTTGAACGTTCTGCATTCACTGTCGATTTTTCGCGCTTCTCTTCCATACTAACAAATCACACATAAAAACAATAAGTCAAATCAAAATACTTTTATGCACGGGTATTACTTTATTTCACAATAGACAGTTTAGCTTCCTTCGCCTTTCCTACGCAAACTGACACGCGGTTGCGTCGCTAGCCTTTTTATATGCAATTACTGCCATCTCGAAGTGATAGGAATACATAACTAATACCACTTGTTAGTGGGTAGCTGAAATAGATAGTACATAGTACAATACATAGTACCACTACTCGCCACTAAATGTCGTTAAGTCGCGCACTTTGCGACTATTCTAGTATAGAAATATAGTTAAGGACAGTAAAATTAAAACTGTATTGGCCCATGGAACATACTGAAAAAATCATTGTGGCCCGAAGGCTTCAAAGTTTGGAGACCCCTGTACTAGCGCAATTGTTTCGCGAAACAAGTCTGGCATAGTGTACACGTGTGCTCCAACTCGAAACACGTTGCGCGAAACAGCTTCACAGCGAGCCGAGGGTCTGTTGGTTTTTTGACGCGAATCAAAGTGTTTCGCTTTACCTGATTCGCATAGTGTAAACGTTGTCGTTTTTCCTGGGGTGAGTACTGCTATGGAATTAGAAGTAGAAATGGAGGCTAATGCAACACAAGTTGAAAAAGACAGGATTGACAATGAGTCACCCTTGGAGACTGAAAGAAAGATTAATGAAGGTCACAAACGAAAAAAAAAGAGAGATTTTAAACTCCGATAAAATGATGGACGAAGCATTACAAATTTTGAAATCATCCACCACTGCATCAAATGACCCATACTTCACATATGCATTAAATTTAGCCAATGAATTCAAAAAATATGATGCTTAAACACTTGCACACGTCAAAAGAGCCATTGCAAACACTTTGTTTGAGGCAGACATGGGAAGGATGTCATCTATGCCATCTTATGATAGCAATCTACACCCACAACGAGCATACCGATGGCCTCAAATCAATACCTTGTAAGTTCGAAAATTGCTATTCTCAAATTTAAACGTTTTCCAATTCATTAAAATTAAAGGCATCATCTAAACGGTAACAAGCTTTGAAAAATCCCTTACCGGAGAAATGGCACCATTTTTCAAAACTTGTTACCGTTTAGTAGATGATGCCTCTAATTCTAATGAATTGGAAAACGTTTAAATTAGAGAATAGCAATTTTCGAACTTACGAGGTATTGATTTGAGACCATCGATATAAGGTATCTATCACCTGGCACCTATACATTCCAGTCTAAAATATCCTCTGAACACACAAGTCCTGTATTGACTGACTTGAAGTGTTTCAATCAACGCATCACACACTTTTGGTATAATTCCCGATTTTGTACTTTTCTATATTTTAAATAGATATTGCAAACTGGTATATGAATTACCTGTTGCAAGGAACCGTAGTGTGACAGCCAATCTTTCCCTAACAGTAATTGCGTTGCTTAGCTGTGTATCAATTCTTTCAATTTTTGGTCTAACAAGTGCTACAAGATATTCAAAATCTTCGTTCATGCTGATGAAATCTCTAACACTATTTTCTATGGGTTCTACTGCAATTTCTCTCATTAGTTCATTACCATATTGGCATCGCCAAAACAATTCCTTCGTCCACCAGCGGCGACGTCGCCTTTTTTTTATTTTTCTTATTTAAATATAATATCGCCATGTTTCGCGCAAACGTTTCGCTGTGTAAATGCATCAGATGAGACGATCATTAAGTGAAACAGTTGCGCGAGTATGTTGAGCATAGTCCAAACCTAGCTTTATAACGACATCTTTATGATTCGAGGACAACAAGCAACGTCGCTATCAAAGGCAACACCACTTTCTGTAAAACCCAAGCCTAATATAAGGAAAGAAATTATAATCGATGGTAGGAATAAGAAGGCAAAAACAGAATTATTAGTCAATTCCACCACAGAAGTGCAAGCGCATATTCGTGCTCCTTGACTATACCGTGCTGATGAGAATTAAGTTGAGAACACGAATCTACGGTTACAATTCTTTGGAGAAATTGTCCAATAATTCTCTTTCTTCCTTATTATTCTTACTGTAAATTATCATTTCTTATTTTTATATTCATGAGCTTGGCTTTTACAGCGATTGATGTTGTTGCTTCCGGTGGGAATGTTACTTGTTGTCTTCGAATCCTGAGAATCCCACAGATGAAGATCCTGAGGATCTTGCTTTTTTTATAGTCTCCTCCATTGAATTACTATTTTAAACTATACGTACACTTTGTAACATTCCTAAGAGATGGCTGTAACTTATTTTACAATTAATTATCTGGAGCATATGTTATCCGTGTAATTACACAGGCAAGAATCCATCTGCATGCTATACAATGAGGAGAATGAAAATATCACAAAGTTTCTGAACATATTTCAGGAATGCATAACTATCTACAACTTGGGGACATTGCTTAACACGTTAAATGCCATGTCAATCATCGATGACTGACACCAAGCTTTCCGTTCAGGCCGCGTCAGTCATCAGTGACTGACACAACTTTTCGTTCAGGCCGCGACAGTTACCTTCCAATTATGAATCAAAACGTGTTTCAACAGCACCATCAGATCCATCAAAATTACAGGATGAAAATGATAAATTAAGATAGGAATTGGAAAATTTAAGGTGGAAGAGTCCACCTACAGGTGATACAAAAGCTCTAAATGACTTAGAAGATGAATTGAGAAAGTGTCGGAAAGAAAACGAAGAGTTAAAAAAGCTTCTGGCAGATTTAAAAAAATCAAAATTTACAAAATGAAGATTTAAAGCAACCTTCTAATCTTCAAGATGAATTAGATAGTTTAAAAAGGAAAAATTTAGACTTCAAAAAACAATTAGATGATGTTCTAAAAGATAAAGAAAACCTCCAAAATGAATTAGAAGCTGCTTTAAAAGCCACATCTGGGGATACTTCTGGTTTTACGTATGAAATCGATCGATTGAAAGATGAACTTTTAACAGCAAGGAATAAAATTAAAGACTTGGAACATTTAGAAAGATCACAAACTCCCGAAGAAGCCGAATGGGCTAAATTACAGGAACAAATTGAACGATTGAAGGATCAATTGAGGAAGAAAACCCAAGAATTGGAAAATTTGAAAGGTGCTGGGGATGATACGGATCATTTAAAGAGAGAGTTAGATGAGGCTAAGAAAAAGATTGATGATTTGGAAAAAGCTAAATCGGAAAAAAGGGAGGTTAGTATAAGTTAACTGAAGAGAGTAAACCAATTTTAGAAGATAGAAAAGAATTTGAAGATAAAAAAGATGACAAAAAAGATGATAAAGAAAAAAAAATAAAAGAACAAAAAAGAGAATTAGAAGCTAAACAAAAAGAGTTGGAAAATCGATTAAAAGAATTTATTAGAAGATAAAAAGAAGGAATTGGAAGATAAACAAAAAGAATTAGAGGATAAAAATAATGAATTAGGAGCTAAAACTAAAGAATTAGAAGCTAAAAATCATTAGATGCTCAAAAGAAAGAATTAGAAGACACTAAAAAAGCTTTGGATGCTAAAAATAAGGAGTTAGAAAATGTCAAAAAAGATTTGGAAAATAAAGCCAAAGAATTAGAAGATAAAAAGAAGGAATAAAAAATAAAGAGTCACCTCTAGAAGCTAAAAATATAGAATTTGAAGACACCAAAAAAGTTCTAGATTCCAAAAATAAAAAGCCTGACAACGTGTTAATCTATTAGTATATCATTGTTTAATCTATAATTGTTTATAAATTGTCTTAGTCATCTAAACTATATGTTATCCACAAAATTGTATAAGCAAAAATCCATCTGTATACCATACAATGAGAAAAATTAGTAGGTTATAAAGATTCTGAATATACTTCAGGAAGCTATCTATAATTTGAGGACTTTGATTCACTTATTAGTTCTTCAAGAACTACATTAAGAATAAAATTTTGCAATACCCTACATACTTATATCCGTTCCATTCATAAAATGACCCTTACACAAAGATTCTTTAAAAATTAGAACCTCTTTAAAGACATCCATCTTTTTAAAGAATCCTTTAAAATACCCATTAGGCGAGATAGATAACTAATCCTACACCTACATTACTATTGATTTGTTAGGGACGAGATATTGCCAAAGCAATTAAAATCCCTCCCTCCCCTCTACCGACAACAGCAAAATGGTCAAATCCCTCTAAAATTATTACCCCGTCTGCGAGGGGTAAAGGTGCGACGCAATAAAAGTGAAATACAACCGGCCACCCGGGCTGTCACGGTTATGGGAATGTTGGGGTGCAATCTGAACCCTTCAGCTATTAGCCTTTCGTCCGCCAGCCATCCCGTCCCGTCCGGAGGCGGTTCTGCGAAAGCGAACGAACCGTGGTAAAGCCACTGCTAATAATCCACGGATTTGTATGCGTGTCTTCACGCGACGTTGGTGTTTTCGGTTTTCAATAGCCTAAAGGGGCTCTAAAGGGGAATTCTCTTTTATGCCGCAGATGAACGGGTTTTTGAAATTGGAGGGGAACTGGACACTTGACGAAAATTAAACCACTCTGTATGAGAACCCTAAAGATCCATTCGGTCTCATATTGATCCCAATATTTCAAAGATGAAATGAAATCTGGGATGAAACAAGAACAATCGAGTGTTGTTTCGCTAGGAAGTGGACGATATATTAGTAGAGGATAAAGCGATGGTAGTTACGTAGTGAATCTGATAAAGTGCATCCGCCGCCATGCGTCTAAATAATTCAGGAGACGGTCGGGGGAAAATTCAAAACGAACAGGGGAAAAAGCGAGGTAATAATAACGGCTGGACGTATCGATCGCGCGAAGCGGGCTTCAAAATCCTGTTTTCTAAATGGATTACCCGACAAGCTGCGGCGATTTATGTCCTCGTGATTTTTGTCATAGCGGGATCCGCCACGATCCGCAAATAAATATTCTTCAAACGACGACTTCTAATGTCACGAATGTTTATGTTCCGAACTCGGAATTGAACCGGTGTATTTGCTCTATTTTTCGTCAAACTTTCCCCATCGATTCACCGAGTTCCGCGGGATTCAAACGCGGCGAGAAGAATCGTTTTACCTCCCGTTTTAATCGCGCGGCTTTATCAAGGATATTGCCCTATAAATTCAGATTACTCAGTTCTCACGAGGCCCGGCACTCCACCGCGTAAGGCAAACGCGATTGTGCTATGACCTGTGACCTCCGCGGTGGCCGCTCGTGATCGTTACTCATTTTAAATGGAGGAGGTCAGGTACCAACGACCCTGCGGTGTGCATGTTCGAGGAGTGTTCCTCAAACTGATCTAAAAGCTTAACTTTCAATATTATCTCCTCTTCAAACCCTTTGTAAGCTTTTTAGATAACTTTGCCAATCAAGCAGTTGATTTTACTTGATGGAAAAAAATTGGGTTAGTTCAATGTTTAAATTTCTAAAAGCATGAAGTATGTGATCAAATTATCCAACCATCTTATATTCCAGAAGTTTATATGGAAATTGAAGATTATAGTTGATGGAAATGATTTACCATTTAACCTTTTATTTCATATGATATGTGTTGGCATATTAAGGGCACACCTTTAAAGGCATGATGATTGTAAGAAAAGAATTGAATGACATCAGTGTTTAACACTCTGGAAATATTAAAGCATATGTACACTATGCACGCGTGTTTATGCAAATCAAAAAAGTTTATTGAAGGTAACATTTCAAAATGTTAACAACTGGCTAACAAAGAGAATAGAGATCATGACCACCATTTAACTTTTTCATGGTGAGATATTTGTTGGTATAATAAGGACACTCCGATGAGAACGAGATAATTACAAAAAAAGAATACAATGACTTCACTATGTGAAATACTAACAATTCTAATGTTTATATGTATAGACTATGCTAATATATTCATTCAAATTAACAAAGCTTATTAAAAATAACTTGTCAATGTGTGGTCATTTGACTTACAAATTGAATATCACTGAATATTTCTCCTGAAACTATTGGGTTTTATTATGTGACATAATAAGCAATTATTTATAAAGACAAGGTTATTACAGGATAAGAATTGAATGTCTTCAAGGTTTAAACTGACTAAATAAGCAATCAAAAATTCACAAATTGCAAATAGAGGAATGTTGAATTATAGTTTTGATGTTTGGTACATTTATGTTTTTTAGAATACCAAACGTGAATGAGATGTTCTCTAATGATTCAAGAATTTTCTGCAAACATGTTTACTTTGCAAAAAGACTTGCAAATTTATTGACTTTTTGGATTTTTTGTCTGAATGTTGGATGTCGGTTTTTAAAAATGGCCACAAGTGGTAAAATGAAAAGTCGTATTACTAAAGTACAAGACAATAAAATCATGCGACTTCTTGAATCGTATGCTGTTGAAAAAGTGTTGTACGCTGCAACTATTGAAAACTACAAAAATCGAGATTTGAGAATGGCAATAGTTAAGAGAATTTCTGATGCGCTCAATATCTATGGATTTGGATCGAAAGACGTTAAATCAAAATTTAAAAACTTGAGTTCATATTGTAATTTAACAATCAGTGGTTGTAACGGATTCCAGTAGGTAATCAAAGTCGCCTACAGACATTCGCTACAAGTTTTTAAAATCTCCTGCGTAATAACTTCTTAGCTTCCTGTTTGCCAAACTATGTGCTCTCGATTTCCTGTCAGGTATCCACTTTTTAACCCATCATTGTCTTTTTTTCCGTTTCACTTGCGATTTTCACAACTGTTTTGATGTTTGGTACATTTATGTTTTTTGAGATGCCAAACGTGAATGAGATGTTTTCTAATGATTCAAAAATTATTCGCAAACATGTTTTTTTTTGCAAAAAACTTGCAAATTTATTGACTTTTTTAGATGTTTTGTCTGTACTTCAAGGCAAATTCTGGACATTCACTATTAATAAAATAGTCAATAAAATTATGCAGTGAGTATTTCCAATCTTCATAGGCTTTCGTATCAGATTATAAGTAAGACATTTGACATAAAATTTTGTGCTGCAAGTTAAACACCATTATCGATAAATAGCTGTTTCAAGCTGTTCAGTATAGTTTGACCAAATTTGACTTCTATCAAGTTTGAAATCTTATTGTTTGGAATGTACTTACAATTAAGGTGACCAGACGTCTCGCTTTTGGCGGGACTGTTAAGTTAAATTTTATATTTATGAAAATCATTGTTTTGCGTTCTAGGAATTCTACGGGCAACGACGATAAACATATTGATTTGCTATCCAGTTTTCCAGTATTCCAGTATTAAAAATTTTGGAATATGCACTATCTTTACCTGGAACTAACGCTGCGACTGAACGCGTGTTTTCTACAATAAATAATGTGTGGATATCAGAAAAAGCAAAATTAAGTATTGAAACTTTGAAAGCCATTTTATGTGTCAAATATAATTTGATCAATTCTTGTGAAGATTTTTTATAATATTTTAAAAAAATGACAACAATCTACTGAAACAAATTCACTCAGAAAATATGTCAAGGAATAAAATATTATATATTTTTTAAAATATTTATAAATTGTGCTTAAAAGTCTGGTCACCTTACTAATAATGCTACATACATCTTTCTCTCCACCATTCTCTAATAAAATTTCAAAGCGCAGTTGGGCAAGAATGAAAATGTTATATGAATTAATAAAAGTTATCGAAAGTAGCATGTCAAAATGGCCATCATTGGTGCAAATTGAGTACACATCCTGATTATCACTATCGTCATTTATCATTTTTAGCATTTCCTTTTGGCTTCGCGTAAGGATGCACTTTTAAAGACAAGACCTAAGAAAACATTGTTCAGTGTAATACTTCCAGAAGTGAAATGTTAGAAGAATTAAAATGTACTTAGACTGTGTGAGAAGATATATTTTTATGTAAATTAACATGTATTAGAAAACATGTGTTGGACTTCGTCTAAATGTAGTTTTCAATCCGTCGACACATAATTTTTTTTTCCTTATTTTTATTAATACCTCATGTTGTATATCATGTGAAATATTGTTATAAGTATGGCTAAATTATTTGAATAATCTATTTCTGAAAAGACTTGTTGATGTCAGCTGGACATAAATTGAGAACTAACGTTTTTAGTTGTGACTTGCGCATTACAAATTTTGTTGGCGCGTATGTACTGTATTGCGCAGGTTAGGTTAATGATTGAGTTTAAAATAGAAACATCGGAGATTTAATTAGAGAATATTCAAAAAAGTATATCAAAATATAGGATTCTCTTAAATCGTCTTTTGAAAATTAAAAATATTATGCTTTTAAGGAATATGGGTTGGGGATAGGGTGTTAAAGGGATGATGGAGATGATACGGGTAGATGAGAAAAGTGAGAGGTAGGATGAAGATTAAACATATTGATTACCAATTGGCCTTTTCATATGTTGACGTAATAAGAATGCATTTATAAAGATAAGATGACTCTACGTAAGGAATTGAATGGACAATGGTATATTTAAAACTCTAAAAATTTTGCCATTCGCACAAAGACTATTGAAAATAACTTGACAGAGTGACTAGACATGCCGACCACCTCTTATTTCACCATTTGGCCTTTTCACATAAGTATAGTATCGATTATAAAAATACTATATCTCGAGACAAGATGATTGTAAAAAAAGAGAATTGAATGGCTTCTGTGTTTCGAAAGCATTGAACTGTATTGATGAAGTCAATTGAGAAATACGTCCAGATGTTAACTATTGTTACAGATTACACATCTTTACTGATGTCAATTTTACTATTTGATCTTTTCATATGACATATATTGGTGTAATAAAGAAAGACCTTTAAAGATAAGATGGAAAAATTGAATGGCTGCTGGTTTTTTATAAACATTGAACTGTATTAATGAAATCAATTGAGAAAGATATCCAGGTGTTAATTATTGTTATAAATTAGATATATCGACTAACATTAGTTTTACTAATTGGTTTTTTCATGTGATATATATTTGTATAATGAGTAAAGATCTTTAAAGACGAGATGAAAGAATTGAATGGCTTCTGTGATTTATAAACATTGAACTGTATTGATAAAAGCAATTAAGAAATATGTCCAGATGTTAACTATTGTTATAAATTAGACATCCTGGCTAAGGTTAGTTTTACTAACTGGTCTTTTCATATGATATGTATTTGCATAATGAGAAAAACGCAAAAATGCACGTTAACACGCGATAGAACGTTGAAAGCGTTCAGATGATGAGCTGTAACGCGCGCTTTAATTGCAAAAGCGATAAATTTAGATCAGTTCAGATCAGTTGGCATCGGAACGTTTCCGAGATAGTACATCTGAGAATGGATATAGAACCTATAATTTTATGGAAATATTATAAAAAAAGAAACAAAGACGACTGTAGCGCAAAATTTCAAGTTATAATGAAATAAAAGATATAATAATTAAGTTCGTAACAAGTGCCAAAACTGCCGTTGATAGGTCCGGGCTCCGGTTCACTTTGCGGAAAAGGGCGATTCGGATGTTAAATAAAAGGGCGCCATGAACTTAAAGCGACACCTACCAACTTTCACTTATCCCAGAATCAGGCAAGTCCGAATCCACGATCGAGGGACAACAACAAAATAAAAGACAATTTTGTAACGCAATATTCACTTGTATTAAAAAGGATTGAAATAATAAAAAAAAAAATAAGAAAATGTCCAGGTGAAATGTACACATATAAAACAAATTGTATAAACCCCTATCGCTGCAGAAGGCTCCAAAGAATTAACAAACAAATGTCCTGAAATTTAAATGTTAACGCGAACACAAGAATAAATTAATATGTATAAATATGTATCACACTTTCAAATGAGTGTCTAACATTAAATTCGACGTCGACTTATCTATTGAGGTGTCTCGGTCTGGTTTGACAGGAGTGGTCTCTGTCTTTCAAGGTTACGTGCATCGTCCTGAAGTCCAGCCAGATATTCTTCCATCCTTGTTTCTCTAACGGCGTTCAATATAGTGATGAATGAAAGATGGCCGCCAGGGGGGGGGGGGTTAACTCAAAATTTCGACGCAATAACTTCCAAATCCAAAATTCAAAGAAAAGACCAAAAAGAAAAAGCCTAGGGGAAACACGAATTACAAAAACGTTCCAAACAAAGAATTCAATTTCTCTGCAAACGTAAAAACATACTTTACGATGTTAATCAGCTTTGCGTATTGGCTGATAGAAACCCAATAATCCGGAACCGAATCAGACAAAGCGCAACTGATGCCCAAAATCTGTGGTGTGAGTAGCAGATCCGGCAAATTCCGATTAGAAGTTCTCCCAAACAACACCAAAGAGAAACATCTATTAAATCTTCGTCATCCACGCAGTTTTTATCTGAGCCAAATACTATCGTCTACACCAGTGTTTCCCAACCTTTTTTCTGCCATGCCCCATGTTAGGTTTTGTTTTATTGGTATGTCCCCCCTAAGGTTCAGTGAGGCCCCACCAAGAAAAAATTTGTGGATGTGGGTATTTACATATGAAAAAATATAAAGTTGAAACATAAAATCTACCTAAAAACACATCCATGAGCAAAAAAAAGGTCACACGGTTTTAAAGTAATAATGTTTTATGGGATTGTTCATATAACAATCTTTTCTGATGCCTTTTAGGAAGAAATCAATAGCCAATTTTTTACGAAACGGACTAACAAAATTTTTTAAACACATCTTCAAAAACCGAAATTGCCCCCCCTTAACAATCAAATTGCCCCCCTGTGGGGCCTACGCCCCACGTTGGGAAACACTGGTCTACACTCTTCCAAAGTTCAACAACGAAGAGAGCGAAATTACCTAAATTACGATGCACGAAAGAACTATTCCTAAAAATCTAAAAATTGTGCGTTCCAACAGATGGCCCAAACCAAATAATTTTAAGTTTAATTGAATACGAAAAATAAAACCGTTACACGACGGGCACATTGGGTTCATTCTCTTTTCAAAAATAAAAACAAAAGTTTATTCATAACCTTATATCCGACACACAATCATTCCAGATATCTTGCAAGCGGTTGTTCAATGACGGAGCTACAGTATTCGTATAAAACTGGAAAATCGACAATATGTGGTATAATTCGACAAGTATGTGAAGTGATCTGGGATAAATTGAAAGTGATGCCAATACCAGATGAAAAAAAATGGATAGAAATATCTGAAGGATTTATGGAAAATGTTAAATTTCCGCACTGTATTGGTGCGCTGGATGGCAAACATATCAGAATACAAAAACCGGGACAGTCAGGTTCTTTGTACTTTAATTGCAAATTTTTTTTCTTTGGAGTTATTGGTAGACTCTGATTACCGCTTTGTCTGGGTGGACATTGGCGCTTACGGAAAGAATAGTAACTCTGGAATTTTCAAAGATTTCATTCTGTACAAAAAAGATACTGAAAAATCTTTAGATATACCAAAACCAAGACCTTTGTTAGAAACTCATGTTATACCACTTCCTTACGTGACTGTAGGTGATGAAGCGTTTGGACTTGTGGAGAATTTGATGAAGCCTTATGGTGGAAAGCAGCTAAGCTATGAAAAGAAAATATTTAACTATCGGTTAACTTTAGCTCGGCGATATGTCAAGTGTACCTTTGGTATAGGTAGTAATAAATGGAGAATACTTCATCGTCCAATAGATCTTAGTGTGGATTGTGCCGAAAAGATTGTAAAAGCCATTACAGTACATCATAACTACGTTCGAATAAGATATGGATTTAACCATGAAGAAACTTTAACAGAAAAACTTATACCATTAACTGTCACTTATACCAGACTAGCTACGTCTTCAGCGGATAACATTCGACCTACATTTACGAAGTATTTTGTAAATGAAAGAAGAATCGAATATCAGGATCAAATTTTTTATTTATACTGCAGTAATTTTGATAGAGAAAATACAGCCTAGTCCTAACCTATAATCCTTGCCCATCTTTCTTGTTTTTTCTTGGAAGTCAGTTTCCTTACAGAAAACTAAAACTAATTCTTCCCATACTCGGCGTCTCAATATTTCAATTTTTTATGATTCTGAACCTATATTCCAAATTCCCGGTCTTTTTTCTATTTCATCAATTAGTTAGTCGATGTCAATATCTGCCGATTCAGCCATTTTTCACAAACTACAGACCAAATATAACTTCCATATGGTACATTCCCACAATAACCTGTTTCGTGATAAAAACGCATGCTCATGTGAACGTTATACGGATGTCACGTAGAACTCAAAGCCCAGAAAGCTTAGAAATCGTGCGTCAGATTTTTGTCATGTGAACCTAGCCTTAATGCAAGTTAATGTCTGTTTTTTATAAGCATTGAACTATATTGATGAAAGTAATTGAAAAATATGTCCAGATGTTAACTATTGATTACTGACGTTAATTTTACTATTTGGTCATTTCGTGTGATACATATTGGGTTAATGAGGAAAGACCTTTAAAGACAAGATGGTCATATGTGAGGAGTAGAGAACATAATGGTTAACCTTGATAGTTTTAAATGTCCCAAAGTGTTGAGAACCACTTTACATCGTATTCAACCACGCCGTTGCCGGTTATGTCAGCGGTTCTAAAAGGATACTAGAGCCGGGTGAATTGTATAAGCCGGGGTCCGACACGCATACCAATAGCAGGGGGGCGGTCGGCGACGCGTCTGCCGCGTCGTCGGTCGGGCCCTCGGGGGTGAAAGACCAGACGACTTAGGGCCCCGAGGGGGGCAGGCAGCGTCTCCCCAGATCGATATACTACGACTGCCGTTGGAGGAATTCGCGCCACCGCGGATGTTTATAAGGATTTTTCGAAAGGAGTCGGCCTGGAATTTCGCGCCCCCCGCCCGTTTTGTTCCCTTTGAGTGGAGTGTGAAGCACGCGATCGTAAAGGCGACGACGACGACGTCGACTTCAAAGTTGAAACTCTCTAAAGTGCCTCCAGGATTTTTACTACCTCGCAACGCTTAGCAATAAGGCTATTGACAAATAAGTCGCGGTCGTACTGTTCAACTCAATGGGGTTATTATGCGATACAAATTTTCCACTTCTTTTTGATCTCAAATACCTACTTGAAATTCCTCTTCAGGTCGTTTCGTAATAACTAACATACGATGCTGGAAGGAAATACGTTGATTGGCTCTAGTAAAATTGAAAGTGGTTACAATCTCAAATACATACTTGAAATGTCTTTTAAACGTAATAATTAACACACATTGATGGAAGAAAACCAAGGATACTGGACTAACAGGATAGCTCAATTTGTGATAATCGTCCGCCAAATTTTAACGTCACTTAGCTTAGCGTCTCTATCTTACACTCGACTGAAACCACAACAAACTGGCAACTGTACACTAAAATTTCGAAGGGAAACACATTTTGACTGGTCCTAGTAAAATCGAAAGTGGTTGTAACTTTGAGTTTCAAAGTATGTTCGAAACTGGAACAGAAACTAACTTAAGTCTTGAACGGAACATATATCATAATAACGGTGCCTCGAAGCCGTTACGTCTTTGCAAAGGATCGCGTCCATCAATTTAATTGCCCGTCGGCGTTCCGTGAGCCATCTGTATGCGGACGGCGCTTTACCTGCGGGATAAATAGATCAACGAAGATTCATAACTCAGCGTCCAATCCGCTCGGAGTTAGCATCCTCTCTCTTCGCTTCGAAGCGATCTTCTAGTTTTAAGGTTCGTCTGCTAATTTTACGTTTTCCTTTCGCTCTTTAAATCAGTCGGAAAGCTAAACCGGCAACGAAAACGGGAGAATTAGTAAACGTGCTTTAGTGCCGAAGCGTGTTGTAGTTATTTCTCCCCCCGGTTTGATTTAGACAACGGCTACGGTTCCGTAACGCGTTATTCTTGCGTTAACAGGTTTATGGGTTGAACGTGTTTGCTTTCGAGACCCTACTTTTTACGGTAAAACGTGATCTGAAAATGAAATTCGATGAAAAAATAATCTAGTTTATGATCAAAGATTTCGTATAGTGTAGGAAATTTGGACTTTTATTGGAATAGTTAAAATAAATTAGAAAAAAAAAATCTTTGATGTCTTTAAAAATTTGTTTAATTTTTTTGGTAAAAATAATTCGAAAATGATTGATTTAATCGAAAATAGACATTTAAATTTATCTTTAGTTAAAGAAATCTTTTGTTAATTGGCCAAATTGTTTGTAATTTGGCCAAAAAATTTTAGTTTAGGTAAAATCTTTGATGTCTTTATTTTATTATTTTTTATTATTTTGCTAATAACTAAACCAAAAGTGATTTATTTAATGGAAAATAGACATTTAAATCTAACTTTAGTTAAAGAAATCTTTTGTTAATTTTCATAAGTAAATTTTAAAATTTTTTCCAATTTGGCCAAAAATTTTTAAGGTTAGTTTCAATAAAAATCTTTGATGTCTTGAAGACTTTTTTTAATTTTTTTTGTAATAACTAAACCCAAACTGATTTATTTAGTCGAAAATAGACATTTTAATCTACCTTTGGTGAAAATTTTTTTTGTTAATTTTCATAAATAAATTTTGTACGATTTTTTAAATTTGGTCAAAAATTTTTAAGTTTCGATAAAAATCTTTGATGTCTTTAAGAATTTTTTTAATTTTTTTGGTAATAACTAAACCCAAACTGATGTATTTAATCGAAAATAGACATTTTAATCTACCTTTGGTGAAATTTTTTTTTGTTAATTTTCATAAATAAATTTTGTACGATTTTTTAAATTTGGTCAAAAATTTTTAAAGTTTCGATAAAAATCTTTGATGTCTTTAAACATTTTTTTAATTTTTTTGGTAAAAATTCAACCCAAACTGATTTATTTAATCGAAAATGGACATTTTAATCTATCTTTAGTTAAAGAATATTTTATTAATTTTCATAAATAAATTCTCTACGTTTTTTTAAATTTGGCCAAAAACTTTTAAGGTTAGCTTCGATAAAAATCTTTGATGTCTTTAAGAATTTTTTTAAATGTTTTGTTATAAAGTAGACCAAAACGGATTTATTTAATCGAAAATAGACATTTTAATCTATCTATGGTAGTTAAAGAATATTTTGTTAATTTTCATAAATAAATTTTGTACGATTTTTTAAATTTGGTCAAACATTTTTAAAGTTTCGATAAAAATCTTTCATGTCTTTAAAAAAATTTTTAATTTTTTTGGTAAAAATTAAACCCAAACTGATTTATTTAATCGAAAATAGATATTTTAATCTACCTTTAGTGAAGAAATGTTTTGTTAAATTTCATAAATAAATTTTGTACGATTTTTTAAATTTGGTCAAACATTTTTAAAGTTTCGATAAAAATCTTTCATGTCTTTAAAAAAATTTTTAATTTTTTTGGTAAAAATTAAACCCAAACTGATTTATTTAATCGAAAATAGATATTTTAATCTACCTTTAGTGAAGAAATGTTTTGTTAAATTTCATAAATAAATTTTGTACGATTTTTTAAATTTGACCAAAAATTTTTAAGGTTAGCTTCGATAAAAATCATTGATGTTTTTAAAAATTTTTTTAATTTTTTTAGTAAAAGCTAAACCAAAACTGATTTATTTAATCGAAAGTGGATATTTTAATCTAGATTTAGTGAAAAGAATTTTTGTTAATTTTCATAAATAAACTTTGTATGATTTTTTAAACTTGACCAAAATCTTTTTAAGGTTAGCTTCAGTAAAAATCTTTGATATCTTTAAGAATTTTTTAAATTTTTTTCGTTATAACTAAACCAAAACCGATTTGTTTAATCGAAAATATACATTTTAATCTATCTTTAGTTAAAAAAATCTTTTGTTAATTTTCATAAATAAATTTTGTACGATTTTTTAAATTTAGCCAAAAATTTTTAAGGTTAGCTTCGATAAAAATCTTTGATGTCTTTAAAATTTTTTTAAATTTTTTTAGTAAAAATTAAACCAAAACTGATTTATTTAATCGAAAATAGACACTTTAATCTATCATTAGTGAAAAAATTTTACCTTAATTTTGATAAATAAATTTTGTACGATTTTTTTAATTTGACCAAAATTTTCTAAGGTTAGCTTCGATAAAAATCTTTGATGTTTTTAAGATTTTTTTTAATTTTTTTGGTCATAACTAAAACAAAACTGATTTATTTAATCGAAAATAGACATCTTTATCTATCTTTAGTTAAAAAATTTTTGGTTAATTTTCATAAATAAATTCTCTACGGTTTTTTAAATTTGGCCAAAATTTTTTAAAGTTAATTTCGATAAAAATCTTTGATGTCTTTAAGATTTTTTTTAATTTTTTTGGTAATAACTAAAACAAAACTGATTTATTTAAACCAAAATAGACATTTTAATCTATCTTTAGTGAAAAAATTTTTCGTTAATTTTCATAAATAAATTCTCTACGATTTTTTAAGTTTGGCCAAAAATTTTTAAGGTTGCTTCGATGAAAATCTTTGATGTCTTTAAAATTTTTTTTAATTTTTTTGGTAAAAATTAAAGCCAAACTAGATTTATTTAATCGAAAGTAGACATTCTAATTTATCTTTAGTTAAAAGAACTTTTGTTAATTTTCATAAATAAATTCTGTACGATTTTTTAAATTTTACCAAAAATTTTTAAGGTTAGCTTCGATAAAAATCTTTGATGTTTTTAAGATTTTATTTAATTTTTTTGGTAATAACTAAAACAAAACTGATTTATTTAATCGAAAATAGACATTTTTATCTATCTTTAGTTAAAAAATTTTTGGTTAATTTTCATAAATAAATTCTCTACGGCTTTTTAAATTTGGCCAAAATTTTTTAAAGTTAATTTCGATAAAAATCTTTGATGTCTTTAAGATTTTTTTTAATTTTTTTGGTGATAACTAAACCAAAACTGATTTATTTCATCGAAAATAGACATCTTAATCTATCTTTACTCCGCTATTTTTTAAATTTGACCAACATTTTTTAAGATTAGTTTCGATAAAAATCTTTGATGTCTTTAAAAATGTTTTGATAATAAATAAACCAAATTTTGATTTATTTGATCGAAAGTGGATATTTTAATCTATCTTCAGTGAAAATTTTTTTTTGTTAATTTTCATAAATAAATTTTGTACGATTTTTTAAATTTGGCCAAAAATTTTTAAGATTAACTTCGATAAAAATCTTTGATGTCTTTAAAAATTTTTTTAATTTTTTTGGTAAAAATTAAACGCAAACTGATTTATTTAATTGAAAATAGACATTTTAATCTATCTTTGGTGAAGAAATTTTACCTTAATTTTCATAAATAATTTTTTTACGATTTTTTAAATTTAACAAAAAATTTTTAAGCTTCGATAAAAATCTTTAATATCTTTAAGAATTTTTTAAATTTCTTTGGTGAAAATTAAACCAAAACTGATTTATTAAATCGAAAATAGACACTTTAATCCATCTTTAGTGAAAAAAATTTACCTTAATTTTCATAAATAAATTCTTGACGATTTTTTAAACTTGACCAAAAATTTTTAAGGTTAGCTTCGATAAAAATCTTTGTTGTCTTTAATTTTTTTTAATTTCTTTGGTAAAAATTAAACCCAAACTGATTTATTTAATCGAAAATAGATATCTCAATCTATCTTTAGTTAAATAAATCTTTTGTTAATTTTCATAAATAAATCCTCTGCGATTTTTTTAAAACTTGTCCAAAAATTTTTAAGGTTAATTTCGATAAAAATCTTTGATGTATTTAAAAATTTTTTTAATTTTTTTGGTAATAACTAAACCAAAACTGATTTATTTAATCGAAAGTGGATATTTTCATCTATATTTAGTGAAAAAATCTTTGGTTAATTTTCATAAATAAATTCTCTGCGATTTTTTAAACTTGACCAAAATTTTTAAGGTTAGCTTCGAGAAAATCTTTGATGTCTTTAAAAATTTTTTTTAATTTTTTTGGTAATAAGTAAACCAAATCTGATTTATTTAATCGAAAGTGGATATTTTAATCTACCATTAGTGAAAAAATCTTTACTTAATTTTCATAAATAAATTGTGTACGATTTTTTAAACTTGACCAAAATTTTTTAAAGTTAAGTTCGGTAAAGAATGTATTTTGATTTATTCCAAAGTCGGTAAAAAAGGAAACTTCCGATAAATGTCAAATTAAAGTGACAATCACATTATAACATAAGTTACTTTTTTACTATTTTAAATTTAGACTGGATTAATATTTATTCAAACAGCTGATTTTAACATTAATATTTTAACAAATTTTAACAAAAATTATTAATTTTATTATTTTTTTAGTAAATCTAGATTTATTTTAAAGTCGGTAAAGTCGAGATCTTTTTACAAATGTCAAATTCTAAACGTCACTAATACAACTTAGGTTATGTTTTTACTATTTTAGTTGAATTTTTAGATTTTTAATATGTTAGAAATTAAAAAGACTTAATAGAATTAAATGAAAATAATAGGATTTTCTATATGTAGATAATATAACTCAGGCATGTTAAAATTTAACCATATTAACCATATTTCTTCTATAATACTATAAGTTCCCAAGCAGCAATTTTAGACACATGGTCGACACTGTGTCGACACATAAGCCTGGACACGACACATTTTATGGGCACAGTGTCGACACTGTGTCCGCTATGTTTGGGAAATGTGTCCAAAATGGTGACAGAAATGTGTACCATATAGTGCCCAAAATGTACCCAAGTTAGTGTTTAAAATGCGCCTTTAATTGTACTAAAATGTCTCCAGAATGTGTCGCATTTGTGTCGTATATGTTTCCAAAGTGAACGTTTAATGTGTTCAAAATGTTTCTCTTTTGTTACCAAATAGATTTTCATGTATCCATTATGTTCCTACTGCTAAAACTGCTAAGGTATTTTATACTGGTATGTTATAATTGAAGTTTTGCTATGTCTGAGGGTTAAAAAATATTACGGATTCAAATTTTCTGATAATAGTGTGTATGATACCTTTAAATAATGAAAGCGCCTCAAAAATATTGATTATTTTTAAGAAACTAAAAAAGTCAAACATTTTTAGTTATTGCAAATTTCAAGAAATGTTGTTAGAAATTAGTGTGGAGATATTTGGGGTAACACAAAAAAATTATTTGCTCGAATATTTATGTTTATTAACGCCAAATATTGTAATTCAGAGCAAAATATAGATATCCACCATTTTTTTTTCATCTCGTTGACACAACTTTTCAACGAAAATATGGCGGATTTAATGATTGGGTCCAAATAGAAACAAGTGTCCGATATTTAACCAATTATTTTCCGAAAATAGTTCAAAGTAACACAAGAAACATAAGGGCTATAATTTGGACTCGTGTTTCCAAAACGTGACCGATATGTTGCCTAAAAGTGTCTATGCACACAGAACAAATTTGGGCACATCGTGTCAATTAGGTGTCGACTCATCTGGGATTAAATTGCGTCTACTTAACACATTTTGGAAACAAATTAGAAACGCAAACTTGAGAACAAATTCAAGCACATTGTGTCAATTAAGTGTCGACTCGTGTGTGACTAAATTGTGTTTTGAAGTCGAAAGTAACACATAATAGAAACATATTAGACACATGAATCCAAAATGTGTCTGTTTAGACACGCATTTTTTTCTGGCACACTGTGTCCATAATTTGTCGACACATAACGGCTACATTCTTATAAATTGGATACAGGACACAAAAAGTCCGATAAGTGTCGACTCAATTCGGACTCAAAAAAATTGTGCCCGATATCGGACACAATTTGCTGCTTGGGTTATAAGTACCATCATACACCATTATGGTATTAAAAGGAAATATTGCTTCTAACCGCTTCCGGCTGTGGGTGGTATTATCCTGAAAGCTAACGCTTCAAGGGTTCATGCAGGATGTAATAATAGATGAAGGCATTATGGGCTATATCCGGTTCGCGAGCAACTTTCCCATTATTCAGAACGCACCACCATGTTTCAGGTGATTTTTTAAGACTACACTATTCCACATAAAACTACCCATGTAAACTTTACGAATACAAAATGAAAAATACTAAAACTTATAGTCAATAAAGAAACCGGAATATTTTCCAGTAGTTATTATCGATGTGAACTTTTTTCTTTACCAGTACTTTACTTGGCAAATTGATGAATTTCCTCGGTACCATTCCCGGGTTTTTATTCAATTCCTGGAATACATTTTCCTCAATCCATACGCGTAAGAGCACCAATCTAGAGCTATTACGGTCTTTTGTAACATTCTATCCGGTTCGGAATCGAGGCATAAAATCTCCCGAACAAAGACGGAAAAATGAATGGAAAACGGCGAAATGAACGTGTGGAAGCTCGAAATAAAAGCTCGAAGTAAGTTCCTCGAATCGTTCTTATTAAAACGATCGGTTTATTTTCTTTTTAAGAATTAATGTACGTTTGTTTTATGTACTTACACGGTTTCCGCATTTGTTTAATGTTAATATTACCGCATTTGGGTATAAATTATCACGGTATGTTGGCATACCTAACTAGGCACGAGGTCTTCCCCATGGAGATGTTAAATTATAATAAACACGCCTAGCGTTTTACTGTAAACCTCGCTTTTAAAGCACATGAAAGAGTAAAGAGGAAATTAATTGGATTTTTAATAAATTTAACGATCACTTTTCTCATTAAGAATTTTATTTTAGAAATTATTTTAGAAATAAGTTGTAGAAAATTATAAAAGGCGTTTTTTTAGTAAAATTGAAACTACTTTGTAAACGACTTTTTAATCTTTGTGAATGTTTTTATTTTTATACAAAGTGGGACAAAAAAAAGTCTTAATGTGAATGGGTTGCCATTTAGATAAAAACGGAAAAAGTAGAGTTCTACTTTCACGATTCTTAAAGGTGTAAAATTAATGATGTTATTTTGAAAAAAATTATTTAGTTCAAATTACCTTCTCCGGAGTTTATGCAAATTTATTTCTTCTTTATTGTTGGTTTTCGAAACTTCTATTTGGAGATTTTTTTAATGACTTGGCGGAATCTTAGCCTATTAGCCACAGTAACATTAAGAAATCTTAATCAACATTAAATTCTACTGATACAAAACTTAAAACTAACTAAAAGTTAAACAACTAAATCGGTAGACCAGCATCATTCAGAAGGTTAAACAGTAGATGGTTAAAGTCTCCTACTTCAACTCCATACCTGCAACCTGGAGATGGCACAACCTTTAATCTGTAGAGGTGAGATGGGAAACAACCGTATCCAAACTTCAATCTGGCCACACTAGATGAAAACCTGCAAAAAGCACACATACCCGCATACCATAGTCTGCGTAGCACCACCGGATGAATTAATACATACTGCGTCCTGTCTGTTACTATAAAAATTTTTCAAAGACAGTTCCACGTAAACTTCCAGTTCTTCGTAAACTTCTTTTTCCTTGAATATCGATAGTATTTCCGATTTCGATAAACCACCATCAATAAGTTTGCCATCCTGTGAAAGATTTGGGGATTGTTATGGCAGAAAGGAAGTTTTAAAAAGCACCCCAGAAACAACCAGATGTTAAATAAGTTTTTTAAAGCAAGTTGCTGAATTGGGTTTCGAGTATTGTTGGAAGAACACTTTTAAACGTTAAATTTTCGGACTCTGGGATCTCTCGTTTTTTGCTATTTACGCTGATTCTTAGAATTAAGACTCTAAGTAATCTTCTTAATCCATTATCTAAGTTTTTTTTGAATGATGATATAGGTTTCTTAGACGATTTACTGAACTTATCAAGCCTTTCAAGTTGGGCATTTTTAATGATTGGCGATTCAAATCAGTTTGATTTAATTATGAGCTTTTTGAATAATCTTTAATCTCCTTGATAGATTATATATATTTTTTGAATGATGGTACATTTTTCCTAGACGATTTTTTGACCTTTTCAAGCGATAGTCCAGTCTTTAACCACTTCGGTACGACGCCTATCGGCTGCGAAACGTTGTCAACAACCGATTTTCATCGTCCGTACGCTGGCACAGCCGTCGACTATAGTCGACGCTCGGCTGAGAGCGGTCATCTGTGGCCGTCGACTATAGTCGACGCCCGTACCGAAGTGGTTAAAGTAATAGATTTTTGATGATTGACAATTTTGTTAATTTCCAACGTATTCCAAACGAAACTCTAGTTTTCTTGATAGATTTATCTAACAATAAGCTTTCTGGGTGATTTTTCTTCTAAAATAAGTCTCGAGTCTCCGTCTTGGTAGATTATCTTACATTTTCTGGACGATTTTTACTGTTTTGAAATGAAACTGAAAAAAACTAAAGGTTTTTTCAGTTGACTATCTTAATTTTTTAATGATGATATAGTTTTCTTAAACAATTTTCTGAACTCTAACCAATTATCCAGTCTTTCAAGAAGATGTTTTTGGACTATTGACGAATTTGGCAATTTTTGATGTTTTTTAAAAGAAGTTCTAGTCTTCTTGATCGATTTATTCAACAATAAGCTTTATGGACAATTTTTAGTCTTTTAAAATAAAAAAAAGTTGATTGTATAAGATTTTTTGATGATAGACGATTTTGATAATTTCTGACGTCTTCCAAACGAAATTCTTGTCTTCCTAATGAATTTATCTAACAATAAGTTTTTTTACTGTTCTGATATCTTTAGTTTTTTTTTATTCGATTATCATAGTTTTTTTGAATAGTTTTCTTAGACAGTTTTCTATACTCTTTAACTGATTATCCAGTCTTCCACGAATCCTTCCAGTCTTGATCAAATTATCCAACAATAAGCTCTCTGGACAATTTTTAGTTTTTTAAAATACATTTTTAATGTTCTTGGTTGATTATATAAGATTTTTTTGATGAGAGTATAGTTTTTTAGAGAATATTTAAAACTTTGTCAGGGATATTCAGTTTTCAAAGTAAATAATTATTGACGATTTTGATCATTTCTGACGTTTTTCAAACGGAATTCTAGTCTTTCTGATAGATTTGTCTAACAGTAAGCTTTCTGAATGACTTTTCTTTTAAAATAAGTCTCCAGTTTCTATCTTGGTCGATTATCTTTATTAAGTTTTCTGGAAGATTTTTGCTGTTCTGAAATAAATCTTTAGTTTTTTCAGTTCATTATCTTAATTTTTTTTTTTGATGATTATATAATTTTTTTTATGTGTTTTTCTGGATTCTAAGCGATTATCCAGTTTTCAAAATAGATGTTACTTGACGATTAACGATTTTGGTAATATTGAACATTTTCCAAACAAAGTTTTAGTCTTTTTGATCAATTCATCCATCAGTACGCTTTCTGGGCGCTTTATTTTCTTTGAAAATAAATTTCTAGCCTTCTTGGTGGATTATTTAAGATTTTTGGGTGATAATATAGCTTTTGTGGACGATTTTCAAAACTTTTTACAGGATTATTCAATTTTCCAAGAAAATATTTTTAGACAATTGACGATTTTGGCAATTTTTGATATTTTCCAAACGACGTTCTAGTTTTCTTGATCGATTTATCCATCAACAAGTTTTTTGGACATTTGTCGCCTTTTAAAATAAGTTTCTAGTCTTCTTGGTTGATTTTCTAAGATTCTTGAATATTATTATAGTTTTCTTAGAAAATTTTCAAAACTTTGTGAGGGATTATAAAGTCTTCAAAGTAAATTATTGTTCACGATTGACAATTCTGATCATTTTCAACGTAATATATTTCTAGTCTTCTTGATTGATTATCTAACAAAGAGACCTCACGACTTTGGGATCGCCGATTTTAATGAAAGTGGTACAAACGTGTGAAATGTAAGGATATTTACACGGCTATTCGCGGGTAAATCGTGGTTTCATTTTGCGAATCTGCTTATTATGTCAGTGATTAGCCACTCCCCTTAAGGTCCGCCTATAGCAGAAGTGAAATGAGCCGCCTTTCAGATGCAAACGTTCGCGAACTTAAACGACGATTTACTCGCGAATAGCTGAGTAATGCGCCCTCATATTTTACACATTAAGACTTTTTAATGATAATATAGTATTCTAAGATGATTTTCAAAACTTTGTCAAGGATATCCAGTCCTTTAAGTAAATGATTGTTGACGATTTTTTGACGATTGACGATTTTCATAATTTTTGACGTTTTCCAAACAAAATTCTAGTCTTCTAATTGATTTATTTAACAATAAGCTTTCTGGACAACTTTCAGTCTTCTAAAATAAATCTAAAATCTTGGTCAATTAACCAAGTTTTTAAATTATGTATATTCAGTCTTCTATAAATTGATGATTATTGACTATTTATTATTGTGACCATTTCTGTCTTTTTTTTATCAGACTCTAGCCTGGTTTATTTATAAAACAAGAAGTTTTCTAGGCGATTTGTAATCATTTTAAATATACATCATGAAAAAATAATCTTTAGCCTTTAGTCTTAGTTGATTATCTTAGATTTATAGATAATGATCTAGTTGATTTTCTAGCTTTTCTAGGTTGTAGTGTTCTAGATCAAGGGTGGGCAACCTCCGGCCCGCGGGACCTTTGGAAAGAATAAGAAATAACTTTTGTTTTAAATCAAAAATTTTAAGCAGAAAGAAATACAGAAGAAAATGTCTCATTACTGCACTGGAATTTCGAACTCAGATCTCTTGCTTTCTTTATTTTTTATATCAAAAGGAACTTATCAATTTTGTATTCCGGCCCGCGTACGAAAAGTAAACCGTAATCTGACCCCCACTGTACAAAAAGTTGCCCACCCTTGTTCTAGATAATTTTTGGACAATTTTTAGTCTCGAATGAGATTCCAAGTAATCTTCTTCATAGATTATCTAAAATAAGTAACATATTTTGGTACAAGATTTTTAGTTTTGTAACTAACTTGTTAGTTACTTTCCCTTTCTTCCGTTCATAACACAAACTAATTCAAATTTACGTTAGATTGTCATGATATGCGTTAAGTTACATATTATACTAACTCTCTAAACAGCTTTAAAGCTTCGGCAACTTTACACAATGAGGTAACTTCCATAATTTCCTCCGCTTACATATGCAAACTCATAATGTTCACTCATATTTCGGAAAATTACTTTAATTCTGTTTCTACTACTAAACAAGAAATTTCATTCTATAGTTTTTAATTTAAGGCGCTTCCACACTTGGAGCCACCTTTTAACCTTTTAAAAACTTCCATTTTAGTTCGTTTATTACAATACAAATTTATATTGCCATGATTTTTTGTAACAATAATAATAAGTTTCATGATGTGAACTAATAATAGACATTTCGATTTACCCTTAAATTTTCTTCTAATTAATTTTGATAAGTAAAGTCTGGACGATCCTTTAAAATTGATAAAAAATTTACAAGGTTATAGCATTTTTTGATCAAAATACTATTTATCATTAGAATTTTTTTTCTCTTAATATAAGATTTTTATAAAAATAAATAAAGATGAAAAAATAAATTTAAGGCGTCTCCACACTTGGAGTAACTAACGTTTCAAAAACCTCAATTTTCATTCATTTATAACATCACAAAGTTACATTGTCACGACACACATTAACATCATACATCACGCCGAATCGACTCTCTAAGGAGCTTTAAAGCTTCGACAACTTTCCACTTTGACGCGTAATAACTTCAGTTGTTGTCACTTACGCGCGCAAACTTGGTCACGTTTCCGGACAATGCGGCCCCAAATTGCTACGCAGAAGAGGCGCTCCCTTATGGCGTACATACGTAAAGAGTACGTTTTGCGGACGACCGACGTCGACGCTTACCGTCTCTTTGGCGGGCGTCCGCCGATAGAGCGCGCTGACGCGGCGCTCTCGCGCTCTAATTGATTTGCATTGTACTCGTCGTCGAGTATCTCATTAATTTTAGATGCGCCCGTAACGCCATCGCGTGCCAGAACGAACCGAACGCTTCTGGACGCGTTGTAACAATTGATTTACGGCTTTGGCGGTTGTTTTGTTTACGGGCTCATTGTTTTGTTTTATGATTTTGTTTTGTTTTGTTTTATCTTTTAATTTTGTTTTAGGTTTTTGTTTTATCTTTATGTTTTTATTTTCTATTTTGTTTTGATTCTATTAAGTATTTTAATTGTTTTTTTGGATTTTTTTTTGTTTCAGGTTGGAGGATGTTAGATATGTTGGAGTTTTTATAAGGTAAGTTAGATATTTTTAGTATCTTTAGTTTAGTATTTTATATCTCAATTTAAAATGTGGCTAGCTTAAAGTAAAATATATATATATAAAACACATTCTGACATAATATTAAAAGACGTATAAAGAAGTCCCTTTAGATATTATTCATAGAACATTTTCCACAAGAACGGTAAAGAAAAAAGAAACGAAAATGAATGTTTAATGCTTTATCCAACGTTATATGGATATTTTATTCAAGATGCCATTAATGTTAAAAGACTTGTGTTTCCCGTCTTGGGAAAATCGATCCATTCTTGTCACTTATGATAAATCTCCTCTTTAATAATTTCTTTTTTCTCCATAATAATGTTTTTAATTTTTCTTCTTATACTAGTGGTTTGCTTTTTCGAGTAAAATTCGAACCGAAAACTCATAAAAAATCATACAAAATTGAATTTTAAATATTTTGATCTGATTTTTTTTCTAAATGAAACTAAAAACATTCTAGTTTTAATTAAATAAGACCGTTTTGTTCTAAATTTTACCAAAAAAATTAAAAAAAATTTTTAATTTGACAAAAAATTTTAGCTTAGAAAATTATTTTATTTTAATGGGCCTGTCCACTTTTTCCAAAGTATAGGTTTTTTTGGGCGGAATCCATTCTCTAAAAGACGATGATCGTATATATCAAGGTTTTAGAATTTATTAACGATCTTAAAACCTATATTTTTGAAATGCGATTCATAACGTAACCTGTTGATGACGTCGAAGCGTTAATTGATCGTTCATTGGCTGAATCCGTCGGCCATGCTGAAATTCCCTGTGAAGTTGGTGTTGTTTAAATTGCCACAGATTTAATACAGTACTTTATAGTGGGCAAAAGAAAAATCCGACGCAAAGATATATATCCATCCTTTTCTATTATAGGAACTCGTTGTACCTATCTCTCTCTAATAACCTAATAGTTATTGTTAAGAAGTCGGTGGACAAATTATTTTTCTTTGTTGTTAATGTGTGTATTATTTGCTGTATACTCCACAAAAGTTCATATAAGGAAGGAAACAACACGTAAATACGCAAAAAATAATGTAGCCATAAAACACATATTATTATTAGCATCTGGTGATTTCCGCCCGTAAACAAACCGTTTTGCCGTACAACTTCAGACCATTTAAACGGATTTTTTGGTAGAGGGGATCGAACGCTCTGACGTCACACAGTACCTTGTTTAAACGCTCTTTTAAATTGGCCGACTTTAGGATTTTTTTCTGAACGATGGGATAAGCTATGAGAAAAACGCAAAAATACGGAGAAACTTTTTTTTTCTGCTCTATCCAATACAATAAAAATTGAAAAATGGTGGACAGACCCATTCAAACATTTTTTAAAAAATCGTAAAAAAATTGAATTTTAAAGATGTTGATCTGATTTTTTTCTATATGATACTAAAAACATTCTAGTTTTAATTTAAAAAGACCGTTTTGTTCTAAATTTTACCAAAAAAATTAAAAAAAATTTCAAAATTGGCAAAAAATTTTAGCTTAGAAAATTATTTTTTTAAAAATTCAATCATTTGTTAAAAAATCGTAGAAAATTGAATTTTAAAGATTTTGATCTGATTTTTTTTCTAAATGATACTAAAAACATTCTAGTTTTAATTTAAAAAGACCGTCTTGTTCAAAATTTTACCAAAAAAATTAAAAAAATTTTCAAAGTTGGCAAAAAATTTTAGCTTTGGAAATTATTTTTTAAAAATTCAATCATTTTTTAAAAAATCGTAAAAAATTGAATTTTAAAGATTTTGATCTGATTTTTTTCTATATGATAGTAAAAACATTCTAGTTTTAATTTAAAAAGACCGTTTTGTTCTAAATTTTACAAAAAAAAATTTTAAAAATTTTCAAAGTTGGCAAAAAATTTTAGCTTAGAAAATTATTTTTTTTAATTCAATCATTTTTTAAAAAATCGTAAAAAATTGAATTTTAAAGATTTTGATCTGATTTTTTTTCTAAATGATACTAAAAACATTCTAGTTTTAATTTAAAAAGACCGTTTTGTTCTAAATTTTACCAAAAAAATTAAAAAAATTTTTAAATTCGACAAAAAATTTTAGCTTAGAAAATTATTTTTTTTTAATTCAAACATTTTTTAAAAAATCGTAAAAAATTGAATTTTAAAGATTTTGATCTGATTTTTTTCTATATGATACTAAAAACATTCTAGTTTTAATTTAAAAAGACCGCTTTGCTCTAAATTTTACCAAAAAAATTTAAAAAAATTTTAAAGTTGGCAAAAAATTTTAGCTTAGAAAATTATTTTTTTAAAATTCAATCATTTTTTAAAAAAATCGTAAAAAATTGAATTTTAAAGATTTTGATCTGATTTTTTTTCTAAATGATACTAAAAACATTCTAGTTTTAATTTAAAAAGACCGTTTTGTCCTAAATTTTACCAAAAAAATTAAAAAAATTTTCAAAGTTGGCAAAAAATTTTAGTTTAGGAAATCATTTTTGAAAAATTCATTTTTTAAAAAATCGTAAAAAATTGAATTTTAAAGATTTAGATCTGATTTTTTTTCTAAATGAAACTAAAAACATTCTAGTTTTAATCAAAGAAGACCGTTTTGTTCTAAATTTTACCAAAAAAATTTAAAAAATTTTTAAAGTTGATAAAAAATTTTAGCTTAGAAAATTATTTTTTTTAAATTCAATCATTTTTTAAAAAATCGTAAAAAATTGAATTTTAAAGATTTTGATCTGATTTTTTTCTATATGATAGTAAAAACATTCTAGTTTTAATTTAAAAAGACCGTTTTGTTCTAAATATTACCAAAAAAATTAAAAAAAAAATTAAAGTTGGCAAAAAATTTTAGCTTAGAAAATTATTTTTTAAAAATTCAATCATTTTTAAAAAAATCGTAAAAAATTGAATTTTATATATTTTCATCTGATTTTTTTTCTATATGATACTAAAAACGTTCTAGTTTTAATTTAAAAAGACCATTTTGTTCTAAATTTTACCAAAAAAATTAAAAAAATTTTAGCTTAGAAAATTATTTTTTTAAAATTCATTTTTTAAAAAATCGTAAAAAATTGAATTTTATATATTTTCATCTGATTTTTTTTCTAAACGATACTAAAAACATTCTAGTTTTAATCAAAGAATACCGTTTTGTTCTAAATTTTACCAAAAAAATTAAAAAAATTTTTAAATTTGGCAAAAAATTTTAGCTTAGAAAATTATTTTTTTAAAATTCATTTTTTAAAAAATCGTAAAGAATTGAATTTTAAAGATTTTGATCTGATTTTTTTTCTAAATGATACTAAAAACATTCTAGTTTTAATCTAAAAAGACCGTTTTGTTCTAAATTTTACCAAAAAAATTAAAAAAATTTTCAAAGTTGGCAAAAAATTTTTTTAGGTTAAGCCATTTTCTAAAAATTCATTCTTTAAAAATCATAAAAAATTGAATTTTAAAGATTTTTTCCTGATTTTTTTTCTAAATGGCACTAAAAACATTCTAGTTTTAATATGAAAAGACCGTTTTGTTCTAAATTTTACCAAAAAAATTTAAAAAATTTTCAAAGTTGGCAACAAATTTTAGCTTAGAAAATTATTTTTTAAAAATTCAATAATTTTTTAAAAAATCGTAAAAAATTGAATTTTAAAGATTTCGATCTGATTTTTTTTCTATATGATACTAAAAACATTCTAGTTTTAATTTAAAAAGACCGTTTTGTTCTGAATTTTACCAAAAATATTAAAAAAATTTTTAAAGTTGGCAAACAAATTTTTAATAATTTTCTATAAATTCGTGAGAAATTGAGTTTTAAAAATTTTGATCTGATTTTTGTTATACATTTGTTGTTTCTGGTTTTTAATTTTTCCTCCTATATAAAAAATTTTAAAGATAACTTTATAAAATTTCTATCCTGTTTTTATTATTTTTTTATCTTTTTAATTTTTAATTCATAAGACAAAATTTATTATTAACCACGTCGTAAACTCCCAAAGTAATAAGCGATATTTGAAGTTCGTAAAGCGTCGACCTCACGTCAGGTGTAACAAACCGTAAAATGCGCCGGCGGAGAAACTTTACACTTTGCCGTTTCGCCGGCGCGTAATAAAAGCTCGCGCCCTTAAAGCTCCGAACTTAACTTAAGGAAAAAAAAATTTTTTTTCGTATGAGAATTAACCCGCAGAAACGCGCACGTCGTGTCCTTTTCTTATCAATTATTCGGGTTGTTCCCGCGACGACGTCTGAATAATGCATTTTGGGACGCGGAGAAGTCGAGGGCCGACGACTCGCATTAATAACTAATTATTTCCAAGCGTTTCGACGACGCGACTCGACGCTCTACTTCTGTCAATTAACACGAAGGAGGCTCTCGATTATTTATACCTCCGCGTGACGTCTTGTCGTCGACAGAACAGATCTAATTTTGAACTATAAATAAAATTCATACCGGGGGGTGATGAAGTGATGATAATTCAATGTGTATGTTTAAAATTGGGTTTTGTACGGTGAATAGAAGTTGTAAAACTTTTAGGATTGTATTTTAGAAATTTGTACTAAAGGAACAAAGGAGTTTACGGTTCGGGGTTCGATTTAGAACCCTCATTTCCTTGACAAGGGGGTCGTTAGAGAATATTCCAATATTCCACGGGGAAATACCTTTCGCTTTTAGGGAAAGTTAGCTGTTTACTGTCGAGAGATTCGTTAATTAAAGAACAGACTCTTATTTATTACCAGAGTTTAAAACGGTGTTAGTGTTTATTTACCTTAAATTTGGGTCATTAACTTTTTAGAGTTGGTGGTTTTGCTTTGATAAATTGCTCATTTTATCAAATTAAAATTTTAATTTCTGTCTTTACGATCTTATTTTTGGATTTTTATTATACTATTGTGAGTTTGGTCAATTTTGATTTAATGAAATCAATTCAATTGAAATATATTTTACGTTTACAATATTCTAGAGGATTTGTTACGTTGGGTTCATATGATGAAAATTTAAAACGTAAGACTTCTTCTTAGTTTGAAATAGTTTAAATTAACTATTTGAAAAAGATTGGTGTCTGTACTCCATTTGAATAATTGGAGAATATTTGATGTATATTTACCATTCATTGATGGTTTTTTTTCGATGGTTTGAATTGACTTTTTAAAAATTAAAGGTTGTTTTTTTTGTGTGTTATTGGGTGCGTTCAGCGCACACAATTCATAGCTAAACAACATCATATTTCTGAACGATACAGTTGATTTAACGCTGAGAATCAGTGCTGTTTGAATAGCGTTTGGATTTGATGTTTAATATGTTGTTAAAGTGGAATGTATTCTGGATATTATAAAACGTTTATGAGTTCTATGTAGAAGTACGAATCCACGATGAGAACATTTAACGAGATTTTTGTATCATGAAATAAAAATTGCAGTGTAACTTAACTTTTATTGGGGAAATAGGGACTGAAATACGTAATTCACTAGAGATAATCTTGTGAAACAACGTGTCATGAGAGTTTTGTTTCTTGAATAAGTTTCAACGTGTAAAGATGATTCTTGTGAATTTCGCATGAGATATTTATTTAACGTACTGCACGCGAATTTCCTTGTATCGTGAGATAATCATTTAGTTTCAAAAAATGAGTTCTGTAAGTGCAAAAAGGAAGGTTAGAAATAGAATGGACTATTAATTGGACAAGAAATTACATTGTTATTGATATTGCAGTTAATAGAATTGTATGAAACTTACCTTAATCTGTGGAACTGCTCATCTAAAAAATACAAAAAAATCTGATGTACTGCAATAAGTTGCCAACCTTTATTTTAGCACTTTTGTTGACATTTCTTTAAAAATCACCCCTCAAAATTGTTGTCCCTTTCTAGTTCAAAATATTGGCAAATGTGAAAACAGCTTATTTAGAGACATCTTATATTATGAGAGAAAATTGTCTGAACTCGGGCGCTTCAATGAAATATCTACGTTCTGTGGAAACACAACTGAGATAAGTTTCTCGTGAAACAGAATTCTCTTGAGATTTTAGTTTCCTTGTGGATATCTAGCTTAAGAGAGATCGAAGAGAGGTACAATTAGTTTAGCAATCAGAAAGCTGCAGTCTGTCGTCATAGTTATAACAAAAATTGCTTTTTTACATCAGCTGTGTGCGTTAAATACACCTGTTATTTAAGGCTGTGGTCTCGGGCCCGAAAAAGTTGTTCCAATATTTCGCGTTAACCGTTTGATAAATCAAAAAGAATTTCCAACGAAAGTTGTCTAAAAGTGAAAAATCTAGACATGCAAATAGAGATATTTTATAAATTATTGTTAATAACTGAGATTATTAAGAAAGGTTTTTAAAAGGGCTATTTGCATGAATAGATAAATATTCAAGATATAGTTTTTCCATTTACCGTTTTTTGATATTTTAAAAGATAAGCGAGAAATTTTGGAAATTCCCACGGTACAAACTTAGGAATATTTTTCAATTTCGCTAGATAGGTCCGCCCTGATTGACCACGTGGTATGACCGGCGGAGTTGAATAGGTGCCGTAAGTAAACAAACAAGTTTTTTGTGTAAGTTGATTCTGCTTCGTTGTGCATATCTGGAGATAAATACTTTGGAGAATTATTCGAGTTTGGAATTCACAGATTTTATTGCTTCTAAAAATTTTAGAATTTTAGTAAACTAAAATGAATGAAAAGTTCATTTTATAATTTTACTAATCTTTTTGTTATATAAGTACCTCGACCTCATGAAAATAAAGTTCGATATTATAATTTTGAACACTAACTTTTTCTTTACATACACTACATGTAGCAGAGAAAGTATGTACAACTGGGCCAAATTGGTTAATTTTCAAGGGACACTCCTGCTTCTATAAGAAATAGAGGAAAAACAGTATCGGTAACTGATGCTCGATTTTTATAAGAAATCGAATGCTGAAAACCTCATATTGATATCTTTTACGGTTTCAGAGATTATGGGGATGCTTTTCGAGAAAGTGCATTTTTGAAGTCTTCATAATTTTTTTCCTGTTGGAAAATGTTTAATTTTGTGAAAACATTCTCGTGGCAACTTTTTATGTAGATTTTGACGGTGTAGGTTAGTTTTCTCTGT
This sequence comes from Digitonthophagus gazella, assembly GCA_036711955.1. Classification (NCBI taxonomy): domain Eukaryota; kingdom Metazoa; phylum Arthropoda; class Insecta; order Coleoptera; family Scarabaeidae; genus Digitonthophagus; species Digitonthophagus gazella. The sequence continues at coordinate 13,069,321 of JASCIT010000007.1, forward strand.
AAGCAATATTTTAATAGCTAAATACATAAAAGTGTTTTTTTTTTTAATGGAACACTATATTATTACATACACTATTAGACGAGAGCCTAGAATTCCATTTCCAAAAATATGCCTATAAAGTTTGAAAAATGGGATAGATGTGATAATTCGTTTCAGAGAATCTGGAGAAAATGCAGACATTGTATTTACATAAACGATATACAGAGAGAAGATAACGTTTAAACTCAATTTTCTCGATGTTAAAAAAATTTAGATTGTTTGAATCCATAATCTGAACCAAAAAGGCTAAGTGATATCGCAAGCAAGGTATCATGTGTGGCACACTTTTGGAAAGGCAATTTAAACTCCCGTTGAATATGCAAAAATGTATAGGTGTTTCATTTGAAAAAGAAATATTTGTCTGCATCTATTAGAATATTGCTTACAAAAAATCTAATTTACACCAACAAATTCTACATAAAAAGTTGTTTCGGGAATCTTTTCACAGAATCAAGCATTATCCAATAGAAAAAAAGTTATGGAGATTTTTAAAAATGCACTTTTTCGAAAAACACCTGTATTTCCGAAACCGTAAGAGGTATCAATTTGCAGTTTTCACCATTCGATTTCTTATAAACATCGAGCAAGACACCAATATTATTTTACCCTATCTCTTATAGAAACAGGGGTGTTCATTTACAAGTGTCCAATTTGCCCCACCAGTACAGTATAGTCGATTATCCTATCTGTACTACGAACTGCTGTACCATTTTAAAACATTTAATTTTTTGCACAGTATTTATTACATATACTAAAATAAGTCAGGATCTTATTAGAATTTAGTAAGAAAGATACATCTAATGTTTCCGTCTTTTTCTACTTTACTAAAACGAACTGAACCTCGATTCATGTATTCACTTCTCGACAAAAGATAAATAAACACATGAGTTTCGAATATAAATCCTTTGTCTGTTATCTACAAAGGGTGGAGCGTAGCCCAGAATTAAGGTCCACCTTCTCACTCCCGCGCGTCCGTCTCCTGCGCCCCTGAGAAACTCGATGACCGTAAGACCACAGCCTTAAAATCCGTTTAATGTTGTTTACTGACATTATAGTTTAACCCAGAAAAAAAGTCTTGGTTTTATAATTAACAATGTCTATTAACATTTTCGGTCACAACTCAATTATTATTGAAAGTGGCAAAACATAATTTACATCTAAGAATGTTCCCAATTAAATAAGGAATACATTTTACAAAAAAAACTTTTATTATTTCTTTTAGTTCTTGACTTATTTTAGATTAAATATCTACATAACTAAGGCCCGATTTTATAAAAGTCATATTAGTTGACAGTCCATTAATTACCCTTTTTCAGCTAACCACATTATTTAAATCGTACGTAACCATGGTAATTAATAGAATGTTATCTAATTTGAGCTTTATAAAACCAGCACTAATTGTAAGTAGTGTCAATAGAAAATTGACGCTTGTTGATATTTTTGGTTATAACTCCATTATTACTGAAAGTGCAAAAGAATCGTTTGTATTCAAAAATGTTCTCAAATAAATAAAGAATATGATTTATTTAAAAAAAATGTTGATAACTCTTTTAATTCTTAAAACATTTGACGTTAAATTCCGATATGATTAGTGTTATTAAAAATGAATATCTATTAAAATTTTTGGTTAAAACACAATTATTATCAAAAAATACAAAAAAAAAAACATTTACGTATAATCAGAAATATTCCAAACTAAATAAAGAACAAGTTATATACGAGAGTTAGAATTATTTTTGTTTGAAAGAATTGATGCCAGGGCACAAAATTACGATTGGCTCGTGAAAAATATGTTGGGTTAGTGTGTGTTCATAACAACAGTTGCCTCTATGAGTGCTTTTAATAGCACAGAGAGGAAAGTCAAACCGGTTATCTAACTACCGCTGTGCGAAATGGATGTAATCCGTGTCCACTTTTGTACATTTGTCAATGCATGCGACACCAACTTAGCTGCAATTTTTCGCAGATGCAGATCGTTCTTCAAAATCCAGTCAGCGATGCGTTTCTAAATTGCACTTTCTTTTGTGGTTCAAGTAGCGTCCAATCTCCGTCTCTTTTAGCTTCCACCAATTTCTTATGACATCATCGAGCATGTTTTCCACGGAGAACAGCTGTTTTGATGTATGACACGAGTTACATCTATTTCGTACGGCAGAAGCTAGATATTTGGCTTGACTTTATTCTCTTTGTTATTAATCCCTTGCGTGACTATTTATTTCGAACGCAATACAATTATGGCAGGCCAGACTTTTCATCGTGTTTTAAGGGGTTAAGGACACACAGACAACTGTTGTTATGAACATACACTAACCCAACATGTGTTTCACGCGCCAAACGTAATTTTGCGCTTTGGCATCAATTCTTTTCAAACAAAAATAGTTGACTTATTCCCCAACCCACGTCTTTTAGTAAAAATGAACGTTTAGTGTCCTTTTCGACTACAACTCAATTATTAATAAACATTCCAAAATACCATTTGTATTTATAAATGTTTCCAACTAAAAAGAAATATTTAAATAAAATGTTCATATTTTTCTTCATTCTTGAGTTATAATAGGGTGACTAACCGTGTGGAGTTTTACTGTATTATACAGCAATATGATACCCATTAACACAAACACGCGTGTACAACAAACATACAGTATGTGCAATTTATTATTGAATTTGTATTTAGTTAGTATCCAACAACATAAGGAGATACTAATTATAAGGAGGGGGCGAATTATTAGTTATGTAAGCATGTTTTATCAAAATTGTTTAAATTATTTGAATTTATGATGACCACAATTTAAAAAAATAAACTGTTTCCAATGAACGGATTTAAATAAAGTATCTGCGTGGAATGCCATTCAAAATTGTATTTCTTTTATATCACACCGTTTTCCAATACATATAATTGATGATAATCTTTTTTTTTTTTTCATGAACATTTCCATTTCTTAAAAAATATGTCAATGAAGATAAAATTCAACATGAGATAAAAAAAATATGTCACTTGAATTGAGGTGGTTAGAAGTTTTTAATTTTATCAAAGAACAGCATACGCAATTCAATAACATTTTGAAAGCGGTTGGGTTTTCACAATGTTTACCAAGCATGATTGTTCCTACAGAAAGAATTTTTTCAATTGACTAATTGTAAGACTAGCACTAACATTAGCGCTAACTCTAACACTAGATCTAGAACTAGGAACTTTCGGGTTTAGTTATGCGTATTTTGAAAAAGTGACGTTTCGGATGTTATATTGCAATCTGCTTTAAAAACGAGTTCGAAGTGACGAGATCGGTTAGCGGTTAACAATTTTATATATGTAAAATCAATTAAAATCTAATTACTTGCTAAATTGTTTCGGCGGGTCTGGGGTGAGCGCAATATTCTTCATTGGGTTTACCACAATTTCCAAATATGGTTAAGCTGCAGGCCATCCTCTCTATTAACGTTATTTCTGTGCCGATGAATCTCTATGGCCTCCCTTGTCAGGCGTTGGTAGTATATCCTTGACCTAGTTAACATCTTAGTTTTATCAAAATCTATTTTATGTCCTTCTGTATGGCAATGTTCGACAACTTCCGACAATTGGATTTTCTTCAGTCTGATGTTCCTCTCATGTACCTTGATTCGGCACTTTATGTTACGTCCGGTCTGGCCAACGTAATACTTCCCGCAAGTGCACGATAATCGGTAGACTCCCGCATCTTTTAATGGAGTTAGTTTGTCCTTCATTATCGGAAGTGCGTTTCGAATTTTCTTAACTGTATCGCATCGTACAACGATGTTTTTCTTGTGGCGCCTCGTAATCTGTTGTCACACCTGAAACATAAGGAAGACATGCAAAGTCATCAGGTTTCTTGTTTTCGATACTTTTTCGTGTTTCCGTTGTTCTCTGACCCGTGGGATGTCTTTTAGAGTACAACCGTTCTTCTGCAACTTTTTCAATCATAAATAACATTTTTCCTTGAAAAATCTCAGCTAACGGTTGACGCTCTAAAAGCATCACTCATTGATCGGTGTAATATAAGTCGTACATGAGAACAATTTTTATTAAAAATTCAAAACAATCTCGAATTTCTCAGGAAAGTTCATTCGGAAGAAAAATACTTGGATGTATACGAATATTTATATTACTTATACTTTAAACTTTCGTGTAGTGTTTACTTTTTATTTATTATTATTATTTTTCATTTAACCAAGTTACCGTTAATGTGTACAGGGTGGTCGAAATTGGATACTTTTAATGGGAAACTCATCTTTCTATAAGAGATAGAGGAAAAATGTTATCGGTGTCTTTCTCGAAAAACACTGTTACGTTCGAAATAAATAAATATTGAGATATATTATTTTAAGAAATTTATTCTATGATTTTATAAAATTACATCTGGAAAAACGGAGTTATTTACGAACTTATCCAAAGGTCACGATTGAAACGGGTTTTTAGCGAGTCGGGGGTTGAAAGTATTTTTGATATCGGAGTTCAGATGTAGTTAGTTGTTGCGACGGGAAAGTCTTTTTGAAAATCGTACGGGTTAAACACAATAAGGAAATTATCGTTAAGTTGGTGATTATACCAGTTGAAATTCAAGATTTAGACGATGGTTTTCATTTGTACTTTGATTGAAGTTTTGGATGGAGTTTGGTTGTTGGAGCATGTGGATTTATGAAGGGATTTTTTCGCAAACCTGTGAGTTCGTAAATTTTATTGCATTATTCAATCATTTGTGGGAGAAAATGCATTACATAAAGCTATAACATCATAAGTGGAGCGTTTTTCGCTGAACGTAAGTTTTGAATATGTTTTATTTTTGGTGTCTATCTGACTAGAGATCCTGTTAGTTTCTGCCGTTTATGTTTAAACGCCACATTTTGCCATTGTTGGTTCCGGTTTGGCGTCTGAAACAGAGAACTACAAGTGTTATTAATTATTAAATTCATTACTTACCTAAAGAATTCGCGACGTCAATTACTCTCTCCTAATCTTCCCAAACAATTTTTAGTTGGTTTTATTTGATTTACCCCCTTCACGCTCAGAATTAAATTGAAAATAATCTCTGCAACATCAACTTGAAGTAAAAAATTAAAATTTTCAAAGGTGATTTTTTTTTGAAAAATTTCTTTTGTAAGACTTTTGTAGATAACATATTGACTCAAAAATTTACAAAAAGGTTATAGGCGGAGTAAATAGGGCTTTTAAAGGGGTTGTAATTAGAGATGGAACCGAAGCCGAATAATTATTCGGTATTCGGCTTATTCGGCTTCATTTGCAATATTCGATTTTCGGCCGAATACTGAATTTATTTACCGAATATTTGGTTGTCTATGTGACTGTTGTAAGTTTTAATAAATTCGAAGAATTTTTACCTGTTGTAGAGGATAGTTGCTGAATATTTGTGTTTATAGTCATCTAATCTGTAATCTATAATCAACTCTACTACTGCTTCCGAAATTTAAGTCTCTTCCAAGTGCTTCAAAAAAATAGTATGCCTTATAACGGATATATTTTCAGATGAGAAAAAGTTTAAGCGATATCGGGGATTCAACAACGTTGCCATAAATATTTTTTTTCCTTCTCTATTTCTTTGAATCTTATTTTCACGCAATTCAACAAAGACTGAATATTCGATTCAAATTTGGCCGAATGTTCGGAATTCGGTTATTCGGCTGAATTACTATTTGTCACATCACTAGTTTTAATCATCTTGAAACAATTAATCAAATTAATTTTTTATTCAATATCTAATAGTTTGTTATAGTCTGTGTGTATATGTATAATATAGAACACAGAATATTTTTATCTGCCAGAGTCGACTCGTGGTATGAGTGTGGGGATAACAATTAAAAAATAATAAAATGTAAAAAGAAAGTGTAAGAAAAACAACACAGTAGGAGAATATGTAGTTTATAATAAAAGAAAACAAGTATTATTCAGCCTAAGCATAGTAAGTACCTACCCTCAGTCCTCATTCTTCAATATCCGCAATCCGCAAGCACGAATCAAGAATTTCGAGTGGGTGTATCCAATCCCTTCCTAAATATGTTTTAGTATGTTCCAGCCTTAAAAATCTCAGTCACACCAACACTACTATCTTATATTCAAATATGTAATGACGCCACCCTTTGCGTTCTTGGTGCAAAGCAGTCTACTAGAATCATTACTAAAACCCCACCGTTGGCGTCACTGGGCGTGAAGGGGTTAATACTTACCATCACGTGCACCACCTGGCAGTTATTTTTTTTATAAACCAGTGCACATTTTTTGTTTTGTTAAGAATTATAGTTTTGTTATAAAGAAACTGGATAATTTGATAAACAACACTTTCCTTGAGTTGAGTTTTACGTTCGTTTCTTTTATTTTGAGCTAGTGTATTACTAATTGTTCGTAGTAGCACCCTGTATCTCTCAAATCGTAAGAGATATCAATATATCATTTTCACCATTAAATTTTTTACAAAAATCAAGCGTCAGACACCCATAGCATTTTTCCTCTATCTCTTATAGAGGAAAATCTCTTTTGTCAGATGAGTATCCCTTTAAAAGTGTCCAATTTGGCCCACTTTGTACTATAACCCGAAATGGAGCTGCACCATGAAGAGAAAGATAAAAAAGTAAGCCCGCGCTCAGTAACATTGCCGAGTACTCTTTCATTTTTCTCTTCATGGTGCAGCTCCATTTTGGGTTATTGTACGTCATGATGCTTATATTATTGAAAGGTGAAAAATCTGATCAACTTAGTTATAGTTACACAGATCTACAACATTTTATGAAAGGCGAGACCCATAGATTAAATAGTACTTTTCTAACAGGTTTTGAATTCGCGCTGAATTCAAATATGACTTCAGATCTGCTCCATCACCTCAGGTTTTTAAGATATTCTAATCTCTAGATGCAAAAAAACACGAGTTTTTAACACATTTGGAATTATATAACGTAGTAAATAAATTTTTATCTACAAAATTTCATGTGGCATCCGAATGTACCACTTTTCCCATTCAAAATGCATTTTGAATTTTTTCAATATCTTAATTTCTTTATGAAAAAATCTTCATTTTATAGGTTTGCCTGCCCGACCAACCGACTGTACGTTAAGGGGTCGACTCCCCCGAAAGTTTCTTTCTTCCTTTCCAAAGGGCCTAAATTTGCTTCTATGAACTGTTTTTCATCTTCAACCATCATCTTGTTTTTTTTTATTTCAACTGACAAAATTATTTTATACGATAGAAAAAAATTTTCTATCATCCCATTTTTTCCAATTATATAGGGTAAACGGTACAGTTATTGGCAACCATTGGCCGTTCAATGAATTTACATAAATAGTAAACTTTCCAAGTTTCCAATTAGTTTTCACTGTTAATTCTTAACATATAAAAAAAAAGAAAAACTAAGAACTTGACTTCTAACTTAGGGAAAGCTTATTATTTGTGTAAATTTATCGGACGGCCAATAACTGTATAGTGGCCAATAACTATACAGTTTACCCTACTTCCTCAATCGTGGTCGTCGATATAGTAAGCAATGATTTGGTCGTAGTCTCAAAAAATCGTTATTTCTTTAATTCAAATGAACGTTAAAGTAACCCAACCCAACTTATGGAATTATCTTCCATTTTCAAAGCTCAGCAATAATAGGCCATCATTCTATCATCCCACCTACACTCCTTTTTTATATCAAAACTTGAAATCATTGTTGTCTGTAAATCATCTAAATTGTACAGATTACGCACGCTAGAATGACATTATAGGCCTATTCTATCGACGATTATTGGTACTCCTATGGGTTAATGATTAGGCAGAAAGTGACATTCCTTCAAGAAGAAATGAAGATATTCGAAAAGTTCAAAATACGATTAAAATGGTAACAGTGGTGTTTTCAGATGCTGCATAAAATTTTGTGAATAAAAATTTATTCGCTATGTTATTTAATCCCAAATATGTTTAACAACCGAGTTTTTGCATCTTTAGATTAGAATAATTCAAAAACCTGATGTGATGGAGAAATTCTGATCCACATCCACCCATTCTGATCTATGGGTCTAAACAATGTTGGTCAGTTTTATCTTAAATATCGACGTAATTTGGGTTTGGTAAAAGAAAACTAATAAATGTCGAGGTAAAGAAAGGAAAACAATTTTATTACTTTATTTTACTTGATTTTTTCTATTTATTTGAAATTCCTAAATTTGACTGTTAAACAAAGAAATTTTTTTATAGGTGGAAAATTTATTTTCCCTTTTAAAATTAGTACCACCTCCCTTCAACTCGCATTGTTTATAGCGAAACTTTATTTCGTGACGCATTAATAATTCATGACGTATTAATGGAGCGGAGGTTTATTCACCGATAAATTTAGGCCGGATCTCCGCCCCCCGTTCCGTTAACGCCACGAGGTGGAACTCGAACCCGGGAAAATCTAATAACGAAAGTTCGCGACCCCCTTTTTTCCTTTTTTAGGACCCGCGCTGCGTATGGAATATTGTTTTGTCGTCGAACTTTATTCTTCTGCCCGAGACGGGGCTTGTTTAAGAACTTTCCCGTTTAAAACGCAAAACTTTAATTGAAACCCGGAAAGTTTAACCGTATTTCCGCGAATCACGTGTGAATTAAGTAGATAAGTAGTAGTGATTTTTAATTAAAGAATCAAATTAGAACTCGGAACCGAAGTAAGTAACTGTATTCGGGGGGAGAATTTCGATCGATAGAACGCAACGGAGCGGGCGGTATTTCGAGAAAGTTGTCGCCCATGGAAACTCCGCCGGGGTTGTCCAATAAATATCCCCTCGTTGAGCGCGGAAAGGCCTTTTCGGGGCGGCACAGAGAGAGGCGGAAGGCTCCCGCCACACGGCCAACACGAAATTGAAGACATTTCCTGTATTTACATTCGAATTATGCGGGTAGAAAGAGATGGCACCCTACGAATGGATTTGGGGGCGGTTTGCAGAAACGGACGCGACTCGGGACCTGTTTTCACAGTATTTTAATGGGGTAACTTATTTTATATTGATGCCCACGGTTACGGCGTTTTGGGAAATACGGTTTATCCGGTAAACGGTTATAAAGCATTTTCGATTGAAATTTTAACCCTTGGGGAAATACATCTCACCTAACCACTGTGTTATACCTAACCTGGGTTATAATTTATAGCTTTTGAGATAAATTCATTAACACTATTGTTTGTCCGCTTTTAGAACAACAATAGAGGCTGTAATAGAATTGTCACGTTTGCAAATTTGTATCGCTTGAGAATTCTATGAAATACGAGATAGTGTTTGTTTCAAATGTTAAGGTTAAATTTTCTTTTTCTTTTCTGTTCATGTTGTTCTCTTCTCTTCTATCAAGTTTTCGTTTATCATAAAGGCCGGTCCAAACGCTACGTTTGGCACTACCTTTTGCCTGCGCAGTCTTAAAACGGAATGAAAACGTTGTAATTTTTGAAGCGTCCACACAGTGCAGATATATCTGAATATTTCGCTCAGTTTTGAGTGACATCGTCATGAAGGAGGTATTACTTTTGTCTATTTTGGGTTGGTGTCTAATTAAAAAGAAAAGATTGGAACGTCTCATACTTGTGAGACGTTTGGTATAAGTTTATTCGAGTTAGTGACACCGCATATCATCAAAGAAAACACTTGTATGAGAACAGCAACGACTAACAGCAACTTTAAGATTTTTGGCAACTGGCAGAAGTTACAAAGACCTAGAATTCACAACAAATTGTGAATTAAATGTCATATCTTTGAACATTGCCGTAGGTCAACCATAGTCACCTGACTAATTGAAACTAAGGTACAAAATGAATTGGAAGACGAACCTACCTTCTACACCCACCGACTTGTTCGCACAGTTCTAGGAAATCTATGTTCTCTAGCTCAGTTATCGCTGCAACTGTGCAGTCTTCGCGCAGGTTTCAAAACTGCGTAATTTTCCGATCTGCACGCAACGTTTTGTCTGCAACATGTTGAACAGCGCAGACAAAAGGAAGTGCAAAACGTAGCGTCTGGACCGGCATTAAGCTTATTGTCAATTGAGTTTTAAGTTTTGTAGTGGGAGAATGATTTCTGGTGTCTTTTCTTGATTCGAGAGCCTTTTTTATTTCGTTTTTGTTGATCAGAGAGGTCCAGTCGGTTGAATCCAAAACTAAATTTTCGTGCAATTGAAGCTCAACTTCTTCCAAGGAAGGAACATGAGGGGTGTAATTCGCTGCAGGAATTTTTCCATCCATTTGTAATTAGTTGACAATCTTTAGTCTTGATGAGAGATGACTCCGTTGTATACTCTTACTTTCTTCCATATCAAGTTAATACATGTTACTCGACTTATAGAGCTATAAAATTCTCTAAAACTGTCTTTTCTTTCTTTACCAGTAAAATCTGTTTGGATAATGCGATGTGTCTCTTAGCTATAATGTAATTAATGGGTGTTCGGTCTCTTAGGGAAGTTTTAATTAAGAGCTTTCTGAGTTTTGACTATTCTATTGACTACTCTCACATTCGGCGTCCCACCATGGGGTTGGTATTTTAGTTAGTTTTTTACGTGATTGTTTTTGGGAGGACAACAACGCAGCTTCACGAATCTCCTCCAAATTTTGGGAGGTAAGAACAGATTCTGGTATGGCATTTGTATCCAAACACCGATAATACTTTTGCCAATTGATGTGTTTTATTATACATGGTGTGGCAAAAGCCCTTAAGCATGGTACATAGTCTGCCAAAAAAACAAAACGGATAAAGATAAACACACTGTAATGTATTAAGTTTATTTTCGTATTTATTGGTTTCAAGTCGTTGAACGAGTTTTGGTTTTTATTATATAGAAAAGTAATATACTATGTACGCCAGATGCGGAACGTGCAGTGTAATTCGTATAACGGCAAAATAAAGTTTAGTTTGAAGAACTCAGAGAGTTTTCCTGAATACCTCCAAATACACCACAAGTGGCTACGAGGATAAAAATTAGTATCGGATCAAACCTTTCTTCAATATAGAAGAGGAAGATGGGCGATGGTGTGGAATCATCATTAAACGTGGGAGTAGGACATTCACGGGAATTTTCTCTCAAAAGTTCCGATTGGTCCATTTTTCACGCGAGATTAGAAAGCTACTTTTTGGCAAATAATATTACTGAGGTCATCGGAAAATGTGCGATTTTATTAAATAGTCTTGATGAAGGAGCTTACAAACTTGTTTTTGATGTGGTGAGTCCAGAAAAACCTGAATATGAAACGTATGACCAGCTGGTGGATCATTTAAATAAACAATTTAAACCCCAATGGAACGCATTTGCGGCACGATATAAATTTTATATAGCCAAAAAAGAAGTTAGTGAAACTGTAAAAGAGTGGGCAGTCCGATTGCGTGGCTTAGCTGTTGGATGTGAATTTGGTACGGAGCTTCAAGTGTGCTTAAGAGACAAATTTGTTTTTGTGTTCGAGAAAGGAGCTGTTTTGGACCGAATAATGGAAGAGAAAATATCAACAGATTTCGAGTCTATGGTATCGATTGCGGTTGCCAAAATGGCGGCGAATGAGTTACACGATATAGTTGTTAAGCAAGAGGAAATTCATTTGATGAGGGAGAAGGGGTTAAATAAATCCGCATGCCTTAGTTTTGAAGGTGGAAATGAAGGTAGAAGTTCAATTTCAAGTCCAGGAAGCAAGAATAAGCAACAATTGAAATGCTTTGTTTGTGGTAAGAGCAATCATCTAAGTGATAAATGTTATTTTAAAAATGCTTCATATATGTAAAAATGTAAGACATATTGCGGTTATGTGTAAAAATAAAAAGAATTCTAGTTTTAATTGTAAGTATAGAAAAAAACATCATTTTATTCAGGATAAGTCATCAGATGATGATGATGACGTTTATTTATACAATTTGAAAGAAAAATTGCGATAAATCTCCTTTCTTTATCGAAATTTTTGTCAATGAACTGTTAAAATTTCAAATTGGTTCGGGCAGTGTAATTCGTATAACGGCAAAATAAAGTTTAGTTTGAAGAACCCAGAGAGTTTTCCTGAATACGTCCAAATACACCACACACACCAAATTTGTTACATAGTTTATTCACAGTGTCAACAATAATAATTTAACATCAAAGTTCGAAATATCCTCCCTTGGCTTTAATGCAGGCACGGCGTCTGGTAGGGAAGCCATCCACCGTGGCAGACAGGTAGTTGACTTCGATTTCGTTCCACGTTTTCTAAAGGGTTTCAGAGCGTCCAAACTGGTGTGTGCCTTCGCGCAGGCTTTCTGCTCAAGCACCGACCACACGGAGAAGTCCAATGGATTCAAATCCGGGGACGGTGGCCATTCCGAAAAGGTGATCAAGGCAGGAAAATTTGTCTGGCACCACTGCTGAACCATTCTGGCGTTGTGGGCGGGCGCACTGTCCTGGTTGAAGGTCCAGGGGCATACATTGAAATGTGTCTGGCTCCAGGGAAGCACTACCTTCTTCAGAATGTCGTCCAGATAGTTAGCGACGTTCACTTTGACGCCCTGATTGACGAAAATCAGGGGCATTTTGCTAGCAGGTTGCCCACCACTAGATCTATTAACGTGGGAAAGATCAGTGAACTGGAGGAACAAGAGCGCCAATAAGGAAGAGACACGTGCGAGGATGATCGAAATCTGGCAGGATAGATGGGAGCGGTATAATGGATGGGCCAAAGTTTTCATAGAGTGGTGAAGTGGCAGAAGAAGGGACCACCGACCGATTACTTCCTAACACAGGGAATTACGGGGCATGGTTGCTTCGGAAGCTATCTAAAGAAAATTAAGAAAATGAAGACGGACATCTGTTGGTTTGGATGTGAGGTGCCCGACACACCTGACATACCATTTTTCAGTGTAACAGGTTTAACAAGGAGAGAGTGGAAGTGGTGACTGGAAAGAGACTAAGTGTAGGGAATGTATCGGAGATGTTGGTTGGCTCGAAAGTAGAGCGGGAAATGCTCACTAAATTTATAAGGAAAGTGATGAAAATCAAGAAGAAAGCAGAAAGGAAAATGGTCAAGGAAGCGGAAGTTTGTGAGGAGGTATAGTAAGACTGGGGAAACCCCGATGAAATGCCCAGATGGGCGGTTCCGGGGAGAGGAAAGGTGTTTTTTTAGTAGGTCGGGGGTCCTAGAGGACCTCCATCCCCACACATCCCGGCCGCCCACCACCGTAGGCCGGGTGTCTGTGAGCAGATTTTCCACCAACCTCGAAAAAAAAAGAAAAAGGGGCGTTTTGCCGGTGGAGGTGATGCCACCCCAGACCATGACCTGAGCGGGATGTGCGCTTCTGGTGACGTAGCGACCCTTCTCATTGGCATCCCGGACCGATTGAGCAAGGATACGGTCATTCTGGCGATTGAAGCATTGCTCCACGGTGAACAACTTCTCGCCAGTAAAGAGGGCGTCCATGTGGCCTGACGGAGAAAAGCGGCTCAAAAAATGACGACACCTCTGAAGCCAAGTAGTCCTCATCTTGTCCGTGAGCATGTGGGTCTTCTGAAATTTGATGCTGTGAAGCTTGAGATGCTGTTAGGTGATCCTTCCGACGGAACGAACGCTGATATTCAGGTCGGATGCCATTTTTCTGAGACTCCGCTTGGGGTTCGGCCTGATCCTCTTCCGGATGCGCTTCATTATTGTGGGAGTCACTGCAGTCTTCGGTCTTCTGCTCCGAGGACGGTCCTGGACCGTACCAAGCTTTCTGTGATGACGGAGGGTGTACTGGATCGTCAATCAGGAAAATCCGGTGATGATTCGGATCTCACGGTTGGACTTTCCGGCACGGTCCAAGGTCAGAATGGTGATCCGATCTGCTTCAGAGACCATAAGGCTGGGCGCACATAAGCAGACAGACGCAGGGCAGGTACAGCACAGAAAAACTGAACGTGCGCGTAGTTACGCAGTAGAGAGCGCATATTATAATGCAGTATTTTACTATCTGTGTAATGGAAGGTAACTTTTTATTAGTGGAAATGTTTTATTAGAGATATCTCTATAATAAGCAAAAAATTTTCAAATATTTTTTTTATTTAAACTGTTGCCATACTTGTTCTGAGACATTATCATGTAAATCGGAGATTTCTTGTCGAAGTGTTGATCTAGGTATAATTTCAGTTGAAGGATAGTCAAAGGATTCAAAGGAAAATTGAGTTAAAGATGAAGTTTGTGGTGTGGGTACTGTAGTGGGTAAGGAGGCGACGAATTCAGGTTGGGATAACGCACAAGGACTAAATGGTAAATTTAAATTTTCTGCTTCAGAGGCATATACAATACCAAATATTTTGCTTTTTGCAGGATGTTGTAAATGAATTGGGAATCGCTTTGTTGTTTCGTACATACTCATAAAAAAATGGTACAGTTCGTCATTTTTTTCGATTTCTGCTCTTCGCTTTCTCTGCATATCCCTTTCCATACTTCGATGCTCTTGTCGTGCTAAAGCAGCTTTAATTATATCAGCAACATGACAACATCGTTTAGGTTTAGGTGCAATTGTGAGTATTCTGTGCACTTCTGCTTAGTCCTCGTCATCATCTCCTTTTGTTGTAATATGCGAATTTACGTCAGAATGTACTGTACACAGATTTCTACCCTGTACTGCACTGCGTTGCCGGTGTTGCCTGGGTCCTTATGTGCGCCCAGCCTAGGTAGGAGCGTGAAATTTGGAAACTTAAGGACTTTTGCCACACCCTGTATAAAGATTAAGAAATGATTTTTACGTTAAATTAACACTTAAGAATTTTATTTTTGATCATAAAAATTAAATTTATTCTACTTATTACCAAAAAAATTAAAAAAAAAATTTAGTGATAAGAAATAATCATCTTCAACACACACCGTATAACTATTATAAATCATAAAACCCATTTATCACATTATTCTATCTTCCAAAGTTAAATTGGAATACAAACAAAACCCTTTATCTAATTGTAAAATAAAAGTTACAATTGTCGGGGATTCCCCTTACAACCATACTCCAAGGCCGTTATTTTGTAAACCGGCAATTACAAACGGTTTCGGTTAATTATCGCTCGGCAAACGTGTAATTTTAAGCTCGCATGTGTGTGTATCGGCAGCGCAAATAACCGGTTGCTCGTTATATTTGTCGTTTAGGGCACGTTTTGCAGAGAGACGCCTCTACTCCAACTTGCATTTTGTCGCAAATTGTCCACCGCGCGGCCGTTTAGTCGTTTCGGGGAAGTTTTAATTGCTAAACGGTCTTCCAGCGTTGAGTTATAACCGGAGTGCCGCAAACTATGGCCTTTCTCTATTATCGCCCTTTATTGGTTATCAATTGTGGCCGACCCGCATACTAATATACAACTCCAACTATTACCCAACTTCTATATTTACCGAAATGGGGTTCCGAGATTCCACCCACGCCCCCACATTTCTAACCATTAACTATCCTTTTCCGTCAAATCGTAAAGGCGACTCAATTTGTAATCTCACGAAATCATCGTTTAAACCGTTTGCAATTATCTCGTATCCAAGTATAAGAGAGGAAGATGAACGTTGCAATTAACTTGATTTAAGGAAGACGTAAAGTAGTTATCTCGAAGACGTGCCTCCACGTGTTACGAACTTGAATCTAACTTTACAGTTCGGTTTACTAGTAGTGCGGTCGATGAGACTTTGAGGTAGCTTAAAACCAACCCCCTAACCGATTTAAATTTAAATTAATTTCGATTCTCGTCTTTATCTAACCTAAATAGTATTTCTAGTAAATACTATTTGTTAAATTAATAAGCTTTCAATTGGAATTTTATTTGTTGGAGAATTACATTTACCCTAATCACCACCAAAATGGGTTTTTGACAGTTAATTAACCTAACTTTTTAAAAAAATTTGGGTAAATTTAAAAAATCTCCCAGAATTTATTTGTTGAGATTAAGAAATGATTTTTGTTTTAAATGAAAGATAAAACATTCTAGTTTTAATTAAAAAAGGTCGATTTATTCTAAATATTACCAAAAAATTAAAAAAAAATTTCAAAGTTGGTAAAAATTTTTGATGGTTAACTAACCAAACTTTTTAAAAAATTTGACCAAATTTAAAAAATCCCCTAGAGTTTATTTGTTGAGAATAAGAAATGATTTTTGTTTTAAATGAAAGATAAAACATTCTAGTTTTAATTTAAAAATACCAATTTATTCTAAATATTACCAAAAAATTTAAAAAAAATTTCAAAGGTGATAACATTTTTTGACAGTTAACTAACACAACTTTTTTTAAAAAATTGACCATCTTTAAAAAATCCCCCAGAATTTATTTGTTGAGATTAAGAAATGATTTTTGTTTTAAATGAAAGATAAAACATTCTAGTTTTAATTAAAAAAGGTCGATTTATTCTAAATATTACCAAAAAATTAAAAAGAAAATTCAAAGTTGGTAAAAATTTTTAATGGTTAACTAACCAAACTTTTTAAAAAAATTGACCAAATTTAAAAAATCCCCTAGAGTTTATTTGTTGAGATTAAGAAATGGTTTTTGTTGTAAATGAAAGATAAAACTTTCTAGTTTTAATTAAAAAAGACCGATTTATTCTAAATATTACCAAAAAATTTAAAAAGAATTTCAAAGTTGGTAAAAATTTTTGACAGTTAACTAACCCAACTTTTTTATAAAATTTGACCAAATTTAAAAAATTCCCTGGAGTTTATTTGTTCAGATTAAGAAATGATTTCTGTTTTAAATGAAAGATGAAACATTCTTGTTTTTATTAAAAAAGACCGATTTATTCTAAATATTACCAAAAAATTTTAAAAAAATTTTCAAAGTTGATAACAATTTTTGACAGTTAACTAACCCAACTTTTTTAAAAAATTTGACCAAATTTAAAAAATCCCCCAGAGTTTATTTGTTGAGATTAAGAAATGGTTTTTGTTTTAAATGAAAGATAAAACTTTCTAGTTTTAATTAAAAAAGGTCGATTTATTCTAAATATTACCAAAAAATTAAAAAGAAAATTCAAAGTTGGTAAAAATTTTTAATGGTTAACTAACCAAACTTTTTAAAAAATTTGACCAAATTTAAAAAATCCCCTAGAGTTTATTTGTTGAGATTAAGAAATGATTTTTGTTTTAAATGATAAATAAAACTTTCTAGTTTTAACTAAAAAAAACCGATTTACTCTAAATATTACCAAAAAATTTAAAAAAATTTTCAAAGTTGGTAAAGATTTTTGGCAGTTAACTAACCCAACTTTTTTAAAAAAATAGACCAAATTTAAAAAATCTCCCAGAGTTTATTTGTTGAGATTAAGAAATAATTTCTGTTTTAAATGAAAGATAAAACTTTCTAGTTTTAATTAAAAAAGGTCGATTTATTCTAAATATTACCAAAAAATTAAAAAAAAATTTCAAAGTTGGTAAAAATTTTTAACAGTTAACTAACCCAACTTTTTTAAAAAATTAGACCAAATTTAAGAAATCTCCCAGAGTTTATTTGTTGAGATTAAGAAATGGTTTTTGTTTTAAATGAAAGATAAAACTTTCTAGTTTTTATTAAAAAAGACTGATTTATTCTAAATATTACCAAAAAATTAAAAAAAATTTTCAAAGTTGGTAAAATTTTTTGACAGTTAACTAACCCAACTTTTTTAAAAAAATTTACCAAATTTAAAAAATCCTCTAGACTTTAGTTATTAATATTAAGAAATGATTTTTGTTTTAAATGAAAAATAAAGCATTCTAGTTTTAATCAAAAAAGGCCAATTTATTCTAAATATTACCAGAAAATTTAAAAAAAAATTCAAAGTTGGTAAAGCTTTTTGACAGTTAACTAACCCAACTTTTTTATAAAATTTGACCAAATTTAAAAAATTCCCTGGAGTTTATTTGTTGAGATTAAGAAATGGTTTTTGTTTTAAATGAAAGATAAAACTTTCTAGTTTTAATTAAAAAAGGTCGATTTATTCTAAATATTACCAAAAAATTTAAAAAAAAATTCAAAGTTGGTAAAAATTTTTGATGGTTAACTAACCAAACTTTTTAAAAAATTTGACCAAATTTAAAAAATCCTCTAGAGTTTATTTGTTGAGATTAAGAAATGATTTTTGTTTTAAATGAAAGATAAAACATTCTAGTTTTAATTAAAAAAGACTGATTTATTCTAAATATTACCAAAAAATTTCAAAGTTGGTAAAAATTTTTGACAGTTAACTAACCCAACTTTTTTAAAAAATTAGACCAAATTTAAAAAATCACCCAGAGTTTATTTGTTGAGATTAAGAAATGGTTTTTGTTTTAAATGAAAGATAAAACTTTCTAGTTTTAATTAAAAAAGGTCGATTTATTCTAAATATTACCAAAAAAATTTAAAAAAATTTCAAAGTTGGTAAAAATTTTTGACAGTTAACTAACCCAACTTTTTTATAAAATTTGACCAAATTTAAAAAATTCCCTGGAGTTTATTTGTTCAGATTAAGAAATGATTTCTGTTTTAAATGAAAGATAAAACATTCTAGTTTTTATTAAAAAAGACTGATTTATTCTAAATATTACCAAAAAATTAAAAAAAATTTCAAAGTTGATAAAAATTTTTGACAGTTAACTAACCCAACTTTTTTAAAAAATTAGACCAAATTTAAAAAATCTCCCAGAGTTTATTTGTTGAGATTAGGAAATGGTTTTTGTTTTAAATGAAAGATAAAACGTTCTAGTTTTAATTAAAAAAGGTCGATTTATTCTAAATATTACCAAAAAATTTAAAAAAAATTTCAAAGTTGATAAAAATTTTTAACAGTTAACTAACCTAACTTTTTTATAAAATTTGACCAAATTTAAAAAATTCCCTGGAGTTTATTTGTTGAGATTAAGAAATGATTTTTGTTTTAAATGAAAGATAAAACATTCTAGTTTCAATTAAAAAAGACCGATTTATTCTACATATTACCAAAAAATTTAAAAAAAATTTCAAAGTTGGTAAAAATTTTTGATGGTTAACTAACCAAACTTTTTAAAAAATTTGACCAAATTTAAAAAATCACCTAGAGTTTATTTGTTGAGATTAAGAAATGATTTCTGTTTTAAATGAAAGATAAAGCATTCTAGTTTTTATTAAAAAAGACTGATTTATTCTAAATATTACCAAAAAATTAAAAAAAAATTTCAAAGTTGGTAAAAATTTTTGACAGTTAACTAACCCAACTTTCTTATAAAATTTGACCAAATTTAAAAAATCTCCCAGAGTTTATTTGTTGAGATTAAGAAATGGTTTTTGTTTTAAATGAAAGATAAAACATTCTAGTTTTAATTAAAAAAGACTGATTTATTCTAAATATTACCAAAGAATTTCAAAGTTGGTAAAAATTTTTGACAGTTAACTAACCCAACTTTTTTAAAAAATTAGACCAAATTTAAAAAATCTCCCAGAGTTTATTTGTTGAGATTAAGAAATGGTTTTTGTTTTAAATGAAAGATAAAACTTTCTAGTTTTAATTAAAAAAGGTCGATTTATTCTAAATATTACCAAAAAAATTTAAAAAAATTTCAAAGTTGGTAAAAATTTTTGACAGTTAACTAACCCAACTTTTTTATAAAATTTGACCAAATTTAAAAAATTCCCTGGAGTTTATTTGTTCAGATTAAGAAATGATTTCTGTTTTAAATGAAAGATAAAACATTCTAGTTTTTATTAAAAAAGACTGATTTATTCTAAATATTACCAAAAAATTAAAAAAAAATTTCAAAGTTGGTAAAAATTTTTGATGGTTAACTAGCCAAACTTTTTAAAAAATTTGACCAAATTTAAAAAATCCTCTAGAGTTCATTTGTTGAGATTAAGAAATGATTTTTGTTTTAAATGAAAGATAAAACATTCTAGTTTTAATTTAAAAAGACCGATTTATTCTAAATATTACCAAAAAATTTAAAAAAAATTTCAAAGTTGATAAAAATTTTTGACAGTTAACTAACCCAACTTTTTTAAAAAATTAGACCAAATTTAAAAAATCTTCCAGAGTTTATTTGTTCAGATTAAGAAATGATTTTTGTTTTAAATGAAAGATGAAGCATTCTAGTTTTAATTAAAAAAGACCGATTTATTCTAGATATTACCAAAAAATTTAAAAAAATTCTTAAAACGACTCAAGAATTTTGAACCTATCTAACATAACCTTACATTTTTTTGCACTAACTTTAGTAAATCCTCCAGAATTTATTTATAAGGATTAAAACACGATTTTTTAATTAAATTAAATCTTCAAGGCTTTATTTTTTATAACATATGTCAAATTTATTCTAATTATTACTGAAATAATTAAACAAAAAATCGAATAAAAATAAAAATAAATTATTCTATGTCACTTTTTACCAAATTCTAAAAACATACAAGCTTGTAATTCAAACCGGGAAGGAATAAAACCCTAAAAAACCCAAAAAATCGAAAAACACGTACGTTTCTGGGACTTTTGTTCCCACTTTAATTGAAAGCACCGAAAGCCACGAGTACAATTAAATTAGTTTATTCGTCGGTCGGAGAGAGAACTTTTGGCATCCGCCGCGCGGAGGATTCGGGACGAAAGTTGTTCGCTCGATTAAAAATTCGCGTAAGCACTCCACGTGGTCGGTCGCGAACTCTTTATTTCTACCTTTTTTGCTCCTCTTCGTCTGGGAACCGGAAATCGTCCGAATTGTTTACAGCCGACCGCGAGGTTCGCGCGGCTTAATTAAGTTGAGCCCAAAAACGGTTTTATTAAATGCATAAATTGTCCCGAACTTTACCGCCGCCGCGTTTAGTATTCAACGGGCGAAATTCAATTTAAAACGTGCTACCCGGTAGATATCCGAAATCTTGATCGCTTACCTTTATTAATTTGGGAAATAGTATTTACTAGAAATGCTAGTTAGGTTTAGATAAAGACGAGAATCGAAATTAATTTCAATCTAAATTGCTTAAGGGATTTTAAGCTTCATCAAAAATGTTAGGTTATAATGTCAAAAATTTTTACTTATTTTAAGAATTTTTTTAATTTTTTTTATAACAACTACAACAATGTTGACCTTTTTAATGTAAAATAGAATCTTTTAGGTTCAATTTGGTCTAAAAATATTTTTAAAATTTTCGTAAATAAACGCTGTATGATTTTTTAAAGTTGCAGTTTTTTAAAAAGTTGGGTTAGTTAACTGTCAAAAATTTTTACTAACTTTAAGAATAATTCTTTTAATTTTTTCAATAATAATTAGAATAATTCTGACTGTTGTGATGTAAAATAGAATATTTTCAATTCAATTGAACGTAAAAATCGTTTCTTAATTCTTATAAATAAAATCGTTTTAATTTTTTAAAGTTGGTGAAGTTTTCTTAAAGATATAGGTTAGTAAACTGTAAAAATTTTTGGTAACTTTAAGAATTTTTTTAGATTTCTTGGTAATATTTAGAGTAAATCTGACTTTCTAAATTAAAAATTGAATATTTTTAGTTTAATTTGGTGTAAAAATATTTTTTTTATTTTCATAAATAAATTCTTTGCGATTTTGTAAAGTTCATGAATTTCTTTGAAAAAATAGGTTAGATAACTGTCGAGAATATTTACCACCTTTAAGATTTTTTTAAATTTTTTTGATAAAAATTAGAACAGTTTTGACTTTCTAAATCCAAAATACAATCTTTTAGCCTCAATTTAGTGCAGAAATCACTTTTCAATCTCTATAAATAAATTAGGTACGATTTTTTAAAGTTGGTGAAGTTTTCTTAAAAAGTTAGGTTAGTTTTTCGCTAATAATTAGAACAAATTCGACTTTTTTAATCCAAAGTACAATCCTTTAAGTTTAATTTTGTGCAAAAATCATTTCTTAACCAACCAACTTCCGGTTTTACCGGAAGTAACCTCAAAAAATCAATTTTAAGAAATTTTTTTAATATTAGTTTTATAAAACTTTATTCAAAATTTATCTAAAAATCGAAAATTCTAAAAAACCTCGTTTTAATTTTTCAAATTCGAAAGATGTTTAACCAACTTCCGGTTTTGCCGGAAGTATCCTCAAAAAACCAATTTTCAGAAATTTTTTTTTAATATTATTTTATAAAATTTTATTCAAAATTTATCTTAAAATCCAAAATTCTAAAAAAATCTTATTTTAATTTTTTAAATTCGAAAATTTTTCAACCAACTTCCGGTTTTACGGAAGTAACCTCAAAAAATCTATTTTAAGAAATTTTTTTTAATATTATTTTATAAAATTTTATTCAAAATTTATCTTAAAATCCAAAATTCTAAAAAAATCTTGTTTTAATTTTTTAAATTCGAAAATTTTTCAACCAACTTCCGGTTTTACCGGAAGTAACCTCAAAAAGTCTATTTTAAGAAATTTTTTTTAATATTATTTTATAAAATTTTATTCAAAATTTATCATAAAATCCAAAATTTTAAAAAAATCTTATTTTAATTTTTCAAATTCGGAAAATTTTTAACCTACTTCCGGTTTTACCGGAAGTAACCTCAAAAAATCAATTCTAAGAATTTTTTTTTAATATTATTTTATGAAATTTTATTCAAAATTTATCTCAAAATCCAAAATTCTAAAAAAATCTTATTTATATTTTTCAAATTCGGAAAATTTTTAACCTACTTCCGGTTTTACCGGAAGTAACCTCAAAAAATCAATTTTAAGAAATTTTTTTAATATTATTTTATAAAATTTTATTCAAAATTGATCTTAAAATCCCAAATTCTACAAAATCTTGTTTTAATTTTTCAAATTCGAAAATTTTTAACCTACTTCCGGTTTTACCGGAAGTAACCTCAAAAAATCAATTAAAAAAATTTTTTCTTAATATTATTTTATGAAATTTTATTCAAAATTTATCTTAAAATCCAAAATTCTAAAAGAACTTGTTTGAATTTTTCAAATTAGAAAATTTTTCAACCAACTTCCGGTTTTACCGGAAGTAACGTCAAAAAATCAATTTTAAGAATTTTTTTAATATTAATTTATAAAATTTTATTCAAAATTTATCTTAAAATCGAAAATTCTAAAAAAATCTTGTTTTAATTTTTCAAATTTGGAAGATTTTTAACCAACTTCCGGTTTTACCGGAAATAACCTCAAAAAATCTATTTTAAGAAATTTTTTTTTAAATTATTTTATAAAAGTTTATTCAAAATTTATCTTAAAATTCAAAATTCTAAAAAAATCTTATTTTAATTTTTCAAATTCGGAAGATTTTTAACCTACTTCCGGTTTTACCGGAAGTAACCTCAAAAAATCAATTTTAAGAAATTTTTTTAATATTATTTTATAAAATTTTATTCAAAATTTATCTTAAAATCCAAAATTCTAAAAAATCTTATTTTAATTTTTCAAATTCGGAAAATTTTTAACCAACTTTCGGTTTTACCGGAAGTTACCTCAAAAAATCAATTTTAAGAAATTTTTTTTAATATTATTTTATAAAATTTTATTAAAAATTTATCTTAAAATCCAAAATTCTAAAAAATCTTGTTTTAATTTTTCAAATTTAGAAGATTTTTAACTTACTTTCGGTTTTACCGGAAGTAACCTGAAAAAATCTATTTTAAGAAAATTTTTTTTAATATTATTTTATAAAATTTTATTCAATATTTATCTTAAAATCCAAAATTCTAAGATAAACCTTGTATTAATTTTTCAAACTTGAACATTTTTCAACCAACTTCCGGTTTTACCGGAAGTAACCTCAAAAAATCAATTTTAAGAAATTTTTTTAATATTATTTTATGAAATTTTATTCAAAATTTATCTCAAAATCCAAAATTCTAAAAAAATGTTATTTAAATTTTTCAAATTCGGAATATTTTAAACCTACTTCCGGTTTTACCGGAAGTAACCTCAAAAAAATCAATTTTAAGAAATTTTTTTTAATATTATTTTATAAAATTTTATTCAAAATTTATCTTAAAATCCAAAATTTAAAAAAAATCTTGTTTTAATTTTTCAAATTGGGAAAATTTTTAACCTACTTCCAGTTTTACCGGAAGTAACCTTAAAAAATCCGTTTTATAGAACTTTCTAATATAAAAGTTTTATTGTAAATCTTATAAATAAAGTCGTCGTTGTTTTTTAAAGTTAGTAAAAGAATTTTAAAGTTAAATGTTAAAAAATTTTTACCAACTTTGAAAATTTTTTTAAATTTTTTGGTAATATTTAGAATAAATCGGTCTTTTTTAATTAAAATTAGAATGTTTTATCTTTCATTTAAAACAAAAATCATTTCTTAATCTCAACAAATAACTTCTGAGAGATTTTTTAAATTCGGTCAAATTTTTTAAAAAAGTTAGGTTAGTTAACTGTCAAAAATTTTTACTAACTTTGAAAATTTTTTAAAATTTTTTTGTAATATTTAGAATAAATCGGTCTCTTTTAGTTGAAACTAGAATGTTTTATCTTTCATTTAAAACAAAAATCATTTCTTAATATTAATAAATAAAGTCTGGGGGATTTTTTAAAGATGGTCAATTTTTAAAAAAAAGTTGGGTTAGTTAACTGTCAAAAATTTTTACCAACTTTGAAATTTGTTGGTATTATTTAGAATAAATCTGTCTTTTTTAGTTAAAACTAGAATATTTTAACTTCCATTAAAAATCAAGATCATTTCTTAATATTAATAAATAAAGTATGGGGGATTTTTTAAAGATGGTCAATTTTTTTTAAGTTGGGTTAGTTAACTGTCAAAAATTTTTACCAACTTTGAAATTTTTTGGTAATGTTTAGAATAAATCTGTCTTTTTTAATTAAAACTAGAATGTTTTATCCTTCATCTAAAACAAGAATCATTTCTTAATATTAATAAATAAAGTCTGGGGGATTTTTAAAAAATGGTCAATTTTTTTAAAAAAAGTTGGGTTAGTTAACAGTCAAAAAGTTTTACCAACTTTGAAAATTTTTTAAAATTTTTTGGTAATATTTAGAATAAATCTGTCTTTTTTAATTAAAATTAGAATGTTTTATCTTGCATTTAAAACAAAAATCATTTCTTAATATTAATAAATTAAGTCTGGGGGAATTTTTAAAAATGGTCAATTTTTTAAAAAAGTTGGGTTAGTTAACTGTCAAAAATTTTTATCAACTTTGAAAATTTTTTAAAATTTTTTGGTAATATTTAGAATAAATCTGTCTTTTTTAGTTAAAACTAGAATGTTTTATCCTTCATTTAAAACAAAAATCATTTCTTAACATTAATAAATAAAGTATGGGGGATTTTTTAAAAATGGTCAATTTTTGAAGAAAAGTTGGGTTAGTTAATTGTCAAGAATTTTTACCAAATTTGAAAATTTTTTAAAATTTTTTGGTAATATTTAGAATAAATCGGTCTTTTTTAATTAAAACTAGAATGTTTTATGTTTCATTTAAAACAAAAATCATTTCTTAATATTAATAGATAAAGTCTGGGGATTTTTTAAAAGTGGTCAACTTTTTCAAAAAACTTTTTCATGGAAAATTGCAAATAAATGGAATAGAAAATTAAATGAAATTCCCGCACACAAATCATCCAACGCCTATAAATATCTGACTTCCTCTCTTCCACGAATCAAGAGCAATTAATCTTGCTAGAGCTTCCTTTAATCCATCCGCCGTCCAATAATGGATATCAAGAATTCATAATCCTTCCGAGGTGAACTTTTAATTGGTCGCTCGGGGCCGTCTTGTCCCCGATATTTATTCAAATCCAGAAAGAGCGTCCAAAGACGACCGGGCTTAGCCCGAATTCGTTATAATTGCCCGGTAAATCCCCCGGAAACTTTAAATTGCAACCGGAACTTTCCCTCTTCTTATTTTCCTAACCCGACCCGATATTTAATAAAAGATTCTTTCCCGTCCACTTTCATAATTTCTTTCCTAGATTAAGAAAAGAGATCGCAATCGAACTTTCGGAGCTATTTCCGGCATTTCATCTTACCCCTTCGCGGGGGCCGTTAAGGACGTCATCTTCCCCAGCGTGGAATAAAAAAGCAGTTCGAAGCTACCCTCGGAGCTCTTAAAATGGCCATTTTGGCTCGCGTAATGCATTCAAATGAGTGGCGAATATCGGGAGGCCGCAAGATTCCGCAATATAGTAGAACTGTAAATGACCCGGATTTACATAGAGATGTATTACCCCACGATTCAACCGTGAAAAATATCAAAGGGATGAAACAAAGCGATCGATGGTAATGTTATTTATATTAATTTTATTTGTTGGGTTATTTTGTTTTTTTGGGGGGAATTAACGGTTGGGGTTTGTAACGAAAATGCGTATTGATTTTGAAGTTGGGTGGGTTTGTTACGGTGTTGTATTTAGTTTCAATTAAAGGGGTGAAAAATAAATAGAAAGATTTTAATTGGATTTATTGTGTGGAATATTTATATTTCAACTACTTTTGGAATTAAAGATCAATACAATTTTAAAAACTGATTTTTTTTTAAATAGTCAAAAAAATTATATTTTAAATTCGGTCTAAATTCGTTTCTTTATTTAAATTTTTTTTTTTCAATTTTTTGGTGATAATTAGAACAAATTTCACTTAAATAATCAAAAATAGAATCTTTAAGTTTTAATTTAAGATAAAAATCATTTCTTAATCTTTATAAATAAATTCTGTACGATTTTTTAAAGTTTACATTTTTTTAAGTTTAAAAATTTTTTTAAGGTTAACAAATTTTTAGTATGTTTGGGAATTTTTTTAAATTTTTTGGAAACAATTAGAGCAAATTCGTTGATTTGAATTAAAAGTAGGCAATTTAATTTACGTTTGTGTAAGAAATCGTTGTTCAATTCCTATAAATAAATTTTGGACGATTTTTCAATGTTGACACAAATTTAATAAAGTGAAGTTAAAATCGGTCAAAAAAGATTTGGACGATTTTGATAATTTTTTTAAATTTTTTAGGTAACAATTAGGACAAATTCATTAATTTGACCTGAAACTAGACATTTTAATTTACGTTTGTGTAAAAAATCTTTTTTCAATTCCTATAAATAAATTCTAGACGATTTTTTAAACTTGACCCAAATTTAATAAAGTGAGGTTAAAATTGGTGAAAAAATTAGGACGACTTTGATAATTTTTTTTAATTTTTAGGTAACAATTAGGACAAATTCATTTATTTGGCCTGAAACTAGACATTTTAATTTACGTTTGTGTAAAAAATCTTTTTTCAATTCCTATAAATAAATCTTACAAGGAGACCTTACGACTTGCCCCTCACCGATTTTAACGAAAGTGGTACCAATCGATAGATATTGGTACATAGTACAAATGTATAAAATATTAGGGCGCACTATTCAGCGGTTCGCAAGAAAATTGGTGTTAAAGTTTGCAATCGGCTTATATGTCAATGATTTGTCATTTCCCCTACAACCCCCCAATAGCCATAGTGGAAATATATCCGTTTCCAGATCCATAGTACGGTGGTTCGAATCTCGAACAATAACTTTTTTATTTTTATTTTGAGTACAATATTTCATGTTATTTTAAAAATATTTTAATATTACATCAACATGTTATAAAAAAAACTTAGAATATTGTATAAAAAAAAGGAAATTAAAATGTATTATTCGAGATTCGAACCACCGTACTATGGATCTGGAAACCGATATATTTCCACTATGGCTATTGGGGGGTTGTAGGGGAAATGACAAATCATTGACATATAAGCCGATTACATACTTTAACACCAATTTTCTTGCGAACCGCTGAATAGTGCGCCCTAATATTTCATACATTTGTACTATGTACCAATATCTATCGATTGGTACCACTTTCGTTAAAATCGGTGAGGGGCAAGTCGTAAGGTCTCCTTGTTAGACGATTTTTTAAAGTTTACCCAAATTTTAAAAAGTGGGGTTACAATCGGTCAAAAAATTTCGGTAACTTTGGAATTTTTTTTTAATTTTTGGGTAACAATTAGAACAAATCCGTTGATTTTAGTTAAAAATAGAAATTTAAATTTACATTTCTGTGAAAAATCTTTTTTCAATTCCTATAAATAAATTTTAGATGATTTTTTAAACTTGACTCAAATTAAAAAAAGTGGGGTTAGAATCAGTGAAAAAATGTCGTTAACTTTAATTTTTTTTTAATTTTTGGGTAACAATTAGAACAAATTCGTCTATTTTAATTAAAAATAGACATTTTTATTTACTTTTTCGTAAAAAAATTTTTTCTTAATTCTTATAAATAAATCTTAGACGATTTTTTAAAGTTGGCCCAAATTTTTAAAAGTGGGGTTAGAATCAGTCAAAAAATTTCAGTAACTTTGAAATTTTTTTAAAATTTTTGTGTAACAATTGGAATAAATTCGTCGATTTTACTTTAAAATATACACTTTAATTTACATTTTCGTAAAAAAATCTTTTCTCAATTCGTATAAATAAATTTTTGTACGATTTTTTAAAGTTGACCCAAATTAAAAAAAGTGGGGTTAAAATCGATCAAATAATATCAGTAACTTTGGAAATTTTTTTAAATTCTTGGATAACAATTGGAACAAATTCGTTTATTTTAATTTAAAATAAACACTTTAAGTTACGTTTTCATAAAAAAATCTTTTCTGAATTCCTATAACCTCTTCTGAGCCAAACACATATGGTTAGCAATTTGTATTAATTTTTTTAATATTATCATTAAGTAGGTTTTAATGAGCAAAAAACTTCTAATCTTTTTTTTTGTAAAATGTTTAGTTTTTCCAAAAATTGTCGTATCAAATTTGATACCTTGGGCCTATATAAACACAATGTCAGATTCTTGCAACCAGGGTTTCTACATTTTGATCTATACTTTTCTTCCTTATTTTTGAACTCAGGTTGGTGATTGGCTTTGGAAGATGCGAATTTTTTGTCTGGCATATATTATGGTTTTCTGGCTTTCTTTGGGGGATTTGATTCATTGTTTGGTTCATTTGTAACGCATCGTTTTGAATTTTGTCAAGCATAGGTGTAATTTTCCAAAACTTCTGGTTTGTATAGACACGGCATTATCGTCAACAACTTTCAGTCGCGCTCATAATTGAAAATAATGATTCCTAGACATGTTGTCAGCTACAATCGGTACTTTTATTAGGAGACCCCAGTACATTCGATCCGAGGCAAACCGTAAATAAAAATCAACATTGAACCAGAAGTTTGTACCTCTCGCATATTAGTGAACAACGCCACTTTCTCGAAAAAAAAATCGGCATCCAAATATTAGCTCAAATATTCGAAAGGTTCTATCTAAGCAAATATCGTCGATGTTAACTGTTGACTGAATTTTATCATTTGTCGATAGATCTGAAGGGCGGAATCTGAATGAAGAGTCCCACTTTTTTTTGTCGTCAAGAACCAAGTTGATCAAAGGCTCATCGTCAAATGAGTCAAAGTCAGGCTAAGCTTCAATATCATCGATTCCAGTGTCATCATCTACTAATTCTTGGGCGTCGT
The DNA here is from genome assembly GCA_036711955.1 of Digitonthophagus gazella. NCBI lineage: Eukaryota > Metazoa > Arthropoda > Insecta > Coleoptera > Scarabaeidae > Digitonthophagus > Digitonthophagus gazella. The sequence goes on from JASCIT010000007.1 coordinate 13,098,718, forward strand.
CATCTTCAACATCATTTTGAATTAAATCTTCATCGATATTCGAATCGTCTAAGTTTATATTAACCGCTATTTCTTCAAGCTCTTTGAGTGAGGTATCATAAGTAAAGTAACTGTTATTTTTATTGTTCAAAAGAAACACAAAATCTTGATCAAGTATCGGTAAAGACTCAAGGTATCTAAAGCGATACCTTAGCCAAAGGTCGTTCTCTAGGGCAGTAACGGCATGCAATATATTTCTGTAAAAATATTGCCTTACTTACGTTTATTTCGATATTTATCCATGTTGTAAAGTTACACTTGTCAAATAGGTTAAGTTCACTCACAATGTACATATTAACACATTGAGGACGGGAATCTGCGGGGGTCCGCAACGTTCAGTATGCTAAAAACGAGATATCTCGTGACCCGTCCGCAATGTGTTAATATGGCTGCTCGTAGATGCAGAAGACGGCACGTCTGTAATAAAATATGTTGTCGGAGGTATCACCTATGATACTTTGGGTTTGAAGAGGATAAATAAATTTTAGACGATTTTTTAAAGTTGACCCAAATTTAACAAAGTGAGGTTAAACTCGTTCAAAAAATTTGGACAACTTTGGAATTTTTTTTTAATTTTTGAGGAACAATTAGAACAAATTGGTCTATTTTAATTAAAAACAGATAGTTTAATTTACACTTTTGTCAAAAATCTTTTCTCAATTCCTATAAATAAATTTTAGATGATTTTTTAAAGTTGACCTAAAATTTAATAAAGTGAGGTTAAAATCGGTGAAAAAATTTGGATGACTTTGGAAATTTTTTAAAATTTATGGGTAACAATTAGAACAAATTTGTCTATATTAATTAAAAATAGATAGTTTAATTTACATTTGTTCAAAAAATCTTTTCTCAATTCCTATAAATACATTTTAGACGATTTTTTAAAGTTGACCCAAATTTAACAAAGTGAGGTTAAACTCGTTCAAAAAATTTGGACAACTTTGGAAATTTTTTTAAATTTTTGAGGAACAATTAGAACAAATTGGTCTATTTTAATTAAAAACAGATAGTTTAATTTACACTTTTGTCAAAAATCTTTTCTCAATTCCTATAAATAAATTTTAGATGATTTTTTAAAGTTGACCTAAAATTTAATAAAGTGAGGTTAAAATCGGTGAAAAAATTTGGATGACTTTGGAAATTTTTTAAAATTTATGGGTAACAATTAGAACAAATTTGTCTATATTAATTAAAAATAGATAGTTTAATTTACATTTGTTCAAAAAATCTTTTCTCAATTCCTATAAATACATTTTAGACGATTTTTTAAAGTTGACTCTAAATTTAATAATGTGAGGTTAAAATCGGGACAAAAATTTGGACGTCTTACAAAATTTTTTTAAAGTTTTTAGTAACAATTAGAACAAATTTGTCTATTTTAACCCTACGTGTGTATACTATATTTTTTGAGACCCGGTCTGTATACTGGACCTTTTAGGGAACAGCCATGTTTTCAAAGTTTTCTACGTCTCGGTACAAATTATATCCGAACTTAGGATTCCACAAATCTTCTAAATTTGTGTAATTGTTCTTTTCCATACCGGCAAAATATAACAATCCAATAAAAGCTTTCAACTCGACTATATTAGTGCTTTTAGCAAACGTTGGAATTCCTGTGTTTGCTTCTTGTTTTTGATAGATTTCTTCATTGGTATGCTGAACAATCAGGTTGAGTATTTTTTCAGTAAATCTGATGCATTCCTCCTCTCACAATCAGGTGCATTCAGCAACCATCGGAAATAATTTTTGCCTTTAATAATTGACCTTCGACGATCTCCTTGTTCTCTTGGTTCTTCCTCAGCTTTGTTACTCTCCGCCCTATGGTTAACTCGTCGAAATTTTTGGTTGGTCAAAATCGTAGTCCTCGTCAAAATCTTATTCATCGGGTATTTCTTCGTGAATTTCTTCTCCGTCGGCTTTATTCTCACTTTCTTCATCGTTAAATACTTCAGGACGACGGTCGTGCAAATTGTAGATGATTTGCGATGCGTTGCTTTCACCCATCTTCAAAAATTGTTGAAAAAAATTGAGGAATATCGTACTGATACGCCAAACGTTCGAAAAACGTTTTCTTAGCGAGGTCAAAGTTCGTAAAAAATAGTCCCCACAATATCAAATAATAGATACAATATTAATTTTAGAATAAAAAATTGAAAACCACGATAAAACACATCACTTACCTTCGAGAATACTGACGCGCTGTGTATATTAACCCTTTTAGGGAACGGAAAGGATTTGTAATCATTGATGTCTGTAGGTAAAATGCCAGACCCGGACGCCTTTTGGGCTGTTAGTACCTGCTATTACCTACTCTTTTTAAGGGGGTAGCTGAAGCCTGTCCTCTAACTATAAGAGAGAATTTTGAGTTTCAAATTTTGACTGTTCCTTCATGATCCAGTATACACACGGAGGGTTAACTAAAAATAGATAGTTTAATTTGCCCAAAAAATCTTTCCTCATTTCCTATAAATAAATTTTAGATGATTTTTTAAAGTTAATCTAAAATTTAACAAACTAAGGTTAAAATCAGTCGAAAATTTTGGACGATTTTGTTAATTTCTTAAAATTTTTGGGCAACAATTAGAACAAATTTGTCTATTTTAATTAAAAATAGATAGTTTAGTTTACATTTGTCCGAAAAATCTTTTCTCATTTCTTATAAATAAATTTTAGACGATTTTTTAAAGTTGACCCAAAATTCAATAAAGTAAGGCCAAAATCGGGGAAAAAAATTTGGAATTTTTTTAAAATTTTTGAATAACAATTAGAGCAAATTTGTCTATTTTAATTAAAAATAGATAGTTTAATTTACATTTGTATGAAAAATCTTTCCTCAATTCCTATAAATAAATTTTAGGGGATTTTTTAAAGTTGACCCAAAATTTAATAAAGGATGTTAAAATCGTTCAAAAAAATTTGAAAGATTTTGTTAATTTTTTTAAATTTTTGGATAACAATTAGAACAAATTTGTCTATTTTAATTAAAAACAGATAGTTTAATTTACATTTGTGTGAAAAATTTTTTCTCATTTCCTTACAATTAATTTTAGACGATTTTTTAAAGTTGACCCAAAATTTAATAAAGTGAGATTAAAATCGGTCAAAAAATGTGGACGATTTTGTTAATTTTTTAAAATTTTTGAGTAACAATTAGAACAAGTTTATCTATTTTAATTAAAGATTGACAGTTTAGTATACATTTTCCCAAAAAATCTTTTCTCAATTCCTATAAATAAATTTTGGACGATTTTTTAAAGTTAAGTCAAAATTTAAAAGTGACGTTAAACTCGGTTAAAAAATTTGGACGATTTTTTTAATTTTTTTAAACTTTTGAGTAACAATTAGAACAAATTTGTCTATTTTAATTAAAAATAGATAGTTTAATTTACATTTGCTCAAAATATCTTTTCTCAATTCCTATAAATAAATTTTAGACGATTTTTTAAAGTTGACCCAAAATTTAATAAAGTGAGGTTAAAATCAGTAAAAGAATTTGGAGATCTTTGGAATTTTTTTTTTAATTTTTGAGTAATAATTAGAACAAATTTGTCGATTTTAATTGAAAATAGATAGCTTAATTTACATTTTTCCAAAAAATCTTTTCTTATTTCTTATAAATAAATTCTAGACGATTTTTTAAAGTTGACCCAAAAATTAATAAAGTAAGGTTAAGATAGGGAAAAAAATTTAGACGACTTTGGAAATTTTTTTAAATTTTTGAGTAACAATTAGAACAAATTTGTCTATTTTAATTAAAAATAGATAGTTTAATTTACATTTGCTCAAAATATATTTTCTCAATTCCTATAAATAAATTTTAGACGATTTTTTAAAGTTGACCCAAAATTTAATAAAGTGAGGTTAAAATCAGTAAAAAAATTTGGAGATCTTTGGAATTTTTTTAAAATTTTTGAGTAATAATTAGAACAAATTTGTCTCTTTTAATTAAAAATAGATAGTTTAATTTACATTTTTCCAAAAAATCTTTTCTTATTTCTTATAAATAAATTCTAGACGATTTTTTAAAGTTGACCCAGAGATTAATAAAGTAAGGTTAAGATCGGGAAAAAAATTTAGACGACTTTGGAAATTTTTTTAAATTTTTGAGTAACAATTAGAACAAATTTGTCTATTTTAATTAAAAATAGATAGTTTAATTTACATTTGCTCAAAATATCTTTTCTCAATTCCTATAAATAAATTTTAGACGATTTTTTAAAGTTGACCCAAAATTTAATAAAGTGAGGTTAAAATCAGTAAAAAAATTTGGTCGACTTTGGAATTTCTTTTAAATTTTGAGTAACAATTAGAACAAATTTGACTTTTTTAGTTCAAAATAGAACCTTTTGTGTTCAATTTAATGTAAAAGTATTTTTAAAATTTTTACAAATAAAGTCGTTGCGATTTTTTAAAGTTGGTCAAAAATTTATTGTTAGGTTCTATTAAAATTTTCTAGTATTTTTTTAATTTTTAAAAATTTTTCCCTAATGATTAGAACAAATTTGACCTTCGTTATGAAAAGTGTCTTTAGATTTAAATTTTATTTCATAGTCATTTTTTAATTCCTATAATGAAAGTCTTGGGGATTTTTTGAAGTCAAAACTTGAAGTCAAAAAAAAATTTTAATATTTTTTTTATTCCTGTGTCCCTCATATATTTTTTTGTTACTTGACATTTCCCCTTCACATTCAATAAATAACACTTTTAATCAGTGGGGACCCAAAAATTTATACCCCAAGGGGAGAAGACGACCAACAACCGGTCAACAACCCCATTGTTTTTATCTCCTGTATCTCTGCTTCCAGTTCAGTTACTACGTCCATCGACTATTTCTCCCCCCAATTCTCCCGTTTTATTAAACTATCTTATCCCGGAGACTTACAAAAACCCCAATCTAGATTAAATTTGAAGCCTGTTCTCCCTCCGATTCCCTATTTTCCGTCCCCAGATGAATTAACTCGACGTTCCGTTTGTAAGTGACAGGTCTTGACAAAAGTTAAAAATTCGATTAGTAAAATATTTCATTTCACTTTCTCGGAACGAAGGCAGGAAGGAAGAGGAGGGGTGATTCACATAAGGAAGAAAAGTTTTCCACGGGGAAAATTGTGGGAGGTCTCGGAGGCGATTTCCTCCTCTGTATCTTCACTTATTTACGAGGGAACTTTCAGCATGATACACGGTCGTTCTCGTCTATAATTAATGTTCGAGAAAGGCGCAAGTTTTGTCGAGTGTTCCCGCGGGTGGAATAAGTTAGATGTATATAAAGAAAAAAAAATATGTTGGATATAAACAATTTAAGAAGAAATATGTTGGTTTCTTTTTATAAATTATAGCAGGACTTTTAAAATTTAAGTCTACGGTTTTTTAAAAGTAGGTTAGTCAACCGTCAAAAATTTTTAATAACTTTAGGAATTTTTTTAATTTTTTCGGGAAGAGTTAAAACAAATTCGGCTTTTTCAATCAAAAATAGAATGTTTTTAGTTTAATTTGGTGAAAAAATCTTTTTTTAATTCTTATAAATAAAGTCTGGATGATTTTTTAAAGTTGATCAATTTTTTAAAAAGTTAGGTTATTTATCTGTCAAAATTTTTTACTAACTTTAGAAATTTTTTTAATTTTTTTGGTAATAGCTGAAACAAATTTGACTTTTAAAATTCAATATTTAATCTTTAAGCTTTAATTTAATCCAAAAATCGTGTCTTAATCTCTATGAATAAAGTCTGGGCGATTTTTTAAAATTTGATCGAATTTTTTTAATAATGTTAGGTTAGTTATCTGTCAAAAATTTTTACCAAGTTTAGAAATTTTTTTAATTTTTTGGTAACACTTAGAATAAATCTGACTTTTTAAATCAAAAATAGAATCTTTTAAGTTCAATTTCATATAAGATTTTTTTTCTTAGTTTTTATAAATAAAGTCGTGACGATTTTTTTAAATTGGTTCAAATATTATACGCTTGATATGGTTTATGGATTTGATTAAAAGTCCTGTTTTTCATCCTTATATTAGAAATGACCTTACAACTTCCTTTTAAACTCCATATATAATTATTTCATGTACATCATCGTAAATATGGCTTATTAAAAAATTCATTAATTTCACCCCTTTATTATAAAGATCCACCCTAACTCACTCTCTTTGTTTCAAACGACCCTCAGTTTGAAATTTCAAATTATATACCATTTTACCATCCAACCCCTTATTTTGATAAAGCAAAACGGAAGCAGAAAATTTAATTCATACCAAAATTTTAGTCTGGTCAGCGCATTTTGTATACATTTTTGGATCGATTCTAACCTCACTTTATAAAATTTGGATCAAGTTTAGAAAATCATTTAAAATTTATTTTTAGGAATTGAGAAAAAATTTCTTACACAAACGTAAATTAAAATGTCTAGTTTTTATTCAAATTATCCAACTTGTTCTAATTGTTACTCAAAATTTTTTAAAAAATCCAAAATTACAGTTATTTTTTGATCAACTCTAACCCCACTTTTTAAAATTAGACTCAAGTTTAAAAAATCGTCTAAAATTTATTTATAAAAATTGAGAAAAGATTTTTTGGGCAGACGTAAATTAAATTATCTATTTTTAATTAAAATATACGAATTTGTTCTAATTGTTACCCAAAAATTAAAAAAAAAATTCCAAAGTTATCCAAATTTTTTTGATCGATTTAACTCACTTTATAAAATTTGGGTCAACTTTAAAAAATCGTTCAAAATTTGTTTATAGGAATAAAGAAAAAATATTTTACATAAATGTAAATTAAACTATCTATTTTTAATTAAAATCAACGATTTTGTTCTATTTTTTACCCAAGAATTTTAAAAAATTTCTAAAGTTAGGCATTTTTTGATCGATTTTAACCTCACTTTTTTTTTAATTTGAGTTAACCTCAAAAAATCATCTAAAGTTTATTTATGGAAATTAAGGAAAAATTTTTTTACAAAAACGTAAATTAAAGTGTCTATTTTTAACTCAAATCAACGAATTTGTTTTAATTGTTACTCAAAAATTTAAAAAAAATCCAAAGTTAGAGTCATTTTTTGATCCATTCTAACCCCACTTTTTAAAATTAGGTTCAAGTTTAAAAAATCGTCTAAAATTTATTTATAGGAATAGAGAAAAGATTTTTTTACGCAAATGTGAATTAAACTATATATTTTTGATTAAAATCAACGAATTTGTTCTAATTATTACTCAAAAATTTAAAAAAAAATCCCAAATTTTTCGAAATTTTTTGATCGATTCTAACCCAATTTTTTTAAATTTGAGTCAAGTTTAAAAAATCATCTAAAGGTTATTTGTAAGAATGGAGAAAAACTATTTTATAAAAATGTAAACTAAACTATCTACTTTTAATTAAAGTCGACATATTTCTTCTAATTGTTACTCTAGAATTAAAAAAAATTTCTAAATTCACTGAAATTTTTTGACCGATTTTTTAACCTCACTTTATTAAATTTGGGTTCACTTTAAAAAATCGTCCAAAATTTATTTATAGGAATAGCGAAAAAAGATTTTACATAAATGTAAATTAAACTATCTATTTTCAATTAAAATCAACGAATTTTTTCTATTTGTTACTCAAAAATTTTAAATAATTTCTAGATTTATTGAAATTCTTTGACCGATTTTAACCTCATATTATAAAATTTCAGTTAACTTTAAAAAATCGTCTAAAATGTATTTATAGGAATTGAGAAAAAATATTTTACATAAATGTAAATTAAACTATCTACTTTTAATTAAAATCGACGAATTTGTTCTAATTGTTACTCAAGAATTTTAAAAAATTTCTAAATTCACTGAAATTTTTTGACCGATTTTAACCTCACTTTATTAAATTTGGGACAACTTTAAAAAATCGCTCAAAATTTGTTTATAAGAATAGAGAAAAAATATTTTACATAAATGTAAATTAAACTATCTATTTTTAATTAAAATCAACGAATTTGTTCTATTTTTTACCCAAGAATTTTAAAAAATTTCTAAAGTTAGGCATTTTTTGATCGATTTTAACCCCACTTTTCTTAAAATTTGAGTTAACTTCAAAACATCGTCTAAAATTTATTTATAGGAATAGAGAAAAGATTTTTTTACACAGTTGTAAATTAAACTATCTATTTTTGATTAAAATCGACAAATTTGTTCTAATTATTACCCAAAAATTAAAAAAAAATCCAAAGTTCCTGAAATTTTTCGACCGACTCTAACCCCACTTTTATGAAATTGGGATCAACTTTAAAAAATCGTCTAGAATTTATTTATAAGAATTGAGAAAAGATTTTTTACACAAACGTAAAGTAAACTATCTATTTCTTATTAAAATAGACAAATTTGTTCTAATTGTTACCCAAAAATTTTAAAAAAATCCAAAGTTCCTGAAATTTTTCGACCGACTCTAACCCCACTTTTTTAAATTTGGGTCAAGTTTAAAAAATCGTGTAAAATTTATTTATAGGAATTAAGAGAAAATATTTTATAAAAATTTAAACTAAACTATCTATTTTTAATTAAAATCGACGAATTTGTTCTTATTGTTATCCAAGAATTTAAAAAAATTTCCAAAGTTACAGACCTTTTTTATCGATTCTAATCCCACTTTTTTTAAGTTTGAGTCAAGTTTAAAAAATCGTCTAAAATTTATTTATAGGAATTGAGAAAAGATTTTCCATACAAATGTAAATTAAAGTTTCTATTTTTAATTAAAATCAACGAATTTGTTGTAATTGTTACCCAAAAATTTAAAAAAAATTCCAAAGTTTCTGAAATTTTTCGATCGATTCTAACCCCACTTTTTTAAATTTGGGTCAAGTTTAAAAAATCGTGTAAAATTTATTTATAGGAATTAAGAGAAAATATTTTATAAAAATTTAAACTAAACTATCTATTTTTAATTAAAATCGACGAATTTGTTCTTATTGTTATCCAAGAATTTTAAAAAATTTCCAAAGTTACAGACCTTTTTTATCGATTCTAATCCCACTTTTTTTAAGTTTGAGTCAAGTTTAAAAAATCGTCTAAAATTTATTTATAGGAATTGAGAAAAGATTTTCCATGCAAATGTAAATTAAAGTTTCTATTTTTAATTAAAATCAACGAATTTGTTGTAATTGTTACCCAAAAATTAAAAAAAAAATTCCAAAGTTTCTGAAATTTTTCGATCGATTCTAACCCCACTTTTTTAAATTTGGGTCAAGTTTGAAAAATCGTCTAAAATTTATTTATAAGAATTGAGAAAAGATTTTTCATACAAATGTAAACTAAAGTTTCTATTTTTAATTAAAATCAACGGACTTATCCTAATTGTTACCCAAAAATTAAAAAAGAAAATTCAAAGTTACCGAAATTTTTCGATCGATTCTAACCTCACTTTTTTAAATTTGGGTCAAGTTTGAAAAATCGTCTAAAATTTATTTATAGGAATTGAGGAAGGATTTTTTTACAAAAATGTAAATTAAAGTGTCTATTTTTAATTTAAGTCAACGAATTTATCCTAATTGTTACCCAAAAATTTAAAAAAAAATCTAAAGTGATCGAAATTTTTCGACCTCATTTTTTAAAATTTAGATCAAATTTAAAAAAAACCTCTAAAATTTATTTATAAGAATTTAAGAAAAATTTTCTATATAAACATAAAATTTAAGTGTCTAGTTTAAATTAAGACGAACAAATTTATTCTACTTTACATAAAAAAAATTTAATTTTAATTTTTGTAACCAAACATTTTGATTCTTGTTTTGATGTTTCCACAAGAAAGCAAAAAAAAATACTTTCAAAAACGTCTGTCTGGATGATGTCTCCAAGTCGTAAAAATAGATTGATTCCAATAAAAGTAACAGACGTTGTAAAACTCCAATTTTAACTCCGCCATAATTTACTCCCCAGAAGGATTGTTCCATTTTATCATTTTTGCCGTCTTCGGTTCCAGACAATCTCGCGAGAGAAATAACTGGGACGTCTGCGAAAACTTTTCCGAGAGAGAGACGACTTCTTACGGGTCGACAATAAACGTTGTTATTGTCGTCACAACATTCATTCGATTCGTTTAAATTGCCATTTTCGTTCGCTTTTTCCCCGAACGTAACAATATCCCGAAATGGTATGTTAATTGGGAGTTGATTTTCAACCTTCATAAACGAACGATAATTTCCAAAGAAAAATTTTTCTTAATTGAACGGTAATGCACGTACTTTTAGGAAAATGTAATAAGAATGGACGTTAAGAACGATTTTAATTAATGACTTTTGAGTTTTTATTTTGCGACTCAATTAAAAGTTGTTTCGCATGCTAACGAATCTGACAAGTAACGTTGGTATTAATTCGGGTAATTGAGATTTACGTCGGGGTAAAAAATCCGGGATAAAATCGGGAAAAGGAAAGTTGGACGGTTTACAACCGACAAAAAAAAATTCAAGTTGAGTAATTGCCGGCTTTCAAAGCGGTTCGTTTAAGACGGAAAAACCGATGGAGTTACCTAGTAGAAGAATCTATTTCTCGTGTTCGACATTTTTCCTTCTTGTTTCATGTTTTTCTATGTGAAAAATCGCCGTTTGGCCATTTGTACAATTTCCCAGAATTTTTCCTTGTATTTAGTGTTTCTCCAACTAAAAATAATGACTATAATCTGTCTATGGATGTAAGTAGAAGATAAAAAGAAGACTTTAAAGACTTCAATTAAGTATAAGATAAAGATATTTGTAAACCTTTCTTTAGTTAGTCTTCTGTCAGGATGTTGATTCCAGTAATTCAAAAGTTTCTGATTCCAATGGGATTCAAATGAGCAAAAGACAGATTTATTCATCGGTTGAAGTTCGTTGGTATTACTTGGCAAGCATAAAAGTTCAATCTGCAACAATTCTGCCTTTTCAGCAATAGTCACATCAAGGTGATTTGATGCTCCATCAAAAATTAAAATTGTTGGAGGAGGAGACATAAATTGAAATGATCCAGCCATTTAAGAAACATCTCGGTTGTCATGCTGCCTTTTTGTGTCATCTGTACAATTGACTCTACTGGAAGTCCATCAGAAAAAGTAGGTTTTGATCTCTGCACTTTGAACAAAATCATCGGAGGTATAATATGGCCAAGCGCATTTGCACATACTACAATTGTAACATTTTCCCCATGTTTTGACCCTAAATCGGTTTCCAGATCCATAGTACGGTGGTTCGAATCTCGAATAATACATTTTAATTTCCTTTTTTTTATACAATATTCTAAATTTTTTTTATAACATGTTGATGTAATATTAAAATATTTTTAAAATAACATGAAATATTGTACTCAAAATAAAAAAGTTATTGTTCGAGATTCGAACCACCGTACTATGGATCTGGAAACGGATATATTTCCACTATGGCTATTGGGGGGTTGTAGGGGAAATGACAAATCATTGACATATAAGCCGATTGCAAACTTTAACACCAATTTTCTTGCGAACCGTTGAGTATTGCGCCCTAATATTTTATACATTTGTACTATGTATTAATATCTATCGATTGGTACCACTTTCGTTAAAATCGGTGAGGGGCAAGTCGTAAGGTCTCCTTGTAAGCACTGACCGTGTGTAAACGACTATCTTGTCTCGACTTAATTTGACAAACTATACTAAATTACTTGTCTCGTGTGAACTGAAAATTTACTCGACTGTATTAGTTTACTATACTAAACTAAAGTCGGTGCCATAAAGCAAGTCAGTAAACTTTGGGATGCTCGTATATCGAAAGTTTTCGTCGAAAAAAATCGGGGTAAAGACTGTCATGATCGGTGATCATTTCTTTGTAACATATCCAGCACTCAAAATCGTAGGTCCCGCGGTTCAGGAAATATCGCGAGTTAAATGAGAAAAGGACCGGTTTTTTGACCGTTCCGCGAAGAACGCAAACTTTGGAAATTTTTTTCTCGGAAACCGCCGAAGAAAAAAATTCGGGCCTTTTGTAGGATGTAGCCTCATCTGTTTACTATAACGTGGTATTTTTTTCTTTTTTAAAAATTCCGTCTATTTTCGCCAAAAAAATCCATTTCCGAAACAGTCGATCTCGAGAACCGCTGGTCGCATCTTAACGGGATTACCACCAGGTGATAGTGAAAAATTCAAACTATCTGAATTCCTACGAATATACTCATTTTTCGATTGTTAAATAATAATAAAAAATTATTTAAAGTAGCGCTTCTCCCTCCATACACTCGGGTTTTGGCCACGCCCTCGACGATTATGGAGCTAACTGGAACTAACAGAGCTTGTCAGACGGCTTTGGCCGTCTTTGTGATCGGATGGATGTCGCTCAGTTTTTATTTTGAATGAACTCGTACCACATTTTAATATAATATTTACACAATAAATTTAATTATATGATTATACGTGCAAAAACTGTCTTTCGCGTTCAAATTAGTTGTACGTGTATGTAGGAAGATTTCTCAAATTAAAACAAAAAAAAGGAAAAATATATATATCTTTATTTGTAATAATTCATTTAAATATGTTAATTAACAATAAAAAAGGTGAAAATGCCCACACCTTTGACAAAAGAAGAAAATGAAATGGTGATGAATGGTGAAAGGAAAAATATATATATCTTTATTTGTAATAATTCATTTAAATATGATAAAGCATTACTGTGCCTTTATAATTATTTTGGTGGAGGTTCTGGAATTGTGCGCCCTATAGGTGGTCCACTTTCAATTTTTTTTGCTACAATTTGTATTAATCCTGTGGTGGCTTGAATGGCGGTCGTAACGCCGGATGGGCCAGGACGCTCCTCAGCAGGACATTGTTCTTCATCACGATCTGAAGTAGATAAGTCAGGCCCTTCCTCTGCTGGACAAAAATATTCTGTGTTCTCATCACTATCGGATGAACTCTCCACGATGTCTGCCTTAAAAGCGACGGGAACATTGTCTAAGGCCTCATCAATTGTCTCTTCGTTTGTTCTGTATTTATTTTCAATTTTTATGACGTGGTTTACACAGTTTCGCCATATTTCCGGCGAAACTGTATCCATAGCTTCTTTTGCTAAATTGAGAACGTCTTTAATCTTAAATGTCTTGTTATTTTTGGCAATCTTATTTTTTATGTAAGCCCATATTAGCTCGATGGCATTGAATTCGCAATGGGCTACAGGAAGCCATAACAATTTGACTTCATCACCTCTTAATTCTCTCGTTATTGTCGTTAGTAGCATTACTTTTTCGTAAAAATGGAGTTTGGCGAGTTGTAAAAGCTGCGCTTTTGTAATTTTTCCGTCTGGAATTGCTGCATTCCTTTTTTTAGCCAATCTATTATAGCTTGTTTGGTCCAAGCGGATGTTGGATTTCTAAAATTAGGATCTATCATGGTATGATACGACGCTTCATCTATAACTATCACCGATCTTGCCGGGATCAATGAGAGTACGTGACGATACCACTCCTCGTAATGTCGTCTATTCATTTCGCTGTGATAATCGGTCTAAGCTTCTTATCACACCCTGCAAGGTTTCGTCGCAATCAATTTGTGGTCTACCAGGTGGTGGTTTGGGTGCTGATACGGTACCGGTCTGTTGGCATTTTGCAGTAATTCGATGTACTGTTCTTTCGCTCACTCCACAAGCTCTTGCTGTTCGAGACGTTACAAGCTCCACGCTCACAGTTCTTCGCCCATGTTCATCTCGTTCTTCAAAAAAATTACGTACTTTCATCACCATTTCTTTTTCTTCTTTTGTCAAAGGTCTGGGCATTTTCACCTTTTTTATTGTTAATTAACATATTTAAATGAATTATTACAAATAAAGATATATATATTTTTCCTTTTTTTTGTTTTAATTTGAGAAATCTTCCTACATACACGTACAACTAATTTGAACGCGAAAGACAGTTTTTGCACGTATAATCATATAATTAAATTTATTGTGTAAATACTATATTAAAATGTGGTACGAGTTCATTCAAAATAAAAACTGAGCGACATCCATCCGATCACAAAGACGGTCAAAGCCGTCTGACATGCTCTGTTAGTTCCAGTTAGCTCCATAATCGTCGAGGGCGTGGCCAAAACCCGAGTGTATGGAGGGAGAAGCGCTACTTTAAATAATTTTTTATTATTATTTAACAATCGAAAAATGAGTATATTCGTAGGAATTCAGATAGTTTGAATTTTTCACTATCACCTGGTGGTAATCCCGTTAAGATGCGACCAGCGGTTCTCGAGATCGACTGTTTCGGAAATCGATTTTTTTGGCGAAAATAGACGGAATTTTTAAAAAAGAAAAAAATACCACGTTATAGTAAACAGATGAGGCTACATCCTACAAAAGGCCCGAATTTTTTTCTTCGGCGGTTTCCGAGAAAAAAATTTCCAAAGTTTGCGTTCTTCGCGGAACGGTCAAAAAACCGGTCCTTTTCTCATTTAACTCGCGATATTTCCTGAACCGCGGGACCTACGATTTTGAGTGCTGGATATGTTACAAAGAAATGATCACCGATCATGACAGTCTTTACCCCGATTTTTTTCGACGAAAAATTTCGAAATACGAGCATCCCAAAGTTTACTGACTTGCTTTATGGCACCGACTTTAGTGGCTTCGTCTGAACCGGCCTTAAGAGATGGACTGTTCTAGATCCGTTCTCAGCTAGAACCTTTTGCTGATGATGAGTCTGAAGCCCTTTTCATCCATATTATAAATATTCCCTGGTTTGTATTTTAGGCCAGTTCTGTCCAAGAGGTTCTTCAACTTTTCAAAATAGTCATCAACAATGAAATGATTTGGTTTCTGTGCACGAGCTGGATTCAACTGCTGTGTTTTTCTCTCTGAAATATTAGGATGTCACCTAAAAAATGATCGGTACCATTCTTTCCCTGCTAATTGCTTCTCTTTGTAAAAATTTACGATTGACATTAAGTTGTTCACAAAATCTGTAAACACTACGGCGAACTACCTTAGCTGTAAGCGAAAATCCTCTTTGTGCAAACCTTATTATTTCCTCTACCAAGTCATTTTCTTGTTGTTCAGTTAAAATGGGTTTTGCACCCAGAACTCGTTTAGTTGAACCTGATTTCAAGTGGTTTCTTATGGTTCGACGATATATTTCAGTACCTTGTGATACAAATTCTTGGGAATAACCCAGTCGCAGAAGGTGCAGTGCTTCCTCCAACATTTTATCTGTCCATTTTGCTCTTATTCTAAGGTTTTTCTTTCCCATGTCTGTAAAAAGAAATCGCGATATGCGTAAAAAAAATTGGCTTATTACCTGTCTGTTAGTTGAAATCGTCCTGCGTATTAATGGAGTTGATCGCAAGAAAGATTTATTTTAATCCGCAATACAGCAGTATGGCCTGATAACCTGCATGGTCTTATTACGCGACAGTACCTTATATTAAAGACGGATTTGTGTGATAATTAAAATATGGTTGGTTAGTGGTTATGAATTCTAAAAATATCCAAATTTTGAGGTTGAGTTCCAAAAACACTTTAGCAAATTTGGATTAACTTTAAAAAATCGTCTAAAAATGATTTATAGGAATTGAGAAAAGATTTTTTATACAAATATATCATTGAATTAATAAAATATTTTATTTTATTTTCTACCCGTTTTGCTTATATAGCTATCTTCAAAAAAATATCTAGAATAAATCGTGCAAATCTTAGAATGTATGTACAAAAATCTTTCAAAAGTTTGAATCTAATACCAAAGTACGAAGTATTTTATTAATTTGAAACCAATTGACATAACATAGTCGTCGATGATCTTCTCAACAATATCATTCAAGATGTCGTAAAAGGAACCCAAATCAATAATCAATTTCAAAATTTATCTTCATTTCCAAATTTTAGCCAAACATAATCATGAATTTTGACTTGAAGCCTGAGAGAAGAGGTCTCGAAGGGTCAAATTGGGTTATCTTTTTAGAAACATTTCTAATGTACTGAAAAACAAACTCTGCAAATTTAACCATTACAGACTTTTTTCTTCTATTTTTTTTTTTTAAACTTAAATTAGTTGACAGAATGAAAGATGCCGTAAAAAGAACTCATTCATAAAAGAACTCTACAGCAAGAACATCGTTCACATTCAAGTAAAAAAAAAAATATATAAGCAACTTCCCTTCATTTCCAAATTATAGCAAAACATAATCAGGATAATAATTTTGACTTGAAAAAACCTGAGAGAAAAAGGTTTGGAAGAATCAAATTGGGTTATCCTTTTAGAAACATTTCTTATATACTAACAAACAAACTCTCCAAATTTGACCATTAGACTTTTTTTTTCTAGATTTTTTTGAATCATTTTAAATCAATTGACAATAATTAACAGAAATAATATCGTCTATATTCAAGTAAAGTAAAAGAAAAACATAAACAACTTCTCTTCAATTTTAAATAATAGCCGAATAAAATCGGATTGATAATTTTGAGACGCTTCTAGAAGATGAATAAATCCCATTTTTCAAAATAGCTATTTCAGTATCAAAGCAATAAAACCATGATTCAACTCTTGCGTAAATTAACCTATCTACTTTTAATTATAATCAACGAATTTGTTCTAATTATTATTCAAGAATTTAAAAAAATTCCTAAACTCACTGAAATTTTTTGACCAACTTTAACCTCACTTAATTAAATATTCTTCAAATTAAAAAAATCGTCTAACAATAAGATTTATTTATAGGAATTAAGAAAAGATTTTGTATACAAGTGTAAATTAAACCATCTAGTTTTAATTAAAATTGACAAATTTGTTCTAATTGTTACTCAAAAATTCACAAAGATTTCCAAACTTATCAAATTTTTTTCACCGATTCTAACCCCACTTTCTTTAAATTTGGATCAAGTTTAAAAAATGACCCAAAATTTATTTATAGAAACAAAGGGAAATTTTTTTTACAAGAACGTAGATTAAAGTGTCTATTTGTAATTAAAATCGACAAATTTGTTCTAATTCTTACCCAAAAATTTAAAAAAAATTTCAAAGTTATCGAAATTTTTTGACCGATTCTAACCTCATTTTTTTAAATTTGGCTCAAGTTTAAAAAATCGTCTAGAATTTATTTATAGGAATTAAGGAAAAATTTTTTACAAAAACGTAAATTAAAGTATCTATTTTTAATTAAAATAAACGAATTTATTCTAATTGTTACCCAAAAATTTAAAAAAATTTCCAAAGTTACTGAAATTTTTTGACCGATTCTAACCCCACTTTTTTAAATTTTGGTCAACTTTAAAAAATCGCCTAGAATTTATTTATAGGAATTAAGAAAAGATTTTTTGCAGAAATGTAAATAAAATTATTTATTTTTAATTAAAATCAACGAATTTATTCCAATTGTTACCCAAAAATTTAAAAAAATTTCCAGAGTTATCGAATTTTTTTAACCGATTTTAATCCCACTTTTTTTTTAATTTGGGTCAACTTTAAAAAATCGTCTAGAATTTATTTATAGGAATTAAGAAAAGATTTTTTACAAAAACGTAAATTAAGATGTCTATTTTTAATTAAAATTGATGAATTTGTTCTAATTATCACTCATGAATTTTAAAAAATTCCCAAACTTGGTAAACATTTTTGACATTTAAAAAAGTTTAACACAACAAACCTAACTTAAGAAAGAAACAATTTTAAAAGAAATAATTTCCAACTTTAAAGACAAAATAACTAGCTTAGCTTTATTTTTAGTATTTTTCTAAAAAAAAATTATTGTTTTTGGTTGAATTGATCAACATTTTGGTACCTTTGGTGGAAGCTTTATGAATTTAGTAAGTTTTTGGTGGAATTAAAAAAAAAATTGGTAAATTTTTGGTGGAATTTTTACAAATTTTGTAAGTTTTTTGGTGGAATTTTTAAAAATTCATTATTTTTGGTAGAATTATTAAAAATTTTAGTAACTTTGGTGGAATTTTTATGAATTTACTAAGTTTTTGATGGAATTTTCAAGGTTTTAGATAATTTTTAATGAAATTGTTTCTAATTTGATTGATTTTTTGTGGAATTTTAAAAGAATTTGAACATTTTGGTGGAATTTTTAAAAAATTTGGTAAGTTTTTGGTAAAATTGTTAAAAATGTTGACAATTTCGGTGTAATTTTTAGGATTTTTGTATGTTTTTGGTGGAATAAAAAAAATTCAGTAAGTTTTGGGTGTAGTTGTTAAATATTTTAATAGCTTTGGTGGAATTTTCGCGAATTTTATTCATTTCTGATGGAATTCAAAAAAAATCAGTGTTTTTGGTAAAATTCTTATGAATTTAGTAAGTTTTTGGTGGAATTTTTAAAAAAATCAGTATGTTTTTGGTGGAATTATCAAAAATTTTGATAACATTGGTGGAATTTTTGCGAATTTTATTCATTTCTGGTAGAATAAAAAAAATAGTGTTTTTGATAAAATTCTTATGAGATTAGTAAGTTTTTGGTGGAATTTTTGCAAATTATATTAATTTTTGGTGGAATTTTTAAAAAATTCAGTATATTTTTGGTGGAATTATCAAAAATTTTGATAACATTGATGGAATTTTTGCGAATTTTATTCATTTCTGGTGGAATAAAAAAATCAGTGTTTTTTTATGGAATTTTTACGAATTTAGTAAGTTTTTAGTGAAATTTTTCTACTTTTATTAATTTTTGGTGGAATTTTTAAAAAATTCAGTATGTTTTTGGTGGAATTATCAAAAATAATCAAGTATAAGAATTAAAAGAACATCTTAAAACTTTAATTAAGTATATTGAAGCTGGACTTAGATGATAAATAAAATCCGGTTGGTTAGTGATCGTGAATTCCCAAAGTACCCAAACTTGGAGGTTAAGTTCCAAGAATCGTTTCCGGACGAGAAATAATTCCCAAAGCCGAGGATCGCTGAGGAATTGACCTTTGATCCCGGACGGTTTAAGACTCGACCCGTTTAATTACTTCTACTTCCGCTAGTTTTCCAAAGTCGGAAACGTTTTAGTGAAACCGTAAAACGCGGGTTGTACCTCACCTTAGGTACTTTAATGGTGGATGATGGCGGTTGTCTCGAGCGATTTTCCGAAAACGGGGCGAAGTTTATTAGACGGGGGATTAAATTAAACGTCAATTTTCGTGTATAACTTAAAGGAAATGCAAAGTGATGTTAGAAAATGTAATTTACTAGCTGCGAGATTAACTACTGTGTATAAAGAGAAGAAATATAAATTAAATGCTTGGATGTAATAACACAGTGTCAATCATAACGCTAAAAGGATCATTTTAAATGACTAAATTACAAAAGATTTAGGAGATTTAGAAGATTTAAAAGATTTACGATTTACCAAGAGGACACTAATTTTTTCATAGACCAAAAACGTCTTTTTTCCGCTAACGACTTCATCCCTCTGCGGGTTGAATTTATGGTACATATCAACTAGCTTTCGCCTGCACCTCTTCATCGCCGCCGAGTGGTTATAATAAATGCGATTACGGCGCCGTTAATTTTTTGCCGGCGACAGAAAGTGAATTAAGGGCCATAAATTATACTTTAGCGCCGCTCGTTTCGGTATATTTCAACAAGGTCGTTGTAGCAGCCGCCCCCCGACCGCAATTTTCGCCAGACGTCGACTGCGTCGCGACGCCCCCTTCAACCCCCAACCTCCGCCGCCGCCGCCGCCGGATGCCCATTCCAACACGGTCTACTCCAGATTATCGTTTACGTACCTGTCTACCAGAAGCTTCCAAGAGAAAATGTACTTCTAGTTGAAATGAAACGACTATTTAAATTGTTTCAGCACTTACAATCAGAAAAGACAATTTTAAAAAATTCATATCTCAGAAACTAATTATTTTTAAAACTTGAAATTTTATCAAAGTTTAGATTAAAACTTAATCTTTATTTTCACTAAAAGTGAATTTTCTCCGACTTTTACTTTTTTCCTCAGAAAGAAAAACCTAACCTAACTTCATTTACATTTTCGTTAAAATTTGACAATTTTTAAAAATTCATACAGGCTTTATTTATAGGAATAGAAACATGATTCTTGTATTAAATTAAATCTAAAACATTCTATTTTAATATAAAAAAGACGGATTATCTCTAATTAGTTCAAAAAAAATTTAAAAAATTCTCAAAGATGGGAATGTTTTTTGATATAACCCAACTTTTTAAAATTTTAGTAAACTTTAAAAAATCGTACAGACTTTATTTATAGGAATAAAAACATGGTTCTTGTATTAAATTAAATGTAAAACATTCTAGTTTGATCTAAAAAAGACGGATTTTCTCTAATTAGTACCAAAAAAATTAAAAAAATTCTTAAAGATGGGAATGTTTATTGACATAACCCAACTTTTCAAAATTTTAGTAAATTTTAAAAAATCGTACAGACTTTATTTATAGGAATAGACACATGATTCTTGTATTAAACTAAATCTACAACATTCTAGTTTCGTCTAAAAAAGACGGATTTTCTCTAATTAGTACCAAAAAAATTAAAAAAATTCTTAAAAATAAAAATGTTTATCGACATAACCCAACTTTTCGAAAATTTAGTACACTTTAAAAAAATCGTACAGACTTTATTTATAGGAATAAGAACCTGATTCTTGTATTAAACTAAATCTAAAACATTCTAGTTTAGTCTAAAAAAGACGGATTTTCTCTAATTAGTACCAAAAAAATTAAAAAAATTCTTAAAGATGGGAATGTTTATCGACATAACCCAACTTTTCGAAAATTTAATAAATTTAAAAAAATCGTACAGACTTTATTTATAGGAATAAAAACATGATTCTTGTATTAAACTAAATCTAAAACATTCTAGTTTTATCTAAAATAGACGGATTTTCTCTAATTAGTACCAAAAAAATTTAAAAAAATTTAAAAGATGGGAATATTTATTGACACAACCCAACTCTTTAAAATTTTAGTAAATTTTAAAAAATCATACAGACTTTATTTATAGGAATAAAAACATGATTCTTGTATTAAACTAAATCTAAAACATTTTAGTTTAGTCTAAAGAAGACGGATTTTCTCTAATTAGTACCAAAAAAATTAAAAAAATTCTTAAAGATAGGAATGTTTATCGACATAACCCAACTTTTCGAAAATTTAATAAATTTAAAAAAATCGTACAGACTTTATTTATAGGAATAAAAGCATGATTCTTATATTAAATTAAATCTAAAACATTCTATTTTAATCTAAAAAAGGCTGATTTTCTCTAATTAGTACCAAAGAAAATAAAAAAATTCTTAAAGATAGGAATGTTTATCGACATAACCCAACTTTTCGAAAATTTAATAAATTTAAAAAAATCGTACAGACTTTATTTATAGGAATAAAAACATGATTCTTGTATTAAACTAAATCTAAAACATTCTAGTTTAGTCTAAAAAAGACGGATTTTCTCTAAGTAGTACCAAACAAATTAAAAAAATTCTTAAAGATAAGAATGTTTATCGACATAACCCAACTTTTCGAAAATTTAATAAATTTTAAAAAATCGCACAGACTTTATTTATAAGCATAAAAACGTCATTCTTGTATTAAACTAAATCTAAAACATTCTAGTTTAGTCTAAAAAAGACGGATTTTCTCTAATTAGTACCAAAAAAATTAAAAAAATTCTTAAAGATAAGAATGTTTATCGACATAACCCAACTTTTCGAAAACTTAATAAATTTAAAAAAATCGTACAGACTTTATTTATAGGAATAAAAACATGATTCTTGTATTAAATTAAATCAAAAACATTTTGTTTTAATCTAAAAACAAACAGATTTTCTCTAATTAGTACCAAAAAAATTAAAAAAATTCTTAAAGATGGGAACGTTTATTGACATAACCTAATTTTTCGAAAATTTTGTGAATTTAAAAAAATCGCACAGACTTTATTTATAGGAATAAAAACATGGTTCTTGTACTAAATTAAATCTAAAACATTCTATTTTAATCTGAAAAAGACCGATTTTTGCTAATTATTATCAAAAAAATTTAAAAAATTCTTAAATATGGGAATGTTTATTGGCTTCAAACTGATTTTTTTTATTACATTAAAATTTGACGTTTAGAAGTTAAAACTTTAATATATACATGTATAATAAATAAGAGTTTTGGAGGAATTTCTTTTAAAATATGAGATATAGTTATGGAAATGCAAGCTGGTTCCCCCTTGAAACCAATTTCCTGGCTAGACTGGGGTTGTCTGTGTATCGACACGTAGCTGGAGCGTCTGGTAATTGGTGCCTCCGGTGACGGCGCGATGTTACGCTGCATTTAACACGTTGATTCCTTCGTAACGAACGAGAAATTGCGTATCGACTGCTCCCGTATCTTCGGTACTCGCGCATTTTATACGGTATTTGCGTGCCGGGGAAATCGTCGAGGTGATTTCAAAGTAATAAACCGTGAGAAGTACAGATTAGGTTCGCGGAATGGAATTTGTTTGTCGAAGTAATTGCGTGTTAGTTTAATTTATGTCTCCATCTGGGGGTAATTTAAAAGGTTGTATTTCCTCTTGATACAACATTAGTAATTTAAGTTTAAAAAATCGTCTAAAATTTAGTTATAGAAATAGAAGAAAAAATTTTTTACAAAAACGTAAATTAAAGTGTCTATTTTTAATTAAAATCGACGAATTCATCCCAATTGTTACTCAAAAATTTAAAAAAAAATCCAATGTTATCGAAATTTTTTGACCGATTCTAACCCCACTTTTTTAAAATTGGGTCAAGTTTAAAAAATCGTCTAAAATTTATTTGTAGGAATTAAGGAAAGATCTTTTACACCAACGTAAATTAAAATGTCTAGTTTTAGGCCAAATTAATAAATTTGTCCTAATTGTTACCTAAAAATTTTAAAAAATTTCTAAATTCACTGAAATTTTTTGACCGATTTTTAACCTAACTTTTTTAAATTTGGGTAAAGTTTAAAAAATCGTCTAAAGTTTATTTATAGGAATTAAGAAAAAATTTTTCACGAAAATGTAAACTAAAGTGTCTATTTTTAATTAAAATCGACCGATTTGTTCTAATTGTTACCCAAAAATTTAAAAAAATTTTCAAAGTTACCGAAATATTTTGACCGATTCTAACCCCATTTTTTGAAATTTGACCCAAGTTTAAAAAATTGTATAAAATGTATTTATAGGAATTAAGAAAAGATTTTTTCACGAAAATGTAAATTAAAGTGTCTATTTTTAATTAATATCAACGGATTTGTTCTAATTGTTACCCAAGAATTTTAAAAAATTTTCAAAGTTACCCAAATTTTTTGATCGATTCTAACTAACCCCACTTTTTTAAATTTGAGTCAAGTTTAAAAAATCGTCTAAAATTTATTTATAGGAATTAAGAAAAAATTTTTTAGAAAAACGTAAATTAAAGTGTCTATTTTTAATTAAAATCGACGAAATTATTCTACTTGTTACTCAAAAATTTAAAACAATTTTCAAAGTTATCGAATTTTTTTGACTGATTCTAACCCCACTTTTTAAAATTTGGCTCAAGTTTAAAAAATCGTCTAAAATTTATTTATAGGAATTGAGGAAAGTTTTTTTTACGAAAACGTAAATTAAACTGTACATTTTTAATTAAAATCTACGAATTTGTTCCAATTGTTACCCAAAAATTTTAAAAAATTCCCAAAGTCATCGACGATTTTTTGCCCGAACCTAAGAAAATTTGAACAAATTTGAAAAATCGTACTGAGCTTATTTAAGAAAATTTTAAAAAGGTTTTTTAAATAGAAATACATGAACATATCTATTCTATGTTAAACAGATCAAATTTACTGTAGTTGTTTCCGAAAAAATTAAAAAAATTCCCAAAGTCATCAATGATTTTTGACCAAATTCAATATAACCTGAAAATTTAAAAAAATCGCAATGAGCTTATTTATGCAAATTTTGAAAAGATTTTTGGAATAGGAATACATTAAAGTATCTATTTTATGTTAAACAAATCAAATTTACTGTAGCTGTTTCCAAAATAATAAAAAAAAAATCCAGAGTCGTCGATAATTTTCGTCCGAATTTAGTATAACTTGAAAAATTTTGAAAAATCGCTCAGAGTTTATTTATGAACATTTTTAAAAGATTTTTAAAATAGGAATATATTAAAGTATCTATTTTACATAAAACAAATCAAATTAATTATAGCTGTTCCTAAAAAAAATCCCAAAATAATCGACAATTTTTGCCCAAACTAAACATAACTTGAACAAATTTAAAAAATCGTGCTGAGTTTATTTATGAAAATTTTTAAAAGATTTTTTAAATAGAAATACATTAAAGCATCTATTTTATGTTAAATAAATCAAATTCATAGTAACTGTTCTCAGAAAACATAAAAAAATTGCCAAAGTCACCGATGATTTTCGCCCGAATTCAATATAACTTGAACAAATTTGAAAAATTATGCTGAGCTTATTTATGAAAATTTTGAAAAGATTTTTTATATAGAAATACATTAAAGTATCTATTTTATGCAATACAAACCAAATTTACTGTAACTGTTCCCAAAAAAATTTAAAAAATTCGCAAAGTCATCGATGATTTTTTCCCAAATTCAACAAAATTTGAACAAATTTGAAAAATCTCATTGAGTTTATTTATGAAAATTTTGAAAAGACTTTTTGAATAGAAATAGGTCAAAGTATCTATTTTATGTTAAACATATCAAATTAATTGTAGTTGTTCCCAAAAAAATTTTACGAATTCCCAAAGTCATCGATAATTTTTGCCTGAACAAAAAAACACTTTCTTCGTGTTCACTTTCTCTTTCATCACTCTCGTAATGAGGTATTTCATTCATTTTTAATCTAAAGGTGAGTGTTTAGTATTTTTTACTGAGCAATAACGTATAAAAATACTGAGAATTTAAATGCGATCCTTTAAAAAATCGCCTAAAATTTATTTATAGGTATTAAGGAAAGATTTTTTACACCAACGTAAATTAGAATGTCTAGTTTTAGGCCAAATTAATAAATTTGTCCTAATTGTTACCTAAAAATTTTAAAAAATTTCTAAATTCACTGAAATTTTTTGACTGATTTTTAACCTAACTTTTTAAATTTGGGTCAACTTTAAAAAATCGTCTAAAATTTATTTATAGGAATTAAGGAAAGATTTTTCACGAAAATGTAAATTAAAGTGTCTATTTTTAATTAACATCAACAAATTTGTTTTAATTGTTACCCAAAAATTTTAAAATAATTTCAAGGTTATCGAAATTTTTTGACCGATTCTAACTCCACTTTTTAAAATTAGGGTCAATTTTAAAAAATCGTCTAAAATTTATTTATAGGAATTAAGAAAAGATTTTTTTACTAAAACGTAAACTAAAGTGTCTATTTTAAACCAAAATAATCGAATTTGTTCTAATTGTTACCCAAAAATTGAAAAAAATTTCCAAAGTTTTCGAAATTTTTTAACCGATTTTAACCCCACTTTTTTTAAATTTGAGTCAACTTTAAAAAATCGTCTAAAATTTGTTTATAAGAATTAAGAAAAGATTTTTTCACGAAAATGTAAATTAAAGTGTCTATTTTTAATTAAGATTAACGAATTTGTCCTAATTGTTACCAAAAAAATTAAAAGAATTCCCAAAGTTGGTAAAAATATTTCACAATTAAAACTTTATTTTTAACCAGATTATTGCCTTCACCATCTAAACGTCCGGGGTTAAATTTTATCCAAAAACCTAAAATTTACCCCCAGGTATTTTAATTAGCACACCGCAGTGGGGGCGACACTTCCGCTATTACCCCTAATTACACAGGTATCACAAAGAAACCCGCCGCCTTCCAGCCTTTTTTCCCCTTTGCTCATCGCAACAACCAACGAACCCCCTTTTTTCCCGCCGGTCTTCTTCTATCCATTAATTAAACGTCAACATGGAACCGACCGGGGAAGCTCCTCCGTTCGGAGCTTTTCCCCTCGCGTGTCTCGACGTTTCACAAAGTGGGTCAAGAGAGCCTCTTCGTGATGTCGTCGCTTCCCGCTCAAATCAAAGACAGACGTTACGACGTTTTCGGGCGACATTGTCTCGCGAAGTTCTTTGATACTATTTCCATCGGCGGACGCGGGGTTCCGGCGTCGCCGTCGGCTAAATCCCGGCTGAATGTTATCTTAATAGAGCACTTCATCTTGCGCTTTGTGCGGGAAAAGCTTTCCTCTGTCAGCCGGTACGCTCCCGCCTCACTCGGAATAATAAAGCTTTGCCGGGGTGTTGCTGAAATGATCATTAAGAGACGCGGGAAATATATATATGTGCTTACCAGGTCGAAATGAAACCCAGTTTACTTGAAAAATAAAGAGGAAAAGAAAAAAAGGAAAATTTAAGTCGAGATAATTGACTGGAAAAGACGTTTAAATTTGGCGGAGGAGCCAGGATGCGTAAATTAGGTAAAACGAAATAACTCTCTGGATGGCTTTGTAATCCTACGTCCTGTGACGTAATTAGCACGACGCCTCGGCAAGGATTTACATGCAAAATGAATTCGAAGAGGCAGCTAGGGAACAAGGACAAAATTTTCCACGACGGAGGGAAATGTAAGCCTTTTAAAGGGTTTTACTTTATGTAAAGCAAAATATAATGAGAACTTATATACAGGAGGTTTTTGAAATGCGTGTATAACGTACAATCTCACATTTCTTGGTTCGATCTGGTTTTCTTGAATGTTAAGAACGTTAAAAAATTTCAATTAATGATATTTAGCACATTTTCTCTTCTCAGGGAAAAACTAAAAATCCTAGAAAATTCATCTTTGGTAAAAAGAAAGATTAGATTTTAATCTAAATTCTCACCAAATTTCAAATCTCATTAGTAATTAGTTTTTGAGATATGAATTTTTAAAAATGATTCTTTAACCTCAAAAATTTTTTCTCAACTTTGAAAATTCTTTCAATTTTTTTGATGTCACTTGGGATAAAACGGTCTTTTTTAATTAAAATTAGAATGTTTTAAGTTTCATTTAGAAAAAAAATCAAATCGAAATCTTTAAAAATGAATTTTTGATGAATTTTTAAAGTTTATTTTCTTAAATTAAAAAAGTGTCAAAATTTTTTTCCAACTTTGAAAATTTTTTTAATTTTTTTGACAACACTTGGAATAAAACGGTCTCTTTTAATTAAAATTAGAATGTTTTAAGTTTCATTTAGAAAAAAAATAAAATCAAAATGTTAAGAAATGAATTTTTGATGAATTTTTTAAAAAAGTTGTTAATTTTCTAACCTAAAAAAATTTTTACCAACTTTGAAAATTTTTTTAATTTTTTTGGTATCACTTAGAATAAAACAGTCTTTTTGAATTAAAATTAGAATGCTTTAAGTTTCATAAAAAAAAATCAAATCAAAATCTTAAAAAATGAATTTTCGATGAATTTTTAAAAAATTGTTAATTTTCTAACCTAAAAAAAATTTTTCCAACCTTGAAAATTTTTTAAATTTTTTTGACAAGACTTGGAGAAAAACGGTCTTTTTTAATTAAAACTAGAATGATTTAAGTTTCATTTAGAAACAAAAACAAAACGAAATCTTTAAAAATGAATTTTTGGTGAATTTTTTAAGAAATGATTAATTTTCTAACCTAAAAAAATTTTTACCAACTTTGAAAATGTTTTCAATTTTTTTGGCAACACTTGGAATTAAACGGTCTTTTTTAATTAAAATTAGAATATTTTAAGTTTCATTTAGAAAAAAAACCAAAACAAAATCTTTAAAAATGAATTTTTGATGAATTTTTAAAGTTAATTTTTTTAAGTTAAGAAAGTGTCAACATTTTTTTCCAACTTTGAAAATTTTTTCAAACTTTTTGACAACACTTGGAATAAAACGGTCTTTTTTAATTAAAATTAGAATGTTTTAAGTTTCATTTAGAAAAAAAATCAAATCAAAATCTTTAAAAATGAATTTTTGATGAATTTTTAAAGTTAATTTTTTTAAGTTACAAAAGTGTCAAAATTTTTTTCCAACTTTGAAAATTTTTTCAAACTTTTTGACAACACTTGGAATAAAACGGTCTTTTTTAATTAAAATTAAAATGTTTTAGGTTTCATTTAGAAAAGAAATCAAATCAGAATCTTTAAAAGTGAATTTTTGGTGAATTTTTTAAAAAATTGTTAATTTTCTAACCTAAAAAAATTTTTTCTAATTTTGAAATTTTTTTTAATTTTTTTGATATCACTTAGAATAAAACAGTCTTTTTTAATTAAAATTAGAATGTTTTAAGTTTCATTTAGAAAAAGAATCGAATCGAAATCTTTAAAAATCAATTTTTTATGAATTTTTAAAGTTAATTTTCTTGAGTTAGAAAAGTGTCAAAAGTATTTACCAACTTTGAAAATTTTTTTAATATTTTTGAAAACCTTTGGAATAAAACGATATTTTTTAATTAAAATTAGAATGTTTTAAGTTTCAATTAGAAAAAAAATCAAATCAAAATCTTTAAAAATGAATTTTTGATGAATTTTTGAAGTTGATCTTAAATTAGAAAAGTGTTAAAAATATTTACCAACTTTGAAATTTTTTCTTAATTTTTTGACAACACTTGGAATAAAACGGTCTTTTTTAATTTAAATTAGAGTATTTTAAGTTTCATTTAGAAAAAGGATCAAATTAAAATCTTTAAAAATGATTTTTTAATGAATTTTTAAAGTTGATCTTAAGTTAGAAAAGTGTTAAAAATATTTACCAACTTTGAAATTTTTTTAAATTTTTTTGACAACACTTGGAACAAAACGGTGTTTTTTCATTAAAATTAAAATGATTTAAGTTTCATTTAGAAAAAAAATCAAATCAAAATCTTAAAAAATGAATTTTTTATGAATTTTTAAAGTTAATTTTCTGAAGTTAAAAAGTGTCAAAAGTGTTTACCAACTTTGAAAATTTTTTTAATTTTTTTGGCAACACTTGCAATAAAACGCCCTTTTTTAATTAAAATTAGAATGTTTTAAGTTTCATTTAGAAAAAGAATCAAATCGAAATCTTTAAAAATGAATTTTTGATGAATTTTTAAAGTTAATTTTCTTAAGTTAGAAAAGTGTCAACATTTTTTCCAACTTTAAAATTTTTTTTAATTTTTTTGACAACACTTGTAATAAAACGTCCTTTTTTAATTAAAATTAGGATGTTTTAAGTTTCATTTAGAAAAAAAATGAAATCAAAATGTTAAAAAATGAATTTTTCATGAATTTTTTAAAAAATTGTTAATTTTCTAACCTAAAAAATTTTTTTCCATCTTTGAAATTTTTTTTCATTTTTTTGACAACACTTGGAATAAAACGGTCTTTTTTAGTTAAAATTAGAATATTTTATGTTTCATTTAGAAAAAAATCAAATCAAAATCTTTAAAAATCAATTTTTGATGAATTTTTAAAGTTGATCGATTAAAAAAACAAAATTTTTTTTGGTAAAAAATGATGGAGTAAACCCAAAAAAAGAAAAACTTTTTCCTCTTAACACTAGAACGAGTTGGCAAACATTATTTTACAATTTTCATCGGGCGAGTTAAAAACCACTTAGCGTTCTCGGGGTTCCGAAGTGCAGTAAAAACACTCTTCCTTGATGCCGTCAGCGTTGGTGAAAGCGTCGTCTTCGTCAGGGTTGAAGACGATTGGAACTCCCGGAAAAGCAGGGGTCGCAATTGCGGCCGATCAAACATTTACATTTAGGCACTAGCGGCGCTGGTGTTCCCGACCCACTTCCCCAGACAAATATTTAACCCGCACAATCTACTCTAGATTCGATATCGAGGCGCGCCGATTCTTACGGTCAGATGTGAAGCGCCCCTTTCGCCCACAAAACGTTACGTTACCGATGTACACCGTGTCTTTGAATAATACATATTATGGAAAGTGGAACGCTAGTATGGAAATGATTCCGCCGCGATTAGAATACCCAATGTTTTCATTTTGGATAAATCTTAATAAATCTCTATCGTTATTCTAATTTGGACTCGAGGATTAATGGAAAGCGCACAGATCCAGATGCATCCGGTATTAATTACATATCTCCCCGGAAGTGGGAATTTGCATCCGTCCATTAATCCATAATCTTGAGTATGAGTAATGAACGCCCTGGTCGTAATCCATTTAAAACATTGCGCCGGCGGCGGCGTCGGCGTCGCGACGCTACTGCAGCTATATTCGAAATAATTATTCGGGGCGGGAAATTCGGGATCAGGTGCGCCAACCGCTCCGCCCCCGTGGTTTTGATTTATCCCCCAAGGTTTTGTTCGCCGGAGGTTTCCAGAAAGGGCCGCTAAGCTCCGGGTCTTTGTTGCCAGGAAAATTTTTGTCTACGAAATACGGAATTCCATTAACGATTGCTCGGGTTGGAAAGAGAGCGAAAGGGGTCGAAAGGGGGCGAAAGGGGAAAAGGGAAAGCGCCTTTCGTTTCGTTGCCTACCGTTTCCATAGTTTCCATGGTTCGAAAAGACGTCGACGAGACGTCGTGCTTAGGGGAATTTAGTGAAGTGCGAATTGTATGGTTGAATGTATTAAATTTTAAGCGGATGTGAAGTGGTAACAATGTAAACGGTTTAGAAAATAAACGGTATAAAAAATTAAAAAAAAATTCTTAAACTTGGTAAAAATTTTTGACAGTTAACTAACCCAATTTTTTTTAAAAAAATTGACCGTCTTTAAAAAATCGTACAGACTTTATTTATTAATATTAAGAAATGATTTTCATTTTAAATGAAAGATAAAACATACTAGTTTTAATTTTAAAAAAACGATTTATTCTAAATATTACCAAAAAATTTAAAAAAATTTTCAAAGTTGATAAAAATTTTTGACAGTTGACTAACCCAACTTTTTTAAAAATTGATCATCTTTAAAAAATCCCCCAGAGTTTATTTATTAATATTAAGAGATGATTTTTGTCTTAAATGAAAGATAAAACATTCTAGTTTTAATTAAAGAAGATCGATTTATTCTAAATATTACCAAAAAATTTAAAAAAATGTTCAACGTTAATAAAAATTTTTACAGTTAACTGACCCAACTTTTCTTAAAAATTTCACCAAATTTAAAAAATCCGCCAGAGTTTATTTGTGAAGATTAAGAAATGATTTTTTTTAATGAAAGATAAAACATTCTAGTTTTAATTAAAAAAGACCGAATTATTCTAAATATTATCAAAAAAATTTCAAAGTTGATAAAAATTTTTGACAGTTAACTAACCCAACTTTTTAAAAAAATTTACCATTTTTTAAAAATCCCCCAGACTTTATTTATTAATATTAAGAAATGATTTTTGTTTTAAATGAAAGATAAAACATTCCAGTTTTAATTAAAAAAGATCGATTTATTTTAAATATTACCAAAAAATTAAAAAAAAATTTCAAAGTTGGTAAAAATTTTTGACAGATAACTAACCCAACTTTAAAAAAAAATTGACCATCTTTAAAAAATCCCCCAGACTTTATTTATTAATATTAAGAAAAGATTTTTATTTCAAATGAAAGATAAAACATTCTAGTTTTAATTAAAAAAGACCGATTTATTCTAAATATTACCAAAAAATTTAAAACAATTTTCAAAGTTGGTAAAAATTTTTGACAGTTAACTAATCCAACTTTTTTAAAAAATTTGACCGACTTTAAAAAATCCCCCAGGCTTTATTTATTAATATTAAGAAATGCATTTATTTTAAATGAAAGATAAAACATTCCAGTTTTAAATAAAAAAGACCGATTTATTCTAAATATTACCAAAAAATTTTAAACAAATTTCAAAGTTGGTAAAGATTTTTGACAGTTAACTAACCCAACTTTATTAAAAAAATTGACCACCTTTAAAAAATCCCCCAGAGTTTATTTATTGAGATCAAGAAATAATTTTTGTTTTAAATGAAAGATAAAACATTCTACTTTTAATTAAAAAAGACCGATTTATTCTAAATATTACCAAAAAATTTGAAAAAATTTTCAAAGTTTGTAAAAATTTTTGACAGTTAACTAACCCAACTTTTTTAAAAAAATTAACCATTTTTAAAAAATCCCCCATACTTTATTTATTAATATTAAGAAATGATTTTTGTTTTAAATGAAAGATAAAACATTCTAGTTTTAATTAAAAAAGACCGATTTATTCAAAATATTACCAAAAAATTTAAAAAAATTTTCAAACTTGGGAAAAATTTTTGACAATTAACTAACCCAACTTTTTTAAAAAATTAACCATCTTTAAAAAATCCCTCAGAGTTTATTTATTGAGATTAAGAAATGATTTTTATTTTAAATGAAAGATAAAACATTCTAGTTTTAATTAAAAAAGACCGATTTATTCTAAATATTACCAAAAAATTTAAAAAAAATTTCATAGTTGGTAAAAATTTTTGACACTTAACTAATCCAACTTTTTTAAAAAAATTGATCAAATTTAAAAAATCCCCCAGAGTTTATTTATTGAGATTAAGAAATGATTTTTGTTTTAAATGAAAGATAAAACATTCTAGTTTTAAATAAAAAAGACCGATTTATTCTAAATATTACCAAAAAAAATTAAAAAATTTTCAAAGTTAGTAAAGATTTTTTACAGTTAACTAACCCAACTTTTTTAAAAAATTGACCAAATTTAAAAAATCCCCCAGACTTTATTTATTAATATTAAGAATTGATTTTTGTTTTAAATGAAAGATAAAACATTCTAGTTTTAATTAAAAAAGACCGATTTATTCTAAATGTTACCAAAAGATTTAAAAAAATTTTCAAAGTGATTAAAAATTTTTGACAGTTAACTAACCCAACTTTTTTTAAAAAATTGACCATCTTTAAAAAATCCCCCAGACTTTATTTATTAATATTAAGAAAAGATTTTTATTTCAAATGAAAGATAAAACATTCTAGTTTTAATTAAAAAGGACCGATTCATTCTAAATATTACCAAAAAATTAAAAAAAATTTTCAAAGTTCGTAAAAATTTTTGACAGTTAACTAACCCAACTTTTTTTAAAAAATTAACCCTCTTTAAAAAATCCCTCAGAGTTTATTTATTGAGATTAAGAAATGATTTTTGTTTTAAATGAAAGATAAAACATTCTAGTTTTAATTAAAAAAGACCGATTTATTCTAAATATTACCAAAAAATTAATTTTTTTTTTAATGTCGATAAAATGTTGGATAAATGACATCCTTTATATATTTCATATCTAATAAAAGAAAAGAAATCAAAAGTTTTCGGGAAATTAATTTCCGTCAATTCTTAACCCAATCTGAACAAGTTAAGACTTGAAACGTTCGATTCCCCAAAGAAACCAAAGCCTACAACAGCCACTTCCAACCTCTTCGGGGAAAACTCTTGTTACTTGAACTTTAAGACAACTTTTAATTGCGTTTCATTGCCACCTAATTGCCCGCACGAAACAATCAAAAGTGGAGAGTCGTCTTCAACAATTATCTACTGTATCAACTTAAAACCAAGTTATGAAATTGTTCAAACTCCAAGACATCTTCAGTTCAAGAAGGTATTCACATTCCCTCTTTATATTTCCTCTTATTGTTATTTTCTTTATAACTAGTTACGTAATAATGAGAAATAAAACCTAGCTACTGAAAGCCGAGGGGTATTTGCTTTTCCCAAAAAAAAAAGAGATTTCAACCCCAGCTTGTTACGGGACCTTTTGAAATATTCAAGGGCAGTTTTCAAGGCGTTTTTGTGGTCGGTCTTTTCATCTCTCAGTCCCCATTCCTTCCGGATGGTCTCTCACAGAATGCTTTTTAAGGGCTCAAACAACTATTTCTTTTTTACAACTGTAAAGTAGCTTCTTTTCTGATATAAAACCAGCTAACAATTTATATAATTAAAAGATTGAGATTTAAAGTAGTTTTTTTTTATATTTGAGTTAAATAATTTTCTTTTTGTTATAGAGGCAATGGCTAGAGCTGGTATGGCATTAAGAAGGGGAACTAGTCACACAAACACTGAGTAAGTAATATACAAAAATATAAAGAAAAAAAAACGGAAGTAACTATAAAAAAGTATGAAAACGTGCCAATAATGTAGACGGTACAGTTTCATACGAGGCGGCTCAATAAAATTTTATGGTGGTAACAGCGATACGGATTTGGCAAGACCCCAACCGCCTTCGGGGTTCTGAAAAGTAGCCGTTGAGTAGCTTTGAAACCGTATTACCGCTACATTTACAATGAATTATATCAAATCGATATAAAGTTAAAGATGTCTTTTACGATTATGATCATCTAAAAAAAAAGGATGGGATTGGAAATAAAATTAAGCTTACAAATTTATTATATTATGATATGTTCAGTCAAAATTGATTGCCCTTTTTAAATTTTTTTTAAATTTTATGATGTTAATTGGAAGAAAATTGACATTTATGATCGAAAATAGAATCTTTAAGTTTTGATATAACATAAAAATCATTTCTTGATCTTTAAAAATAAACTCTGTGCGATTTTTTAAAGTTGATCGGTTTTTTAAAAAAGTTAAGTTAGTTAAATGTCAAAAATTTTTACCAACTTTGAAAATTTTTTAAAATTTTTCGGTAATATTTAGAACAAATCAGTCTTTTTTAGTTAAAACTAGAATGTTTTATCTTTCATTTAAAATAAGAATCATTTCTTAATATTAATAAATAAACTCTGGGGCTTTTTTTAAAAATAGTCAATTTTTTAAAAGTTGGGTTAGTTAACTGTCAAAAATTTTTATCAACTTTGAAAATTTTCTAAAATTTTTTGATAATATTTAGAATAAATCGGTCTTTTTTAATTAAAACTAGAATATTTTATCTTTCCTTTAAAACAAAAATCATTTCTTAATATTAATAAGTAAAGTCTGGGGGATTTTTTAAAGATGGTCAATTTTTTAAAAAAAGTTGGGTTAGTTAACTGTCAAAAGTTTTTACCAACTTTGAAAAATTTTTTAAATTTTTTGGTAATATTTAGAATAAGTCGGTCTTTTTAAATTAAAACTAGAATGTTTTATCTTTCATTTAAAACAAAAATCGTGTCTTAATCTCAATAAATTAAGTCTGGGGGATTTTTTAAATTTGGTCAAATTTTTTAAAAAGTTAGGTTAGTTAACTGTCAAAATCTTTTATCAACCTTAAGATTTTTTTTTTAATCTTTCTGTAACAATTAGAACCAAGCCGTCAATTTTAGTTAAAAATATATAGTTTAATCTACATTTGTGTAAGAAATGTTTTCTCAATTCTTATAAATAAATTTTAGACGATTTTCTAAAGTTAGTCCAAATTTAATAAAATGAGATTAAAACCAGCCAAAAAACTTTAGTGGCTTTGGAAATTTTTTTAAATTTTTTGATGATAATTGGAAGAAATTTGACATTTGTAATTAAAAATAGAATCTTTAAGTTTTAATATAATATAAGAATCATTTCTTAATCTTCAAAAATAAACTCTGTACGATTTTTTAAGTGGATCAAATTTTTAAAAAAAGTTAGGTTAGTTAACTGTCAAAAATTTTTACCAAGTTTAGAATTTTTCTTTATTTTTTTGATAACAATCAGAACAAATTTGACTTTTTAGATACAAAATAGAATCTTTTAACTTTATTTTGTTACATTTACAATTCCTTAATATTGATAAATAAAGTCAGGACGATTTTTTAAAATTTACTATAAATAGGTAGTAAACTTTATTAAAAATTCATTGTAATTTCGATTAGTTTTTCAAAATTAGATAAAATTAGACAAAATTCGTTTAAAATGTGTCATATTTCTTGTAAATGTGTCAAGATTTGTTAAGAATTGATTCTTATTTATCAAAAATTCGTCGTAATTCGTGTTACTTTTACAAAATTTGTTGAAATTCGACCAAATTTATCAATAATTCATTATAATTCGTATTATTTTATCAAAATTCATCAAAATTCTTATAAATTTCTTAAAAATTGACCCTTATTTATCAAAAGTTCGTTGTAATTTGTATTATTATTACAAAATTCGTTCAAATTCAACCGATTTTGTTTAAAATTCGTCATATTTCTTATAAATTTATTCAAATTCGTTAAAAATTGATCTTTATTTAACAAAAATTAAACATAATTCATATTATTTGTACTAAATTCGTTCAAATTCGACAATATTTATCAAAGATTTACCATAATTCGTCTTTTTTTTCAAAATTCATTCAAAATTTATCAAAAATTCGTCGTTATTCGTATTATTTTTACAAAATTCGTTCAAATTCAACAGAATTCGTTTAAAATTCGTCGAATTTCTTGTAAATTTGTTCAAATTCGTTAAAAATTGATACTTATTTAACAAAAATTGAACGTAATTCGTGTTATTTTTACAAAATTTGTTGAAATTCGACTAAATTTATTAACGATTCATCATAATTCATATTATTTTATCAAAATTCATTCAAATTCTAGTAAATTTCTTAAAAATTGATCCTTATTTATCAAAAGTTCGTCGTAATTCGTATTATTTTTACGAAATTCGTTCAAATTCGACAAAATTCGTTTAAAATTCGTCGTATTTCTTGTAAAATTGTTCAAATTTGTTAAAAATTAATGCTCATTTATCAAAAATTTGTCGTAATTGGTATTATTTTTACAAAATTCGTTTAAAATTCGTCGTATTTCTTGTAAATTTGTTCAAATTCGTCAAAAATTTATGCTTATTTAACAAAAATTGAATGTAATTCGTCTTATTTTTACTAAATTCTTACAAATTCGACAAAATTCGTTTAAAATTCGTCACATATCTTGTAAATGTATCCAAATTCTTTAAAAATTGAACCTTATTTATCAAAAAATCATCGTAAGTCGTGTTACTTTTACAAGATTTGTTGAAATTCGATAAAATTTATCAAAAATTGATCATAATTCGTATTAGTTCTTTAAAATTCGTCTAAATTCAGTAGAATTCATTTAAAATTTGGCCCATTTCTTGTAATTTTATCAAAATTTGTTAAAAATTGATTCTTATTTATCAAGAATTCATCGTAATTTGTGTTATTTTTACAAAATTTATCAAAATTCGTTTAAAATTTGTCACAATTTTTGTAAATTTGTGTAAAAATCGTGTCATAATTTCTATAATTAAGTCTGGGCGATTTTTTAAAGTTGGTAAAATTTCTTAAAAAATTAGGTTAATAATTGTCAAAAGTGGTTAACTTTAAAAATTTCTTTTAATTTTTTTGGTAAAAATTAGAACAAACCTGACTTTTTTATTTCAAAATAGATGCTTATAAGTTTCTTTTAAAACAAAAAGCTTTATTTAATTCTTATAAATAAAGTCTGGGCGATTTTTTAAAGTTGGACAATTTTTTTTTAATTAGGTTAATAACTGTCAAAAAATTTTCTTAACTTTAAAAATTTTTTTAATTTTTTTGGTAAAAATTAGAACAAATCTGACTTTTTTATTTCATAATAGAAGCTTTTAAGTTTCATTTAAAACAAAAATCTTTATTTAATTCTTAAAAATAAAATCTGGGCGATTTTTTAAAGTTGGTCAATATATTTAAAAAGTTAGGTTAACTGTTAAAAATTTTATCCAACTTTAAAAATTTTTTTAATTTTTTTTGAAAAAATTAGAACAAATCAGATTTTTATAAACCAAAATAAAAACTTTTAAATTTGCTTTAGAACAAAAATCTTTATTTAATTTTTATAAATAAAGTCTAGGCGATTTTTTAAAGTTGGTAAAATTTTTTAAAAGTTAGGTTAATTAACTGTCAAAAATTTTTACCCAAGTTTAGAAATTTTTTTTAATTTTTTGATGACAATTAGAACAAATTTGACTTTTTTAGTTAAAAATAAAGTCTTTTAAGTTCAATTTAATGTAAAAATAATTTCTTAATTCTTATAAATAAAGTCGCTACGATTATTTAAAGTTGATTAAAAGATTTTTAGGTTAGGCATTTTTAAAATTTCATTAGAACTTATCTCGTAAGCTAGAAAAAGTTTCAAATTTCAATAATGAAATTTCTTTCTTGTTGATAAAATTACAAAATTAGCAACATAGTCCCTCGCGTAATAATTTGTCCAATCAGTTGCAGCTGATCGTATCGAAATCGATAGTGATTTATCGATACAGATTAGCGAGTATCAATAGAGAACGCACCCCGTCGCGCTAATCTCCCCTACCGAAAGTCGTGCCCCTGCTTTTCCCCAGGGGATTTTCATTGTTTGGCCCCCGTAATAAAGCCGTTATATTCAGGCGACAGCCGCTACGAACCTCATGATTAATACCTCATAGAAATCCCACTACTTTATTTTTTTTTTACTAGTGTCAAGATTAAAAAAAACGATTTCCTTTAAAAAAGGATTTTCTTTACAAAAGATTTTCTTTAAAAATCATTTTCTTCAAAAACGATTTCCACCCTGAAAAAGATTCCTTATTGTTAGTAAGTCAAAAAAGATTTCTTATTTTCTTCGAAATAGATTTTCCATCGTTATTAATCATCCAGACAAGATCCAGAACATATTCCCTCAACATGCCCTACCTTAATATCATCAATTTCGTATAAAGGCCGTCTTGGGCATCTATTAAATAGTTCCACCTACGCTGACGTTATCTGAGAGGTGATTTATGAGATGCGCGTTTAGTTTAGAGACAGGTTTCGCCTTATAGGCGAGCTCTAATTGATCGTTTTTGCTTACTTGGTAATTTGTTTAACGTCGATATTATGAGGGATAAGCTGCTAATGCAATAAGGAATCTCTTTCGTCCGTAAGTACCGCGTATTGTGTTTCTAGTGGATACATCTGTCTCTAATAGAACTCAAATTTGATAACGTTAATAATGCCCGGATGCACAAACGCTAATCAAAACTGATTGAGGTTTGATTGGAGTTTGATGGGGGAATCTAGCTCTCTGATTGGTTCGCGTAAGGATTTTCAAATTGAATTAGAAATCTAATCGATTGGAATACAATCCAACATGGTATTCTAATTTGAAAGGTAAATACAGCTATTTAACAATTTTTTTTTTGTTAAAATTATTTATTAAGATTAAGGAATGATTTTTGTTTTAAATAAAAGATAAAACATTCTAATTTTAACTAAAAAAGACCGATTTGTTCTAAATATTACCAAAAAA
Organism: Digitonthophagus gazella; assembly: GCA_036711955.1. NCBI lineage: Eukaryota > Metazoa > Arthropoda > Insecta > Coleoptera > Scarabaeidae > Digitonthophagus > Digitonthophagus gazella. The sequence goes on from JASCIT010000007.1 coordinate 13,137,723, forward strand.
TTTAGAAAAAATTTCAAAGTTGGTAAAAATTTTTGACAGTTAACTAACCCAACTTTTTAAAAAAAATTGACCATTTTTAAAAAATCCCCCCAGACTTTATTTATTAATATTAAGAAATGATTTTTGTTTTAAATGAAAGATAAAACACTCTAGTTTTAATTTAGAAAGGCCGATTTATTCTAAATATTACCAAAAAATTTTAAAAAATTTTCAAAATTGGTAAACATTTTTGACAATTAACTAACCCAACTTTTTTAAAAAAATTGACCATTCTTAAAAAATCCCCAAGACTTTATTTATTAATATTAAGAAATGATTTTTGTTTTAAATGAAAGATAAAACATTCTAGTTTTAATTAAAAAAGACCGATTTATTCTAAATATTACCAAAGAATTTAAAAAAATGTTCAAAGTTGGTAAAAATTTTTGACAGTTAACTAACCCAACATTTAAAAAAAAATTGACCATCTTTAAAAAATCCCCCAGACTTTATTTATTAATATTAAAAAATGATTTTAGCTTTAAATGAAAGATAAAACATTCTAGTTTTAATTAAAAAAGACCGATTTATTCTAAATATTACCAAAAAATTTTAAAAAATTTTCAAAGTTGGTAAACATTTTTGACAGTTAACTAACCCAACTTTTTTTTTTTTTAATTGATCATCTTTAAAAAATCCCCCAGACTTTATTTATTAATATTAAGAAATGATTTCTGTTTTAAATGAAAGAAAACATTCTAGTTTTAATTAAAAAAGACCGATTTATTCTAAATATTACCAAAAAATTAAAAAAAAAATTCAAAGTTGGTAAAAATTTTTGACAGTTAATTAACCCAACTTTAAAAAAAAAATTGACCATCTTTAAAAAATTGTACAGACTTTATTTATTAATATTAAGAAATGTTTTTTGTTTTCAATGAAAGATAAAACATTCTAGTTTTAATTAGAAAAGATCGATTTATTCTAAATATTACCAAAAAATTTAAAAAAATTTTCAAAGTTGACAAAATTTTTGACGGTTAACTAACCCAACTTTAAAAAAGAAATTGACCACCTTTAAAAATCCCCCAGACTTTATTTATTAATATTAAGAAATGATTTTTGTTTTCAATGAAAGATAAAACATTCTAGTTTTAGTTAAAAAAGACCGATTTATTCTAAATATTACCAAAAAAATTAAAAAAAATTTCAAAGTTGGAAGAAATTTTTGGCAGTTAACTAACCCAACTTTTTTAAAAAAATTGACCATCTTTAAAAAATCCCCCAGACTTTATTTATTCATATTAAGAGATTATTTTTGTTTTAAATGAAAGATAAAACATTCTAGTTTTAATTTAAAAATACCCATTTATTCTAAATATTACCAAAAAATAAAAAAAAAATTTCAAAGTTGGTAAAAATTTTTGACAGTACTAACCCAACTTTTAAAAAAAATTGACCATCTTTAAAAAATCCCCCAGACTTTATTTATTAATATTAAGAAATGATTTTTGTTATAAATGAAAAATAAAACATTCTAGTTTTAATTAAAAAAGACCGATTTATTCTAAATATTATCAAAAAATTTAAAGAAATTTTCAAAGTTGACAAAATTTTTGACGGTTAACTAACCCAACTTTAAAAAAGAAATTGACCATCTTTAAAAATCCCCCAGACTTTATTTATTAATATAAGAAATGATTTTTATTTTAAATGAAAGATAAAACATTCCAGTTTTAGTTAAAAAAGACCGATTTATTCTAAATATTACCAAAAAATTAAAAAAAATTTTCAAAGTTGGAAAAAATTTTTGGCAGTTAACTAACCCAACTTTTTTTAAGAAATTGACTATCTTTAAAAAATCCCCCAGACTTTATTTATTAATATTAAGAAATGATTTTTGATTTAAATGAAAGATAAGACATTTTAGTTTTAATTAAAAAATACCCATTTATTCTAAATATTACCAAAAGATTTAAAAAAATTTTCAAAGTTGGAAAAAATTTTTGGCAGTTAACTAACCCAACTTTTTTAAAAAAATTGACCATTTTTAAAAAATCCCCCAAACTTTATTTATTAATATTAAGAAATCTTTTTTGTTTTCAATTAAAGATAAAACACTCTAGTTTTAATTAAAAAATACCCATTTATTCTAAATATTACCAAAAAATTAAAAAAAAATTTCAAAGTTGGTAAACATTTTTGACAGTTAACTAACCCAACTTTTTTTTAAAAATCGACCATTTTAAAAAAATCCCCCAGACTTTATTTATTAATATTAAAAAATGATTTTTATTTTAAATGAAAGATAAAACATTCTAGTTTTAATTAAAAAAAAAACCGATTTATTCTAAATATTACCAAAAAATTTTAAAAAATTTTCAAAGTTGGTAAAAATTTTTGACAGTTAACTAACCCAACTTTAAAAAAAAAATTGACCAAATTTAAAAAATACCCCGGACTTTATTTATTAATATTAAGAAATGATTTTTGTTTTCAATGAAAGATAAAACATTCTAGTTTTAATTAAAAAACGTCGATTTATTCTAAATATTACCAAAAAATTTAAAATAAATCTTAAATTTATTTTAAGTATTACCAAAGAAAAAAATTTTTTTTTATTTGGTTAAAAAAATTTAATGAAATCCCTACTTCACATTCCATACTTTACATTCACCATTCATCCTCTAAAATGATTAACCTTTCCACGAATAGATTCCAAACTAGCAGCACTAAATAATAGCGTGCATCACGGAATAACCAAAGCTTTCAGCAAAAGCTTTTTGTAAATATGCGTTAAAAAACCGCACTTAACAGGCACATTAAACGTTATCGCGGCGAGAGATAAACCGTTATCTCTTCGACCGTGGGTATTATTAAACGATAAACGACGCCCGAGTATTTGAACGGGACGTTGCGTGTTTCGTTGCCGTTAAATCCGACCGTTTTGTACCTACTACGTACGGTGGTTTTTAGTGTTCCTGGAAATGATACGTTCATTTCGAGGAAAACTGAAATCCGATCGAATGCAGATACCGGAAGGTTGGAATCTCCGCGCGGCGTCGCGTCGGATGATGGATACGCGACACATAAATTCGTAGAAATTAAATTCGTCCCGGGCGTTTGGGAAAAATGGTGGAGGCGCCGGGAGGGGTTTTTCCGTACAGGTGTCGGAAGGATGCGCGTCGAATTTATTGCATGTACGCGGGTTTGGAAATATTTACGGTGCGCGACGTGGCGGCGACATCCACCGGAAACTCGGAAGAGCGAGGAGTTTCCTACGAGATAGGCCGGGCATATATTTGCTTGTTTGCCGAGCGGCGGAAATATGGCGTTTTTTACTTATTCATGCAGTACCTACATGTGTGTTCCTTGAATAAGAAGCGCTAGAGTGTGAATAAAAAATAACTCGGTTTGCGCTCTGCGAATTTCCGTGCTGTAATTATTATAAAATGTAATTTCTACTGAAATTGGAGTTTATTTTAGATGTTAAGCTCACTTCATACTGACAAGTTTATAATATGTTAAAGTAGTAAGCAAGCAGCGTCTCTTTAAAAAAGGGCGCCGCAGGCGCCTAGCTCTTTTTTTAATAGTTTTTTTGGAAATCGTTTTCCGGACGATAAAATGGTTTTACATAATTCTACCGGCCATTATCTTCACCTCCCCGACGATTTTGGGGGCTCCGTGACCGATTTCGGAAAAACGGCCCTGAAAATCGAACGACGTTGCGGTAGCCCTAATTGAAATTAAAATTCTCGATCGTCCGCCTGTCATTTTCGTTAATTTTCGAACGCACTTTTTGTCCAAAAAGCCACCGGCTCCGCGACTCTGCTTCCGGCTAACCTCCTGAACGGCTTTATAACGCAACGTTATATGCGAATCGGGGCTCCTTTGGACCCGAAACGGCCGATTTAAGCCCTAAACGAAGTCCCCGTTTTCCGTCATTTTCGATTTGGGCCGATAAAACAGTTGGTTCAATTTTCATAAACGTTATTTATTATTCTAACCACGCTAATGCCATATGAAATCTCAAAACGATCGGTTTATTAATAATTATCAAATATTTAATTTATGCAGAGAAAAAATTCGAATAAATTTCACTAAAAACTAATTAAATTCTTGAAAATATCACCAAAAATTAAATTGGTAAAAATTCCCCTAAAGCTATTAAAATTTTTAATAACTCCACCAAAAACTTATAAAATTTTGTAAAAATTCCACCAAAGCTATCAAAATCTTTTACAATTCCACCAAAAACAAAATTTTTAAAAAATATACTAAAATTAAGATTAATTTCGTCAAGAATTGATTAGATTCTTAAAAATTTCACAAAAATAAAAAAGTAATAATAAAAATTCCACAAAAGTTAGTTAAATTGAATACAATTTCACCAAAAATTATTAAATTTGGAGACAATTTTACTAAAAACTTAGTGAATTTTTTAAAAATTCCACCCAAAATCAATAAAATTGGTAAAAATTAAAAAAACTTACTATATTCGTAAAAATTCCACTAAAGTTCCACCAGTAAACAATTCCACCAAAAACGTACTAAATTTTTTCAATTTTCCACCAAAGCTACAAAAATGTTGAATAATTCCACCAAAAACTTACTGATTTTTAAAAAATACCACCAAAAATTTACCAAATTCATAAAAATTCTACTAAAATTACCAATATTTTTAACAATTAAACCAAAAACGATTAAAGCTAATAAAAATTCCACCAAAGTTATCAACTTTTTTAACAATTCCATCAAAAACATATTGAATATTATAAAAATTCCACCAAAAATTAATAAAATTGGAAGAATTTCACTAAAAACTTACTAAATTCGTAAAAATTCCATAAAAGCACTGAATTTTTTAAAAATTCCATCAAAAATGAATAAAATTCGCAAAAATTTCACCAATGTTATCAAAATTTTTGATAATTCCACCAAAAACATACTGATTTTTTTAAAAATTCCAACAAAAATTAATAAAATTCGCAAAAATTTCTCCAATATTATCAAAATTTTTGATAATTCCACCACAAACATACTGAATTTTTTAAAAATTCCACCAAAAACTTACTAAATTCATAAGAATTTTACCAAAAACACTGATTTTTTTTATTCCACCAGAAATGAATAAAATTCGCAAAAATTCCACCAATGTTATCAAAATTTTTGATAATTCCACCAAAAACATACTGAATTTTTTTTAAAATTCCACCAAAAACTTATTAAATTCATAAGAATTTTACCAAAAACACTGATTTTTTTTTATTCCACCAGAAATGAATAAAATTCGCAAAAATTCCACCAATGTTATCAAAATTTTTGATAATTACACCAAAAACATACTGAATTTTTTAAAAATTCCACCAAAAACTTACTAAATTCATAAGAATTTTACCAAAAACACTGATTTTGTTTATTCCACCAGAAATGAATAAAATTCGCAAAAATTCCACCAAAGCTATTAAAATATTTAACAACTACACTCAAAACTTAGTGGATTTTTTTTTATTCCACCAAAAACTTACTAAATTCGTAAAGCTTCCACCAAAGTTACCAAAATGTTGATCAATTCAACCAAAGACAATAAATTTTTTTTAGAAATATACTAAAAATAAAACTAAACTAGTATTGATTAAAATAATAATAAAAGACACCCAACTTATTGACCCTTTATATAAAGAATCTCCATTTATAACCATATTTTTTAGTTTCTTATAGGTTGATATAATGAAAGTTCGCTTTTTCAGTAGTTGATGACTACTGACTGTTTCGATACTTACACTGTGTAAATCAGCCATAAATTAACTACTTTAGTATTAGACAAAGTAGAATTTATAAAAGAGGTATTTTCTCTTAAAAAGAAAAACAATCAGATATCCCAGAATTTTAGAAAAAGATGACAGGGTGGCGTTACTTAAATGACATTTAAATGCTTTTAAGGACCGGTTTATTCACCTTTGAGTAAATTAATCTATCTGGTATTTACCATGGCTACTGGCTAAATAACCAATCACGGCAAGTGAAATTGCAGTGACATGGAAAATATCAGATAGATTAATTTACACAGAGATGAATAATGGTGGGTTTAGGATGTCAAACCTAACCGTAACTGTCGCAGTAATTTTAGCCGTAACTGTAAAGGATGTAGTGCTTACAAATGTCCAGTTTATCAGCCAATAAAATAATGCGGAATGTAGCTAAGGTTTTAAGACATTTATGATCATTGATATTCCGTCTTGTTGCACTTGCAATTGATTTATTATATAAAAATTAAAAGAATTTTTTTTACAGGTTAATTTCTCGGCCTTAATAGAAGATAAGTTATGTAAAGAACAAGATCACGATCAAGTTTTTGAAGTATACAAGAGTGTCAGTATTAGAATTTTATATTTAGAAAAAATGCCGGAGTCAAAAATTATAAAGCACTAATAATGTTTAGCTCAAACGTTTAGCATCGAAGTCAATAGAAATCGTCATTGTCAATACGGTGACGGAACTGTTAGCAGGTATTTAGTTGTAAGCGTAAAAGGTTAAAAGTTGGTGAACTTTTGCGCTTACGATTATATTTGCCCTAATATTTAGCAGCCGTAATTCATTGCTTAAACGATACCATTTAAATAAACATAGGTGAACTTATTAAAGTGCTACATTTACTGCTACGGTTACGGTTGCAGGCTTTAAGTTTGACATCCTAATGGTGGGTTTAGGATGTCAAACTTAACCGTAACCTTAGCTGTAATAACCAACAAATTTGCTGTAATTTCTAGACGTTGCCTAAACGCTTTTATTGAAACAAAATAATTGAAGGTTTTTTAAATACTAGAGTTACTGCTACGGTTACGATTACAGCCTTTACGTTTGACATCCTAATTCCACCATAAACCCACCATAAATCAGTCTGAAATTTAAAAATTTAAGTCAGAATAAAATTTTTTTAAAGAGACTAATATTATTAGTGAGAAAGAAGAGTACTGACTCATCGTTTGCAATTCTCTCGATGCAATTTTAGATATTCTCATTATGCATTCTTAAATGTCTATAAATTGGAATGTGTCACAAATTCTGCCATTTCTTCTAGATTTCTTTCGTTTCTTATGGCGTTCTCTTTTGGTTGAATTGGTGCGCACCAGTGTATAACAGCGTGTTCTGTTGGTTGTTCTTTTGTGTTCTATTTTATTTTATTATTGTAGTTTAAAAAACATTTTAAACAACATCAAGCCTTGAACACACAAATGATTATTATGATTATGTTTGATTTCAACACGTTCTGTTGAATTTGCCCTTTTTTATACTAAGCCAGTGTGATATATACATCCAACGTCAAATTCTAGTGCGTACTAGTCCAGCCAAAAGAAAACGCCATTAGTTCGGATGCTTCTTGAACGATGAAAAAAATATACCTAAAAATACATGTCAGGCACTGTCTAAACGGTAAATTTAAAAATTAACACAATTGGCTCTACAAACATTGGTATTACATACAGTACTTCTGTTTATACAAGATGGTAAAAAATGAGAACCCCGCTTCTCGATATTTAACTATAAAAAATTACTCGGTTTACACTGCGCGAATTTTCATGGTGTAATAATTATTTAAAATGTAATTTCTAGTGAAATGAAGGTTTATTTTAGACGTTAACTCGGTTCATACCGACAAGTTCATATAGACTAAAATAGAGATCGAAAACTCATAACTTGTAGCTAGTTTTATTCTAAAACAATGTTCATTTTTTGTTGAAAAATTGAGTTCTATACATTTAAAATGGAATACACTATATTTTATTAACCTATCGATTAGAGAAATTAATTCTACAAATTTTTAATACATTTCCCTGTACCTATGAAATACTAAATACGGAGGCTTTCACGGCTGGTGTTAACTGAACTAAAACTAGAACTAACATTAACACTAACTCTAACACTAAATCCAGAACTAGGAGCTCTCGGATTTAACCATGCATCTTTTAAAGAAGTGTTCGAAACATCACTTCAAACTCGTTTCTAAAGAAGGTTGCAACATGGCATCCGAAACGTCAAACGCTTTCTCAAAAAACGCGTTTTAACACTTTGCTGACCGGTGACGAGATAACTCGTCTTTTCATACCCAAACGTTGCTGACTGGTGACGAGTTAACTCATTGTCATTGCACTTACATTGCGGTGACATGACATAGTTTCTGTGTAAAATTCTCGGTCAGTAAAAGCTTTGTTCGTTAGGGCTGCACTGCTTGCACTTAGCAGTTTAGTGCAGATATCGCGTGTTCGTTGGGCACGGTGTCGTTTATGATAATTGCATTCGTACTGTTCGTAGCGCCATGTGCATTGTAACTTTGTACAGTCAGTTGGTGCAGGTTTTGCTGAACCTGCTCTAGAGTAAGTTCAAACGGTGCAGTGCAGGTGCAGTGGCGAAAATATTAGAAAGATGGTTTGTACTAAACGATGACGGCACAAAAATGATACAAAATGGCCAGTTCGTGGTTATTGTAGGTAATAAATATCATAATAATAATATACGTATATCTGCGGCTAATTCGTTCAAGAGAAAAATTTTTGGATTTATTTGAATGACATGTTATATGTGCGTTCGTTGGATCACAGTTCATACCTGAATAAATGTACACCACATTACACTGAATTATACTTTAAATGCTGCACGAAACTGCACCGTTCCACCATACTGTAGTGCTGTGCAAGTTTTAACACAACGAACAAAGCTAATGTGTTAAAAGCGTTTAACGTTTCGGAAACATCACTACAAACTTGTTTTTGAAGGAGGTTGCAAACGCCAAACGCTTTTTCAAAAGACGGACGGCTAATCCCGAAAGCTCCAAGTTCTAGGTCTAGTGTTAGAGTTAGCATTAATGTTAGTTCTAGTCTTATTGCTAGTTCACCTATGAGGTACTATCTACGAAATTTTGCGGAATTTGGAAAAATATAAAATAGATTAAAAAAAGATTATTTGAACTTAATTCATTTTATAGGTATGACAGGTATGGGGCATTTTTTAAAGATGTTAATACAGCCTGTCCCAGAACTCAGTTGCCCAACGCTAACCACGCATTCTAGAACTGATTTCATCCCAATTCAAGGAATAAATCCTTATTCATAATTGCTTCTTAATAAAACTAGAAGATTGATGATTTCATGTCTGAACAGGTTTTTATGAAATATTAATTATCACAATGAAACTTGTAGCGTTTGTAAACTTGAAAATGCTTCATCGTTTACTGCCAAAGCAATTTTTTTATTGGCATCGTAAAGGTGTTAAGTGCCTCCAGGGTAAAATATTTTAGGTGCCATCTATTTAATATTAGTCAATTCCATGCTTTTAACATTTAATTTTAAACTTTTTAATTGTAAAACATTTTTTACGAAAAATAGATACCTACTCTTATCTTAAACCGCTAAAACACAACATTTACGAGAAAAATAGCTTTAAATGCACAGTAATTTACGCCGTTCATTTCATTTCAATTTCGGATAAGGACTTTTTCGTTGAATCGGCATGAAATCAGCTCTAGAATGCCTGGTTAGCGTTTAGCAACTGAGTTATGGGACACCTAGGTATGGTAAATTATACCTACTTCAACGCACTGAAATAGTATGCATTTTCCATTGATTGGAGAAAATTAATTACTCTTGAAGATTTTCATTTCGATAAATATTAAACAGTTAAATCATGGCAGAATTTTCCTTAACCCATTCGAGACGACGATTTTTTTCGAACACGGTCCCCAGGAGCGATTTTTTTTTCTTTATACAGTGAACGCTCTACATAAGCAACTCATTTGAACCAATTTCAATAAAAAAGTTTCTTATTGGGAAAAGTTGCTTATAGGGAAGAAAGGAGTATAAAAATGCTAACCGTTTGGAAAATATTTTTACTTATTTCTTTTAATAACTAAACTGTGTAGAATAACATTAGTTTTATTGGACAAGCTTTTATGGACGAGACCAGATTCCTCGCAGTTATGTATTTGTTCAGGCAAAAAGCCATTTTCAGTAATATAATTTTTAAATTAGCTAGCTCCACATTGCAAAATTCGGATACCGTAAGGTTTTTCAATTTTTACTTGCTAACATCACTTGCTGCAAATGTTTCAAGTCTATTATTTAATCTATTTGCTTCGAGTTCTTTTAATTTTGTCATTCATTTCGAACTAAATCATTTAACACGTTGAGTGCCACGCGGTTTTATAATGTCTTCCTCTGTCAGTCACGAAAAGTTGTGTCAGTCACTGATGACTGACGCGGCCTGAACAGAAAGCTCGGTGTCAGTCATCGAAGACTGACATGGCACTCAACGTGTTAATTGTTGCCGTTCCTAGAACCAAGAAAAGACTGTATCGTCGATTTCACTATAATTTGTCTTCATTCGTTTAATCTTACTCTGATATACATACATTTTCATATTCGTTAGAACTGTCCTTTGTTTTAACAGAAATTCACTTCAATACTGGCAGCACAAAATTCAAACATATTCTAATAACAGAATTTTTTACAAGTTGAGATTATGTTGTTGTGAACATCTGATTTTATTTCTAAATTGGCCTAAACTTAAGTTAAATATTTAGCTTTAAAAAAATAAGTTGCTTATACAGATCAGTTGAACCAAGAAAAGTTGCTTGTATAGAAGTTCCTTATAAAGAATGTTGCTTATAGAGAGGTTGCTTATATAGAGCGTTCACTGTATTATTCATTTTTAATAAAAGAGAACATGTTTATTATGTAAATCATTCAATTCGTAAGTGAATTCACATAAATAAGATGATTGCACACCGAGTGTGCAATGTAAGGTAAAATGAAAATACGTTATTAAAAAAGTTTGGAGACTTAGCCCTTGTACTTCCCTTTTCTTGAGAACGAGAAATAAAAATGAGACTTATGCGTATTCGTATTCATAGTTAGCTACATGTAAGAAATACTTCAGATAATTTTTAGATTTTTTAATACGCAGTAAAGCCAAATTTTGTTTTCCTATACTTTACAGATTATTATATTAGTTTAAGAAAAATCATATTTGAACAACTAGTTTACTCAGAATAACTGATGATTGTACATTACTGTTATTGCACACACGGTGTGCAGGCTGTCTTAAAGCCTCAGAAATCAATTGCACACACGATGTGCGGTCAGTTTCGCATGGGTTAAAAGCTCGTCCAGAAATTTCTATTCAATGATCTTTGACTCACCGGAAATACAAAAAATTGACGAGTTGCATTTATTTTTTTAGGTTTTAACTTAGGAATGTAACTGATGGCGTATTCATTTGGTTGCACTGGTGCGCACCAGAATGTCACCTTGAGTGCATAGTGAGTGCATACGTCACATTAGCTTAGTACAGAAAAGTGGCAGTTTTCTATCTAGTAAGTTCTACATCGTGTTTTTGCAGCGAATCGTTATCTTGTATTTAAAAGTCTTGATGTTCTTGAAGTTTAAAGGTTAGTTTGTGATTTGAGTAATGATCAGTTATGATGAATTTCCATTGAGTTGAGGTTCTAATTGTACGATTGAGATGAAGTTCCATTCTTGTAAATATAACTTCTAATCGTGCTAATTCTTTAGCAAAAATTGGTCATAAGTGAGAACACATTCAAATCGTTTACACTTACCTAATTCCTTAAAATACACAAGTGAAACCCAAACTCCTAAAGAAAATAACTCAATTAACATCGCATTTTTAAATTTTGAGTCACCTGAAATACAAAAAAAATAAAATCGGAAAAGAAAACAAAACGAAAAGAAGAGAACGAGCTATAAAAATGAGACTAATGCGTATTCGTATTCATAGTTAGAAATCAATTGCACACACAGTGTGCAATCAATCTCGAATGGATTAAATAAAAGGAATTGCACTGTGATAAGCATAGTAAGAGTTAGGTTAAAAAAATCACCAATACAGAATATTCCAAGATTATTACCAGTAACTCATTGAGATCTTTGGGAATTTTTATATTGACCTATTTTCACCTTGATATCTTCCTTTACCAAGAGAACCATTGTGGTGTCAACTCTAATTCAAATAAATTGAAATGTATGAGTATGCGTGTTATACACATATAAGAGACTCCTTCTTAAGAAACGTCGTCCTCACCCTAAACAATTTATTTAACTATTAGAATGTGTCCAAAAATAAGAGCAATAACATTAAAAATAATAGATATTTATTGATATACAGTCCAAATTACACCAGAAAATTTCGTATCTCTTTCATTCATCCGCCTGGGATTAGGTGATCAAGAAATATTTAGATCTTTTGTGGTCCCAATTTTTGGACATAGGGTAAACTCACTAAATCTCGACCATGCAACTAAAGTTAGCCTTCGAGTTTTCTATGTAGATTTATTTCTATGGAAAGGCCGATATTAGGAAGCATTTTTTGTGGGGTCGAGATTTGGGCAGTTTGTCCTACTGTAACAATAAGTCACTGACCTTACGATTGGAATAATCTATACACTCACTTAATCAATATGTATCTACTTATAATAATTTAATTCTCAATAAATTATTGTTGGTAGTAAAGGTGACTTATTTACTTCACTTTTCCTTTTAAATATTAGGTTATGGTGTTTAAATTTACAGTTGTGATTTATAGTTGATTCACTGCCTCTTTCTACGGTGAATAAATGCAATGAATCGTGCTAACTTTTTAAATTAGACTCTTTTTATTCTATTTATAAGCTAATATGAACTCCAGTCGATTTTTTCAAACTAGGTAAGATCTTGGAATCTGAAATTTATGAACCTTATTACATTCCAATTTCTCCCTATAACCATCAAAATGCTTATTTCAATAGAAATTTCGACTAAAATTTAAAAGTATTAGTACTATTAAATAAGAAACAAGTTAACTATAAAATATTTCACAAAATACGAATAAATCATCATAGAAAAGATAAAAACTTGGATGATTAAAGATTATTTCTACATTTTAAGCCAACAAAACACGTTATTCATTCTCTATTTAAAAAATCAGAAATCACATCCAAAACAATAATTGGTCATAAATCACAAAAAGCATCCTCTACGTTTAAAAAAAAACATGATTCATATCTGCAGATGTCACGTTTTTTAAACAAAGCTGACGAAAAATATTCCGACTCGTTTATTATTAGAGTTAACGAATAACAACACAATCGTCCTTCTCGGAAATTAAAAGAACGTCTGCGTTTTAATAAAAGCAAATATTTTATAGCATACACAAAACTGCACTCAACTCATATTATGAGAAATGTGTTAATTATACGCTGATGTAATAGAAGGAAAAATCTAAACTGACGGACGTAGTAATAAAATTAAATGGTGGCACAAATTATAAATTGCCTCATCCTACCCGCAAGACACCTTATAATAAATATCCCGAGGACTTCCTTGAATCCCTGCCAAGAGTAGAAAATTTCAACGGTGTCGCCGAAAATACTCATATCTCCACATCTAAACAATTTTATTTATTTTCTTGTGTTTACAAGGAAATAGTAGATGGGATAAAATGTGAAAAGGAAGTTTTGGAAAATTATAAAATGACTTTAAAAATTCATCAAAAATTCATTTTTAAAGATTTTGATTTGATTCTTTTTCTAAATGAAACCTAAAACATTCTAATGTTGATTAAAAAAGACCGATTTATTCTAAATATTACTAAAAAATTTAAAAAAAATTTCAAAGTTGGTAAGAATTTATGACTGTTAACTAACCCAACTTAAAAAAAAATTGACCATCTTTAAAAAATCCCGCAGACTTTATTTATTAATATTAAGAAATGATTTTTGTTTTAAATGAAAGATAAAACATTCTAGTTTCAATTAAAAAAGACCGATTTATTCTAAATATTACAAAAAAATTTTAAAAAATTTTCAAAATTGGTAAAAATTTTTGACAGGTAACTAACCTAACTTTTTTTAAAAAATTGACCATCTTTAAAAAATCCCTCAGACTTTATTTATTAATATTAAGAAATGATTTTTGTTTTAAATGAAAGATAAAACATTCTAGTTTCAATTAAAATAGACCGATTTGTTCTATATACTACCAAAAAATTTTAAAAAATTTTTCAAAGTTGGTAAAAATTTTTGACAGTTAACTAACCCAACTTTTTAAAAAAAATTGACCATTTTTAAAAAATCCCCCAGACTTTATTTATTAATATTAAGAAATGATTTTTGTTTTAAATGAAAGATAAAACATTCTAGTTTTAATTAAAAAAGGCCGATTTATTCTAAATATTATCAAAAAATTTAAAAAAATTTTCAAAGTTGGTAAATATTTTTGACAGTTAACTAACCCAACTTTTTTTAAAAATTGACCATTTTTAAAAAATCCCCCAGAGTTTATTTATTAATATTAAGAAATGATTTTTATTTTAAATGAGAGATAAAACATTCTAGTTTTAATTTAAAGAGACCGATTTATTCTAAATGTTACCAAAAAATTAAAAAAAATTTTCAAAGTTGGTAAAAAATTTTGACTGTTAACTGACCCAACTTAAAAAAAATCTACCATTTTTAAAAAATCCCCCAGTCTTTATTTATTAATATTAAGAAATGATTTTTGTTTTAAATGAAAGACAAAACATTCTAGTTTTAATTAAAATAGACCGATTTGTTCTATATACTACCAAAAAATTTTAAAAAATTTTCAAAGTTGGTAAAATTTTTTGACAGTTAACTAACCCAACTTTTTTTAAAAAATTGGTCATCTTTAAAAAATCCCCCAGACTTTATTTATTAATATTAAGAAATGATTTTTGTTTTAAATGAAAGATAAAACATTCTAGTTTTAATTAAAAAGACCGATTTATTCTAAATATTACCAAAAAATTAAAAAAAAATTCAAAGTTGGTAAAAATTTTTGACAGTTAACTAACCCAACTTTTTTAAAAAACATGACTATCTTTAAAAAATCCCCCAGACTTTATTTATTAATATTAAGGAATGATTTTTATTTTAAATGAAAGATAAAACATTCTAGTTTTAATTAAAAAAAACCGATTTATTCTAAATATTACCAAAAAATTTTAAAAAATTTTCAAAATTGGTAAACATTTTTAACAGTTAACTAACCCAACTTAAAAAATATTGATCATCTTTAAAGAATCCCCCAGACTTTATTTATTAATATTAAGAAATGATTTTTGTTTTAAATGAAAGATAAAACATTCTAGTTTTAATTAAAAAAGACCGATTTATTCTAAATATTACCAAAAAATTTAAAAAAATTTTCAAAGTTGATAAAAATTTTTGACAGTTAACTAACCTAACTTTTTTTAAAAAATTGACCATCTTTAAAAAATCCCCCAGAGTTTATTTATTAATATTAAGAAATGATTTTTGTTTTAAATGAAAGATAAAACATTCTAGTTTTAATTATAAAAGACCGATTTATTCTAAATATTACCAAAAAATTTAAAAAAATTTTCAAAGTTGGTAAATATTTTTGACAGTTAACTAACCCAACTTAAAAAAAATTGACCATTTTTTAAAAAATCCCCCAGACTTTATTTATTAATATTATGAAATGATTTTTATTTTAAATGAAAGATAAAACATTCTAGTTTTAATTAAAATAGACCGATTTATTCTAAATATTACCAAAAAATTAAAAAAAATTTTCAAAGTTGGTAAAAATTTTTGACATTTAACTAACCCAAATTTTTTTAAAAAATTGACCATCTTTAAAAAATCCCCCAAAGTTTATTTATTGAGATTAAGAAATGATTTTTGATTTAAATGAAAGATAAAACATTCTAGTTTTAATTAAAAAAGGTCGATTTAGTCTAAATATTACCAAAAAATTTAAAAAAATTTTCAAAGTTGGAAGCATTTTTGATACATGAAACACAAAAGCAAAACACAAGAAGCAAATCCCTGCTTAAATACTACCCCATAAACAAAATCTCCCCTAAATCCTCACCCGTCATCATCAGCTCAACTCAATGCGAAACGAACCCAAAAAAATGAGTCATCCCCTTCTGTCCTTTTGCGGCAGCCTGTTTTCTGACAGGTTCCGATGTCAAGGACACCCATATATTCCCTCCCTTACTACCACACGGTAAACTTACATTGTGTAACACTTTTTAAACGTCTCTCCGACACAACAGTTGTGCAACAACTCTTATACAAGAGTTAAAAACAAAAGTTTAAAGTGAAATGTGTACGTGTTAAAAATAAATCTTGGGAATTATAAAAATGGGGTGCGTATTCGTTCCATTTTAAAAACATTTATGACTCACAAACAGTAACAATAAGTACAATACTGGTTTGACCTTAATTTTGTTTTGTCTTCAACCCGGTTGACATTGAAATAAGGTTCGGAGAAAACACGAGATGTAACCGTCTCTTACTCTCTGTTACATATACTTACACATCTATACATTTACATACACATACACACACACAATTTATATTACAGTAAGTTAGCAACAGCAAGGCGTCTTTAAAACGTTTTCATTGCGATGCATAATTCATCCTTTTATGTTCGTTCTTGTTAGAGATGTTGTTTTGAAGGCTTTATTGGCGCGTTAAAGAGCTCGTTATCTTTCTGTTTAGTCGTTTTATCGCTACCGTGTTTCCTGCGTTTTAATAAATAGAACAAAAACCGCTGGCGCTGTGATTAAGATAAAGGAAGAAGAAGAAGAGTTTTATTAACTTATTGGAGTTTATACTCAATTAATGTCTCTATAAATCTTTGTTATTGGTTGTTTAATGTGGGGAAAAATTTAATGAAAATGGTTTCATTTTAACCTTTTAAGGAGATAAGAAAGTTTATTGAGAGATATAAAAATAATTTTTATGTTACATGAAACTTAAAAGATACTAGTTTTTATTTAAAAAGTCCGATTTATTCTAAATATTACCAAAAAATTAAAAAAAATTTCCAAGTTGGTAAAAATTTTTGACTAATCCAACTTTTTTAAAAAATTTGACCAAATTTAAAAAATCCCCCAGGCTCTATCTATTAATATTAAGAAAAGATTTTTGTTTTAAATGAAAGATAAAACATTCTAGTTTTAATTAAAAAAGACCGATTTATTCTAAATATTACCAAAAAATTTAAAAAAAAATTTCAAGTTTGGTAAAAATGTTTGACAGTTAACTAACCTAACTTTAAATAAAATTGACCAAATTTAAAAAATCCCCCAAACTTTTTTTATTAATATTAAGAAATGATTTTTATTTTAAATGAAAGATAAAACATTCCAGTTTTAATTAAAAAAGGCCGATTTATTTTAAATATTACCAAAAAATTTAAAAAAATCTTCAAAGTTAATAAAAATTTTTGACAGTTAACTAACCCAACTTTTTAAAAAATTTGACCATCTTTAAAAAATCCCCCAGACTTTATTTATTAATATTAAGAAATGATTTTTATTTTAAATGAAAGTTAAAACATTCTAGTTTTAATTAAAAAAGACCGATTTGTTCTAAATATTGCCAAAAAATTAAAAAAAATTTTCAAAATTGATAAAAATTTTTGACAATTAACTAACCCAACTTTTTTAAAAAAATTTACCAAATTTAAAAAATCCCCCAGACTTTATTTATTAATATTAAGAAATGATTTTTGTTTTAAATGAAAGATAAAACATTCTAGTTTTAATTAAGAAAGACCGATTTATTCTAAATATTACCAAAAAATTTTAAAAAAATTTCAAAGTTGGTCAAAATTTTTGAGTTAATCCAACTTTAAAAAAAATTGACCATTTTTAAAAATTCCTCAGATTTTATTTATTAATATTGAGAAATGATTTTTGTTTTAAATGAAAGATAAAACATTCTAGTTTTAATTAAAAAAAGACCGATTTATTCTAAATATTACCAAAAAATTTAAAAAAGTTTTCAAAGTTGGTAAAAATTTTTGACAATTAACTAACCCAACAAAAAAAATTTGACCAAATTTAAAAAATCCCCCAGACTTTATTTATTAATACTAAGAAATAATTTTTGTTTTAAATGAAAGATAAAACATTCTAGTTTTAATTAAAAAAGATCGATTTATTCTAAATATTACCAAAAAATTTAAAAAAATTTTCAAAGTTGGTAAAAATTTTTGACAGTTATCTAACCCAACTTTTTTTAAAAAATTAACCATCTTTAAAGAATCCCCCAGACTTTATTTATTAATATTAAGAAATGATTTTTGTTTTAAATGAAAGATAATACATTCTAGTTTTAATTAAAAAAGACCGATTTATTCTAAATATTACCAAAAAATTTAAAAAAATTTTCAGTTGATAAAAATTTTTGACAGTTAACTAGCCCAACTTTTTTAAAAAAATTGACCATCTTTAAAAAATCCCCCAGACTTTATTTATTAATGTTAAGAAATGATTTTTGTTTTCAATGAAAGACAAAACATTCTAGTTTTAATTAAAAAAGACCGATTTATTCTAAATATTACCAAAAAATTTAAAAAAATTTTCAAAGTTGGTAAAAATTTTTGACAGGTAACTAACCCAACTTTTTTTAAGAAAATTGACCATCTTTAAAAAATCCCCCAGGCTTTATTTATTAATATTAAGAAATGATTTTTGTTTTCAATGAAAGACAAAACATTCTAGTTTTAATTAAAAAATACCGATTTATTCTAAATATTAACAAAAAATTTTAAACAATTTTCAAAGTTGGTAAAAATTTTTGACAGTTAACTAACCCTACTTTATTAAAAAAATTGACCATCTTTAAAAAATTCCCCAGACTTTATTTATTAATATTAAGAAATGATTGTTGTTTTAAATGAAAGATAAAACATTCTAGTTTTAATTAAAAAAGACGGATTTATTCTAAATATTACCAAAAAATTTAAAAAAATTTTCAAAGTTCATAAAAATTTTTGAGTTGACTAACCCAACTTAAAAGAAATTGACCAGCTTTAAAAAATCCCCCAGACTTTATTTATTAATATTAAGAAATGATTTTTGTTTTAAATGGAAGTTAGAATATTCTAGTTTTAATTAAAAAATGTTGATTTATTTAATATTCCCAAAAAAAAATTTATTTTATTTTTTTGAAGATAAACCCTTTAAAATTTTATGAAAAATACATTTTTACCTCGAAAGCATACCAATGGGAACTATAGAAGGACGTAGGACAATTTAGAATCCCACAGGAGACATTTTGCGAGGACACCGTACGTAGATTCCCTCCGGAATAGACACGTGTCGGTTGTGGATGGAGCTGGAAGCTGAGAAAGAAAGAAAAAACCCGTCTCCGATACAAAAAGGCGACGGCTCGGGGAAAACGGAGACGGAATTCGGTTTTGCCAGGACTTAGGGGTGGCGGAGAGGATTTAGAACATGTTGATCGCCCCGCGTCCGTCGGGGAGCTTTTGGATCGGAGTTTGAGTGATGGACTCCACCAACTACTTAGGAAAAACTTGAGAGAATCGAGCCGAGTTTCGTTCGAAACGGCCTTGGGCATTGATTTTCTTGTAATTACCTCGGATTTTCGCGGATCCTTTTGATCCCAACCGGAAGGCACTCGGCCGTGTGCATCTTCCCAACTTGCGGGATTATTTAAGCCACTGTAGCCACTTTTCATGTGGAAAATCTCCCGGATCGATCCAAGTAATCGTCCGCTCCTCCCAACCCTTTAAATTTCATCCCTCAATTCGGTTGAATTTGTGTCGGGAGGGAAGGAAACAAGTTTTTTATCTTCAACCCACAATCCCTTTAAATTGAAAGAGATAATTTGAAGATCTTTAAGAAGATTGGGAACATTTTTTTTTTCTAATATTTAATCGCCTTATGTTAGTATATAAAAGGTCGATAACCTAAACCTAAAAAAAACTAATCTGAGATTCAACAATCCATTGATATAAATCCGTCATCCGCACGATCAGATGAATAGTGAACCATCAATCAACGACGTCCGCCGTGACATGCAATCAGTTTCTTTCTGAAAATCGGAACGATCGGAACGTCAGTCAGTATTTCGTTGCATCTCTCTGAAAAATTTACGGGGCGAGCTCAAAGATTGGCAAGTCGAAATCCTAGCCGAAGAAGGAGGGTATTGTGCCAGCAGGAAGCTGGACAATGAGCGGACGTTTCAACGACGTCGGTCGCCAAACGACGCTACAATAGGCCAACTATCCCGTAAACATGTTTGCGGCCAAGTTCGTTACGGCCTCTAACAAAGATGACTTTCTGCTTAGTTTGAGAATGTTATACTCCCTTTGTTAAACGTTTAAACGTCTTATTGGACTTAAGTTATTTCAAACTTACAAGTTGGGTTTTGGGAGTTGTTCCAGTTTTTGGGTTATAACTCCCTTAATATCGAGAATTGAAAAAAATATTTAGAATAAAAAATGTTTACGGTTACAAAAGACATAACTTTTATCTGAAAAAAATTTTTCAGTCTCGTTTAGTTTTCAAGTAAAATGGAACAAAAGTTGAGAAAATGGGGTTTTGGGAGGTATTCCAGTTTTTGGGTTATGACTCCCTTAGTATCGAGAATTGAAAAAAATATTTAGAATAAAAAATGTTTATAATTAAAAAAGGCATAACTTTTATTTGAAAAAAAATTTTCTGTTTCATTTAGTTTTTGAGTAAGATTTTACAAAAAGTTGAAAAAATGGGGTTTTAAGAGTTGTTGGAGTTTTTAGGTTATAACTCCTTTAATATCGAGAATCGAAAAAAATATTTAGAATAAAAAATGTTTGTGGTTACAAAAGACGTAACTTTTAATTGAAAAAGATTTTTCTGTTTCATTTAGTTTTTGAGTAAGATGGAACCAAAGTTGAAAAAATGGGATTTTGGGGGTTGTTCCAGTTTCTTGGGTTATGACTCCCTTAATATCGAGAATTGAAAAAAATATTTAGAATAAAAAATGTTTATATTTATAAAACGCATAACTTTTATTAGAAAACATTTTTTCCATTTCATTTAGTTTTTGAGTAAGATGGAAGAAAAAGTTGTAAAAATAGGGTTTTCGGAGTTGTTGGAGTTTTTAGGTTATAACTCCCTTAATATCGAGAATTGAAAAAAATATTTAAAATAAAAAATATTCACAGTTAAAAAAGACAAAACTTTTATTAAAAAGAAATTTTTCTATTTTATTTAGTTTTTGAGTAAAATGGAACAAAAAGTTAAAGAAAATGAGATTTTCGCGGTTTTTGGAGTTTTTAGGTTATAACTCACTTAATATTGAGAATTGAAAAAAATATTTAGAATAAAAAATGTTTGTATTTGTAAAAGACATAACCTTTATCTGAAAAGATTTTTTCACTCTCGTTTTGTTTTCGAGTAAGATGGAACAAAAAGTTGGAAAAATGGGGTTTTGGGAGTTATTCCAGTTTTTAGGTTATAACTCCTTTAATATCGAGAATAAAAAAAATATTTAGAATAAAAAACATTTCTAGTTACAAAAGGTATAACTTTTATTTGAAAATTTTTTTTTATTCTCATTTAGTTTTCGAGTAAGATGGAACAAAAGGTTGGAAAAATGGGGTTTTCGGAGTTATTCCAGTTTTTAGGTTATAACTCCCTTAATACCGAGAATTCAAAAAAAATATTTAGAATAAAAAATGTTTGTAATTAAAAAAGGCATAACTTTTATCTGAAATTTTTTTTTCAGTCTCGTTTAGTTTTCAAGTAAGATGGAACAAAGTTGAAAAAATGGGGTCTTCGGAGTTGTTGGAGTTTTTAGGTTATAACTTCCTTAATATCGAGAATTGAAAAAAATATTTAGAATAAAAAATATTCGCAGTTTAAAAATGCATAACTTTTATTTGAAAAACATTTTTCTGTTTCATTTAGTTTTTGAGTAAAATGGAACAAAACTTAAAAAAATGGAGTTTTAAGAGTTGTTCCAGTTTTTAGGTTATAACTCCCTTAATATCTAGAATTGAAAAAAATATTTTGAATAAAAAATGTTTGTAGTTAAAAAAGACATAACTTTTATTTGAAAAAAAATACTCTATTTCGTTTAGTTTTTGAGTAAGATTGAACAAAATGTTGAAAAAATGGGGTTTTGGGAGTTATTGGAGTTTTTAGGTTATAACTCCCTTAATATCGAAAATTGAAAAAAATATTTACAATAAAAAATGTTTGTAGTTACAAAAGATATAACTGTTATTTGAAAAAAATTTTTCATTATCGTTTAGGTTTCCAGTAAGATGAATCAAAAACTTAAAAAAATGAGATTTTCGGAGTTGTTGGAGTTTTTAAGTTATAACTCCCTTAATATCGAGAATTGAAAAAAAAATTAGAATAAAAAATGTTCACGATTAAAAAGGACATAACTTATATTAAAAAAAAAATTTTATTCATTTAGTTTTTGAGTAAGATGGAAGAAAATGTTGAAAAAGTAGGGTTTTAACAGTTGTTGGAGTTTTTAGGTTATAACTCCCTTAATATCGAGAATTGAAAAAAATATTTAGAATAAAAAATATTCGCAGTTTAAAAGTGCATAACTTTTATTTGAAAAACATTTTTCTGTTTCATTTAATTTTTGAGTAAGATGGAACAAAAGTTGAAAAAATTGGGTCTTCGGAGTTGTTGGAGTATTTAGGTTATAACTTCCTTAATATCGAGAATTGAAAAAAATATTCGCAGTTTAAAAATGCATAACTTTTATTTGAAAAACATTTTTCTGTTTCATTTAGTTTTTGAGTAAAATGGAACAAAACTTAAAAAAATGGGGTTTTAAGAGTTGTTCCAGTTTTTAGGTTATAACTCCCTTAATATCTAGAATTGAAAAAAATATTTTGAATAAAAAATGTTTCTAGTTAAAAAAGACATAACTTTTATTTGAAAAATTTTTTTCAGTCTGGGTTACTTTTCGAGTAAGATGGAACAAAATGTTGAAAAAATGGGGTTTTAAGAGTTGTTGGAGTTTTTATGTTATAACTCCTTTAATATCGAGAATTGAAAAAAATATTTAGAATAAAAAATGTTTGTGGTTACAAAAGACATAACTTTTAATTGAAAAAGATTTTTCTGTTTAATTTAGTTTTTGAGTAAGATGGAACCAAAGTTAAAAAAATGGGATTTTGGTGGTTGTTCCAGTTTTTTGGGTTATGACTCCCTTAATATCGAGAATTGAAAAAAATATTTAGAATAAAAAATGTTTATATTTATAAAAGGCATAACTTTTATTAGAAAACATTTTTTCTGTTTCGTTTAGTTTTCGAGTAAGATGGAACAAAAAGTTGAAGAAATGGGATTTTTTGACTTGTTGGAGTTTTTAGGTTATAACTCACTTAATATCGAGAATTGAAAAAATATTTAGAACAAAAAATGTTTGTGGTTACAAAAGACATAACTTTTATTTAAAAAAAAATTTCCAGTCTCGTTTAGTTTTCGAGTAAGATTGAACAAAAAGTTGAAAAAATGGGGTTTTAAGACTTATTGGAATTTTTAGGTTATAACTCCCTTAATATCGGGAATTGAAAAAAATATTTACAATAAAAAATGTTTGTATTTATAAAAGGCATAATTTTTATTTGAAAAATTTTTTTCAGTTTCGTTTAGTTTTCGAGTAAGATGGAACAGAATGTTTAGAAAATGGAGTTTTCGTAGTTGATGGAGTTTTTAGGTTATAACTCCCTTAATGTCGGGAATTGAAAAAAATATTTGAAATAAAAAATGTTTGTGGTTAAAAAAGGCATAACTTTTATTTAAACAAAATTTTCTGTTTCATTTAGTTTTTGAGTAAGATTAAATAAAAAATTGAAAAAACGGGGTTTTAAGAATTGTTCCAGTTTTTGGGTTATGACTCCCTTAATGTAGAGACTTGAAAAAATATTTAGAATAAAATATGTTTGTTGTTACAAAAGACATAAGTTTCACCTGAAAAAATTTTTTCAGTCTCGTTTAGTTTTTGAGTAAGATTGAACAAAAGTTGAAAAAAATGGGGTTTTCGAAGTTGTTGGAGTTTTTAGGTTATAACTTCCTTAATATCGAGATTTGACAAACGTTTTTAGAATAAGAAATATTCCCAGTTAAAAAAGGCATAATTTTTATTTGAAACATTTTTTTCTATCTTGTTTAGTTTTCGAGTAAGATAGAACCAAAGTTGACAAAATGGAATTTTATTTATTAAAATCTGTCGATTTTTAAAATACATATCTAAGAAACTAATCGTCATTAAAAGTTAAATTTTAATCATGATTTAGATTAAAACTTAATCTTTTTGTTTTACCAAAGATAAATTTTCTACGTCTGTTAGTTTTTCTTTCAGAACAGAAAATCAACATAATGTCCTAATATTACCATTATTAAAATCATTTTCAATTACAATGATTTTACATCTTTCATAATTTAAACATATATCTCTTCACTTATGTTCTCGTCGTTTGCGGTTAGAGGGAAATTGGCCAGAATGCGGACGGTTTTGTGTTATACGTCCATTTAAAACATCGCAGAATGCATTTTAGGGCCCCATGTGTACCGTTAGAACGAGCTGCCAGAAACCGCCCCTTAATAGCTTTACCGTTCTCTTTGCAACCGTCTGCGTCGTATAATTCACCCCGGTGGATAAAACTTTAATATACGCACCTCCCCCGGTAACGGGGCTAATTTAGTATTAAAAGAATTCGGGGAACGTCAGTCCCTTCCGAAACTTGGATGGGAAATTTAATATCGTCCCTCCATCTTTACTTTTTTTTTCTTTTTGCGGGATTTTGAAAACTTTTTTATGTTAAATTACCTTCACTGTAAGAATAATTTTATAATTTTAATTTTTAATTTTTAAAAAAGTTGGGTTAGTTAACTGTCAAAAATTTTTATCAACTTTGAAAACTTTTTTAAATTTTTTGGTAATATTTAGAATAAATCGGTCTTTTTTAATTAAAACTAGAATGTTTTATCTTTCATTGAAAACAAAAATCATTTCTTAATATTAATAAATAAAATCTAGGGGATTTTTTAAAGATGGTCAATTTTTTAAAAAGTTGGGTTAGTTAACTGTCAAAAATTTTTATCAACTTTGAAATTTTTTTTTAATTTTTTGGTAATATTTAAAATAAATCGGTCTTTTTTAATTAAAACTAGAATGTTTTATCTTTCATTTAAAACAAAAATCATCTCTTAATATTAATAAATAACTTCTGGGGGATTTTTTAAATTTGGTCAATTTTTTTAAAAAGTTGGGTTAGTTAACTGTCAAAAATTTTTATCAACTTTGAAATTTTTTTTTAGTTTTTTGGTAATATTTAGAATAAATCGATCTTTTTTAATTAAAATTTGAATGTTTTATCTTTCATTTAAAACAAAAAGCATTTCTTAATATTAATAAATAAAGTCAGGGGGATTTTTTAAAGATGGTCAATTTTTTTTTTAAGTTGGGTTAGTTAACTGTCAAAAATTTTTACCAACTTTGAAAATTTTTTTAAATTTCTTGGTAATATTTAGAATAAAACGGTCTTTTTTAGTTAAAACTAGAATGTTTTATCTTTCATTTAAAACAAAAATCATTTTTTAATATTAATAAATAAACTCTGGGGGATTTTTTAAAGATGGTCAGATTTTTAAAAAAGTTGGGTTAGTTAACTGTCAAGAAATTTTACCAACTTTGAAATTTTTTTTTAATTTTTTGGTAATATTTAGAATAAATCGGTCTTTTTTAATTAAAACTAGAATGTTTTATCTTTCATTTAAAATAAAAATCATTTCTTAATATTAATAAATAAAGTTTGGGGGATTTTTTAAAGATGGTCATTTTTTTTTTTTTAAGTTGGGTGAGTTAACTGTCAAAAAATTTTACCAACTTTGAAATTTTTTTTAAATTTTTTGGTAATATTTAGAATAAATCGGTCTTTTTTAATTAAAACTAGAATGTTTTATCTTTCATTTAAAATAAAAATCATTTTTTAATATTAATAAATAAAGTCTGGGGGATTTTTTAAAGATGGTCATTTTTTTTTAAGTTGGGTTAGTTAACTGTCAAAAATTTTTATTAACTTTGAAAATGTTTTTAAATTTTTTGTTAGTATTTAGAACAAATTTGATTTTTTTAATACGAAATAAAATCTTTTAACTTCAATTTAATATAAGAATCATTTCTTAATTCTTAAAATTTATAAAAAAAATTGAAAGGTTAGGTTTGATGGACATTCATTTCATCGTTTAGTACGTTCAATATTTCACTAACAACACAATTTTGAGTCTTGTTAACTCCGAACTAAATGGATTCCCGTTTTAATGGAGACAAATGCAAAAATAACAAAGGGAATGACAATCCTGTGACCCAGATTTAATGGAAAAGAGACAAGAGCGTCGACCCTTTTAAAATTGCTAAATGAAACCGAACTAAAAACTAACGAACCGTAACAAGTTGTGTTGGAGGAAAATCCCATTTGGACTTTCTCATTAACTTTGTATGATAAAGGAACGATATCATTGGCTAATTTAACATAATCAGGACACTAACGCAATAAAATAGGTGGCGCTAGGGATATAACCGGGAAGGTCTTTGTATATGTGTGTGTCTATGTGTATGTGGGTGTGTGTCCTGTTGGAATCCTCTGACCCAATTTGATCCTGGACGCAAGTCAGCTAACCACTCGCCGGTAATTTAGGTCAGCGACCGTAATGGGCAGCTATTGTATGACAGCTGTGGATCGTTGTATTACGAACCACGTCTCTTGCAAATGAAATTTATCGCTCCCAATGGAGCATACGGAGAATTTTCCCCGAATATTTCGCAGACTTTCATAAGACTAAAAAAAATATATGTGTGGTGTTGTCGTGAAATATAAAACAGGCGTAAATCATGGTCAATTTCGCGTCGCTGTGTATCTGGTTTGATGGACGGTCGCGGAATGGAAGATCGGAGCAAGAATTTATGGACGTCATTGGTCGATATTCGGTCGCGCGGGAATAAAGGCTGTCTGTGCCATCGCCATGTCCATACGGTTACAGGCGTGTCTCCGGGAGAGACTCCGTTTTCTCCTTTTGCTTCGTGAGTAGAATCGCCGATCGGATAATGGAACGGACCCTTCTACTTGGTTTATTTATGTCCTTGTTTTTGGCCGAGTCGATGGAACGAACCTTCTTCATAGATGAAACGGTCAGAAAAATCGAGATATACGCAATTATCTGATTGGACAAGTTTTCTATCTTCTATCACACATCGTTACACTAACACATAATTCCCAAACTACATTTGTACCAGAGTTTCTAGGAGATAAAGTGCCAATACGGATAAAAATATAATGGTATTTCGGGAAAAATTACTTCTGGGTAATTCATTGCTTTTAGGAATCACCACTTTAATTAAATTCGTACTTTTATATTGATAATTACAAGACTACATTTTCTCTTTCATACAATTCCATACAATTAGATTAATAAAGAAGTTGTTTAAAGGATTATAAAATATCTATGCCTTAAAAATAATTTTAAATGAATCACCCTGTATATTATTAATCAAGCTTAAATTTATACTATAATAAGTTTAACCCTTTAATAGTCAAGACTCTGGAGGTGTAAAATAATCAATTTTTTTTTCTAACGTACATGTTGTTTAAGCTGTATGTAACGTTTTTTTTGTAATTACAAATTATTCACATTCTTACGTTTTTTGGAAAAGAACAACATGGAAAGAAGGATGCAAGAGTGCGCTTTCTCCCCGTAACTTTACCAAGTAAGCCCGAGTGGAGTACAGGGGAAGGGAGAAACGGAGTTTTAAGCGGCCCTCGCAAACGCAAAGGTCTTTCGGCAAGAACGCCGTCGTAGACAGGCTCGCGGCACCTCGCTGTTTTAACTTTTTCGGTCAGACTTTTGGCCCTTTTTCAGGTCTTACAGGAAAAGCGAGAAGTGTTAATTCACCAACCACAATCATTGGTTGTAGTTTTAATAACATTTTATACATATTAGGATGTGGCGTCACAAATTCGCCTTCATTGTTACAAATTTATTATTTTAAAATCAAGTTTTGAAGAACTTTCATCGTTTAATTTTATCACAAATGAACAACGTCGTCATGTCATAATAACTTTATCTTTAAATCAATTTATAACTTTATCAATTTTTGATTTAAAAATTAGAAAATTGTAAGCCAAAAAGTAAACTGGTTTTAGAATAATGAAATAAATGTCTAATTAGGAAAGGGATATTTAAATATGGGAAAAATAAACAAGTAATAAGTTTTTATGGGAAACATTTATTATTGTAATGAAATAAGGAAATTGATTTTCAAGGTACTGGTAGATAGCAATAAATTTATTAATTTTCTTCATTATATACAATAATGTTTACGAATAATCTGTAAATTTGCTTAATTGATTTTCATTTAAAAAGAAGGTCGAGGAAAACACACACTGAAAAGAAATCGTGTATTTAAATAATTAGAAAAGTTCTAATGATTTTAAAGTATATTAACATTTAAACAATCAAAAGCTAACTTATAACTTTAGGATTTTTAAGTAACAATTTTTAAATAATTATTATAGCAAATAGTAAACTGATTTTGCATAATGTAGTAGAGTAATGTGACTATAATAATTCTATGAATTTGCTACGATGAAAATAAGAAAGTTTGAATTTAACTTTTAACTGTAAGTAGCAATAAATCATAAACCAACAATTGAGCATTGTTGTTTATAAAAATATATTATCTTTGTAATTAATTTTTTAGTAATTTGATTTTCCCGATTCTACCTACTAGTTTAAAAATATCTCGATTAGTAAATAAATTTCTTTCAAAGTTTGTTGATTTTGTTGTAACACAGAACAAAAACGGTTTGGATATAGAATTAAAAGAAGATTGCCAACACGTGTAAGAGTTTAATTAGTAGAAGTCTTGATGGAAAGTAGAAGAGTTGATGGAAAACACCTGCAACATTTCTATTGTTGGAGTAACTTTCGTTAATAACAATACTTTTAATAAAATATAAAGTCAAGAAACACGCAGGTATTCTCAAATATCCGTGGTGTTCGGAGTGACAAAGACCTGACATTAATTTTGTGCTTTACCTGGAAAGCGCACCGGGTTTTGTCAAATATGATTAAAACTACAACCAATGATTGTGGTTGGTGAATTAACACTTCTCGCTTTTCCTGTAAGACTTGAAAAAGGGCCAAAAGTCTGACCGAAAAAGTTAAAACAGCGAGGTGCCGCGAGCCTGTCTACGACGGCGTTCTTGTCGGAAGACCTTTGCGTTTGCGAGGACCGCTTAAAACTCCGTTTCTCCCTACCCCTGTACTCCACTCGGGCTTACTCGGTAAAGTTACGGGGAGAAAGCGCACTCTTGCATCCTTCTCTCCATGGTGTAAATTGAGCTTGGATTATAGTACCAGAGACCGCTAAAGGGCCAACACAATAATGAATGTTTAGTGGTACACATATGCATCATCGTTGAAAGTGTAAAACTATTAACGATGCAAGAGTCTAAACAATAACAAAAAATGCGAAGCCACCATCGTCAGCTTTTCCAAGAAATACTATATGTTGCATGAAGTTGATCAAAACGGTCAACTCCGCCCATAAACTGATTGTAATCATATACAGATACTGGACATTCGATCATTTCTTTTCTACCGTTTTTTTTGAGTCTAATATTTTGGTTGTTTTCAAGGGATTATGCATAGTGCTTATTAGTGATACTGATTTTTCCCCCTATCTTTCCATTTTGAAATTGATATGTTATATCAGGCCATCCCACTCTCCAGTTTTAATTTCTTTATCAGTCTTCAGTTTCTGTTTTGGAAAAATTTTTCTTTTAGTTCTTATCGTCGCGCAACAAAAGAAGTTTTTTGAAAAGTTTTTTTGCCAGGGGCAACGAAGAAAAAAAATTGTCAAAAAACAAACAGTATCCTAACCCTTCAAACACCTCAGATAATTTATTGACTACTCTTTCGCCAAGGGAAACTGTTTTATCAGCATTTGGTTCAACTCCTTCGTATAATGACATAACCAAGCAGTAACCAGAAACAGCACAAGCAATTACCCAAGCTTTAAATCCTCTCTTTACAGGTTTCATGGGCATGTACTGTTTCAGACTACTTCGCCCTTTGAATTTCGCCATCGATTCATCAATAGATAAAAATCTGAATGGATTGAATAAAAACTGAAATCTTTTAGTTACATAAAAAATCTAAAAATGGTCGAACTTTGTAAAGTTTATCATAATTTGATGCTCCTTTTCTAGGCATTAGAGAATTGTCATTCAAGTGTAAATTCCTTGTAATCTTTAGAAACCGCTTCCTTTCTACTCCCAGTTCTTTACTACATTTAAACAAATTAGCTAGTCTTGCGAGTGGTAAATCATCTTCAGCATCGTAGTCATTGTAAGTTGAATTATCTTGATCCACATTTACACAAAACAAAATAGTTAATCGTTCTTTGGAGAGCTTTCCTCCTTTACATTTTTCATGTTTCAAAGATAAAGTTTTATTCGGTAATGCTTGAAAAAAGAGTCCACTTTCATCTGCTTTGAATATATCGTCTTTTCAGTAACTTTATAGCAAAACCGGCAGTTTTTTCATAAATTGATCGACATTTTCGTCATTCACATCAGCTGTTTCCCCGCAGATACATTTAAATGTAATGTTGTTTCTCAAACGCCACTTTTGCAATCACCCGTCAGAAGCTCGAAATGTACTCACTCCCAATTTTTCCGCAATTTCCCTAGCTTTTCTCTTTACAAATGGTCCTGATAAGGGAATGTTTTTATTTCTTGCTTTCACAAACCAATCGAAACACGCATTGTCAATTTTTAAACTTTCACTACTTAAGAAGTTTTTCTTCGTTTTCATGTTGGCCCCAGACTGCCATTTCTTTCGAATATCTTCCTTATTTTTAAGTATTTTCGCCGCTTGCGTTTTGCCAATGTTAAATCTTTTAGCTATATCACGAACCGACAGCTTTTCTTTGTCTTATAAACAAACTATTTCCATTTTCTCCTTTAAGGTAAGTATTTTTTTCTTGGTAGCCATTTTAACGCATGCTACACCAAAGCGAACAAACTAATAATAGTAAGTCGCAGACCTACTGGGAATTACCTGTCTTTGACAAGCGAAACGCACAAAGAGGGGAATTCCCGAAAAGTTGTCGGTAAATATGTATACCTACTACTGTTTAGTGATGTGTTCGTCTAACTTATGAGAGCCGTGCATCAGCTTATTAGAGATTTTTGTCCATTATTAAGAAAAAAATGGTGTCCGCGTCCGCTTATTGGAACGTCCGCTTAAGGGAGAGCAGTTTGTATGGAAACACATATCTTTGAGGTTCGTGCTAAGGTTTTTGCCCGGTTATGAGAGATGTCCGCTTATTAGAGTGTCCGCGTACTAGAGCTTTGACTTTATTCCAATGTATGTTTTTATTTCATTTAGATCTAAAAAATCTAAGGTTTCATTTTTCTGCATAGCATACAAGTTTGATTGATCAATAATATATTGCAAGAAATAGGTATATCTACAGTTAGAAATATTCCAAGTAGATTGTTGATGTCTATTTTGCAATTTTGTGATATCCCAAATGGTCTATCAAAGACACTGTTTTCAAATTTTTCTGGATTTGTATTTTTTTCCCATTCAAAGGTTTCATCTGATGAAGAGTTACTTGTAGTGTAGTCCTCTTCTTCTATTGTTCTGAGACCTGGTTCTCCTTCTTCTAAGTCGTCTTCCTCATAGACTTCGTCATCTTCCTCTTGCAGCCTTGACGATGAAGAACGAGATGTTGACGATGTACTCAAAGTAACGTTGTCAACGGCGTCTTCATCCCCTTCAATTTCCGAATTATAAGCCATTTCATCTGTGATTTCAAACAGAAAATACTTCGCATCTCTTGAATCGTCCAGATTGTAATGCTTTTTATTATTCATCCTGCATAAAATTTAGCATAAGCTCATAAAAGTTAAAATATCATCTAAGCCGCAAGATATATCGCAAAAGTTATCAGTGGTGTTGACAAAAAACAAGAACTTCATTCAATTAATTATAGATTTTGTAAAATTAATTTTTATAACAACCACTGCAAATTAGTGATTCTAACCTCACATTTCCCGTCTGATGAAAACAAGACGATATGTAATTTATTTTGACTGTTATTTGTTGTGTGATAATTTTAAAATAATTTAAACTTATGTACATACAGCCGGCCCAATCCATCTTGGCCGATGAAGGTCACGAAAAATGCGTAGACGAAGGAGTGCGACAGTAAATCGTTAAAGAAAGATGGGTATATTCGTTAGATAGGAGTGGCAAATACAGAGCGCGGCAAAAGTTGACCTGAATAAAAATATGTACTTCGTGCACCATACATTGCCTGTTCAACAATGGGGTATTACGGGGTTTTGGGCAATGGGTGTATTTTTTCAAAGCACGCCGAATACTGAACAATGACATGCAATAAATAAACTCAAATTGGTTCTAACAAAAACTTTAAATAGGTAAATTTTTAATAAAATAATATTAAACACAAAATATAACAGTATCAAATATCAAAAATTCTTACAAAACAATGTTTCATAGTTTTGTCTTCATTTTGGATTAAATTATTGAAATTTAAAACTCAAAAATCAAACATATTTTAAACTGCAAATAGTATCATATCTGCTAAAACTATTAACAAAAATAATAAATAAATAAGAACTTTATTTTTACTTTTTTTTCACTTTACTTTCCGCCATCTCGAACTTAAATATTTTCTCACGCACTTACACACAAACTTTTGCTTTGATCTGTACGCGATCAGTACCCTGTTGAGTATACTACGCAAATGAGCTCTCTAAGAACCTCCCACCTATTGCCACTGCGCAGATGACCTCGGTAGGCCAAGATGAAATGGGCCGGCCGTACCTAATTGTAAAAAATTGGCACTTAGAGAAGACGACGCAATGGTAATTTTTAACTGCCAACTAAAATTGTGTTGGTCTAACCGCTGGAACGGTCATTGGTAGAAATGCGTACCACATTTCATTTCAATTTTTTAACTGTAAGATACCACCACTGACCCCATGCGGTACAAATGTGTACCAGAGAGCGTCAGTGGGCTCAGAGGATGCAGCAAGGCTCATTTTTTCCCGGGGAAACTGCGAAACTTTGAGCTGTATGGCCAGTGGTACATATTTGTACCAGCCAGCGTTAAAAGATTAAACAAATTGTAGAAATTATTTACAATCAAGGAATCATTTTAACTAAATCACTCTGTATATAATTTAATAGAAATTAATTTTATTCAAGAGTTCTTAAAAAAAAATGTTAGATTTTGTTGTTAATACTTAAAACATATTTGACTTTTATAATCAAAAATAGAATCTTTTATGTTCAATCTAGTATAAAAACCATTCCTTAATTTTTAAAAAGAAAGTAGCTGCAGTTTTTTAAAATTGATCAAAAATTTCTACTTTTAGATGAAATTTATTTTTTTAATTTTTTTAAAATTTTTTTCGCGCCAATTAGAATAAATTTACTTTTTCATTCAAAACTAGAACATAGACTTATACGATTTTTTAAAGATAGAACTAAAAAATAATTTTAACCGAACCATCCTATATATATCTAATCAAGCATAGATCCACGTTGCGCATATTAATATTTGTTTAAATCTCCATAATACAAATTTCTATTTGTATTATGATTGCAATCCTTATCAGCTCTTAACCATATCAGTTCAAATTTGTTCCGAAAATCCCGAAAGCGTTAAAATATCGCGAATTTAACGTGCAGGTTATGTGCTCGATTAAATTGCAGTCCATTATTGGTAACTTTTGTACCGCGACAACGTAAGTACGTATTTGTATCGCGTAGGACAACTTGAAACCTGCGAGAGCAACAAGTTTTCGCTCGATTTCGGCGAAAAATGCGCCCCGGCCATTTGTGCCGGAATGTAGGTCAGACGGGACGCGACCGAACAGGACC
Source organism: Digitonthophagus gazella (assembly GCA_036711955.1). NCBI lineage: Eukaryota > Metazoa > Arthropoda > Insecta > Coleoptera > Scarabaeidae > Digitonthophagus > Digitonthophagus gazella. The sequence goes on from JASCIT010000007.1 coordinate 13,171,503, forward strand.
GTACCGGAAATTTTACGACCGACGCGAACGAGATAAATTGACGGGGACGTCAAATTTTTTATGAAAGGGGAATGAAAAGATACGAATTTTCGAGGTAACGTAAATGTAATTTTTTTATGTAAAAAATGGGGAAATGGGAAATTGAAAAATTAAATTAGGTAATTTAAATTAGCTACAAATACCGTCCTGAAATATCGATCGTCCTGCAGCTGCAGCAAGAATAAACAATAAAGCCCTGTCCTGTTGGAAACACCACTGGTAGTAAATCAGACAGGTTTTAAATTCAATGACCAGGACCGGACTGTCGCGTAAACAATATTTATTAATTGCCCTATTTTACGGGGGAAAACTGGGAAATTTCAAATTGTTCGATTTGTTTTTTTAATCCATAAATGGTTTGAATATCATAGAAATCCCGGGTGAAATCAAAACCTAAATTGGCACGATTAAAACGGCACGTCGGAGAACTGTAAGAAGAACAATTCGGTCGGGGATATGGCTAGGATCTTGCCGCTTTAATGACGCTAATTAAACGTGCGCCGGAATTGTAATATGCCGAGTAGAGACCATCCCACCTGCCCGTTTTGAGCAAACATTGATAATTGCTTTCGACTGGGACGTATTAACTGCCATTGCTCCCGCTGCATTATCGAGAAATTAATCAAAGTTACGTAATTGCTACCTCTCTACAGTTACGTCACGTCAGTTTAAATTAAATCTGGGAGATAATCACTAAACTTTTCGATATTAATTTTTAACCCTTTATAATCTTAATCAAAAGTTAAAACATTAAAAATGTATTGAAATTCTTAAATATTTTTAAAGATTATAAAAAATCCTTTAATTTGATACCAAACATGACTATATTTCATTTAAAAATAAGGAAGTTACATCGATTTAAAAAAATTCAAGATGGCGGATCATCAATTGTTTTTAAGGTTAAAAATTTCGATAATTTCCAAACTATTTAAACTAAATTGGTCACGTTTGTACTCAAATTAAAAGAAATTTTATTTTCTAATGAGTTCTAATGAAAATTTTATTCAAAAATTATTTTAGATTTTTTTTTGAAAAGTCGAATATAAAAAATGTCAAAATGTTAAAAAAATCATAAATATTTTTAAAATTTATTAAAAATCGTTTAATTTGATACCAAACATGACTACATTTTGTCTAAAAACAAAGAAGTTACATAGATTTAAAAATTTTCAAGATGGCGGATCATCAATTAAAAAATTTCAATAGCTTTGAAACTATTTAAGCTAGATGGGTCGTGTTTATACTCAAATTAAAGGAAATCTTATTTCCTAATGATCTCTAATGAAGATTTTATTCGAAAATTATTTCTAAAATTTTTTTTGAAAAGTCGAAAATCAAAAATGTCAAAATACACAATAGATCATAAATATTCTTAAAAATGATAAAAAATCCTTTAATTTGATACCAAACACGACTATATTTTGTTTAAAAGCAAAGAAGTTACATAGATTTAAAAATTTTCAAGATGGCGGATCATCAATTAAAAAATTTCAATAGCTTTGAAAGTATTTAAGCTAAATGGGTCGTGTTTATACTCAAATTAAAGGAAATCTTATTTCCTAATGATCTCTAATGAAGATTTTATTCGAAAATTATTTCTAAAATTTTTTTTGAAAAGTCGAAAATCAAAAATGTCAAAATACACAATAGATCATAAATATTCTTAAAAATGATAAAAAATCCTTTAATTTGATACCAAACACGACTATATTTTGTTTAAAAGCAAAGAAGTTACATAGATTTAAAAATTTTCAAGATGGCGGATCATCAATTAAAAAATTTCAATAGCTTTGAAAGTATTTAAGCTAAATGGGTCGTGTTTGTACTCAAATCAAAGGAAATTTTATTTCCTAACGATTTCTGATGAAGATTTTATTCGAAGATTATTTCTAAAATTTTTCATTTTTAAAAAGTCGAAAATCAAAAACGTAAAAATATCCAGGAAATCATATTCTTAAAAATTATTAAAAATCCTTTATTTTGATACCAAACACGACTATATTCCGACTAAAAACAAAGAAGTTACATAGATTTAAAAATTTTCAAGATGGCGGATCATCAACTCCTTTTAAGGTTAAAAAATTAAATAACTTCCAAACTATTTAAAATAGATGGGTCGTGTTTGTACTCAAATTAAAGCAAATGTTATTTTCTAACGATTTTTAATAAAAAATTTCAAGATGGCGGATCATCATTTGTTTTTAAAACTAAAAAATTCAATAATTTCCAAATTATTTAAGCTAGATAGGTCGTGTTTGTACTCAAATTAAAGTAAATTTGATTTCCTAATGATTTCTAGTGGAGATTTTAATTAAAAATTATTTTTGAAATTTCTTATTTTTAAAAAGTCGAAAATCAAAAATGTAAAAATATCCTAGAAATCATATTCTTAAAAATTATTAAAAATCGTTTAATTTGATACCAAACACAACTAAAACCAAGGAAGTTTCATCAATTTAAAAGAATTTAAAATGGCGGATCATCAACTCCTCTTAAGGATGAAACTTCAATAACTTCCAAACTATTTAAGCTAGATGGGTCGTGTTTGTACTTAAATTAAAGTAAATTTCATTTCCTAACGATTTTTAATTAAATTTTTCAAGATGGCGGATCATCGGGATCATCAATTGTTTTTAAGATTAAAAAATTCCATAATTTCTTAATTATTTAAGCTAGATAGGTCGTGTTTGTACTCAAATTAAAGGAAATTAAATTTCCTAATCATTTCTAATAAAAACTTTATTCAAAAATTATTTTTGAATTTTTTTATTTTTAAAAACTCGAAAATCAAAAAGTTAAAAATATCCGGGAAATAATATTCTTAAAAATTATTGAAAATCCTTTATTTTGTTACCAAACACGACTACATTCCCACTAAACACAAAAAAGTTTCATCAATTTAAAAAAATTCAAGATGGCGGATCATCAACTCATTTTAAGGTTAAAAAATTCAATAACTTCTAAACTATTTAAAGTAGATGGGTCGTGTTTGTACTCAAATGAAAGGAAATTTTAATTCCTTACGATTTTTAATGAAAATTTTCAAGATGGCGAATCATCAATTGTTTTTAAAATTAACAAATTCAATAATTTCTAAATTATTTAAGCTAGATAGGTCGTGTTTGTACTCAAATTAAAGCAAATTTCATTTCCTAACGATTTCCAATAAAATTTTTATTATATTACGACGTTATAAAAAATTAATCACTTATATCGACCATTTCATCTCTTATAAGTTGTTATGTTTGATTTGATTTATGAAATCTGATCTGTTGGTATAGAAATCTCCTCTAAAGCTGGCAGAACAGTACAAGCAGGATGTCGATGAGCACGTCCTCGACACTGTTTGCGTGCCGGGCGTATCCATTGTCGAGGGGGGAACAAAAACACCGAGAGCTTATCGTATTGTCCTGGAAAGCTCGCCGTGAAATCGCTCGTCATTTGTCGACGACCGATCGCGTGGGTTTTATTGCAGTCGGCCGAGAACCGCTTGCGGGGGCGTCAAATATCGCAAAAGCTCGATATAAAAAGACAACAAGCTCGACGTCCTCTTCGGGGGAGGAGGAAGGAGGAAGGCTTTTTGGGGGGACTATGTAGATAAGGGAGTGAACTGCTTCTGGTCCAACTAATTGCCCGAGTACGTGGCTGGTCCGGAGTTTCGAAATTTGCTGAGAGATAGCGAAGTTCCGTGAGGCGCCGCCCCCTTCGGGCAGAGTAAATATTTGTCGTAGTGGCAGACGAAAGTACGTCAGTCCGGGTTGCTGCTAATTTGAAGAGTAGACAAATTACCGCGATTACCCTCATCGTTGGAAGTCTTAAAACTTCCACTTCCTCCCCTTTAATAAAGGACAATTATTAAATTTCTCCGAGTTAAGTGTCCTAAGGTACTTTTTAAGGTGAGAAATCTTCTCACTTATACTTAAATATAAAATGAAGTTAATTTTTTTAAATAAATTCCCTTTTTAGTAGGTAATGTATTTTTAAAATTTCTTTTTGAAAATGTACAAAGAAGGTTTTAATCCCTTCCTGTTACTTATGTTGGTCGTTAAAGCTTTGATGGGTACTGGACATGAAACAGAACTGTAATCCTCTTATTGTGACATAATGGGTGGTAGTAACCATTAGAGATACTACGATTAAGGTCAGTGAATTCATCTCTATCAATTTCTGGGTTCTAACGTTACACACGAAATCCTCAATTTAACTAATGGTTACTAAAATCGCAAGTAAAGGACTTAGAAGCGTAAGTTCTAACTTTAGAAAATCAGAGTTTATTTCTAGAAATTAAGAAATGATTTTTACAATTAATTTGAGCAGTTAATAAAAATTGACGACTTATTTTGGCAAAGAAATTGCAGTCCTTTTCTTTAAAACTTTCCTCATATATGTATATCTTTGGAAATTGAACTGTTTTAGTTTGAAAATCTATTTGAGTCAAAACAATTTGTTCTTCACTTTGAATATCGTGTTCAGTAAAATTCATTAAAACGTCTAAACGTGACTAAGAAGAATTACGACTAACTTGTTTAGAAATAGTACTTCTCTACTACATTTGTAACCTCTCTTCTGTTAAACTACTTTCCACTAAAGGTTACAGCCAGGTTTCTAGTTTCACACTAGCTAATTTAAGGGTAGTTAAACATCTCAAGTGTGATTTCAATTTAAGATTAAGAGATGACAAACAATTTCTTTCTGGATTGATGATTTTAAATATAACTAAAATAAGAAGCTCTCAAATGTACTTTTATGGCGCTTGGATAATTTGCTGCAGCTTGTGGATAGCTGTCTACCGATTCTTGAACCTCGCTTTCTATCACCATTGACTATAAAAGATATTGAAATTTATTCCTAGCTTGTAAATCTTCATTACTGTGATTTTTTTTCAAATTGTAACCATCAAGCTAACCACTTCATCAAATCTATCGAATTTCTTGAATTCAGCTTTTGGCAATCGATACTGTTTCCGTCTATCAGTGTTGTGAGAACAATTACACTGGAAATCAAATTTTGGTTTATTTGCTGTATCATCTTTGAAAAGTACCTTCTTTTAGGTATTTTTGGGGTGCTGAATACAAATATGACAATGAAATTTAAAACTTAATTGCAGTTTTTAAGAACACATTTTTATTTTATTTTTAACAAACTAAAAAAATAAATAGGTATTTTTACACTATTGCACTTTTAGACTTTAGTTATAGCGCTGTCTTTTTGCTACTCTTTTGTAGATTGTTTCTGGAGCACCTCTAACAAGAGTCCAGCAATAGTCTGGAAGCATGGAAAGATTCCACTTTCCCTGGTACCTTTTTTTCATATATGATATATTCTGATGAAAACGTTCGTCGTGTTCATCACTTCCAGTTCCGCAGTATTCAGGAAAAAAGTCCAAGTGTGAATGTAGGATGTGCATCTTTAGAGACATATTACAACCCATTTTTTGATACGATAACAGCATATTCTTAACAAGAGTAACGTAATTGTCAGCATTTTGGTTTCGCAAGAAATTGGTGACCAGCAAGCGAAAGTCATTCCAAGCATTTTTTTCAATATCTGTTAGGGTGTTGTCAAATTGTTCGTCCTTCAAAATGTTTCGAATCTGTGGCCCAACAAAAATACCTTCTCTCACTTTTGCTTCACTTAGCTTTGGAAATTTCCGACGCAGGTATTGAAAAGCTGGACCATCTCTATTTAGTGCCTTGACAAAATTTTTCCAGTTACAGTATTATTATATTTTATTATAGGGTCATGTAGCATCACGTATCTCTAAAACGTGAACTAATATTGCAAAAATTAAATTATTTTCGGATTCAGCGCACCAAAAATAGTAAAGTTTTGTTGATTTTATTTTAGATACTTTTTGGCTGTTGTCCAGTGTTATCAACGTCATGGAATTCAATTTAAAGAAATCCATAAAACCAAGGTTGCCCTCCTGAATATTTTCGATTTTCCTCTTCATCACGTCTAAATTTTTCATATATTGAGTAATAGTTTCGTTCTATAAATTGATTCTAAGTCGCACCTTGGAAAGAAAGATGTAGGAACGAGGTTCCTCCTCCGTAACATTATCGAGTAAGCCCGATTGGAGTCCAGAAGAAGGGAGCTTCTCTACCTCTCAACCTCCAATGCAAAGGTCTTGCAAGCCAAAATACCGTCGAATAGAGGCTCACCGAACCTCGATGTTTTAATTCTTTCGCTCGGATTTTGGTCCTTTTTCAAAATATTACTAAATTATTAAAAATAGAATAGATATTGATAGCAATAATGTCAATAGCTGTGTTCGTAGAAGAAATTACCTACGGTTTAGGATTTTTTCATCCAATCAAATTATTTCATGTAGATTACATACTGGAAATCCTAAATCTTGATAGGTTGAAAAAATCAAAAACCCTTAGAATTCGCTTCTACCAACAAAGCCAACAAACTGTTACTATTTGACATTTGATCAATATTCTGGCAATCCGTTGATGGATCGTTAGATTTCTCTGATGGTTTTTCAACTCTCTGTCAACGTTTATGCATACTATAAGTGAGGTTCCTCCTCAAAACTTTACTGAGAAGGACCGACTAGAATACAGAGGATAGGAGCTTCTCTAACTCTCAACCTCTAATGCAAAGGTCTTGCAAGCCATAATACCGTTGAATAAAGGCCCACCGCTCCTCGATGTTTTAACTCTTTCGCTCTGATTTTGTTCCTTTTTCAAGTATTAAAGGAAAGGCGAAAAGAGTTAACTCTCAAATCACAAAATCGACTTTGCATTGTAATCCTCAATTTTGACGGTGTTTTGGCCTTAGAGATCTTCGCATTAAGGAGCACTGGAAATTATTCCGCTTTTCCCTTCTACTTGTATTCTATTTCGAACCTACTCGGTAAAGTTTCGGGGAGGAACCTCCCTCTTGTATCCTTCTTTCCATGGTGAGACATAGAATCATCTTATAGTGCTCCAATCCAATCCGTCTACTGAAATACCATATCTTATTATCTAGAATCCTTATTTCCTGGGTTTCCAGCTTTCCTGTCAAACTGGTTATTGATAGGGTCTCCTACGAGATTTCTTTGTCCAAAAAAGTGGTTTCTAATAACATGGAAAGAGTAGACTCCAAGATCATCGTTGATATTTAAATGTTTAAAATAAAAGTTAAATGTAAAACTAACCATGAAAATTTATTTTAAAATGTTTTAAATGCCACACATGTTTCAGTTTCTTGGCGTCATCAGACAAAATCGTCAAAATTTAAAGGGCGAACAGGTTGTTTCAATTCAATTATTACATCGAAGAACGAAAGTCCAAAAAAGATTAAACACATAAGAGTATCGTTACAAAATTTTTAAGTCTGAAGGAACGTTGGACAAGGTTAAAGTTGAACGTATATGAAATTACTAAATTGACATCTTGGCTGGTTGGTTGAAAAACTTAAAATAATAGTAAAAAAAATCAAGGTAAAACTTCAAATTAACTATAACTTGATTCAATCCGATTACATGTTTGTAATTTAACCCATTCAAGACGGCGATTTTTTTCGAACACGGTCCCCAGGAGCCAAACTTTTTTTTCTTTATATAGTTCATTTACTGTTATTGCACACACGGTGTGCAACCCGTCTTTTAGCCTCGGATAGCAATTGCACACACGGTGTGCAATCGGTCTCGAATGGGTTAAGTGTGGATAATCGCATAAATTGTATAATCACTAATGTGCTATTGTCGCATACCAGTGAGCTACTCGCTGCTTACTGGGTTACTCGGGGGCAAAATAGCCAAAAGGCATTTACCGCTCATCTAGTATCTTCCAGAGTATTTTTCTCTAGTATATTTGGTAAATGGGGGTTGAGGGATGTTATAAAAACTAGTTGGTTGACTTACACAACAATTTACTCGTCTCAGGCGGAGCCAGCACTTGGACCTCTTCGAACCGCGTCTTGTTACTAAGTTCCGCCTTTTTATTAACTTTTGTTCGATTAGGCTTCGTTTCTGATTCCGCATTTACAATGAACCCCTTTTAGGGTATCAACCTGGTCGTGGCACTGTCAGCCTTTTAACCTTGTCTTGTGCCTTCAGCCTGTGTTGGACAAACATCAATCGTGATAGTGATTAACGATTAATTAATCGTCAATCGCCTTCTGACATTAGGATTAATAATAATCGTCAATTGCTTTTACTGAGAGTATCGATTAATTAATCGTAAATCGTCTTCACTCGAAATTACGATTAAATAATCGAAACTCTCAGTGAAAGCAATTGACGATTATTATTAATCCTAATGTCAGAAGGCGATTGACGATTAATTAATCGTCAATCACTATCACGATTGATGTTTGCCAAACACTGCCTTCAGCCTTAAAGTTTTTGTAACGTCGCATCGTAGGCCACACTTAAGGCCCTCCGCACACGGCAACTGATTTGCAACTCGAGTTTCAAATCAGTTGGATATTAATTGCAAATTGGTTTTATTTTTGTCGCTCGTGTGCGGATCCCCATTTTCGAGAATGGCGAAGTACACGGGCAAAGTCACAAAACGGTTGCATCTCCAACTGATTTGAAACTCGAGTTGCAAATCAGTTGCTCCGTGTGCGGAGGGCCTAAGTCTACATCGTAGGCTACACGTAGTAACTACACTTAACGCAAATTACGCTGTGTAAATTTAGTAGCATGATTTTTGACGGAAACAATTTTACATTCCCATTACATTTTTATGCGAAACTTCAATTGCTGCCACATTAAGCGGAAATTGCGTTTAAATGTTCGACGTACGAACGTTTTCGGTTAAAATATTGACTGAATTTCGGTTGCAATCGGTTTCAATACAAATCATATGAGTTACGCCAGATTATGACCGATCATCTGTACGCTATACAGGATGTTTGACACCGACAGATAATTTCCATGATGACTTCTAAATTCAAGATATAAGGAATGGAAGTGGCCATGAGATAATATTTTTGTATTTAAAGGATGAATCCGCAGCTTTCTCTTTCTCCTGTGTTGCTCCAGCGACATCGCACTAAAGTCGCTAACTTCGCACATGTTTCATATAAAGATTTTTATTCATTTTCCATTTAATCTATTTGAAATTTTATACCTTTTGTAGTTGTCTTTGAAGATGGCTAACAATGAAACAAGGCAATGAAATTTCGTTATAACTAGTATATAAAAGTACATATTAAATTAAAAGTTAAAGATTCTATTTTTGATTATAAAAGAAAAATTTATTCTAATTATCACCAAAAATTTCTTTTTTAATTTTTTAAAAACCCTAATTTTAACCGAACCTAACCTCACAATTTTTATAACAAACTTTAAAAAATCATCAAGATTTTATTTATAAGATTTAAAAAATGATTTTTATTTTAAATTAAACCTTAAAGATTCTATTTTCTATAATAAACGTTAAATTTATTCTAATTATTACCAAAAAAATTAAAAAAATATTTAAAAAACGTAGATTTAAAGTAGGTTTTAGACAGTAACAATTTAATAACGATGAAAATGAGCATCCACCACCTCGTAACTACGGGAAGAGAAGATCTGTTCATCGGACCAGATCTCCTTTTCGTAGGCGATGACCCGGAAACGAGCCAAAGCTTCGGGGACCGACGAAGAAGTGTCGGACGTTTCCCCCCTTCGAAGCTTTAATCTGCCCTTTGCGGTAGGCGCGCATTTAGAATGCGAATTCTCCGGAGAATTATCTTCCGCTCGAACTCTATTGCCGTACGATTCGATTTCAACTCCTAAAGTTCTAAAGTAAGAGACAACGAAATCAAAATTAGGTTTCTTCTTCTAGATTTTATTCCCAGATAGAAATGATTTTTACACCAAATTGAAGCTAAAAGGATCTATTTTGAATTTTACAAGTCAAATTTGTTGTAATTGTTACCAAAAAAATTAAAAAAATTCCCAAACTTGGAAAAATTTTTTGACCTAAATTTTAAAAAAATTGACCATCTTTAAAAAATCCCCCAGATTTTATTTATTAATATTAAGAAATGATTTTTATTTTAAATGAAAGATAAAACATTCTAGTTTTAATTAAAAAAGACCGATTTATTCTAAATATTACCAAGAAATTTTAAAAAATTTTTAAAGTTGTTAAAAATTTTTGACAGTCAACTAACCCAACTTAAAAAAAAAATTGACCATCTTTAAAAAATCTCCCAGGCTCTATTTATTAATATTAAGAAAAGATTTTTGTTTTAAATGAAAGATAAAACATTCTAGTTTTAATTAAAAAAGACCGATTTATTCTAAATGTTACCAAAAAATTAAAAAAAATTTTCAAAGATGTTAAAAATTTTTGACAGTTAACTAACCCACCTTTTTTAAAAAATTTGATCAAATTTGAAAAATCTTCCAGAGTTTATTTGTTGAGAGTAAGAAATGATCTTTGTTGTAAATGAAAGATAAAACATTGTTGTTTTGATTAAAAAATACCGATTTGTTATAAATATTACCAAAAAATTAAAAAGAAATTTTAAAGTTGGTAAAAATTTTTGACAGTTAACTAACCCAACTTAAAAAAAATTTGGCCATCTTTAAAAAATCCCCCAGATTTTATTTATTAATATTAAGAAAAGATTTTTGTTTTAAATGAAAGATAAAACATTCTAGTTTTAATTAAAAAAGACCGATTTATTCTAAATATTACCAAAAAATTAAAAAAAAAAAATTTCAAATTGGTAAAAATTTTTTACAGTTAACTAACCCAACTTTTTTAAAAAATTTACCATTTTAAAAAAATCCCCTAGACTTTATTTATTAATATTAAGAAATGATTTTTATTTTAAATGAAAGATAAAACATTCTAGTTTTAATTAAAAAAGACCGATTTATTCTAAATGTTACCAAAAATTTAAAAAAAATTTTCAAAGTTGGTAAAAATTTTTGACAGTTAACTAACCCAACTTTTTTGAAAAAATTGATCATCTTAAAAAATCTCCCAGATTTTATTTATTAACATCAAGAAATGATTTTTGTTTTAAATGAAAGATAAAACATTCTAGTTTTAATTAAAAAAGACCGATTTATTCTAAATGTTACCAAAAAATTTAAAAAAATTTTCAAAGTTGGTAAAATTTTTTGACAGCAAACTAACCCAACCTTTTTAAAAAAAATTGACCATCTTTAAAAAATCCCCCAGATTTTATTTATTAACATCAAGAAATGATTTTTGTTTTAAATGAAAGATAAAACATTCTAGTTTTAATTAAAAAAGACCGATTTATTCTAAATGTTACCAAAAAGTTTAAAAAAATTTTCAAAGTTGGTAAAATTTTTTGACAGTTAACTAACCCAACCTTTTTAAAAAAATTGACCATCTTTAAAAAATCCCCCAGATTTTATTTATGAACATCAAGAAATGATTTTTGTTTTAAATGAAAGATAAAACATTCTAGTTTTAATTAAAAAAGACCGATTTATTCTAAATGCTACCAAAAAATTAAAAAAAAATTTCAAAGTTGTTAAAAATTTTTGACAGTTAATTAACCCAACTTTTTTAAAAAATTTGATCAAATTTGAAAAATCCCCCAGAGTTTATTTGTTGAGATTAAGAAATGATTTTTGTTTTAAATGAAAGATAAAACATTGTAGTTTTGATTAAAAAATACCGATATGTTATAAATATTACCAAAAAATTTAAAAAAAAATTTTAAAGTTGGTAAAAATTTTTGACAGTTAACTAACCCAACTTTTTTAAAAAATTTGACCATCTTTAAAAAATCCCCCACAGTTTATTTGTTGAGATTAAGAAATGGTTTTTGTTTTAAATGAAAGATAAAACATTCTAGTTTTAATTAAAAAAGACCGATTTATTCTAAATATTACCAAAAAATTAAAAAAAAATTTCAAATTAGTTAAAATTTTTGACAGTAAGTGGAAATGAAATCAAAATTAGATTTTTCTCCTAGATTTTATTTCCAGATTAAAAGAAAAAAAAACTTGTAACATAAAGTAATGTACTCGTACTGGAACGCGTCACGTTATCATAAAGAAAAAAAGAAAAGTAATATACGTGAGGTACACTCAAAAAGAACGTAGAAATAACGTTCTGTGTGTATGTGCTGGGGAGATGTTTTTTACGACCGTTCTGTTCCCATTTAGAGCTGTCTTCTTTTTACTCGCCCCCCACCGATAAATATTTCACGCCAGACGAACGAAATCCCGTCCTTTTTTTCGCCAGCGTTGGCAAAGTTGACGTTGAGGGTGCTTTAATGTAAGCCAGCTAGGTTGCAATTTGAGCTTAACGTGGTATTTGAGTTAATACCTCGCGCGTTCGCGTAGGTACCAATATCTCGGTACGATGGTAAAGGGTAATATGGACTATAACGTCCCTTCCATCCACAAGTTATATTCTCGAAAGCGGTTTACGACCTAATGAACTGAACCAAACCGAACGTTTCCATTACCTGCGAATGATTGATTTTCGACCGTTTCAATCCGCAAATGACCTAATGGATGAAACCGCAAAAAAAGAAAAAAATACGTTAAACGTGCGTCAGTTTTAAATATCGTCAATATGATCTTTTTTTTTGCTTTTTGAACTATAAATCATGATTGCTAAAAATACTAATGGTGGAATGAAATATTATTCGAATACTTTTAGTGAAAGATATCTAAAGTATAATTAATTATTTCCATCTTAATTAAGATAAATTCACTTGATAGATATATTAAGATATAAAACAGATTGGTTTTAAAATCCAGAATTACTTTATTAAACTTTTTCACATATTATCGGCTTAATTTTAAGACATCCTGTATTTAATCATCTTATACTTCTTTAAATTGACATTAATCTTTTGTCAACCCAATCAATTCCAATCTAACTCAACCCAACTCTAAAAGTATTTCGTTTGATGAACAATTTTAATTTGTAATAAGTTAATTATGCAAGTTTGCTACTATACAGGGTGTCTCATCAAAGTAATTTTTATGTTATACTGAAACTTAATGATTCTATTCTTAATTATCGAAGTCAAATTTATTCTAATTATCGCCAAAAAATTAAAAAAAAATTTTTACCCTAAGATAACCTCACAATTCTTAGACCAACTTTAAAAAATCATAACGACTGTATTTATAAGAATTAAGAAATGATTTTTACACTAAATTGAAGATAAAATATTCTATTTTGGATTTTATAAGTCAAATTTGTTGCAGTTGTGACCAAGAAAATTAAAAAAATTCCCAAACTTGGAAAAAATTTTGACGGTTAACCTAAATTTTTTTTTTTTAATTTATCAACTTTAAAAAATCGCACAGACTTTATTTATAATGATTAGGAAATGATTTTTACACTAAATTAAAGTTAAAATATTCTATTTTGAATTTTACATGGTGAATTTGTTACAATTGTTACCAAAAGAATTAGAAAAAAATCCCAAACTTGTTACAAGTTTTTGACAACTAACCCAACTTTTTAAAAAATCGTACAGAATTAATTTATGGAAATTAAGAAATGATTTTTATGTTATATTAAAATTTAAATGTTCCATTTTTGATTATAAAAGCCAAACTTATTCTAATTATCACATAAAATTAAAAAAAAAAAATTAAAACGACCTCAATCCAACTTTGAATTTTAAAAATTTTTCATTTAAACGTCAATATTGACAGTTCGAAAGAAATTTTTTATCTTTAAACGTCAAAATTGACATTTTGAAAGAGAATTTTAATCTATAAATGTTAAAAATGACACATCAAGGATGAAAAGTGACGTTTAAACGTCAAGATTGGCAGTTCGAAAAAGACTTTTGATCTTTAAACGTCAAAAGTGACATTTTAAAAATGCATTGACACATTTAAACGTCAAAATTGACATTTTGAAAAAGAATTTTGATCTGTAAATGTCAAAGATGACACATTAAAGATGAAAAGTGACAGTTCGAAAGAAATTTTTGATCTTTAAACGTCAAAATTGACATTTTGAAAGAGAATTTTAATGTATAAATATTAAAAATGACACATCAAGGATGAAGAGTGACGTTTAAACGTCAAGATTGACAGTTCCAAAGAAAATTTTGATCGTTAAGCGTCAAAAGTGACATTTTAAAATTAGATTGAGACATTTAAACGTCAAAATTGACATTTTGAAAAAGAATTTTGATCTGTAAATGTCAAAGATGACACATTAAAGATGAAAAGTGACAGTTCGAAAGAAATTTTTGATCTTTAAACGTCAAAATTGACATTTTGAAAGAGAATTTTAATGTATAAATATTAAAAATGACACATCAAGGATGAAGAGTGACGTTTAAACGTCAAGATTGACAGTTCCAAAGAAAATTTTGATCGTTAAGCGTCAAAAGTGACATTTTAAAATTAGATTGAGACATTTAAACGTCAAAATTGACATTTTGAAAAAGAATTTTGATCTGTAAATATCAAAAATAACACATTAAAGATGAAATGTGATGTTTAAATGTCAAGATTGACAGTTCCAAAGAGAATTTTGATCTTTAAACGTCAAAAGTGACATTTTAAAAATGGATTGAGACATTTAAACGTCAAAATTGACATTTTGAAAAAAATTTGATCTGTAAATGTCAAAGATGACACATTAAAGATGAAAAGTGACGTTTAAACGTCAAAGGGGACATTTTAAAAATTCATTTAGACATTTAAATGTCAAAATTGACATTTTCAAAGAGAATTTTGATCAGCAAATATCAAAAATGACATATTAAAGATGAAATGTGATGTTTAAATGTCAAGATTGACAGTTCCAAAGAGAATTTTGATCTTTAAACGTCAAAAGTGACATTTTAAAAATGGATTGAGACATTTAAGCGTCAAAATTAACATCTTGAAAAAAAATTGATCTGTAAATGTCAAAGATGACACACTAAAGATGAAAAGTGACGTTTAAACGTCAAAAGTGACATTTTAAAAGCGCATTTAGTCATTTAAACGTCAAAATTGACATTTCCAAAGAGAATTTTGATCAGCAAATATCAAAAATGACACATTAAAGATGAAATGTGATGTTTAAATGTCAAGATTGACAGTTCCAAAGAGAATTTTGATCTTTAAACGTCAAAAGTGACATTTTAAAAATGGATTGAGACATTTAAACGTCAAAATTGACATTTTGAAAAAAAATTTGATCTGTAAATGCCAAAGATGACACATTAAAGATGAAGAGTGACGTTTAAACGTCAAAGGGGACATTTAAAAAATTCATTTAGACATTTAAATGTCAAAATTGACGTTTCCAAAGAGAATTTAAATCAGCAAATATAAAAAATGACACATTAACGATGAAAAGTGATGTTTAAACGTCAAGATTGACAGTTAGAAAGAGAATTTTGATCTTTAAATGTCAAAAATGACACTTTAAAGTAAAAAAGTGACGTTTAAACGTCAAAAATAACACCTTAAAGATGAAAAGTGACTTTTAAACGTGAAAGTTGATGTTTCAAGGGAAAATTTTGATTTCTAAACGTTAAAACTATGATTTTAAAACTATCATTTACAAAGTGTATTTACAACTTTATTATATTAACCAGAAAAATAAATATAGAATGTTATTTGAAAAATTTGTTCAATTTTCTTAAATTAGAAATATACCATCAACATAAAAATTTTATAGATCGATAAATTTCATTAAACTATATATTTTATAGATCGCTTTGAAAAATTTTAACGAAAAATGTATAAAATCATTTTTTTTTACTATTTTTAATGTAATTTAAATTTATAACACGTTGATTATAAAAATTTACTATTATACAGAGTGTCTCGCCAAAGTGGGAATAGATTTGATTTGCCAACTTCAGCTAAACACTTTATAAAAGATACTTAAAAACCTCTAATTAAGTCTTTAAAGTTATCATAGTTTTAGGAATTATTTTTTATTCCATTCCATTTTGATTTTAATGACTTTCTATTCTAAAAAATAAAAATAATTTTTAATATTTAATATTTAATGAATGTATGTGTGGAAGTAATAAAATTTGATTTGATTTTAGGGGAACAGACGACGTGCAAAGATCGATCGAATTGCTGGATAGAGTGTTATCGGAGTTTGACGACGTGGAGAACGCGAACCAAGTGTCGAACAACGTAAGTGGAAGCGCGTAAGACCTAACCCCTATTAAAAACGATTGACCGCAGCAAATTTCCGGGTCCTCGAACCAAGCGAAAGACCCCTCGGGCACCGGAAATGTGTCTTCGACGCCCGACGACGAGAGCCCCTCGCTCGGCCACCAATCGGAGGACGACGGCTACAACAGCATGAACGGCCGAAAGGCCAAGTTTAACCTGCAGTTCAACGCTCTGACCGAGGTCCCCGTCCACCAGGAGGACGCTATGATCCGTCCCGAGGACCCAGACGATTTCCCACCCCCGCCCGAGGAAGCGCAAAAAATTATCGCCTCGCTCTTCTCAAAGTAAGTCCCAACAACCCAACCCAACTTAAATTCAATTATCCAAAAAGTTTGATCGATTTTTTGTATACTAAGAGTTTTTTATTAGTAGGGTATCTCCTGCACATTCCGGAAAAAGAAATGGAAACAGGCAGAAATATTTCCCTTTGACGCAGCTGCCAAATAGGAATGATACGATTCCTCCGCCACAGAGCTTCCAAAATGGTGAAGTGCCAATTATTAATGGAATACCGGATCCTAAACACACAGCTACACAAACAACACTGGTAGGTTTATCAAAAAAGATTAAAATAAAAACCAATTTTCTCAATTATCAAACATATTTTATAACTTATAAGAGTTAAAAATAAATTCAAAAGATTATTTTAAATTTCCCGCTTAAACTAATTTTCAAAATTAACAAACGTCAAAATTGACAGTTAAAAATTTTTCTTACTGTCAAAATTGACGTTTCAATTTCTCTCTAATTTTTTAGAAGATTAATTATTGTGATTTTTTAAATCACGACATTTAATTTCTTAAATGTTATATGTTATATAACTCATCTTAAAATGATTAATTTACAAAAGTATATAAAAGTTAAAAATTAAAGAAAATAAATTCATAAAATTATTTTAAATTTCCCGCTTAAACTAAATTTCAAAATTAACAAACGTCAAAAATGACAATTTAAAATTATTCTTACTGTCAAATTTGACGTTTCAATTTCTCTCTAATTTTTAGAAACAAGATCAATTTAATTCTCTTTTTATGTTTAGTGTAAACTAAAATACTTTCTAACAAAACTGTTAAATGATGTATATAAAGAGATAACACTTCCTTTTTCTTCTCTAATTCACAAAACCTAACAAAGTGAAAGTCGTAAAACTTTCCGTGTTTTTCACGGATCCCACG
The DNA here is from genome assembly GCA_036711955.1 of Digitonthophagus gazella. Taxonomy (NCBI): domain Eukaryota; kingdom Metazoa; phylum Arthropoda; class Insecta; order Coleoptera; family Scarabaeidae; genus Digitonthophagus; species Digitonthophagus gazella. Next base: position 13,188,813 of record JASCIT010000007.1, read on the forward strand.
CAAACACACAAGTTCGCACGAGTCGACGCGACGTCGCCATTAAATGAGTAATGAAAGTTTAAAAGAAATCCAGACGATCCCCCTCCGAGCGAAAAAGCCGGTTCCCTTCGAAGTCCGATGTGAAAAATCGTAAAAGTTACTACTGTAGACTACGTAAACTGCATAAACTCGGGGAATTTTCCCGATTAGTTCGTGACTGCGCCGAGCGCGTGCGACACGTGAAATATTTTGAAATCCTTTACGTTCGTTATTCTCTGGCGGCAATATCGTTTCGGAGGGCCGTTCGTCCGATGCTTTTAGGCTTCCTCTGGCAGGTGGATCTCGATGGTTACTAAGCAACGATCCCCCCGTTGGGGGAGTTATCGTTTCGATGTGTTCGTTTTAACAAAGAATCTCATTCCATTTCGTCATTTTACTTTATACTAGTTAAAAATTTTTTTATCAACGTCGCCGGTTTTTTCAAATCAATTTCTTAAAAAAAAAAAAATTAGTAACTTTAAAAAATCGTACAGACTTTATTTATTAAGATTAAGGAATGATTTTTGTTTTAAATGAAAGATAAAACATTCTAGTTTTAATTAAAAAAGACCGATTTATTCCAAATATTACCAAAAAATTAAAAAAAATTTTCAAAGTTGGTAAAATTTTTTGACAGTTAACTAACCCAACTTTAAAAAAAATTGACCATCTTTAAAAAATCCCCCAGGCTTTATTTATTAATCTTAAGAAAAGATTTTTGTTTTAAATGAAAGATAAAACATTCTAGTTTTAATTAAAAAAAGACCGATTTATTCTAAATATTACCAAAAAATTTTAAAAAAATTTCAAAGTTGGTAAAAATTTTTGATAGGTAACTAAACCAACTTTTTAAAAAAAATTTACCATTTTTAAAAAATCCCCCAGAATTAATTTATTAACATTAAGAAATGATTTTTGTTTTAAATGAAAGATAAAACATTCTAGTTTTAACTAAAAAAGACCGATTTATTCCAAATATTACCAAAAAATTAAAAAAGAAATTTCAAAGTTGGTAAAAATTTTTGACAGGTAACTAACCCAACTTTTTTTAAAAAATTGACCATTTTTAAAAAATCCCCCAGACTTTATTTATTAATATTAAGAAATGATTTCTGCTTTAAATGGAAGATAAAACATTCTAGTTTTAATTAAAAAAGATCGATTTATTCTAAATATTACCAAAAAATTTAAAAAAATTTTCAAAGTTGGTAAAATTTTTTGACAGGTAACTAACCCAACTTTTTTTAAAAATTTGGCCAAATTTAAAAATCCCCCAGACTTTATTTATTAATATTAAAAAATGATTTTTGTTTTAAATCAAAGGTAAAACATTCTAGTTTTAATTAAAAAAGACAGATTTATTCCAAATATTACCAAAAAATTAAAAAAAAATTTCAAAGTTGGTAAAAATTTTTAACAGCTAACTAACCCAACTTTTTTAAAAAAATTGACCAACTTTAAGATATCGCCCAGATTTTATTTACAAGAATTAAGGAATGATTTTTACACTAAATTGAACTTAAAAAATTGTATTTTGGATTAAAAAAAGCAAATGTGTTGTATTTGTTACCAAAAAAATTAAAAAAATTCCCAAACTTGATAAAATTTTTTTACAGTTAACAAACCTTATTTTTTAGAAAAATCTGCTCAATTTCAAAAAATCGTACAGACTTTATTTATAGAGATTAAGAAATAAATTTTATATTAAATTGAACACAAAAGATTCTATTTTCAATTAAAAAAGTCAAATTTGTTCTACTTTTTAGCAAAAAAATTTAAAAAAATCCTAAATATGGTAAATTTTTTTGACAGTTAACTAACCTCACTTAAAAAAAAATTGTCCAACTTTAAAAATTCCTAACGACTTTATTTATAAAAATGAAAGAATGGTATTCATACTTAATTAAACTTAAAAGATTCTACTTTGAATTAAAAAAAGTCAAATCTGTTCCAATTGTTACTGAAAAAATTTAAAAAAAATTCCAAACTTAGTTACAATTTTTAACATTTTTTTCTTGATTCATGAACTTTAAAAAATCGTCCAGGCTTTATTTCTAAGAATTAAGAAATCTCCCCCCTAAGCACCGCCCATGCATAAGAATATCCATTTTTGTTCATATTTCTTTTGATGAGTATAGCCTTCGTTCCTTATGTATCAAGAGTTCGATCGTAGATTGATTAAGTTTATGTACCACATCGCATATAAAGAAAATATTCGGCGATAAAAACAAATTTTTCATTTTTCTGGATGATGCAAATGGGTTAATATACGCATTTGGTTACGAAAAGTTTCTGCGGCAGCTAGAGTTTCCTGAATTGTGACGATTTCTCTTTCTGTCACAAACTTCGTAATTTTCTTCTTCCGGATTGTATGTTGTTTCTTAAAATTCACAATCCACGAATCGGAAGCTTTGAAATGTAAGTCGGTAAATGGGCTAGCATCACTTAAAGCCCACCCTTGGAGATTCCTCATCGTTACTTGTTCATAATTTTGTCTGGCTTCCACAAAACGATCATAAGTCCAAGAGTCAATGATTTTGTATTTATCTCTACTTGTCCCTCCACTCTTGACCTGTTCTTCCTATCTTCATAAATCTCTAATACTTCTTAAATGTGAACATCCCTTCCTCTGAAGAGTTGTCAAAGATCAATTGGGATATTCTTTAGCAATACTGATGACTTGTATTTTAAAATCGTGTCTTCTTCGTCACTTTCGTCCACGTCAATTAGCTCATCCGTTCTAACAATTTTTTTCTTATTTAAAATGTCGACAGTAGCTGCAAAGGCTTCTTCACCAATTTGCATATCCTCTTCAGAAATTTCTACTGCTTGTTCCAATGATACAAGATCACTTTCTTAAAGTAATTTTTCAAAATGTAACTGCACCTCTTAAAACTATCTGTGAATTGTTACTATGTATCGTATTATCAAGTTTATTTCTAGCTATTTGGATCAACTTTAAAAAATCGTACAGACTTTTTTTTTAAGATTAAGGAATGATTTTTGGTTCAAATGAAACTTAAAAGATTCTATTTAAAACTAAAAAAGTCAAATTTGTTCTAATGTATACCAAAAAAATTAAAAAAATTTTTAAACTTAGTAAAAATTTTTGACAGTTTAACCTAGCTTTTTAGAAATTTTTGATGAATTTTAAAAAATCACACAGAGTTTATTTATTGAGGTTAAGGAATGATTTTTGGTTCAAATGAAATTTAAAAGATTCTATTTAGAATTAAAAAATTCAAATTTGTTCTAATTTATATCAAAGAAATTTAAAAAAATTTTAAAGTTTGAACTAATTTTTGCAGGTAACTAACCCAACTTTTTTTTAAAAAATTGACCATCTTTAAAAAATCCCCCAGACTTTATTTATTGATATTAAGAAATGATTTTTGTTTTAAATGGAAGATAAAACATTCTAGTTTTAATTAAAAAAGACCGATTTAGTCTAAATATTACCAAAAAATTTAAAAAAATTTTCAAACTTGGTAAAAATTTTTGACAGGTAACTAACCCAACTTTTTTAAAAAATTTTGACCATCTTTAAAAAATCCCCCAGACTTTATTTATTGATATTAAGAAATAATTTTTGTTTTAAATAAAAGATAAAACATTCTAGTTTTAATTAAAAATGACCGATTTATTCCAAATATTACCAAAAAATTAAAAAGAACAATTCAAGGTTGGTAAAAATTTTTGAGTTAACTAACCCAACTTTTTAAAAAAATTTACCATCTTTAAAAAATCTCCCAGACTTTATTTATTAATATTAAGAAATGATTTTTGTTTTAAATGAAAGATAAAACATTCTAGTTTTAATTAAAAAAGACCGATTTATTCTAAATATTACCAAAAAATTAAAAAAAAATTTCAAAGTTGGTAAAATTTTTTGACAGTTAACTAACCCAACTTTTTTTAAAAAATCGACCATCTTTAAAAAATCCCCCAGTGTTTATTTATTAATATTAAGAAATGATTTTTGTTTTAAATGAAAGATAAAATAATCTAGTTTTAATTAAAAAAGGCCGATTTATTCTAAATATTACCAAAAAATTAAAAAAAAAATTCAAATTTGGTAACAATTTTTGACAGTTAACTAACCCAACTTTTTTAAAAAATTTGACCGAATTTAAAAAATCCCCCAGACTTTATTTATTAATATTAAGAAATAATTTTTGTTTTAAATGAAAGATAAAACATTCTAGTTTTAATTAAAAAAGGCCGATTTATTCTAAATGTTATCAAAAAATTTTAAAAAATTTCAAAGTTGGTAAAAATTTTTTACAGTTAACTAACCCAACTTTTTTAAAAAATTTGACCAAATTTAAAAAATCCCCCAGACTTTATTTATTAATATTAAGAAATGATTTTTGTTTTAAATGAAAGATAAAACATTCTAGTTATAATTTAAAAAGACTGATTTATTCTAAATATTACCAAAAAATTTAAAAAAAATTTCAAAGTTGGTAAAAATTTTTGACCGTTAATTAACCCAACTTTAAAAAAATTGACCATTTTTAAAATATCCCCCAGACTTTATTTATTAATATTAAGAAATGATTTTTATTTTAAATGAAAGATAAAATGTTCTAGTTTTAATTAAAAAAGACCGATTTTTTCTAAATATTACCAAAAAATATTAAAAAATTTTCAAAGTTGGTAAAAATTTTTGACGGTTAACTAACCCAACTTTTTAAAAAAAATTTACCATTTTTAAAAAATCCCCCTGATTTTATTTATTAATATTAAGAAATGATTTTTATTTTAAATGATAGATAAAACATTCTAGTTTTAATTAAAAGAGACCGATTTATTCCAAATATTAGCAAAAAATTTAAAAAAATTTTCAAAGTTGGTAAAAATTTTTTATAGTTTAACCTAACTTTTTAAAGATTGATCAATTTTAAAAAATCATACTGAGTTTATTTATTGAGGTTAAGAAATTATTTTTAGTTTAAATTAAAGCTTAACGTTTCTATTTTTTATTATAAAAATCAAATTTTTTGTAATTGTTATAAAAAAGATTAATTATTTTTTTTAATTTTTTAGCCAAAAACCCGTCATCAACGTCCATACGGTTGGGAAAACAACGATTTCAACCTACAACCACCACCGCCCCCACCGAATTACCGCTACGGAAGTCTCCCATTTCAACATGGAATCTTTCCGATCACCTCTCCAACTAGAGTTCCTCCTAGAACCGTGCCAACAGTCATCGAACGTCACCGAGAAGTACGAAGAAGAGGTAGCGAGGATAACCTTTCGAGCGATTTCGAAGAAGCTCGTCGTCCGTTAAGCGAAATGGCCGATGACGAACACTTTTCCGACGATTCCCTAGAAGAAATGTTACCACCTCCTCCGCCAGTTGTGAACAAACGGGCGAGTATCGCCTGGGAAGTACCTTTAGACTCCGACGACGCTTTGATGACACCCGGTAGTACTAAAGTTATCGGCAGGAGAAGGCGTAAAAGCGGTTCGCATTCCAGTACGAGTTCAATTCCGAACCGGTTGAAGGAATTTGACGATTGGCCGGATCCTCCGCCGTGTACAACCGAGGACGAAGTTACTTCGCCGTTTTCAGACTCCGACGATCACATAATCCTTCCGCCGGAGCTGGGAAACATATCCGGAACGAGTACTTACATTATACGTAGAGGGAAAAAAGATCGGAAGGCTTTAATCCAATTAGGAAGCTCCGTAAACTCGAATTCTTCTTTAAACTCCCGATTAAGTTCCGATTTGAGTATACCGCATTCGAGATACTCGACGGATTTAAATTCTCAACTCAGTCGCGAATTAAACACGCCGAATTCGCGTTACAGCGTCGATTTAAGCTCGCAATCTAGAATGAGTCAAGAGTTAAACTCACCGAAAAGTCGGTTTAGTCTCGATTTGAACAATTCTCGAATGAGTCAGGATTTATCCCCGTCTAGATTAAGCGCGGATCTTTCTAGTTCTAGATCGAGCACACCGAGTAAATATTATCAAGATTTTAGAAAACACAGCACCACTTTTGATAACATAAAATCTTTAATTAAAGAAGGTGTTATTGAACATTACACTCCACCTATGAACGAAACAACTTCAGATTTAAATACATCCGTACCTCAAATTGTACGTGTTGTTTCCCTACCAAGTTTAAACGCTGAAGAATTAACACCTAGAAGAGAATTAGCTGTTACAGTTGAGGAAGAAGAAGATACGGAAAGTCCACAAATAAATAGTGAATCTGAAATGTCACCGTTAAAACAAATCGAACAAAATATATCCGAGTTATTAGAACGTAGGGATATTGAAGTATCAAGTATTTTACAAGATGATAAATGCGTACTTCAATTAAACGGTGTTGAAAATTTAAGCGCTGAAAAGAAAAAAAATAAGTCTAAAAAACTCATCGATCTTCAAAAATCCAACAGTCATGATGAAATAATCCGTTCGGAAGATTACTACAGACAACTTTTAATTGAAAATAGTCCTTATCGACCTCGTAAACACCCGATACAAAAATCAGAAAGTGCTAAGGAAATGTTAATCGCCCACCGTGAAAGTAAAATAACAACATCAAACTCAGCCGATTTCCCGGTTCGAGTCGAAGTCTTACAACACGAATTTCCACCTTTACCACCTTCCCCGGTTGAAGAAGACGACGAATACTCGGAAATTTTACAATCAAATTCAAAAAGAGCCGATACTTTACCAAACGAACCGCCGGCAATTCCCCCACATCAAAACTCCCTTTCAAACAGTTTAAAATCACGTTCTATGGACGCCGGAACGCGCGGTAGACGTTCATTTAGTAGAAACACCACCTCGGAACGTCGTACTTTACCCATAGAACTCCAAGATAAACGTAGAACTTTCCAAAAACGTTCCTCTCATTCCCCTCAAGAAGAACATCTTTTACAAACTTCCTGTTCATTACCGGAAACTCCTATTTTTGCCCGGGGTTGTGATATACCAAGAACCCCGCATAGACGGGCTCCGGACGTTCCTGGAAATCAAACCACGCCGCGTCAAAGTAGTACTATGTCGAGTATTCATACGCTTGGAAGTGTCTCAACCGGTGGATATAGAAGAGGTTTGGAGACAGGAGTTGTTGGTGGGGAATTGTTGAGGTTGACCGGAGGACCTGGACGGGGTTGGTATCCTAAGCATAGACAAAGAAGGCCGGCTTCTATTGAGCATTTAGATCGATTAGCTCCGGGACAAAATCACTGGGATGGAAATCGCAAACCGTTAACTTTACCGCCGAATTTAACGCCGAAATTCTTTCAAAGGTCGCCTAGAGACGCTTTGAGGAGGGTTACTAGCTTGTTAATTCGAAAAGGTTAGTAGGATATTTTAAAATTATCTAAAAAAAATAATAAGAAATTTAAGTTTTTAATTAATTAAATTTAAGAATAGTACAGACTGATGTGTCTTGAATCCACAGATCAGCTAATAGTTTCCTAAAAGTTATACGGCCGTATGCATAGCTACACGTTTAATATGATTTTAAGATGCTTTTAACTAGTAACCACTAGTTGTATTTAAAAGCATTTTAAAAATTGGTATGCATAGTTTCATTTTAACTTGTCACTAGTTAATAGAAAACTAAACTATATTTTAAGGCGGCAACATCGCAAAATTTGTATATTTTTGGAATATTGACAAGTGAAATGAATGACATGTGGAAAAAATTATACAACACGGTGGGTTTATTTAATATTAAAGAAGAATTAGAGGTAATTAAACACCACCACTTTGAAAAGAATGCCCCAAAGACAATCTATAAGTGTCCTACGTTAACGCAACGACAGTTCATCATTTATAATGTATAGGTATGCTGCAAAGGTGGAGAAACTTATAATGCAGGGAAGAAGTAGTAATAAAATAAGAGGACCCTTCTAAAAGATCTAAAAAATGATGTCGACCTTTTAGTTCCAATTATGACATACTTAACGGCAATAACCATATTATATAACTTTGTATATTTTTGACTATTAAATCGTTTACTAAATTGTTTAGTTTATTTTAAAGAAATACATGGTAAAGAATTGGAATGTTAACCACCAACTTACTAATTTTGGAAAACAAAAAATCATACAGAGCTCTGTCGTAGAAATTATCAGAAAATAGAGGAAGAAGGGTAGTTCGAAATGACTATTTTTTATTAAAATTATCAAACTTTTTCTATTACCAAAAAATTAAAAAAGCGGAATGGATAACATAATCTTAAAAACGTTCGATCAATTTAAAAAAATTGTGCATTTGCGAAAATTGTATTACTATCCCCTATAGTAAGTCTTGTGATGCAGCATACGACGAAAAAAATTTTTTGAAAAATGTTCTGTTTACGGCGAAAATATTTACACCAAATCCATTCGATATATCTAAAGTTTTATAAGTAGTAAGGATGATATTTCTGTTGTATCGCGGGTGACATTCTAGAAAATGACGTTAACACCTTGTTGACCGGTGACGAGATAACTCGTCATCTCATATCCAAACGTTGCTGACCGGTGACGAGTTAACTCGTCGAAATAGCACTTGTTATGTCACATTGCGGTGACATGACATAGTTTCTACATAAAATTGCCGGTCAACAAAGTGTTAAAATCCAGTTAAACAAGCCTATTTTGGCCACTAAAATCTTAGTAACCAACTAGCGTTAAAAGGCTACTAAATACGGTTATGCATACGGGTTTTGCTTAGTAACGTGTAAAAATGACGTTAGTAGCCACTAAAACAGCTATGCATACGGCCGATAGAGTTTTAGAAGTTTTTTAGGTTTTGGAAAACCCAAATTCAACCTCAGAATTACTCCATTACATCACGTTTTCGAAATATTTTAACTTAAAAATGCAAAAAAAAACTCGACTGTTACAAATGTTTGGGATTAAATAACATACCGAATAAATTTTTATACAAAAAATTCAATGTGGCACCTGAGAGTACCACTGTTCCAATTCAAAATACGTTTTAAATGTTTCCAATATCTTAATTTTTTCTTGAAGAGAAGTCGTCTTTTTATAACATTACTTTTTACCCAATCATTAACCTATTAGACAGAGGTCGGCAAGTAGTTTTCAATGGGGTACAGATTCGGTGTAAAATTTTTTATGGAGGTCCAGAAAAAAACTAATAATTAAAAGGTACTGTGTTTTATTTTGTTTTCAAGTCGAGTTAGTTTCCAAAAAAAAAGGATAGATCAAGTAAAACAAGTAATTCTCAGTTAATATTGTAATATATTCAATGTGAGAAATTACAACGACGGTCTTGGGTCAGTTTTTAAAAGTTCGGTGTACGAGAGGTACAGCATTACAGATTGATAGCTACTTTCTTACAATTTTCATATTTTTCTAAAACATGTTTACCCCAAAATTCTTCAGTGGATACAGTTTTATACATTTGCAAAGAAATATCTTCTTGCAAGTCGATTATCTCCACTTGAAGTGAAGACTTTGAAACGCTGAACAACTTAGCAGCCACATCAGTCCATTCTGCCGATGCATCAACTTGATAAGGAAATTTTAGGAATTGAGACAGTTTTTCAATTTCTGAGAAGTCTAGAAATTTAGCAAATTCGTCCCTTAGATCGGACAGATATCTTACAAACACTGCAACGTCTTCTTCAGAGTTCTCTTTTTTATACTCAAGAATTGTTGGGAAATGAATAAATTCGTGCCTTGCAATATCTTTTTCAAAAATATTTTTGTGAAGTGAACATCTCCAAATACTTCGTAAAAATGAAGTTTGTGAGGGGTGTGACTTAACGGATTACTGCGCATCGAAGGCGGTTCTTATTTCTTACATGTTAACGTCTCTTCCTAGATTTGACAAGCTGTATTTAAGAATATTTGGCGGTCTGAGATTCGAACTTCCCCGGTCCGTATATTGCCGACCTCTGCTATAGGAGGTTAAGCAGCGACCATGGAATTTTTTGTAGTTATTTCTTAAAAATAAGAAAAAAGGAGAACGATTTCTGTTGGTTTTACGAAGAAATAGATACTCCAGAACATACGTTTTTTATTTGTAAAGAGAACTGGAAAATAGAACTAGAAATTACAGTAGACCCCCAAAATTACATTTATATGCCTCTGAAATTATACCTTGATGGTGGTTCCGAAGGCTAAGGGGAAAGGGTTTAAATTGGCCGATGTATTCAAGAAGAGTACATCAACCCAACACTGAGTGGTCATTGATACAGCCACTTAGTGATTCGAACCTTTCATCTGTCAACAGATTTCCTAAATCCCTCCTTAAACAAAAAAAAGGAGGCTAAGCAGCAGCAATCGTAGTCGTTGATTTTGTAAACCTATAATGTCTTTTTAACACTTTCACAACCGCATATTTACGCAGTGAAACGTCGCCAGTGGCCAGCTATATTTTGGATAATAATGAATAACGACTGGTCTACTAATGACACCACATGAATGTCACCGGCATACAACGAGTGGCCTGTCCATGGCACCACATTGGTGTCAGCGGTTGAGAAAGTGTTAACGTGCCTAATGTATCCATTTTTAATACATAATTTACACACAACGATAACTTCAAAAAACCACTGTACTAAAAAAATTAATAAACTTTATTATATTTGTATATGTCTTGATACAAGAAATGATTATGGAATGACTTCAAAGTTATTGAATCCAAACGCAAAAAGAGCTAAACCGTATAATCTAGCTGCAAATAAGAACTTATAAATGTTACATTTTTTTTGAAATTGTGACCAATCCATTGTCTACTAGTCTAATACACCGACGATTAAACTGTTGTAGAAAAATGATTTATTCCAAAAGAAATTAAGATTTTGAAAAAAATCAAAATGTATTTTCAATGAGAAAAATAGTATATTCAGGTGCCGTAAAGAGATTTGTGAATAAAAATTTATTCGCTACGTTATTTAATGTAAAACATGTTGAAAACCACCTTTTTTAGTATGTACAGGTTAGATTATCTCAAAAATTTGATGTAATGAAGCAATTCTGAAATCGAATTTAAATTCAATATGTCAAAATCCTTTAGGAAATTGTTGTCTGATCTATGGGTATCAGTTTCCATGAAATTTTATCGGCTTATGTAATCGTCAGTAATTTGTAACAAATTTAGCAAATTAAATATCAGAATAATTAAATTTCAAAGGTAGAGTTAAATTCTAGGAACGATTGTTGCCATTTAAAATTGCTTAGAAATTCATCTGAATTTAATGAAAATCTTCAAGAAATCGTAAAATATCATCAGTGTTAATTAAATCTTAATCTATTCCTTAAATGTTACTAAATGTTTCACTTGACTTTGTAAACGCTTTAAAAATTAGGCTGCATTTTGGAAATTAAATTTACATGGATTTATATTACCACTTTGTTGATCGGAAATGTTACTTGGAAACAATGTTTGGGTATGAAAAGATGAATTAACCCGTCACCAATCAGCAAAGTTTAAAATTAAATAGATAAATGCAAAAAAGGCAATGCCGCTCGTTCCGAATTTCATTTAATTATATAAAAATTTTGAAGGTTTTAAGAAGTTTGTTAATTCCATTAATAAGTTAAAATTTAATTTCTGATTTAAATTTTAAAATTTTTCACAAGTTGATTTTAAAATTACAGATTTCTATTATATTGCTCTTATTACACAATGTTGTCGGTATTACAGGAACCTTGTTTAAAGTTTTATTCAAAACTTGGAAGTATGTAGTTTAAATTTCCATCGTTAGATGTCGCTAGTATACTATTTCTTTAGATTATCGAGTGGAATTTATGAATCATTTTATGTAATTAATATCTAATTTTTAAATAAATTTCACTATCGTAATAGATAAGATTTATTAAATTTGCTAAGGAGTTTATCTAAGGAAAAATACTTAACTAACTTAATAATAACTAGAGGATGTTTGTTGATAAATATGGAACATTACAAAAAAATAAATTCAGTGCAACACTAATAATAATAACATAATAAATTATTTATAAATCAATCAATATGTCATTGATTATCTCGTTAAAAATAACTAGATTTTATCTAATAAATGTCAATAAAAAAATTACTAGTTTTTGAATGTTGAGTCATAAAAATTACTAGATTTGAATCACAATCGTCAAGAATAATTAAATTTTGTTAAATATCAACTAAAAAGTTAATAAATTTTGTCAAAAATAAACCAAAAAAGTTGCTAAATTTCGTCAGTCAATAAAAAAAAGTTACTACATTTTGTCATAAACTAATAAAATTCTCATAATATCATTAAAAGGAAGATTTCGATTTCAATTAAGTTCAGTAGGTTAATTACTAGATTTTAAAATGAATCTTCAAAAATAAATTCATTATATTCAAAATCAACTAAAAGTAAATCAAATTTCTTAAAAGTTAATTAAAAATATACTAAATTTTATCAAAAATTAACTAATAAGTTACTAGATTTTGTCAAAATTCAATAAAAAGGTTACTAAATTTAATGAATTTGATCATTCAGTCATCAAAAATTACAAGATTTCGGCTTCAATTGACAAAAAATGTTACCAAATCACTTTAGATTTCTATATTTTGGCTGAAATCATTCAAAACTATTATCAAACCCAATAAAAATAACTAAGTTTTAATAAAAGTCATTAAAAAGTTTCTAAAATTTTAACTGAATCATTAAAATTGATTAGATTTTCGCTAAAATCAATATACATTTTCATGAAATTACAAACTTTGTTCTAAAATACTTATGAAAATAAATTTATAACTGACGATAAACGAAATCAATCGAAATCGAACGTTTGTTGACATTTCTAAACGTCAAATAACAAACAACTTTTTTCCTCTTTTTTAATCTTGATAACTAACCTATCGTTCTTATTGATGGAAAAAATATTAAAATCAAGGTTATTTTTAAAGTTCCTAGCGATTTTCTAACCTAAATTAACATCAAATAACGATCAATTAACGTCTATCTAAACGTCTTTTTTGCTTGGTCATTAACTTGCCGTTTCGTCGAAGCAATTTCGATTTACGGTTTTTCAAATTAAGTTTTTCACCAAAACTCACAAGGAGACCTTACGACTTTCCCCTCACCGATTTTAACGAAAGTGGTACCAATCGATAGATATTGGTACATAGTACAAATGTATAAAATATTAGGGCGCAATACTCAACGGTTCGCAAGAAAATTGGTGTTAAAGTATGCAATCGGCTTATATGTCAATGATTTGTCATTCCCCTTAAACACCCCCAACAGCTAAACTGAAAATATACCGGCTTCCAAATCCGTAGTACGGTGGTTCGAATCTCGAATAATACATTTTAATTTTCTTTTTTTATACAATATTCTAAGTTATTTTTATAAGATGTTGATGTAATATTAAAATATTTTTAAAATAACATGAAATATTGTACTCAAAATAAAAATAAAAAAGTTATTGTTCGAGATTCGAACCACCGTACTATGGATCTGGAAACCGATATATTTCCACTATGGCTATTGGGGGGTTGTAGGGGAAATAACAAATCATTGACATATAAGCCGATTGCAAACTTTAACACAAATTTTCTTGCGAACCGCTGAGTATTGCGCCCTAATATTATATACATTTGTACTATGTACTAATATCTATCGATTGGTACCACTTTCGTTAAAATCGGTGAGGGGAAAGTCGTAAGGTCTCCTTGTCAGTTCAAATCGAATTTCTTTTTATAAAAAATCAATATAATAACTGAAATCTATGAAAACTAACCTCTTTTAGGACTAAAATGAACCATAAAGTTGCTAAATTTTGACTTAAAAGTCATTAAAATTTTTTTAAAAAATCCTTAAAATCTCTAGTTTTGTTCAAATCATCAATCGAAATCGAATATTTTTTGACACTTCTAAACGTCAAATGATAGTCTTTTCTTATTATATTTTTGATCTTGATAATTTAATTATAGTACATCTTGATGGAAAAAATATTAAAAATTACTCTATTTTTCAAATTTCAAACGATTTTTTAGCCTAAATCGATCAATTACCGTCTTTCTGAACGTTTTTTTTTCTAGGTTCATTATTTTGACATTTCATCAAGTTTGACATTTCAATGACACAATTTCAATTCACCGTGTTTAAGATTAAGATATTTTTTTAAAGAAATTTTGGTAATAATTAGTTTCGATTTAGTACTAAAATTGGGATGAAATAAAATATTTAACGTTTAATGACGATTCCATTCGATAAATGATTATATCAAAAGTCATTGAAAAGTTACGAAATGTTGTAAAAATAATCATTATAACGTCAAATAAAATTATATTTAGACATAAAATTGACAATAAAACGTTAATAATTCAAAGCAAAAATTGATATTATAAACTTTAAGTTGACATTTTACATACCAAAAGGATCATTATATAATATTTTAAATGTCAAGTTGACATCTCATTTTAGGTTAGCGTTTTAAACGTCAAAAATTGACATTTCTATTTTTTCGCTTTGAAGTTAGTAACAAAAAATAATAATAAACGTCAAGGCATCAAAAAATAGATTATTAGAACAAATATTTACATTACAATATCAAATATTACAACTATCCATTAAAAATATCAATATAAAGTATACCTTCTTTAACTAGAATGAAATGATTGAAAGCAATAAAATAAAACTTCCTTATAAAACAGGAAGTGTGTTCGAACGCGATAAAAGTCTAATCTAAGGCGTTTTCCATTCAATGTTTGCTTTTCTTACAGGAAACAACGGAAAGGAACCGAAGAAAGATAAAGAGCTGGTATCGCCGACCATTCACGAGAACAACGGTAAGTAACCGATTTGGAAATTTGCCTACCGGGGGTAGGTAAAGGAAAAAGATAATAAATAGGAAGGTTAGGTTGGGTTCGATTCGCTTCAATTCGTCCCCGATGTCAAAAAGGGTCAATTTTAGTGGGGTTCGAAATCCTTTGTTTCCCGGTTTTAACATCCCCCGATTGCGTTCAACTCCCTGTTCGCCCCGACGGGATCAATATTAAGCGAAAGTTGTGGGCGGGGTGTTCTCGTTCCCTTTCTATATTTCGGCGCTTCTATTACATTTCAAACACTTACTTACTAAAGCTAACTAGCTAAATTTTGGAAGAAAGTTTAAAATAATTTTGCTCAAAATTTCTAAAATCATTACTTTTTTGAATCTTACATTTAATTTATAAAATATTTTGAAAGAAACAAGTTAAGAGATAAAGTATTACTAATTTAAGTATAGTCGTCCACGCCAAGGTTTGGAATTACAATACGACAATATTACACCCTTATTACCAGTTTCGGACTTTTTCAATCGGTCAAGATTTAGGGTTTTTTCAATGTGATCAAAATTAAACAATGTGATGGTTTAAAAAAATCGGGAACTGTTGGAAATCGCTTGCATGAACAAAACTCTTCACAATAATTTTTACTCAACATAGTCATCAAACAAATTCCTTAGAATTTGCTGAAATGCATCTCAGCAATTTTTAATCGTTACTTAGAAATGGGCTATTTCTTGGTAGAGTGGAAAAAGGCCCAAATCCTAATGTTCGCGAAGCTAGGTAAATCCAAGATGGATCCAATTATCATCCAATAAGCCTGATTTCATCGCTGCCTAAACTTTTCGAACGATCTATCCACCGTCGATTTCAAAATGAGCCAAGTCTCCTCAAAACAATACCAAACATCCAGTACCCAAGCAGCAAATTGTGTCCGATATCGGGCACAATTTTTTTGAATCCGAATTGAGTCGACACTTATCGGACTCTTTGTGTCCTGTATCCAATTTATAAGAATGTAGCCGCTATGTGTCGACAAATTATGGACACAGTGTGTCAGAAAAAAATGCGTGTCTAAACAGACACATTTTGGATTCATGTGTCTAATATGTTTCCATTATGTGTTACTTTCGACTTCAAAACACAATTTAGTCACAGACGAGTCGACACTTAATTGACACAATGTGCTGGAATTTGTTCTTAAGTTTGCGTTTCTAATTTGTTACCAAAATGTGTTAAGTAGACGCAATTTAATCCCAGATGAGTCGACACTTAATTGACACGATGTGTCCAAATTTGTTCTGTGTGCGTAGACACTTTTAGGCAACATATCGGTCAAGTTTTGGAAACACGAGTGCAAATTATAGCCCTTATGTTTCTTGTGTTACTTTGAACCATTTTCGGAAAATAATTGGTTAAATATCGGACACGTGTTTCTATTTGGACGCAATCATTAAATCCGCCATATTTTCGTTGAAAAGTTGTGTCAACGAGATGAAAAAAAATGGCGGATATCTATATTTTGCTCTGAATTACAATATTTAGCGTTAATAAAGATAAATATTCGAGCAAACAATTTTTTTGTGTCACTCCAAATATCTCCACACTAATTTCTGACAACATTTCTTGAAATTTGCAATAACTAAAAATGTTTGACTTTTTTAGTTTGTTAAAAATAATCAATATTTTTGAGGCGCTTTCGTTATTTAAAGGTATCATACACACTGTTATCAGAAAATTTTAATCCGTAATATTTTTTAACCCTCAGACATAGCAAAACTTCAATTATAACATACCAGTATAAAATACCTTAGCAGTTTTAGCAGTAAGAACATAATGGACACATGAAAATCTACTTGGTAACAAAAGAGAAACATTTTGAACACATTAAACGTTCACTTTGGAAACATATACGACACAAATGCGACACATTCTGGAGACATTTTAGTACAATTAAAGGCGCATTTTAAACACTAACTTGGGTACATTTTGGGCACTATATGGTACACATTTCTGTCACCATTTTGGACACATTTCCCAAACATAGCGGACACAGTGTCGACACTGCCCATAAAATGTGTCGTGTCCAGGCTTATGTGTCGACACAGTGTCGACCATGTGTCTAAAATTGCTGCTTGGGTATGGATTCAGAGAGGAACATTCTACAATTAATCAGCTAGTCAGAGTGACGGAATTTATAGAGAAAGACTTCGAAACCAAAAAATTTATCTCTGCTGCTTCTCTGGATGTAGCAAAGGCGTTTGATACAGTCTGGTTTAAAGGATTATTAATTTAAGCTTAATGAAATCAGCAACTACCTACTTACTATTCTGCTATCCTTCCTGGAGGAAAGATCTTTTACGGTTGTCATCAGTGGATTCTCCTCCAGCATCCGAAAAATACTTGCAGGTGTGCTCCAAGACAGCAGCGTATCCCCAGCTCTCTTTAACATTTTTATGCATGATATTCCTTCTGATCTAAATTTCGAAATGGCAACGTTTGCTAATGATGTGGTAATAATGACACAAAATGATATCCTTAACGACGTAATCGAATCACTGTAAAGATCAATTGATAAAATCCAGCACTGGTTAACGAAGTGGGGAATCATGCTCAATGGCAATAAATGTCAATCGAAAATATTTACGCCAAAACCCTATCATACGGTCCATAGCATATATGGAACGCAAAAGGTGAAGCAATCAATACCTTGGAGTATTCCTTGGCCAACGTCTAACTTGGAAATCCATCAACAGAAAGCTCAACCAAGGATATGTCAGGCTTAGACAGCTTTACCCACTAATTAATAGAACATCTCGTTTGAGAATAGAGTGCACAATTAGACAATTAGTTACTTACGTTTGCCCGGTTTGGAGTAACTCATCAGCTTCAAATATGAAAAAGATTCAAACCCTACAGAACAAACTCCTTAAGATCTCAGTGGACGCCCCATGGTTTATAAGGAACAGTGATCTACATGAAGACTTAAAAGTGCCAACTATTAGTGAGTTTATTAAGAACGTAACCAAAAAGTTCTACAACAACATCAACACATGTACTAGTGCGGTTCAGCATAACGTTGGCCTCTTCCAAATCCACACGAACCTAAGGAGGAAACTTCCTCAAGACCTGATTGCATCTGATACGGAGTAATAGTTATCCATATCGAAACCAGGGCGGATTTCCATAACTTTACTAATAATAAGTAAACTTTAAGGCCCCTACAGATGTTTCAACTTATCTTCAAGCAGGCTTGCACAACCTACACTGCTCAAGCCGCCTGAATAAAGAAAATTGCATCTACACGCACAGTCGGATGTGCTACATTAGCTTTTTCAGAACGGAGGGAACTAGTGATGTTTTATTTTTAAGCACTTTAGCAATACGTTTATTAAAGAACAATGACGGAAAATTAAAAAGGAACTAGTACGACTTGCCTGCGCAGTGCCAGTTTGCGCAGGTAAGTCGGGGTGTCTGTAGGCAGTGCCCTTTGCGTGATGTTTCTTTCTGAACCAAAATGACCAAGAAAAACATACTGCTGTTGAACTGGTTTTGTTAAAATTAAAAAAAAAAGATGGCGAAAGACATAGAATATAAATCCTTAAGGATGAAAGAAGTCAAGGATGATTTTACTAAACTATTGTCAAACAACTTAGCAAATGAGTTTAGCAAATAACTCAAATAAATTAATGAGTGAAAATCAAATATCAGATCCATTCTATCAGTCGATAATTAATGAATAATGAAACGCTTGTACTGTACTTTTACTGGTTTCTTTATTTTATATCGCTACTAGTTTCGGCTTTTCGCCATCATCAGACAGCTTACTAAATGTTATTTATATCAATTTTACTTTACTCCGAGATACATTAAACATTTTCTGTTGAATGTTGGGGTAATTTGTGTATTTCGGAGTAAGTTCTTCTGTTAAGCAAGTTTTGTTAAATTTTAGATGTTGTAGGTTTAAATGAATTTGAAAACTGAACATCTTGTATTTTTGGATCAATAAAGTAGTACCAATATTGTGTAATGAGTGAAAATCAAATATCAGATCCATTCTACCAGTCGATAATTAATGAATAATGAAACGCTTATTAGTAAGTCTCTGATTTTGTAAACTGCAGTTTTTGGTTCCTTTTTAAATAAAAATGGTTAAATACTCCCAACCACACAATATACAAGGTGTAAATTTTATGTAAGTTGTTATTCCGAATCTTACAAGGAGACATCGCAGTTGACTCTTCACCAATTTTGATGAATTTTTTTATGGTGAATCTATATTGAATATAAGTAAGTTCCTCCAGAGCTTTTGATCGAATGGCCCTTCTAAAGGGAGTTATTAATTTTTGAAATTTACGTTTTTGGGAGTTGTTGTCAAAAGCTATAAAGCGATGTCGTTTGACGTATCTGTCCGTAGTGCAGTGAATGAATGCCGCGCTCCTGTGCAGGAAGCCCAGGATCGGGATTCTGATATTAAAACTTTTTTTTGAAACGGAAAACACGTGATATGAGGTTTTATTAAAACGAATTATTAAAAAAATCCAAATAGTGATGATAATAATAAAGTAATTATAAAATTACAATGATATAGAAATATAATTACGTATATGTTGATATAAATAAAAGAATAGATTAGGAGTATTACAATAAATAATTAAAACAAAAAAAAGTTGTAACTTCAGAATCCCGATCCTGGGCTTCCTGCACAGGAGCGCGGCATTCATTCACTGCACTACGGACAGATACGTCAAACGACATCGCTTTATAGCTTATGACAACAACTCCCAAAATTGGTAAAGAGTCAACTGCGATGTCTCCTTGTTAGTGTAGAAGATTATACCAAATTTTGTTCAAAGTGAATCATAAACTTACCACATTCAAACTTAATTCGTTAAAAATTTCTAGATCTTTCCATAAAAGTTCAATTTTTGACAAAAAATAATTAAGTACTCACTTAACTAAGAATTGTAATTTCGAACTTTGGTGTGAATTATTATACATACCAATTTTTCTCCAAAATGAACCATAAACTTACTACATTTTAACTTAATTCATTAAAAAATCCCAAATCTTTCCTTAAAAAATCGAATTTTGGTATCTAATTAACAGCTTTCTGAACATTTTTTCTTGGTGTATTAAGTTAAAGTCTCATCAGTAGAATTTCGATTGACCATTTTTTTTTTTAGAGTAAGAACTTTTTCACTAAAAATTAGTTCAAATCTAATTTACATATTTACAAAATATATATAAAATATACTAAATTCTATAAATTTTTATTTGAATTAACCTAAAGTAACTAAATTACTTAACGATTTTTAAGATAAAATCATTCAAACCTTATCGTTCTTAAGACTAAAATAAATCATAAAATTACTAAATTTTGATTTAAGTTAATAAATATTTTTCTAAAATCCCACTTTTTCTTTATTAAAATTGGGATGAAATAAAAATTTAAAGGGAACGACAAATGGTCAATCGAAATCGAACGTTTGTTAGCCTTGTATACATCAAGCGACATATAATTTCTTTTGTACATATTTTTTTGATCTTGATAATTTACCTAATTTATGTGTTGATGGAAAAAATATTTACATTGAAGCTATTTTTTAAGTTTCAAACGATATTTTAGCGAAAATCGATCAATTAACACCTTTGTCAATGTTTTTTCTTTCGGCTTCATTGGGCTTCATTAACTTGACATTTCATCGGCACAATTTCGATTGATCAGTTTTTAAACGAAGATTCACCAAACTAGATTCACTAAAAAAATAAGTCAAATTGAATTTATTTAGGTAAAAAATTGTTCGATATTAATAAAAATCTATAAATAATAATTGCATATTACAATTCATTTCTCAAAAAATGGCATTTTCTTAAACGATAACGTTTCATTGATTTCGATTGACCGCTTTTTAGGTTCAAAAAACTTATCACTTAATTGAAAAAAAAACATCAAATCGAATTTATTGAAGTAAAAAGTTGTAAAAAACAACATAATTTTATAAATTATATACATTAGGAACTAAAAAAAGATAATAACAACTTGGAAAAAGATTCTTTTTTTGAATTTCGCGGTTAATAAAATGACATTTAGATCGCATCTGTCAACGTCATTCACCTTAATTCCAACTGAAAAATCTCTGGACAATCTTCATAATGATGTAAAGTGTAAAAATCCAACCTAAATTTTAAGTTTCGAACGATATTTTAGTATAAATCGATCAATTAAAGTCTGTTTGAACATTTTCTTCCCGCTCCATTAACTTGACATTTCCTTGACACAATTTCGATTGAGTTGTTTTTAGATATTAAGAAATAATTTATGAATAACATGTCAAATTGAATTTATTTAGGTTAAAAATTGTACAAAATTAATAGAAATCTATAAATTGTAGCTACATACTACATCAATTTCTCAAAATATACAAATTTTGCAAAAAAATAACTACTTCGAAAAACATTTTGATGTTTGAATTTCGCGGTTAATAAAATGACGTTTAAATTTTAACATCTGTCAATATCATTCGCCTTAATTCTAACCAAAAAATCTCTCTATAGTCTTCATAATGATGTAAAACGAACTCAAAAATAAGTAAATAACTAATTTCCTAAACAAACAAATCAATAAAATAATACATTGCAAAAGAATCTTTAAATATCTTGCGTTAAATCATTAAAAATTCATCACACTTAAGACTCTAACTGTAAGTAAAAGTAAAATTCCTTTTTGTATACAAAACATTATTTAAAACCATATTAAATCAAAATCGATTACTAACAATAAATTTCACAACCACATAACCTTTATTCTTTTAATACATCCAATAACAAGAAGTAATAAAAAAAAAACAATCCTCACATCTGTTACCTGTAACTTATATTACCTTATTTCCCATTTAAACCGTGTTGTTTTTAATCAGTTCCGGTTGTTGTTCTCTCTTCATCGAAATTCATCGCGATCCTTTGTGTTGTTAAAAAAGAAACCTTTAATGACGTCTTTCGTCTTAAAACATCTTGTACTATTTTTTTCTCATCCACATTTGAAAAAATTTCTTTTTAATTTTTTTTCAAGTATCTGAACTTGAAAGAGAGACCAACGCAGGCGCAATTTTTTCTTTAAAATTCTAAAAATAGCACCATGTGGTTCAAGAAGGGCAAAGAAAGGACGGGAAAGGAGAGACGTAACTCCGCCGGGAGTAGTTTTAAATTTGAAACTGGTATATTTGGGGAATGTTTAAAAATAGATAAAAGTGTTTTAATACTATCTTTATGGTCGTTGTGTTTTTTTTTTCTTTAAGAAGTACAAGAGGTATACGATACGATATCTAAATGCCCCTAAAGACGGTTTTCTAAATATAGATTCGAACGAGAGAGAGGTTTCCTTTGTGTGTCTCTTGTCTTGGGAAAATCCCTTAATGAATCACGTTTAAAATGTACTTAAATAAATATTTTTGAGACGACAAAGAGGTCGTAATGTTTCTTGGAAACGTAATAAAGACGGAGAGAATGGTAAAGGTTGTTGAAGATTAAGTCGAAAGGACGCGAATTGTTCACAGTTTATTTGCCTTGGTTGGTTTTTATCAACTTTACGATGACCTTTTGGTGAAGCGTACAATTGTTGATGTTATTTTTACAAAAGATATTTAAAGATTCAACTACGGTTTATTATTTTATTTACTTATTTATTTGTAAAATTAGTTATTTACGTTTCTATATGTTTATTTTATATTATTTTGAAGATTTTAAAGGGATTTTTAGGTTGGAATCATCTTGAAAAAGTAAATGACATTGACAGATGTTAAAATCTAAACGTCATTTTATTAACATACAAATTTATTCTTGACGAACTATATATTTTTTATTAGAATATTTTTTACTGGAATTTTCAACAAAAATTAAAAGAAATTAAAAAAAATTAATTTTATGATGAACATTAAAACCTGATTTTTCATTAATCATTGAATAAAAGATCAAAGAAAATCATTTTTAAACCATAAAAATAGACTTTTATGTCAAATTATATACAGTTCGTCCAAAATAATTTAGCACTTTAGGTTCAAATCTTACATACAAATTTATTCTTGACGAACTATACATGATTTTTTTATTAGAATATTTTTTACTGAAATTTTCAACAAAAATTAAAGAAAATTAAAAAAAAATAATTTTATGATGAACTTTAAAACCAGATTTTTCATTAATCATTGAATAGAAAACCAAAGAAAATTATTTTTAAACTGTAAAAATGGAACTTTATGTTAAATTACTAGAATTTTGATCTTTAAACGTCAAAAGTAACAGTTTGAAAGAAAATTTTGTTCTGTAAAGGTCAAAAGTGACACTTTAAAGATGAAAATTGACGTTTAAACGTCAAAGTTGACATTTTTAAAACGGATTTAGACATTTAAACGTTAAGATTGACTTTTCGAAAGAGAATTTTTATCTGTAAACGTGAAAAGTAACACATTAAAGACGAAAAGTGACGTTTAAACGTCAAAGTTGACATTTTTAAAACGGATGTAGACATTTAATCGTCAAGATTGACTTTTCGAAAGAGAATTTTGTTTTGTAAACGTCAAAAGTGACACATTAAAGGCGAAAAGTGACGTTTAAACGTCAAAATTGACATTTTCAAAATGGATTTAGACATTTAAACGTCAAAATTGACTTTTCGAAAGAGAATTTTATTCTGTAAACGTTAAAAGTAACACTTTAAAGGCGAACAGTGACGTAAACTAGTGTGGAGTATTCGCCACTTTATACGGATCCTTGAAGGGTGTGAATCCGAGAAGGGTGAAGAACAGTTGAGAAAAATCGTTTGGGATACATAACGGGTGGCCCGCGATCAACGCCAAGCATTCCGCGACGCAACCACGGCAATAACGTACGCACCGACGCGATCCGTTTACTAAAAGCTACGCACGCGAATCCGGCTCAATTCAAATTCAAACATTTGATTAAATCATTAAATAAATTCCCCTAAAACAAACCAATTCACGCTTAAAACGCTTGATTAGATAAAAGAAAAAATTAAAAAGAGAATTAAGAAAAACAAACATCAATTTCTGTCTATAAAAACGCATTAATATTAATATAATTATTCATTTTTCTTCTTCGATAATTTAATGAAATGGTTCCTTTACTTTAATAACACTGGCCAACATTTTTTAGACCCATAGATCAGACAATAGTTCCTAATAGTTTTGGGCTACTGAACTGAAATTTGGCCTCAGAACTGCTCCATCACATCAGGTTTTTAAAATATTCTAACCTAAAGATACAAAAAACACAGATTTCAAACATTTTTTGGATTAAATAACAGCGAATAAATTTTTATTCACTAAATTCCATATGGCATCTGAAAGCACCACTGTTCCCATTTTAAATGTATTTTGATTTTTTCAAATATCTTCATTTCTTCTTGAAGGAATGCCATTTCCATAATATCATTTTTTGCCCAATCATAAACCTATAACAGCCGCAGTAGTCGTTAATAAAGTATTGAGATAAGTTGGGTTGAGTCACTACAACATTCATTTGAAATAAAGAGAAGGCGATTTTTTTGAGACTACGACCAAATCATTGCTTAGTATACCGACGACTAAGATCGGGCGATTATAAAAAGATTTTTTCATGAAGGAATTAAGATATTGAAAAACTTCAAAATGCATTTTTATTGGGAAAAGTGGTGCATTCGGATGCCATATGGAGTGTTGTAGATAATAATTTATTTTCTACGTTATTTAATTCCAAATACGTTAAAAAGTTGTATTTTTTACGTTTATGGATTAGAAATATCTTGAGAATCTGAAGTGATGAAGCAGGTCTGAAATCACATTTGAATTCAGTGCGCCAAAACCGTTTAAAGAAGTATTATTTAATCTATGGGTCTCGCTTTTCATAAAATGTTGTAGGCCTGTGTAATTATATTATAATGATACTCCATTTGATGCATTTTACTGTTACACGTATCTAAAACATTACATAAGCAAACAGAAAAGTTTTTGAAAACGTTAACGCTTATTTGGTTGCTTAGAGCAGTTAGGCCCTTTTTTAGCATTCTCGGTTTGCACGAACCGCATTTTCATCATGTTTTTGCCAGCATAATAAAATTCGATTGGTATTATTAAAAACTGCAATTAATTTATAATATTCTTGATGTTTTCACTGTTTAACTCCCAATAGTGCTTGCGTTGGTCCGCCAAGATGCATTTTAGGTCTTTTTAAATGAAAAAGAAAACGCACGACTACCACTTGAGGTGAGGTTATGAATTTTTAAATTTTTTTATTAATAGTAACGCATTTGAGGGTTGAAATAGCTTCGTTCGTCGTCTGATCATCTAAATAAAATCCGCTTTTCATCGCGGAAACGCGTTTTTGCTCCTTTTTAAATATAATGGCAATCGTTTATCTAAAATTTGACGTTTAGAGACAATTTTTATAATTTTTTAAGTAACGATAAGTTATTTACTTCGTTAAACGCACAATATCGGTAGAAGATCTATTAAATTACGTCGATGCGGTCGAAATGCGGTCCCCGCACCGGTTTTAAGTCACCTTTTCTTGAATTTACGCCAAGCGCAATCGACGCCGGCTGTCAAACCAAACGCAAATTGAGGTTAGGTTATGATTTTTTAAATATTTTTATTATAGTAACACGTTTGAGGGTTAAAATAGCTTTGTTCATCGCTCGATCATCCAAATAGACCTGCTTTTCATTGCGGAAACGCGTTTTGGCTCCTTTTTAAATATAAAAGCAGTCGTTTACCTAAAATTTGACGTTTAAAGAAAATTTTTATAATTTTTCAAGTAATGTTAAGTTGCTTACCTCGTTAAACGCACGACATCGTCAAGAAATCTATTAAAATATGTCGATGCGGTCAAAATTCGGTCCAAAGTTTATTTACAACTTTATTATATATAATATACAGTTCGTCCAAAATAATTTTGCACTTTAGATTCAAATTTAACATACAAATTTATTCTTGAGGAACTATACATGATTTATACCATTAACACATTTTTGACGTTTACTTTCAATTAAAATTGAAAAAAAAAAATGAACAAAAATTAGTTTTGCGATGAACATTTATTCATCAATTATTGAATATAAACCAAAAAAAAGATTAATTTGAAATATCCTAAGGAATTTACTTTAATGCCACCAAGTCCTTGTAAAGTAATTGGGACATCATCTAATTTTATGTCGCAGATTTTTTCTTTGTAAACATCTTCTCTAATTCCATTTATGTCACTTCCTGCATCAAATAATGCACGTTCTTCTATGCCGTTGATAATCAACTTTACACCGTTTTCTTTTGCTTCTATTATATTGACTGTGGTCCAGTCTTTGTCTCGTTTCTTGTTTTTCTGGGTTTCCATTTTTCCTTGGACACCTTGATCGTATATGTCTAAAGTTGTTGCAGTTGTAACACTTAGTACCTCTGTTTCTATCCGGACAAGAAGTTAATTTATGGCTCTTCAAACCACAATTGAAACAAGATATTCCGTCTTTGTTCGCTTTATTATCTTGACTGTCTTTTTTGTAACTCTTCTTATCATAACTTTTGACTTTACTGAAATCTGAAAAACGTTTGCTCTTAATGGTTTCATAAATCTTGAGTTTTTCCTTGAATTCTGTGAAGGTGCGCGCCCCGTACAACACCATTTTTTCATTACTATCTTCTTGTATTTCATCAATTATGTATTGTATAACAGTTTCAACATCTATGTCTGCTCGGCTTCCTATCTCTCTCATCACAAGTGTATTCCTATACTGATTTATCTTTCTTTTTCTTTCAGATCATCAGAAATTAATGGATTTGTGCACTGCTAACTTTTACTTCGAATTCTTCAATTAACTTATTTTTTAATATCGTCCACGATGTAATGCCTTTCTCTGATTGGGTGAAAAGCTTAGCAAAAACCTTCAAACATTTTTTTGAATAAATCAATTTTTGTAAATTATTCCATCCTGTTACGTTTGCAATCTCTTCAAAATCATCTAACCACTTCTTGATAGGATATTTATCTTTGCCGTCAAAAAGTTTACTATACTGTCCTCGACAGTTTAAAAGTTAATGTACATATCTTATTCGCCATTCGTTGCTGCTCATTAGAATATTCTTCAAAACCGTCGTCTTTGTTGTCAATTTCTTTCTCGTCTTCTCCTTCCTCTTCGTCTTCTTCTTCTTCATCTTCGTCTTCTTCTTCGTCGTTTGTTCCTGAATCATCCACTTGCAGCTGATCCAAAAAAGTAAGTACGTACTTGACTAAACATTTCTGAATTTTCTTTAAAGTGAAAACCATGAAATTCTAACAAATTTATTCGCCTTTGTCTTGAATAGCCTTCATTATCAAATAGAATTAAATGAAGCGATTTAATAGTTTTTAAATCACCGTGCTTATAGGCAATTTTAGCAAAATGAATACAATCTTATCTGCTTTTTACTGCCGTCGTCACGTTTGGTATCCTAGCCTCCTGCAGGGACTACCGCCGTCGTCTAGATTCTGTGTTTCAACACGTTTGAACACGCTTGAACCTCTTCGGAAAACTTCCAATACCACTTGAAATTATGGATTTTCTTAATTTCGCCAATTCCAATCCACGTTGAAACTCCAAATTTGTAGACTTTTCCGCTCTTCTTAATCTCTATCCCGGTTGAGCCCCCAAATTTGTAGGATTTTGGCTGTGTTTAAGGGTGTTGATTTTTTTTAATAATAAGACCCGCTTTTAAAACGTAAAACACTCTTTTTATTCGGGTAGGAATACATTTTAAACTCAACAACATTTATGATTAAAAATTGTCACCAAAATGGCCCAATCTAACCTTAAATTTTTTTGTTAACTTTAAAAAATTCCACAAATTTTATTTATAAAAATTAAGAAAAAATCTTTTAAATTTAGATAATTTAAAATGTTTATTTTCAAATGTATAAAACAGATTTTTCATAGTTATTAACAAAAAATTTAAAAAAATTTTCAAAGTTGAATCGACATTTTTGACCAACCTAACCTTAAATTTTTTTTCCAACTTTAAAAAATTCCACAGATTTTATTTATAAAAATTAAGAAAAAATGTTTTAAATTTACATAGTTTAAAATGTCTATTTTTAAATATATAAAACAGATTCTTTGTAGTTATTACCAAAAAATTAAAAAAAATTTTGAAAGTTGAATCGACATTTTTGACCAACCTAACCTTAAATTTTTTTCTAACTTTAAAAAATTCCACAGACTTTATTTATAAAAATTAAGAAAAATGTTTTTAATCTTAGATAATTTGAAATGTCTATTTTCAAATGTATAAAACAGATTTTTCGTAGTTATTACCAAAAAATTAAAAAAAAAAATCAAAGTTGAATCGACATTTTTGACTAATCTAACCTTAAATTTTTTTTCTAACTTTAAAAAATTCCACAGATTTTATTTATAAAAATTAAGAAAAAATCTCTTAAATTTAGATAATTTGAAATGTTTATTTTCAAATGTATAAAACGGATTTTTCATAGTTATTACCAAAAAATTTTCAAAGTTGAATCGACTTTTTTCATCAATCTAACCTTAAATTTTTTTTCTAACTTTAAAAAATTCCACAGACTTTACTTATAAAAATTAAGAAAAGAGTCTTTAATCTTAGATAATTTGAAATGTCTATTTTCAAATGTATAAAACAGATTCTTTGTAGTTATTTCCAAAAACTTTAAAAAAATTTTCAAAGTTGAATCGACATTTTTGACCAACCTAACCTTAAATTTTTTTTCTAACTTTAAAAAATTCCATAGACTTTATTTATAAAAATTAACAAAAATTTTTTTAATCTTAGATAATTTGAAATGTCTATTTTCAAATGTATGAAACAGATTTTTCATAGTTATTACCGAAAAATTTTAAAAAATTTTCAAAGTTGAATCGACATTTTTGACCAATCTAACCTTAAATTTTTTTTTCTAACTTTAAAAAATTCCACAGATTTTATTTATAAAAATTAAGAAAAAATGTTTTAAATTTACATAATTTAAAATGTCTATTTTTAAATATATAAAACAGATTCTTTGTAGTTATTACCAAAAAATTTAAAAAAAATTTCAAAGTTGAATCGACATTTTTGACCAACCTAACCTTAAATTTTTTTCTAACTTTAAAAAATTCCACAGACTTTACTTATAAAAATTAAGAGATTTTTTTAAAATCTTAGATCATTTAAAATATCTATTTTCAAATGTATAAAACGGATTTTTCATAGTTATTACCAAAAAATTTAAAAAAAATTTCAAAGTTGAATCAACATTTTTAACTAACCTTGAAAATTTTGTTTAATTTAGAAAAATTCCACAGACTTTATTTATAAAAATTAAGAAAATATTCTTTAACCTCAGATAGATTAAAATGTCTATTTTTAAATGTATAAAACAAATTTTTCTTAATTATTACCAAAAAATTTAAAAAAATTTTCAAAGTTGAATCAACATTTTTAACTAACCTAACCTTGAAAATTTTGTCTAATTTAAAAAAATTCCACAAACTTTATTTATAAAAATTAAGAAAATATTTTTTAAGCTTAAATAGATTAAAATGTCTATTTTTAAATGTATAAAACACATTCTTTGTAGTTATTACCAAAAAATTTAAAAAAAATTTCAAAGTTGAATCGACATTTTTAACCAACCTAACTTTACATTCTCTTTCTAACTTTAAAAAATTCCACTATATTTATTGTATTTTTTTAATTTATATGATTATAAAGATTTTTTTTTATTGTATTACAGGCGAAGAAAACCAAAAGAAAAAAGGATTCTTCAAAAACTTTTGGAAAAGATCACGACACTACTCCCTCGAACAACAATAATCCGAACAAAACTGCGGGTCTACAAATTGTCTGTGTTGCATTTCCACTAATCAGTAAGTTTATTAATTAAACTAAAAAATTAAATTAGCAGTTACCTCGACTATAGTTGAAACAATACCTATTTATAAAAGATGAAAAAAAAAAATGAGCAGAAAAAAAAACATTTAAACGATACAACTATTTATTTACCTAATATATTGTCCTCTTTATACACTATTCCAATTTATACTTACGCGTACACGTTATTGCATCAATTCAATTATTAATTATAAAATAAAAATTATAAATAGATGTAGATATTTTTAATGTCCGTATATAATTTATACAAACCTATACATTTATTAATAACGGTATATGTATACCACATAGATATATGATACATATGATATATCGTATGTAAGGTTTTTATATTTAAAAAAGATAACTTTCTCAAAGAAAAAATAAGAAGATGATGATGAAGAAAAGAAATTAATTAAAATATAAACAACGTAAGTATTAAAAATTAGCGACAATATTGTGACCGTGCAGTTTTGGAACATACAGCTTTATCTTATTAAATTACACACAACTAAAAGAAGATAGATAAATCCTCATTTGGATAACACTAAAATCAGAAGATTAAAATAAAGATTAAAATGTAAATGATGGTGAGAAAAGAAACGAATGTATTGAGTGAAAACTCTCAAAGTTAACCTATTTAAACCATTTTCTTGATTTTCTATTCTAAGAAGGAAGAGTGTGGTTTGAAGAGTTTTCAAATGAATTTCTTACGGCTTAAGTCTTTTATGGTGTGGAAGTATTGAGGTGGATTTGTCTTAAAAAGGTCGGTGTGAGAAAAAAATAAACGAGTAGAAAGAAAAAAGGAAAAAAAAACGATTTAGAAAGAAAAAAAATTGGAGAAAGTAATAAAGTAAAGGTAGAAGAAAATAAGAAGATGAGAAAGAAGAAGATAGTAAAGAGATAAAAATAAGAGAGATGAGAAAATCTAGTTCATATCAAAATGATGAGACAAAAATAATTTAAATTTTTTGAAAAACGCACAAAATACTGCCGATTATTAAGACGATAACAAAAATTTAAAATCAATTAAAGATTAAAAATTAAGGGAATTGCCAAATTTTTTCAAAAGATAAAGAAAAAAATGCTATTTAAAAAAATATAAATAGATTCTTAAGAAATAAAATTAGAACCGTAAAATTTTTTTGTTATACCGAGTGATCAAATGAATTTATTATAAAAACAAGTCATGAGATTTGAATTTAAATTGGTAACACTTTTAACACTTTGACGGCCGCAAGTTTCGGAAAAAGAATTGCACTTGCCGCCGGAGCATTTTGTCAGTTTTGTATCAAATTGCTGTCAAACTGTCGATTGCGCGAAATCACGTGTACGTGACTTCAGCCGATAACCGCTGGCTCGTGAACTCACGTGACTTTGGCCGTCAAAGTGTTAAGATCAATGAAACAAATCCAAACACAATTTTTTTGAAATTGTCATTTTGGGAAATTTGAATTTACAACTTATCAAAATATAGATAAACAAAAATATAAATAAAGAAAGGTAAAAAAGTCTTTCTTTATTTATATCTTATTTATGTCTAACGCTTTTAATAAAATTTATATTTATCTGAAATTGGAATTTAGGTTGGTAACATCATGAAAAATTTTGTAAGTTAGTACTTTTGAAACATGACAACTTTTGGATTTGTTATTTTACAAAATTTAGAAGTTCTAAAACTAAATTAATTTCTAATTAAAGATTAAAATTATATTATTTCATAAAATGAAAGTATCTAAACGATTCTCTTTATTTATTAACCTATTAACTGTCAAAAGTTTCTTTAAAAAATTTTAAAATTCTTTTAAATAGAGATTTTTTTTAATTAATCAAACGAAACGATGAAATTTGAATTTAGGTTGGTAACTCTTGATAACCAACACAAAAGTACTAATTTGGACATGTTAGGTCCCTTACAAATGACACAGCGTTTTATCACAACTATACTTCATTTAATAACTAGGAGGAGTAAATCTCAAAACCCCATTTACATAGGAAAAAGTAACTAAAAACTACACTAAACATTTTTAGCGGCAAATTTGAATTCTAAACTTCAAACCAGTCACATTTATGCAACCAACAAAACACCAAGCGTTTGAGCGTAGTATTCTAGAACATACCAAATATCTTTGTGGCCATTTATCTATACGTACATTGTTCAAAATTTATCCAAAAGACGTACCTTGTGTTGAGGTATTATATCCAACAGATGACATCGTACCATACCTTCTTCGAACTTAATATTTTTTGTTCGCAACCATTTGAGCACAACGAAAAAGCGAGAAACAAGTTGACAAATTATGTAAAGCACCTAACCTCAAACGTTAAAAACAATAAACGACAAAAACCAATTTATTCGTCTTCGTAAACTTGACTGCGGAGCGACCAATAATAGTTCACTATTTTGGCGCGCAAAATTCAAATTACTCCTCCTAGTTATTAAATGAAGTATAGTAGACGCGCGCAAAATGGAACAAAAAACGTTGAAATGAATGTCGATATCTACTGTACTCTGTATGGGTTATTGATAGCTTTTTTGACAAAAACTGCATATAACCTAAATCTCTCTCTTGCAAATGAATGACTATCCAACAAGTGGTCGAGTGTTTATTTCACATTACGAGATATGCAAGAACTTGTTTGGTTGTAATCATTTAGCAAGGAAATCGTATTAATTCATTAACTGAATATGACGAAATATTTCATCATCAGTATTTCGTTCAATTAAGTCTTCTTAAAGGGTATGAATACATTTTTCCTCATGGAAGAACATGATTGGAGAAATACTTTTTTCAACTGAATTAAAATTTATTCCCCAACAGTCTTAGCAAAAATCAATCGTGTTAACGATTGTTAATTGGCAAATTGTTAATCGCCTTCTGGCATTAAGATTAATAATAATCGTCAAATGCTTTCACTGAGTTTTGATTAATTAATTGTAAATCGTCTTCACTCGGAATGACGAAATCAAGTGAAGGCAATTGACGATTATTAATGCCAGAAAGTGATTGACGATTAATTAATCGTCAATCGCTACCACGATTGATGTTAGCCCAACACTCCTACCCAATTAAGAGGTTAAATTGTGAGAAGTTTGTCACAAAATATCAAATGTCAATAGTGGATGTCAGACTTTAGAGTAAGCACAGATGAGAGTTTTCAAGGGCACGCATAATCGCTCTTTTGCTTAAATCCCAACAGAAACAATAGATATACCCGGTTCGGCGAAAGATGTCTCATGTGTCATCAACTGAAAAGGTATTTTAAATAAATATGTCCAAAAAAATCAAAAATCGTGTTTTTGTCTTTAAAATAAGTACAAAAAAGTTGCCTTTGATCTATAGGTTTATGTTTCATAAAACTAATATATATCTCAGTTTATTTTGATAAACCTCGAAAAGATATATTCCAAAACTAATCCAAGTCCAAAAAGATTATATTCCAAAAGTGACTAACAATCACGCTCATTAGAGTGCGTTGACAATGCTTAGTACTGGGAAAAACGTCAAACAAGGTGTTTGGTAATTTGGTTATTTCGTTTTAATTTTGTGTGCCTGTAATAAACTATTTAAAATGCCGGATGATGACAATATAGAAGTGCAACTTTGCTTAAGAGGAAAACGTAAAAGAGGACAGAAGAGTTCCTGTTGTTTGCAAGAAACCTATTGTTTGCAACAAAAAAAATAAATTAATCCTACATATTCATGTGACTCCTTCACTACAAAATATAATATCGTTTATATATTAACACATTTCTACTGAATGTGTTGTATACAACTTTTTACAGAAATTCAGTCATATCTACAAATACTTATTTTAAATTTATTGTTAGTTAATTTTGGAAAGGTGCTCTTCAATTAATTGTTATTCGAGACAACTATTTTCGATTTTCATCTCTCTCTTTGTTATGTACAACTAACTAAGGAAAATTATTTGACGTACGATCAGTGCCCATAAAATGTTGGAACACCGAACATTTTTTTAGTGGAAGTCGCACTTTACATTTGTCAGTTAATTGTCATTTTATGTGTAAAATTTTCAAAATTAATGGAGGAATACCGAGCGTTCATAAATGATTGTAAAGGTGCGTTGTCAATCACGCGATTGCAGCGCGCAATCGTCGCGCGGCTGCAGATTCGTGACTTTTCTAGCGCTTCTACAGTCGCCTTATTAAGTGTCAATTGTGTGACAATAGTCGCCTTCGGTTTTCTCTCTTTCGGATTATCCATATATCCATCCACGTATCCATATAATTCAATTTAAAAGAGTGGCTGACGTAAAATCGCCAGAGCCGCGCGACGATCGCCGCTGCAGTCGCGTGATTGACAACGCACCTTAAGACGTTTGAATTTGGCGCGCTAGAAATTAATTTTTTAGGTTGGCATCATAGCTCACAGGCGTACCATGGAAAATTTTCAAAGGTGTCAAGAAATTCATTATGTTAATAAATTTATTTAATATGTAATAATTAATGAAATTTACTAATCCTACAATTTTCTGGACATGTGCCATTCCGATTGATATCTAAAATTTAATTATTATGGATTTTTCCAATCGTCCTTATTCTGACAAAAAAAAATAAAGTCGTCAACCGCATTGCTGTTGCCAAAGTTACGATGTAAACGTTCGGAAGGTAACAACCTTTAACATCAAAAATTACTAAATAATGGGCGTGCCAAATTCAAACACATTACAATCATATGTGTATAGGAAGCGGGAAGGCACGCCAAATGGCACGCCGCACTTAGGCCCCATTGCGTCCTTTGTACAACTTTCCTGTCACTCACTCTGTCTACATCAGTGTTTCCCAACGTGGGGCGTACGCCCTAGAGGGGGGCAATTTGATCGTTAAGGGGGGCATTTTCGAATTTTGAAGAGATGTTTCGGAAATTTTGTTACTCCGTTTCGTAAAAAATTACTTATTGATTTCTTCGTAAAAGGTATCATAAAAGATTGTTGTGTGAACAATTCCATTAAAAATTATTACTTTAAAACCGTGTTTTTTTTGGGCATGGATTGTGTCCCGTGACATGTTTTTATGTACATTTTACGTTTCATTTTCTTTGTGGGGCCTCGCGGAACCTTAAGGGGACATAACAATATTACAAAAGCTAACATGGGACATGGCACAAAAAGGTTGGGAAACACTGGTCTACATCAATCAACCTAGGGATTTACCAATGGCTAGGATGCAGTTCAGAGGTGTATCCCTGATTCCATCCATAGGTGGCCAGTCGTCGCCCAAGTCCCTTAATCTAAGGTCCTTAGATTATAAAGGTGCTTATTAACCCTACGGTGTCCCGTTAGGAGCTCTGTGATTAGGCGTAGATCCTCCATGTTGAAACCTGTAAAGAACCGGGACGCCTCACATGAAGGGTATCTTACTAATGATTTAAATACTTGGCAGCCCTTAACTGTGTCTCATTGTCAGCAGTTTGAAAATTTTATAATGAGTAATGTGGTTAATGCAATCGAGATTAAAGTTAAGTTAAAGCAGGAATAGTGACTGGTTCGGGTGAGTAGGAACACCTACTATCCATTTTATCCACTGGAGAGTTCCATGATTGTACATGGGTGCTACTTCCAGTGCATAGTGATAGTCCCATATAAGCCGGAAAATGATCCTCTCGCGACTGAAAGCTAAAACAGACTGTCTACTATCTGTGAGGATAGTAAAACACCACATATGTTACTGTTGGAAATAGGGTTGGCAGCAACCTTGCTTACAATCATTTATGAACGTTCTGTATAATCTCATATTATAACCTTTCTTCAAAAAACCCGATTTAATCGGTATAAATATTGCTATTTCTGACATTTTTCAATTAACAGCTTGTCCCAAGATTTTTTGGGCATAGATGGTACGTCGAGAAAACGGTGACAAGTAATGACGCATGTGACATCTTTTGCCGAATCGTGTATAGATATGACTATGTGCGGTTTTCTTTGACATTCTGTATAACATGTTGCATTATATCACTTGTGTGTTAAAACATCGATAGAAGTCAAACATTGAAACTATTTGATTTAATATTGTTTTTTTTTTTACAAGGGAACGACATGATCACCTGCAAAAAATAGGAATTCAATGTTAATTGCTGTTATTGAGTTATTATTTATATATATATATATATATATATATATATATATATATATTTTTTTTTTCGAAAATAGGGGTGTTTGTATCGACTATTGATATAAATTCGTGACCATGAAAAGCTTTGAAATTTTGTTAGACGATGTTATGTTGCATTATTCTACTCTAACCAATAAAATTTCAAACTTAACAAACTACACTGAATGACTTGGAATGGTTATTTATCAATAATGAGATTAATTTGCAACAAAAAAATTTATGGTAAAGTCTTACTTTCATACTGATTCAAAAGTCGGTCGGTCAAGTACGAACTTCCTTTTAAAATTTCGGAGGACTGTTTACTGAAAAGATTGTAGTTTAAGCAAGTTTTAGCTAAGAACAACTTATTAAGCAATTTTCTTTAATTGTTTGTCTTGTTATTTAACTCTTTGAGGGTTGGTGAATGGCTTAATGTACCGAATTTTGGCCTTTGTGCTCGCTGGTACATAGAATAAACCATTTTTTTTTAATTTCTACTCCTTTTGCTATATAGTGGTTGAGAGCGCGTACCACCTCACCACTTCAAACTCAGATTATGCTTTTTGCTAATCTCTTAGATGACACAACATCTCTGTTGTGTCCACTTTGGGTTTTTTTATTTGAAAATGTCCGCCCCTCAAAGAGTTAAAACCTATCCAACATTTCAGTGAAAATTCAGGTAAAATTCATAGGTCACTCGAGCGTGAATTTGTCGAAAATAGGATGCTAATTGCCATGGCACATGTCAATTACTTTTGACATATGTTGATGTTTGATTTCTGCGACTGGAATTCATTCCGATATACGGCAAATTTTCAATGTGTGTGCAAACACCCTTACAAAAGAAAAAAATAGATTTCACATAACTATTACTGAAAAAATGTTTAAAATAGCCGTAATTTTTTTAATAGAACATAACCTTAAAATTTAAGGTAATTTAAAAAGAAAATATAGAAATTTAATTTTTGAAAACCAAGAAAAGAATTTTTATCTAAAGATAAAAATGTCTATTTTATAATTAAAAAAAGAAATTTATAATAAATCTCAAATCTACCGCAATTAATGGGTTGAAACAACATTATAAATTTATTTGATCACTCTGTATATTAATTAATTTTCTAATTTAAATTTTCCCTTTTTTTTAATCTCCCAATGTACCAAATAGAATATAATAACATTAATATTTACAAAAAAATCAATCCATTTATTAAAAATGAAATAACATAAAAACAGAAAAAAAAACATCGACGTTTTTTCAATTTAACGACGACCTATTTTATAGAGTAACATTTTAAACTTTTTTAAAAAGATTTAAAAAACGTATACACACCATTAAAAAAAACGATTAACTAATTTATAAATCCAAAACCAAAAAAAACTTTTTAAAAAGAAGAAACCTAATCATAATAATTACTTCAATCATAACATTTTTCAAAAAAATATCTTCACCAAGACATGCACTTTCTACAAACATCATTCTACTAAAAATACTAAATAGCACTTATTACTAGTTGATCTATGTGTAAAAAATTAAAAAAAAAATATGGATAAATAAAAAAAGTAATTGTAATATAATCACACCGCTTTCTTAAAAAGTATAATTAAAAAAAAAAACAAGGAGTATCGTTCACAAAAAGTGCCCCGAAAAATTTTTGTATTGTTCAAGTAGCGATCGTATTAGTGGAAAAAAAAATTACTTAATTAAACACTTTTCACGTATGTACTAAATTATATAAGTAATTAAAATTTAAAAAAAAAGGAAGAGAAAAAAAATTAGATAAACAGTAAAAAAAAAATTTTTGCCGATGTTGTCCAAAGTTAATGATGGAAAAAATGAAAAAAAGAAAAAATAAAAAATCGTAAAAGTAAGAAATTCACACAGTATATCGTAACAATATATTTTTGTAGGTATATCATTACTCATTACAATCCCTCTGTGTAATTCCTAATTTTTTATTTCAATAAAAATTAATTTAAACGTCTCAAATTGATGGGAAAAAAATTAACAATAAAAAAATGAGTATTTAGAGGGCTTTTATCGTGTGATTTTTTAATTTATTTATTATTAAATTTTTATCGTTCGTCAATGGAACACAGCAAACAAAAAAAAATTAAGTAGGTTCGTTTTATAATTTATATTTTTCGTAGAAATATCGAATTTGTCGTTTTTTAAAAAAAAATAATTATTTTATTATAATTTTTCTTTTTGTAGATTTGTACAGTTAGTAGGTTTGTACATGTTTTTTAATTTATGAAAACTGTGTTACTAATGTGTAAATAAACAATTAATGCTTCAAAATAACCAAAGTTTTTTTTATTTATTTTCTATTCACCTTCTATAAAAAAAAGAGGTAAGGACAAAGATAAAGACAAAGACAATGTTAAAGTTAAAATTATAGTCAAAATAAAGATAAAATTAATCGAACAATAAAAAAAATAAAAACAAAACAAGTACAAGGATCGTTTTTCGTTTCGTTTTCTCTTCATTGGTAAACAATAAATATTCATTTCGATTACATTGTTTGCATGTGGCATACCAAGTGTTGATAACTAAATTTGGTCATGGAATTAAATTTACCGAACGTATCGAAGTGTTATTGTTGGTAAATAAAATTACTTTTGGTTTTCTACTTATCTTTGTTCTATAATAAGTGACATTTTCTGTTTTTTTGTTAAATTATTGTAAAGTAATATAGAGCATCACTTTGTATCAAGAGAACATTCATCGAAGGAGGTAGTACTGCCATCTTCTTGGTTTTCTGGGATCGTAATGCTAAACCAAGTTTTTGATGATTTTACTTTAAAAACTTCGATTGTGTATCAGGACAACATCAATGGAAAGAATTATTCTCGTCTTTTTTGGACCACGATACCTTCTCGCTTTTCTGTGATCTTGATACAAAACCGAGTTTTCAACAATTTTACTTTAACAATTTCGACTTTGTATCAGGAAAACATCAATCGAAGGAGGTATTACTGCATTTTATTAACCTTCTGGCTTTTCTGCGATCCTGATACTAACCGAGTCTTTGAGGATTTTACTTTAACAATTTCGACATTGTATCAGAAAAACATCAATCTAAGGAGGTGTTACTGCATTTTTTCACCTTCTGGCTTTTCTACGATCCTGATACTAACCGAGTCGGAGGATTTTACTTTAACAATTTCGACTTTGTATCAAGAGGACATCAATCGAAGGAAATATTCCCGTCTTCTTTGGGCCACGATACCTTCTGTCTTTTTTCTCATGTTGGTACGAAACCGAGTTTTCAACGATTTTATTTTAACCATTTCGACTTTGTATTAAGAGAACATCAATTGAAGAATATATTCCCGCCTCTTTCGTATCGCGACACCTTCTCGCTTTTCTATGAGCCTGATACCAAACTGAGTTTTCGAAAATTTACATGCGTGATACGCATTATCTACTTATTCCCAATACCTCGCGTTTGTGAGCTATGCCTTATCTCGTAAACCCTTCACTTTTTTGCGATTCTGACCTCAAATGTAGATTCTCCCTTTCGTTAAGCCCCTTCGCACATGCGTCGACCGATTGGCAACCTGAGTTTCAAATCGGTTATGAGTACTATAAGTTGATCCTAAGTCTCACCATGAAAAGAAGGATGCAACAGCAAAGTTCCTCCTAGTAACTTTATCGAGTTAGTCCGAGTTGAGTACAATGCAAGAGAGGGCCGGAGTATTAATAGGTACTCCCTAATGCAAAGGTATTTTGGCTTGTAAGACCTTTGCCGTCGAAATTAGCCCATCGTACGGTGTACGATGGCCTGGACTTCTGGCCTCTTTTGAAGTCTTACAACAGAGGCGAAAAAGGTTAACTCTTAAATCACAAAATCGACTTTACATTAGTCCTTGATTTCGACGGTGTTTTGGCCTGCAAGACTTTTGCATTAAAGATAACCAGACAATACTTCGATCTTTCCTTCCATTATACTTGACTCGGACCTACTCGGTACAGTTACTGACAGGAACCTCGTTCTTATATCCTTATTTCCATGGCGACACTTAGAATCAATTTATAGTGCATTCAGTTAGCAATCAGAAAGCAACTTCTGCCAGCAGACCAACGCAATATACTTTTTCTTCGTGGCATGTTTTACGAATAATTTCGTTTTGACATGTCGCACTTTGAATCTGTAGGTATCAATTTAAAAATTTTGTAGCTGTGATTTATTATTAATTTCTGTTACAATTAAGATTTTACTCAACAATGTCTATTACAATATTACTATACTACCCTCATAAGGATAAACGCGGTATGTTCAAAATTGTTCAAATTTGAGTTAAGGGCGTAATATAGTTTATGGTACATCTATTTAAACGTGTAATAACTAATTTTATGGAATAAACTATAGCCACAGAACAAAGGTATTCACCCAAAAAAGTACAGTTTTCTGGCATATATCTAAAGGCTGAGAGAGAACACAAAAACCGCGTTTTCTCAGTTTCATATTTTTGTGACATACCGCGTTCTTCTTTATGAGGGCAGTATAGGTGTTAAACAAATAATAAAAATAAAAGTATAAGTATAAGTATTTTATCTTTAAGCAGAGGATAATTATAAAGTAGTTCATGTTTTTCTGCTTCTCTAACAAACTTTATGTTAGTTTCCTAATCCATATCGAAAAGAATAACAGCAAAACTTATTTGTACAACATGCAGATAGCTGCATAGGCAACTGAAACTGTCTCACGACAGAGAAAACCAGACCCATGCAGCTAGTTGGATACTAATTACAAATTAATCTCATTTCTGTCGGTCCGTGTATGGATACTCATCCTCGTACAGAGGCAAAGTTACCAAATAGTTGTATTCTCAATTGATTTAAAACTCGGGTTGTCAATCAGTCACCGTGTGCGAAAGGTCTAAGGCTTTAATGTAATGTTCCAAAAATCAAGGTTTCATCACGATAGAACCTCGCATACCCGAACTATGCCCTATCTCTAAACCCTTCACTTTTTCGCGATTCTGAATCCAAAAATGGTATCTCCATTTGGTTTCAAGGGCTTAAATAGAAGTTGGAAAAATCAAGGTTTGATCGCGCTAGAATCTTACGTTCGTAAGTTACGTCCTATCTCCTAACCCCTTCACTTTTTCGTGATTCTGACCTCAGGAATGGATTTTCCCCTTTGGTTTTATAGACTTCAGTGGAAAATTCGAAAAATCAAGGTTTGGCCACACTAGAACCTCGTGTTTGCGAGCTACACCCTATTTCGTAAACCCTTCACCTTTTCGCGACTCTGACTCCAGAGATGGATTTTGCTTCCTTTTTTGCTGCCTTTGCTTCTGAAGACTTTAGTGGAAAGTTTGAAAAGTCGCGGTTTGGTGGTGTTAAAACAGCGATGGCGAACCTATAATCAGTGGGTCAAACACTGACTCACACAATCCTTTTAAGTGACCCACACGTTGATTTTTAGATACTTATATTTTATGTCTTGGTATAGGGAATGTGCCAAATTATTTTAAGAATACGTTGAAGTTTAATATACAGAGTACAGTTTATTCACTTTTTCACATATCAATTCGGAATGACTCTTAATATGCGCCCAAGCATGATTTATTTCCTTTTTAATTAAATGTTACTCTCGAAAATTGCTCAGTTGATGACGATGAAAGTTGTTTCATACTCTTTATGATTGCTAGTTTTGCAATAGAAAATAAAGTTAACCATAGAGAACATTCATTGACGGTTAAAAATCTGATCGAAATTCGTTAAATTTTGTCACTACATCGTTGTTCATCGATATTTTTGGTTAGGTGCAAGATATCGAGGTGTGACCTTCACCATAAAGAATAAGTGATATTAATGCATTTAACTTTTCGTGGAAAATTCATAATTTATATGGGTATATTGAAAAATTCGGTGTAGCGGTTATATACCAAATTGCAATAATCACAAATGATATTGGATTTCATGTTCAAGAAAAGCTATATTCCGCAACACCAAGTTAATTTCATGCAGGTGTATTGAAAATATTGACATTCATTTACAAAAACATGTTCGTCACTTTATTTTTAGGCCAAGCGATCAACCTTGCATATCTCGAAAACGGATCACTCCAAAACTGTTCATTAGGACTTTTGTATTTGTGTTCAGTCCAGGGATACACCAATAAAGGACAATCAAAACGGGACATCTGTATATTTATTAATAAATAATATTACTATTTTTATATTACTACATACTCAGTTCAGGTACTGATGTTATCCCAGTAATACTATTTTTTTAACCTAATTTCTTTTGATCTTCATATATTAAAAGTTATAAAACAAAAAGAAAAAAGATATTTTACTCTTAGTAGTAAAGACCCTAGAAATCAATTTATAAAAATAAATCCCTCTTTTACAAGCAACCTTTAAACTTGTTCTTCTTAAAAAGGTTCGCCATCACTGTGCTAGAACCTCACCTCTTCGAGCTACGCCCCACTTCGTAAACCTTCATTTTTTCCCTTTTTTATCCTTAGAAATGGATTCTGCCTTTGATTTCAAATGCTTCAGTGGAAGTTCGAAAAATCAAGGTTTTGTCGCGCTACAACTTTACGTTCTCGAGTTATGCCCTATTCCGTAAACCGTTCACTTTTTCAAGTTTTTGACACCAGAAATGTATTCTTCCTTTCGTTAAGACTTTAGTGGAAAGTTCTAAAAATCAAGATTTGGACACGCTAGAACCTCACGTTTGCGAGCTACACCTTATTTCGTAAACCCTTCATCTTTTCGTGATTCTGACTCCAGAAATGGATTTTGCCTTTACTTCCAAAGACTTTAATGGAAAGTTTGCAAAGTCGCGTTTTTATGATGCTAGAACCTCGCCATTTTGAGCTACGCCTCATCTCGTACATCCTTCTATTTCGCGTTTTTGCTCCCAGAAATAGATTTTCTTTTTGATTTAAAAGGCCTTGGTAGAAATTCGAAAAATCAAGGTTTGGTCGCGCTACAACTTTACGTTCTCGAGTTATGTTTTGTAAACCCTGCACTTTTTCGTGTTTTTCACCCTAGAAATGGATTCTCCCTTTCATTAAGGCTTTAATGGGAACTTCGAAAAATCAAGGTTGGGTCGTGCCACAACCTTCTAGCATTCGCGTTCTAAGTCTAGTATTAGATTTATTGCTAATGTTAGTTCTATTCTTACAATTAGTTCAGATATACATGTAATTTTTTCAACATCAAGAACAAGATTTCAATTTTATGTCACACATTAAACTTCAATGAATAACAAGTCCCACCACAAAACATTGATATTACAAGACTTTCTGTTATTTTTGCGATTACCCCAACACTCTGCCTGCAAGCACTGAGCTATTACTGGGATGTCTGCTCGTTCTGTAATTCGATTTTTTCATGAATAGTTAAAACTTTTCCAATTTCCCTTACAAATTGACTGCAGTACAGGCACCGGAACAAAAACTTAATTCGCCAGATTTTGTTATTCAAGGAAATGCATCTGAATCGTTTCTTGTTCATAAGCATCACCTCAGCTTATTGAAAAAAATACCATTTCCGTCATATAATCCATCAACTTGATTGTTGATATACTCGCTGAAAAAAGTTTAACGGAATTTCCGAATCCGATAAACATGCTATATACAGATTATTGAGAATAATCGACGTATTTTTCTGATATCATCTTTTAAAATATTTTAGTACAAAAATTGAAGTGTTGTTTTGATACTATTTAAGGAATTAAGTGTTACCTATATTAATTGCTTTTAATTGAATTTCTAAATAAGTAAGTTGCTCGACTTCACATCAGAATATTGAAGATGAACTACGTACAAAGTATTACTTTTGGAACATTTCGCTTTCTTTTCAATCAGCAAATAATCCCAATTTGAATGACATTGGTTTCTTTTCATCTATTTAATTATAACATCAGCGTTTACC
Source organism: Digitonthophagus gazella (assembly GCA_036711955.1). NCBI lineage: Eukaryota > Metazoa > Arthropoda > Insecta > Coleoptera > Scarabaeidae > Digitonthophagus > Digitonthophagus gazella. Next base: position 13,232,481 of record JASCIT010000007.1, read on the forward strand.
GAGAAGTATAAACGATTTATCGAATTATTTTTAATTTATTTAACACTTTTTAAAAACTCATTAAAAGTTAAAAATCAACAATTATTATTGATGACTCAAAACTCTTCAATTTGATAAACGAATTTTCATCAAACTAACTTTTAAAATCGAACGAAATCAAAAAAAAAAACCCAAGATAAACTGTCGATAAGATATCAAAAGAAAAACACGGTTGTAAAGTTAATAAATTGAACGAGTGTTGAAATTAAAAACTTTTTTTAGTACTTATTACGTAATCAAAGATAAACAGGAAAATCCAATTTCCTTCTTTAATTCAATTAAATTAAAAATTAATTATTTTTTGTAATACAATAAATAAACCACCTTGAAAAGAATTAATTTTGTCGAAACCCCATTAATATTAATACAATCAACCTCGTCCTATTGAAAAGCGTCTACCTCAAACTACTAAAAATTCTAGGAAGTACTTCGCCACCGACTTCGTCTTATTAGTCACTCGGTTTCGTACATCCGTTTTATTATGATTTTTTTTTGTTGGCAGCCGGAAGTGATAAGAAATCCAAGTTTTCCATTCTAAGCGAACGAACGTTTTATCGAAACGATTCGTATAACTATGTTTATTAAAAAATAATTTTTCCTCGTTCATTCGCTACTCGATAAAGTTCAATAACGGAACTGTACTTATACTTAAAAAAGGTTATCTATCAAAAATGATGATAATTTTTGTGATTTTTTTTTTAATTTTTGGGTAATAATTAAAAAAAAAATTGACTTTTTTATTTAAAAATAGAATATTTTAACTTTCAATTAATGCAAATGCCATGTTTTTATTAAAAAAAATAAAGTCTCTATGATTTTTTAAAGTTGTTCGAAATTTAAAAAAGTTAGGTTATGACCTATCAAAAATTATAGTCACCTTTGTGAATTTTTTTAATTTTTTGGGTAATATTTGGAATAAATCTGACTTTTTTATTACAAAATAGAATATTTTAGCTTTCAATTAATACAAATTTCATTTCTTAACTAAAAAAAATAAAGTCTCCACGATTTTTTAAAGTCAGTCGAAATTTAAAAAAGTTAGGTTATGACCTATTAAAAATTATAGTCATCTTTGTGAATTTTTTTAATTTTTTGGGTAATATTTGGAATAAATCTGCCTTTTTTATTACAAAATAGAATATTTTAGCTTTCAATTAATACAAATTTCATTTCTTAACTAAAAAAAGTAAAGTCTCCACGATTTTTTAAAGTTGGTCGAAATTTTTAAAAAAGTTAGGTTATGACCTATCAAAAATTATAGTCATCTTTGTAAATTTTTTTAATTTTTTGGGTAATATTTGGAATAAATCTGACTTTTTTATTACAAAATAGAATATTTTAGCTTTCAATTAATACAAATTTCATTTCTTAATTTAAAAAAATAAAGTCTCCACGATTTTTTAAAGTTAGTCGAAATTTTTAAAAAAGTTACGTTATGACCTGTCAAAAATTATAGTCATCTTTGTGATTTTTTTTTAATTATTGGGTAATATTTGGAATAAATTTGACTTTTTTATCTAAAAATAGAATTTTTTAACTTTCAATTAATGCAAATGCCATGTTTTTATTTAAAAAAATATAGTCTCCATGATTTTTTAAAGTTGATCGAAATTTTTAAAAAAGTTGGGTTATGAACTGTCAAAAATTATGTTCACCTTTAAGAATTGTTTTAATTTTTTGGGTAACAATTAGAAATAAATGGCCTTTTTTATTATAAAATTTATGTAAAATTTTATATAAAATTTATTATAAAATTCAATTTATGCAAAGTCCATATCTTAATTTCAAAAAATAAATTCTCCACAATTTTTTAAAGTTGGTTGAAATTTTTAAAAAAGTTAGGTTATAACCTATCAAAAATTATACTCATTTTTATGAATTTTTTAATCTTTTGAGTAAGAATTAGAACAAATTTGACTTTTTTTATTAAAAAATAGAATATTTTAACTTTGAATTAATCCAAATTGTGATTACATAAAGTAATTAAAGAAACCAATAAAAAATCCTTAGGTTGTATGAATTGAAATTAAATATTTGCAAACGTAATTAAAAAACGATTACCTTTCATTAACAATAAGTAGTAAAGTTGCAAGAAATGCTAAAAATGCAAAAAAAAACTTTTTTAAATATAAACACTATTATGTTGAATACAGTGAATGCATTTTATTCGAGATAGTTAAATGTAGTGTTGTTTGAAATGAGGGAAATTGATTTTATTATAAACCGAGGAGGAATTGAGTGACACATCCTCTCTGTGATGTTTCTCTTTTCATAGTATCTCATGTGGGAGACTGCGAGAGGAGAGTAGAATGCACACCAAATGGGGTTTTGTACTCCGTCTGTGGATGCTGCTGGTTGTGTTCGGGGAGATGGGGAAAGTGAGAGGTTGGAGTTTCCGTCTCGTTTTGTAGGCTACGCCCATGTCTGGATCGATGAGACCAGTCGCGTCATTTGCAATTTTATTTGAAGGGTACAAGAATAAAAGAGTTTCATTTTGACATGTTTTACAAAAAAATTTAATTTAATTTTTTGGTGATAATTAAAATAAATTTAAAATTTATTATAGAAAATAGGGTCTTTGAGCTTTAATTTAATGTCAAAGTCATTTCTTAATTCCTATAAATAAAGTCTGGGTGATTTTTTAAAGTTAATCAATTTTTTAAAAAAGTTAGGTTAACCTACCAAAAATTTTTACCAACTTTAATAATTTTTTTAATTTTTTTGGTAAGAATTAGAACAAATTTGACTTTTTTTATTTAAAATAGAATGTTTTAAGTTTCATTTAAACCAAAAATCATTCCTTAATCTTAAAAAATAAAGTCTGGACGATTTTATAAAGTTGATCGAAATTTTTTTAAAGTTAGGTTATTTAACTGTCAAAATGTTGTTAAAAATTTAAGAATTTTTTAAATTTTTTTGGTATAAATTAGAACAAATTTAAATTTTTTAATTTAAAATAGCATATTTCAAGTATAATTTAAATCAAAAATCATTCCTTAATCTCTATAAATAAAGTCTGGGCGATTTTTTAAAGTTGATCGAAATTTTTTAAAAAGTTAGGTTAGTTATCTGTCAAAATTTTTTACCAAGTTTAAGAATTTTTTAAATTTTATTGGTACTAATTATAACAAATTCCACTTATTTAGTTCAAAATAGAATGTTTTAAGTTCAGTTTAATATAAAAATTATCCCATAATTCATATAAACAAAGTCTGGGATTTTTTTTTAAATCGGTCAAAAAATTGTGAGATTTTATTTAGGTTCGATGAATCCACATTTTTTTGTAACTCTCAACAACGTCGTTATGAATTGTTTATAAACGACATTTTGTATTTTGTAATTTCTAAGGACATCGTTATTAATCGACTTTCAGATTAAATTTGGATTTTTTGGACATCTTCGTAACAGTCGTTTATATTACCACAGCAATATTAAATTTTAAACTAACAAATAAGTTATAAACCTTGGACAGAAATGATGCATATTTCATTTTATACATACTTCCCTTCAAAACGTGTGAAATGATGTTTGAAATTATCTCATGTAAAATTCCATTATCGCAAGTTACGAGTTCCTCCTTTTCAGCCCACGATGTGCTAACATGGAGGGATTTTATGAACCCCAAGAACCCATTTGAAACGCCCAATAATATTTTCCGAAAACTCTACTGACTGTTAACCTATTAACCGGGTCGATGGATTGGAATTACATGTAATCATGACGAATATATACGTCATGCCCGGTTAAGGGGTTAAATAGTAAATTTCGACTATGATTTTTTCTAAAGGTAAGTCATTTTTTTAAAGACTACAAAAAATACGAATAGTATTGATGCTTAGAAACTCCTTGTTTATGCTTAGAAACTATCAAAAATCTTTAGGAACAGGCGATTGCTACTCAGCGTCTTAAGGCACACTGAGGCAATTAGCAACAAGCAACTAGCAACCAGTAACAAGCGATATTGCCACTTGATGACATTTTACATATAACCAAATGATGTTTCTCAACATTGGAGCAATTCGATATCGCAAGATTCAGAGGCGATATCGAATTGCTCTATGAGGCGTCTGCTTTAATTCTATGTAAAATGTCATCAACTGGCAATATCGCTTGTTGCTGGTTGCGTCAGTGTGAGAGGTACTGTAATCCGAAATGGAGCTGCACCATGAAGAGAGAGATGAAAAAGTGCTCGGCAACGTTACGGAACAGGGGCTTACTTTTCCATCTTTCCCTTCATGGTGCAGCTCTATTTCGGGTTACAGTACCTAACACATTAACCGTTAGACTGCCACTGCGCTCCTCGTTTCAGTATGCTTATTTATTAAACTTTCGCATGCTCGTACTCCGAAAGTTTTCGTCGAAAAAAATCGGGGTAAAGACTGTCATAATCGGTGATCATTTCTGTGTAACATATCATCGATTGAAAATCGTAGGTCCCGCGGTTTAGAAATATCGCGAGTTTAATGGAAAAAGGACCGGTTTTTTGACCGGTCCGCGAGGAGCGCAGATTTTGAGAATTTCTTTCTCGGAAACCGCTGAAGAAAAAAATTCGGGCCTTTTGTAGGATGTAGCCTCATCTGTTTACTATAACGTGGTATTTTTTCCTTTTTGAAAAATTCCGTCTATTTTCGCCAAAAAAATCAATTTCCAAAATAGTCGATCTCGAGAACCGCTGGTCGCATCTTAACGGGATTGCCACGAGGTGATAGTAAAAAATTCGAACTATCTCAAATGCTAGGAATATACTCATTTTTCTATTGTTAAATAATAATAGAAAATTATTTTGTGTTTAATGAAAATGTGGTATCTCGCGCAGCAACGATCCCCTGCTTCTCCTTAGCTCCTCCTTAATTTCCAGTTTTTGTGATTCTGGCCATGTGAAGACGCCATTGCGGCGTCCACGTGATAGGTTCGAGGTACACTCCATGTTTATTTTGAATGAACTCGTACTGTATTTTTTGTTTTTAAAACCATGGCGAGAACCACAAAAACTGAGAATTAAGGAGGAGCTAAGGAGAAGAAGGGGATCGTTGCTGCGCGAGATACCACATTTTCATTAAACACAAAATAATTTTTTATTATTATTTAACAATCGAAAAATGAATATATTCCTAGCAATTGAGATAGTTCGGATTTTTTACTATCACCTCATGGCAATCCCGTTAAGATGCGACCAGCGGTTCTCGAGATCGACTATTTCGGAAATTGATTTTTTTGGCGAAAATGGATGGAATTTTTCAAAAAGAAAAAAATACCACGTTATAGTAAACAGATCAGGTTACATCCTACAAAAGGCCCGAATTCTTTTCTTCAGCGGTTTCCGAGAAAAAAATTCCCAAAGTCTGCGCTCCTCGCGGACCGGTCAAAAAACCGGTCCTTTTTCCATTAAACTCGCGATATTTCCTAAACCGCGGGACCTACGATTTTCAATCGATGATATGTTACACAGAAATGATCACCGATTATGACAGTCTTTACCCCGATTTTTTTCGACGAAAACTTTCGGAGTACGAGCATGCGAAAGTTTAATAAATAAGCATATTGAAACGAGGAGCGCAGTGGCAGTTTAACGGTTAAAGATCGGAAAGAAAGCAAGAAGACATACGCTTGGAACCGCACGTTTTTAGACTAATTTGTATATTCTAAAATTATCTTAACTTTGTTATCTATAAATTATCGTGATCCATCCGTAATAGACGGGATACACAACACGAGAAAACTTGTGTGCGAGCCTTAATGTGTTACGGATCAAACACAAACCAAATCACTTCACAAACTTATAAGAGCTTCTGCGGTTAAACTCAAAGCAACTTTTTTTTTTGGTTATTCCGTTTTCAGCTTTCGTCGGGAACGGATAAAGTGTTTGTATCTGTCCCAAAAATCAGAAAAATTCATTATTGATCAAGTTTATTATAACCCATCAGTGATGTATTAATACATAGTTTGTCTATTTAATTTATCGTGAATCTAGTAGTGACTGTATTTTCAATATTTTATGAAACCTGTTATGGTTCAAACGCCAAATTTCCCTAAGTGAACTTTTTTTTGGAATGATTTTACTCTAAATAAAAATAGTAAAATATTTTGATGATTAGGCTGGGTTTACATTTGCCAGGTTACTCGTTTGATTCCAAGGCATGCTAATTACAGCACCCCCATTTTTTTTTTTTTTTTTTTTTGTTCACACAGGTTTATGATGGAATATAATTGAGCAACATTCTGGAAGTAAGTCTTTTATGGTAAATGCAACAATAGAATCAATGATTGAGAACAAACACCAATCTTTTTTTTTTTTCCAGATCATCTACTAATTTTTTAGTTAAACAACTTTTTGAACATTTTTTAAATATTGAAATCACGATATCTATCGCAATCAACTCTTTTAGGTTAGATTAAACATGTCTAGACATGCTTTTAATTAGCACGATTACGACGATCAACCAAAAAAGTACAGACAAAATTGAGTCGACTCGCACGCGTTTGTACTCGTGTTTCTAAAAGCATAGCTGTTTATTATGGATAAACTACCTAACTAGCTTTTTGCTATACTATATAAGACTATCCCGTTTGTAAGTCCGGCTTGTAGTGTAATCGTCTTTATTAAAATAGAATTAGAAGTTTTTAACGTTTTTGTTCGAGAGAAACACATTTTGAAGTTATGTTCACTTTAACTTATTTTTGGTTATATAGCGTTAAAAATTATATTGTACTTACCGCTTAATCTTCTAGTTGTAGTAGACGGTATAATGTCCTGCTCCATTTAGACACTTTATACCTTAAATATTCCACTAACTACATTAAAATAATGAATCTACGCGAAAAAGTTTGTTTGGCGTCAACTAAAACTACCCTACCATAATACTCACGTGACACTAATACTAGACGCGTATTGCGTATTGTCAATGCTTATCAAAAACACGCACGTTTTGTCATCTGAAGTTACGTTGTTAATTCAAAAGAAACTAACATAACATCAAATATGACATTTTAAGTTATAAAGTATTTTATTACTATAATTAATTGAATTTTCATATTTACCTGTTGGCGTCTTGACACCCCCTTCCAATTTTTAAAATAAGCAAGTTATTATCCTTTCAATTTTAATTAAAGTAAGTTAATACATATGTATAAATATGCGTGTTGACTTAAAAGAAAAGATTTAAATTAACTAAAAGAATGTTTAAGTGTCCAAAAGCAATAAAATTAAAAATAATAAACATTTATTGAAAAACAGTCCAAATTACATTAGAAAATTTCAAGCCCTTTGTGTTCACTCACCTATTCATGGATATCGGTGAGGTTCTTGGTTACAAACAGGTTTATTATGGGATAAATAAGTTAAGGATCTTTTGAAACATAAATCCCAATGTTTACAAACATTATACACACACGAGACATCGTGGTTTTCTTATTTTATTTGTTATAATTTGGAGAGTTCCACTGATGAGGTTGGAGTTTAAAAATGCATCACAGGATGGACTTATTTATGTCTTGTAATTAGGTGATATAAGAATATTTGGATTTTCTATGGTTCAATTTTTGATCACACTGTAGAAATGAACCACTGACGTTTGAGTTGGAATGTTGTGTATATGAATACACAACACCTATTATTATTACAGTTAAAGTTCTTAACGATTGATTTACAAAATACGGTTTTTATAAACAAAATCGTTTGTGATTAAATTCATTGAGTGAACGAAAGTAACAGCGTTTTCTTTTGGAAAAAATGATACACATCATAATAGCATGTTCTGTTGATTGCGCCAAATTAGTTTTTTGTATTCTATTATATTATATTATTGTAGTTCAGAAAACATTTTAAACAACTTTAAGCCTTGAACACACTTATAAGTGTTCTGTTGTATTTGTCGTTTTTGCACTAATTGTAAGCTAATATGACCATAGATTAAATATAATATACTAATATAGATAGGCAACTCCCGACCTTTAATGTTGACAATGTTTTTAGTTCAACCCGCACCGCATTTGGCGCTAGTGAGCAAACGCGGGAATTTTTAAAATCTTTAAAATAAAATATTACTCTTATTTGTTGCAAAACCATGCATGGTAAAATGAAACAAAAACAAATTTTGCTTGTAGCCTGTTTGTTTTTGTTCAATTTCATCATACACAGCTTAAAAAATACAAAAGCGTTTAGAGAACAACTCAAGGACACTCTCCAGTACAACTGCTAACACAACTTTATTCTCGTCGATCTTATTCTGGCAGTGGTTAATAACAAAACAATTTTTACAACAAAATAATATTTTGAATAAGCACATAAAAAGAAACCTCTCATCTTCAGCAAATCTACAGTTCCCACACCTCGCGATGTTAGTGAAATCAAAGATTCGCGTAGTTCCCATCAGAGCCTTTCTTCTTTGGAATTATTTCTGAACATACGTGACAATGTTCCAGTCATTGGATACTAATGAACACAAATTGCAACACTAAATACGATGTTAACATTTTTTCAAGAATTTCAATACAATTACGATACTTCGTTCACTCGCGTATTTGACATATGTAGATGTCAGATATTATGTTGGACATCTCAATGTCAGTGCGTTTCATTTTGGCCGGTAAAGAAGCTGTTATTTTCCGCTACCCGCGCTTCCAGTGATGCGGGTAGAACTAAATTTATTGTCAACGAATTTCTATACAGAGGTAACATAGCCTGAATATGACGTATGCACTCAATGTCAAATTTTGGTGCGAATCAGTCCAACAAAAAAAACGCTACAAGTAACAACAATTACAAAATAAACTTGTAAAACTCTTTGTAATAGTTTTCTTTTTCTGAAATAATAGAAAGTTAAAAGTTAGAAAAAAATTATTACTTACCTTAGTTTAAATTATTTTTTTATCAAATTTTAAAAATGTAAAAAATGGAAAATGAATACAGGGTGTTTCACCAAAGTGCATTAATCGAAATATCTCTGAACCTAAAAGTCCTATGAAGCTGAATTCTTTATACATATTGAACACATGGTAAGCTACATTTTGAAAATGTTAATGTTAAAAAATATTACTCTCCAAAATCTTTGATGTTTGATTAGTGTAGAAACGAAGCTATAACTCCCGATCTAAAATACCACTTCCGATATAACCGGAAGTCATAGATCAGGGCTGCTCAGTGTGCATTGCACAATCCCTGCACTGTGCACATGACGTGCACATTACTCTGGAATCTTTTACATTTTTATGTAACGTTCAAAATCAAATTATAAAAGTCAAGTTGTAAAATATAAAGCATATATTTATAAATATTATTCACTTATGACAACATAGAACTATAGAAATAATCCAAACAATGAGAAGGCGAAAAAAAAGGTACCCAACCATTGTTGCCTTACAACAAAAAATTGCCTAATGCGGGCACATGTGCATTGTGCTCTATTTATGCAGCCCTGTCATAGATCACCAAAAATATTTTCAAAATGTAGCTTACCACATATTAAATTTGTAGTTAATCTGGTAATTTTTGAAATATTTCAATTAGACTATTTCGACGAGACACCCTGTACAAATAAAATAAAAACACAAATTATTTTATATAATACAAATTTATTAATTCACTTTTTAGACACAGTAATCCCTCGCAATTGAGAAAAAATTTACAAAGCTACTTATTCTCATTTTCCTCCTCCTCCTCCTTCCCAAAAAAATCTCCTCTTCATCTTCTTCAGGCAAAAAGAGAAAAAGTAAAAAACAAAACGACGCGTTTTTATCCTGCGTTTTCCAGGCTGTGAGCATTTTTTCGATGCCTCTTCGGTCCGGTTTCAATTTCAAAGCGATACATTACGTTATCCTCATATTATTATTTCCCATTTCTTATTATTGGTCAAATACTGCCTTAATTTTAACCTTTTTTTATTTAATAAACGGTTTCGGTGACAAATATCACAAGCAGCTGTGACGTAAAAAACTAGTGCAATTTTCAGTTTGGTATCCTTTATTTCCTTATAATCGATATTAAAAGTTACTTTTTTAAAAAGATTAAAATCACACCGATTCTTAAATCCAATTTTTACTTTTAATTTTTTAAGAGGAGAGTAAATATACTTAAGACGTAAATAGTACAAGAAGCTTGGGGATTTTTTAAGCGTATATCGGAATAAAAAATACGTATATCGATTAAAAAATTTTGTGCTATGTTTTTTTATTAATCTTTTTTTTTAATCTTAAAAAATTTTTTTTATTCCGATTTATTTTAAATAAGCTTTACTTTTTTATTTCTTTTTTATTATTTTTTTAATCCTTTTAATTGAAAAACTAGGAGAGAGACGCGGCTTTTAGTAGCATTTAAGGGTTTGAGGGTCGAATAAAAATAGAAAAAAAAAGTGGCGGGACTAGAGATTTTTTTTATTAAAAACCCTAATATTGTATTTTCAGTATCAAATTTTTTTTTATCCTTATTTCTTCCATATAGTTGATAAGATAGTAATATTACGATGATGGTCAAAATCGAAACTCAAAAAAAAAATTATAAATCAAAAAAAAAGCGTGAAAATAAAAAATAGACGATACGACATGATAATAATCATTAATAATAATAATAATTCATCGGCGATGTGCGTTCATTTTTTTTAGACCTGCCCCGCTTATTTTTTACCAAAAAAAAACTTTTTTAATCTACGCAGAGGGGGACTTAAAAAAATTCACAGCACTCTGGCACTAATTATTAAAAAAAAAATCTATCGTAATTCGTAATAATATTATATTAGTTTTTTCTTTCATCTTTTTTTAATCAATCTTAAATGTTGCGTTGACCACAGTCTAATAAATCAAAAAATTATAAACATACAACATTAAAAAACACGCAAAAATTTTCCCGTTATATTTTTTTCTTTTTACGTTTTTTTCATTTTTATTTTATTTTATTTTTTTTCATTTGAGCCATTTTAAAAATAATAAAATTTCTCAAACGAAAAAAAAATCAAGACCTAAACTAATAATAATTAAATTGGATACCGATAATGATTTTTATTTAAAGCGGCTTTCAAAAAACTAAAAAATATGATAAACCAAAAAAAGTAACACGACAATCAAAAAAATTATATTTTTTAATTATGTAGCGTTTACGGAGAGAAAAAAAAAATGTTTTGACACACCCGTTAATGTTATATTATTAATTATTAATACGCACACGGTTGCGGATGACTCATTTATGGCATTTTTATGTGTTTTTTTTTTAATCTGTTTTGTATATTTTTGAATTAGATGGAGAATTTTACTGATACATAGTTATTATTATTTTTTTTGTTTGTTTTGTTGCTTTTGTGTTGTGTTATGCCGCTGTATTTGACGACGATCGCGGCAGACGCACTATCTGAAAAAAATAAAAAAACCAAAATTCAAATACAATACTTTTATTTAATTTTTTAATTATTGGTTGTTCGGAAAGTAATTGTTTTTTCCCTGATAGAGGATTTAATTATATTTTTATCACAGACTAATAAAATACATAGAGGAGAGCCTTAACGGAGCTGCATTTTGAAATTTATACTTTTAATAATGTATATGATATGGTACAAAAATAAATATCTAGGGTTAGGTTTTACAATGCTAAATTAAGTGAACATTCGATTGCTAGGTATATTAAAACTACGATAACAACATTTTTGTTCTTAAAAACTTTAATGAAGTACTTTAAGTAGTACTTATTAGAAATAATCCTATGGTGGGAATCAAAATCACGTATTAGATTAACAATGACGCAAAATCGAGGGCTTAGTACAAAACAGACGTATCTACAAAATCGGTGATTTGAGTAAATCGGAATTGAACAATAAGTTACCAAAAAAACACCAATTATGTAATGATGAATACCCTAACTTCCTTCGTCATTCAATATTCTGCTACTTTGAGTCACTATAGTCAAATCATATTAAAATTAAAATTTAATTACAAGTAATAATAGTTAAAATTCGTTAATTAGTCATGAGATATGTTTGTTTTTCCCTACACATTAGTTTATTTTTCGATTAATAAAAGGAACTTACGTTTTCGTCTCTAACATTTTGGTAAGTTTTGATAAATTAAAGAGGCATGGCCTTATCATTAGTGATAAAAAATATAAAGACAATGTGGAAATTTTATTTATCTACTTATTTAACTTTACATTTCTTAATATTTATTATTTTTTATTGTTATCATTCACCATTTTCTTCTTCATTAACATTAATTGTAGAGCCATCAGCCCACAAATTATTGTAAAACTCATGATACTGTTCTGGTATAGTAGATCTTTGCATAGACCGTTTAAGTCCTGAAGCTTTAACTTTTTAATTGGAAGTGGACCGTTATAAGCACGTTCCAAATCCAAGCAGTTGTTAACAACTTTTATAGTCTTAGATGATCTTGTTTTTCTTTGAGTTTTTCTTATGATCTCAAAGTGGTTAAAATCATTTTCTTCTATATTATATTTAAAGAACACGTATTCAGGGCTGTTTTTCCTGTATTGGAGACATTTTATTTTTTTGTTTTTAACATAATTTTTTTGAGTGGACGAGAAATTAAAAAATTGGGACTGTGCCATTTCAATTACATGATACTTGGATTTTTGTGAAGCCATTTGAACAGCAGTATACCACCCTGAAGGAGGAAAAATATTGGAATGTTTTACTTTTCTCTCAATATGAGCATGCATTGAGTCACATCCATTTGCGAATGGCCTGGTTCAAAGAAAAATTGGGTAATTTCGGGCTACTGCATGTATCAGAAAAAAAGTAGTGCGGTCTACCGTCTGCAGAATTTTTTAGATAGTTCCATAAGCATGAGGCGATCTCAATGGAACCTCTTTTGGCAATTGCCTCGTGCCACATATAACACGTTGCGTCCTTAGCGGCAACATTGAAGATAGTAAGATTATATACCGCATAACGCAGTAAAACATCCATTTTGGTTTGATTATCCTACACATAGCCTACTTGAGATACGTTTTTGTAATTCTGTAGCGCAAGTCACAAAAACGTATGTATACATACGCTTGTGTTGCATTAATTAAAATGATTCTAAAGTAGATACGTTGCACTCTATCTTTAGAATGCTTAGAGTTACGAGTTTTATTTGCATTTCACCACATAGAACACAATATTCTTTAATAGAAAATGAAAGTAACTCAAAAACGTAAAATTTGTAGTTACGTCTGTTTTGCACTAAGCCCTCGAAATGGACTAAACAGTTTAGCTGCCATGTCGATTAAGAGTTGAGAAACAAAGCAATTTGATTTTGTGACCATTTTAGAAGACTTTGTAGAACAAAATCATTAAAATATCTCTAACGAAATGTATATTCAGTAACAGAACGACTACTTATGTATCTAATTTTTTACTTTTCTAGTTAAAATTTGTTTCAAATAAATGTTTAAAATTTGTATTGTTTCAATATGTAAACAGCAAAATTGATAATTTTATTTAAGTTTTGTGAGACCTCTCGAAAAAATTTTAATCGGGCCCCGTACTTATTGGATCCAGTCCTGACTATAGTCACGGATGGATTAAAATCCATTGTCGAGAGGGAGCTTATATTCGAGGTGATGGGGAACTAGTTACATTGCGGTTATGTTTGATATGCTCGATAAAATTCGGCTGCAAGATCAATGTATTATAATCCGAAATAAAGCTGCACCGTGAAGAGAAAGATGAAAAACTTAGCCCCCTTTGCATAACATTGCTCTTTTATCTTTTTCCTCATGGTGTAGCTCCTTTCCGGGTTATAATACATAGACTGATATACATGGATGTGGAAAGAATTTGGCTGTCAGCCACAAAGACATTTGAATAGATATCAATCATTTGAGGCAAGGTCGTCATAACTCAAAATTTTAACGTTTTAAGATTATTATCGCATTATAATTAAGATTTGTGTTACTTTCTTCCTGTAAGAACGAAATTTATGAAATCCCTTTAATAGCGACCAAAAAGAGAAAATATTGTTACAAACCGAGTATTTCACAACTATTGCATTGAGATTGTTGAGGATACTAAACGAAGCAATTTTTTATAATACAATACTGGCCAAAACTTAAGTCTAAGAAAGTTATGACTCCCTTAATTTCGGGAAACTGCAGTTTAGTAATGACAGTTCTTCAATTAGTAACTATGGCAATGACGTCAAATGATCACTCCATTAAAAAAAATTGCAAATACAGGTTAAAATAATTCGACGTCGACACCTATACATCTAACAAAGAACCAGCTAGATGACAGTTCGATCATAACAATTTGTATAGTAACATAATTTACGTCAGCAGTATCTAAAATGTGGTTAACATGATTGAGTTTTTACCATTTTTGAACTATGAAAAGTTGCTCCATTCGACTTCTTTTTGGGTTCTGCTACAGTTACGAAATGTTCTGTGTAGTTCCATATAATATCCGCGTGTTGTTTGCCACAGGAGTGCCTTACTTATGCTTTAGTATTCAATCGCCACTACTGATAATCTTATGAATAAGAACAACAGACTTTGTTATTGAACATTAAATTGCGTACAACAGGTAGTTAAGAAAAAAAACTTTAAATCGATTTTTCTCAAAACTTTTTTTTTTGAATTAAGACGTCCTTGTTGCAAATGAGCGACATAATCACATGTCTATGGTAAGCATATGTACACAAGGTGTCACTAAAAAGAAAACCGTAGAATAGAAATGGATAAAGATCAATTTATATAAAATTAAGTGTTTCATTTTGTTAACAATTCACAGTTTACTTATGTAATATTTCTACAAGTACTCAGTTTAAGCTTATATATTCTACAGTAGACTATAGCCAATTTTCAGTGATATACCCGGTAGATATGATACAATTCCGAACACAAACAAGTCGCGACGAAACTCACCTAACTGCATCAAACTCACCTATCTAGTTATACCAAGTACAACTACTCTCCCGTTACTGCTAAAATTAGTTCCCCTTTTCAAAAGGCTTCGTCTAGGTATTAATTAGTCTATGATTTTTATCGTATCCAGCTTTACACTTATCGTCAGTATACAAGAGAAAATCATCTAGTCCAAAATTCTAGATTTTTAAGTTTTACTGTTTATCTATTTGAAATTCAATATTATTTTTACGAAAAGAAAACGAAGAAGCTCAAATATGTCATTATACTTTGTTTATAGAACTTGTTATAAACTAATTTCGCACCAAATAATGGATTTTATAATCAGAAGCAAAAATTAAATAACTCAGAAGTACTATATGCGGACTTGATCAATTTCTTTTGTATATTGAGATTATGCCGCATAGTCATTATAGAGTGTAGAAAGGAAGACCGGAATATTTGAAATATCTGGAATACATGAAAAAGATTTTTTTGGAAAAATCCTTGAAAGTGTCATTCATTTTCAGAACTAAAAGGGGGAAAATTTAACTTTAACACTTTACTGACCGGTGACAAATCTATGGTGGTTCAAAAGTGTCTAAGAGATCTTTTAAAGGTTCAAAAATAGCCCTAAATGCATTCAAATGTGGTTCAAGAGTGGCTCAAAGGTAATTCGGGGGTGGTTCCAAAGTGTAGGTCGGTCAGAGATGGTTAAAAATGTCTCGGAAGTCGTTTAAAGGCTCAAAAG
The DNA here is from genome assembly GCA_036711955.1 of Digitonthophagus gazella. NCBI lineage: Eukaryota > Metazoa > Arthropoda > Insecta > Coleoptera > Scarabaeidae > Digitonthophagus > Digitonthophagus gazella. The sequence goes on from JASCIT010000007.1 coordinate 13,248,095, forward strand.
TGGCACAAAAGACGTTCAAACATCGTTAAAGAGTGGCTCAAAGGTAGTCCAAAACTAACTCAGAGACCGTTTAAAGTCTCAAAAATGGCCCTAAATCCGTTCAAACGTGGTTCAAGATTGGTTCTGGGGTGGTTTCAAAGTGTTCAAAGGTCGGTCAGAGGTGGTTCAAAAATATCTCAGAAGTTGTTTCAAGACTCAAAAGTGGCCCAAAAGACGTTCAAAGATCGTTAAAGAGTGGCTCGAAGATGGTTTAGGGGTGGGTCCAAAGTGCCCCAAACGACAGTTGGAGGTAGTTCAAAAGTAGCTCAAAAGCCGTTTAAAGTTTCAAAAGTGACCCAAAAAGCGTTGAAACGTCGATAAAGAGTGGCTCAAAAGTGGTTCGGGGGAGGTTCCAAAGTGTCTCAAAGGTCATACAAAGGTGGTTTTCCTTATCTTTTCATACCCAAACACGTTGCTAACCGGTGATGAGTTAACCCATCGATTACAAAATAATTGGTGACATGACAGTTTCTGTGTATAACTCCTGGTCAACAAAGTATTAAAAAAAGTTGTATTATAAACCGTATGTTTTGAAAGTGATACAGCAAAGCTTATATGTGAAAAAGTCAAAATCTTTCTACGTCGTAGTTTTTGATTGGTGTACTTTTAAACATGCAGAGTGAAATATATCGAGTGTTCATTTAAGTTCGTGCTCAAGCATGCCTTGAATATTTATTAGGCAATGACGAAAAGATGCATAAAAAACGAACACGACAAAGATGCTACTAAAGCTCATAAGTTACTTGAGCACGAATTTAAATGAACATTTTATAGCATTTTTGTCACATTTTACTTTTTTATCGCAGAAAAGGTAAAGATGCTGCTCAAGCTACAAATAAATTAACCGATGTGTATAAAAGAGATATTGGAGGAGATGTGTATAAAAGAGTATTGACAACACACCAGTTCCAGAATTGGTAAAATTTCTCTTTGATAATTTTGAAGGCGAAAATACATTACGTTCTGAAAAGCTAACTGAAGCTGATAATGAAGAATTAACCCCGATTCCCATTAGTCCAGCGCAGCGTAGCGCAACACGATGAAACAAAATCCGCTTAAATTTTTTTTTTGTTTTCATATGATACCGTTCACGTTCGCATATGTATTGTGTGTATTCAAGTAAATGTGAAAGGTATCATACGAAAACAGAGAAATTTTTAAGCGGATTTTATCGCATCGTGTTGCGCTGCGCTGGACTAATGGAAACCGGCCTTTAAAGGCATTAGTTGATGTAAATAACACATCACGTGAGATCGGTAAGAGGTTAAATTTATAAAATTCCAATGTTTATATGACTACTTGAAAAATCTAGGTTAAACCTCTAAGTTTGATATATGAATTCTTCATGTTCTCACAGAGAGAAATTTGTGTCGTTGCGTTAAGGTCTATGAATCGATTCTCAAATATCACGAAACTGTTCCATTTTTAAAGCGCAGCATTAATGGGGGCAAAAAATAAATTAACTTAAACCATTTGGAAAGTTATCAATTAAATAAAAGAGATATTGAGATTTCAAAAAGATATAATGTTCCATCAAGATAATAAGAGACCTCACACATTTTTAATCACTCGCCAAAAGCATTTACACCTTAAATAAGATACACTACCACACCCACCATATTCTTCATATCTGACACCTTCGCATTATTATCTGTTCCTTCACTACAAATATTTTTTAGACGGTAGAACCTTTACTTTAAATAAGGAGCTCAAAAATAAACTGGAACATTTTTTGCCAACAAACAGTACGCAAGGGTATTGAACCAGAATAGCAAAAAAAAAAACTTTCCGAAAAACCAATATTAATCAAATTCATAGAATCCAAGGTTTTTTGGGAATAAATAAAATCGCGCTACGTCCTTCCAGTTATGGATTAAACGATAAGCTGATAAAATAAACGAAATTTGCGCGACGCGGGGTAAACATTGATAAATTCCGGAAAATAACCGGAGTGAGAGAGAAAATATAAATAGATTTTATATTCGTAAAAACTTACCTCTAGTAACCGCAGTTTATTAAGTAATCTCCTAGCTTTTCTACAACGGACGCGGCTTGCTGAGGTTGGATGGGATCTTCGTATAAGGAAACTACAACAGCTGCAACAATTTTAAAAAAATAATTTTAGTTACAAAAAAATAAAAAAAAATCATAAATAAAAAAAAATTTTAAATTCAATAAATGAGATCTTTAAAATTTCATTTCATATTCGTGTCGAGTCTAAAAATAGAAGTAATTACTTTGTGGTTGAATTCGTAGAATTTTGGCAACGGACTAGGATCGAGAGATATTTTCACCCGACGGTATTTCGGTTATTTTGCTAAATTTGTGCGAAAATCGGGACGGGAAATCTACGTAGGAATCGCGTCTGTCGTCAAACGCGTTCGGAAAAATTTTGGATAAATATATTATTAGATAAAATATACGTAGATATAGACGTTTCGAAACGTTACGTTATTGACGAAAATAGATTCGGATGTGTAGTTGTAAATTAAAAAATGAAAGTTAAATAAAAAAAAATACGTGGGAGAGGATGCGATAAATATACGATAACGTCCCACACTATAAAAAAAAGGATCTAATTTGTTTTTCTCTCTACAACTTTTTTTTATAAGCTTTGGACACGATTTTTAACTTTAAACGGAGATACAAAAGTATAGTCGTCCACTCCAAGGTTCGGAATTATAACATATCTTGAATCGATAACGCGACTTACAAGCAAAGTAATTATAAGAAGTTGTCATGGAAATAGCAATAAAAGCCAGCATCTATTGATGTTTTTAAGTGAATCACTTGAGCATGCGGCCCGCTTAAAAATATTCTTTTAAAAAATGACCCATTGTCCAGAAAAGATTGCAGACTCCTAATTTACATAAAACGTAGACCTCGGCTACTGTATGGTTAGGATTACTAAACCATTTTTATCTAAGAATCGACCATAAATACCATACATTTTGAAAGTTGGTAAAGCGTACGAATACCTAAATAGGTATTTATACGTATGATTTCTTTACCTACATTATTATAAAACTAACGTTATTTTGGCTACACTTTCAAAAGAAATGTGGAAATATTAAAAATTTGGCAAACATTAAAAATTTGACGTAAACACCATTTCTACTCAATAACTCTAACTCATAAAAATTTATTTTCCAATTTTTGATTACCCACCTACAAAATTGTCCAAATACCATTGGTACTCAAAAAATCTTGGGGCAAGCTATCAATAGAAAAATGTCAAAAATAACAATATTTATACTTATTAACAGGCTTATTTTGTAATTGTCGTTACTTAACGACATCGTTCAGCAAACGACTCCAATCCCAAACGACTTTTTGTTAAAACCGTATTTTGTAAATCAATCGTTAGGAATTTTAGCTGTAACGACCCAAGTTAATCTTTTCATATAGGATAGTAACATAAAATGTCACTTTTGATCCAATGTTAGATGTTTTGAACTAACAACATAACCTCAAATGGGGAACTTATGTCTGCATTTTGATAAGCTTTGACAATTAATGACGCAAGTGGATTAAGAAGCTATCTTTAGAAGAATCCATTATTTGACATTATTTTCCGAAAGAAAGCTGTAATCACTAATATTTTTCCTGAATTTGCTTTAGAAATAACTGTGATAGCTTCTTCAAGCATAGAAGTATAGTTCCACAAGAAATTATAGGTAGTAATATTTTTGTGCTATCTTGAGGAAAATGGCATAACTTGAAAGAAGAAATCATTTCTGAAAAATTTACTAGAAATTTGTAGTTTTTAAAAAATGTTATCTGGCATTTCAAATGGGTTCAGTGAGTTTCTGGGATTCTTCCATGTTAGGGTATCAAGGGCTGAACTGGTAAAAATGGAATTTTACCAGAGATAATGTCAAACGATGATCTTATACCAGAGATAATGGCAAAGATGATCTTACACATTTTGAGCTTACAGTTAAATATATAAAAAGTCATTTGTTCAATACATTCGGTAAGCAATTCATTTTAAAATTCAATTTTGCTATGCTAACGACGTAAACGACTACTACGGGGATGTCGTTCACCAAACGACCAAACCTAACCTGAAAGTCGTTCATAACGATGTCGTTAGAAGTTACAAAATACGAATTGTCGTTCATGAACGACAAACGATTCATAACGACGTAGTTAAGAGTTAGAAAATAACCCTGTTAATCAGGCTTTTTGAGGGAAGGTTATAATGTCAACTTATACCGAGCGTTCATAAATGTTTGTAAGGTGTTCGAATTTGGCGCGCTCGTTGTTTAGTAATTTTTGATGGTAAAGGTTGTTACCTTCGGCACATTTGTCATAAATTTGACAACAATAGTGCAGTAGAGTTTTTACTCTTTTTCACAATAAGGACAGTTGGAAAAATCCATAATAATGAAATATTGGATGACAATCGTAATGGCATATACCAAAAAAAATTGTAATGATTAGTCCATTTCATTAATTATTACATATTGAATAAATTTATTAACACCATACATTTTTCGACACCTTTAGATATTTTCAATGATACGCCTATGGGCTACGATGCCAACCTTAAAAATTAACTTACAGCGCGCTAAATTCAAACGCCTTAAGGTGCGTTGTCAATCACGCGATTGCAGCGGCGATCGTCGCGCGGCTGCAGACTCGTGACTTTTCTAGCGCTTCTACAGCCGCCTTATTAAGTGTCAATTGTGCGACAATAGTCGCCTTCGGTTTTTTCTCTTTCGGATTATCCATATATCCATCCACGTATCCATATAATTCAATGCAAACGAGTGGCTGACACTAAGTCGCCAGAGCCGCGCGACGATCGCCGCTGCAGTCGAGTGATTGACAACGCACCTTTCCAATCATTTATAAACGCTCGTTATTCCTGTATTAACTTTGAAATTTTGATAAATCAAATGACAATTAACTGACAAATTCAAAGTGCGACACACACTAAAAAAATTTCAGTGTTCCAACATTTTGTAGAGACCCGATGGTACGTTAGAAGCTTTCTTTTATAGAACATACGACAGTTAAAGACTTTTTTTAAGTAATTTTTATTTTTCGATAGGGTTAATTAATAATTTTACTTGAAACATTTTCTTCTATCATTTGTCAAAATAAGCAATAACTCGCAATCCAAAATAGCTTCACCAATAAATAGTTATTTTTTTTCCTAATTCATTATTGAAATAATAGAATTATTTTATAATAAATTGTGGATAATCTTTTGAAGCTAATTGTAAAACATTGTAGCAATCGTCTATAAGTCCTTCCGTAATTAATATTTATGCTTTTAATCTTCCATTAAGATCATCATTCATTTAAGTCCTAGGAAATTATACTATGAAATTTTTTTCTATATTTAGAAATATTATAAATAGCATAGAACCGCGGGAAGTTACGTTGCGTTAGGTTAGTTTTTTTTTTTTTTACTTGCAAACATTTTTTTAACGTTAAGTAAGTGTTAATTAGAAAGTTATGTTACTTTTACTTAGATAACGTATTAAATGTTACATCTAACTTGTTCCATTATTTAATAAAAGACTTAAATATGACAGTTTTACGTTAAAACATGAAAAGCAAAATCGTTAATAAATTACTAATCAAAGCAAAACTTCCTTTTTATTCTGAATAATTAATCAAATATTACTAATAAATAAATTAAACAAATATAAAAAAATACTTAAATGCTAAATTTTGAGAAAACCACTTTAATAACTAACGTCAATAAAAAAAGAATGGTTTCAAATTAATGTTACATAAAAATTTGTGTTACGTTTTAAAGATGTGCCTTGAATTCCAGTCTTCAGACCTATCAATTTGTAATTTTTCTTCCTGTAGAGGCATTTCAAGAAATGTGTAAATTCTTACGCGCTCTGTAATTTAAACATTCTTGAAGAATACCAAGAAAATTACATGAAAATGTGTTAGGGACAATTTCATAAAGAAGGTCAAAAATTGCATCCAAGGCGACGGATACCATCTCTATGACCTTATCTTCTACACTTGACCTACATCGTAATTAGTATACAGTGTGCTTTGTTCTGATATTAGTAAAACCTTATTATCTTGGAAACTTTTTATGTAACACTAATTTTAGTATTATCCGATATCCAACTGTAACTCTGTAGTATGTTTAGATTAACAGGCCGAAAATACTATTGCAAATAAATAAAAACTTTAAAAATTAATGGTAATTAAGACTTTCATTATGGTTTGCGATTTCCGTCGTAAAAGCTCAACGTCTGGGTGACTTCCTGTAGCTTCTGGAGGTTTTATAACCACTTTTGTATAATCTTGTGGTTCTCATATTATAATAATACAGAAGCAAAAAAAAAATAGTGAGTCAAATTAGGTTAGTTTTTCTTTTCATTTCGAAAAATTTCAAAAACATTTTCGAGAAATAAGAATAAAAAAGTACAGTAATGAGATATCTTTTCTCTTCTAACGCATTACTGATAAAAACCTTTCTTTAATTATTACTTTCTATTAGAATAAAAAACTTATTAAAGAAGAGAAATAAATAAATTAATCTACCGTTCTATATTTATGTAATTAGCCAGTAAACTAGTTAACAAAATATCTATAGTAGATAAATTGTTTTTCAGCTTATTCTAAAGTAAAAAAAAATAAATAAATTTTGATAAAAACTTAATTACAAAGTTTGATAATTTGAGTAACGATGTGTAAGTAGTAATCATTTTTTTCTTTCAATTACTTAGAAGAAAATTATCTAATACCATTTTTTAATTCCATTAAATTTTGTTTACTTAACTTATAGCCAATTAAATATATTTTTGATAAGGTGTCGTTAAAAACAAAAAAAGGAGTCATTTATATTTCTTATTTCAATTCACTGCTTTTAACTAATAATACAATGTCACTAATCGCAACCCTTGATACATGCAACTCCTAGATTATTATTATTGCAACACTATAAACAGTTTTTTTTTGACCTTTGTAAGTGTAAATCTTGAATAAAATTTCTTCGATATCTACAACTGAATTTGATTTTCTATTTTTAGCGTTATGACAACATATCGCTTACTTGAGAGAAAATCCTCATTAAGTCAAATAGCTTCAATGTTTGAGTTGTGCTGATATGTATTTTTTTCTCGCTAGAGGCAACCTCAATTTCAATTAGTTGTAATTACTGAGATAGTACTGTAGAGTCAACAAGTTGGTGAATTAAATTCAACCCAAAAATTGTTTAAAAAATTTGTTGGATTAAAGTCAACAAAAAAAATTAATTTTTTAGCATGTTACTTTGCATTTTTCACTTATTAACCTGCTCTAATCTTATTTAATTCAATTTAACACCAAAAAAATGGTCTAAATGTTCAATTTGAACAAATCATCAGTTTCAACATTTACAAACTCCGAATCAAATTCATATAATGCAAATTACAATACTTCGAAAACATCACTTGGAATTATTTTATATGCCAAATACCCAACTTAATTGAATCGACATTCTTAACTCAAAAAAAAATTATCCAAAAATATTCAATACTGTTTTCTTTTGATATTATTATTATTGCTTTTAAATTTCACATTAACACGTTGAGTGTCGCGTTACCCATATTCGGGTGACTGCTAAATCGGTGATATCCAGCAGAATATGCTTCATACAGCAGTACGCGTGACTTAAAGGAGAAAAAAACCATGCGTGGCAGTCAACGTGTTAAGGAAGAAATAACTAAGGCTGGATTTAGGATGTCAAACTTAGGGTTAGTTTAGGATATCAAACTTAACCGTAACCTTAGCTGTAATAACCATCAAATTTGCCATAATTCCTAGACGTTGCCTGAACGCTTCTATTGAAACAAAATAGTTAAACTTTTTTTAAATACTACAGTTACTGCTATGGTTACGATTACAGCCTTAGTTTTCGCATCCTAAATCCACCATTAAAGGGTGTAATCGTAACCGTAGCAGTAACTCTAATATTTAAAAAAAAATCAACTATTTTGTTTCAATAGAAGCGTTTAGGCAACGTCTAGAAATTACGGTAAATTTGATGCTTATTACTAGTGATGTGACGAATAGTAATTCAGCCGAATACCAAACATTCGGCTAAATTTGAACCGAATATTCGGTCTTTGCTGAATGACGTGAAAATAAGATTCAAAGAAGTAGAGAGGGAGAAAAATCGTTTTATGGCAACGTTGTTGAATCCTCGATATCGCTAAACGTTTTCTCATTTGAAAATATATCCGTTATAAGGCACACTTTTTTTGGAAGCACTTGGAAGAGACGAACTTCGGAAGTAGTAATAGCGATAATACAGAGAACGATGGAAGTGATAAAATAAATATAAACACAAATATTCAACAGTTGTCCTCTACAAGAGGCAAAAATTTGAATCGAAGTCATTTTACGTTTTCGGACTCCTATAAAACCACAGCCACATCTAGTAAGGCCGTTAAATACTGCAATCCTGGAAATAGAGTAGCAATAGAACGAATAGGACGGTTACTTGTCTGGGGAATTATTAAAGAAAGAGCAAGTTTCGTTTGGTGGAAAGAACATAGCTTGAAACACCCAAAAATGAGTAAACTGGGAAAAGCTTAGTTCAGCCCCATCAAGTACAGTTTTCAGTAAGCAGCTGTTCTCTGAAGCAGGAAACATATACGAAAAAAAAAGAAACTATTTGACAATTGTACAAAAATGCATTGTATGCTCATTTAATGTTTTCTTCGAATTTATTAAAACTTAGAACAGTTACATAAACAACCGAATATTCGGTAAATAAATTCAATATTCATCCGAAAACCGAATATTGCAAATGAAGCCGAATGCCGAATAATTATTCGGCTTCGGTCCCATCTCTAGTTATTACAGCTAAGGTTATGATTAAGTTTAACATCCTAAGGCCATCGTTAAAGGGTGTAATCGTAACCGTACCAGTAACTGTAGTATTAAAAAAAGTTTAACTATTTTATTTCATAATCAGAAAGAAATTAATAATGAAGGGTTGTGCCTCTAATATCTTAAAGGAAAAAAATATCTGATTAGTGCACTGAGACACGAACCCAGATGTTCTGCTTTCCAGCAGTTATTCTACCAAGAGCAACAGAAAAATTTTTCTCCTTTAACACATTAGAAATAAAAAACCTTTTATTATTAATTTCTTTCTGATTATTAATTATGGGTGAAAATTTCTCAATTTGTTCATTTTTACAATAATAAACAAATAATATAATAATTTGTTTCAATTGTAGCGTTTAGGCAACATATGGGAATTACAGCAAAATTAATGGTGGGTTTAGGATGTCAAACTTAACCGAAACAATAATTTTAATTGTAACCGTAAAAAATGTAGCGTTTACAACGGTCTAGTTTGAGGAGATGTATTTTAGATTTTAAAATTTAAATAATCACCCAATAAAATCATAACGAATGTACTTAAACCTTTTAAGATGTTTATGATCATTGGCATTTGCCCATTTGCGCTTACAATTGATTTAATATCTAAGCATTCAAATTCAGTTGCGATTAATAAGAAAAAACATAGTTCTTGGTGGAGCTAGAGGAATTTTGTTTATAGCTGCAGGTATTGTTGCAATGGATTTTCAGAAGATATATGAACCGAAATCAAAAGTTAGAACCCAACCTAATCAAATTTAAATCATGAGATGGAAGGTCATTTCTCGATCTTAATAAAAGATCAGTTATGTAAAAAAGAAGATCCCGATCAGTTTTTCAAATATACAAGAATGTCGTTTTCCGAATTTAAATATTTGAATAGTATAACTTTCAATTATTAAAGATATTTCTTTTTCGTACAGGATGACACTTAGCTGCTTTGTAAATCCTTCTCATTTTCTAATCAAAACAAACCATTTTATGAAATTTTTGTCTCACAAGGAGAGTGCAAGGTTTTGGGTTCGTGGATTTAGTTCAAATTTCGTAGAATGGTAGATTTAATTTCCCTGTTGATGAAAATATATGGTTATAGGGGCCACTATTCAATACTTTTTTAAATATTTGCAATTAAAGATGCAATTAATTCGTTAGGACAAGTCCGGATAATGTCAAAATTAACCGAATTTATACCGATTAAGTCAGGCTTTTTGAAGAAAGGTTATAATGCCAAGTCATATTCCTGTATTAATTTTGAAGTCTTGACAGATCAAATGACAATTAACTGACAAATCCAAAGTGCGGTGCACACTCAAAAAATGCTTCGATGTCGCAAAATTTTATATCCACCCATGGTATCTTTATATGTAAAAATGGACACTGTCAGAACTCGAACCCCGCGCCTAATGACGAGAAACACCGATCTATTGCTGCTATGGTACACCCATTATGTTTAATCGTTTGCTACAGACCTGAATTTAACTAGCGAATTGCATCTTCAATTGCAAATATCTAAAGAGCTATTGAGTAGTGGCCCATACAACCATATATTTTCTTCAACAGGGAAACTAAATCTACCATCCTACAAAATTTGAACTAAATCTATGACCCCAAGACCTTGCACTCTCCTTGTCAGCACTTTCCCTATTTAATAGGACATAATCGATGGAACAGAGGAATTTCTATGGTAATATCTCTTTTTTTGCAAAATGGCAGTTAGCATCTTTATTATTTCTACTCCTTATTTAGAGAAATATCAGGGCTCTAAGCTTACTGTTAAGTTTGACATTCTAAACCTATCATAACTTATTTCAAATTTAACCTAACTTAAGTTAACCCAATTTAATTTAACACAATCCAAAATTCAAACTTATCAACTGCTCAATTTCTTTTAACCACGTTTTAATAATAGATAATTTAGATTCAATTCAATTTAGTAACTTCATCTTATTCTTTTTTAATTTCAAAACGACCTTGAAAGTGCAAAAACCCGGAATTCATTAAAAAAATACAACACAATAACAAAAAAAAACGAATTAAATAGTAATTTAATTTTATCCTTCGGCAAAAAAAAGTCAAGAGAAGTTATATATTTCGATTTCCCTTCTTCAACCAACATCATAAATCCTTATCCTATCCCACAATCAAGAACAATAAATCTCCGGATCCGGACCGCCACCGCATTGACCCATTTGAACGTGAAAGTTGCCTCCGCCGCCGCAACCATCTTCGAAAGCAACCCGAGTTTCTTGTCACAGCGCCAGAACCGTCCAAAATACTTTTAATAATAAACGCGCGCGCGCCTCCAAATATCCCCAAAGACGTCGCGCCGGCCGCAATATTATTATTTTTAGAAATCCGTCGCCGCATTCCGCACAAACACACAACTCTCTCTCCTTCGCATCTCTCGCACGCGTCCATTTCCCCACCTAAATTTATCAAACTTTACCTTGCGTGGTCTTCATGCAGTGTACGCCAACCTTCCCTAACTTGGCCCTGATCACTCTGTCCGTCCCGGAGAGGTAAATGTAACGATTCCCCGCTAAGGTCACCCCCGACGACGTCAGGATATCTTGCTTTTCAAAACCACTTACTAACTTCATCAATTCATCTTTTGTTACCTAAAAATACAAAAATAAGTCAATTTTAATTTTTATTTATTTAAATTAAATTAAATTATTTCTTAATTTTTTTTATTTTTAGATTATTTTCAATGTATTATTTTTAATTAAATTTTTTAGAAATTTTAGATTAAAAATTTAAAAATTAAGAAATAATTTGACAGTTCAAATTAAACATCTGTCACTTTTTGACAGTTAATAAGCGCCATCTGTCCTCATGCGCATGCGCCAACCGGTCGGCAACGCCCAACGCCGTCTACGATAACCTTTAAGGCGCGTCACGAAATCAATCAAAAATCACTTCGAAACGCATTCGTTTTCCAAATGAATCACTTTCTAAAAACGCAATATAATAAAATTACATTATACTTTACCAAATTTGGTAAAGAATTTAAGTAACGCGATGACTCATCACTTAGTATTTCTTTTTGTAATCTATTTCGATACCTCCTCGACCGTTCGTGATGATGATTCACGAAATTCCCGACCTTGGAGAAATCGTTCCCGTGTGTGCGCGTCCCTAATACGTTTTCAGGACGAAATTTCTACTCTCGCCAAACGTGATACGGGGACGCGACTTTTATCTAACAGTTCAATGACCGCCCGTGCAATTTAAGACATGCACGAGGGGTGACAACTGTATATTATTATTGTATCATTTTTTTTAATTGTAAAACTTAAAAATTTAATTTAAGCAATTAGAAAAAAATCATAACCGTAACTAATGTAAACACAACATTAACCCAACCAACCAATTAATCGGTTTCAAAAGCCCACAATTAGAAAATTAAAGAGGGTTAGGTGTTTTTTTCTTAAAAACACAAATTTAAAACTTGGTTGATGGAAAAAAACACCGCAGACAGTGTCTGTAGTCGCCGTAGTAGTAAACGTGGTCGGAACGGAGGAGAGAGAGACTATTGATCGAACAGATTAGCGAGCGCGACGGTCAATGCGCTATCGTGGCCTTAACCTTACATTGAAATAGACATCGTATTGTCTAGGTTCGTTTTTTTACATAAAAAATATATTTTAATCAAATTTTAAATCAATTTTTAAATAAAAAATAATTTTTTTTTTATTAAAACTTTATTAAAATCTATAAAATTACCTTAAATTTTCATTACTTTTCATTAAAAAATTTTTTTTTAATTAAAAACCGCCAATTTTTGAGTTTTTAAAAATTTTTATGAACCACCCTGTATATATAAAAAATTTAAAAATGACCATTCTAACCTTAAAAATCATTATTTTTCAATGGGGAAAAAACTAATTAATTAAATTAATGATTTTCAAGTTAAATTTAATTAAAAATAACTAAAAATGATTAATTTTATCGATAAAATTAATGATAAATTTATTATTGACGAAGATAAAAGAAGATTACAATCTTGAAAATAATTTTTAAAAAATAAAAGTTAATTTTTGGTCATTTTTAATAATTAAATAATTAAATAAGTGTTATTTAAGGTTCAAAACTTGAAATAAAATCGTGAAATTTCCAGTCAACACGTCGAAAGACCAACTCGGCAGCCATTTTGTTAAAATACCGGCTTTGTGAATAAGGCATGCGAAATTTATCTAAATTTCGACAAGTTCTTCAACAAAAACCCTTCAAATTCGGTTAAATTCCACCCTAAAACTTAAAAAACCTCCTTAATGGGTATTTTTTAACTCACCCTTACCTTAAAAACCCCCTTAAAAAAAAGAATTAGATACCTCCAGCCAAGCCCTAAAACCCCCAACTTATCAAACCGGTTCTACATCGACTTTCATATTTAGAAAAGCCATCGTTTCGATTTAATCCCCATTTTTGATGGTGATTAAAGGGGGATGAATGCGTATCTTACCTCGAAACCGTCACTTTTGGCCCAGACATTGCCGTCTAAGCCGGCGATACAAGCCTTGGTGACACAACGGGAGGCGACGAGCTGTTTGTCTACGTAATCTTTCCAGCTCATGTTGGCGTTTTTAGGTGTGTTCGATTTGTTTAAGTTATTTAATTTGGGGGGATTTAGCACGGCACCCACTAGGAGGAGAACGTTAACCGCGGAATTATTATCCTCTATCACCAGACACGGTTCTCGCCGCACGGCAAACTGAAGCTAGAGCGAAAGAGTCTCGATCAGCAGACAGCTCAAGCGGAAGCGCGTAGATGACATGCGCGGTACTCGTAGCCAACTTTGGAAATGTTAATTTCCCTAGGATAATCGGAATTAAAAGTTTAAATTTAAATTTGAATTCTATTAAAAAACTTATAAAATGATTACCATCATTTTTTAAAAATAATTATATAAAAATTAAACTACAATTATAAATAAAAAATCAATATATTAAAAATTTTTTTATGTAATTGAAATTAAATGTCAAATTTGACATCTATTAACTAATTTCATACATAACTATTTTTATAAATATTTTTTAAATAAACATTAAAATTATATAATTATTCAAAAAACAATTGTAAAAATTCTTTAAAAACATACTATAATAATATGGTAAATTAGAAATTATAATTTAAAAAGAATTTTTTAATATCAAATTTAATAAACGTCAAGTTGACATTTAATGTCAAATGAACCAACAATTATTAAAAACCATCAAGATTGAATTATTACATAGAAAATTTAATGAATACTTTAAAAAATTACTTTAGTAATGATATAATTACTTACCTTTAATGATTACAAATCGTTAAAAATAAATTACTTACCTACATGTAATTAAAACTTAACCTTAAAATAATTAAACGTCAAATAAATGTCAAATTTTTAGGTAATTTTATCCACAATCAAACCTTAAATGTTAAATTATGAACCACTCATTAAGATTAAATTATCATTTAAGGAGTAATTAAGAAGTTGTAGAGGTATTTTAAATTTATTTATTTTGATAATAATCTGGTTAAAAATTAAATTAATTTATATAAAAATTTTAGAAATTAAGCACATTTACATTTTCTCTTCTCATGGAAAAACTAAAAGTATTAAAAAAATTATTTATGGTAAAAATAAAGATTAAGTTTTAATCTAAATCCTGATAAAATTTCAAGTTTTTTAATAATTAGTTTTTGAGATATGAATTTTTAAAAATTATTGATTTTTTAACCTAAAATTTTTTTTTAACTTTGAAATTTTTTTTTAACTGAAAATTTTTTTAATTTTTTTGACAACATTTAGAATAAAACGGCCATTTCTAATAAAAACTAGAATGTTTTAAGTTTCATTTAGGACAAGAATCAAATCAAAATCTTTAAAAATGAATTTTTGAGGAATTTTTAAAATAAATTTTCTTAAGTTAGAAGTGTCAAAATTTTTTTCCAACTTTGAAATTTTTTTTAATTTTTTTGACAACACTTGGAATAAAACGGTCTTTTTTAATTAAAACTAGAATGATTTAAGTTTCATTTAGAGAAAAAATCAAATCAAAATCTTTAAAAATGATTTTTTTATGAATTTTTAAAATTGGTCGATTTTCTTAAGTTAGGTTAAGAAGTGTCAAAAATGTTTACCAACTCTGAAAATGTTTTCAATGTTTTTGACAATATTTAGAATAAAACGGTTTCTTTTAGCCGAAACTAGAATGTTTTAGGTATCATTGAGAAAAAAAAAATCAAATCAAAATCTTTAAAAATGAATTTCTGATGAATTTTTAAACTTTCTCGTTCTTTTTAAGTTAGGTTAGAACTGTCAGAAGATTTTCACCAACTTTAAACATTTTTTTAATTTTTTTGACAACATTTAGAATACAATGGTTTATTTTAGCCAAAACTAGAATATTTCAGGTATCATTTAGAAAAAGAATCAAATCAAAAACTTTAAAAATGAATTTTTGATGAATTTTTAAGGTTGATCGATTTTTTAAAGTTAGGTTAAGAAGTCTCAAAAATGTTTACCAACTTTGAAATTTTTTTTAATTTTTTTGACAACACTTGGAATGAAACCGTCTTTTTTAATTAAAATTAGAATGATTTAAGTTTCAGTTAGAAAAAAAATCAAATCAAAATGTTTAAAAATGAATTTTTGATGAATTTTTAAAGTTTATTATCATTCTTTTTAAGCTAGGTTAGAACTGTCAGAAAATTTTCACCAAATTTCAAAATTTTTTCAAATTTTTTGTCAACATTTAGAATAAAACGGTTTCTTTTAGCCAAAACTAGAATGTTTTAGGTATCATATAGAAAAAATCAAATCAAAATCTTTAAAAATGAATTTTTGATGAATTTTTAAAGTTGATCGATTTTCTAAAGTTAGGTTAGAATTGTCAGAAAATTTTCACCAACTTTAAAATTTTTTTTAATTTTTTTGACAACGTTTAGAATACAATGGTTTCTTTTAGCCAAAACTATCATTTAGAAAAAGAATCAAATCAAAAACTTTAAAAATGAATTTTTAAAGTTGATCGATTTTCTTAAGTTGGGTTAAGAAGTATCAAAAATGTTTACCAACTTCGACATTTTTTAAAAATTTTTTGACAACTCTTGGAACAAAACGGTCTTTTTTAATTAAAACTAGAATGTTTTAAGTTTCATTTAGAAAAAAAATCAAATCAAAGTTTTTAAAAATGAATTTTTAAAAAATTATTGATTTTCTAACCTAAAAAAATTTTTGCCAACTTTGAAATTTTTTAATTTTAATTAAACGTCAAAAACGTCCAAATAACAGATGTGTTGTAAAAGTTTTGGAATTTTGTAAAATAATACGTTTATTTGAATTGTAAAAATTATTAATACCAGTTAGAATTAGGGTTGCCAGATCTCCGCCATTACGCCGGAGTCTGCGGCATTTAATGTTCATCTCAGGCCTCCGGCAGGCATTTGAACATTTCCGGCAAAATGAAATTCAATGAAATTTATAAAATAAATAAATAAAAAAAGTCTATATTTTTGTTAAAATAAATGTTTACTATACACATATTTTTTTTGTAAAAAATAAAATACCTAGTTAGAATGATTTAATTAATTCCAGGAAAACTTTTAGTGTTTAAATTTTATCTTAATGTATACACAAAATATAATAGATTGATCTTTATAACAATTAATAGTTGTTAACAAATCAAAATAACCACTTTACTTATGTTTAATTAAAAATATAAGAAATTTAAGTACGATTTAAACTGAAACACTCACTAATGAAATGATTCATTAAAACGATAAATTCAAGGAAAACTTTAATGTTATAAATTTACACTTTAGTACTTTAATAAATATAAAACATGACTCAAACTTATTTCTCATTGAATCCTGACTAATATACTTACCTTTTCATAGAAATTTCCTTAATACTTCAAACTACTTAATAACACTACTACTATAAACTAATTACGTTTACAACAAAAAAACACAACTGGTTCAATTTTATTTTCTTTCGGATTTTTATTAATCAAATATATTTCCGTATTTTAAAGGTATTATTTTAATAAAAACTATCGTGGTTAATAATAACGAATGAGTCTCGTTTGAGGCAACAACGTTCAAACAAAGAAAAGTAAAACGTAGTAGCAGTAGTATGTATATAAAACTAAAAAAATATAGACGAGAGTTATGGAGAAGAAAACGAAGATAAATGTTAGGAATGTTTTAAAATTTAACCGAACTTAGAGCCGTTAGTGTTCGATAAAAAAATTCGTTAAGTGTCGTTCTTACGGTAAAATAATTTATTTAATGCAAAATATATACGTTTAAGACGTCGAAAAGAAAAAAAATAATAATAAAAAATAAGATGTAAGTAGTGATGGGTTTATGAACGAAACCACGCCTGGGTATTGTGGAAATTTTCGATCTTTATTTCCGATTAGTTAATATCGACGACCTCCAACGCCTGAAATGAAAAATAACAACAATCAAAACTAATTTTCAATTTTAACTTTCTATTTTTTTTTATATAAATTAATTTTTAAATTATACCCTTAAAAATAATTCACGGTGATAAAAAAAAATCAACAAAAAAACATAAATAGAAGTAAAAAAGAAAAGCTAAAGGGTATTTTGTTTGGATCACTTTTATTCTTTGTTTTTTGTCAGATATACAAAAGAAGCAACATTTAATTGAAAATATTTCAGCTGGTCTCTTCGCCTACACCGTTTGTACATAAAATAACCATTCCAGAATCCAATTAAACCCCTCCGGAGACGAAAGTATCGCGCGAAGACAGCGGCCCGGCCGGTCGTCCGCGAACCGAAGGGTCGCGACGACGACCAACGGCCTCGGCACGCTTTCATCACCCCCTCGTTAAAGGTACCACACCCACACGTTCAATTATTATTATGAAATATTACACTAGTACTAACCTATTACAATACAATACAATTATATCTCAAGGTGAAAACCGAAAAGGTAAAATTAAAAAAAAAGTACTAAAGAAAAAAATAATTATAAACGGAAAAGAGAGAAAGTTATGGGGTAATAGAAAAAAAATAATATAAGAGAACTAAACGATAAATATTTTTTTTTGTTGTTTTCAAAAGACACACTTTCAAAAATGTTTATTTGACGGGCCTAGGCGCTGGCCTAAAGAGACGTAATGGCGCACAATAATCACATACGTCGCAGTCGATGCACGAGAGCAGCTGATACTCACACCATAGGAAACTCTAGGCAACGTCGTCGGTCACAGCGAATCCGCCAAATTAGATCAGATCGGCCACGTTCATTGGCATCTCCTCTATCTTCGTATTGTAAAACTGTTCGATATCTTTCAGGTTTCGCTTGTCGTCCTCCGTAACGAAGTTTATCGCCACTCCTTTACGACCAAATCGACCACCACGACCGATCCTATACACACAAATACAATACAATCAATACATAATATTTCACATAAGTAATTCAAATTATTTAAATAAATAGTTTCAACTTTATCTTAGTTTTTATAACTATTATAAATTTGAAATATGTATACAAATTATCAAAAATAAAAAAAATAAATAAAAAATCAAAAAGTTTTCTGTTCTTCTAAGAAAGGAAAGAGTCAATAAAAATATTAAATTTGGTGTTTATAGATCTAATATACAGGTGTCCCACCGAAGTGGACTGGTCGAAATATCTCGGAAACTACAAATCTGATGACTTTGAAATTTTATACATCGATTTAGTACATACTAAACTACATTTCGAAAACATTTTCAATCATCTATGACTTCCAGTTAAATCGGAAATGGCTAAAGAATTAGTTTTTTTGGACGCAATATTTTTCATTAGGTTGGTTAATTTGAAGATAATTTTACTTGAAACATTTTTTTCTTTCATTTGTAATTTCAGAGAAAAAATATTTTTTATAATTATTTACGTTTGATTGGGGTAAAAAATAGGCTAGCCATGAAGAAATAGTATCAATTTATAGCCGTAGCTATCTTGGATTGCAAGTTATAGCTTATTTTTTTATCTCAATCGAACGTAAAAGTTATGAAAAATAATTTTTTTCTCTGAAACTACAAGTGATGTTTCATAAAAAAATATCTGCCATTTTAAGGACTTTCTATATCTAGTAGAAATTTTATTTGTATTTGACACAAAAAAAGAAATATCTAACTTCCTTTTACCATATCACACTATTAAGTGTAAAACTGCTTGAAATCTAAATATATTCAAGTGAAAAATTTGATAGAATCCTATTTTTATATAAAATAAAGCAAGAGTACAGTAACATAAAAAAACCAAAGTCAAGTGGAAACAATGTTAATTTTACAGGTGGGTAAAATTGAGTGCTTTTAAAAGGAAACTCCTTTTTAAAAAATCGAAATCAAGTGGAACTATGGAGAAATAGTGTTGGTGTTTGGCGTTCAATTTTTAGACAAGTCTCAAACTGAGGCAACGAATATTTTACATAGAATTAAATAATGTCTCTTACATTGGGGCAATTCGATATCTTGCCTCTGTATCTGTGACGTCGAATTGTCGCAATGGGAGACGTTTACTTTAATTGCTCCTAAAATATCATCAGGTGGTAGTAATATTGGGTGCTGCTGGTTGCTAGTTGCTTGTTGATGGGTACCCACTTTAACCCTTAACAGTCCTGCTATTTTGACATTATGTTATTAGATGAGTCCGCATTTATTTTTTCGTGAAATATTGGTTGTCTAAGATCAAGGGGTTTACAATTGAAAAGTATATATCTATATATATTTTTCTTTACCAATTTTCTTTTCATAGTCATTCCCATAACGTCTGGACAATGAATCAACTTGTAGAACAAGCCTTCATAACAATGAAAACTATTTAATTATTTGTCTTGATACTTCAAATATTAAATTTGTTGTGTCTAAACGTCATGTCCACAACGTCTGGACATAGGACTTGACAGAAATAATGCAATGTCCACAACGTCTGGACAACGGACCGTTAAGGGTTAAAAAATGTAATGCCATTAACTACATATTGATATCTGTTACAGTTTTAATCTATCTTAGTCCTCATATGGAACCTACTAGTTCATACTGACTCAACAAGGAGCGGTTTCAGAAGAAGGCCAACTAGTGACATATAAGCAGCGCAAGATAAAATCGCGAACTTTAGACATGATTTACTTGCGAATGATTGAATAACTAAACTCTAATGCTTTACACATTTGTACTATTTATTGATAGTTATTGATTAGTAACATTTTCTTCAAAATTGGTGAATACAAAGTCATGTGTTTTCCTCAAGGTAGATTCTCACTTGTGCTACACTCAACTGTGCGACGCGACACGACTCATCGATACAAATTGTCGCTAGAAAATCATCACTGATTTAAATGGATATGGTTTCACTTAACGTTGCACGATGAGTTGCTTAGTCGTGCGACGTGAGGACGTACCCATTTAAATCAGTGATATGATTAGCTAGCGACAATTTGCAACGCTGAATCGCATCGCGCAGTTGACACCCGATGCATGGTTGATCAGTCAGCGACTCGCTGGAGTTCATTTTGGCGACTCTTCGGAGAAGTCGCCGGCAAACGATTGGGACACAATTTGTGATGCGTGGACAGTTTCCCAGTGGCCTCCGTTTTGGCGAATCGCCTGTGATTTTTAGCGTGGTTTCTGACATGTAGTTTAGCACATAAATTATAATACATACAAAGATTAACCACTTTGGTATGGGCATCGACTATAGTCGACGAAAACAGATGACCCCACAGCCGAGCGTCGACTATAGTCGACGGCTGTGCCAGCGTACGGACGACGAAAGCCGGTTGTTGGCAACGTTTCGCGGCCGATAGGCGCCGTACCGAAGTGGTTAAAGGTGTTTTTATTATAATCAAAATAATTATGTATTACACCATATCTCGTAAAGGTATCTTCCATTATCTACTATCAATGACTATTGCTGATAGCTATTTTTGAAAATTAACTCTAGTAAATAGTTAGTTATTGTTGCTCTTCAAGCGTCCGTTTTTACGGAGATTTTCATGTACTCGTTGAGGTACCACAAGTTAAATGGCATGAATTTCCAATATATTCATTAAACTACTATATTTTCAAATTTATTTCCAAAGCAAATTCTTTTTGCTCAGTTTATTTTTCTAATTCATTTTACCTCTTTTGATTTGAGTTGTTAAAAAAACGGAGGTTTGAGTGCCCTATCATACATTTTAATTTTATTGACGTTTCTGTCATCAATCAATCTCCAGCAAATCTTCAGAGATGGTATCGACCGTCTCCGGCGCGTCTCCAGAAAAAATACTATAACGCACATGTATGATTCCATGGCGATTAACTATGTATTGGGATTTAAAACTGGTGAACAGAGAAACTTCAGTGAGTCACTGGCGATCGACTATGCATACGGGTATGAGTGTAGCGCAAGTGAGAACTGACTTTTATTGTTCAAAGTTATGGGTTTTTATCAACATTTTTATCACTCCCATTGCAAATTGTCTTTCTAAACAATATCGTCGGTTTACTACAAATGCTGATTATGTCTTATGTACACTATTGTTACAAAATCTAAAGATCTTTACAATCTATTGATTGTTAGGTGATCCAAATTTTTTCAAAATAAGGCAATAAAAATGTTCTAGCTGGAATTATAAATAATGGATAGTCAATTTTTACAGTAAACCCACGATATCTTAATAATTATTGTAAAAATTTCCTTTTAAAAAATAAGATAAACTTGATATTTTGACCAAGTCTTTGAAATGTTTTGTACATTTCAGAGTGTAACTATGAAAATATAACAGATCAAATTAAATAAGGCTAGCCATAATAAACATGTAGCCCAACCCAACTTACCAAAAGGCAATTGAATAAAATTGTTAAAACAATACAAGAAACACAAAATTACCTATGAATATAGTTTTCTCTATTGGAAGGTAAATCGTAATTGATAACCAAAGAGACTTGCTGAACGTCAATCCCTCTGGCCAACAGGTCGGTCGTGATTAGTACCCTAGACGAGCCGGTCCTGAACTGCCGCATAATAACGTCGCGCTCTCTTTGCTCCATATCGCCGTGCATTGCCGAAACGGTGAAGTCCCTCTTGTGCATGTTTTCCGTCAGCCAGTCGACCTTGCGCCTGGTATTGCAGAATATTACCGCCTGCGTGATCGATAACGTATCGTACAAATCGCAAAGCGTGTCCAACTTCCAGTCTTCCCGTTCCACATATACATAGAATTGTTTAATACCTAAATAAAAAAAAATAATAATTAAAATTGTTTTAAACCATTAAAATATAAAATGTTTAAATTTTGTTTTAAGTATAAAATGTTTAAATTTTCTTTTAAGAATAAAATGTAAAACGTGTTATGATTTATACCTTCTAAAGTAAGTTCTTCTTTTTTAACTAATATCCGAATAGGATTACGCATAAAACTCTTAGTAACATCTAGTACATCCGGCGGCATCGTAGCAGACAATAAGATGACCTGTACATCGGAGCTCAACATTTTAAACACGTCGTGAATTTGATCCTTGAACCCTCTCGACAACATTTCGTCCGCCTCGTCGAGAACGAACATTTTAATGTGTTGGGTTCGTAACGCCCTCCTGTTGATCATGTCGTAAACGCGTCCGGGGGTTCCCACAACGACGTGGATGCCCGTTTCGAGTTTGCGCATGTCCTCGCGTACGTT
The DNA here is from genome assembly GCA_036711955.1 of Digitonthophagus gazella. Taxonomy (NCBI): domain Eukaryota; kingdom Metazoa; phylum Arthropoda; class Insecta; order Coleoptera; family Scarabaeidae; genus Digitonthophagus; species Digitonthophagus gazella. Next base: position 13,270,663 of record JASCIT010000007.1, read on the forward strand.
CGTGCCGCCGATACACGCGTGGCACTGGGCGGACATGAAATCGCCCAAAGCGATGACAACCTTCTGGATCTGCTGGGCGAGTTCACGCGTCGGAGCTAAGATCAGCGCTTGGCACTCGCGTAGCGTAGTGTCTATTTGCTGAAGGATCGCGATCGAGAACGTGGCCGTCTTCCCGGTACCGGATTGCGCTTGCGCAATTACATCGTGAGCCTTAACGCACGGGATAATAGCCCGTTGCTGGATTGCCGAAGGCTTCTCGAAACCATACGCGTAGATGCCTCGAAGTAATTCTTCCTTTAGGTTCATGTCGTCGAAATTGTCCACAACCTCTTCCCAGTTGGATTCGATGACGCCATCAGGGTCCATTCCTGGTGGTCCATCGTACGTTGGTGGTTCGTTTTCGGGACCATTTTTTTCGCCAGACCACTCTTCTGGCCTAAAAAAGTACAATTTTTAATTAATAAATTCATCAACACTTTAAAATTTAAATGAAAAAATAATAATTAATCATGATCCAGGTATGGATCAATGAGTTAAATGAAGGGGGAAATTTTAGAACAGTATCTAATTTTTTTGATTTTGAAAACCATTTCACATTCTAACCCTTTTCAATAAAATGACGAGTTTGGCTGATCATTGGTTTTTAACAATACCGCACACAATGACAAGTTACACATGTAAATTAAAGCGTATCACGTAGGGTAAAAATAACAGTACTCAAGAGATATATAAACATTCATTTTTTATTATATGAACATTTTTCAAACTTTAAGCAAAAATTTTCCAACGTTTTACTATAGATATCCAGCCAAATTTGGTTGAATCCAGCCAATTCCAGTAAGGTTTGAAGCTTTTGATTGTCTGCACTGCTCTTTCAAAATCCCTTAAAGAAAAAAGTTCCCGGCAAATAAATCAGAAACCAAGCCATAAAAAAAAAGGTGAACATTTGCATAGCATTTTCCAAATTTTCCACTTGTCAAAGCCTGGTGATATTTAGTGGTTTGTCCCCAAACATTTCGGCCTATAAAATTATCTCTATGGATTTCTGAAGAGCAAGGTGAACGTTAACAGCCTTCAAGCCATGTCAGAATTCCACGTATTCAACATGTTTAACCCATTCGAGACCGATTGCACACCGTGTGTGCAATTGCTTTCTGATGCTAAAAGACGGGTTACACACCGTGTGTGCAATAATAATAATGAGCAATTATCAGTTATTCTGAGTAAAATAATCGTCGAGAGAAGATTTTTTTTGAATTATTAGTATCTATAAAGTATAGAAAAACAAAATTTGGCATTGGTATTATTGCGTACCAAAACAAAACAAAACATTTTGTTTGGAGTTTCAAAATCTACATTTTTAAAAAATATCAATGTAAGAACCCATATTTATCTAATTCTATTTTTCAAATTTATCACCAATAGCAGTAGTATCGCCTTCTATATATACCGCCTAATCAAATAATGTAAGAAATAATTTCTTACATTGAATATTGCGTATTCATAATTTCTTATAATGTAAAAAATTATGAATACGCAGGCTGCGCTTAAGATATTTAAGATATTATTTTCTTCATTATTCAAGTTATTTTTTTGATTTTTTACTATTTCTTAAAAATTTTCTTTGCATTATATTCTGTTCTTCATTATTGAAAGCAACATAACGATTATCTAATTATTTTTAAAATAAATATTTATCAATTTTAATGATGGATTTTTATTTTACCTTACATTGCACACATGGTGTTCAATCCGCTCCTCGCAATAAAAATTTTCTGAGGAGCGAGTTGCACACACGGTGTGAATTTGATTTCTTATTTATGCAAATTTGCTTGCGAATTGGGTGATTTCTGTAGTAAACAAGTTTTTTTTATTAAAAATGAACATAAATAAAAAAAAATTTTTGCTCCTGGGGACCGTGTTCGAAAAAAATCGCCATCTCGAATGGGTTAACACATTCACGCCGGCACGTACCACCGGTGGCCCGCACTAAACTGTTTCATCGGACGGCGCGTACCACCGGTGGTACGCGTAATATAGAATTATATTTTTTGCCGCCAGATGAAGCGCAGCATGAAAACCGCGGCTCCGGCGTGAACGTGTTAATGAAGGATTGAAAAATTTTCACTTACGATTTGAGAAATGTATACGCACAGCAATTACTTTACCTCGAGCGCCGAGTTTTATTCTTAAAAAGTAACATCTCTAAGTTTTCTTAAATAAAACATTAAAACTAATCTGAGAATTAACCCGGCGTGTGTATACTATATTTTTTGAGACATGGTGTGTACACTGGGTCTTTTAGGGAACAGGCATGTTTTCAAAGTTTTCTAGGCTTTCAAAAATTCTAGAAAAATTCTGAGTTACTCATTGAAGCGTCTACTACATGGCGGAGCAGTTACCAAATTCAAAAATTTAGAACTGTTGTCAATAAAAATGAAACAATCGTCTGAATCGTATGTAAAGTCAGAAAAACGGAAATTTTGACTGTTCCTTCAAAGACCCAGTGTACACACGGAGGGTTAAATTTGACGACAAAACTGTACAGTTTCAAATTTCCCGTTTCACTGAAGAATCCTGTATATGGAAGGCAACAAAAATTCTAGGCGATATGTAAATAATTTATGAGCTTGTTTGACAATTTTGAAAAATTATCTAATCAGTATCAAACATTATTAGAATTGGAATTATCTAACTTATTATTAGAACAAAAAAATAGCAAATTTCTAGAGAATTTCTGTAATATAATTTCCTGAACTTTCTTGAATTCCCTTGTCCAAATTAAATTTTTTGATTTTTATAGACATTCAAGGAATGCCAGGTTAGTGGTAGCCATCATGTCAATTAAACAATATTATACAGAGTTCCAGAACTCGCTTACCAAATGCCAACCACAACCACGTATTTTAAAGCTAATTTCATGGTGATTCAACATAAAATTCCTTATTCAAAATTATTTCCTAAGAGAGCTAGAGCCTCTTAAAGATGACGTATCAGAAGAGGTTTTTTAAAGTATCTTTAAAAAATATCTTTTGGAATTAACAAATGTCCTATTAAATATGTGATACTTAAAGGAATCATTAAACCCATTCGAGATTGCATTTCAATTTATTTCCGAGACTATAAGATGGCCTACACATAAAGGTAAAGGAATATAAAGAAAAAAACTTCACTTCTGAAGACAGTGTTCGAAAGAAAATCGTCGTCTCGAATGGGTTAAGATATCTCAATAAAAAAATCTATTCAGGTACACTATCTTCAGGAGACTTTAATACTCTTAGGAAACACTTTCGCATAAAAAGTTTTATGTTGAATCAGTATGAAGTCACCTCTCAAGTATGTGCTTAGCATTTGGCAGCTGAGTTCTTGGACATCTATAAAAATGAAGAAATTAAAAAAAAATCATTAATCATTTTTTTAAAGCTTTATAAAGTCAGGTAAAGCCAAAAGATGAATCGGTGCATCTAACAATAGGTTCCCAAAAACTTGCCAAGTCATTAAAAAATTTCAACAAAAAAATCACACAGACTTAATTCAATTAATTTAATTAATAAAGTGTTACTTATTAATAAACTACAAGAAATAAAATATCTAACCTCTAAACGTCTTACTAGATTTATGTACCAAGATAATTACGTCTAAAGATATTAATTACTTTACTACCAACATTCAGTCGACACGAGATATTAGATATTTTATTTAATTAAAACAGGAGTAATAATAATACTAATCCTATAAATATCTATCATTTTAGAGATAGTGATCAAGGACATTTAACTAAAAGTATAAAACACTCCTTACAAAATATTTCTAAATTTCTACTTGAAGATAATTCATCTTAAAATTTTAGTATTATTTCAAAAGTTATACTTAAAAATTATACTGTATTTAATTATCATTAAAAATTAACAACTTCATTAATATCCGTCGATTTAAAAATAGTAATCAAGGACTTTTAAGTGAAAGTAAAACACTCCTTATAAAAATATTTGTTTTTTTTTAACTTGTAGATGATTAAATTTAATATAATTTTAAAAGTTAGGTTATAATGTATTTAATTAACATTAAAAATGAACAATTTTATTAATACCTAACTAGTTGAAAGTTAAAATATTCTACTTTGTAATAAAGTCAATTTTGTTTAGTTAACCTAACTTTTTTTGAAAATTTTGATCAAAAAATTCACAAAGGTGACAATTTTTGACAGTTCATAACCTAATTTTTTCAAAAATTTCGACCAACTTTAAAAAATCATGGAGACTTTATTTTTTTAAATAAAAAGGTGGAATTTAGTTTAATTGAAAGTTAAAATATTCTATTTTTAAATAAAAAAGTCAAATTTATTCCAAATATTACTCAAAAATTTAAAAAAGTGAACATAATTTTTGACAGTTCATAACCTAACTTTTTTAAAAATTTCAACCAACTTTAAAAAATCGTGGAGATTTTATTTTTTTAAATAAAAAGGTGGAATTTGCTTTAATTGAAAGTTAAAATATTCTATTTATTAATAAAAAAGATAAATTTATCCCAAATATTACCCAAAAAATTAAAAAAATTCACAAAGGTGACTAAAATTTTTGATAGTTCATAACCTCACTTTTTTAAAAACTTCGACCAACTACAATAAATCGTAGAGATTTTATTTTTTTTTAATAAGGAGTTGGAATTTGCTTTAATTGAAAGTTAAACTATTCTATTTTTAAATAAAAAAGTCAAATTTATTCCAAATATTACCCAAAAAATTAAAAAAATTCACAAATGTGAACATAATTTTTGACAGTTCATAACCTAACTTGTGGAGACTTTATATTTTTAAATAAAAAGATGGAATTTGCTTTTATCGAAATATTATCCAAAAAATTAAAAAAAAATTCACAAAAGTGACTATAATTTTTGACAGGTCGTAACCTAACTTTTTTAAATTTTAACCAACTTTAAACAATCATGGAGACTTTATTTTTTAAACTAAAAACATAGAATTTGCATTAATTGAAAACTAAAATATTCTATTTATTAATAAAAAGGCCAAATTTATGCCAAATATGAACAAAAAATTAAAAAAATTCACAAAGACGACTATAATTTTTGACAGTTCATAACCCAACTTTTTTAAAAATTTCGACCAATTTTAAAAAATCATGGAGACTTTATTTTTTAAAATAAAAACATAGAATTTTCATTAATTGAAAGCTAAAATATTCTATTTTGTAATAAAAAAATCAATTTTGTTCCAATTATTACCCAAAAAATTAAAAAAATTCATAAAGTTGACTAAAATTTTTAACAGTTAACCTAACTTTTTTTTGAAAATTTTAATTAATATTAAAAATTAACTTTATTAATACTTAATTATCATTTTTAAGATATTAAAGATTTTTAACTAAAACTGTACTCAAAAAGAAGCTTTTATTTTAAACCCATTGATTAATTCTTGTAAAAAAAGTGAGGTTATGTTTTACTTACTTACCATTACAACTTAAAAAAGTAATAAAAACAATTTTTTATCTCTATACAAGCTTCTATTAACTAAAACTAACTAATTTATAAATACTTAACCAATCCAAATTAATAAATAATTCTTCTAATGGTAATAATTCATTCCGATACTCTTTCCGATACTTTTACCAATCTTCTTCTTATTGTTCTAATGAATCCAACTATTGATTTTAATTTATTTTATTATTAATTACTTAAAATTAACTTTATAGTAAATACAACTCTTAATAAAAGGCATATAATAAGAAATAAAATGTGGGATGACATCTAATATAGGTTAAGGTATATCTAAAAAAATTTTTAAAGGACATTTAACACTTTGTATTGTATAAATATCTAAATTCTAAATACTACATAAAATCTACCGTTATAAATAGAAATTCGAGGTGGTTGCATTACATAATTTGGTCGAAAACTTCACGTGGAAGGTGTACGAACACTTAAGGAAATTTGGTTAAATCATGAAAGAACTCGGACTTGTCGTCCTCTAATCTACTTACTAAAGTGTTTATAAAAAGAGTCGGTAAAGGGATACGAGACCGGTTCGGGCGAGGTTTTTGGGGACGATCGCGACGATCGTTTTATAAAAATAACGTGAACGGGTCGAGACACGCCATGTTGGCATTGGAAACGTCGGTTCAGCCGCCGAAACAGCGGCCGAAAATTGCGGCAAACTAACTCTCACGTGGCTCGAAACGAGGCCGGATTTGGAAACGCCGGCATAACGATAATCGTAATAATCGAAAAGCGTCTCGACGCGTGTCACGTGTCTAAAGAAAACCGGAAAACTCACCTTCGATCAGAAGCATACGACATGTTCACTCGCGTTTGTTGCAACGGAAAAGGCTCGCACCACTCGCCGCAAGGTGTAATATTCCTACGCCAATATGGACTCCACGAAACGTGACAATTCGACGTCTGTATTCATTAAACTGCGTGGGTCAATTTTTAAATCCTACATCATTTTTATTACCTACCGTCGATGTTAAGTCGCGAATTGATTCGTAAAATTGATTGAGGGGGAATAATAACGTCCCGAAGGACGTCCGGTCAACGTTTGACAACGAAAAACGTCGAAAAGTTCGTCCCGCGAAACGGAAATTCCCTTCGAACCGATCCGACCGCGAAAATTTAAATTTTCAAACCGACGTCTATTGATATCCTAACACTTGAATTTTAAAGATGAGTTTTTTCACGTTATTTTTAATTATTCTTTCGATGACATTTTTTATGATGTGTGGATTATTTTCTTACTGATTTTTTTTCTAACTGACAATCAGTTTATATTTTTCTTTACTGGTAATTTTTGACATGTTGCCAATGAAAAGAAAAATAAAGACAAAAGATTTTCACTTTCATTACTGATTACAATTTAATTATTGATTTAAATAATTTAATTTGTTCCATTACCTCAAATTTACTATACTTATAATTATAATTAATAAATCATAGCAATTTTTATTTTAAGTTATAGTCTTCAAGTAAATTATATTTAAATAGCGCCATCTATTGATACTTCGTTAATCTAACTGCCTATATTAAATAATTTTAATGACATGTTAATTAAGCTTTTAACCCAAACTAATCAAGTTTAGGACTTAACTAATTAATTTAATAATAACCGTAATTAATAATCATTAGAATTATAATTTTGAACACAATTCTTAAAAAAATCTTGATATTAAAATAGCACCATCTATTGACACTTCTCATTATTAATTTAAACTCCTATTTTAAATAATCCTTTATAAACATTTTAATTTATCAAACTCTCGTTTCAAGCTAACCACATTTGTAATTTATCTTCTACAATTGATATTTTAATTTTTTAATAAACGATAGATTTAAAAAATAACTTTTAAAAAATAAGTAGATTTAGAGACCTAAATAGTGCCATCTATTGATACTTCATTAATCTAATCATTTATTTTAAATAATTCTTTTAATAAACAAGTTCATTTAATTAACTTTTAAATCAAATTAATTACATTTAAAACTTAGTCAATAAATTAATAATCATCAATCATTAAAATTTTAATTTTAAACATAATTCTAAAAAAACTCTTTAATATTAAAATAGCGCCATCTATTGACACTTCCCATTATTAATTTAAACCCAAATTTTAAATAATTTTTTAGAAACATTTTAATTTATAAAACTCTCACTTCAAGCTAATTACATTTGTAATTTATCTTCTATAATTAACATTTCAATTTTTATTATAAATGATAGATTTAAAAAATAATTTTCAAAGAAGAACTAGATTTACTTAAATAGCACCATCTATTAACATTTTTAATTACTTATCAACACTCTCATTCTTAATATTTTCTCTTACATACATTTTATTTTTTTAATTTCTCCACATTTATAACTTATCATCAATAATTGACATAAATTCTTAATTTAAATTATAAATTACTAAATCAATTAATAAAATTGAATCAAAATAAATTAATAAAATTAACGCCATCTATATAAAATTACGATTACTATCATCACATTTGACATCTGTCATTTAACCTCGCGGTATCTTTAGGTGGGTCTTTCGATTTTTCTCGAATTTTCATAGAAAATTAACCGAAATGGCAGCGATAAGCCTTTTAAATCCAAAAGCCGAAGTCGCAAGGGCCGCCGCGGCCCTTGCTGTTAATATATCGGCCGCGAAAGGCATCCAAGACGTGATGAAATCCAATTTGGGACCCAAAGGAACTATGAAGATGTAAGTTTAACCACATGATCTTTTTAGAGGATAATTTAAAGGAGTGTTTGTGTAATTTTTATGTTAATGCTTATTTTTTAATGATTTTTGGGGAAAATTTTATGAAAAAGCTTGATTTAAGGAGTTTTTTTTGGTGAAAAAGAATTTTGAGTTTTTATAGGTTATGTTACCGGTAATTAATACCGGTAATTACTTTTATTTTGTGTTAGTTTGCTTATATGTGGTTTAAATTGGGATTTTTAATGAAAAATTAATCTAAATTAGGTTAATTTTTATGAATAATTAGATGTTTTAAGGAAAAAAATTAATGTTTCTTTTGTGAGGTAAGTAGCGCCATCTTTTGATAAAAATTGGAAATAATTATTTAAAGAGGGATTTTTAAATTTTTATTGATAAAAATAAAAAATTGATAAAATTGACTGTATATATCTTTTATTAAAATAATAAAGCATTTTTTGATATTAAATCGTTTTTATTTAATAAATACAGGTTAGTTTCCGGCGCTGGAGATATAAAAATAACCAAAGACGGTAACGTACTTCTCCACGAGATGCAAATTCAACATCCGACAGCTTCGTTAATCGCTCGAGCTTCAACAGCTCAAGATGATACAACCGGGGATGGTACAACATCCATAGTTTTAATTATCGGGGAGCTTTTAAAACAAGCCGATATTTATATAGCCGACGGTCTTCATCCGAGACTTTTAGCAGAAGGTTTTGATAAAGCTCGAGCGAAAACTTTAGAAGTTCTCGATAAAATAAAAGTACCAATTACAATTAATCGTGAGGGTTTATTGGATGTCGCAAGGACAAGTTTAAGAACAAAAGTCCATCCAAAATTAGCTGATTTATTAACAGACGTTTGTGTTGATGCCGTTTTAAGTATAAAAGTTGAAAATAAACCTGTCGATTTACATATGGTTGAATTAATGGAGATGAGACATAAAACCGAGATCGATACTCAATTAATAAAAGGTTTAGTGTTAGATCACGGTTCTCGTCATCCAAATATGCCTAAAAAAGTTACTAAAGCTTACATTTTAACTTGTAACGTTAGTATGGAATACGAAAAAAGTGAAGTTAATTCCGGTTTGTTTTATAAAACAGCAGAAGAAAGAGAAAAATTAGCTGTTGCGGAAAGAGAATTCATCGATCAAAGAGTTAAAAAAGTTATCGAATTAAAACGTAAATTGTGTAACGGAACCGATAAAGGTTTTGTTGTTATTAATCAAAAAGGTATCGATCCGTTAAGTTTAGACATGTTAGCTAAAGAAGGAATTATGGCTTTACGTCGTGCTAAACGTCGTAATATGGAACGTTTAACTTTAGCTTGTGGAGGAATTGCCGTAAATCATTTTGATGATATGAACGAGTCTCATTTGGGTTACGCCGGGTTGGTTTACGAACATGTTCTTGGTGAAACTAAGTATACTTTTGTCGAAGAGTGTAAAACACCTCAATCGGTTACTATTTTAATGAAAGGACCAAATAAACATACAATTACTTTGATTAAGGATGCTGTTAGAGATGGTTTGAAAGCTGTTAATAATGCGATTGAAGATGGAGCTTTAGTTCCCGGAGCTGGAGCGTTTGAAATTACGGCTTATAAGGAACTTATGGAATTTAAAGATACGATTAAGGGAAAATCTCGTTTGGGGGTTGCTGCGTATGCGGAAGCTCTTTTGGTTATTCCAAAAGTTTTAGCTACAAATTCAGGATATGATTCTCAGGTATAAAATAATTTTTTTTTTTTTTTTGATAAGATTTAGAATAATTTTAATTTATTTAATCTAAAATAGACATTTTTATCTACATTTAGTTAAAAATCTTATCTTAATTCCGAAAAATAGAGACCAGACGATTTTTTAAACTTAGGTAATTTTTTTAATTTCGAGGTTAAGTCAAAATAGAGTATTTTAGAATTTTTTTTGAATTTTTTTGGTAAGATTTAGAACAATTTTGATTTATTTATTATAAATTAGACATTTTCATCTATATTTAGTTAAAAAATCTTTCCTCAATTCCGAAAAATAAAGTCCAGGTGATTTTTTAAACTTTAATCATTTTTTGAATTTCGAGGTTAAGTCAAAATAGAGTATTTTAGATTTTTTTTTCTTTAATTTCTTTTTTGTAAGATTTAGAACAATTTTGATTTATTTATCGTAAATTAGACATTTTCATCTATATTTAGTTAAAAAATCTTTCCTTAATTCCGAAAAATAAAGTTCAGGCGATATTTTAAACTTTGGTCATTTTTTTGAATTTCGAGGTTAAGTCAAAATAGAGTATTTTAGATTTTTTTTTCTTTAATTTCTTTTTTGTAAGATTTAGAACAATTTTGATTTATTTATCATAAATTAGATATTTTCATCTATATTTAGTTCAAAAATCTTTCCTTAATTCCGAAAAATAAAGTCCAGGTGATTTTTTAAACTTTGGTCATTTTTTCAATTTCAAAGTTAACTAAAAGTAGAGTATTTTAGATTTTTTTTCTTTAATTTTTTGGTAAGATTTAGAATAATTTTTAATTATATATTATATATTAATAATAATTTTTAATTATAATTTTGTATTTTTATTAAATAGGATACAATTGTAAAATTACAAGAGGAATCGAAATTGAATCCGGAACCGATTGGACTTGATTTGAATTCTGGTGAGCCGATAAATCCGAAAGACGCTGGAATTTACGATAATTATATCGTAAAGAAACAGATTATAAATTCCTGTTCAGTTATCGCTAGTAATTTGTTGCTGGTTGATGAAATTATGCGCGCTGGAATGAGTAGTTTGAAAGGTTAAAGTCTTTAAATGACATTTAAACAAATAATAATAATTTAATTGCTTTAATAATAATTTGATGATAATACCTAATCATAATTTCCGCACGTTTTTTTTTTTTTTTGTTTCGTTTAAACATTTTTTTTAAACATTGTATTTTTCATATTTCATTAAAACTTTGATAAAAATAAACCGCTTTAATAACACAATTAAATAGAGTTTTTATATATTTATGTACAAGTTTGCCTGTGAAAACAAGAAGAAATTCCTTTAATTTTAAAATAAAGTTAAAAGTTTTAATTTAAACTACTATATTAACACTTTAACGACCACACGTCTACGCAGTCAAACGTCGCTAGGGGCCGGCAGTGTATTTATTGTTGTCATATTGTTACTTGTTGTTGCTTCAACAAAGCACAAGTGAAAATAGTGCTATTTCAACCTTTCAACCTTCGGCGGTAGCATCACATACATGTTGTGTGAGCAGTCCTTAACAATTGTTCTAGCTATCACACACATGTATGAGCAGTCGTTAAAGTGTTAATATATCTTAATGTTGTTGGTAGGTAGTTTGGTTTACTGGTGACAATATGTCAAGGAATTTGTTGGTGCTTAGGTAGAAATTCAGAAAGTGGCTTTTAAATTGATGAATGTTAGGGTTTAGTCGTCTCATTGTGAATAGATATTTGGTGACCAAAATCGTTATTTAAAAAAAATTATAAGAATTATCGACCCAGTTGCCAGTTTTCTCAAACATTTTGGAGAATTAATCATGGGGCATCTAATCGGCTACTTGGAAAAGTACAATATTTTAAATGAAAGTTAGCATGGTTACAAATCAGGGAGATCTACAATAGCAATTATAAAAATTAAAAAAGACATAACTGATGCACATGAAAATTTTGAAAAACTCGAACGATTTGTTGCGATTTCAGCTGAGTTTTCGATATGGTAGATCATAACATACTGCTGGATAAACTGAACTATTATGGAGTAAGAGGTACTCCACATAAACTCATACAATATTACCTCGATGATATATCTGTCTGCTGGCGGGGAAAATTTTCTCCAGCGAGGAAATATGTTTGCGGTGTGCCCCAAGGATCTATCCTGGGCCCTTTGTATTATCTATGTAAATAACTTGCCGGATTGTATAGTGTTTGGTAGCAGATTCCTTTATGCTGATGATACAACGTTTGTGGTGTGGGATGTTACTTTCGCAAGCTGTAAATTGAAGACCTTGGCGTGAAAAGGGTGCAAGCCACAAAAATTAAAAAATTGAGATTTTCGGTCCAAATGATTCAGAAATGAAGGTATTAGCCACATACAACTACTTTTAGCGATTCTTCAATAATAAGCCTCGGTGCGGTAAAATGACGTTTTCATAATATCGAATAAGCGGCGCAAATTTTCAAAATAAGGTTACAAGCCACTAACATGAGTGATACGCGTGCTGGGTGTTCTCGTGATTTTCACCAATTTTCTGGTAATTTAAATAAAAAGAAGAGTTATGAGTTTAACTCAGATGATAGCATAAGGGACAGAAACCACATTGAAAGTGATAATCAAGAGAATTCATCATCCTCCGAAGAGCAACAGACACGTATTTACAGTTATATGCCACACACCCTTTTACTGAAAATCATGATGACGTAATTTTGCATATAAAATCCGGCTGCAAAGCAAGAAATTGTAAAGTGTTCCATTTTTTCGACAAATATTAATTCTCTGAAGTCTTTTTTACAAGTATGAATTCAGAAAACAATGACATTTTATTTTCTAAAATTAACGACACTCAAGGAAAAGCCGTTTCTAGGAAAATATTCTTCAAATCTTAAGCGAGAATATACCAACATTTCGCAATGCAAAAAACTTTAAATTTTCCTGCCTTAAGGGGATTCACCACTGAAAAAATACTTTTTTTTTTAATACACAATAAAAATGGCCTAACTATTTTTTTCTAATGTGTAGTAGGTTATAAAAAATACAAAAATATGAAATGGCCAAAAAGTTGTCACGTACAGGCTACAGCTAATAAAAATGAATTTTTTTCTACGTTTTTCAGACCCTATTTCAAAGTGATATATCTAAAAAACTTTTCAACATATTGCACTGATCCTGGTCTTATTTTGAAGATAATGATCTATTTTAAATATTTAGCTAGCTTTAGTGGTTTTCAAAAAATCATAGACAATTTTTTACTTTTTTTCAAAAAACATACATATATTTATATATAATTATGTTTCTAAGCAACATATGCACCTAAAATTCTAATTCTGCCTAAATATTTAGTAAAAGATCTACTGAATATGTGGTGAAAATATGAACTCTCTATCTAAATTGGTTCTCAAGATATATCAATTTTTGTCTGAAAATTTGTCGAAATTAAAACTTTCGAAAAACTGTAGTACTCTTATTCAGTAGGCTCCAAATGACAAAATAAGACAAAAAAATTTTTTTTTCTAATTTAATGATTTTTCACTATTTTCAGTGGTGAATCCCCTTAAAGGCAAATTCTGTATTTTGTTACCCTTTTCCTAAACTTTTATTAAATCTTTTTTTTTGTGTATTACCCTAAGTGAACCAAAATTTTATTTGGAAATCGATGCTAAAAATTTCAATCATCAAGAAATTGAATAATCAACAATCAAGTAGAGCATATAGATGAAGATTACTCGCTCGTTGGTTAACTAATCTCTTACTTTTAATTCTTAAGTTGTTTCAAATCACCATTTATTTTTTCATGTAAAAGGATACTAGCCACATTTTTTAAGCAAATAAATCTTAAAAAAGCAATACCAGTGCTTTTTCTTCAACTCCTTTTTATTTAAAAGGTACTAAGTAATCTATCTTATCTTTTCTTCCTAAAATTAAATGTATTGTATGTAAACTGGATTTTGTGGATTTAAAAGAAATTTATTTGATTAATTTCTCGAAAGTTATAATGTGTGGCATACATCCTTTTCACGCCAAGGTCTTCAATTCAAGAAGTAAAGAAATCCTTGACGCAACGGTTGGTGTTAAACGATGGAAAATCTCAGTCGCAAGACTTTTTATGCGGGGAAAGAAATCTTTCCTTAAATTACTTGCCCTGTACCTGGACTCCGCCCTAAGCTAGAACCTTCACGTTGATGTGGTGTGCAAACGTGTTGCGAGTGCTGTATTTCTAGTGCGGCGGTTGAAAAGGTGTGCCAGCTTGGAGGTCACGAGGGCAGCTTACTCCTCCTATTTTCATGTCGTCGCGGTGTACAGGATTGTCGTTTGGAGAACGGTACCAGGTATTAAGAGGATCTTCCATGTACAGAAGCGCTGTATCCGTGTCGTAGATGAATTGAAGAGTGGCGAAAATTGTAGGTCATCTTTCAAAAGACCTAATATACTCACCATACCTGGTGCCTACCTGCTGGCGTGCCTAAATTACGTATACTATCGCAAAAGTGACTTTAAAACCTTTTCACAAACGCATCCCTACTATACACGTAATAAACAATTTTTTGAACTGCTATCCCACAGGTCAAAAGTGATACAGCAAAAGTGTGGATTGTCAATGCGCCAAATTGTATTATTTCTTACCGGAAAACATTAAATCACTAAATTCCCAAATATTTAATGCTCGAATTAAAGACGTTAGGTAGTGTCAAATTGCTTTTATTCTACTGACGAATACATTACTTTTGTACGGTTCTGGGATCATATGTGAAGTGTTTTTTAGCTTTAATTTTGTAGTATGGCGTATTGCTGTTTTTTTGACGCCTTGTTATGACCAAAGTTATTGATCAACAAATAAATATTTTCTATTTTATTTAAAAAAATCACTAGATTTCGAATAAAATAAGCTGGTGTTAAATTTCTTAACTTATGATTTTTTTACTGAAAATACAATTTAAATGCAGAGTGTCCCAGAACTGAATTGCCAAACGCTAACCACGCACTCTAAAGCTGATTTCATGCCGATTCAATAAAAAAGTCTTTATCCAAAATTGCTTCCTAAGAGAACTAGAGCATCCTGAAGATGACGTGTCTGATCATGTTTTTTCGAAATATCTTAATAACGCTTTTAGCTATCACAATGAAATTTTGAGCGTTTGTAAACTTCGAAATGCTTCATCCTTTGCTGGTAAAACAATTTTTTTATTGCCATCGTAAAGGTGTTAAGCGCTACCAGGGTAAGTTCTCTTAGGAAACAATTTCGGATAAGAACTTTTTCGTTGAATCGGCATGAAATCAGCACTAGAATGCGTGGTTAGCGTTTGGCAACTGAGTTCTGGGACACCTGTATGATGAATTTTATAGGGAGTATCTCTCTTTTTTGGATCATAAAAATATTTTATATCTACACATTTTACAGTAATAACCCCCTGGATTCATACTTTTGGTTGCTAGGTAACGAAGTGGTATTACCACCCACTAAGGCTGACTTTTACCAACCTCCTGTTAACTTAATCAGCGGTTTAATTTCAATTTTAACTTATGCAATTGGCTACTTTGCCAGTAACCGTGGTAATAAACCGCTGGTTATATTAACCGGAGGTTGGTAAAAGTCAGCCTAAGGGCCGGTTGTACAATCTTAGGATAAATCTACCGGATAACTATCCGGCCGATAAGTTTATCGGGAGGATAAAAGTATTTCCTGTAGTACAAACTGAATTTGTCGGTAGGATTGCTATCGGCGAAATAAGAGTCGGTTGGTAGCATTTTTTCCCCAAATCTAGGAATGAGTGCAAATTAGGTTGGGAACGCTAACATCTGCGGCTAACGTCTTAACGTTTGACAACAGTCGTTTAAAGTGTAATATTTTGAATATTATTGAAAAAATGTTTAATTTATACGACACTAGTAGTAGCAGCGAATCTGAAAACGAATTTCTCGCTTTTATGAAGTAATTTTTAATATTATTTCACAAAAATAATAATCTTGGGTAACACAAAAAAATCTTTTTATTTCGCTTTATAAAAAATATTATATTCCGCCTTTTTTTGTTAAAATTTCAATTTCCATTTCCATTTTTTTTATTGTTAGATTATTTATAGTTATTATTTGGTTATTTATTTGGAGCTGCTGCTCGTGCAGTTCTTGTTCTCTGCCTTGCTCTGCGTCGAACTCCTTTTGGAGCAATTGTTTTTTAAAATTAGTTAGTTCAGCCTTGGCATCCACCCAAGGCTGCAACCTCTGTCCAGCTACCGAAACATCGCTTATCCTTTTTCTTTTTTTTGTTTGAAGATTTTTGTTTGAATGTTTCGGAGTCTTCAATTGAGCAGGGGAATAGCTGCTCCAATCTTCAATTTCTAACAATAGGTCATCTGCAAGTAAAGTAAAAAAACATCTACATTTACAACTGCTTACAAAATTACCTTGCACATTAATCGGGGCACTAATTGAACTACTCGCGCATGGTTCTGTATCTGAAAAGATAATTACGTCATGTAAGGTCTACAACAATGTTCCAAAAAGTTACTTATTAAAAGTAGTGACCTAGGGCTTGGCACTTCGGTAATGTTATATTTGCTTTCCAACGCACTTGTGCTCTGGGTCTGAGTATCTAGAATATCAAAGTAAAAAGAGTTAATATCTCATAAACACAGTTAAGCATATATAAAGTTATTAAATTAAATTACCTAAACGGTCACTATCAAATTGTGACGGTATTCCATCGCAACTGAGTTTAATGAGCGTTCGAATTTTTTCGTACAAAGGATTTAGATTTTCTTCGAAAGGTCCTCCACCAGTACCCAGCATAGAATTTTTATTTTTCGCAACCGCTCGACGTGTTTCTTTTTTTAATGTTTCGTATTTACTACGGAGTTGCTCCCAAGTACGATGAGACGTACTCGTAGAATTAAAGGTTTGGCAAATGGTTTGCCATGCCATTTTCTAAATTCATAAAATATATAATTATATTATCAAGTATATTGTTCAATAAAGCTTACCTTCTCCTTCCATGTTAACGCATCCATTTTTTTATTCTCTATCACACCAGCATGTTTCTCTATTATTTCAATGAGTCGCCAACACTCCTCTTTTGAATAATTTGCGGCGCGCTTACTACTATTGGCACTTTTTTCACTCATGTTTTCAATAAAACATATAACAATTTGACAAAACGGACTATTTATGTCAATCACGTTTAAATTTATCTGGCTGACAACTGTGTTATCGGCAGCATCGGGTACCCGATAAGTTATCCTACCGACAATCTGACCGATAAAAATATCACTAGATCGTAATACGGAACAAACTAACGTATCGACAAGATAAGACGGTCGGGAAGTATATCGGCATATTGTACAACCGGGCCTAAGTAATTCAAAATGTAAAAACTTGTACTGGTGCATTCCGGAAAATATGTCAATAATTACTAACATTTTCGAACCATTTTGGGTATAAAATGGGATAGAAGACCTAAAATTAAGTTAATATATTACAATAACTGACAAAAATGGACGCAAATACGAAAAAAAAAAAAATTATAAGTACATTTTCGATTTTTTGCCAAAAAAAGCATTTGTTGTTTTTTTCCATGAAAATACTTTTCTCACAATTCGACCAAATCTGAACAATCGGAACACATATTGGATCAATTACACTGCATTTTCATCGAATAAATCATAAGTTACACAACTTAATAAACCCCATAAAAGATGCTAAAAATGATAATTCAAGGAAAAACGTATTAAATTTTAATCGACTTTGTAAAAGTCACTAAATTTTAAAAAACGTTACTAAATTACTAAAAGTTGAATTAGGTTTTGAAAAAAATTACTAAAAATGATAGAAAATGAAACAATTTCTGATAGAAATATTTTATTATAACATACGTTCTTATATTCTTATATGTACTTAATTTTCAATTACAAATTAATAATATCTACACATCATTAGACTAGATCTACATATTTACAAAAAAAATATATCATCTTACAAAGACATTAACACGCATCCCGCAACAATTTGTACATTCTTTACGGAATAATGTTTAGTAGTATTTTTTTTATTATATCACAACCTTTTTCTTTAAACCACAGCCTACTAAACGCAAAATTCACAGTTTCATATTTAATTATTAATGGTTACTGAGGTAAACAAATATGGCTTCTTAACCTAAGTTGTCAACAATGATAGATATTCTTACAAAAAGAGATTAAGTTATGTAATATGGTAATTAAACAACAATAGAAACAATCCAATATAAGTATTAAATCATATTGCAATAAAAAAACTTTAAAGTGACATAATTTAATATTTTTTACTTTAAATTGGCTCTCTTTTGAATTGAAATATAAAACGTCAAAAATTTGACATTTACGTCATTTTCATTCTAACCTTTAAAACTTATAAAATATTATGATAACAGAAAATTGAAAATTTTAAAAGTTAAAAAGGTTAGATAGATATAATTTTTAACAATTTAGCAGACCATAATTTAAATATAACCTTAAAAATAATTTTTTTTTATAAAAACGCACAACCGAGTACTAAAAACACAACCGCAATTGGAAAAATCATATAAACACTTTTACGCGGATGGCAGGTACTTATAAGTAAAGTAATATCATCATCCTCGTGTTCAATCCCGTCTCTAGTTGGTACTTCAACAATAACCGATTGATCGGACCAAAAAGAAATGGGAAAAGTACAAGTAGTATTATGAATACACTCCAAATTCTTCGATACGTTACTATATTGATATGTTGGTTTGTAAATATCAAATACAGCATGAATACCATTGTTTATAAAATCGTTGTCTGAGAAAAAAATGTAATAATAATAACCGTCGGATGCGACTTCGTGTTCAACGGTCATATGTTTGGTTTCTTCTAAATAATGAACGTTATCACATAATTCACTTGGTGGAAAATCTTGAGATAATAAAATAGAACCATCGTAACAAGCTAAAAGACCGCTTTCGAAACTTGAAACACTTTCTTCCGATTCACCGGGTGTAAAATTAAGTGCGTTACCTCCGTGTTCGATTCTACCATCTAATAAAACCCCAACTTCACGTTTTGTACGATTTTCTTTGTTAGGTTTTTCTTCTAAAGTCTCTTGAAGTTTTAAAACTTTATCATTTCGTTTTTTATGTTTCTTCTTATTATTCGTATGTCTTCTTTTATGAACCTTTTCAATTTTATTAGATTTATATAATAATTCTTCATCTTTTAATCCAAAATTTTCCTCCGCTTTATTAAAGTCAATCTCTTGATCTTGAATTTCCTGAGCTGCCGTTTCAAAAGTAATTTTAACCCTCGTACTTTCAACGTCTAAAGTAGCACCATATTTTTTAATATTATGTTCCATTAATCCGCAAGTTTTTAAATTTTTTTCTCCTCGAACGACTAAAATCCTCGATCCTTCGTACCTCGAACACACCTTCAATTTAACCGTCGCTCCTTTTAATAAATAAAACCCCCAATATTCCAAAGTATCGTCAGGTAAAATCATCGATTTTTTTAGTCTTATATGTTTACGTTTCGAACTTAAAATCGGTTTATCTTCTAATTTAAAGGCGTTAAAACTGGTGTTCATTGAAATCGTGTGAGAATCACAAAATACAGATGATATACCTTCTTTAATTTCAACCACATCTGATTCCGTTACTTTATAATGAACTTCGGCAAATACGCTGTGTCTTAAATATAACGGTGTTACTATTAAAACGGCTGGAATTATCGCTGTCATCATACAAAAGAGAGCCACACGTTTGACCCCACGCATCTTTCCAATATCTACAAAATAAAAAATTTTTAAAAGTTAGAAATATTATAAAAGAATAAAATTACATTAAAAAAAAATTGAGGTTATGTTACTAAATGTTATCTAAACATTAATAAAAAGGAATTATTTAGGGATTTATAGATATTAAAGTATTAACTATTATTATTTTATTACTAAAGATTGGTTTTTATCATAATTCTATAATAAAAACGGACTTTAAACTTAAAAATTGAAACAAATTTTGAGGTTATGTTAATTTTTTTTTCTATTTTAAACAAATTCAATTAAATAATTTACATTAATTAGTATATTTAAACCTTATAATCTCCACAAGCTTACTAGAAGACTTAAAAATTTATTAATTTAGTCATCAAATTTAAATTTAAAAGATGACAGTTCTCTTTTTAAGGTTATAATTTTCTTTACCTTTTTTAAATAAAATCCCCCGTAAAAATTTGTTTTAGTCATTAAACCACTCTATTTATAACTTTATTACTAATAAGTACTCAAACGTGCCTCTTAGTTTAAAATGTTTAGTAAAATGGACTTTAAACCGCGATTTTTAGGTTAGAATCGGTTTTTTACCTGTAAAATCGTTGAACACAATTGTTTGGTAAGTTTACACCCATTAGAATGTCGGGGTTTATGATTGTGTTTGATGTGGAGATTAAATTGTGTTTGATAAACGTGACAATACTACGCAATATAATAAAATGATAATAATAATAAATCTTGTAGTTTTTTCTGGAATGTCAAATAAATATATATTTTGACGTAAGCCAAAAGGTGGCGTTAATTTAAGTTTTTTTCTTGAATCATTTTCCTATTTTTAAAAAATTTGATTGAATCATAATTTAAATTTGATTCTTACTTAATTTAAAATTAATTTGTATTGAAGTTATTTGAAACGTTTTAATAAATATAAGTTAATTAAATTAATTTTTATAAACCGTCTAATTTTTAGAAATGTCAAATGAATCCAAAAGATGGCGTTCATTTTCTCAATTTGATTCTTTTATAATTTGAATTTAATTTAATCTTAATTTATAATTGATGGTTTTAAAATTAAATTATTATTTATTTTAGACATTTTAATCGTTATAATTTGATATTTATAGAATATAATTTGAAAGTTATGAAATTGTATTGTTAAATTTTTATAATGAAGTGTCAAATGCAGCCAAAAGATGGCGTTAATTTTCTCAACTTGATTTTTTTTATAATTTTGAATTTAATTTAATCTTAATTTATGAATCTTAACTGATGAATTTAAAATTAAATTATTATTCATTTTAAACATTTTAATCATTTAGAAAACAATTTGTAAGTTATAAAATTAAATTGTTAAATTTTTATAATGAAGTGTCAAATGCAGCCAAAAGATGGCGTTAATTTTCTCAACTTGATTTTTTTTAAAATTAGAATTTAATTTAATCTTAATTTATAGTTGATGAATTTAAAATTAAGTTATTATTTATTTTAGACATTTTAATCATTTAGAATATAATTTTGAAGTTATAAACTTATATTGTTACATTTTTATAATGAAGTGTCAAATGCAACCAAAAGATGGTGTTAATTTTCTCAACTTGATTTTTTTATAATTAGAATTTAATTTAATCTTAATTAAAAATTGATGAATTTAAAATTAAATTATTATTCATTTTAGACATTTTAATCGTTTAGAATACAATGTAAAAGTTATAAAATTTTATTATTAAATTTTATAATGAAGTGTAACCAAAAGATGGCGTTAATTCTCTCAACTTGATTTTTTTATAATTTTGAATTTAATTTAAGCCTAATTTATAATTGATGAATTTAAAATTAAATTATTATTCATTTTAGACATTTTAACCGTTTAGAATACAATTTGCAAATTAAAAAATTTTATTATTAAATTTTATAATGAAGTGTCTAATGCAACCAAAAGATGCCACCGACTTAATTGATTTTATAAATCTCATTTTTAAATCTTATAATTTAAACTCAATATGAAATTGATTTATAATCTAAATTATTATTAATTTTAAGTGTTTTCTTCATTTCTAATTAATAATATAATAATAAATTAAGTATTTTTTATAAAATGTTAAAATATCTTACTTCTTAATGTAGCTAAAAGATGGCGCTAAGTTTGACATATTGATTATTTTTTAACCTCACTCATTCTTAATTATTTAAATCTGATTCGTAAGTAAATAATTATCTATTTAAAAGACTTAGGACATTTGAAAGACTTTTAAAATTAAAATCCTTTTGTATTTTAGATTTACGTTTCAATTCATACCCAATAATCTAATCAAACTTAAATATTTAATTTAACAGTTTACCAGTTTTGTTTAAAAGGAAATTTACAAGATATTTTTAGATACACACGAAAATATAACAATATACTTGAAGATTTATCTAAATCTACATCGTAAAAGCACTATTATAACAATCCAAATTTAGTATAATTATTTGAAAGTTTATAAAATTTTACTAGAAGAAAACATTTTTGTTATTGTTTAATGTTTAAGTAATTATCACAATTTGGGTCAAAGTGATAACGAAAAACCGACCGTTTAAATAATTCAAAACTGTAAACGGTAAATTGTAAACACAAACACGTGCGTCTACGTATTAAATTAAAAAAAAATCGTTTAAAAGTTAAAAGTTCTTTTTTCTTATCTCAACTGGAAGTTATTTGGCGCCAAATTTGTTTGTCTCTTGACTTCTTTAAAAGAGTCCGCGGTGCATAGTTCAGATAAACCTGTTTATAAACTTTTACTAAACCACAATAAGTGACTTTATTACAATCTGAACGTCTTTAGATAAATGTTTAATGTCCTTTCGTTGTCTGTTTATAAAAGATGAACGAGGTCAAATACTTGTTAATTAATGTTTTGTATTATATAAAAAATGTTTTTTTATTTACTCACCGTTTATTCTTTGTATTGAAGTATATTGATAATCCTTGTAATAAATGTGAGATTTCTGATAATCCGGAAGGATTATTGTTGTTGAAGTGATAGACATTTTTATTTTATTTTATTAAAGTCTTAAAAAAATACAGATCACTTTTTCCAATTCTAATGTTTTACTTATCACTTTACTAACAGTTTACATTTTCTAGTAATTTATAAACTGTTTAAAGACACTTAAGTAAACGGAAAGGAATGAAACCTCGCACTGTTAATCATTAAAACTAAACTGTTCGTTGTCGAGTTCAAACGTCGAATAAACAGTAGCGTAAGATACTTGAAGATTTTATAAAGTCGTAGAGTAGACGCGATTTCGATAAGACAATCGTTTTATTATTGGCGCGGATAGTAAATGAAGTTATGATTGACATTAATAATTTAATCGCAATTGTCGCGATGAGAATAGAATTGAGATCCACTCGAAGTGCAGTTAATAAGGGCTGACAAGTGGTACTTTTTTTTCGAGTTGGATTAAAACGGATCGAATTCAATCAATTTGATTGGAATGTGTACATACGTGGTAATGTGCAGAAGTGGACGTTGTTTGTTTGTTTGGAGATTGATGAAGTTTTAATGTAAAATGGTTATTTAGTGTCTTTAATATAAATTTTGATTTTAATTTAAAATAACTGAAAAGTAAAAGAGATGGAAATGTAATCCTAGCTTTAATGTGAGTTGGAAATGTCGCAATAAATTTTGGAAAGTCAATAAACAGAATTGGAATGGTTATTTGGCTGTTCATAAATTGTACTCTTTGTAATTATTTATAAATCGTTCTCTTCTTAGTCACATAATCTCAATTTAATTTCAATTTTACTATTTAAAACTCTCTTAAATACCTTGTAAACACCTTGATTTTATTTTAATAGAGTGTGAAATGTTGTGCGAAATTGGTGCTTACAAGTCTCAAATTGAACGCATCAGAATCGTTCAAAGTAAGGATTAGAAAATATACAAGGTGTTTCAGAATTGCTGGGCACTATTTCAGAGATATATTCCCCGGCATGAAATAAACAAGAAAGTTTGTATAAACATAAGTCTCAGATTAATTTTTATTGAGATATTGAAAAATTAAAGATAAATATCTAAATGTCTTGAATTTAATCAGATAGCCGTTGATTGCAATGCAAAGTGCTTTTGGGTTTGAAAGATGATCAAACCGATTAGTATTAAATATTGTTCGTGTAAATAAGTAACCTGTTTTACTATTTCTGCGAGTGTCATAAATATTTTGTACTCGGTTTTGAATTTTTAAGAAAATTTATTTAGAGGGACGATTAGGCTCTTAAAAATAATGTTTGATTTTTCAATATGGCTCCAAGTCTCACCAAGTGTGGCCACCCTTGCATTATAGCTAAATAACGGAACATTAATAGTTTTCTAAAATATAATACCACAACAATTAAAAGGAAACTCGGATACATTTATCGAGAACCATAAATAATACTTCAAAAGGCCGCATGTGGCTAGCCGCAGGTTGGTCTCCCTGCCATATGCCTAAGGTGGTTATTCTTCCTACATATGAGAACAATTAATGGCATAATAGGGAAACTATTTTGGAAATTCCTTCACTAGTTCACTTCAAATCGCAGTTTTACTATGGATGTGAACGCAGACAAAAAAAAATTTAAGCAGTTTTTCTTGTGTCTATTTTAAGCTTTCGGAATAATTTATTCCTTCTTCAGGGATTTTGACTATAATAATGATAAGCAAGCTCGTGTGTGTACGCAGTTCTCAGTAGTTTTCTACTCTCTTGAATAACAGTAACAATCGTTACTCCTTTCCTCCTATCAATTTAAGTTTAAACTCCACAATTCAACTAATATTTTGTAGTAAAAATTATAGCTATACTCGAAACTTTTGAAAAATATTGTCCTGGCTAAATTTACCAGGATAAGTTTTCTTTCTGATTCCAAAATTATTCTTTTATCTATTAAGCGCATGAAACACTACCCTTCATCATCTGGTCATTCTAAAAATTGTTAATTCCTGTCCACCTTATAGTTAATTCAGCTCAGGAACCAGCATGTTAATATAAAATCCTTAGGGTTGAAGTCATTCCGGTTTTTTACATAATAAATCAATCAAAGTGGTGAAGGAAGACTGATTACGGACTCTTCTTTTCTAATCTTTGGTCAATGTATAGAAAATCTATTGTGAGTGATGGATGAGATTATCAATGGAAAGAAAAGTATCTCATTAGTAAGACCTAGGTATGCTTAAGCCTTTCACGACTGGTGCGGTATATACAGGGTATAACAAAAGTATGGAATATAGCTCATAACTACGCCATTTATAATTTAAATGAAAAAAGTTTCAAATAAAAGTTTCTTGATAAATTATGGCACATATTTTGACTATATTCGTTTGTTTGTATCATTTGTTGTTTTGTTGCTATGGTAACCAACTTTGTTATCTTAAATGGGATGAGTATATATTTTTTTACATATTTTGATAGATCATTTTCCATTCTACACGATGGACATATCATATCATAAGGTTTTATAAGAAAAAAATCGAGAAAACTTGCATTTTTTGAAAATATCTAAACAACTAGTTTTGGTCAAAGTAGGCGCTGAAATGGCGCTGTTGACGCCACTAAACGTCAAAAAAGTTGCCAATTGCAACAACTATGGCGCAATTAAGTGAACACCAAACAACTGAAATGCTCATGATGAGTGGGTACGGCGACAGAAAACGTACCAAAAGTGAAGCTTTTGCAATCTTCAATCATATTTACCCCAGATACACAAATTTCACAATCTACCGTATCCAAAATCTTAAAAGAATTTTTTAAACCGGAAGAATTAAGAACCTATATTCTTAAAATTTTCGAGATTCAATTCCTATAATAAATTCCTTGTTTTTTTTTTATTTCTTAATCATTGAATTCTTAAATGGCTTTTGCGCACAACAAAATGATATGACAACAAAAGATATTCTTTTGTATAGATTATTCTACTACAATTCTGAAGAACTTTTAGAATAGTCAAGATTCTAGTCAGATAGTTAAATTTGGCATTAACATTACCGGTGTTTAACTTTGACCACTGTTTGGCAGTCTTACTAAAGTCTTACTTTGGCAGTTATACTTCCGGCGATAAACATTTTTTGAAGATTTTGGATACGGTAGATTGTGAAATTTATGTACCGGGGTAAATATTAGTAAAGACTGCAAAAACTTCACTTTTGGTACGTTTTCTGTCGCCGTACCCACTATATCATCCGCATTTCAATTGTTTGGTGGTCCCTTAATTGCGCCATAGTTGTTGCAATTGGCAACTTTTTTGACATTTAGTGACGTCAACAGCGCCATTTCAGTGCCTACTTTGACCAAAACTAGTTATCAAAATATGTAAAAAATATATACACATCCCATTTAAGATAACAAAGTTGGTTACCATAGCAACCAAACAACAAACGATACAAACAAACGAATGTAGCTAAAATATGTCCCATAATTTACCAAGAAACTTTTATTTGAAATTTTTTTCATTTAAATCATAAATGACGTATTTATGAGTTATATTCCATACTTTTGTTACAACCTGTATATGGCAGCCACTTCGTGCATCACACTAGCGGGCGCCGTATATACTGTGTGCACGCCGGTGAGTTGCGGATACGTTTAACGTAAGTGGAAAAAGGACGACAATAAGGTTTCTATTAGTTAACACAGGACATATACAGACTGAACACATTCGAGTTGCGGATAGGGCAGGTCAATGTGTTAGACAATGCATCAAATTGCATACGATTTTAATGAGTTAGATAAAGAGGCACATATCAACTCCAATCGGCCAGATAAGTAAACGTACTATATCTGTCCTGTGTTAACTAATGGAAGCCTTATTGTCGGCCTTTTTCCACTTACGTTAAACGTATTCGCAACTCATCGGTGTTCACACGGTATACTACGTTTACTTATCATGCCGATTGGAGTTGATATGTGTCTCTTTATCTAACTCATTAAAATCGTATGCAATTCGATGCCTTGTCTAACACATTGATGAGTGCTATCCGCAGGTCGAATGCGTGCAGATTGTATACGGCAGTCAGTTGAGCCTTTGCGTAAAGCGAGAAAGTATGATTTAGGTATCACAAAGAGCAAAAAAAACTTTTTTGTAATTTTATAAAGAAATGGCAAGATATGGTACAGGTGTGCCGTCGCGAAAGAGTTAAATGATTCCAAAAATTCCATACGTTACCTTACTTTGAAAACCTCGTTATTTTAATTTTTTTGCGAAGTTGTTTTTTTTGGAATATCTTGCGAAAACCCACATCTTGTAAGTGCTGTGAAAATCTCGAGAATTATATATCAACATTACGCTATCTATAAACAAATTTGTAAACCTCGTAAGAATTTCTTCATTATCTAGAAACCGAACACCTCGTGACTTCAATTTTTTTTGTTGAAAGAGAGATTTGTTCAAGAAGTAACAAATTGTATCTGGAACCTATTTGGCAGTCTAAGGCTGAGCTTTTCCTAGAATACCAAAAATTTGCCAAAGATCTAAATCCAGAAATTAGAATAATTTCTATAAAATTTTTGCATCGGTGTTTGAGAAATTGAATCTAAGTTTGTATGTACCTAAAAAAGATCAGTGCGATGTTTGCACTAGCTTTAAAATGAGAAATCTTTCTGAAGAGAACTATTTAAAACACCGGCAAAGTAAAGAAGCTTGTAGGAAAGAAAAGGAAAAGGACAAAGCAGAAGCCAAATATGTTTATTGTATGGATTTACAGAAGGTGTTACTGTCCCCACATTCGACGGTTTCTTCCTTATATTACAAACGCAAACTATGTGTTCATAACTTTACTCTTTGTAATATGAAGAATCATTACGGATTTTGTTTCATATGACATGAGGGGGAGGTGTTATATCTGCTTCAAAATTTGCCAGCATTATTTGCAATTTCATTTTGAACCAGGAAATAGAAGTTGGAGAAGAAGTCATTCTTTATAGCGACAATTGTGGCTACCAAAATAAAAACTCTACTTTATGTAACGCACTTTCGAATTTTGCTATATAAAAAAATATATACATCATACAAAAGTACTTAGAGAAAGGTCACACGCAAGTGGAGGAAAACAGCAAGCATACGTGTATTGAAAGATGGTTCAAAAATCGTAAGATTAACATTCCTGCAGAGTATGCCGTACATTGTCAGAAAGCTCGAAAGTTGCCTAAACCGTATGATGTTCATTACTTAACACTTGGCATGCGGGCATATTTCGTTGCCATAAGGTCGTAAGTTGTGGTAAAACCTTTCAGAAACAAAATTATTTTAATTTTGAATCGACAAATGAAATTTGCAAGTGAAATAGTATTTTGAAACATACATTCATGCCAAAATTCCAGTAGTACTTTGCAAAAAAAAGTTTTTTGTTGCTCTTGTAAAATTAGTTGATATGGATTTACGAGGTTTTCAAAGTAAGGTATCGATATGTTTCTTCTTCTTCTGTCCCTAAGGTAGGGGAAAGGCAATGGGATTCGATCGATATGTTTAATAGTATGACAGATATGGAGTCTCTCATAATTTTTATTCTGCCATTACTAAATTAAAGATTGGCTCTCTTACCTTCTCATCTTTATAAAATCAATATTATCCAGTTTCCTAATTGTTCGTGTGCTTCTGAGATTGAAGATTTAAATAACATATTCTTCAGTTGTACCAAGTAAACCCCATCATGCAAGTTTTATGAAATCATTAATTTTTCTAAAGTTATGTCTTCCTTTGGATATACTTAAAGTTTTTATATGAAAATCTTATGAAGTTTTTAACACCTTGTTTTTATTCACGAAATAAGGTGGTGTTATAGCATCATGTAGTAATTCATTTTGTTGTATTAATATTATAATATATGCACCTACTTTAGATGTATGGTCAAGATTTGATAAGTTTACGCTATTTTTTTAGTTATCATGAGTACTCAATTGTTGGTGTGTAAGTTTAGTGTAATGAAAGACGTTGAGAATGTTACCTTCTTTGTGACCGTTGGAACAAGAATTTTTGCGAAAGTATAACCAAATGAACAAATACAACCAAACACTAAAATAAGGGGATTTATGGGTAAGGTTCGTACGTCTTCACAACGCCTATTCTTGAATGTATTTCGTTCCATCGTCTGATTTTGTGGTTAATAAAATTATTGGAGTGTGCTAATCAGATGCCCAAACCCCAAGAACCCACTAATTGCCACGTGAAGGACAACAGTGGAAATTATTGTTAAGTTTTTTTGTCGTTTGATTTCTTTTCTTATTTACTGGATGGATGTTAAGTGAACAGTGACTAATGGACTAATATCGTGATTTAAATAAAAACCTTAAATGTCACTTTTTTAATCTAAAATTACAATTAATTTTTGTCTTTGACCTCAAATAACCCTATACATAAGATGTATAGATTTTTTTTAAATAAAACTAGCTTAATTTGTTACAAACATTTTTAATTCTAAATCATTCTTTCTAATTCTTAACATTAATTAAGTTATAACCTAAAATCCAGATTATAACTTGTTCAAATAGACCTTGAAAATTTATCTTATTAGGTACTTATTTCAAGTAATAATTTTAATTCTAACTTTTGGGAAATGATTAAAGGTAACAAATCACATTTGAAAAACCCCATCAACAAGTGTTTAATCTCTTGACGTCAATAACTTTATCAAACAAAAATCAAGATAAGCAGCTGAGATTTCAAATTACAACACATATTTTTTTTGTATTTCAACTGTCCGAGTTAATAATAGTAACCTATCTAATGACATTGGACAAAGCTTTTTTTATTATGTTCATTTCAGGTAGGTAAGTACTCGCCACTGATTGCCATTTTAATTGTCAACTTTATCGAATAACAACTCAAATGGCAACAATCAAACCCCAACCAGAAATCAACAAAATCTAATTGACGTCAATATTAATATTTAATCTCACTTAAAAACGAATTAAAAATATATTAAAATAAAATTTTCAAAAGTCACGTAATTTCGAGTAGTTTTCCTTCACCCTTCGAGAATTTAATCTTGAAAAAAATCTTTACTATCCAACAATTAAAATATTAACTTTATAATCCTTCTGAATAATAATATAATAAAATAATACAATAAAACGCTTTTAAAATTCAACGGAAAATCCACCTCGATATCTAATCGAAACCTTGTAATTTGTTCTTTACGTTTAATGGAACCAAAGTTTTCAATTCAATCCGATTTTTTTATCTCGTTTTACTACATCAATAAACGATCGTCTAGATTATATTAAGAACGCTAGGTTATTATTGATGACACATCGTACTAAAATAATCAGTTCATATCAATAATAAAAGATACTTAAAACTGCTATTATATGTTAATAACAAAGATGGTTGAGGTAAAAATTTAAAAAATTTATGAGTTTAAATCGAGTTAAAATGACAAAAACAGGTTTAAAATTGTTTAAAGTTATCTTGAAAAAAATTAAAATCGTTAAATAAATAAAAATTGTTTTAAAATCACTGAAGTTAACTTCTTAAAATGGAAAAATAGTAAAATGTTAAATAATTAGGTAATTTTGGGATAATTTTTTTGTTAGAGATCGATAGGAAATTTAATTTGCTTTAATTTGAGTACAAACATGACCTATCTAACTTAAATAGTTTAGAAGTTATTAAAATTTTTAATGTTAAAAAACAATTGATGATCGCCCATCTTGAAAATTTTTAAAATTAAGTAATTTTCTATGATTTTTGAGAATGTGTAAGAATTTTGATTTATTTTCAATGTTTTAATTTTCGATTTTTTAAAAATAAAAATTTTGAAAATGATTTCAGAAAAAAATTTCATAATAAATCGCGAGGAAATTAAATTTGCTTTAATATGAGTACAAACACGACCCATCTAGTTTAAATGCCTTCAAAGTTATTGAATTTTTTCATTTGACAAACAATTGAAGGTCGGCCATCTTGAAAATTTTTAAAATAACCGTAACATCCTTGTTTTTGAATGAAATATGGTCATGTTTGGTACCAAATTAAACGATTTTGAATGATATTTGAGAATATTTAGAAGTTTTGAGTTATTTTCAACTTTTAATTTTCGGTTAAAAAAGAAATAAAAATTTTAAAAATTACTTTAGAAAAAAATTTTCATAATAAATCGTTAGAAAATTATACTTGCTTTAATTTGAGTACAAACACGATCCATCTAGCTGAAATACATTCAAAGTTATTAACTTTAGAAACAATTGATAGTCGGCCATCTTGAAAATTTTTAAAATCGATGTAACTTTGTTGTTTTTAATCGAAATGTGGTCGTGTTTGGCATCAAATTAAAGGATTTTTTATGATCTTTGAGAACATTTAAGAATTTTGACTTATTTCAACTTTTTAATTTTTGAATAAATAAAATTTTAGAAGGAACCTTAGAAAAAAAAAAATCATAATAAATTGTTAGGAAATTTAATTTGCTTTCATTTCAGTACAAACACGACCCGTATAGCTTAAATACTTTAAGAGTTATTAAATTTTTTAATTTTAAAAATAATTGATGGTCGGCCATTTTGAAAATTTAAAAAATCGATTAAGCTTCGTTGTTTTTAATTAAAATATGGTCGTGTTTGGTATCAAATTAAAGGTTTTTGAACGATCTTTGAGAATATTTAAGAATTTGGACATAATTTTCAATTGTCCAAAAAAACAAAATTTTAAAAATAACTTTAGAATAAAACTTTCATTGGAAATCAACAGGAAATTAAATTTGCTTTGATTTGAGTGCAAACATAACCCCATCTAACTTAAATAGTTAAGAAGTTATTGAACTTTCTAACTTTAAAAAACAATTGATTGTCGGCCATCTTAAAAATTTTTAAAAATAAGTGATTTTTTATGATTTTTTGGAATATTTAAGAATTTTGAGTTATTTTTAATTTTTTGATTTTCGATTTTTCAACAATAAAAATTTTGAAAATTACTTTGGAAGAAAAAAATTATAATAAATCGTTAGGAAATTAAATTTTCTTTCATTTGAGTACAAATACGACCTATCTAGCTTAAATACTTTCAAAGTTATTGAATGTTTTCATTTGAAAAACAATTGATGGTCAGCCATCTTGAAAATTTTTTTAAATTAAATAATTTTTTATGATTTTTGAGAACATTTGAAAATTTTGAGTTATTTTCAATTTTTTGATTTTCGATTTTTCAACAATAAGAATTTTGAAAATTACTTTAGAAGAAATAATAAATCGTTAGAAAATTAAATTTTCTTTCATTTGAGTACAAATACGACCTATCTAGCTTAAATACTTTCTAAGTTATTAAATTTTTTAATTTGAAAAACAATTGATGGTCGGCCATCTTGAAAATTTTGAAAATCATTATAACCTTGTTATTTTTAATCCAATTATAGCCGTATTTGGTATCAAATTAAAGGACTTTGAATGATTGTTGAGAATATTTAAGAATTTTGACACAATTTTCAATTTTTCAAAAATAAAAATTTTAAAAATAACCTCAAAATAAAATTTTCAACTGGAGATCGATAGGAAATTAAATTTGCTTTAATTTGAGTATAAACACAACCCATCTAACTTAAAGAGATCCAAAGTTATTAATTTTTTTAATCCTAAACAAAATTGATGGTCGGCCATCTTGAAAAAAAATTCAAGATGCCGTAAGATAAAGTAACTGTTGTTTTTAATCGGAATATAGTCGTGTTTGGTATCAAATTAAAGGATTTTTAACGATTTTTCTAAATATTTAAGAATTTTAAAGGTTTCTTACTGTTTAAATTTTTAACTTTGTCAAAAAACTTCAAAAAAGGGAGAAAAATTGAACTCACAACTAAATCCTAATGTTTCAAGCGTCAATTTTAACTTTATAAAACCAATAAAGAATTTTTTACTTTGTCTTGATTTACAACAAAAGATTTTCTAAGTTAAATAGGAAATTAAAACTTGATAAACAACAAAAACTATAATTAGTAAATAAATAGACTTTTGTTTTGTACTTTTACCCGTTTTTATTTAAAATTGATGTAAATTATTTTTTGGAAAGGTGACTGATGGTGGCGAAAAGCCGAAACTAGTTGCAGATTAGAATTATTACGTAAATTTTATATTATACGACATTTTATAAACACGTGTATTGTTAATTGTCTTGACTTTCATTTTTAAACTTTTAAGGTATTTCGGAGTAAATTAAGATTAAAATTGATGTAAATTATTCTTTGGAAAGGTGCCTGATAATGGCGAAAAGTCGAAACTAGCTGCACATTAGATAATAAAAACCAGTAAAAGTACTAAATAAAAGTCTATTTATTTACTAATTATCGACTGGTAGAATGGATCGGATATTTGATTTTTACTCAAAAAACACTTACAAATAAAACTCATTTAAAACTCAACCAAAGTAAAATCTTTTAATTATCATTTACAAATTAAGAGACATACAACATTCATAATATCTATCGTCACCAGTAGTAAACCGAACTGAAAATTGTATATCTTTAAAATCAGTTTCACCAAAATAAAAATTTCTGTGTTTATCTAAAATAAACGAAGCGTCAAAAGTTTCACGTTTTCTCCTATTATTTGTCTCCTCAACATCATTCTTACGATATCTTGAATTCATTAAAGTTGCGTGTAACTTAACACGATCATATTGTTTTCTTATTATTCCTAAAAATAAAATTTAAACACCACTTTATAAAATTAAATACAGTGAAATTTCCCTTCGCGGACACCCCTCTTGAACGGACACTTCCCTTCGATGGATCGTTTCTGATGGAACCGTCTGGTTCTCATATAATTACTTCGCATTTCTCTTATGCGGACAGCCCTCTTGAACGGGCACTTTTACTGGGTCTCATTGGTGACCGCAAAAGGGAGATTTCACTGTATTTGTTTTTTTTTCAATTCTTTTAACCTTTCTTAGCAAAATGATCAACTAACTGATCGGCCATTTTTTGCAAACTGGAATTATATTTCGGAACATCTAATTTAACTTTTCCATATAAAACATCAACCGAAGTTGGATCGTCATTCATAATTTCAATACCTTCCATAATAATTTTAAGTTTCGGTGCATTTTTAAAAATAGGTCTAAAATAAAACATTTTTTTTTAAATTTAAATTCAAAACCAACCAAAAATATTTAAAAATATTTACTCTAAAACCTCATTTTTACATTCATTCATCACTTTAAGTGCATTTTCAATCTCGTAATCATCGAGTAAAACAAACGTAGCTATCGTCAAATGTAATTTTTCCGGTGATACAAAAATACTTTCTTCCACACCTCTTAACGGTGGTCCGCTTAATAATTTACTCTATTAAAATTAAATTTTATTCAAAAATAAACCTTTAAAAAATTAATTACAAAAAAAAATTACTTTAAAAGTTTCAAAATTCCTTTTTATTTGATCGGAAACTAACGGGACGGAAATAAAGTGCGTGACTTGGTGTTTATCCCTCATTTGTAACACAATCAAGTTAATTCTCAACCTAGCCGAGTAAACATCTCTTTCGGAAGAACCAGTTACGATAATATCACCGGTTTCATCCGGTTTTGGTATTTTTATCCGTGTCCCTGTATCCATTTCGATTTCTTTACGTCTAGAACCGCGAGCGCCAATAATCCCCGCATAAAAATACGGAGCAATATGAAATTGCGTTAAAAATTGTCCACTTCTAGTGACTTTTATCTCGACATCATCATCCAGTTCAGCGCAATTAATCATTTCCTCTACAAATACAAATACGTTTTATGGTACTATTTTTTTACTTTTATTATAAATATTATGATTGGAAGTCTCAAAACAAGATAATAAATGTCCTACCGTCGTTGTCTGTGTAAGGTGCGAGTTGTTTATCCGTCTTTTGAGTTACCTCGATGGGATAACGACGAAAATAATTGTTTCCGATACGAACCAAGTCCGGTTGATTAAATACTTTTGGATCTTTTGAATTTAAAATATCCATTTCGTTTAAAACTTAAGAAAAATAATCAAATGTCAGTTAAAGTTTAAGGTTATGTTGAATGTTTTGACGTTTTTATGTTGGGTGAAGTTAATCGTTGAACACATAGATGGCAGAGTGTTTAATAATGAAATTTTGGTTTTTCTTTTAATTATTTATTTATTAATGTTTGGTTCACTGAAAAAATACTTAATTTTTATTGTTATTAGTTAGATTTGATTAATATTTAAGAAGTAGTGACTTTAAAATTATTAATTATTTTACTCCTGGTTTTGTGAAGTTAGTCGTTTAAAACATAGATGGCAGGATATTTAATATTTAATATTAAATTTTATTTCTTATTTTAAATTTCTAATTATTATTTTTTAATTGATGTTAGGTTTACTTAAAAAATACTTTATTTTTATTATTTTTAGTCAGGTTTGATTAATATTTAAAAATAAATCACTTTTAAAATAATAATCCTTTCCTTTTAATTATTTGAAGTTAATTGTTTAAAACATAGATGGCAGAGTGCTTAAAATATAGTTTTAATTTCTCTTTTATTTAATTATTAAATTATTATTTATTAAGTAATGTTGAGTTTATTTAAAAAATATTTTATTTTTATTATTTTTAGTTAGGTTTGATTAATATCTAAAAAGAAGTCACTTTAAAATTAGAAATGTTCTTACTCCTTGTTATTTGAAGTTAATTATTTAAAACATAGATGGCACGATGTTTGATATTAAATTTGATTTCTTATTTAAAATTTTTAAATATTATTTATTAATTAGTATTGGGTTTACTCAAAAATATTTCATTTTTATTATTTTTGGTTAGATATGATTGATATTTAAAAAGTAATAACTTTGAAATTAATTATTTCCTGGTTTTGTGAAGTTAACTGTTTAAAAGATAGATGGCAGGATGTTTGACAACAAATTTTATTTCTTATTTTAAATTTTTTATTATTATTTATTAATTGATGTAAGGTTTACTTAAAAAATATTTCCTTTTTATTATTTTTAGTTAAGTTTGATTAATATTTAAAAAGAAATTACTTTAAAATTAATATTCCTTTCCTTCTAGTTCTTTAAAGTTAATTCTTTAACTCGTAGATGGCACGTCGTTGAATAATAAATTTTATTTCTTATTTTAAAATTTTAATTATTATTTATAACTTTACTTAAAAAATATTTTATTTTTAGTATTTTTAGTTGAGTTTAATTAATATTTAGAAAAAAATAACTTTTTAATTAATAACTTTTGTTACTCCACTCCCACTTCTATAAATACAAAGATGGCTGACTTGTTTTTGTTGTAAAAATGTAAAAATTTTTAGGTTAAGTTAGCATAAAAGTTTTTTAATTTCTTTCTGTTTGGAGATTTATTATTATTTAAAATGAAGGTTTAGTCTAAGATTTATCATTTTTTAAATTACATTAGGATATATCTTGTGCCAAAAAAGATATTTATTACTTCGAACGTGATTGTGATTACTCAGGAAGTTTATTATTTTGATCACGTGGTTTAAAAGATAAGCTCCGATCAGTTTACACAACTGGTTTATTGCTTAATTTCATCGTGTAATGTTACATAAAAACAAACCAAAAATTTTTTTTAACCTTCAGAATATTCAGAACAATAGCACTTATTGTTAATCAAGAATTCGTTTTATTTTATCTTTGACAAGTTATCTCAAGTTATGTATTTCGGGAAATACCCCTTCTACCTACAATTCAATGCATAACGCATAACGTTACAATTAGATAAGTATTCAGTGTGCGTTAAACATGGACTGCCGACAAATACTTTCTGAAATATTCTCTAATAAATCCCCTGAAACTATTGACAACATTATTAGGATTGTTGAAGAGAATAACAGCAATGAACCCTTCGATATTCAACTTGAGGCTATGATTAATTTACTTTCGTTTACTGGAAATCCCGATAAGGAAGAAAATGTTATTGAATATAATAACGAGGTGTTAAGGGAGGAAGATCTTCTTGACGAAGCTGCTGGTGTTGATTGGAATATGGCACAAAAAGTAAATAAAGGTAAATAATTTACATGTTTTATTAATTTAAAAAATTTGGGTTGGTTTACGATCTTTATTTGTAGGAAAGCAAAGTACTCCAATTTTAAAGAAATTAATTGATGTTTTACCTGATGCCGATCCTTCATATTTAGAAGAAAAAGTTAAGGAGTTAAGCTGTGACGAGGATTTACAAAATTTTGTAGCAAATGCTATCGAAAAGAAGGATTATCCAACTGTCGAAGAGTATATAAAGTAATAATTTCATATTTTTAAGTTGTTTTAGACATTTTAAATATTAATAAGGGCGTTTTTTAAGTTAATTTTAGCAATTTAAACATAAAATTTATCAATTTTATGTTATTTATTATGTTTTACATGTTGATTTTTCTATTTAAAGATATTAAACTTATTATGTCTAAGGGCCAGTTAATACTTTACCGACCGGTCGTCGATTATTCGACTTTTATTCCACAGTGCTTAGCGACCAGGGGTTGATTATTCGACAATCATATGATCTCGTCCAGTGTCTCGTATGATCTGTGGCTAAGCGGCTGGTGAGAAGGGCATAGGATTCTTGAACCGCTACCGGTCGGTAAAGTGTTAAAGGTTGATTCTCACTATACGTTCTGTTTTCTTTCCAAATGCGATCCATTCTGATTACATAAAATGTTTTTGGTTGTGAAACAAATATTGTTAACATATACACATTTTTCGTTCCATTTATATACCGTTTCCAATCAGTTACATACCATAGTGGTATGCTACGTTTTTCAAGAACAAATTTTAACACTTTCTGATATTTTTTAACAAATTTTAGATTATAAATGATTTTCAAATAGTAATTATCAATTACTAAAAAATGTCTGTGCCTATTTAGGTAGTTTAATTAAGTACATCAAGTGGAAAACGTCGATTTTTTTGCAAGTAAGCAAAGCACGTGATTTGGAAAAGGGTAAATTCAGTTTACTGAATGAGTAACATGCTTTACAAAGGCGCAAATTTAATTTTAAACATTACATACATCATAATAATATCACTCACTATTGTGTTGAAATGTCAACATCTCCAAAACATCTTTGTCCGCAAAAAATACGTAAGTAGTATGGAACATGGAAGAGAATGAATCAGAAATGGTATGGAAATGGAACGTAAAGTGTGTATACGTCCATTAATTTACTGCTAAGAATATTTTTATGGAAACGGAACATACACTGAGAATCAACCTTTATTCACCTTTGGGTAAATTAATCTAGCCGATAATTTCTATGGTTGTTATAATTTCGCGTAGTATGGTTGGCTACTTTTACTGTAACCATAGTAATCATATAAAGTAATTTATCCAACTGTGAATAACCAGCCCTAAATGACAAAATTTAAGGAATTGAGGTAATTTTTCTGGCTTTTAAAAGTTAAATGAGCCAATGCCAAGATGTTCTTTTAAAACGTCAAGTTGACATTATAAACGTCAGATTGATAATTCAAACGTCAAGTTGATATTTTAAACGTCAAATTTTTAATTCAAACAAGTCAAATCAAGTTGACGTTTTAAACGTCACTAATTTGACATTTCATTATAATTCTTGACATTTTAAATGTCAACCTAGATATTGTGTTTTTTTTCTTTGACAATTAGGTGTCAAATTTGATGTTTAACGGTAATTTTTTAACTGTTTAAGAGTTAAATTAGACAAGTTGATTCAGTCGAACCTTGATAAGTGAGAATTGGATATGTGAGAAAACTCTAGAAGTAAGAATCAAGAAAACACTTTGAGGGAGGATTTTTTACCTTGGTACCTCTATAAACGAGACCGCCTCGTCCTGCACCTCTATAAATGGGAATATTTTCCTGTTACATTAGGTTTGGAATTAAATGAAAGCAAATATAAATTAGTTGCTTTGTCAGTAGTAATCATTGAGGTAGGTGTCATAATGCCTAAACCAAAAATTAAGGTGTTTTCATTGAGCGATAAACTCAAAATTGTGAATGTGTTTGAGAATGGGATGTCCCGAAGCGAGGTATTAACTGAGTTTGATTTGCCGGAATCAAATTTTTATAAGATAATAAAAGATAAAGACTTCATGAAACTCCCAGCTCTCTAAAGGACACTGAAATGTTAAGAGGAGTGGAAGTGTTAAACAAACTCTCGATAAAAACACGTCCATATATGGACTGTTATTGGAAGAGAAAGCCAAAAACTTTGCTACAAAACTGGAAATGAAGAATTTTTCAGCTATGTATGTAGGAGCGTGGAGCAGGGTATTATCACTCTAACACTTGGGCCTCAGTAGGCCCCTTGTTTTAAACCCCAGGATGTTTGTTGGTGTTCATATAAGCAGTACCGCTTCCTCGCAGGCCCCCCGCAACTAATTGTAAGACGGCGCGAGCCACGCCTTGGCTCGAGTCTGTCTTAAGCCGCGTTTTCACGAGTCGATCAGAGTCGAGCGATCATTGAATCGTAAGCAAATTGAAATAAAATTGAAGGTGTAAACCAAGTTTCGGCGTAGTCACGCGACGAGCATTTCGATTCAATTGAAGTAGAAAGACAGTCTACTTTTGTTGAACGATCGTCGCCGAACGCACATCGAACGACCGCAATCGTACGTGTAAACAGCCAGAACGACAAGATTCGACTTGTACTGAGCACACTAGGCAGTAGACAACAGTACACAAAAACCCAAGTACCCAACCCAACACTTTGGAATTCTATACAAGGCAGAAAGAGAGGAATAGCTGTCACCAGTAGCTAAGAACCGCAGGACTACATGTAATTTCAGTCGGGGTGGTAGCGCCTTTCTCATCGACGTATTTTGTTTTTGAATGAATGGTGCAGTTTTCTGTAGCAGGTATTCGAAGTGTGTGTTTATCCATTCTCAGATGGTTTCGGTAATCCTCTGGATTTTCTGCTAGTAATTCTTCTAAGAGAAGACTAGAAGCCCCAAGGGTAGGGTTGCCAGATCTCCAGCATTACGCCGGAGTCTGCGGCATTTAATGTTCATCTCAGGCCTCCGGCAGGCATTTGAACATTTCCGGCAAAATGAAATTCAATGAAATTTATAAAATAAATAAATAAAAAAGTCTATATTTTTGTTAAAATAAATGTTTACTATACACATGACATTTTTTTTGTAAAAAATAAAATGTTCCCCCCCCCCAATCTCCGGTATTTGACCCCCAATCTCCGGCATTCAGGCCGAGTGCATCTGGCAACCCTACCCAAGGGCATCACGTCTCAAAATTCACGGTCGTGTCCACCAACGTCGTTTATTTTTCTTTTTTCTTATATCTCGTTTTTCAATACAGTACAAATTATTTGTACTCCCACACTAACTATCTCATTTGACGCCATTTTCATTTTTTATATTGCTTCAACTTTAGTTGCATGGTGTAAACGTTTGCTGTCTTTCGATCTGATTGAACAACTCAGATTGCTCGACTCCGATCGACTCGTGAAAACGCGGCTTTATCCGCGAGGTGCTGTTTAGCGAACGCAAGCGCGCATCTGGGTATACAAACGTACTACACACAAGGGTGATACACAACCAGAGCTGCTCAACTGGTTGCGGGACCGACGGCTTAACGACCCCTCCGAAGGTCGGTGGAGCGATTAGATGTTAGAATGCCCGGTGCTCGAACCCGGGGCATTAAGCGTACTATCTCGAGAGTTGGACGCTGAGCCATCGACTCCGCAATAACTTTTCAGCTAGTAATAGCTAGTTAGAGGTTGGATTAGTGATAACCTGTATAAGGGAGAGTAGTTGCATCTGAACCTTTATAAGTGAGGGACTGGCTAAGCGACAAAACTTTATAACAAAAAAAAAAAATCCCGGCCCCTTGTATTCTCACCTATCCAGGTTTGACCGTATTACTTTTGATATTTTAGAGATTAATTTCTGTATTTGAAGATAATTTTCTACAATATATATATATCAAATTTGGTTTTTTTTAACTTATTTTTAATGTTTAAGCCTCCGGTGGGCGCGTATGCGACAGTTAGCCGCATATTTTTCCCAAAATATTACTAAGTTAACCGTGAAAAGTTTGATTTTAAGAATAATTCTTAATGTTTCAAACGTCAACTTTGACGTTACGATGTTATTATTGACGTTTAGATGTCACATTTGTTATGTGATGGTAATTTTAAACAATTTCAACGTCAAATTAGGCAATTTGACGTTACTTATAAAGTTTTAGAGGTTAATTTTTGTCTTTGACAGATAATTTTTAACATTTGAAATATCAAATTTGTCATTTTGAAGTTATTTTTGATGTTTAAATGTTCAAATTTAATTGATTGAAGTTATTTCTGAGGATTTTTAAAGTCAATTTTGACAGTTCATGACAATTCTTAACATTTTAAACGTCAATTTTGACATTACGAACTTATATTTAACATTTAAATGTCAAATTTCATATTTAATGGTAATTTTTTACATTTGAAGATAATTTTCAACATTGCAGATATCAAATTTGACATTTCAAAGTTCCTTTTAATGCATAAATGTGAAATTTTAAAGGATTGACGTTATTTCCAAGGATTTTAAAAGTAAATTTGACATTTAACGATAATTCTTAACGTTTCAAACGTCAACTTTGACGTTATGATGCTACTGTTGACATTTAAACGTCAAATTAGGCAATTTGACATTTCTTTTGGCGTTTTAGAGGTTAATTTTTATCCTTGATAGATAATTTTTAACATTTCAAATATTAAATTTAGCATTTTAAAGTTATTTTTGATGTCTTAGGCGCCACATTTGATTTTAATGAGAATCAATTAACAATTAATGAACAATTTTATTAATTCAATCGGTTCAATTGCTGCTAATTCGATATGTTTAAAGAGATGGCAGCATTTTCTAATGTGTCACTGTCATTTTTAATAAATTTAATCCTGCCATCTATTAGAATATTTAAAATTAACACAAATTTTAATTTTATATATTTATTTTTGACTTTTATTTAATTTTAAAATCAATTAAAATCTTATTTATCTCAAATTTTTCTGATTATTAAAAATCTTTCTGTATTAAACAATTTTATACAAAAAAATTATTTTTTAACAGGAGAAATGAAGAAAAAACCGAACGTCAAACTTATACAATAAGATTCCATCTGTACGAATTTTTAAAAGAATTTCCAGATCCTTTCGCATATTTTGAATCCGAAAACAGACAACACTCACTCTCGAGAAATAACAATAAAGAAAATAAAGACGAAGCTACTTGGAATCAAGAGAAAGACTTCGCCTTAACCTTTCTTTACAACCATTTTTTTAAATTACGCAAACACGACATCAACAAAGTATTTACGGCCTATAAGTACGATTTAGTAAAAACGGCGAATAAATTACGAAAGTTTCGTCAAGCTTTTAAAGAAGCTCGTCCTTTACTCTTTCACGAAGAAGATATAAAAACGAATATGCTTCTTCTTAAAGAAATAGCGTTTATAAAAAACGTCGATGAGATACAACGAGTGATAACCGTCCAAAAAGAAAATATAGAAAA
Organism: Digitonthophagus gazella; assembly: GCA_036711955.1. Lineage (NCBI taxonomy): Eukaryota > Metazoa > Arthropoda > Insecta > Coleoptera > Scarabaeidae > Digitonthophagus > Digitonthophagus gazella. The sequence goes on from JASCIT010000007.1 coordinate 13,312,828, forward strand.
AGCTCGAAAGTTGGGTCAATTACAAACCTGTACTATTTGTTATTTTAACGAATTAGTTCCCGAAGAATGTTATATTTGTAGTAATGAGTGTATTTTTTGTCGGGATTGTATCCGACAAGGCATTCAATTAGCCATAGCTGAAGAAAAATTAGAAATGGGTTGTTTATCAAACTGCGGAGGTGATTACAGTTTAACCACTTTACAAATGGTGCTCGATCGGAAGACTTTTCAACGTTTTTGGCAGAAAAAACAATTACATGAAGTTGAAAAAGCTCAAATTGATGGACTTGAATTTTGTTGTCTTTGTTACAAGTTTGCTTACATTCCGAATCCTAATGATAAGATATTTGATTGCGAAGCTTGTAATAGACAGTCTTGTAGACTTTGTAAACACGAATCTCATATACCTTTGAGATGTAACGAGATTGAGTACGATGAAGACGTTAAAATGAGGACTTACATTGAAAATAAAATGACGGATGCTCTTGTGAGGAAATGTTATCAATGCGGGAAGCAGTATATTAAGAGTACCGGTTGTAATAAGATTCAATGTAGCTGTGGGGCGAAAATGTGTTACCTCTGTAATACGGCTATTAATGATTATACTCATTTTAGTGATCAAAAGTAAGTAAAAAAGAAATTTTTTTCTAAATTGACATTTATTAAGAAAAAAAATTTTTTAATTTTTTGATAATAATTGGAATAAATTTGACTTTTATTATCAAAAAAAGAATCTTTAAGTTTTAATTTAACATAAAAATCATTTCTTAATCTTTATAAATAAAGTCTGGGTGATTTTTTAAAGTTGATTAATTTTTAAAAAAGTTAGGTTAGTTAAGTGTCAAAAATTTTTATCAAGTTTAAAAATTTTTTTTAATTTTTTTGGTAATAATTAGAACAAATTTGACTTTTTTAGTTCAAAATAAAATGTTTTATCTTTCATTTAAACCAAAAATTATTTTTTAATCTTTATAGATAAAGTCTGGGTGATTTTTTAAAGTTGATGAAATTTTTTAAAAAAGTTAGGTTAATAAACTAAAAGAAATTTATCAAATTTAAAATTTTTTTTTTCATTTTTTTTTTGGTAATAATTAGAACAAATTTGACGTTTTTAATTCAAAATAGAATCTTTTAAGTTCAATTTAATCCAAAAATCATTTCTTAAGTCTTATAAATAAAGCCGTTATGATTTTTTAAAATTGGCCAAAAAATTGAGGTTAAATTCCTATCCAGTTTTAAGTTTTGAATGTCCAGAAAGTAAAATTTAACACTTTTGGTTGATCGGAAGATCTAATTTATCAATTTTAGTTCTTCGAAAAGTAAAATTTTAGAGTTTTAACTCTTAGAAGAGTAATATTTACCATTTTTAGATCTTTAGAAAGTCAAATCAAACATTTTTAGATCTCTAGAAAGATAATATTAACATTTTTATATCTTCTGAGACACAATATCAACATTTTTAAACCTTCCGAGATACAGTTTTAAGTTTTGAATGTCCGGAAAGTAAAATTTAACATTTTTGAGTGATCGGAAGATCTAATCTCTCAATTTTAGTTCTTCGGAATGTAAAATTTTAGAGTTTTAACTCTCACAAGAGTTATATTTACCATTTTTAGATTTTTCAAAAGTCAAATCATACATTTTTAGATCTTTTGAAAGTCACATCATACATTTTTAGATCTCTAAAAAGATAATCTTAACATTTTTAAACCCTCCAAGACACAATCTTAATATTTTTAAACCTTCCGAAACACAATCTTAACATTTTTAAACCTTTCGAGACACAGTTTTAAATTTTGAATGTCCGGAAAGTAAAATTTGACATTTTTGGTTAATCGGAAGATCTAATTTATCAATTTTAGTTCTTCGGAATGTAAAGTTTTAGAGTTTTAATTCTTAGAAGGGTAATATTTATCATTTTTAGATCTTTTAAAAGTCACATCATACATTTTTAGATCTCTAAAAAGATAATCTTAACATTTTTAAACCCTCCGAGACACAATCTTAACAGTTTTAAACCTTCTGAGACACAATCTCAACATTTTTAAACCTTTCGAGACACAGTTTTAAATTTTGAATGTCAGGAAAGTAAAATTTAACATTTTTGGTTGATCGGAAGATCTAATTTATCAATTTTAATTCTTCGGAAAGTAAAATTTTAGAGTTTTAACTCTTAGAAGAGTAATATTTATCATTTTTAGATCTTTTGAAAGTCACATCATACATTTTTAGATCTCTAAAAAGATAATCTTAACATTTTTAAACCCTCCAAGACACAATCTTAACATTTTTAAACCTTCCGAAACACAATCTTAACATTTTCAAACCTTCCAAGATACAGTTTTAAGTTTTGAATGTCCGGAAAGTAAAATTTAACATTTTTGATTGATCGGAAGATCTAATCTCTCAATTTTAGTTCTTCGGAATGTAAAATTTTAGAGTTTTAACTCTCACAAGAGTTATATTTACCATTTTTAGATTTTTCAAAACTCAAATCATACATTTTTAGATCTTTTGAAAGTCACATCATACATTTTTAGATCTCTAAAAAGATAATCTTAACATTTTTAAACCCTCCAAGACACAATCTTAACATTTTTAAACCTTCCGAAACACAATCTTAACATTTTTAAACCTTTCGAGACACAGTTTTAAATTTTGAATGTCCGGAAAGTAAAATTTGACATTTTTGGTTAATCGGAAGATCTAATTTATCAATTTTAGTTCTTCGGAATGTAAAGTTTTAGAGTTTTAATTCTTAGAAGGGTAATATTTATCATTTTTAGATCTTTTAAAAGTCACATCATACATTTTTAGATCTCTAAAAAGATAATCTTAACATTTTTAAACCCTCCGAGACACAATCTTAACAGTTTTAAACCTTCTGAGACACAATCTCAACATTTTTAAACCTTTCGAGACACAGTTTTAAATTTTGAATGTCAGGAAAGTAAAATTTAACATTTTTGGTTGATCGGAAGATCTAATTTATCAATTTTAATTCTTCGGAAAGTAAAATTTTAGAGTTTTAACTCTTAGAAGAGTAATATTTATCATTTTTAGATCTTTTGAAAGTCACATCATACATTTTTAGATCTCTAAAAAGATAATCTTAACATTTTTAAACCCTCCAAGACACAATCTTAACATTTTTAAACCTTCCGAAACACAATCTTAACATTTTCAAACCTTCCAAGATACAGTTTTAAGTTTTGAATGTCCGGAAAGTAAAATTTAACATTTTTGATTGATCGGAAGATCTAATCTCTCAATTTTAGTTCTTCGGAATGTAAAATTTTAGAGTTTTAACTCTCACAAGAGTTATATTTACCATTTTTAGATTTTTCAAAACTCAAATCATACATTTTTAGATCTTTTGAAAGTCACATCATACATTTTTAGATCTCTAAAAAGATAATATTAACATTTTTAAACCTTCCGAGACACAATCTTAACATTTTTAAACCTTCCGAGATACAGTGTAAAGTTTTGAATGTCCGGAAAGTAAAATTTAGCATTTTTGGTTGATCGGAAGATCTAATTTATCAATTTTAATTCTTCGGAAAGTAAAATTTTAGAGTTTTAACTCTTAGAAGAGTAATATTTATCATTTTTAGATCTTTTGAAAGTCACATCATACATTTTTAGATCTCTAAAAAGATAATCTTAACATTTTTAAACCCTCCAAGACACAATCTTAACATTTTTAAACCTTCCGAAACACAATCTTAACATTTTCAAACCTTCCAAGATACAGTTTTAAGTTTTGAATGTCCGGAAAGTAAAATTTAACATTTTTGATTGATCGGAAGATCTAATCTCTCAATTTTAGTTCTTCGGAATGTAAAATTTTAGAGTTTTAACTCTCACAAGAGTTATATTTACCATTTTTAGATTTTTCAAAACTCAAATCATACATTTTTAGATCTTTTGAAAGTCACATCATACATTTTTAGATCTCTAAAAAGATAATCTTAACATTTTTAAACCCTCCAAGACACAATCTTAACATTTTTAAACCTTCCGAAACACAATCTTAACATTTTTAAACCTTTCGAGACACAGTTTTAAATTTTGAATGTCCGGAAAGTAAAATTTGACATTTTTGGTTAATCGGAAGATCTAATTTATCAATTTTAGTTCTTCAGAATGTAAAGTTTTAGAGTTTTAATTCTTAGAAGGGTAATATTTATCATTTTTAGATCTTTTAAAAGTCACATCATACATTTTTAGATCTCTAAAAAGATAATATTAACATTTTTAAACCCTCCGAGACACAATCTTAACATTTTTAAACCTACCGAGACACAATTTTAAGTTTTGAATGTCTGGAGAGTAAAATTTAACATTTTTGGTTGATCTAATCGGAAGATCTAATCTCTCAATTTTAGTTCTTCGGAAAGTAAAATTTTAGAGTATTAACTCTTAGAAGAGTAATATTTATCATTTTTAGATCTTTTAAAAGTCAAATTATACATTTTTAGATCTCTAAAAAGATAATATTAACATTTTTAAACCTTCCGAGACACAATCTTAACATTTTTAAACCTTCCGAGATACAGTGTAAAGTTTTGAATGTCCGGAAAGTAAAATTTAGCATTTTTGGTTGATCGGAAGATCTAATTTATCAATTTTAATTCTTCGGAAAGTAAAATTTTAGAGTTTTAACTCTTAGAAGAGTAATATTTATCATTTTTAGATCTTTTGAAAGTCACATCATACATTTTTAGATCTCTAAAAAGATAATCTTAACATTTTTAAACCCTCCAAGACACAATCTTAACATTTTTAAACCTTCCGAAACACAATCTTAACATTTTCAAACCTTCCAAGATACAGTTTTAAGTTTTGAATGTCCGGAAAGTAAAATTTAACATTTTTGATTGATCGGAAGATCTAATCTCTCAATTTTAGTTCTTCGGAATGTAAAATTTTAGAGTTTTAACTCTCACAAGAGTTATATTTACCATTTTTAGATTTTTCAAAACTCAAATCATACATTTTTAGATCTTTTGAAAGTCACATCATACATTTTTAGATCTCTAAAAAGATAATCTTAACATTTTTAAACCCTCCAAGACACAATCTTAACATTTTTAAACCTTCCGAAACACAATCTTAACATTTTTAAACCTTTCGAGACACAGTTTTAAATTTTGAATGTCCGGAAAGTAAAATTTGACATTTTTGGTTAATCGGAAGATCTAATTTATCAATTTTAGTTCTTCAGAATGTAAAGTTTTAGAGTTTTAATTCTTAGAAGGGTAATATTTATCATTTTTAGATCTTTTAAAAGTCACATCATACATTTTTAGATCTCTAAAAAGATAATATTAACATTTTTAAACCCTCCGAGACACAATCTTAACATTTTTAAACCTACCGAGACACAATTTTAAGTTTTGAATGTCTGGAGAGTAAAATTTAACATTTTTGGTTGATCTAATCGGAAGATCTAATCTCTCAATTTTAGTTCTTCGGAAAGTAAAATTTTAGAGTATTAACTCTTAGAAGAGTAATATTTATCATTTTTAGATCTTTTAAAAGTCAAATTATACATTTTTAGATCTCTAAAAAGATAATATTAACATTTTTAAACCTTCCGAGACACAATCTTAACATTTTTAAACCTTCCGAGATACAGTGTAAAGTTTTGAATGTCCGGAAAGTAAAATTTAGCATTTTTGGTTGATCGGAAGATCTAATTTATCAATTTTAATTCTTCGGAAAGTAAAATTTTAGAGTTTTAACTCTTAGAAGAGTAATATTTATCATTTTTAGATCTTTTGAAAGTCAAATCATACATTTTTAGATCTCTAAAAAGATAATATTAAGATTTTTAAACCTTCCGAGACACAATCTTAATATTTTTAAACCTTCCGATACACAGTTTTAAGTTTTGAATGTCCGGAAAGTAAAATTTAACATTTTTGATTGATCGGAAGATCTAATTTATCAATTTTAGTTCTTTGGAAAGTAAAATTTTAGAGTATTAACTCTTAGAAGAGTAATATTCATCATTTTTGGATCTTTCGAAAGCCAAATTATACATTTTTAGATCTCTAAAAAGATAATATTAACATTTTTAAACCCTCCGAGACACAATCTTAACATTTTTAAACCTACCGAGACACAATTTTAAGTTTTGAATGTCTGGAGAGTAAAATTTAACATTTTTGGTTGATCGGAAGATCTAATCTCTCAATTTTAGTCCTTCGGAAAGTAAAATTTTAGAGTATTAACTCTTAGAAGAGTAATATTTATCATTTTTAGATCTTTTAAAAGTCAAATTATACATTTTTAGATCTCTAAAAAAATAATATTAACATTTTTAAACCTTCCGAGACACAATCTTAACATTTTTAAACCTTCTGAGATACAGTGTAAAGTTTTGAATGTCCGGAAAGTAAAATTTAGCATTTTTGGTTGATCGGAAGATCTAATTTATCAGTTTTAGTTCTTCGGAATGTAAAATTTTAAAGTTTTAATTCTTAGAAGAGTAATATTTAACATTTTTACATCTTTCAAAAGTCAAATCATACATTTTTAGATCTCTAAAAAGATAATATTAACATTTTTAAATCATCCGAGACACAATCTTAACATTTTTAAACCTTCCGAGACACAGTTTTAAGTTTTGAATGTCAGGAAAGTAAAATTTAACATTTTTGGTTGATCGGAAGATCTAATTTATCAATTTTAGTTCTTCGGAATGTAAAATTTTAGAGTTTAACTCTCACAAGAGTTATATTTACCATTTTTAGATTTTTCAAAAGTCAAATCATACATTTTTAGATCTTTTGAAAGTCACATCATACATTTTTAGATCTCTAAAAAGATAATCTTAACATTTTTAAACCCTCCGAGACACAATCCTAACATTTTTAAACCTTCCAAGACATAATCTTAACATTTTTAAACCTTTCGAGACACAGTTTTAAATTTTGAATGTCTGGAAAGTAAAATTTAACATTTTTGGTTGATCGGAAGATCTAATTTATCAATTTTAGTTCTTCGGAAAGTAAAATTTTAGAGTTTTAATTCTTAGAAGAGTAATATTTATCATTTTTAGATCTTTTGAAAGTCAAATTATACATTTTAAAATCTTTAAAAAGATAATCTTAACATTTTTAAACCATCCGAGACATAATCTTAACATTTTTAAACCTTCCGAGATACAGTTTTAAATTTTGAATGTTCAGAAAGTAAAATTTAACATCTTTGGTATATCCTTTTAGAAGTAAAGTTTATAGATTTCTCATTTATAGAGTAATAATTATATCTAATAAATTAAATTTTAGGTGTCCTTTATTTACGGATGACAACGTTTTACATTTGGAAAACGTGAAAGAAGGTGCTAGAAAAGCCAAAATCGAATTAGGAGTTGATAAAAATCCGGATAAGTTAAAGTTCGATCCTGCTAAAGACATCTGATGTGGTTTATCTTATCTATTCTTCCTAAAAGTATATTATTAGTATAAGATTTCGATAGAAGAATAAAGACTTGATTTATTAATATTTTTGTATTACGTTATTATAAAATAAAGGAAATTTAAATATACGTTTATACTTAAAAATAAATTTATTTTTATTACACCATTTTTTTTTAAATTTTACATTAAAACTTTACGTTACATTAAGATTTAATTGTAATATTTTTTCATCAATATTGATTATTGATTAAAACGTTATATTACCTTTAAAAATATATTTACAGTTAGTATTGCACATATTTGGCCAAAATATTCTTTATTAATTGAAATATATGTGCACAAATAATTATAAAATATTATTATACAAGGTGTTTCAAAGTACTATAAATAGATTTAATTATTAAAAATAGAAGTGTTGTTAAAAAAACTTCTAAATTTGCTTTAAAGGTTATGGTTTAGATTGACATTTACTAAATGCCACTTTTTCAATATTTTTTTCTTTAATAATTTTAATAGTTTATTAAAATTAGAATTTGATTTTAAGTACTACAAATTTAATTTTTGTGATTTTTAAGTTTTTATTAATAAAGTAAATAAAATAAACGTTCATTATTAAAATAGATACAAATTTATTCTTAAAAGCGACATCTATTCATGATATAAGATACTATTAATGTTAGACATTAAAACTTTTTTAAAGTAATTTAAAAGTATTTAAATAATTTTAAGTACTACGAGTCTAGTTTTCAATTTAATTCTTAAGTTTTTATTAAAAAAAATAAAATAAATAATTTATTAAAATTAAAAAGAAAAATGTTTTTGAAAGTAACATCTATTAATGACATAAGATACTATTTATAACTGACATTTTAGGGTTTATAAACTGACATTTAAAGCAATTTTAATAAAAAATAATGAACAATGTTTAAAAATATTTCTTATAAAATCTTATTTAATTCAAAGAAGTCTTTCTAACAACATATATGAATATTTAGGACTCACCATTGATTATAAGTTGGGTTGAAACACTTTGTATATTAACCTACAAAAAACATAACCTTAAAATTTATAAATTGTACATTTTATATTAAATTCGCTAAAGTTTTTTTAGTTTTTTAGGTATATTTACAGTCTTTTAGTGGTAACGTCTTTACCGTTGGCTCAAAAATTTGTTGACTAGAATAAACATTGACTAGAATCTTAACAATTACATTTTATATGTACATATTCTTTTAAAATCCTAATATGGCAAGTGATTTTGAATTCACGGCTTTTTTTCTTCTTTTTTCTTATCACTAATATTGTAAAAATAATCATCGTAATGAACTAAAGTGATCCGATACTATTACAAATATTTTTATACATCGGTTTAAACGTTAAAAGTTCATCCATAACGGTTTCAGTTAAATAACGTTTAACATCAGCAGGTATCATAAGTTTATCAATACAAGTAAGTTTATCAACACAATTTTTACCTTTTAACCTTTTAATTATAACTGCTCGACATCGATCTTGTAAATTAACAAATTCTCTTTTCATTAAAGATAAAGTCATCGCTGTTCTTGCAGCGGATGAGCAAATAACCGGATACAAAGGTTCTTGTATTTCGTTTAAACCGTTAAAAGCTACTCCGAGGCACTCACCATCTTTGTAATAAGTTAAAGTACCTGCGATTCCATCAAAAAGGATTCCAATCCGAGTCGATTTATTCTCTTGAAATGGTTTTGTGTACGAATAAGTTTTTCCTGAATGCCATAAAAGACCTTTGTGAGATAAAGCCCAGCTTTCGTCGTCTCGTCCGAAGAGATTCGTAAAAGAATTCGCGTGTAATCGAGCTTTTTTCGTTCCGATTCCAAACATCATGCTCGTTCCGAAGATTCTTTGGGAGATTTTTAACTCCCAAAAGTATCTGCCGTTGTTTAAGATTCTCGTGCCGCGTACTCCGGCCGTTCCAACGCTCCAATTTGTATGGAAATGAGCGGTGTGATAAGTTCGACCGAAAAATGTAACGTCTGGACTTTTTCCCCAACGATCCCACATCCATTGGTCGTCGCAACCGTTTTGTAAAGGTAGTTTTTGTTCGTTTTTTGTGGTTTCCATTTTTTAAAAGTGGGTTAATTTGATGGGTCTTTTTGTTGTTTAACATTTTTAAACCTTAAATTAAAAAAAACCTACAATTACAATTTTTTAAATAATTCAAAAACTATTTGAGATATTGAAATGATTTAAAAAATATTTGATTTGGAATAAAATTATCTTTAAAAAAGATAATAATGATTTTTTACCTAAAATTTATGGTTTTTGCTCTAAATTGATTCAAAGTTGATTTTTGTTAAAACCTAACCTATAAAAATATGGACATAGAAATTTTTAATTTTTTCAAAAACTATTTAAGAAATAAAAATAAACCAAAGTAATTTTTATTTAAAATTAAATTTTTTATTAAAAAGATTATAAAAAGTTTTTTGATAAAGTTGTTAATTTTTGAATAAATTGAGTTCAAAGTTAACCTTAAATTTTAGATGGAAATCGATTTAGACTCTTCAATACAAATTTTTAAAAATTTTATAAAACCATTAGAGATATTGAAATGATTTAAAATTCATTTTATTTAGAATTAAATTATCTTTAAAAAAGATAATAAAGATTTTTTTGTTAAAATTGATAATTTTTGAGTTAAATTGATTTAAAGTTGGTTTTTTATAAAACCTAACCTAGAAAAACATGGACATAAAAATTTTTAATTTTTTCAAAAACTATTTAAGATATAAAAATAAACCGAAGTAATTTTTATTTAAAATTAAATTCTTTATTAAAAAGATTATAAAAAGTTTTTTGATAAAGTTGATAATTTTTGAATAAATTGACTTCAAAGTTAACCTTAAATTTTAGATGGAAATCGATTTAGACTCTTCAATACAAATTTTTAAAAATTTAAAAAACCATTAGAGATATTGAAATGATTTAAAATTCATTTTATTTAGAATTAAATTATCTTTAAAAAAGATAATAAAGATTTTTTTGTTAAAATTGATGATTTATGAGTTAAATTGATTTAAAGTTGGTTTTTTATAAAACCTAACCTAGAAAAACATGGACATAAAAATTTTTAATTTTTTCAAAAACTATTTAAGATATAAAAATAAACCAAAGTAATTTTAATTTAAAATTAAATTCCTTATTAAAAAGATTATAAAAAGTTTTTTGATAAAGTTGATAATTTTTGAATAAATTGACTTCAAAGTTAACCTTAAATTTTATATGGAATCGATTTAGTCTCTTCAATACAAATTTTTAAAAATTTCAGAAACCATTAGAGATATTGAAATGATTTAAAATGGATTTTATTTAGAATTAAATTATCTTTAAAAAAGATCATAATGATTTTTTTCTTAAAACTTATGGTTTTTGCTCAAATTTAATTCAAAGTTGGTTTTTAATAAAACCTAACCTAAAAAAACATGGACAGAATTTTTAAATTTTTTCAAAAACTATTTAAGATAGAAAAATAAATCAAAGTAATTTTAATTTAAAATTAAATTCTTTATTAAAAAGATTATAAAAAGTTTTTTTATAAAATTGATAATTTTTAAATAAATTAAGTTCAAAGTTAACCTTAAATTTTAGATGGAAATCGATTTAGACGCCCCAACACAAATTTTTAAAAATTTCAAAAACTATGTAAGATATTAACATGAATTAACATGGATTTTATTTAGAATTAAATTATCTTTAAAGAAGATAATAATGATTTTTTTCTTAAAATTTATAGTTTTTGTTCAAAATTGATTCAAAGTTGGTTTTTTATAAAACCTAACCTACAAAAATATGGACATAGAAATTTTTAATTTTTTCAAAAATTATTTAAGATATAAAAATAAACCAAAGTAATTTTAATTTAAAATTAAATTCTTTATTAAAAAGATTATAAAAAGTTTTTTGATAAAGTTGATTATTTTTGAATACATTGAGTTCAAAGTTAATCTTAAATTTTAGATGGCAATCGATTTAGACGCGTCAACACAATTAAAAAAAAAATTTAAAAACTATTTAAGATATTGAAATAATTTAAAATGGATTTTATTTAGAATAAAATTATCTTTAAAAAAGATAATAATGATTTTTTTCTTAAAATTCGTGGTTTTTGTTCAAATTTAATTCAAAGTTGATTTTTGATAAAACATAACCTAGAAAAATATGAACATAGAAATTTTTAATTTTTTCAAAAACTATTTAAGATAAAAAAATAATCCAAAGTAATTTTAAATTAAAATTAAATTTTTTATTAAAAAGGTTATAAAAAGTTTTTTGATAAAGTTGATAATTTTTGAATAAATTGAGTTCAAAGTTAACCTTAAATTTTAGATGGCAATCGATTTAGACGTTTGAATACAAATTTTTAAAAATATCAAAAACTATTTGAGATATTGAAATGATTTAAAATGGATTTTATTTAGAATTAAATTATCTTTAAAAAAGGTAATAATGATTTTTTTCTTAAAATTGATGATTTTTGTTCAAAATTGATTCAAAGTTGGTTTTTCATAAAACTTAACCTACAAAAATATGGAGATAGAATTTTTTAATTTTTTCAAAAATTATTTAAGATATAAAAATAAACCAAAGTAATTTTAATTTAAAATTAAATTCCTTATTAAAAAGATTATATATTTTTTCTATAAAGTAGATAATTTTTGAATGAATTAACTTCAACGTTAGCTCTAAATTTTCGATAAAAATGCTTTTATTATTAGACGCTTCAATACAAATATTTGGAAATTTCAAAAACTACCAATAAACAATTTTATTTTAGGACAAAAACTGACTCATTTAAGCGATCAATAAAAACTTGATTATCCTAAATTATCTATCACAGTTTTTATCTAAAGGATAAACAATGATAATAAAGATAAACTTTAATTGATTTTATTTCATAATATATAATCTAAACAACATTTTAAGAATACCATTTAAAAAATATTACATAAAAAAAAATTACCCTCTCGAACCAAAATGGTGGCAGTTTCGGTAAATAAACTTCAACCCTAAATCAATTTTAATCCAACCATCCCTTTTCAAAAATAAATTTACCTGTTTTCATCGTTTTCTTTCCACTTTCCATTTTCTTCCTTCATTTTTCTTTAAGTTTTCTTCCACCGATTTTTTTTATAGGAACAATCAATCACTGTGTGAGTCAAAAAATGGACTGAAATGTTATTTGTTCGGTGTCTGTCGGCAGGATACGTTGGCGCAAGTCCGGGATTCCTGCTAGCGACCGGTGCCCCCCTCTTATTCTTGGCCAACCCCTGCATAACTATACCCGGGTGACTTACCCCTGGATAAAGAGGGTGGAATCTGTTTGGAGTTGCGTGTGTGTGTACGAGGGGGTGGATCGTCGGGGTTCAACGGCCTTTTAATTAAATCGAGGCGTATGTTTCGTCCTTCGGTGTCTTCTACGGTTTATAAATCTAGATTAGAGTTTAAGTTTTATCTCAATTTAATACTAATTATCTTGTACAGATCAAAAAATATAAGAAAAAATTAATATTCATGACTAAAAAAATTAAGTAAATTTAAAAAATCACTATTAGTTTATTTATGAAAATTAAAAAAAGATTTTTTAACCAAAAGGTAGATTGAAATGTCTTCTTTAAATTTTGTATAAAAATCTACATGTTAGATGATAAAAATTTTGAGTTAGAATTTTTTTTCTAAACCTCTACAAAATTTGACATTTATAACCTAAAAAAATTGGAGTAAATTTAAAAAATCGTTTTGAATTTATTTATAAAAATTAAAGAAAATTTTTTTAACCAAAAGATAGATTGAAATGTCTTGTTTAAAATAATACATAAACGTCCACATGTTAAATAATAAAAATTTTGAATTGGAATTTTTTTCTGAACCTCTACAAAATTTGACATTTCTAACCTTAAAAAAAATGGAGTAAATTTAAAAAATCGCTGTCGGTTTATTTATAAAAATTAAAAAAAGATTTTTTAACCAAAAGATAGATTGAAAATTAATATAATAAAGTTGCAAATAAACTTTGTAAATGATAGTTTTAAATTCATAGCTTTAACGTTTAAAAATCAAAATTTTCCTTTGAAATGTCAATTTTGACGTTTAAAAGTCACTTTTCATCTTTAAGGTGTTACTTATGACGTTTAAACGTCACTTTTTGTACTTTAAAGTGTCACTTTTGACGTTTAAACGTCAGTTTTCACTTTAAAAAAGTCACTTTTGACGTTTAAAGATCAAAATACTCTTTCGAACTGTCAATCTTGACGTTTAAATGTCACATTTCATCTCTAATGTGTCATTTTTGATATTTGCTGATCAAAATTCTCTTTGAAAATGTCAATTTTGACGTTTAAAAGTCTAAATGCATCTTTAAAATGCCACTTTTGACGTTTAAACGTCACTCTTCATCTGTAATGTGTTATTTTTGAGATTTACAGATAAAATTCTATTTCAAAATGTCATTTTTGACGTTTAAAGATCAAAATTCTCTTTGGAACAGTCAATCTTGACGTTTAAACGAAAGTTTTCATTCTTGATGTGTCATTTTTGACATTTATAGATTAAGATCCTCTTTCAAAATGTCATTTTTGACGTTTAAACGTCTCAATCCAGTTTTAAAATGTCACTTTTGACGTTTAAAGATCAAAATTCTCTTTTGAACTGTCAATCTTGACGTTTAAACGCCACATTTCATCTTTAATGTGTCATTTCTGATATTTGCTGATCAAAATTCTTTTGCAAAATGTAATTTTTGACATTTACAGATGAAAATTCTTTTTCAAAATGTCATGTTTGACGTTTAAACGTCTCGATCCAGTTTTAAAAATGTCACTTTTGACGTTTAAATATCAAAATTGACTTTGGAACTGTCAATCTTGACGTTTAAACGTCAGTTTTCATTCTTAATGTGTCATTTTTGACATTTATAGATCAAAATTCTCTTTCAAAATATCACTTTTGACGTTTAAATGTCTACATCGATTTTTAAAATATCACTTCTGACCTTTAAAGATCAAAATTCTAGTCCTCTTTAAAATAAAATAATATATAAAAATCTACATGCTAAATAATAAAAATTTTGGGTTAGAAATTTTTTTCTAAACCTCTACAAAATTTGACATTTATAACCTAAAAAAATTGGAGTAATTTTAAAAAATCGCTCTCGGTTTATTTATAAAAATTAAAAAAAGATTTTTTTAACCAAAAGATAGATCGAAATGTCTTCTTTAAAATAATATATAAAAATCCACATGTTAAATAATAAAAATTTTGAATAAGAATTTTTTTTCTAAACCTCTACAAATTTTGACATTTATAATCTAAAAAAAATTTAGGCAATTTTCCGCATTTTTTTAAAACTTTATTAAAAATCCTTTAATTTTCTCAAATTAAAAACTACAAAATAAGAATTAAATTACTATAATTATTAAAACTACTTTAATTTTTTAAGTTTTAATTAATAAATTAACAAATACTTTAAAAATTATTAAATAATTCACAATAAAATATAGGCAACCCAATTAACACATAACCTATAATATCGGTTGCATATACAATAAAAATTAATTTCCCGCGCTTTTCTAGATACTTATCTACACAAGCCAATTAACTACATTATAAAAGAAAAAATACAAAAAAACATTACTAACAGATAAATTTCCAATCCGACATAAGAGGGAATTACGTAATCTAAAATGTTATAAACACATCAAAGTTAAGTAAAAGGTTCGATTAACGATTTGTTTACATTTAGTTCTAATCTACTCGATTATTTATCCCGCAGAAAGTCATTTGATTCTATTTTCGACTTGTAAATAAACGCGTTTACTTAAGAAACGCGTCCGTTATGTTACGGAATTGGTGCGTTTCTCGATGATCCTTGATCCACTTATTTACTTACTCGTTAGATGGGACAAAGGAACGGTACGAAGAGGGTTCTAATTGAATGAACGCCGTCTTAAACTGACCCAATTCGTAAACGATGTTACGTAATTAAGCAATTGCCGGTTGGTCGTTGGCGTTAGGTGAAGAAGAAAGAATCGTCTATTCTCATTCTCCCGCGGGGAAAATTTAAAAACGCGATACCCACTCGAACGCGGTTAGTGCGCACGCGCGGCGTTCGGTACGAGGCAAAATATTACAAAAAACAAAATGGTTTCCCTCTCGTAATAATGTGTTTACGGCGCGTTTTCTTCTAGACGTACGTGTAATGTGATCCCGCCAACGGCGACTCCATCACGTTTCGGCCCCCCGAGGCCCCAGAACTACCTTCGGCGGCCGCCACGAGTCCGCAACAAAGACCATCGGCGAAGCCAACGTGACGCCAATACCGATGGAGTTAGTGTAAATAAATAAAAGCCGATCGCGTTGCATTTGTTTATGCAAGGGTAAGGCGATTTGTTTTGGACAGCTGTCTTCGGAGGGATGTGAGGAAGAGGTTGTAACCGGAGTGGAGATGAGGCTCAATTATGTAACGATGAGGGGTTACGGTGAGGTGATTGTGGTCACCTCGTACACAGTTTTTGGTCGCGTGGACGAATAGTAAGACTTTTTTGAGAGATGTGGTCGTTTTTCGGTACGATGCTGGGTTGGGTTGGTGTCCGTTCGCTAGTTTAGCAAAGAGTCGGGTTTTGCATTATGAAGGAGATGGTAGGAGGGTGTTGCGTTTGTTCTGATGATAGAGGCTGGCCAGAAAACCCGCTCGTTTACTGTGATGGACAATCTTGCACCGTAGCTGTTCACCAAGGTATACCATTCATTTTTTTGTTTTAAAAACCAAAAAATGTTTTAGGTTAGATTACCACTGCTGATTTTTTCGTTGTAAATAAAGTTTTAAAACTATTAAATAAGAAATAAAAGTGTTAAAATGACAAATTTGCTTCTACATTTTGTTATTATTGGTAAAGAATGTTCATAGCGAAGTTTTATCTTTATATTTTTTATATATTTTTTTTTAAGCAACAATTTTTAGGTTAGGTTCAACCATCTTTTTTATTTCATAGCCACCTTTGATATTTTTGAAAATCTTTTAATGGCTTTATGGAGTAAATTTTAATGTTATCCGAGAAATTTCTTTAAAGTTATATTTTAACATTATAATCACACCTTATGTTAGACTACAAATTATTATTGGTTAAAAAATATCATTGTGCGGCTTTATTTAAAGGTACTTGAAAGTTGGTTCAATGGAAAGAAATTAGATATTTGATTAGTCGATATGTGCTGGAATTTATTTCAAGAAGGAGATAATGATGGATGATAATTCAAATATTTCATATTGCTTAGAAATTTATCTTTTTTTCAGTTCTTGATTAACTAATCTTATTTCTAGAAAAACTTGACATATTACAATAAAATTGAAGGTATATTTATACAGAGTGTTTAAAAAAGATGCGGCAATATTAATGAGGGTGATTGTCCAGGTTATTTTATACAAAAAAGTTTATAATAAAGGAAATTTTAAAAGCAAAAATTACAAAAACTGTGCAAAGTGACCACCTCGAGCTCGGATGCAAGAATCCAATCTACTCTTTATTGACTGGCGAACTCTCTGAAAACACTAGAATCTGTTTTAATTAAGTTGCACCCAACAATGATTCGATTTCTTAAGTTCAATGGAGTGGCGTACACCAAGGACTTCAAATGGCCCCACAGGAAAAAATCCAGGGGATTTATGTCCGGGGATTGTGCAGGCCATAAGTCAGGTTCACGTTGGCCAATCCAGCGATTTCCATATGCTTGTATTAAGAAATCACGAGCTACTTGACTAAAGTGGGCTGGTGCGCCATCATGCATATACCACATTACATCTATAATTGCTAATGGTACGTCTGCCTGAAAACCAGGGAGCCTGTTTTACAAAAAGTTGCGATACACCTCTCCGGTAAGTCTTCCTGGTAAAAATACTGGTCTAATTAGGCAGTCATACAATTCCAATCCTAATGTTCAAAGAATACTGATGGTGAAAACGATCTTCATTTTATGTGGATTTTCGTCACACCATACATGGTTATTATGGAAATTGCGTATTGCATTTCTTGAAAAATTCGCTTCATCGGTGAACAGAATCAACAAGAATTGAGGGATTTCAATCATTTTCTGCAAAAGCCAGAAAGCAGTGCGAGGAGGAAAAGTAGCAGGAAGCTTGAACGCGTTGTATATGGAATTGGTACAACAAATTTTCCTTCAAAATGTGCCAAATAGACCCATTACTTACATTCAAAACATTAGCAATTTTTTGAGTAGAAGTACCTTGATTTTCTTCAATCATGCCTAGCACATCCTCTTCCATCACTAACGTTCTTGCTGTCCTTGACCTTCCTGCTACTCCATTTCGTCTAAATGTGCCTGTTTTATAAAGACGCTGATGAATACTTTCTAAAGTTTTTCTATCAGAAGCAACACGGTCAGGAAATCTTTCGGTATACAACCGCCTAGCTTCTAATACATTTGCCATCAGCAACTCCATAAATGTAGTGCATGTCGATCATCTCTGTATAGTGATTCATGATAAGATTCAACAAAACACATACAAAATTATTAATCAAATGTCATTCAACAGTCAGTGAATAAAAAAGAACTTTTTCAAAATATGTAAATTTTGACTACTTTTTTTAATGAAACTTCAACACGCTGTAGATCGGTAACAAAGCGTTTTCAGACTATGTTTATTATAAACTTTTTTGTATAAAATGACCTGGACAATCACCCCTTTTAATATTGTCGCATTTTCTTTAAAGACCCTGTATTTAGCAATAGAAAATTATTTAAAAACATTCAACCACCTAATTGTTGAGGAAAACAGTCCGATATTTTGCAACATTTTGTGTTTAATGATATTGTAGGGGAAATATTTACCATATTAGAAAAACTTGTTAAAAATTTTGTATTTTAACACTTAATTTAATGTTTTATCTCATTACAAATCTTGTCTTAAGTGAGAATAAATTATTTTATAACCAATTAGAAGAGATTTTGGTCATATTGGACAATATGTAATATCGTATCATAAAAGTGTCTCAATTTTAAAACGATAAGGGATAAACTGAAGCATTATAAAGTAAAAATCACTCCAAAACAAGTGTTAAAATAGTAAATTTTCGTTTTAGTAGATAATTGGTTGTCTTAATTTTTGAAAGTTTTTGGAGTTTATCTTCCAATTCTTATCGAAGAAAAATGCAAAATAAAATGTAAAAATTAAAATTAATTAATTAAACTGCCTATAAATGTAGTTAATTTGTATCAGTTAACATAAGGAACTTTCTTTTTCTTTTAAATCATTCTGGAAAAAACTTAAAATAAATCGTTTTCCATGGAAGAAGTTATATTCTAAAATCTGACTATATAAAATCTCCAAAAATTGTTAGCAAGGTAATATTTATGAGAATTAACAAAACATGTACGAATATAAAGAAATACTCATATTAACTATAAAGGTTGGTTCTCACTATACGTTCCGTTTCCCTTCCATACACTTTCCGTTCCGTTTCCATAAAAATATTTTTAGCTGTAAATCAATGGACGTGTTCACACTTTACGTTGCATTTCCATACCGTTTCCGTTCCATTCCCTTCCATGTTCCATACTGCTTACGTATTTTTTTACGGACAGGAAACGTTTTGGAGACATTGACATTTCAACACAATATGAATGTCATTATTATGCTGTATGTAAGTCTTAAAATTTTATTTAATTAAATGCACTCCTTTGTAAAGCATATTAGTTCTTCTGTAAACTGGATTTACCTTTCTGCAAATCAAGCAATTTGCTTACTGGCGAGAAAATCGATATTTTTCATTTAATGTATTTAATGCAACCACCTTCACAGGCATAAACATTTTTTAATAATTGATAATTACTATTTGAAAATCATTTATAATTTAAAATTTGTCGAAAACTATTAGAAAATATTAAAATTTGTTCTTGAAAACCGTAGCATACCACTGTGGTATGCAACTGATTGGAAATGGCAGGTATGGAAACGGAACGGAAAGTGTGAACACGTAAATTTGCTTGACAACCTAAAACATTGTATGTAAACGGAACAGAAAGTGTATGGAAGGGAAACGGAACGTATAGTGAGAACCAACCTTAATACTTTGTAATTATTCAAAATTTTCTTTCTTTTTTGTAATTCTGTTCTTTTATTTAAACATTTTCTTAAGTATAAAAATATAAAACTTCTAAAAAGAACGAAGAAAAGATTTGAAGCAGAAATACAGTCAAAAAGAACATCTTTCTTGAAAATGTCAGTTAAAAATTTGGTTCAAAATTGTTGTGAATATTAAAACTATAAGACCTAACAAAAAATGCGTACGAAAATACAGAAATACTTGTTTAATTTAAACCAGGACTTTGTGAATGCCTAAAATCTTAAATTTTTTGTAGCTGTAATAGAATTGTTATGTATACAGTTAATATCTAAATACATTAGCTATAAGAAAATTTACTTATGTTTCAGAAAAAAGAACAATATACTTTGTAATTGTGTTGATGTGTCCGATGAACCCATACTACCACATTTATTTCAAGTCTTTTAACAGAAATAATTTTTTTTTAAGAAAATATTATTTCTTGAGAAACGTAAATAAAATTACAAATAAAAATATGTCTTATGAGCTAAAAATTTAACCCACAAAGCTAGTTAAAACTTAATAATGTTATTAAGAAACAACAATTTTAAGTTTAATTTATTTCATAATTTTTTTTTAACCACTTGAACAATAATGGATCCAGCTTGTCATGAATTTTCTTAAGCAAATTGATCATGAGGGTCTGTACTCGCCAGAAATTATTGAGGGTTAACTGGATGAGCAGTGCTGACTGAAAATAAATTGCAGATCAAGAAATTAAATAAATATTTCATTAAATAAAATGTATTACAATAAAAAAAATATTTAAAAATTCATTTATTATTATGTATAGAATATCTTGTTTTATTCCTTTTTGTACTTTATTAGTTGGAGGTACATTTACATAACCTCAAAATTTAAATCTTTAAAATAAACTATTTTTTTTAGATTTTTTAATCTTATGTATGTATTTTTTATGTTTAGCTTGTTACGGAATTGTGACTGTTCCAACGGGACCGTGGTATTGCCGCAAATGTGAGAGTCAAGAACGATCTGTTAAAGTAGTAAGTATCAGATACAAGAAAAATTTGTATCTCAACCCAACTCTTCCCATTTTTTAATGATAGTTATTAATTATTGTGTTATTTATGGCTTGATTCTAAAAGGATCTAAAAATAAAAGGGGGTAATTCTACAGTAAGGATATATGATATAATCTCTCGTAAAGGAGTAATAATTTCTTAAAGATGACACTACTGTAGTTTTTTCTATTATTCACTTATAGTTCAAAGTTTGATCAATTCTGAAACATACAGTAAGATTTACATAGAAAATAATGGTGGTAACCATTATTTAAATTCTAGATTTTAGTTTTTTAATTCTAAAAATTCTAGATTTTAGTTTTAATATAGCATTTAAAGTCCCGATTTCTGTGTTGATCATTTTCTGAAAATTTGATCTCAAAATCGAAATGTTTACATAAGAATACATAAAAAGGGTATTAAAACACGGCGTTGTATGATGCATCCTTTTCGAGAAATTCAATGGTAATGTAGAACAGCACTTAAAATTTTATGTCCCTAAAATGCCTTAATATCATAGCAAGTTCGGATCGTGGTGTTCATCACATATGGTTTTTGTTACCATTACCGCATTTGTTATGGAAACCTTACAAGATGTTCTAAAATTTGCAATCTAATTCTATGCGATAAATGAAAAAATTAGAAAAGATCACGCAATGAATGTCATCCTCAAAGAACTGTAGCTCCTTTAACACTTTGGTAACTAGTGACGAGTTAACTCGTCTTTTCATACCCAAATGTTGCTGACCGGTGACGAATTAACTCATTATTGCTCTCGTCATAGCCAGTGACATGACATAGTTTCTATGTAAAACTCCCGGTCAACAAAGTGTTAAGAAGTATTTCTTACCTTTTTACTTTAAAATTACCTTCTTTTGTATATGAACGTT
Source organism: Digitonthophagus gazella (assembly GCA_036711955.1). Classification (NCBI taxonomy): domain Eukaryota; kingdom Metazoa; phylum Arthropoda; class Insecta; order Coleoptera; family Scarabaeidae; genus Digitonthophagus; species Digitonthophagus gazella. The sequence goes on from JASCIT010000007.1 coordinate 13,334,327, forward strand.
GTTTCCGGACAACACCTGTATATTAATTTTAAATTATATTTTCTGTAACATTTCCTTAAAATTGATAACATTCCAAAATATATATTTTCTAACATTGACTTGTTTAAATTGAAGTGGAATTAAGTTGTAAGTTTTAAATTTATAATTTTTTCTTTTTTTTAATTCTATGTAGAAATGCGAACTGTGTCCAAGCAAATATGGTGCATTAAAACGCACCGATACCTCAGCGTGGGCTCACGTGGTGTGCGCCTTATACATACCGGAGGTGCGATTTGGCAACGTGACTACAATGGAGCCGATTCAGTTGCAGATGATACCTGCTGAACGTTTTAATAAGGTTTTATATCTTATTTTTTACATCTCAGTTAATAAATTATTTACTGAACTAAGACTAAAACTAATATTAGCTAACTCTAACACTAGATTTAGAACTAGGAGCTTTCGGGTTTAGTGGTGCGTCTTTTAAAAAAAACGTTCGACGTTTTGGATGCCATGTTGCAACTATTATCTTGTGAGTTAAATAAAGAACTTATTACACTGGGATCAAAACCCAGATCTACTGCTTTCTGGGTAGTTGTTCTACCAATTGAACTACACAGCTCGACAAGTTTTCTCACATTTCTGGATTCGTAATATCACAAATACATGCGCACATTTACTTATCAACGTCAAGATTATCCCGAATCGTGCGCATGTATTTGTGATATTACGAATCCAGAAATGTAAGAAAACTTGTAGATCTGTATAGTTCAATTGGTAGAACAACTGCCTAGAAAGCAGGAGATCTGGGTTCGGATACCAGTGCAGTAATGAGACATTTTTCTCCTCTAAGGGATTAATGGTAAAAAAACCTTTTTTTAATTATTTTCTTTCTATTAAAACTAATGTTGTTTACACTTACCTAAAATCTTAGCGAGAATATGACCAGTTGTAGAATAAGAAGGAATAATGTTTGGTTCACTTTTAGGGGTGAGAGTTGCATTACCAACCTCACGTAAAGTCACTACATTACAGCAACCTTCTTCAGAAACGAGTTCAAGATGAAGGTTTTTCAAAAGATTTACAGCTAAACCCGAAAGCTCCTAGTTCTCGGTCTAGTGTTAGAGTTAGCAGTAATGTTAGTTCTAGTGTTAGTTCACTTAACACCGGCTATGAAAGCCTTCGTATTTATAATAAATTATTAAAATTGTATGTTTTAATATGTTTCAGTCTTGTTATATTTGTGAAGAAAGTGGAAAAGCATCCCAAGCCTCAATCGGAGCTTGTATGCAGTGCAATAAATCGGGTTGCAAGCAACAATTTCACGTTACATGCGCCCAAGGACTTGGTTTACTTTGCGAGGAAGCCGGGAATTACTTAGATAATGTCAAGTATTGCGGATACTGTCAGCATCATTACAGTAAATTGGTAAAATTTAAAATTTTAATTTCACATTTTGTTTAACTCTTTGAAGCACAGTGGGATTCTTGAAGTCCCACTTATTTTTTTGTAAATTACTGTGTAGTGTAGTTCAAAAAGTAATATAATTTTACCTCCATCAAAAAGAAAAAGTATAAATAGTAAAATGAAATAAATAATTTCCTTTTTTTTTAATAGAAAAAAGGTGGTAACGTAAAAACCATCCCCCCATACAAACCGGTCTCCACGGAAAATCACCATTCCGACTCAAGTTCGGAACGGGAACAGGAAAACTCCAACGCAGCGAAACCAATCCAACCAACCCAAGGTAATAACACATCCTCATCTTCAAAACGAAAATCCTCCTCGAGCAGCAAAACTTCAACTTCCTCCTCGAAATCGAGCTCGTCTTCAAAATCATCCAGTCATCAAAAAGTGATACACAGCTCGAGCAGCAAAAGCAGTAATTCAGATAAACCTAAATCGAGCAACAGTGCGAGCGTGAAAGGTGTAAAAACGTCCGGCACGGACGAGACGGTTGCATTAAGTGAAACTGTGGAGGGTAAAAGTGGTGAAAAAAGGGATAGTAAAGATTGCGAGGACGTGAAAGAGGTTAAAGAACACGAAAAGAATAAAGGAAAGAAACGGAAGGCGAACTCTAGGACACCTACGCCGATTTCCGTCGTTTCATCCGGTGGTGATAGTCTTAATGTGGTGATCGGGATCACTCCGGTTAGTGAGGCTAGTCCTGTGGTTGTGAGTAGTAGTGAAAAAAAGGATAATTTGAGTTCGGTTGAAAGTACTGAAAAGGTTAAAAAGGTGAAAATTAATTTAATAATCTCCTTTTGTTTGTAAGAAAGAGAAGTATTTTCTTTTTTACTAACTTTTTTTTTTCACAATTTTTCAATAAACATCTATCTTCTAATAATCTAAAAATTTCATAAAATAAAGTCTTTTAAAGGAATTAAAAAGACAAAAATATATTTCTTCAATTTATAGGATCAAAAACTTAATGTTTTAAGATATTAGTTAATATTCTAAAACAAGACTCCAATCTAACAATAAGTTGAAAACTAAAAAAATTTGCTAACTGTAAGTAAAGGAATTTTAAAATATCAAAAGAATTAGTTCTACCAACTGAAATAAGAAACTATCTGTTTAAACATTTCAAGATTAATTGAAAATTCATAAAATTAAAATATGAGTTTTTATTTAGTCACATTTAACATATTAACGATTGAATTTTCAATGATTCACAAATAAAGAATAATTAAATTCAACAATTTTCCTTTTAAACGTTTTAAATTTCATATTATAATCAAATTACAAGCAGTTTTTTTTTTCAATTTTGACATTTAAATGTTAATATTTAAAGTTTTTAGGTTAAATTATAATTTAAAAAAATCATTTTTGTTAATTAAATTTGATAATTCTCACTTATTTTGTCAATTTAGATCTATTTTTGGATTATTTTGATGAAATAATAGCACATTCAACTAAATCACAGACAATTTTTAGCTAATTTAAACGATTTTAGGTCTTTTTTTAGTCTAACCTGACATCTGTCAATTTTGACATTTAAATGTCAAATAATATTTAAAGTTTTTAGGTTAAATTGTAATTTTAAAAAATCATTTTTGTTAATTAAATTTGATAATTCTACCTCATTTTGTCAATTTAGATATATTTTTGGATGATTTTGATGAAGTAATAAGACATTTAACCACTTCGGTACGGCGCCTCTCGGCCGCGAAACGTTTCTCACAGCCAGCATACATATGTGGGATCATCTGTTGTTCGTTTGGCTGAGTGGGGTCGTCTACGGCCGTCGACTATAGTCGACGTCAGTACCGAAGTGGTTAACTAAATCACAGACAATTTTTAGCTAATTTAAATGACTTTAGGTCTTTTTTTTTAATCTAACTGACATCTGTCAATTTTGACATTTAAATATCAAATAATATTTAAAGTTTTTAGGTTAAATTATAATTTAAAAAATCATTTTTGTTAATTAAATTTGATAATTTTAACTCATTTTATCAGTTTAGATATATTTGTGGATTATTTTGATGAAATAATAAGACATTTAACTAAATCACAAACAATTTTTAGCTAATTTAAATGATTTTAGGTCTTTTTTTTTAGTCTGACATCTGTCAATTTGACATTTAATCATTTTTTAGGTTAAACTGAGGTTTCAGTTAAAAAAATTCTTTTCAAAACAATTTTAAAAGATTTTTTACTAAATGATTTCTCTCTAAACGATTTTGATGAAATCACAGACAATTTTTATTAAATCTAGAAAATGAAATTACAAATTTTAATAAAATCTAAACGATTTTAGATCTTTTTCTTAACTCACACTTGTCAATATGATATTTAATCATTTTTAGGTTAAGCTGAGATTTAACACTTCGCGGACTGGCCCCGTAGATTTACGTTTTTCTATTCTGACTTCCTAGGACAGGTCACGTAGATCTACGTTTTTCCATTCTGACTTTCGAAAAATGCCCAGAAACTGGGTTAGACAGTCGTAAAAAGTCGTAAATCACATCTGTCAATTTTGACATTTAAATGACAAATAATCAAAGGTTTTGGGTTAAATTATAATAAAAATTTTGTTAATTTAGTTATATTTTTGGACGATTTTGATGAAATTATAGAACTGTTTAACTAAATCACAGATAATTTTTAGTAAATTTTAACGATTTTAGATCTTTTTGCTAACTTACATATGGCAATATGACATTTAATCATTTTTAGGTTAAGCTGAAATTTAAGTAAAAAAATCGTAAATCACATCTGTCAATTTTGACATTTAAATGACAAATAATCAAAGGTTTTAGGTTAAATTGTAATAAAAATTTTGTCAATTTAGATATATTTTTGAAGGATTTAGATGAAACTATAGAACATTTTGACTGTGATTTTTAATTAACACTTTAACGACCGCTCCCACAACATGCGTGTGATGCTACCGCCGAAGTTTGAAAGGTTGAAATAGCACTATTTTCACTTGTATTTTATTGAAGCAACAACAAGTAACAGTATGACAATAAATACACTGCCGGCCCCTGGCGACGTTTGACTCCGTAGACGTGCGGTCGTTAAAGTGTTAAATGACAGACAATTTTTAGTAAATTTGAACGATTTTAGATCTTTTTCTTGTCTAACTCACATCTGTTAATTTGACATTTAATCATCTTTTTAGGTTAAATAGAGGTTGAAATTAAAGAACAATTTTAAAATATTTCTCACTGAAGGATTTTTCTCTAAATGATATTGATGAAATCATAGGCAATTTTTATTAAATATAGGCCATTTTATTAGATTTTTAATTTTTTAATCTGTCAATTTTGACATTTCAAGTGACGTTTAATCATTTTTTAGGTTAATAAACTAAATATTCACCAGAGGCGTTTTCTGGCGATGCAGCGGTTTGAAAGCTTTTGAAATGTTTTTATTCTCGCGTCAAACCGTGACGTCACTGACGAAAACGCTTGAACCGTTTCAAAATGCTCTACGATCTCGGTTCAAAACTTTACACACACATGCGCACATTGAAAGATGAACATAACCTCCTAACATAACCTAATTTTTTAGTGAATTTAGTTTCTAATAAAATTGTAATACTCAAAATGCAATAAGTAGATGAAAATAAACTAGTCGACGTAGTAGTGGACGATATTCAGATAAAGGTCGACGAAATCTTTTCCCCAGATATAGGCAGATTATCAATAAAATTTTTATTACATTCAAGGCAATTAATCTTTTCTAACAGAGTTTTAAACGGAGCTCTTCCCATTTGGAATAATTGAAAAAGATCGTGCCCAAGGTACAAAGTCCGGCCCGTTGGCCAACTCCGGCCGATGTGAGGGTCTTTCCGGCCCGCGAGATCTTTAGAAAGAATAATAAATAATTTTTGTTTAAACTCGAAAGTTTTTGACAGAAAGAAATGATCAAAGAAAGGTTTTTATAACTAATGCAGTACAGAAGAAAAATGTCTTGTTGCTGCACTGGGATTCGAACCCAGATCTCTTTCTTTCCGGGTACTTGTTATACCAAGGAAAGCAGAAGATCTAAAATGAACTTTATTTTTTATATAAAAAAACTTATAAGTAACAAAAATTTGCCAATTTTGTATTCCGGTCAGAGTAGGAAAAGTAAATCATAATCTGGCTCACACTACAAAAAGTTGCCCATCCCTGCTCTAATGGTTAAGTATTGCGTTTTTTATAATAAAATAGAAAAGTGTGGCATTTCTTCTCCATTATTCAACATTCACAACATTACCATTTCCCTGTTCGTATTAAAATTATTGTTAATTAAACATAATACCGAAGTTCTGAGGTCCATTTTTGAAAATAATAGAAATACAAATTTGTAGGTTATGTAACGATTGTTGATAATCGAATGGTTCGAATGCGGTTTAAAAACACGCATTCGCGCGAATGCACAAACTATGACGTAGCGTTTCAAACCGATTTGAATCCACGTTCGAAAGCGCTGCACGCCAGAAAACGCCTCAGAAGTGTTGAGTTTGAGTTTATAATTTTTATTTTAATTCATAAAGTAAGAATTATAGTTCTTATCTTTTAATATGTTTTTGTTGAAATTACAAATAATTTTTATAAAATCTAAACGACTTTAGGTCTTTTTCCTAACTCATATCTGTCAATATGACATTTAATCATTTTTAGGTTAAGCTGAGGTTTAAGTAAACTTATCCTTTGAAAATAATTTTAAAATGTTTCTGAATTATTTTTAACCCATTAACTGCCAAACTTCTCTTCGAAATTTGTGGTCGAATAAGTTATATACTTGCAGAAAAGTTGCGTCGAGTGGTGTACTATAACCCGAAATGAAGCTGCACCATGAAGAGAAAGACGAAAGAGTACATTTAGGGTTATAGTACGTAAAATTCCAAAAGCCCCAAATGGGGATCGTGGCAGCTAATGGGTTTAATGAAATCACAGACAATTTTTCTTAAATTTAAACAATTTTATTAGATACTTTTCACTTTTTAAGGCCCGGTCTTACGAAACACAGAATAAATTAATCCTCGAATAATTGCTATAGTTACGCCTTTTTTAAGTAATGTGAGTGGCTGAAATAGAAGTTATTCTGGCAATTATTCCGAAAATAACTTATTCTGCCTTTTATAAGACCGGGCCTAAATCTGTTTGTTTTAAATCTTTTGACATTTGAAGTGAGGTTTAATCATTTTTAGGTTAAACGCTATAATAAATTTTTACCGTGCGTTCAGAAATGATTGTAGATCGTTTGAATTTGGCGCGCTATAGATTAATTTTTAAGGTTGGTATAAATACAATAATGTTAATCATATCTCATAGGCGTGTCATGGAAAATATTGAAAGCTGTCATAAGTTGTCAAAAAACCGTAAGACAAAGGTATTTTATTGAATTTATTGACCAATGCCATTGCAATTGATATCGGATCTCCAATAATTATGAGTATAAGTGCATATACACTTAATACTGAAAAGGATACATCATGAAAAAAACCGGCTACGCCACTGATATGCAAGATACGACGTAGGTAATTCACAAGTAACAATACTGACCATCGAAAATCACTAAATTACGACCGCGCCAAATTCAAACGATCTACAATCATTTCTGAACGCACGGTATAAACTTTAATATGGTGGGTTTACGATGTCAAACTTAACCGTAACCTTAGCTGTAATAACCATCAAATTTTCCATAATTTTTAGGCGTTGCATAAACGCTACAAATGAAACAAAATAGTTGAACTTTCTTTAACCTTTAACTGGTGACGTATGAGTCTGTGGGACCCGTGATTTTTGATTTTGGTTGCCAGTTTTTTTGTAGGCTATTGCTGTTTATTTAATACCGCCCTTGTTAATAGTAATAAAATGAGCAGAATCCACTTTTGTAATTAAGTAAGGTATGAAGTGAAGCATAAAACGGCAAACTAAAAGAAAAATTGAAGAAAAATATACCAAAAGCTCTTAAAAAGACTTGCGTCCCTAGGACCCAAGGTCACCACACACCTCCATCCACATGTACGTCACCAGTTAAAGGCTAAATACCAGAGTTACTGCTACGGTTACGATTAAAGCCTTTAAGTTTGACACCCTAAACCCACCATTACTTTCTAAATCACATCTGTCAATTTTGACATTTCAAGTGACGTTTAATCATTTTCTAGGTTAAACGTTATAATTCTCAGAAGTGTTGAGTTATAAATTTTTGTAAGTTCATAAAGTAAGAATTCGAGTTCTTATCATTTATTGTGTTTTTGTTGAAATTACTAACAATTTTCATAGAATTTGAACGATTTTAGACCTTTTTTCTGCGTAATTCATATCTGTCAATTTGACATTTAAACGTCAAACAGTATAAAAAATAATTTTTTTTTAACAGGTTTTTATAGGTTTTAAACGTTTCATCAAAAGTAATATTACCTTTCATATTGCGATATAAAGCGTAGATTCTTGTGAAATTCCGTGTAAAGTAAAAAAAATCAAATTCTTATCTTTTAATGTATAACTTATGTGTTTTATTTACTCAAAAAATTCATTTCTTTTTATAATAGATGACAATAAAATTTAAAAAATTCTAACAAAAAATACATAAATACATAATAAAACTTTCTTACTTTTTTTTTCAAGAGTCGAAGTGTTAGATATCTAATCTTAAAATAACCACAAAAACCATCACTTTATCATTTCTCCAACACAACATTTATAATTCATTCTACTTTAAACTCATAAAACCATCTTTATTAAAAATTATAATTTATTAAAATAAAATTATTATTACAGGTTAAAACCGATCCAATAACACACCCATCGATAATCCACCAGCAATCAACGACACCGACGATAATCGCCCCGACGACGGTAACGAACGATTCGCCAACCCCACCGATACCGGAACCAGTGCCAATAACGACTTCGACGAGCCCTACGCGAAGTACCGTTTCCACTCCCTCGATAATCCAATCGGTGCCAAGTCAACCCGCGGTGAACTCTCTGGTGGTTTCAGTTCCTTTACACAGCGCGAGTTTAAGCCCGCACGCGCACATAGTTACTAACCAGGTTAAGTCCGTTTCCGCAGCTTCTTCCCCCTTCTTGGGGATTCAAGAACGAAGTCCTAGCGCCACATCTAGTCCACCAGCTAATAGTACGTTTAAAAATATAAAATATAGAATATTTTATTTCTTGTCTTGTTTTATTTTTTGGTTTTTTGTCATTTTTTAAGTTTTAAAGGTTAAAATTGACAAGTAAAAATAATGTAAATAAAATTTTTGACGTTTGACATTTTTTACTGTCAAACGACAGTATAGCCAACTTAATTTTTTTTTTTAATGACATACTATATAAGTGTTCATAAAATCACACATAAATAATTTTTTTCAAAAAATAAACATTTTTAATAAAATTTTTTGTAAGATCGGTTTCTATTTTTGTTATTATTTGATTTATTTAATTTATTTGATTATTTTTAGGTATTATATCAGGCGGTAATGGTAATCAAGGAGGAGTAATAACTTCTGAAATGAGCGGTGGTGGATTAAAAATAACGTACGAAAAACAAGTACCAAGTAACAGTTCTTTACAAATCGATTTAGACAGAGTTACACCGATCCCCGAAGTTCCGGCGAAAAGATCTAGGTGAAAACGCTTATAATCTATTAAAATATTTAAACTCTTATTTTACAAATTATAGAAATATATACCCGCTTTTCGTTTTAATTTTTTTTAAAGGTCTGAATCGACGGAAAAGGAAAAGCCGCGTCGAAAGCGAGGATCTCACGCGTTAGGTACGTCTTTGGGGGCGACGAATTCGACGACGACGACGAAAAGGACGAGTAGGTCGCAATCTAGCATGGATTTAACTCAACCGACAACCACGTACGGGGCTCTACCTCAGAATTCGATCAAGGAATCTCCCCCGAGCTCGCCAAGCTCAGAGAGTCTTGGCTCTGCACCTTCTAATGGTAGGAAAAAGGGTAGGAAGAGTGCTCCGGCATCTGTGTGCTCCACGGCGAATCCTAAGGATTCTAAAGACAATGTTAAAGTGTAAGAAAATAAATAATTAAATTAAAAAAAATAATTTTAGGATTAAATTTTCATGAAAAATCGTTAGAAAATAAAATTTCCTTTAATTTGAGTACAAACACGATATATCTAACTTAAATAAATCCGAAGTTATTAATATTTTTTTCCATAAAAACAATTGATGATCGGCCATTTTGAAATTTTTTAAATTAACGTAACTTTCTTATTTTTAATCATAATATAGTCGTGTTTGGAATCAAATTAAAGGATTTTTAATGATCTTTAAAAATTTTTAATTTTAATTTTCATAAGAGATCGTTAGGAAATAAAATTTGCTTTAATTTGAGTATAAACACGACTTATCTAACTCAAATACCTGTGAAGTTATTAATATTTTCATATCTAAAAACAATTGATGATCGGCCATCTTGAAATTTCTTAATTCGACCTAACTTCATTGTTTTTAATCGGAATATAGTCATGTTTGGTATCAAATTAAAGGATTTTTAATGATTTTTGAGAATATTTAAAGATTTTTAACTTATTTTTAGTTTTTATGTTTTGAAAAATAGAGATTCTAACCTAACTTCTTAGATTTTAATGATTTTTTTGTATTTTTTTTTTTTTTTTAGTTTCCAAAATGGAATACACGCACCGCATATGTTAGGAAATCAATTGAATCCTAATTCGAACATGGCGCAGAAAATGTCGGATCATCTAAATTCTGAGTTAGAAGCCCACAGTATATTCACGCCGAACGAGGCTGCATGTAATTTAGTGGGGCCTCCTTTACAACACAGAGTGATTGCATCAGTATGTATTCAATTAGTCAACTATTTTCTTTAAAAGTGGACGGATTTATAAAATTATGTATTTTTAGGTTCGCTCAAATAGCACTGGAGGATCAAGTACCGCTTCCGGAGGTAGCGGTTTGTCTTCAATGTTAGGGGGCAATTCTGGGGCGTTACCTCAAACGTTAGAACAATTATTAGAGAGGCATTGGGAGCAGGGTTCGCAATTTTTAATGGAACAAGCTCAGCATTTTGACAGTAAATTACTTTAAATAAATTTTTCTTTTCATTTTTTATATTGTATATGAAATTTATTTTAGTTGCTTCGTTATTGACGTGTTTACATCAATTACGAGCGGAAAATCTTCGATTAGAAGAACACGTAACTGCGTTAGTACAACGAAGGGATCATTTATTAGCTATTAACGCGAGGTTGGCTTTACCGCTGGTTACCCAACCTACAGCGCAAACTAATCATGCACATACAGGTAATTTATTTTATTAGAATAAATTTTAATTTATTAAAAAAATCAATTTGTTGTATTTTTTGTAGCTAATAATATTCATCCTCATGTTTCAACGACACCTTCAGTAGATAATTCAAGACAAAGACACACGAATTATAGTCATACATCGACGCAAGGTCCGATAGAAAATGGATTACCACCCGATCAATATTCGCATCAACATCGAAGTCCGGTGACGGCGCAACCGCCCCAACCAAGTCCACAATCTGTTAGGTATTAATTTTAAAAGAGGAGTTAATTAATTTTCAGAGTTAAATTAATAGTAATGGTTTATATGATAGACATTCTCCTGCTGCTAATGCAACTTACCCAACTGGTGGATTAATAAGGCAAAATTCAGCCGAAGCGGCGAATCGAACGACTTCTAGATCGCAACAGCAGTACCAAATTTCTTATCAAGGTTCATCGAACGTTTCACAACAGGTAGAGTAATGTGTGTGACATTTCAAATTTGATTTTGTCCAATTTAACTTTGCATATTATACAGTGACAAAAAAAAATTGTCAGAAAGAAATAAATTAATTCGTTATTTTGAGTTCATAAGATTTTGGACTCTTGTAACTTATATAGAAATTTCTATAACTATGAAAAAATAAATTGGACGAACAGTATTTAAATTATTTTTATATTACAGTATGTTTTTAAATTTCACTAAGAAATTTCAGGAAGTAATCTCTTTCGAAAGTTGAAGGCATGAAAGTTATCACTAGTTTTTGTTACTTCAAATTCCAGCGTATAAGGCGCAACCTTGTTTTTGAGCATTATTTTTAACATTTTCCATAATTTCCACATTATTTAATGTGTTGTTTGAATTTGTTTAGGATGAAAACTTAACTTAAAAAAAATGTTTTCTTTTAATTAGTTTAATTGTTTTTTAAGCTAATTTTTTGATCGATAAAGTGCACCCTATACGATGAATTTACGGTATTATTTTTCTTAAAGATCTTTGCTAGTAAGACCGGTTTACATAATCAAACTAAAGTTCACTTTAAATTTAATGTCCACTTTAACGCCTTTTTTATAGATATATATTACTAACGTTAAAGGGGATTTTAAATTTATTGTGTGTGCAATTGAGAGCAAAAAATTCAGTAATGAGTAATACTGTACCAAACCTGCTATGTAATTCGCTACTTTGAAACACCACTTATATGGTGGATTTAGAATGTCAAACTTAAAGGCCGCAACTGTAGCATTTAACCCTAGAATGCTAACATAAATGTTTAATAAATTAATGCTAACATGGTATTTTATGCGACACCAATTCAAATACCTATATTTTAGTAGTGAATTATATAATAACAATAATAATTTGTTATTTAAATTTATTAACACAAGGCATATACATATTTCATGGTGTCGCCGGTGACACCATGTTAGCATTCTAGGGTTAAAAGCGTTCAACTATGTTTATTTAAATGGTATTATTTAAGCAACAGGTTACGGTCGCTAAAAATTACGGCAAATTTAATCATAAGCGTAGAAGTTGGGCAACTTTTAACTTTTTGAGGCTACGGCTAAATACTTGCTGAGAACTTTCTATCAACATATTGACAATGACAACTTCTATTGACTTCGTTACATTCCTCATTATTTTATTGACTGATTATTTAAATTTTAGAATCTAAAGAAAATCTCCCTAAACTATTATCGCCGTCAAAATTATAGGCCCCTCACTTTGAAGCGGAATATCTCCGCAACCACTTGTCGAAAACAATCGGGACAAAGTTCATCGTATTCCGTAGACATTTTTGTGTAACATATATTTTTTTAAAAAAATTCGGCTCCGCAGTTTTAGAGCAATCGCGAGATAAATGAAAAATGAACCAGATTTTCGGGCCGCCAAAAAATTATCTAACTTTGTGAATTTTTTTCTTGAAATCTATTGGAGGAAAAAAAATCGGGTTTTAACATGTGATAACAGTATATGTTTATGGTAATTGACGTATTTTACATTTTGAAAATTTCAACTACTTTCGCGAGAATCGCGATTTGTTCGAAGCGTTGATATCTTGAAAACGGCTGAACATATTTTAATCAAATTTGCGTACGATGTAAGTTTTTAAGTTTTTTGGTCCGATCCATATATCAATTTCACAAAATTCCAATTTTTTAATTGGTTTTAAGCGACGCACAGTGGGGCAAAACCGGCTTAAACGTGGCAAAAAATCAAAAAATTAAATGTAGAATATAAAGTTCTTTTTATCTGACTTAGGCTAACCACTATCCATTGCACCCTTTATGACAATAACCTTTCGTCTTTGATATAAATATTTTCTTATAAAAATTATTTAATTGTTGCAACTTTTTGAAGTACATATTCCGAGCATATCCATTAAATTTAATTTGGATTAATTATGCTCTGTATACAAGTCGTACTTTTGTAAAACAATTGATCGTTGGGTTAATACAGGGTATATACTTTAGTGTAGAACCATTATGTTGGGATATCTAGTAATAGTTTAGTAATTAGCATAAAGTTTAGATCGATATTTCTTTCAAGCAAACGGTTACATAAACAATGGGGTTAATAGTTACGTTCCAAGCACGATCAAGCTTCAATTCTTGCTTTTATCGATTTGACAGAATATACTATTTCAAAATTAACTGAAATTTTTTGCTACTTTTTTGCACTTTAACAGTGAAAGCATTTTTAACATGCTACTCAAGGACACTTTTCATTCTTTTGTGTTTTATGTAATTCACGAATATTCTTGTTTACTAACATGTTGACACGTATTTATTAAATAGACTACAGGTATTAATCATTTTTGTTTCATTTAGGGCCATTACCACTAAGGCCCGGTCTTACGAAACACAGAATAAATTAATCCTCGAATAATTGCTATAGTTACGCCTTTTTTAAGTAATGTGAGTGGCTGAAATAGAAGTTATTCTGGCAATTATTCCGAATATAACTTATTCTGCCTTTTATAAGACCGGGCCTAAGTCCTAGATAACTTATCTCTTGTACAATTACCCTGGTTACTTCTATTTCAAGTCATCCTATTGGCTACTTGGCCAGTAACCACAGTAATTATACCAGAAATAAGTTATTTGGGACTTGGTAGTACTGGTCCTTAGTGCTACCGGTGGTTGTAAAGAGAAAATATTCAATGTAGAAATCCATTTGAACAGTGGTCGATTTAATGCCAACTTTGAAGCTCTCTTGCCCCACTGTGCGACGTAAAGGTAATAAGCAAATTACACGTCGGCGCTTCCCGCGGGGAAGGACGGGCGTCGTTTCGACCTGTACTCGCGAGCAAACAGCGTTCAGGGCCGCATTCATTATATTCTGGGGATAATATAATAATTTTCTTATAGAAAACAAAATAATGTTTTATATTTTATTTATAGCTTTTATATTGTTAATTTTGAGAAAGTACTCAGTCCTGAAAGTGTACTCAATACAAAAAGTTGAATTTAATAATTAAAACCTCAGTAATTGTTAACAATTACTGAGTTTAATGTTGAGTATAGGTAAATATTTTTGGTTATATTTTTTTTTTGTGTAAAGAAGAGAGTTTAATAATTATTGTACAGATCAGAGCGACTTCTTGTTTCTGTCGTGGCTTGGATAGCTTTTTCCAAACCAAAAGACCCAGATGATCCCAATGTTTTAGATGTTGATTCCACTGTGTTACTCCTTCCAAATAAAGATTACGTTGCGTTGAGAATATCTTCTTCGGCATCTTCTCTATTACTGTATGGTTCGGCCGGTTCTTCCACTGAACTATCATGTATCTATTTTGTTTTTGGTTATATATAGTTCCAATCTTTATTATATGTGCAATACAATTTTTCACAATTCTGGGATAACGGTGTTAATATAAGAAATATATTTATTTAATTAAGATTATATTTATAAACTGCATAAATTGTATTATCTTCACGATAAATATTTTAATACTCGCCATCATCGAAATGATAAAAACTTATAAATGCAGTGGCATTGTAATCTTCTGTATGTATGTCATTATATTTAATAATCACATTTGCTCTTTAATTGTCCGAGAAATACAGATTAAATTTTAAGAAATTTTTAAATTAATCATACAAATAGAATTGCTTATATTGGCATCTTTCATAAGACGCTTGAAAATCACAGAGCTGAAGAATTTTAGCGTCATTTAAAATTGTATTGCATATATAATGATGAAAATATATATCGACAGAAACAAAACACTTTTAAAGAAAGTTGCTTGGAAGAATTGACCAAAGCAGCAATAGAGAGGGTATAAACGCCTTTTTAGGAGCGTGTACTCAATGTATTACACGTAAAATTAAACATATAAATAAAACATAGAAAGAATATTTGCTTCGATAGAGACTGATAATTATGCTATTACAAAAATAAGATCTGAATACGTGCCTGTATGCAGCTACCTACGAGCAGACTTCAGAGCGTCTCAGCGACGCCCGTCCTTCCTCGCGGGGAAGCGCCGACGCGTAATTTGCTTATTACCTTTACGTCGCTTAAAACCAATTAAAAAATTGAAATTTTGTGAAATTAATATATGGATCGGACCAAAAAACTTAAAAACTTACATCGTACGCAAATTTGATTAAAATATGTTCAGCCGTTTTCGAGATATCAACGCTTCGAACAAATCGCGATTTTCGCGAAAGTAGTTGAAATTCTCAAAATGTAAAATACGTCAAGTACCATAAACATATACTGTTATCACATGTTAAAACCCGATTTTTTTTCCCCCAATAGATTTCAAGAAAAAAATTCACAAAGTTAGACAATTTTTCGGCGGCCCGAAAATCTGGTTCATTTTTCATTTATCTCGCGATTGCTCTAAAACTGCGGAGCCGAATTTTTTTAAAAAAATATATGTTACACAAAAATGTCTACGGAATACGATGAACTTTGTCCCGATTGTTTTCGACAAGTGGTTGCGGAGATATTCCGCTTCAAAGTGAGGGGCCTATAATTTTGACGGCGAGGATAGGTAGTTGTAAGCACTACATCATTTACAATTACGATTAAAAGTACTGTTACAGTTACGGTTAAGTTTGACATTATAAACCCAACATTAGTCCATTTCTATAATTTATTATCTAATAATATAATTTATATATGGTTCGGCGAATGATGTCTCACGCGTCACTAATTAATTACGGTATCCTAGACGAACATTTTCAGTTTTTGTCTCTTTCTGCCAAATACAATTGGATAAAAAAAAATATTTGACCTACGTCGAGAAAACGGTGACAAGTAATCATGCATGAGACATCTTTTGCTGAACCGTGTATAATTGATATTAGTTCATTAAACCACACGGTCGGGTTTTTGTTGGTTGGTTAGTTGACAAATTTGAATTTTTCGATGCCATGTAACCAGATCTTTCAAATAAACCGGTAAAACTTGGAGCTTTTGGCATTTAACTCTTTTAGTGTTGGATAAGATTGAGATGACTATGCCTCTGTATAACTGGCCAAATTTGTCACGATTTTACTAAAGTTTAAAAAGGCTCATAAAAGCCAAACAAAAAATAATATTTACACAATTCAAAAAGCAGAGTATTAAGTTATCTCTTACAAAACGAAATTACACCTAAATGGTCTAATTATTATTATTATTATTATCGTATTATAAATTTATTTTGAGGCAGAGTTCTCTCGCTATGTGCATAGCAAAACGCTACAAACTGCGAGGCGATATATCAGCGTTGGCACTTCTTGCCAGTGCAGCAAAGGCCGATATTGTCATGAGTTATTTACTTGTTTCTGGTTACGGGGTTAAATAAGCGAGATGTATACTTACAGCCGGCCCATTTCATCTTGGCCTACCAAGGTCAAGTGCGCAGTGACAATCGGTGGGTGGTTCTTAAGGAGCTCATTTCTGTAGTATACTCAACGGGGTACTGATCGTATACAGATCAAAGCAAAAGTTTGTGTATAAATACGTGAGATAATATTTAAGTTCGAGATGGCGGAAAGTAAAGTGAACCAATTTGGGTTTTTTTTAATTGCATGTCATTGTTCAGCATTTGACGTACTTTCAAATACACCCATTTCCCAAAACTTTGTAATACCCCATTGTTGAACAGGCAATGTATGGTGTACAGGGTAGATATTTTTCTACAGATCAACTTTTGCCTTGTTCTATACTTGCTGTTCCCTGTCAAAAGACACCCATCTTTCTCCAACGAATTACTGTCGCACTCCTTCGTCTGCGCATTTTTGGTGACCTTCATAGGCCAAGATGGATTGGGTCGGCTGTACTTTCCTTGGAGTTGCACTAATACTTGCACTAACACTAAGGGAAGAGGGACATACAAGTAATACACCAGTCGACGTTCACTGCCTTTATTGTACCACCTGGCGGAGCTAGCACCTGGAACCTCTTCGAACGAGTTGACGGTGGACTGATGACTAGGAACCAAGAAGTCGTCCCTTCCATTGAATTCCCTGCCTTCTTATACTCGTTCGACTAGGCGTTTGTGCTAACTCCTCAATATACAATGATCCCCTTTTGGGGCTTTGCCCTGATCGTGGCAATATATCGGCCTCCGGCACTAAAAGAATTAATCTATGATTATTTTCCGCGTATGTTAAGAACCAATAAAATGTCTAGAAAATTGTAATGTACAACTAACTCTCGATTAAACAGTTTGTAGCTTTAGCTAATTCTAAAATAGATAAATGATTAACTTCTTAACATACAATGACGAATCTGGCCCGCCAAAATTGCATTACGTTTGAAATAAATCGTCATGCAAGGGGTTAAGCGGACCCTAGTTTTTAAAATTTTTAATTATTTGGGAAATAATCTTGACATAAATTCCTTGAGTTCCAAATTTTGATTCGGTAATTTTCGAGAACTGCCTGCGTGTCAACTAAATTGCGGAGAATTTAGCTATACTATTGGACTTTTATTGGTTGTCAAAGCTCAGAACTCTCGGAATTTAATCTGATAATTGGAATGAATTCAATAAAAAAACCTTAATATGCTGCGTATTTGTTACTTCGCTTTCAAGAGAATTTATTTACCCATTTGCATCATAAGTGGATATATGCACGCATCTTCCCATCACACCAAAAAAATTTTTAGTGATAAGAGCCAATTTTTCATTTTTTTGTGTGATGCAAATGGGTTAAGAGAAAGATCCTTAATTATCTTTCAGATATTATTAAAATTATAAACTAATGTAATTTTGAATTTCATAGAAATGGAATATTATTAATCCTTAACAAGAAATTATCTCCTTTTTGAAATTTGTTGGTGTTGTATAGAAATAGCCTGTATTTATTTTAAGGTTTGTGTCCAGTGATGTGATTTTTGCTACCGGAATTGAATATTAATTAATAATAAAGCCAGTAAGACTACTTATTAGTTTTTAATTTTATCAAAGAACTCGATACAAATGATTAAAAAAATCAGTTTATTAATGAATAATTTGTTTGATCAAAAATTTCACATTGACGAACACGAACTTTTTATTTTTAAACTCTATATATCCAAACTATCAAGTATTGTGATCATTTGGAATTAAAGAGAACTTGTAAATCTATTATTTTATATATTAACATATTATTATTGAACTTTAGATAAACCCAGACGATTGAATTGAGTATAAAAAATCTTCCCTAAAACTCATTCTACAAACAATTAATTACATTTTTTACCTTTCTTAGATGCTGTTGAGAAGAGACACGGACGTACACCACCAATCGGTAAACAAACCCAGCTGAGAAAGTGAGAACGAAATCTTTAGCATAACACGCCTTTTAGACCTGCGTTAAAACAATCCTAAATGTAAATAACCGATTTTAAAAACACATTGTACTTTTTTTTTTCTTTCCTAATGTTGATTTAGTGATTATTGATCGAACGATTGACCGTGTATAAGTGTACATATTTTTTTTGTACACGTACAATTTTTATCTTTAATCATCCGATTTTTTTACTTTATACAATTTAATTTTATTCTGTGTTCACATCTGCATGTACTTAAACCACTATACTATTATCGAATTTATTAATTCAGTGAGATAATAGTAAAAAAAGGATTGATTATTATATTAGTTTAAAGATTTTAATTTAATAATTATTTGTCACTGCCATTTTTTTTCTCAAATAAACTGCGTGTGTCGCGTCTAGTCAAAATTTTTCGGTTTTCTTTTTACAAAAAAAAAATAAATAAATAAGATGATTTATTAATCATAATTTGTACTTAAATTTTATTATTTTTGTTGTCTTTCTTTCGTCAGTGCCTAACACAAAAAATTAACAAAAAAAAAGATGTAAAAGTTGCTCATTTTGAATGATAAGAAACTTTAGGATTAAGTAATTAATAAGTAAAGAAAAAAAAGATGGAAATATAGTTTTAATTTTACATCTCAGGGACGTAGATTTTTGGGAATTATATAAAAAAAAAATATTTTTAAGTTTAAATTGTTGTGTATACCCAGTTTTTTTAATAATATTTTTTTTTCACTTGTATATTCTAGATAGTTAATTAATTTACTTTTTTTTTATATAAAGCCAGTTTAAACTGATGATAAGCCATACTAGTTAATAATATTAATTAAGGTACACATTGTAAATATTAATTAAACGGTGAAAATTGAATCGTACGGACGAAACGGAGTGAGAGGTTAAGCGAGCAATAGTAATTTTTAGTAGCAAACGCGAGAGAGAGACTTGTAAAAAAATTAAAAAGAAAAGAAAGAAAAAGAAAAACCGTAAAAAACGAGATCGACGACGATCCCTATTTTTCTTGCAGATATTTTTGGGATTTTTTGTACTTTTATAATAATATCACTAGATTGTAGCGCCGCGGAGTGTAAAACGATTTACGAAAAAAACGACATAGACAACATACGGAAAAAAATATAAATAATTGAAGAAAGAAATAAATAAAAAAGAAAGAAAGAACCAAGAAAACGAACATTAATTTAATAAACCGATAACTTTTTGTCTACGATTCTTTTATTTTTATCAACTATTAATTTTTTTGTATATTATTACGTCTCTTTAAGTTTTATAACAATTTTATTGTTTTTTCTTCTACATTTTTGTTTTACGTTTTTTTTTTGTAATATAAATAATTATAGAATTAATTAAAATTATGTGTTTTATTATCACCTTTTATCCAGGACAACTTAAAAAAAAATTTTTAAGAAATATTAATTTAAATTTAAAATTAAAAAGGAGGATCAGTGCCAAACAAAGATAGGAAAGAAAAAAACTTATACCTGTCATAATATAATAAATTGGGAGGTTCTAAAACCGGATGTAAAATTAAGGGTGGATTCACCCCATCATAAACAACGTTGTAACTAAATGTGGTCAATTAAAAACGCGTTTCAAATAAATGGTTTTAATTTACGACATATTGCGAACGTGAATGAAGCGGGAGGATGAATTATTGGATTCGCTCAGGCGAAATCATCTCTTTCTAATTTAAAATGTTTCTTTTTCTAACGAATATAAGGTGATTTAGATCGCGAATACAAGTAGGATTATTTATTTAAAAGGTATGGGTTTTCAAAATTTACAATGAAAATTTTGGAGTATTATTATAAAACAAGTTTGTTTCTAAAAATCACTAATTGTAAATCATTACTAGAATTAAATCATGACGGTGTAAAATATATCAACCTCCCCCTATATTAAAAAAAAATGGACACTATTTTTCTTCCAAATTCGCCTGCTATAAGATAACTGCAATCCAGTCGCTAGGAACCTTGCAATTTTCCTCAAAATTCGTTGAGTGGTTAGCAACCTCTGCCGGATTTACATTGTAATCCTGTTAAAATTGAGATTCATTAACATTAGCGCCGCACAGTGAAATGACATAGTTAATTTGCGGACATCGCCATACAACTTTCTATTTTTCAATAGAAAAAATCCAAAATTAAGTGTAAATGGGTAAAATAGATATAGGTATATGAAAAAATTGGACGTATACTATTAAAGAAATTGACACTTTATTTGTTTTTAAAGAAAAAAAGGGCATTTTGTAGCAGAAGCGAATTCAAACAGGACGTAACTTTTTTTAGAAATGATATACATTATAAATGATGTTTAACGTTAAGTAGCTAAAAGAAGAATCACCAGAAATAAGTGCAAGAACAGTGTAACAACCTGTACCTACAGGTGATTATTGACCTCAACGTGCAAATATTTGATTAAATATTATAACTTATAAATGTTGTACATTTATAACTTCATTATGGATATCTACAAGTTTAATATAATAAAACATTTATCGCGTCCTCAAGAAAATTCTGCAAATCTTCACCCTCTTGCAAAAATTTTGGCGTTTAAAGAATTATAACCTCCATTGGAATTAATAAGTTGTTAAAAATATCAAGATTTTTCCACGATTATTTTCATGACACAAAAAAAAGTAAATAACGATTTTATGTAATTTATTATATCCTAATACAAACCAAATTTACAGGACAGGTAGCGTATAATTGTACATATTTTGTCTTTAACCACTTGCGGTGGTTGGACGTACAATGTACGTCGAGATGCTTCAGTTACCAGAACGCCAGCGACGTGCCGCGCACGCCGTCGGACGATTGCTACCCGAACGTGCCCGAACGCTAGCGATGTACTTCGTACGTCGTCGGGCGATTGTTGCAGGAAAGAGCATGCGCGGCACGTCGACTATTAATGACCTTTTTTACCGACGCAGCGTTTTTCGCGTCACTTGAAATACGTAAAATGGAAAACGATAATAAAATGAATGATATTATTTGCACAAATAAAAGGAAAAGAAACGACAATGCAGAATCTGATAGCGGTCAGGAATGGATATGGAAAGACACAGAAAACGTAACTGAAGTATGGGAATATTCGAGAATATCTAGAATAAATATTCTAGTATTGTGGTAAAACATTAAGAATTTTTTTGCAGCGGATTTATAATTTTTAAAGTTTTTTTTAACTTACGGTATTTAAATTGCATTTTCTTTGATGTGGAAAAAACTAAACGTGTTAGAAAATTTAACTTTGGTGAAAATAAAAATTAAATTTTAACCTAAATCAACATAAAAATTTCAAAACTGAACCCTTAAAAATCTTTTATCCGGACATTATGGACATAATATATACAGGGTCCCGTTTTGATTGTCTGATCCTTTCCGTCTACTATGCCGTCGACGCTCGTACCGAAGTGGTTAATGAATAAATTTAGTATTATCCTATTCTTATAGATTATTAATAAATAAATTTAGTATTCATGCGTATGTTAATTTATCAGTTGATGCGTTTCCCTACCGAAGTCGCTCGCGAGTGATTTGTACTTGCCGTTCTGACAGTCTCAGTCGTAATGATGCGTCTCGCGGGCGCGTTTGGGTGGGGGGGAAGATTGGGTCGGGTTTTCTACTCGACCGTCCTGGCACACTCGGCCGTAAATTTCTCGCCACCGCAAGTGGTTAACAAGGAGAGTGCAAGGTCTTGGGGTCATAGATTTAGTTCAAATTTTGTAGGATGGTAGATTTAGTTTGCCTGTTGATAAAAATATATGGTTGTAGGGGCCACTACTTAACAGTTCTTTAGATATTTGCAATTGAAGATGCAATTCACTACTTCAATTCAGGTCTGTACCAAACGATTAAATATAATGGGTTTAACGTAGCAGCAATAGATCGGTGTTTCTCGTTATTAGGCTCCGGGTTCGAGTTCTGAGAGCGTCTATTTTTACATATAAAGATACCATGGGTGGATATAAAATGTTGCGACATCTTAACATTTTTTGAGTGTGCACCGCACTTTGGATTTGTCAGTTAATTGTCATTTGATCTGTCAAGACTTCAAAATTAATGCAGGAATATGACTTGACATTATAACCTTTCTTCAAAAAGCCTGACTTAATCGGTATAAATTCGGTTAGTTTTGACATTATCCGGACTTGTCCTAACGAATTAATTGCATCTTTAATTGCAAATATTTTAAAAATTATTGAATACTGGCCCCTATAACCATATATTTTCATCAACAGGGAAACTAAATCTACCATTCTACGAAATTTGAGCTAAATCCACGACCCCAAGACCTTGCACTCTCCTTGTAAGTGTAATTTTCTTAAAAAAGGGGATGAAAGTGGACGGAAAATAACAGTTTCTAGAAACTAGAATCTTTCCGCAACCGTTTGGTCTGTTGCGTATTTTGATCAGTTTTGAACGGTAAAGGTTTTAACCGTTTAAAGTATACGATATCTATTATACAAATTTCGTTAACTTTAAAGCGTCTATTAAGCACATCCAAAAAATTTTACAAGATAAACATAGTCATAACATGAAGTTCGAAACCTGCTCCTCATGTTATAAAAATTTCAGTTACGCCCTTCGTTTAGTTTTGTTGGGAAAATGTTTTAAAGCACTACATGTTGAATTAACGAAACCTCATTAGTTTTGAAAATGTCGAATTAAAAAAATATTTTCTATAGGAAATTTGATAAAAATTAATGTTTCAAATAAATTTATAATAGTCTCAAGTGTATAAAATATCAAAATATGCCGAAAGTATAAGTTTTCGTGTCCCGTCCAGTAAGGTTGAGCTACATCATCTCGCTTATCACCGGCGGTTTTTCGAGCTTCTACGGTTCTGAATAGTCTTTCATGGCACTTACATAGAACCATCGGCACTTACCCGATATATCTTGAATACTACCAATATGAAACACCGAATATCATAGCATTAATAAAGAACAAGACTTTTTATGATATTAAAGAAACTGAGAAAGAGTTATTTTTGCTCTTTGCATCAGAAAATGACGCTTGTAAAAGAATACTTCCGAAACTTACAAACTGAAAAAAAGAGGGTTCAATCACTGTTAGTTAACAAGTACTTAAAAGAATTTTTCGTATGTATTTTACTTGATTAATGTTGATTAAGTTTTTCATACTTTCTGCATTTTTTTCCACCTGGGTATTTTTTTAAAGCTAACTTAATCATTAATTTTCTGAGCTATATAATTCTTTTTTGCCTTTGGCACGAAAGTTTTCTATGTTGAAATGAAGTTGGTGGACTGATATAATAGTAATGACACTGATATTGACAATTCGCAGCGATTTTGGATACTCAGATGAGTATCCCAGAGTAGACAGTCTGGGAACAGAAAGGCAACTAGCTACCTCTTAAATTGTTCAATGACTAGACACTATGAGTAATGGAATTTACGTTGGTCATAGTTCCTTATTGTCAGCCACGTGTAGAAGAACATCTAAAAAGCATATGAGATGTATCCACAAATTGGTAGCAGCAATACGATAGGTAATCACGCGACGAATTTGACGAAAAGCGTTCCTTATAAAAAGATGGGAAACAGGTACTTTATAAAACCATAAAAACGTGTAGATTAAAAAAAACTACTTAAATTATAGGTAATAGAGATCGGAGGCGTTAAAAACTTTCCTAATTAGTCACAAGGTGAAGAGTCAAAAATTAAGATTAAGGCTTTAATGGTTTGGTAAAGTAAATCTTGCATATTTGTTTATTGAATGTGTTATTTTTTTCCATTTAATTTAAACCAATAGCAGTAATACTTTCCACATCTTCCCAGTCAACAATGTAAACTTAAAAAAACTGATTTCTTTGTATTTTGCCGAACTTATGATTTTCTACAATTTAGAAATTTTTTCAATAAGTTGGTGTCGTAAAATGGACGAAAAAATACGATTATCACATTAACAGTTTCTGTATAGATTTGATTTTGTCGGATAATCCTTAATGTTAACATTTTTAACGTTAACATGACAACGTTATTAATGACAACTTATTGTTAGAAAGACTAGTAGAAAGAAAGGAACCGAAATTAAGAGCAAAACCGCCACAAAGATGCAACCGTAGACACGTGTTTCGAACTTATTAGTTCTCATCAGTACGGTATAGCCAAGGAGCAAGGTGGAAACTCATTGGAGAAGACACAAAAAGGGAACACAGTCAGAGGACTAATCACCAATTTGGTTCTTCGGCTGTAAAATCCTCAATTTGAGGACACGTTGGCTATACTGTACTGATGAGAACTAATAAGTTCAAAACACGTGTCTACGGTTGCATCTTTGTGGCGGTTTTGCCCTTAATTTCGGTTTCTTTCTTATTTTCCCACTGCCGATATTGTTTTTTCCTTACTAGTAGAAAGGTTTCTTATACTTTTGCTGCAAAATCATATGCATAATTTTTATCTTAACCGTTTACGTACCACGAGCCACTTTCGCACTCTTCAGATTTTGTGTCGAGAAAAGCCAGGGCATTTGGTCGAAACAGACAATTAAAGTCCCAACAGAAATCTTTTTGTCGAAATTTTCTACATGTAACTAAAGGAACGTTAACACGTTTTTGGCTTTTTTCGACACGTAATCAAAGGAGCACTATTGCGCTCTTTGGTTTTTTTCGGGACATAATCGGAGGAGTGTGATAGCGATCCTTAGCGCTTTTCGATCGTGTTTTTTCAAAACTCTCTGGTACGTAAACGGTTAAAGATATTTCAACATGCATCTAATCCGCATATTTCTTAAAGTATAGATTTAAATTAGTCATAAAAATTTCACTTACTTCAACAATGTTCTTGATATTTTAGAACTTCAAGTAGAGGTATTTGAAAAAACATATAAATGCTTACGAGCCCCGTAATTCTTAAAAATCTCAAAGAAATGGGTTATTATGGACAATTACAAAAAGAAGAAAATTGCATCCAACGTAACGGATACTATCTGTATGACGTTATCTTCCTGATTTCATACACATCGTAAATAGCATAGTTCAAGCTTCGTTCTAGTATTAATAACTCCCTGTTATCTTGCAAAACTTTTATGTAATGCTAATTAAAAAATCGCCCACTTCTCACTTATCACCTTGCATGTTTCTGATAATTTTGATGACAATTCTAGATTTTTAGAAAAAAGAAAGCTACTTTTGTAAAGAAATTATGCGTTAAAAAGTTTTTAACACTGTTTATAATTATCTTTTTCTAAATTTCTGTCTATAATTTTCCTATACCATCAAAAGAAAAAAAAACTATGTAAACACAGCCGTTCTTTCCACATACAAAATATTTAAGTACCACATTTTCCACGGTTCACTAAACAAGAGGGTTGCACGTCATGATTGTCATGCCCCCAAATTATCTGTACACGTGTTTTATAATTACCCAAACTCAGGTCACGTTTTTTACCTATCAAAACGGATAAAATGTTCCATCAAATCACAACATAACCTAAACAAACCCTAAGTATTTCTAAATAAGCACCAAGAAAATTAATTTCTTCCTCAATTTGTTACTTAATCTCTGTGTAATCGTCGCTTAAACTAATCTAACAATAAAATCTATAATTCCCCCAGTAAACCAACTCGAAGAATAAAGCTATTCAATAACTTTAGAGAGGTTTAACATCCATCTCTGGAAAAATCATTTTTAAATTAGTTTTTATTTAAGAAAATCTACACAATTGTTAGTAGAACCTTTTCATCGAAACAAACCCGATAAACCAATCACTAAAAAATTCAATAATTTTAATTTCTTGTTACTTAATCTCTAATCATGATTTAAACTAAAGACAACAATCAAATCCATATTTCTCCACCAAACTAATTTAAGAAAAAGGAAAAATCACCGCTAAACTAGTTTATCTAATCGAACTATCTAAGTACACACAATTTTTCATTAAATCCTCATCATTTAAACAATCCCAAAACATCAACCCCTAAGAAATTCAATAATTTCAATTTGTTACCTAATCTCTGTACAATCACCACTTAAACTAAACTAACAATACGATCCACATTTCTCCTAGTAGACCAAGTCAACTAATAAAGATGCTCAATAACACATAAGAGGGTTAATATTCATTTGATCGAACACCAGAGGAAAAATCATCTGCAAACCGGTGATGAAGGGAGAAAGAGAGAACCGTGGTACATTGAAACATATGTATCAATGGGGCGATGGGGTGTCGGGGGCACTTAATAATCCCTTTTGGGGTGTATGTACACAACGGAGGAGTGCATTAAAAGCACATTACACATTTGAGAAAGGTGTGATGATGTGAACACGTGTGTGTTTAGGAAGTATTTAATTTAATAGAACAAAATCTATTAACTAACAATAAAAAATGATGCCAAAATATTTTCATTAAATTCTGTAAATGTAATAAATGATAATATTTAATGTATTGGAATAAAAACTGAAATAAAGAGAAAACTGAAAATGAAGCTAGATATAATTCTTTTTGACAAAAATCTGTTTCTTGTTGGATGTTGAACTTATAATTTTTTAATTTCTTTTAAGTTCAAGTTCAAAAATTTTTCTTTCTTTTATACATTTTTCTCTCATCCTAATTTTCTTAAGAATTTTTTTCTAAATTATAAGTTTTTTTTCTCCAAAATTATTTTTCTTTTTCCATCTACAAAATCTATATTTTTTTTATCTACACTTAATATAAAAAAAGCTTTTCATCAAAATAGATACTAACACATACAAGTAGAATGGGTGGAGCTTACTCCAACAAATGAGCTTTCGCCCCAGAGAGCTTTCGAACGATGGTGGGGGAAGAGCTTGGAATTTCGAATTACCCTCGACAGTTGAATCTTTAGTGAACAACTGAACATCGGCACGTGTCAATTGTTCGTGGTCGCGTGGCACTCGTTTGTTAATCTCCGTTTTATTTACCGATCGTGTCAACTAATATTATAACTACTTTAACATATCAAAGAGACTTATCTTTTAAAAAAATCACGAATTATTTGAAAAATTAAGAAAACTTCAATTTTTTTTATATTTAAAATTATTGATGTAAATAGTTTTGGAAGTGATAAAAGGTAAATTTCGAAAATTGCGCTGGAAGCCCACCGGATTTTGCGGCCGAAAATGTTCAACATGGACAATATCGACCTGGACGCCGTAAACAGGCAGTTTTTCTTCGAGTCTGCGAGTTTCCTCGGAGGCGGAGGCGCCAGTGGAGGTGGTTCCAGCACCGGATCCACCAATAGCGGGGATCTTTTTCTGTACGATGAAAATAGTAGTGATTCCGTCGGATCTGGATATTCTTTTAATAGTGATCAAGAAAATAGTTCTAGTTCTAAAGAGTAAGTATACAGGATGTTTAATGTTGGTGGTTCATGTTTTCAAGTTCTCCCGGCACTAATGGAGCATGATTTATAATAAAAAAAGTTCATATGAACATGTATTCGATTCACTTCACTTATTGAGTTATATGAATTTGAAAATAATATTTAAAAATTATGGCGTAAATTAAATTCCGGTTCGCGTTGTATTTTTTATCTTTGCACGGTGCTCCTTTATTTGTGTTCCAGCGTCAAAAATTCTTTGGATTAAAGCCTCACGTGTGTCTACTCTTTCTTGATACACTAAATCTTTCATCCAGCCCCACATGTTATAATCCAGAAAATTGAGATCTGAGGATCTTGCTGGCCAAACGTGCGGTCCACCTCGGCCGATTCAGTGGTCAGAATAATGTTCATTTAGATGATTGGTGACTCTACGGTAAAAATGAGAAGGAGCTCCATCGTGTTGCAGATACACTCTTAATCGTCTTGCCTGAGGTACAATAACCCGAAATGGAGCTACACCATGAAGAGGAAGATAAAAGAGTACTCGCCAATATTACGGAGAGGGG
This sequence comes from Digitonthophagus gazella, assembly GCA_036711955.1. NCBI lineage: Eukaryota > Metazoa > Arthropoda > Insecta > Coleoptera > Scarabaeidae > Digitonthophagus > Digitonthophagus gazella. The sequence goes on from JASCIT010000007.1 coordinate 13,362,698, forward strand.
ACTTACTTTTTCATCCTTCTCTTCATGGTGCAGTTCCATTTCGGGTTATGGTACATCCCATAGTAAACGCGGAAGTTCTTCTTCCAAAAATTGCAAGTACCTTTGTCCGCTAAAACGATCTTCAAAAATAAACAGTCCTATAAGTTAATCGTACAACATTCCGCACCACACATTAACGCTAAATTTGTTTTGAAAATTACTTTCTATGGTAGCATGAAGGTTAATATCCGACCATTTTTGCAAATTATGGATGTTATTTGTACCATCTCGAGTAAATTGTGACTCATCCATAAATAAAATGTAGCGGTATAAGTTCTGATTATTATTTAACCACTGACAAAAGGTCAAACGTCTAGAGAAGTCTTCTGGCTTCAGATATTGAACACGCTGTAATAATGATAATACGAATGCAGCAGATTTTTTTTATGTTCTCCATACCCCGGTATTGGGAATCACTAAACGTGTGGTTCAGTGCGGCCAGATGAAAAAAAGGAAATTCATCAGATTGGATTAAACAAAGTTGCCAGTTTTCATTAGATTTATAGGGTTTCAAAATAAGTGAGCCATTTGTATATTTATAGCCGACAAAATTGATAAAATGACGCATATCCATTCTTTTCAAAAAATTTTCAGGTGTTCTTGTAATACAAGGAAGGTTATACATAATAAAAATACTATTAATAAAATTTTGAAGAAAATGGAAATACAACCCCTTACCTGTCAGCTAAAGTCATGAACAGCAAGAGGTAACAGTTTACTTAGTACGGAATAGAGGTAGTAATTTAATAAAAATTGTCATCAAAAATTGCTATGTACTTCGAAAATCTCAAATATTCTCACCGGTAGTATTATTAGATGGCGTGAATAAAAGAATACTGTCGAAATTATTCAAAATTATTACTTGCACATATTTTTACAATATTTTCTTTAATGACTGTTATTTAAATAGTCGTCAAATATAAATCAGTTTATTGTTAGATGTTTAAAATACAATGTTATGATCTTTTCTACTTTCAAAAATCACCAAATAATGGGCTTTTGACAAAAGTTTGCACCAAATCACTAAAATGGTTCAGAAATCACCAAATTTGGTAAAAATTCTCCAGATCTGGCAGCACTGGTGTGGATATCTGTCGCGTACTAAAGCTGGCCTTACGCTCGACAATGTCAAGGATGTTCTCTTCCTCTGCAACATTCTGTTCTGTTACCCGTTCATACTGTATATGAACGCTCGGAAGTGAACTAGTTTCTCTGAGAGCTTGGAAGGTACCACTAAAAGTCTTCGGGAATGGAACACGCCGATTTGGAAAACGTCGTCGATATTCAATTGAAGCTGCAGTAGCTTTTCTACCGCAATTTGCCAGTACAAAAACCATATCAGCATACTCAACAGTCGTAAACTTAAACGGCATTGTACAGAAATAAAACAATATGCTCCATTAGTGCTGAGAGAACTTCATGAAACACCCTGTAGATATTTTTATTAATATACATCATTTATTCTAATTTTTAAATCCTAAGTTTAAATTTATAAAAAAAAAATCTTATAGATCATTAAAAATCCTTTAATTTGATACCAAACACGACTATGTTTCCATTAAAAACAATGAAGTTACGTAAATTTTAAAAAAATCAAGATGGCCGACCATCAATTGTTTTTTGAAATAAAAATGTCAATAACTTCAAAGACAGTTAACCTAAATAAGTCGTTTTAGGACTCAAATTAAAACAAATTTCATTTCTTAACGATCTCTAATGAAAATTGAAATAAAAAATTCCTAAATATTCTTAAAGACGATTAAAAATCCTTTAATTTGATACCAAACATGACTATATTTCGATTAAAAGCAATGAATTTACGTCAATTAAAAAAAATTCAAGATGGCCGATCATCAATTGTTTTAAAAAATAAAAATGTCAGTAACTTCGAAGTTACTTAACCTAAATAGGTGGTTTTAGTACTCAAATTAAAACAAATTTCATTTTCTAACGATCTCTAATAAAAATAAAAGTTAAAAATTCTTAAATATTCTTAAAAACGATTAAAAACCCTTTCATTTGATACTAAACAGGACTATATTCCGATTAAAAACAATAAAGTTAGGTCGATTTAAGAAATTTCAAGATGGCGGATCATCAATTGTTTTTAAGTATGAAAATGTCAATAACTTCGTAGATATTTCAGCTAGATAGGTCGTGTTTGTACTTAAATTAAAGCAAATTTTATTTCCTAATCATTTCTAAAGTAATTGTTTTTAACAAAAGCTTTATAATGAATCTCAACAAAAAATCCTAAATTATCTCTTTTATAAATCACATTTTCGACCTAATTTTTATCATAAATTTAATTTTTCATCATTAATTAAAATCTCTTTGAAAAATAAAAATAAAAACTGTTATCAATTATCACTCAAATAAGTCTTCTTTAGAAAAAAATTTATTCTAAAAAATTTTTTAATACAAAAAATATATTTTTTAACAAAACTTTTTATTGAAATAATTCTCCTCTTTACAGAGGAAGAATACATCGACACAGAAGAAGAAATAAATGTCCCCAACAACAAATACAACAAAGACAAGCGGCAAATCTTCGAGAACGAAAACGAATGCAATCTATAAACGACGCTTTCGAAGGATTAAGAGCTCACATTCCAACTTTACCATACGAAAAAAGATTATCCAAAGTAGATACTTTAAAACTCGCGATTGGATATATAAATTTTTTAAGCGAATTGGTTAGAAGTGATAGAAATGCCAATACTGATTGTTTTAATGGAACGAATAGAAATAGTCAAAGAGATGAACCTAAAAAGGTTATTATTAGAGGTAAGTAAAAGTATATAAAAAATTTATACATCTTCAATTACAAAAAAAAACTTTTAAAGTGTCATAATTTAACGTTTTTTTTTTTTTTAATTCTAAGTTGGCTACACTTTAAACTGAAATGTGAAATGTCAAAAATTTAACGTTAACGTTGATTATACTTGAAATATAAATTCAAATCTAAAAAAAATGTAATTGTTAAAAATCAGAATGACAACTGGAAAAATTTTTCATGGCACTTTAAAATTTCTTTTTTTCTTTTGTATGATAGGAAGATGACTGTTATATGAAGGGAAGACGGATATTTTATGGATTTCGTTTGGTTTGCAAAGTTGGGTTTGGATTTCAAACTCAAAACGTTGAAAGCTGCAATAATAAAGTCCCCTGTTTTCGTTTGGTTGGGTGTAATTGGTTTTGGGGTCGCGGTTCATCCCTCTTTTAAACCAGGTGACCCTTTTGCGTGCAGGTGTAGGTTAGAGTACTTCCGGAATTTTATATTTTGTGTAATTAGAGGAAATTTGTTAGATTTTTATCTTATCTTCAAAGGATTTATGACATTTTTTATCTTATTTTTCACAAAAATAAAAAAAAAAATTTCCCCCAAAATAATAAATTATCATTTTAGTTTGTTATCCTAAAAAAATTTTTATTCTCTGATTAAAATTTCACTTAAGATATACATTTTTTTAATGATAAAAATAAAAATTTCTTTTAATTTCTAAAAAATTCTTATAGATCGTTAAAAATCCTTTAATTTGATACCAAACACAACTATATTCCGATTAAAAACAAGGAAGTTACCTTAATTTTAAAAAATTCAAGATGGCGGATCATCCATTGTTTTTATATTTACAAATGACAATAACTTGGAAGATATTTAAGCTAGATAGGTCAAGTTTGTACTCAAATTAAAGCAAATTTAATTTTCTAATGATTTTTTATAAAATTTTTATTCTAAAATTAATTTTAAAATTTTCATTTCTACAAAATCAAAAATTAAAAACAAAAATTCTCCAACATTCTTAAAAATCGTTTAATTTGATACCAAACATGATTTGAAACAAAAAATTTTCAAAATGGCCGATCGTCAATTGTTTATAGGATTAAAAATGTAAATAACTCCGAAGCTATTTAAGCTAAATATGTCGAGCTTGTACTCAAATCAAAGCAAATTTAATTTCCTAATAATCCTCAACCAAAATTTCATTTTAAAATATATTTTTTTAATTTTTACTTTTAAAATATCGAAAATCAATAGCTAAAAAGACCTTAAAGTTCTATTAATTAGATATTCTTAAAAATCATTAAAAAACATTTAATTTGATACCAAACACGACTATATTCCGATTAAAAACAACCAAGTTACGTCCACTTAAAAAAATTCAAGATGGCCGACCATCAATTGTTTATAAAGTTAACAAATTTAGTAACTTCGGTGGTATTTAAGCTAGATTGGTCGTGTTTGTACTCAAATTAAAGCAAATTTAATTTTCTAATAATTCTTTATAAAATTTTTATTGTAAAGTTATTTTTAAAAATTTTATTTTAATAAAATCGAAAATTAAAAACTCAAAAATTCCCCAAAATCTCTTAAAAATCGTTTAATTTTATATCAAACATGATTCGAAATAAAAAAATCAAAATGGCCGATCATCAATTGTTTATAGGATTAAAAATGTCAATATCTCCGAATGTATTAAAGCTAGATATATCGAGTTTGTACTCAAATTAATGTAAATTTAATTTCCTAATAATCCCCAACAAAATTTTCATTCTAGAATCTTTTTTCAACTTTCTCTTTAAAAAAATCGAAGATCAAAAGATTAAAAAGACGTTAAAATTCTTAAATATTCTTAAAAATCATTAAAAAACATTTAATTTGATACCAAACACGACTATATTCCGATTAAAAACAACAATGCTACGTCCGTTTAAAAAAAAATCAAGATGGCCGACCATCAATTGTTTTTAACCTTAAAAAATTCAATAACTCCAGATCTATTTAAGCTAGATAGGTCGTGTTTGTACTCAAATTAAAGCAAATTTAATTTCCTATTCATTTTTTAATTCAATTTTATTCTAAATTCAACTTAATAAATTATCTCATTCCCTATGAACGTATTTAAAATAATTTTATACAGCTGTATTATGTAGATACTCCTTGCGTAACGAATTATGACTAATGTACACCCGAAAAACCATATCGAGGGTTCGTTCAGGCCTCTCATATGTTTGATATCGCACCCCATAATTTGCGAACCATTGATAGTTCAACCCCTGACCCTGTCGTAATCAATTTTATACGGGACCACTTGTGGTGGCCACACCGATACCTATCCACAACTGGATATCCTCTCTTCGCTATCAAAATCAACACAAGAACGATCTCTTTTTTCATTCTACATCATTCCTCCCTCATTTCATACCGATTGTTACGCTATTAGATGATTTAGATGTATTATAGCTATTGTATTTATTACAATTAAATGTGAATAAGAGCATAAAATAGGAGAGGGAAGTTTATATTTAATTTATTGGTGTAATGATTGTTATTTTTTTCAGGATCTGGAAGTATTTATACAGCTCATTCATTATCATGGTCGAGACAAAAAGAACCTGGTTCAAATGGTATCATGTATGCTAAAGTTTGGACACCTGAAGATCCAAGAACTAGTAAAAGCGGAAGTTCGACTTTTCTGCAGAATTAAAAAGTATTCTATAAAACTTATTTTAGTTGTTGGTTGTTGGTTAAAGTGAAAAATACTCTCTAACTCTAGTCGTTATGGAAATTATTCTAGTCTTTTTGTGGTAATGATGTCTTTTTATTTAAAACTAAAAGAAAAAATATGAAAATTGTATATATATTTATTATATTAAATTATTTATTAAATCATTTATTGTTTTTTTCTATTTTATTGAAGAAGAATTTTACAAGAAAGTAAAAAATTTTACAAGAAAATATAAAATTCTTATAGATCGTTAAAAATCCTTTAATTTGATACCAAACATGACTACACTCCGATTAAAAATAAAGAAGTTACATCGATTTAAAAAAATTCAAGATGGACGACCATCAATTGTTTATAGATATAAAAATGTTAATAACTTTGAGGTTATTTGAGGTAGATATGTCGTGTTTATACTTAAATTAAAGCAAATTTAATTTCCTAACGATTTTTCATAAAAATTTTATTCTAAAATTATTTTTTTAATTTTTATTCTTAAAAAATTGATAGTTGGAAAATTAAAAATTCCCTAAATTCTTAAATACTCTTAAAAATTATTAAAAATCATTAAATTTGATACCAAACACGACTATATTCCGATTAAAAACAACGAAGTTACATCGATTTAAAAAAATTCAAGATGGCCGACCATCAATTGTTTATAGATATAAAAATGTTAATAACTTTGAGGTTATTTAAGGTAGATATGTCGTGTTTATACTTAAATTAAAGCAAATTTAATTTCCTAACGATTTTTCATAAAAATTTTATTCTAAAATTATTTTTTTAATTTCTATTTTTAAAAAATTGATAGTTGGAAAATTAAAAATTCCTGAAAATTCTTAAATACTCTTAAAAATTATTAAAAATCATTAAATTTGATACCAAACACGACTATATTTCGAGTAAAAATAAAGAGGTTATGTCAATTTTAAAAGAATTCAAGATGGCCGATTGTCATTTGTTTTTAACTAATAATTTAGAGGTTATGTAAGCTAGACAAGTCTTATTAGGAGTCAAATTAAAGCAAATTTGAGTGTATAGTGAACTGTAATAAAAATAAAAATTAAAAATTTTGAAATATTCTTAAAGTTTATTAAAAATCCTTTAATTTGATACCAAACACGACTATATTCCGATTAAAAGCAACCAAGTTACATCGATTTAAAAAAATTCAAGATGGCCGACCTTCAATTGTTTTTAGGATTAACAATATCAATAACTTCTAAACTATTTAAGCTAGATAGGTCGTGTTTGTACTTAAATTAAAGCAAATTTAATTTCTTAATTATTTATTATAAAAAAGTTCAAAATGGCCGACCATCATTTGTTTTAAGGTTAAAAATATCAATAACTTCTAAACTATTTAAGCTAGATATGTCATGTTTGTACTCAAATTAAAGGAAATTTAATTTCCTAATCATTTTTGAAGTTAGTATAGTCTTTTATTTTATTTTTATATTGATTGTTTTCTTTATTTTATTGTTTGGATTGAATTTCAAGAAAAAAAATTTAACTTAAAAGCATAAAATGTATATGGAATGGAATAAAAGTTAGTCCAGTTGTTCGATTTCTCACCAAACATTGTCGTCACGCCCTCAAACCTCTCAGGATCCTTTAGCACAGCCAGTCGATATATTCCCTTCGTTCGGATTGGTGGCACCTGTTCGTTTCCCACGCAGGAAACCTTCTACAGGAATATTATCCTGCTGAATATTCGCTTCTATGTCACGAGTTTCCACTTTGCGTTTTACACGACTTCAAATAAATTATTCAATTAAAAAAAAATAATAAAATAAAAACAAACTTTAAATCTAACAAATCATCTATTAAAAAAAATTTTATAAAAAATAAATATATAATATTCCCCTTTATAGTAATTTCTTTACTATTTCCATAAAATTACTCAACATTTTTCCTCGATAAGCTCACACAGGTGCAAAAAACAAACATTTCCGATAACACATAATCCCAAAAGCTCCGACAACATAAAAAAAATCGCCCGTTCATACACATATTATGAAGTCCCTCGATTCGGATTTGATATCTCGATTCGGATATCAAATCGGTTCGGATCTAAATTCTAAGGGATGTGGTAGGGACGGTGTTATCTAGATGTTTAGAATCAATTTAGCGTGTCAAGGCCCCCGATTCAAAAAATTATTAGCGATCCCGTGACAATGAGGCCCCAAGCGGGGTGTCCACTCGGAACCGTCGGATTATAGTCCGGAGAGAGGGCTTTATTTGGATTAAGAATTAAGAGTAAAGCTCTTCAATCGGGATCCGGGACGCAGTTGTGGTTTTTTTAACAGTGGGGGGGCTCAAAAAGATTTTTTTAGCGTTATGTTCGGAAGAGTTGTTTCAATGTTATAATATCAAGGGTGAAAATTAGAAATTAAAAGGGGTGTTTATTAAAACCAATTTCTCTTTTAATCAGTAAGAGATTTTTTAAATTCTTTTCAAAATTTAATTTTAGTTTAGTAGGAAATTTGTAAATTTCTACAAATAAACCTGAATTTAGCTTTTTTATTCATGAATAACATTAATAATCACATTTAAGTTAAATAAATAATACATTTTAAACGTACATATAGATATCTCAACTAGCAAACCTGTTAATATGGTTGCCTATTCTTGTTAATTAAAAAAAATCAAAAAAAAATTAATTTTCAAGTTGAACTGTAAAATTGAAATATTTAGAAAATTTCTATAAGAATATTTATAAGAAAAAGTATAAATTAAAAATGTAAAGTGACTTTTATTGTGTCAAGTTCAATTTTGACGTTTTAAGGTTAGGTGAAATTGTAGACGTTTAGAAAAAAATTATTTACTCAAAATTTTTATAACCTAACCCAAAAATTATTAAATGTAATCTTAAACAAGATATTTTAATCTATCAACATCCAAAAAATCTTTCCTTAATTTTCAAAGATAAAGTCTAGGTGATTTTTTAAAGTTGTTCAATTTTGACGTTTAAATGCCACAGTTAAAAAAAATATCTTTTCCGGAAATTTTTAAAATTTAACCCAAATATTTTTATATAAAATTAAAGTAGATATTTCAATCAATAATTATCCAAAAAATATTTTCTCAATTCCTAAAGGTAAAGTCAGGACGATTTTTTAAAAGTTCAATTTTGACGTTTTTAGGTTAGGTGAAAATGTAGACATTTGGGAAAAAGTTATTTACTGAAAATTTCTATAATATAACCTAAAAATTATTAAGTGCAATCTTAAACAAGATATTATAATCTATTAATATCCAAAAAATCTTTCCTTAATTTTCAAAGATAAAGTCTAGGTGATTTTTTAAAGTTGTTCAATTTTGATGTTTAAATATCACAATTAAAAAAATATTTTTCTGGGAATTTTTAAAATTTAACCCAAATATCTTTATATAAGATTAAAGTAGATATTTCAATCAATAATTAGCCAAAAAGTATTTTCTCAATTCCTAAAAATAAAGTCAGGACGATTTTTTTAAGTTCGATTTTGACATTATTAGGTTAGGTGAAAATGTAGACGTTTGGGAAAAAATTAATTACTCAAAATTTCTATAATATAACCTAAACATTCTTAAATGTAATCTTAAACAAGATATTTTAATCTATCAACATCCAAAAGATCTTTTCTTAATTTTCAAAGATAAAGTCTAAGTGATTTTTTAAAGTTGTTCAATTTTGACGTTTAAATATCACAGTTAAAAAAACATTTTTCTAGAAATTTTTAAAATTTAACCTAACTATTTTTATATAAGATTAAAATAGATATTTCAGTCAATAATTATCCAAAAAATATTTTCTTAATTCCTAAAAGTAAAGTCAGGGCGAGTTTTTAAAGATTAATTTTGACGTTTTTAGGTTAGGTGAAATTGTAGACGATTGGAAAAAAATTATTTACTTAAAATTTCTATAATATAACCTAAAAATTATTAAATGTAATCTTAAACGAGATATTATAATCTATCAACATCCAAAAAATCTTTCCTTAATTTTCAAAGATAAAGTCTAAGTGATTTTTTAAAGTTGTTCAATTTTGACGTTTAAATATCACAATTAAAAAATATTTTTCCGGAAATTTTTAAAATTTTACCCAAATATTTTTATATAAGATTAAAGTTTGATATTCTAATTAACAATTAACCAAAAAGGATTTGCTCAATTCCTAAAAGTAAAGTCAGGACGATTTTTTAAAGTTCAATTTTGACGTTTTTAGGTTAGGTGAAAATGTAGGCGTTTAGAAAAATATTATTTATTCGAAATTTCTATAATATAACCTAAAAATTATTAAATGTAATCTTAAACAAGATATTTTAATCTATCAACATCCAAAAAATCTTTCCTTAATTTTCAAAGATAAAGTCTAGGTGATTTTTTAAAGTTCAGTTTTGACGTTTAAATGTCACAATTAAAAAAAAATATATTTTTCCAGAAATTTTTAAAATTTAAACCAAATATTGTTATATAAGAATAAAGTAGATATTTTAGTCTATCAACATCCAAAAAATCTTTCCTTAATTTTCAAAGACAAAGTCTAGGTGATTTTTTAAAGTTAAATTTTGACGTTTAAATGTCAGAATAAAAAAATATATTTTTCTGGAAACTCTTAGAATTTAACCCAAACATTGATATATAAGATTAAAGTAGATATTTTAATCTATCAACATCCAAAAAATCTTTCCTTAATTTTCAAAGATAAAGTCTAGGTGATTTTTTAAAGTTCAGTTTTGATGTTTAAATGTCACAGTTAAAAAAAAATATTTTTCTGGAAATTTTTAAAATGTAACCCAAATATTTTTATATAAGATTAAAGTAGATATTTTAATCTATCAACATCCAAAAAATCTTTCCTTAATTTTCAAAGACAAAGTCTAGGTGACTTTTTAAAGTTAAATTTTGACGTTTAAATGTCAGAGTAAAAAAATATATTTTTCTGGAAACTCTTAAAATTTAACCCAAACATTGGTATATAAGATTAAAGTAGATATTTTAATCTATCAACAACCAAAAAATCTTTCCTTAATTTTCAAAGATAAAGTCTAGGTGATTTTTTAAAGTTAAATTTTGACGTTTAAATGTCAGAGTAAAAAAATATATTTTTCTGGAAACTCTTAAAATTTAACCCAAACATTGGTATATAAGATTAAAGTAGATATTTTAATCTATCAACAACCAAAAAATCTTTCCTTAATTTTCAAAGATAAAGTCTAGGTGATTTTTTAAAGTTAAATTTTGACGTTTAAATGTCAGAGTAAAAAAATATATTTTTCTGGAAACTCTTAGAATTTAACCCAAACATTGGTATATAAGATTAAAGTAGATATTTTAATCTATCAACATCCAAAAAATCTTTCCTTAATTTTCAAAGATAAAGTCTAGGTGATTTTTTAAAGTTCATTTTTGATGTTTAATTGTCACAATTAAAATTAATAATAATCTGTCAAAGTGGTTGCCTATCATTAATAAAAACGAATTAAACATAAAAAGTACAAATATTCTATTTTCATCTTAATATTATCTCCTTTCAGTTAATAATATAAACATTTTATCTTTTTCTGATCATTTTTTTACAAAAAAAAGTTAAATTAATCAAAGGATTAAATATTTAATTTTAAAATATAGGCAACCAATTAGACATCTTCGAAGGTTAACCGTTGTATTTTTTGTAAAGTACAAATTTAGATTATAAAAAAAACATATTTCAACAAAGACCTTGTTTTCGCCAAAAACCGTACCACGTATTTTTACGCCCCCGGTTTATTTTTAAATCGGGATGCGCCCGTATCGTCCGCGAAGAACAACAATAACGACGGGTTTTTTCTGCCGCATCACCACCTTCGCCGCCGATTGTCAAAAGTATTTGTGACGGTTCAGTTAAGTTCAGTTAAGTTGGTTGACAGAAGCGACGAGGAAAACGTTTTGATCGTTTTGATTTGACCGGCGACGTCCACATGAGACCGGAACCTCTTCGATAAAAAAAACCCTTTGTGAATGCCGTCAAAATTTTTATAGTGTTCATTCTCCTCAATTCTCCTCCAGATAGGCCCGAAAATGAAGGTAACCGTTACGACCCTCACAGACGACATCTTCGTCCTTGACGTCTCCGAGGATTTGGAATTAGAAAATTTTAAAGCTTTTTGTGAGGTTGAAAGCGGAGTTCCTGCAACTGAATCCGTCATTGCTTTTAACGGCAGACCTTTGATGGACAATAAGAAGTCTTTGAAAGAGTTAGGAATTAAAGATGGGGATGTGGTTATTTTACAACACATGGTTCAATCAGGTTCACAATTTAATCCGGGTAAATTATATTTAATTAACTTAGATTGGATTTCTTGAAAAAGAACAAGTTAAAAAAATTTTATAATTTGTTTTTAGTCCCAACTCTAGATTTTAGTAACATTCAAGTTCCTGAAACCGGTGGTGGCGGAGGTGGTATTCGTAATCAACATAATAGAACTAGAGATCTCAGAAATACCACAGAAGACGATCCAGTTATGATACGAGACATGTTTCTCGCTAATCCCGATCAACTTGCACTTTTAAAACAAAATAATCCAAGATTAGCCGATGCTTTATTAAGTGGAAGTGTTGGTAAGTTAAAAATAAAGCATTTTTGTAACTAATTTCACATTAATAAATAATATAAAACTTACGATCAATAAAAATTATAGAAACTTTTGCTTCCGTTCTTCACGAACAAGTCGCAGCGCGACAAGAACGTGAAAGACAACGCATAAGAATGATGAATGCCCATCCGTTTGATACCGAAGCTCAAAGATTAATAGCGGAGGAGATCAGACAGAAAAATATCGAGGCTAACATGGAAGCGGCGATGGAATATAATCCCGAGTCGTTTGGAACTGTTGTTATGCTCTACATTAATTGTAGAGTGAACGGACATCCTGTTAAAGCATTTATAGATTCAGGTAAATAAAATTGTATATCTGTCAAAATGACAGATGACATAAAAAGTTAGGTTAGGTTGGATTGACAAGTTTTTTTGACATTTAAAAGTGAGGTTATGAATTTTTTTTTAGATTATACATAAAAGATTTCAAAACGGATTTAGACATTTAAACGTCAAGATTGACATTTCGAAAGAGAATTTTATTCTGTAAACGTCAAAAGTAACACATTAAAGATGAAAAATGACGTTTACACGTCAAAATTGACATTTTCAAAACGGATTTAGACATTTAAACGTCAAGACTGACATTTCAAAAGAGAATTTTGTTCTGTAAACGTCAAAATTGACATTTTTAAAACGGATTTAGACATTTAGACGTTAAGATTGACATATCAAAAGAAAATTTTGATTGTTAAACATTAAAACTATGATTTTAAAACTATCATTTACAAAGTTTATTTACAACTTTATTATTAATTCTATTTTTAATTGAAGTAGGCAAATTTGTTCTAATTGTTACCAAAAACTAACCTAACTTTTCTAAAAAATGGATCAGCTTTAAAATATAGCACAGAGTTTATGTTGAGAGATTAAGAGAAAAAATTATATCAAATTGAATTAAAAAGATTCTATTTTGAATTAAAAAAGGCCAAAAAAATTTAAAAAAATCTTAAAGCCGATAAGAATTTTTGACAGTTAACTAACCTATTTTTCTAAAAAATTGACCAACTTTAAAAAAATCATACTGAGTTTATTTTTAGAGATTAAGAGACGATTTTTATGGTAAATTGTACTGAAAATATTCTATTTTGAACTAAAATAGGCAAATTTGTTGTAATTACTACTAAAATAATTAAAATAATTTTTAATGTTGACTTAAATTTTTGACATTTAACTAACCTAACTTTAAAAGAAAATGATCAACTTAAAAAAATCGTACTGAGTTTATTTTTAGATATTAGGAAAAGATTTTTACGTTAAATTGTACTCAAAACATTCTATTTTGAATTGACAAAGGCAAATTTATTCTAATTATTACCAAAAAAATTAAAAAAATTCTTAAAATTAGTAAAAATTGTTGACCTAAGTTTTTAAATTTTTTTAATCAACTTTAAAAATTCATACATACTTTACTTTTAAAGATAAGGAAATGATACTTTTGTTAATTATTTATATTTAACTTTTAACCCTTAGCGCTCTGTTGGCTCCGCTACGGAGCCATCAGTCATTTGTCCCATAACTCCGTAGGCTCCGCTGCGGAGCCCAAAGTTTTTAACATGATTACGCTTAAGATGTTACGAAATTGAGCGTATAATTGTATAATAAATACTGCCGGCTAGTAGGCAGTGGTACAAAAACGCGTGGAGCGCTAAGGGTTAACTTTTACAATTTTGTTAATTAAGACTCAAAGATTGTATTTTTGATTCTAAAAGTTAAATTTTTTCTAATATTTAATTTAAGATTTAATAATTAATTTTACCTCTTTTTCATAGATGTTTTTTTTAAATTTTTTTATTAAAATAATTATGTTTCTTATAATTGATTTATAGGTGCACAAACGACAATTATGTCGAGTGCTTGCGCCGAACGTTGTAACATCATGCGTTTGGTCGATACAAGATGGGCCGGAATCGCTAAAGGTGTCGGAGTTCAGAGGATCATCGGTCGGATACACATGGTTCAAATACAAATCGAAAAGGATTATTTGACGACGAGTTTTTCGGTTTTAGAGGAACAACCGATGGATATGTTACTTGGATTAGATATGTTGAAACGACATCAGGTAAATAAAGTGTCCATTTTCATAATGTAAAGTTTTGTATGGTGTTTTATAATTCTCTCTTTATAATTAAGATGGCGTTATTCAATTAGTACAAAAATGCCAAATACATATGTGAAAGAATTTTTTCTTTTCATTAATTTAATTTAATTATCATTAAATTAATTCTTTGAAAAAGTCTTGTCATAAATACTCTGTTTTTAATTCTTATAAGTAATGACTGAATGATTTTTTAATGTTGATTTTTAATAATGTGAGGTTTAGTTCAAAATGTGAAAGTTTCAAAGAGAATTTTTTCAAGTCTATTGATAAAACTTAGAAGAAATCAATTTTTTTAAAGTTGGAAAACAAACAGTTTTATCTACATTTAGTTTAATTTTTATTTTCTGAATTTCTATATATAAAGTCTGTTTTTATGATGAAACTTCTTCCGGTTGGGTTCTGGAGTTTGAACTGGAGTTGTACAAATTTTGTTATATCTCTTCTCTTCCCTTTTACGTCCTTTCTTTCTTCAGCTCCTTATATTTTCTGCCCTGTGGTTAAAGTCTTTTCTTTATGATTTGAAACACACTGAAATAAGACAGTAACACAAAATAAGAAGGATTTTCTTCTGCGAGCCAGAGGTCTGGTGACTCAACTGTTATAGGATCACAGGTGGACCTTCGGAACACTGTCTGGAAAAGGATAAGATATTAATTAATTGAGATCTAGGACCTATCACAGTCAGTTACTATTCTACAGTATTCTAAGCGTTCTACTGTTGCAGTAATTCATATATTGGGTGTTTATAAATGAATATCGGGATTTTAACTCTTTATAATATTTATTACATTAAACCTACAGTTATAAATTATATGTCAAATGAAAAAGCAACTCAAACAGTTTTACCAACAACCTTATAAATGTTCAATGTGACAACCATTTGTCACACGGCACACACCATGTCTATAGCCGAGTTCTTCCTAAACGTTGATTAGTGTGCATTCAGTAATTGTAGCAACATCTACTTCAATCCGGTTTCTTAATTCAAGGAGGTCAACTGGTAGCGAAGGCACGTACACACGATCCTTGATGAAGCCCCAAAGGTAAAAGTCGTATGGCGTTAGGTCAGGAGATCGTGGAGGCCATGCATAGCAAGCCCTATCGTTTGGGCCCTTGCGGTCTATTAGCGCTTGGGTACAGTGACGTTCAACCAATCGCGTACTTGCTGGAAAATGGAGTTCTCTGGCTCATTTCCTTCCAGCTGAGGAAAGAGTCATTGCTCTAGTGTATCAAGGTAAGAACTGCCAGTTACAGAAGGTTCACCAAAAAAGGAAGGCCCATAAACTTTTCGCCGGGATACGGCACAAAAAACATTCACTTTAGGGGAATCTCGTTGCATTAGTACCATCTCTAGCGGATTGTAGCAGAAACATTTCACGCACATGCACACTGGTGCCAACAAACAAAACTGTTTGAGTTGTTCTTTCATTTGACATAATATTTATAACTGTAAGTTTAATGTAATAAATATTATAAAGCGTTAAAACCCCGATATTCATTTATAAACACCCTGTATTAAAAGGTATACCTCTAAGGAGTTTGCTGCTAATAGCGAGGTCAAGTTTATAGGGAGTTCGTATCCCTTCTTTATTAAATTCGATATAAGTGCTTTGCGAGGTTCTTCATAGCTCTGGTAACCCAAAAAAATATGATTTATGTCGTCCTCTTCATCACACTGACAGAGTGGGTTATCTCTCACCCGGATTTTATGTAAGTATGATGGTGTTAGCAGGTGTCCTAGTCTTAACCTGACAATTAAGGTATAGAAGTTTCTTGAGACGAAAGGAAATCTGTTATACCATGGGATTCTTATACGTTGGACTCTAGCGTAATTGATTCCTTTGGTCAGACATGATCGTCTCCATTCCTGCTCCCATACTAGGTTGATTTCTGTTTTTACTTGATGGAATAATTCCTCGCCATGTATCCTAATTGTATGGGTAGATTCTTGATGTCTCTTGCCTGCCAACGCGTCTGCCTTTGATTTTTCCTCATTCGTGAGTGTCCCAAAACCCATATTAACATTACTTCAAGATCAGATTCGTGTAATTTTTTTAAACTCGATTTTTAATATTGTGAAGTTAGGTTCAAAATGTTAAAGTCTTTAATTAATACTTGTAACACTTATTTATATTAATCGTAATTTATTATTTATAGTGTTCGATTGATTTAAAAGGAAACGTTCTTCGAATCGGAACAACAGGAACAGAAACACCATTTTTAGCTGAAAGTGATTTACCGGAATGTGCTCGATTAAGTTCATTATCAGAAGAAGATCTTTTGGCTCAATCTAGAAAAATGGCTGAAGATCATGAGGTTCAAGAAGCGATTAAACGTAGTAAAGAATCTTCAAACAGAGGTAAATAAAAAAAAAATAAATTGAATCCTCTTTATTTCTTTTTCTAAACTTTATTTATTAAAAGGTAAAAATAAAAAAATTTAATACAGAATGAATATTATTATTATTATTTTCTTTTGATATAAAACAGGTGATTCGTTTTGGTTATAAAATTTGGAAGAATTTGGAATTCTTTCTGTATTAAAAAAAAAACTTGGATGAGACCTTAAATGAAAAATAAACTTGATTGTGTTAGATGATCACTCAAGAAGTGAAAGATCGTCGAGTTCACGTCGAAGCGGTCTCTCGGCACGTTGTTACCCCAGAAGTAATAAGAAACATCACCATCACAGATGATATTTTTTTGTCACCATTTTTTTTTTTTGTATTGACTTTATAATTACATGTGTTTTAGTTCCACATCTGTTTTTCTTTGTATTTGATTTATATCTTTATATTTATTTTATAATTTTTATACTAGTTGAAAGTTAAAATATTCTATTTTATTACAAAAATATCAAATATGTTGTCCAAATTTAATTTGTTGTCCAAAAAATTAAAAAAAAAATCATAAAAGTGACTAAGATTTTTGACAGATAATTAAAAATTTTAATCAATTTTAAAAAATCGTGGAGACTTTATTTTTTTAAATTAAGAAATGAAATTTGTAGGAATTGAAAGTTAAAATATTCTATTTTGTAATAAAAAAGTCAATTTTATTTTAATTATTACCCAAAAAATTAAAAAAATTCATAAAGTTGACTAAAATTTTTAACAGTTAACCTAACTTTTTAAAAATTTTGATCAATTTTAAAAAATTGTGGGGACTTTATTTTTTTTATTGAGAAATGGAAGTTGCATTAATTGAAAGTTAAAATATTCTATTTTGTAATAAAAAAAGTCAAATTTCCTCTAAATATTACAACTTTATTAAATATAATGAATTAATTTCAGGAGCTTCAACTTCAACAAGCAAAGATGTCAAATCTCCGACAACAACTAATCCTTCCCAAGTCGACGTAAATCCAACTGATAAATTTACAGAATCAGACGTTTCTGAATTAATGGCTTTGGGTTTTCAACGCGAGCAAGTCATATCCGAGTTAAGACAGTTTAACGGCGATAAAATCCAAGCGACAGCCGCGCTGTTTGCTAAATCTTTAAAGTTTTAATCAATTTTTTTTTAATTGAGAAAAGACACTTTTTATACGACATCTCACACTTTACCTGTAAATAATTACTATATACTTCCAATTATTTTTTATCCTTATTATACTCTATTTAAGAAAAAAAAAAACTAAGAGGATAAAATCCAAAAAAAATTTACATCAAGAAATTTTTAATTATATAATTAATTGATTAATTAATTTTTATGCTGTAATTTCAATAAATATTTTATATTTAAGATTATAATCTTTAATAATGTGTTAAAATATGTTAATTTATATAATTTGACAGATGATAATTGACACCTAACCTTACTTTATCGGAGCAAACTATCCGAGGTTATTCGATTTAGTAATTTTGATTATTTCCTCGTAGTTTTTAAATAGAGTATAGATAACTTCGACTTGCACAATAATTACTTTGTAAGAATCATTGGGAAAAAGGCATTTAGATGAGATTTATATACATATTATTTGGTTTTTGCTTGGTACGTTGTTTCCTACATTAACTTTTTGTTGTAGTTTTCACTTTTGTAATTCACATGGAGTTTAAACTCACGCATTTGTAAGGATTTTACGGATAAGGAAGCAAAATAAAGACTGAGAAAAGAATTTTTTGTGTTTTTATTTTTTTATTCAACAATTTTACAATTTTTAATCCGTTTTTATCATTCAGAATTTATCATTAAACTCAATTTTAACTCTTAATAAATATTGACACAACACAAAGTATTCATATTTTTCCCATTGTTATTGATTTATGGCTAAAGATCTAAAATAAAGACTGAGAAAAGAATGTTTATGTATTTTTATTCAATAATCTTGCCGTTTTAAATATTACCAACATAATCATTTTCTTTAAAAAAAATCTAAATTGAATCTGTCATTTTAACTTGATTTTAATACTTAACAAATATTAAGATATGATTAAGTATTATTTTTTTTTTTCGTTGTTATTGATGATTTACGACTAAATAAGTACAATAAATCTTGAAAACAGATTTTTTATTTATTCAAAAATTAAATGCTAATTGAAACACTACCAACCTAAATATTTTTAAACAAGAAAAAACTTAATATATAAATATTAAACTTAAAATATTAATTTTTTCAATTATAATTGTATATTATCAATAAAGAAGTAAAATAAATATTGAGGAAATTTCTAATATTTATTCAATAAATTATCCATACCACCAATCCAAATATTTTTTATGAAACATTTTAAATAAAATTTTTATAATATAGAACTATAATTAATATAAACATATTAATTTCTTTTCGCAATATTATTAATGATTTGCAAATAAAAAACGAAAAATATTAATGAAAGATTTTTTAATTATTTAACATTTTATCATTTCAAATAAACCATTTTAACCAACCTAAAAATCTTTAAACAAGAATTAAACTTTTAAAATTAACTCCTTCCTATTTTAACGTTTATATTAAAATACCATCGCATTTTATTACATTACTTCATTTTTTGTATCAACATTAATAATTAAATCCAAAATATCAAAATTATAAAGAAAATAACAGTTAAAATGACATTAAAAACGAAAGTTCACAATATAAAAAATCCCTAACTAAACTCCTTCCATTTTGACAGGTGTTAACCCAACATCATAAAGAGTAATTTTTCCCTTTTCCTAAAGAATTTAAACCGAAAAGTATAAAAATGACATCAAGAACGGGTGGGACAAATCGTCGGGTTCCCGATAATGATACAACGATAGCTTACGTTCAAGCCGATGGTTTGGTAAGTACAAAAAATTAATTTTGAGGTTATGTCACCTTATGCTTTTCTTTAAACTCAATCCAGGCTGTAATGAAAATGGTAAAACACTGTCATGAGGAAGCGTCCAGTAATATGGATATCGCTCAAGGTGCTTTATTAGGCTTGGTTGTTGACAATCGTTTGGAAATAACAAATTGTTTCCCGTTTCCTAAGACTCCCGATGAGACTATGGATGAAGACGAGTATCAATTGGCTATGATGAGACGTTTAAGGAGGGTAAACGTTGATCATTTTCATGTTGGTTGGTATCAAAGTGCCGATGTAGGGAATTTTTTGAGTTCACCTTTATTAGAGTCTCAATATCATTATCAAACTTCCATTGAAGAATCTGTTGTTGTTATTTACGACACTCAGAAATCTTCGAGAGGTTTTCTAACTTTAAAAGCTTACCGATTAACTCCACAAGCTATTGAACTTTACAAAGAAGGTGAATTTACACCTGAAGCTTTATTAAAACTTAAAGTTGGATATGAAACTTTATTTACCGAGGTTCCGATTGTAATTAGAAACTCAGCGTTGACTAATATTATGATGTCCGAATTAGCTGAGTTAGTTCCCGAAGAAGAGGGGTCTAAATTTTTAGATTTAGGAACTGCTTCTGTCTTAGAATCGCAATTAAGGTGTTTGATGGATAGAGTCGATGAACTCAATCAAGAAGCGATCAAGTTTAATAGATACCAACAATTGTTAAGTCGTCAACAACAAGAAAAACATCGTTATTTACAAAAGAGAATGCAAGAAAACGCCGCTAGAGCTGCTAAAGACGAAGCACCTTTACCCGAAGAAGATATTAATAAACTATTTAGACCACATCCCGTTCCACCGAGGTTAAATCCTATGTTAATCGCTGGACAAATTGCTACTCACAGTCAGCATATTGCGCAATTTTGTTCTCAATCTTTGGCGAAATTGTATATTACTCAATCTTTACAAAATGCCAAGGAAGCTAGTTCAAATCACTAGAAAATTTGAGGTGTTTGGTACTAATGGAGTGATGATTATTGATAAGATTTTTTTTATTTAGGACAAGATAAATGGGAAAATGAAAAAAAATGAAATTAAAGAAAAGTAATAAATGTTTGAAATGAAAAACTCTTTTTCAATGTATTATCAGATAATAAAAAATAATCAAGTCTAAACAAATTTAAATTTATTTAATCACTATCTTCACTTGATTCGGAATCCTTTAATGCTTTCGATCTATCTAGTTTTCGACCTCTTTTACCTTCAAAGTCGGAACCTTCTTCGTCTGATGAATAAATAGCTCCACCTAAATAAATAAAAAAAATATATATAAATAAAATTTATCTATTTTATTTTTCTATTTTTCAAAAAAATCATCAAATTTCTTGCAAGTCTTATCACAAATTAAAATACAAAATTTTGATTCTAACCTAAAATTCGAAAAGTGTTAAAAATTCGCTGAGACTAAATATAAAAATTAAAAAAGGTTTTTTAATAAAATACAGATTGAAATGTCTATTTTTACAATGAACAGTCAAAATTTTTCTAAGTTTTACTAAAAAAAAATCTAAACCTCCAAATTTTGATTCTAATCTGAAAGTACGAAAATATCAAAATTTAAAAAATCACCCAAACTTTATTTTTAAAGATATTCAAAAGGTCTTTTAACACAGTATAGATTGAAATGTCTATTTTTCAAATTAAACTATTAATTTTTTTCTGGTCTTCTCAAATTTTCTTAAAAAATTTTTGTTCTAAACTGCTGACTTTAGATTATAACCTCAAGGTCGAAAAATGGTGAAAGTTAAAAAAATCACCCAGGCTTTATTTTTATAGATATTAAAAAGATTTTTTAACAACATATAGATTAAAAAAATGTCTATTTTTCAAATTACATTACCAATTTTTTTTTTGGTTTCTCAAATTTTCTAAAAAAATTTTGTTCTAAATCTCTGAATTTTTATTCTAACCTCAGGTTCGGAAAATTGTGAAGTTTAAAAAATCACCTAGACTTTATTTTTATAGATACAGTGCCGCACTTAATTATTGGCACAGCAATCATATTTCGCTTTACGGCTGTTTTTAAAGCTCATTAACAAGTTCTATTAGGTAAAAGTACATTTTCGTTATAATTTAATATATTAAATACCTAATGCTTTACTTTTATATAAGAATTTGATTTCATTTATCGTTCTTAAATGAAATCAACACAAAAAATCTACGTTTTCGTTGCACAAAATTATTGGCACACTTAATTATTGGTAAATACGTACCATTAGGCGAAGTTTTCAAAAGCCCTAAATGTGTATTTTTGTACTTCCCCCGTTGACAGATACATAATTTCAACTTAAAACCAGAATTACACTTTGTATTTATAAGCTATAGTGGTTAAATGTGAAAATAAGTCGAAAACAAAAAGAAACAACTAAATCTGAGCGTAAAATAATTCTACATTTACACAAACCAAGGCATATCGTATGCTGAGATTGGAAAAATGATGGACAGGAGCCGATTTACTATTTGTAGCGTGATTAACCGATTTAAAGCAGCGTCCAATTTCAAAAGTGCTAAGCATACTGGCCGTCCCCGAGCTTTGAGTGATCGCGAACGTAAGCAAATAACCCGAAAAGTTAAAGCAGATCCAAGAACAACATCAACACTGATTGCTACAGAAGTGAAGCAAGATTTTGGGAAGGATATTCATCCCATGACCATCAGAAGAGTACTCCACGAGGCTGGTTACAGTGCATGTGTTGTGAGGCGAAAGCCATTAATATCTGCACGTAACCAAAAGAAGCGCATGGACTACGCAAAGGAGTATAAAAGTAAACCAATTACGTTCTGGGACCAAGTACTCTTCTCAGATTAGAGTAAATTTAATATTTTCCGTTCTGATGGCCGCATTAAGGTATGGAGAAGAGCCAATACAGCGTTTGAGAAACAAAACCTTACACCCACAGTAAAACACGGTGGAGGAAGCGTAATGGTATGGGGTTATATGTCTGCTGCAGGTGTAGGCGAGTTGGTATTTATAAAGGGCACTATGGACAAAACAGTTTGTTTAAATATTTTAAAAGAAAACCTTCATAAAAGCATTCAAAAGTTGAATTTATCGCCCTTATACACATTTCAACAAGACAATGACCCAAAACATTCGGTTCATATCGTCTGTATGTGGTTGACATACAACACCCCGCACGTCTTACCACATCCTCCGCAATCCCCAGATCTCAACCCCATTGAGCATTTGTGGGAGAAATTGGATAGACGGGTGAAAAAGTTACCAATAACTAACAAATGGGAGTTGAAACAAGCATTGCTAGAAGAATGGCATAAAATTGATAAGAAAACTACTGAAAAATTGGTGCATTCTAGCCAAGACGTTTGGACGCCATCATTAAACAAAAAGGACTGCCCAGAAAATATTAATTTAGTTCAATATATTTTTAAAATAGTTCATTTCTTAGGTGTGCCAATAATTTTGTGCGATGAAAACGTGTAGTTTTTTGTTAGTTTTAATTTAAAAACGATAATAAAGAATAAATTATTGTTAAAAAAAAACTGCTTTGCGTATTTTATTAATTACATTACACAATAAAACTATTTTCACCTAATACAATTTGTTAATTAGCTTTAAAAACAGCCGTAAAACGAAAAATGATTGCTGTGCCAATAATTAAGTGTGGCACTGTATTAAAAAGATCTTTTAACAAAGTATAGATTAAAATGTCTATTTTTCAAATTAAACTATTAATTTTTTTCTACTCCTCCCAAATCTTTATAAAAATTTTTCGATTCTAACCTTAAAGTTCGAAAATGTCAAATTTAAAAAATCACCCAGACTTTGTTTTTATAGATATTAAAAAGATGTTTCAACACAGTATGGATTGAAATGCCTATTTTTCAAATTAAATTATTAATTATTTTTTGGTCCTCTCATATTTTCTTAAAAATTTCTGTTCTAAACCTCTGAATTTCGATTCTAACTTTAAGTTCGGAAAATTATAAAAGATTAAAAAATCACCGAGATTTTATTTTTCTAGAAATTAAAAAGATCTTTTAACAAAGTATGGCTTAAAATGTCTGTTTTTTAAATAAAACCATTACATTTTTCCAAGTCTTATCAAAAAGTTAAAAACATTTTTTTGTAAACCTCTAAATTTCAAATCTAACCTTAAATTCAAAAAATTGTTAAAATTTAAAAAAACGCTCAACCGTAATTTATAGGAATTAAGAAAAGAATTTTTAACAGAGTTCAGATTAAAATGTCTACATTGGAATTAAACCATTAAAATTTTTTCAAAGCTTATTCTTTTTTGTAAACTTATAAATTTCAATTAGCGTAAGTAAATTGATCCAAAACAGTATTATTTGATCGATTTATGCCAATAAAAGACATGAAATTTAAGAAATAAACATGATTCTAACGATTTTTGTATCAACATGTAGAGCAATATAGATTGCAATCGTCCAAAAGAGCTTTACTTTATCGATGTATGCTGATAAAAGATTTGAAACTTAGAAAATAGACTTGATTCTAACGATTATTATATTAACACGTAGGGCAACAAAGATTACAATCAATAGAAAAAAATTGATTTATGTCGATAAAAGACTTGAAACTTAAAAAATAGACTTGATTCTAAAGATTTTTGTATCAACATGTATGTCAACAAAGATTACAATCATTCAAAAGAGTTTTATTTGACCGGTTTAGACCGATAAAAGACTTGAATCTTAGAAAATAGACTTGATTCTAATGATTTTTGTATTAACCCATAGAGTAACAAAGGTTGCAAAGAATAAACTTGATTCTAACGATTATTGTATCAATTCGTAGGACAACAAAATTTGTAATCGTCCGAAAGTGGTTTATATGATCGATTTATACCGATAAAAGACTTGAATCATAGAAAATAGACTTGATTACACTGGTCGATTTTCGTTAGTTCTCTTACTACCACTTTATTACAATAATTCTAACCTCAAATCTTCATTTATTAACACTTTCACAACCGCATATTTGCGCAATGAAATGTCGCCAGTGGCCGGCAATATTTTGGATAGTAATGAATAACAACTGACCTACCAATGACACCATATGAGTCTCACTGGCATACAATGACTGCCCTGCTTATGGCACCATAGTGGTGTCAGCGGTTCTGAAAGTGTTAAGCTGGAAATAAACCATTTACCTTTATGTGGAGTTGTATTAGTACTACTTCCAGACTTATATTTATTTTTAATAGCATTAAGTGAAATCGCTCCATCCTCATCACTTCCTTCTTCCTCCCTATAAGTAGCATTACTCGCATGACTTCTACCACCAACCGAATCCCCTCGTCTTTTCGGTTTAGGTCTTGAAATTTGTCGTAATTTTTCTTCCTCTTTCTAGAAATTTCAACAATAATTTATTTTAAAAAATAAAAATTAAAACAATTTTGGAAACAGTAAAAAAAAAAGGTTATTTTACTTTGAGTAAAGTCTTCCGATCTTGATCGGGATCAACTCCAACTTGTGATAAAATCTTAATCCCGGATGTTTTCTGCGATCTATCAGCTAGAGATAATGTCATCTTTCTATGTGTGAAACTTTCAGTTGAATGAGGCCTAAAGCTTAGTTTTGTACGAAATACTGCTTGTCCTTGAAGACCTGTTCCTTGTCTAATGAATAAATGATTATGATCACCCTAAAAATAAATATCAAATAAATTTAAATCTTATAAAATCATCTTTATTATTTAAAATTTTCATTATTTATTAAAAAATGAATTTTTTTATATACTTGTAATGGCTGTTTATAAACATCAAAAATTTCCGATCCCAAATGAAGACTAAGAGACCCATCAGACCACTTAACAAATCTCGCATTAGATTCCTTCTGTACATTCCCTTCATTATCAAACACTTCCCTCCAACGAATCGTATTTTCAACCTTCAATTTCAACCTGGCTCGTCCTTCTTCGTCCAAAGTCTCTTCCTCGTCGATTTCATCTTCATAAGTTTCCGGGTCAAACGGTCTAGTTTCTACAGAAAGGAAATTGGGTAACTTAACGAAATGAATGTCTCTTCCAAGATCGCAGCTTATTTTCGGGATGTTTACATCTATTCTCGTTTCCGGAATTGGTTCTTCTGCTTCTTTTTCTTCTTCCTAGATCAAATAATAAAATGTATTTAATGAATTTTATTAAAAAATAAATTTATTACATCTTCTATAACTGGTTGTTGTTCATTTTCTTCATCAGATCGTCGATCTCTATCTCTTTCATCTTGTTCATCATCACTTCTATGTGGTTCTTCCCGATTATCTTCCGGTTCTTTTTCTTCTTCACTACTAATATCATCTGCATCACCAAAAAGTGCTGCAGCATCCGTTGTATCTTCTGAATATTAAAATATATATATAAAAAAACCAATTAATTATTAAATTAATTAACCTTTTCGTTCCTCTTCTTCACTATCTGTATCAATAATCGCACTTCTTTTAATAGGCTCCTTCTTTTTCTCAACAGGACTTTCCCCACCATCTTTATCTCCTTTTTCATTTTCATCCGGTGAATGTGATCTCGATTTAGATCTTCTTCCTTCATCTGATTTAACTGATCCACCGCTAGATTTCCTAGATGTAATGCTAGATCTTCTAGAAGCATGAGAACCTGACCGATGTGACTCTCTAGATCCAGACCTGTGTGATTTAGGACTTCCCGAACCTGATCTTCTCGATACAGGACTTCCGGATTTTGATCTATTCGATTCTCGACTTCCCGATCGACTTCTACTCTTTACAGAACCACTTTTTGACCTTGATCTACTTCTAGAAACGCGAGAATGTACGGATTTAGGTGATCCGCTTGGAGATCTTATAGATTTTGGACTTCTACTTCTAGATCGTCCACTTTTTGGACTTCCGCTTCTCGATCTACCACTTTTTGGACTTCCGCTACGTGATCTACCGCTTTTTGGTGACCCGCTAGGTGATCTACTTCGCGAACGTGACTTATTTGAGTCCCCAGATCCAGATCGGGACCGTCCAGATTTCCTAGAATGTTCCGAGCCTGAGGATTTGTTAGAAGCTGGCGTATTTGATCTGGATCTATTTTGAGGCGTAGCCGAACCCGAACGAGAACCGGAAGGGCTTCTTGACCTCCCCGATTGCGATTTATCGTCATTAGGACTCGCCGATCTTGATCTGGCTTGGTTTTCGTTTTCTGATTCACTATTTGAACCTGGATCTGATGACATTTTAGATTTGTGGATCACTTAGGACCTAATATAATATTTTAATACCAAAAAACTTAGCAAAACGATTTAAAAGTGGCTTATTTTAAAGTTTTAATTGAATTGTTAGACATAACCTAAAAATCACAACACAAGACTTCCATCAATTTCTGTTTATAAGCATACTTCGATTGACTAACAGGATTATTTTAAAAGGTTATTTAATTCTCTTTAATAAGTAATTAATTGAGATATTTTTATAAATGGTTTAATATAGACCATTTATTTACTAATAAATAATTTTTATATGAAATTATGTACGTTTTAAATTTTTATTAAAAACGTAATTAAAATTTAAGATCAATCGAACTTTAACATAACCTATAAATGGTATTAAATGACAGTTTGACACTTTGACATTGTCAAGCTAAAAATGGAGGTTAGGAATTTTTGCCGGACTTGTTCAAAAGAAAACACTTTATTAATTCCAATTTTTGGTGAAAACCAATATGGAGATATACAAAAAATGCTCCTGTTATGTACTTCGATAAAGGTAAAATTTATTTATAACTTTTTCTTACATCTACAAAATCAAATCTTTGGTTTTTAGATTATTGAAAATGATGGTTTACCAAACCAGATTTGTTTTAACTGCTTAAATGAATTAAAAAGGTTTCATTCATTCAGAGAACTTAGTATTAAATCAGAAATGTTTTTTAAAAACAGTTTAAAACTTAACGAATCACAACAAAAAAGGCTTAATTTAAACCAACCACAACAAAAATCTTTATTTACATGTAATCTATGTACCAAATCATTTAAATTAAATTCGACTTTAAAAAGACACAAATTGTCCCATTCTAAAGTTAGACAACACATGTGTAGCGTTTGCGGTAAATGTTTTTCTCAACGTTGGCATTTAAAAGTGCATTTACTTACGCATAGTGGTAAAAAACCGTACAAATGTAAACACTGTAATAAAAGTTTTGCTGCACCTGGTACTTTAACAACACATTTGAGGATACATACAGGGATAAAACCTCATTGTTGTAAAATTTGTGGGAAAAAATTCGTTCAGTCGAGTTGTTTAAAAGCTCATATGAGAGTACATTCTGGAGAGAAAATAGCTGAGTGTAAGGTAAAATTTAAAGGGTTGTTGTTTTAACGTTATGATTGATAATTAAATTAGTAATTATTAATGTGTGTAGCATACAAATTTTAATAGAATTATTGCTTAGTTAAAGGAATTTGTTTTTAGGTTTGTCATAAGAAATTTAGTCAAAGTTCTAGGTTAGTCGTACATATGAGAATACACACTGGGGAAAAACCTTATGGTTGTAAGGAATGTGGGAAATCATTTTCAGTGAAAAGTTCTTTAAATAATCACGTTAGGATTCATACCGGGGAAAAACCTTATGTCTGTAATGTTTGTTTAAAAGGGTTTGCGCAGATATCTACTTTGAATAATCATTTAAAAGTGCATAAAAAATAAAAATGGACTTATGTTTTAATTTTGTATTACTATAACTTATTAAAAGAAACTGAATTGTTTTGAAATTTATTTCAATTTCCATGAATGATCATCTTTCTAAATCCATCCAACATCTCAAGTTGTTTATTATTTTATAAATCCTATTTATGTTCATCATTATCATCACATGCAGGTGTCTAACTCTTTACGAAATTTTTACTTCCCCACTTTTTAGTTATTTTTTAATAATAATATCAGCCGTAATCATTTTACGAACACCGTGACCAGAATAAACTTTTTCAAAGGTTTTTACTGATCGAATTTCAATTTCTAACGTAATACAAATTTTGCGAACAAAGAAAAAAAAATGATAATCACAGTATTAATATTGATTAAATGATAAATAAACTAATAACGGTGAAAAAGGGTAAAGTTCACGGAGGTACTCTTGCTTCATTATATCAAATTTTTTAGATGTCCTGACTTAAAGACACAAAAAATACGATTTTTCATTACGGTTTTTCTCTTCAAAACTTTGTACGATACTTGAAAATATAACTCTTCCTATTTAAAAGGCATTTTTAATCAATTTTGACATATTATTCCATTTGAAAGAAATTCTTCTTTAAAGTTAATTAGATTAGCTCGGTGCTAGAAGGAAAAATTGGATTGATTTTTTATTATTTTATTGTAAAACAAAAGCGCCTGTAGGCAAAGTGTTGTTTGCGTTAATACAAAAGCCTTAAATACAATAAAGTATGTACTTGGTCCATGAAAAAAAAAAAAAATCACATCTTATCGTTAAAAAATCTAAAAAATGTTATTAGAAAAATCCGGTTGCATTAGTGAGAAATGTGCTTAATATCAAATAAACTCTTCGTAAATTTAGCGAGGTTTTCACTTTAAAAGGCAATTTGCTTGTTTATTGACTAGTATTAAGCTAAAATAGAATTATGTACAGCTATCCCAACGGTCCGAAAGAGCCTCATAACTTGTATGTATTACGTATTAATAACTATCGATCGGTACCACTTTCATAAAAACTGGGCAGTACAAGATCGTGTGATTTCTTTATTAGTAAGAAGTAGGTGTTGTGAAAATATTACATAATAGAAAAATTATGAGAGAAGTAGTTGTAGTTATATGATACAAAATTCGCTGTTGTGTTTAATCGTATGCGTACAACGAAGCACCTTCGCGCTCTTCAGATTTTGTGTCGAGAAAAAGGGCATTTGGTTGAAACAAACAACTTTCGGCCCAACCGAAATTTTTTTATTTGTTGAAATGTTCGACATTGAAGGAGCGTAACTGAAAGTGTAATTGAAGGAGCGCTAAGGCGTTTTTTTTGGCTTTTTTCGACATGTAACCGAAGGAGCACTATCGCGCTCTTTGGCTTTTTTCGGCACATAATCGAAAGAGCACGGTCGTGTTCCTTGGCGCTTTTCGATCGTGTTTTTTCACAACCCTCTGGTACGCAAACGAAATCATAAAAATCCGGGCTCAAAGGCAGACGTATTTTTTCAAATTTTATGCAGGTTTCTCACGCAACTGGTTCGTTAGAACTTTATTGGGTTCCACTATTAGTAGATTTTTGAGATTTTGCTAGTAGGGGTTGTTCATCCGGATTTCTCGATTTAAAATATTTTCAAGATGGCTGCCACTTCCGGTCGACCGGAAGTAGGCTACAACTTCATTATTTTAAATGGAATGGTATAATTTTTATTGCATATTTTAATTCTACGTACAAAAATAAGTAAACTTTCGTAAGGGTTGTTGGTACTTATCGCTTTTCGTTTTCGAGTTATTTTGATCTTAAGATTTTTCTTGCAATTTTCAACCTGTTCTTTAAAACCACATTTCTCAGTCATTGTTCAAGCAGGAAAGTTAATAATTGGTACGTTTACTCTCCAGACATTGCCAAATAGAACCCCACTACCCCTACCCTTCTTTCACATACAGAGTGGTCACAAAGAGAATTACCGCTCTTCCATATTCAATTGCAAAAAAGTCGAAAATTTTAAATGGAACACCCTATATTTTATTAGCCTATCCGATAGAGAATTTAATTCTCTACAAATTTGCAATACATGTTCCTATACCCATCGGTTAAGGTTTTCAAGATATAAGGAAATTTGTTAAAATCGCGTATAAAGTGTCAGAAGAAGTCTTGTTTTCATTAGTAGGCTATGGAACTTGGTCGATTTTTTTTGCTTGACACGATAGGGAATTTAATTCTTTACCAACCTTCTATACACTTCTCTATACCTATCGATTAAAGTTTTAAAGATATAAGCGAATTTATAAAACTTGCGCGTAATATGTCAAAAAAAGTTTTTCTTTATTAGTAGGCTACGAAATTTGAACAGTTTTTTGATAAATTCCCTTATATCTTTAAAACTTTAATCGATAGGTATAGGGAAGTGTATTGAAGGTTGGTAGAGAATTAAATTCTCTATCGTGTCAAGCAAAAAAATCGACCAAGTTCCATAGCCTACTAATAAAAAAAAAGAAAAACTTCTGACATTTTATACGCAATTTTGACAAATTCCCTTATATCTTGGAAACCTTAACCGATGGGTATAGGGACATGTATTGCAGATTTGTAGAGAATTAAATTCTGTATCGGATAGGCTAATAGAATATAGGGTGTTCCATTTAAAATTTTCGACTTTTTTGCAATTGAATATGGAAGAACGGTAACTCTCTTTGTGACCAGCCTGTATATTAAACAAGGATGGAGGTAGTGGCGTTCTATTTGGCAATGTCTGGAGAGTAATCGTACCAGTTATCAATTTTCTTGCTTGAACAGTGACTGAGAAATGTGGTTTTAAAGAACAGGTTGAAAATTGTAAAAGAAAATTTTAAGTCAAAATAACTCGAAAACGAAAAGCGATAAGTACCGACAACTCTTATCAAAGTTTACTTGTTTTTGTACGTAGAATTAAAATATGCAATAAAAATTATACCATTCCATTTAAAATAACGAAGTTGTATGCTACTTCCGGTCGACCGGAAGTGGCAGCCATCTTGAAAATATTTTAAATCGAAAGATCTGGATGGACAACCCCTACTGACAAAAT
This sequence comes from Digitonthophagus gazella, assembly GCA_036711955.1. Classification (NCBI taxonomy): domain Eukaryota; kingdom Metazoa; phylum Arthropoda; class Insecta; order Coleoptera; family Scarabaeidae; genus Digitonthophagus; species Digitonthophagus gazella. Next base: position 13,394,011 of record JASCIT010000007.1, read on the forward strand.
CTCAAAAATCTACTAATAGTGGAACCTAATAAAGTTCTAACGAACCAGTTGCGTGAGAAACCCTGTAGAAAGAGGAGTTTCCATACGTTATAATTTTCTCTACCTTTGCGGTAAATTTATACGCTATTAATTATTAACTGAGTATTAATGATTAACTGTAGTCTTTTTAACATAGTCACTTATACAGTGAAATCTCTCTTGGGCGGACACCAACGGAGCACACCAAAGTGTCCGTTCAAGAGGGGTGTCCGCTTATGAGAAATGTGAAGTAATTGTATGAGAGTCGGTTCCAGAAAAACTGTCCGTCCAAGGGGAGTGTCCGTTCAAGAGGGGTGTCCGCGAAGGGGAATTTCACTGTATCTGGTTATTGAAAAATGCTGCGTTTAATTACTTGTAATCTTCAAGCATAAGATACGTCTCACGACGACGCAACAAGTTACTAGCAATCAGCAAAACACAACATTGCCAAACAACGCAAACAATTTGATGATGTTTTATAAAGAATTAAAGCAAACATCTCACATTGCAGCAATTTGATATCGCCTCCGTTGTGATATCAAGTTATTACAATGTAAGATACATGATCTATTTCTATGTAAAATGTCACCAAGTGGAAATATAGCGTGTTACCCATTGCTAGTTACTTGTTGCTCGTTATATCAGTGTGACACGTACTATAACCCGAAATGAAGCTGCACCATGAAAAGGAAGATGAAAGAGTGCTCGGCAATGTTACGAAGAGGGGGCTTACCTTTCCATCTTTGTCTTCATAGTGCAGCTCCATTTCGGGTTATGGTACCTACTATTAAATAAGTTCTCATCTCGCATAATTTTTTTCATTTGATATTCATTCAATTATCAATATATTCAAAAACGTACAAATTTTACGGGGTTTTCGCCTTAAAAGGCAATTTAGTTGTCTATAAACTAGTGTTACAAGTATCTTTGGGATTATCTGGGTAGCGCTGGTTGAAACACTTCTTTATTTGAAAAACCATTTATTATGCAATCTAACTTTTCGGGGATCACAGTCACAATGATAGGGTAGCAAGAGTAGTGATGAATTTATATTAACGACGAAAACGAAGCGATGAATTATATAGGTATATTGAAAACAGATTGCGTGTCGACGAAGTAACAAAGGCGAAAAGCAACGAAAACGGGCTATTTATATTTGGTCCCCTAAAAAAACTGGACTTCCAAAATTCGAGTGCTCACAACAAATAAAATTTTATTTAGGCAACTGCTACACATGCTTATAAAAATAATAAATTCTTAACAACTAGTGATAAGCTAAAATGGAACTATGCATACAATTTTTTAAAATAATTTTGCTTACAACTATTCTCGCTATCAGAAGTAAAAATCTTTTCACTTTGAAGCGCAACATTTTTGCTTTGGAGTTTTGGTGCGATCGTCAGATAAATATTAAATGAATTGACTTTTTGGACTGCCGAAAAATTGTCTAACTTTGTGAATTTTTTTCTTGGAAACTATTGGAGAAAAAAAAATCTTGCATTGAGTTGAAATTGTATAAAATTAATATATGGATTGATTTTAAAAAAATTTGAGAATTTACATCGCACCAAATTTGGTTAACATGTTGACCGCAGCGCGGCATTCACTTGTGCCACGCTTGATTTCGGTTGGTGTAATGCGGCACACGGTTTGAGCCGCAATCTTGCCATTCTATTCGGTAGTGGCCTGAGGGTTACAATTTTTTTTTAATGGCGAACAACGTGTTAAGATATGTTCAGCCGTTTCCAAGATTTTTAGCATATGTTCAGCACTTCAAAGAAATTGTGACTATTGCGAAAATAGTTGAAATTTTCAAAATGTAAAATATATCAAATACCATAAACATATGCTGCCATGATATACAGTGAAATTCCCCTTCGCGGACACCCCTCTTAAACGAATACTTCCCTTGAACGAACAGTTTCTTATGGAACCGTCCGATTCTCATATAATTTGCATTGTGTCAACTCCCTCATGGACGGACATTCTCTTGAATAGATGCAGACACTAGAAGATGTTCTGTCTCCCTTTAATAAAAGATTTTCCCTTTAACCGGTGTTTTACCAACTTCAATATTTGCAAGGTACAAGCGTAGCCTATGTCGAGCCTTTCTGCTTAGCTTAAGTGGCGGACTTCCCCGAGTACAGCGAAATTTAAACGTTCTCATTTTTTCGGTACGTACGGGGTTCAACACTAGTTTGATGTCTACGCAGAAAAACATATGCGGATATATTGTACTTTACAAAAACAGCTTGGGCCCAAGTAAGCAAGGAAAGAGTTAAAAATTGCTCCCTAAAGCAGGATTTAAACACGGCAATATGCAAAGTGAATACCAGCTAAATCAGGTTTTTACATCTGATCCAGTAGACGACTTACTACTTAATGTAGTTACAGATATTCTCAAATATGAGAATTTGTTGAAATTGACTGATAATAAAAACCGTAATGATTTCTTTAAATTGGATGAAAATTTGTATGTTGAAGACCCAGATTCAGGACAAGAAATTGAAAATCCAGAAATGTAAGAACTGTCAAAAGATTCTAACGTCGATGAGGTTCCAGTACTAGCACAGAATATCCAAAATTATGGTGATAGACTCTTTGAAGCTTCTTTCCAAATTAAAAATACGATTTCGGAACGCCTAAGAGTGAGGCTTAGAATCAACATATAGTACGTTCATTTCTGTTATTTTGAGCTAGCTTATTAATTGTTCGTAGCAAATGTAGTAACATAGAAACTTTTAGATGGTACAAAATAATCTCGAACAATATTAACACATTGACAGCCGGCGACCTAAGAAACGTTTAAAGCCTGAGCGCCGGCAACGTATCGGCCACTTAAATCCCAAACACCGGCCTTATTCGCTGGTTTCTGATCACTGAATAGCCAAAAAAAATTTTTAAACGTTATATATCTTCGTAAATTTGGACACTCAGAAACCCGCGTTTTCACGGGGCCGGCGCTCAAGCGACAGACTCGGAAACCCGCGTTTTTGCGGGACCGGCTGTCAATGTGTTAATAAAGCAATTTTGAGATTAAAAACTTCATTAACACCTCAAAATTTTTTTAATAAATATACATTTACGTTTTAAAATAATACATTTTATTATTTTTATTATAACATTATTTAAATTTTGATTCCGGCAAAATCATCGGCAACTCATCAAAAAACTTCGATCCTTTCGCCTCCTCATCCCGATTTAATTTCGGCTTCCTAGTTTCCGTAAACGACCGTCTTTCCAAATCTGCACAACACTTCAAACTACTCACTTTCTTAAAAATCTTATCCATACTCGTCATTTTCATCACATCCGGACGTCTACCATCCATTACAACACTTACTTTTCCATCAATTCGTTTTCCATCATTCCCTTTTCCATCAATCCCTTTTCCATCATTCCCTTTTCCATCAATTCCATTTCCAACAACATTTTTCAATACATTCCTTCCATCTTCATTTTCATTTTTTCCACTTTCCACATTAACATTTTCAGAAGTCTTTTCACACAACCCAAGCAAATCAAACGGTTGAACCGTCCTCGTAGATTTATTTTTTAAATATTTATCTTTTTTAATAACCTTTTTAACCACTTCTTCACTACTTTTATTATTAGTAATTAATGTTGAACTTGAATCATTCATCGTAGGTTTTCTCCATTCAAAATAACCAGGATGCATAAAAGGAACTATCGAAGGAGTTAGATTTGATTTCTTATCTTTATCTTTAAGATGTAAACTTTTTGAATGTAAACTTTTATTTTTATGAAATCGTTTTAATGATAATTTAGAAGGTTGAGAGGTAAAATTTAGTAAGGATGGTTCAGTATCAATATTTTTATACCTATCATTCGAAATTATAGTTTGAGTCGAATCCTTATTAAACCCGGAAACTTTAGAATTAACGGGAACTAAAGGAATTTTACTAGAATAATCTATATAAGAAACAGATTTTAATTTTTTATATGAAGGTGCTTTTGAGGGTAATTTCTCATAAAAAGTATCCAAAATAACTTCATCATTTTCATTTTTATCTAAATTACAAATACAAATATTTTGATCGAAAGCTTTAGTGAAATTCTCCATATTTTCCAACGTTCGAACTTTAAAAGTTTTTGAGATTATTTTCAATTTATTAAAACGTTTTATTGCTTGATTAGCAAAATCAGAGGGTAGTTTTAAGTTGATACTTTCAGTTGAAATATTAATTTTTGGTTTATTTATTAAATAAGATGAGGATGAAGAAGATGATGTAAAAGTTGAAAAAGAAGAAATTATTTTTTCAGTTGGTAATTTTAATTCCCAAGGTTTTTTTATATTCATATTAATAATCGTATTAAATAAGGGAATTATTTGTGTTGTATTTGGAAGTTTTTCAACTAAACGTTTTTTAATATAAGCTATTTTACCAAAACATTTACTTTTTGGTTTTAGATTAAATTCTTTTAAAATCGGGGGATTTGGTTTTTTATAAGGCATTAAAAACCGATCACAATAATGATTTAAAAAATATGTTATTATTTCATAAGCTTTTAAAGTTTGTTCATCGTCTAAGTAATATTTTATGTTTTCTTTCTTATATTTATTTTCGGATAAAACTTTATTAAACATTTCATTCGTCCAATAAAAAACCCCATTAAAATTTTTATCGAAAGAGTAAAATTTTTCCATTGAATCTTTTTGATGTAATTCACAAGATTTATTTGTATTTATGTCTTCCTTATTTTTATGACAAAAACCACAATATTCAACTTTAAAACACTTATTAAAATTATCCCTAGCTTCTAAAAGGATATCATAAGGTGGTATATTTTTATTATTTTCATATAAATGTTTTATATTAATTTTCGTTTCGCAACAATCAAAACATTTCTTACAAAAATTACTTTTCATTTTAATATTTTCATCTGAAATATCTGTATAAATCTTATCAGATAAATTTAAAAAGTATTTACCATCTGATTTTATCCTCACTTCGATTTTATCCGGAAGATATATTGAAATTTCTTCTCCGTTTGATCGATAAACTATCGTCGCATAATTTTCATGTTGGAATTGAATTGATAAATTAACATCAATCCATCCACCGATTTTTGGCACTAAAAAATTACAAGAATAATCATCTTTATCGATTTCTAATAATTCGGATTCGTCTTCGGTTGAAATGATAATCATTTCTTGTGATATTTCACACCAAGATGTTATTTTAGTTCCATCTAAATAAGTTGTAATTTGTTCACCGTCTTTATTTATATTTGTAAAAGAATTTTTTGTGTTGTAAGAAAAATTAAAATGATTTTTAAACGCTTCATTGTTTATATTAAAAATAATCGGGGTTAATAATTCATTTGGGGTTAATCTATTATAATTAAAAAATTTATTTTGGTTTGGATTTTTAAACCCTTCAAAAAGTGTTTTAAAAAATTTATCTTTTTTACTTAATTTTTGTTTAATATATTTTAAACCCGGTTTATTAATGATTTTTTTCTCAAATCTATTAATTTTTTTATGGATACTTTTATATAATTTTATGCGTTTTGTTAAATTTGAATTCTCAAAATTTCGTTTTGATTTGCTTTCTTTTAAGCAAAGTTTCTTCCCAAAAATTTCCCTCCCATTTAATCCAATCATTTTTACACTTCCATCCTTATATTTTATCCTTATATAACCCTCCTTAGTAAAAATCCTTGAAACTTCATCTTTAATTAAATTATTATTACTTTGTGTTAAATATTTTTGAACAATCAAACATTTTTTTGGGTCGTTTGGATCTGGAATTGTTAATATTTGTAAACCAGAAGGTAAAGTTATCCTCAAATCGTATTTTTGTTCGTTTATATTTTCATTTATATCTTCATTTATATCTTTATTTATATCTTTATTTATATCTTCATTTACATCTTTATTTAAGTCTTCAATTGAAAAATTTAACCCGGAACATTTTGATATTTGTATTTTTTTAGATTGATTTAAATTCGGTATAAATTTTAAATCAATCGATCGGTTTAAAAAATTTACGGTGATTTTATTTGGTAAAAGTGAAACGTATTTTCTTTTATGAAGAGCCGTTGAGATGATTTTAAAATGTGGGATTGTATTTTTTTTAGTTTTATGTAAATCTTTAAAAAATTTTTGATAATTAATCGGTTTTTGAAGGGATTTTTTACTTATAGTGGTTAAACTTAAAGTTGATTTTAAAGCTATATCTTCAACTGATTCAACATCTCTTAAAGAATTAATTTCATTATCATTGTATTCATTACATTCATTATTTTCATTATTCTCATATGAAATGTTATTAAATATATTTTTTAATTTATCTTCAGTTAGAGATTTTTTTAATTCAAATTTAGATCTTTTAATGAAATTAATTTGATGGGTTTCTGTAATAAAATTAATTTTTTCTTTTGGTTCATTTTCCCTTTTTAATTTTTTGATTATAATTTCACCTTTAACATTTAAATTTTTATTTTTACCTTTAACATCTTTTTGATTTTCACTTTTAACATTAACATCTTTTTGATTTTCATTTTTAACATTAACTTTTTTTTGATTTTCATTTTTACCATTAACATCTTTTAAATTTTCATTTTTAACATTAACATCTTTTTGATTTTCATTTTTAACATTAACATCTTTTAAATTTTTATTTTCTGGTTTTCCAAAAATAATTCTAGTTCCGTTTGAAGATTCAAAATGAAATAAAAACCTATCTTCTGGATTTGCATGTAATATAAAAACATTTCCCTCACTTTGTACCTTCAAAGAAATTATCCTTTTTGAGAATATCCTTGTTACATCGACGGTTATTTTAAGACCTTCGGTGCTGTGAAAGATTGTTGTTGTACCTCCGGCTCCTGATCTATCTTTGAGATTAAAACTGGTTAGAAGGTTGTTTGTGGTTGTGAAAGGTGATTGTAGAAAAATGTCTTCGAATGTTTCAATATGGGTTAAAATGTTTGGAATGTTTTTGAAATCTTCGCTTTTTTCTTCTTGGAAGGAGTTGGCGCTTTGTTCGGCGTTTTCTTGGGATTCGGGGAAAGTTTCTAAACTTTTTAAGGTGTTTTCTAGGTCTTTAAGCCATTTTGATTCTTCGAAAATGGTGTGTTTGAAGAAGTTGTACAGACCAATTGGTGAACGAATGCTCTAAAAATTAATAAGATTAAATTAAAAATTATTAAAGAAGAAAATTCGAAAAAAAGAATAATGTACTATTTTTTCTACTTTGGTATGTTATTTTAATCGAAAAAATTGCAAACTAGTCAATTTTTAAAAATTCATTTCTAAGAAACTAATTATTCTCAAGACTAGAAATTTTATCAGGATTTAGATCAAAACTTAATCTTAACTTTCACCAAAAATGAATTTTCTACGAATTTTAGTTTTTTCTACAGAAACGAAACTACAATCTACTAATTGGTCAAGTTTTAAAAATTCATATCAAAATAACATATCTCAACTTTGGCTTCCTCTAACTCAAAAACTAAGTAAGTTAACGAAAAATGTTTCAAATAAAAGTTATTCCTTATTTGATTGCGAACATCTTTCGTTATAAACATTTTTTCGTGCAATCGATATTTATGAAGTTGTAGCCCAAAAGCTGGAACAGCCCTAAAATGGCATACCTCAACTTCGGCTTCCTCTACCTCAAAAACTAAACCAATTAGGGAAAAATACTTTAAATGAGAGTTATTCCACATTCGATTCCGAACATATTTTGTCATAAAATTTTTTTCGTACAATTGACATTTATGGAGTTGTAGCCCAATAACTGGAACAACCCTAAAACGTCATACCTAAATTTTGGTTTCCTCTAACTCTAAAACTAAGCGATTTAGCGAAAAATATTTTAAATAAAAGTTATTCCCTATTCAACTGCGAACATCTTTTGTTATAATTTTTTTTTCATATAATCGATATTTATAGAGGTATAGTCCAAAAACTGGAACAACCTCAAAACGGCATACCACAACTTTGGCTTCCTCTAACTCAAAAACTAAGTAAGCTAACGAATAATGTTTCAAATAAAAGTTATTCCTTATTTGATTGCGAACATATTTTGTCATAAAAATTTTTTCGTACAATTGATATTTATGGAGTTGTAGCCCAATAACTGGAACAACCCCAAAACGTCATACCTAAATTTTGGTTTCCTCTAACTCTAAAACTAAGCTAGTTAGCGAAAAATATTTTAAATAAAGGTTATTCCCTATTTAACTGCGAACATCTTTTGTTATAATTTTTTTTCATATAATCGATATTTATAGAGGTATAGTCCAAAAACTAGAACAACCTCAAAACGGCATACCACAACTTTGGCTTCCTCTAACTCAAAAACTAAGTAAGCTAACGAATAATGTTTCAAATAAAAGTTGTTCGTTATTTGATTGCGAACATATTTTGTCATAAAAATTTTTTCGTACAATTGATTTTTATGGAGTTGTAGCCCAATAACTGGAACAACCCCAAAAAGTCATACCTAAATTTTGGCTTCCTCTAACTCTAAAACTAAGCGAGTTAGCGAAAAATATTTTAAATAAAAGTTATTCCCTATTCAACTGCGAACATCTTTTGTTATAAATTTTTTTTCATATAATCGATATTTATAGAGGTATAGTCCAAAAACTGGAACAACCTCAAAACGGCATACCACAACTTTGGCTTCCTCTAACTCAAAAACTAAGTAAGCTAACGAATAATGTTTCAAATAAAAGTTATTCCTTATTTGATTGCGAACATATTTTGTCATAAAATTTTTTTCGTACAATTGATATTTATGGAGTTGTAGCCCAATAACTGGAACAACCCCAAAAAGTCATACCTAAATTTTGGCTTCCTCTAACTCTAAAACTAAGCGAGTTAGCGAAAAATATTTCAAATAAAAGTTATTCCTTATTTGATTGCGAACATCTTTTGTTGTAAACATTTTTTCGTACAATCGATATTTATGAAGTTGTAACCCAAAAGCTGGAACAGCCCTAAAACGGCATACCTCAACTTCGGCTTCCTCTACCTCAAAAACTAAACCAGTTAGGGAAAAATACTTTAAATAAGAGTTATTCCAAATTCGATTCCGAACATATTTTGCCATAAAAGTTTTTTCGTACAATTGACATTTATGGAGTTGTAGCCCAATAACTGGAACAACCCCAAAAAGTCATACCTAAATTTTGGCTTCCTCTAACTCTAAAACTAAGCGAGTTAGCGAAAAATATTTTAAATGAAAGTTATTCCCTATTTAACTGCGAACATCTTTTGTTGTAAACATTTTTTCGTACAATCGATATTTATGAAGTTGTAGCCCAAAAGCTGGAACAGCCCTAAAACGGCATACCTCAACTTCGGCTTCCTCTACCTCAAAAACTAAACCAGTTAGGGAAAAATACTTTAAATAAGAGTTATTCCAAATTCGATTCCGAACATATTTTGCCATAAAAGTGTTTTCGTACAATTGACATTTATGGAGTTGTAGCCCAATAACTGGAACAACCCCAAAAAGTCATACCTAAATTTTGGCTTCCTCTAACTCTAAAACTAAGCGAGTTAGCGAAAAATATTTTAAATAAAAGTTATTCCTTATTTGATTTCGAACATCTTTTGTTGTAAACATTTTTTCGTACAATCGATATTTATGAAGTTGTAGCCCAAAAGCTGGAACAGCCCTAAAATGGCATACCTCAACTTCGGCTCCTCTACCTCAAAAACTAAACCAGTTAGGGAAAAATACTTTAAATGAGAGTTATTCCACATTCGATTCCGAACATATTTTGTCATAAAAATTTTTTCGTACAATTGATATTTATGGAGTTGTAGCCCAATAACTGGAACAACCCCAAAAAGTCATACCTAAATTTTGGCTTCCTCTAACTCTAAAACTAAGCGAGTTAGCGAAAAATATTTCAAATAAAAGTTATTCCTTATTTGATTGCGAACATCTTTTGTTGTAAACATTTTTTCGTACAATCGATATTTATGAAGTTGTAGTCCAAAAGCTGGAACAGCCCTAAAACGGCATACCTCAACTTCGGCTCCTCTACCTCAAAAACTAAACCAGTTAGGGAAAAATACTTTAAATGAGAGTTATTCCACATTTGATTCCGAACATATTTTGCCATAAAAATTTTTTCGTACAATTGATATTTATGGAGTTGTAGCCCAATAACTGGAACAACCCCAAAACGTCATACCTAAATTTTGGTTTCCTCTAACTCTAAAACTAAGCGAGTTAGCGAAAAATATTTCAAATAAAAGTTATTCCTTATTTGATTGCGAACATCTTTTGTTGTAAACATTTTTTCGTACAATCGATATTTATGAAGTTGTAGCCCAAAAGCTGGAACAGCCCTAAAACGGCATACCTCAACTTCGGCTCCTCTACCTCAAAAACTAAACCAGTTAGGGAAAAATACTTTAAATGAGAGTTATTCCACATTCGATTCCGAACATATTTTGTCATAAAAATTTTTTCGTACAATTGATATTTATGGAGTTGTAGCCCAATAACTGGAACAACCCCAAAAAGTCATACCTAAATTTTGGCTTCCTCTAACTCTAAAACTAAGCGAGTTAGCGAAAAATATTTCAAATAAAAGTTATTCCTTATTTGATTGCGAACATCTTTTGTTGTAAACATTTTTTCGTACAATCGATATTTATGAAGTTGTAGCCCAAAAGCTGGAACAGCCCTAAAACGGCATACCTCAACTTCGGTTTCCTCTACCTCAAAAACTAAACCAGTTAGGGAAAAATACTTTAAATGAGAGTTATTCCACATTCGATTCCGAACATATTTTGTCATAAAAATTTTTTCGTACAATTGATATTTATGGAGTTGTAGCCCAATAACTGGAACAACCCCAAAAAGTCATACCTAAATTTTGGCTTCCTCTAACTCTAAAACTAAGCGAGTTAGCGAAAAATATTTCAAATAAAAGTTATTCCTTATTTGATTGCGAACATCTTTTGTTGTAAACATTTTTTCGTACAATCGATATTTATGAAGTTGTAGCCCAAAAGCTGGAACAGCCCTAAAATGGCATACCTCAACTTCGGCTTCCTCTACCTCAAAAACTAAACCAGTTAGGGAAAAATACTTTAAATAAGAGTTATTCTACATTCGATTCCGAACATATTTTGTCACAAAAATTTTTTCGTACAATTGATATTTATGGAGTTGTAGCCCAATAACTGGAACAACCCCAAAAAGTCATACCTAAATTTTGGCTTCCTCTAACTCTAAAACTAAGCGAGTTAGCGAAAAATATTTCAAATAAAAGTTATTCCTTATTTGATTGCGAACATCTTTCGTTGTAAACATTTTTTCGTGCAATCGATATTTATGAAGTTGTAGCCCAAAAGCTGGAACAGCCCTAAAACGGCATACCTCAACTTCGGCTTCCTCTACCTCAAAAACTAAACCAGTTAGGGAAAAATACTTTAAATGAGAGTTATTCCACATTCGATTCCGAACATATTTTGTCATAAAATTTTTTTCGTACAATTGACATTTATGGAGTTGTAGCCCAATAACTGGAACAACCCCAAAACGTCATACCTAAATTTTGGTTTCCTCTAACTCTAAAACTAAGCGAGTTAGCGAAAAATATTTCAAATAAAAGTTATTCCTTATTTGATTGCGAACATCTTTTGTTGTAAACATTTTTTCGTGCAATCGATATTTATGAAGTTGTAGCCCAAAAGCTGGAACAGCCCTAAAACGGCATACCTCAACTTCGGCTCCTCTACCTCAAAAACTAAACCAGTTAGGGAAAAATACTTTAAATGAGAGTTATTCCACATTCGATTCCGAACATATTTTGTCATAAAAATTTTTTCGTACAATTGATATTTATGGAGTTGTAGCCCAATAACTGGAACAACCCCAAAAAGTCATACCTAAATTTTGGCTTCCTCTAACTCTAAAACTAAGCGAGTTAGCGAAAAATATTTCAAATAAAAGTTATTCCTTATTTGATTGCGAACATCTTTTGTTGTAAACATTTTTTCGTACAATCGATATTTATGAAGTTGTAGCCCAAAAGCTGGAACAGCCCTAAAACGGCATAGCTCAACTTCGGCTCCTCTACCTCAAAAACTAAACCAGTTAGGGAAAAATACTTTAAATGAGAGTTATTCCCCATTCGATTCCGAACATATTTTGTCATAAAATTTTTTTCGTACAATTGACATTTATGGAGTTGTAGGCCAATAACTGGAACAACCCCAAAACGTCATACCTAAATTTTGGTTTCCTCTAACTCTAAAACTAAGCGAGTTAGCGAAAAATATTTCAAATAAAAGTTATTCCTTATTTGATTGTGAACATCTTTTGTTGTAAACATTTTTTCGTACAATCGATATTTATGAAGTTGTAGCCCAAAAGCTGGAACAGCCCTAAAACGGCATACCTCAACTTCGGCTCCTCTACCTCAAAAACTAAACCAGTTAGGGAAAAATACTTTAAATGAGAGTTATTCCACATTCGATTCCGAACATATTTTGTCATAAAATTTTTTTCGTACAATTGACATTTATGGAGTTGTAGCCGAATAACTGGAACAACCCCAAAACGTCATACCTAAATTTTGGCTTCCTCTAACTCTAAAACTAAGCGAGTTAGCGAAAAATATTTCAAATAAAAGTTATTCCTTATTTGATTGCGAACATCTTTTGTTGTAAACATTTTTTCGTACAATCGATATTTATGAAGTTGTAGCTCAAAAGCTGGAACAGCTCTAGAATGGTATACCTCAACTTCGGCTTCCTCTACCTCAAAAACTAAACCAGTTAGGGAAAAATACTTTAAATGAGAGTTATTCCACATTCGATTCCGAACATATTTTGTCATAAAAATTTTTTCGTACAATTGATATTTATGGAGTTGTAGCCCAATAACTGGAACAACCCCAAAGTCATACCTAAATTTTGGCTTCCTCTAACTCTAAAACTAAGCGAGTTAGCGAAAAATATTTTAAATAAAAGTTATTCCCTATTCAACTGCGAACATCTTTTGTTATAATTTTTTTTTCATATAATCGATATTTATAGAGGTATAGTCCAAAAACTGGAACAACCTCAAAACGGCATACCACAACTTTGGCTCCCCCTAACTCAAAAACTAAGCGAGTTAGCGAATAATCTTTTTCCTCAGGAGAAAAGATATAAGTTAATGTCCTTGATTGTAAATTTTAAGCTTTCTAAAAATAAAGCTAGATTTTAAAAGCGGAATTTTCTGTTAATTACATTAAAATTGGATGTTTAATAGTTACAACTTTGTTATATCTTAGTGTATTGGTATAAAGGTGAAATATCAGTTTTAACAGATACAAATTTCAGGTTATTGGTTGGTTGTCTATCATGGCAGAGTTTTGGAATTTGAACAATTATTCATCTTATAGACACGTCTCAATGATACTGGACTAACAAGGATACCTTAATCTGCGATAATCATCCGACATCTTTGACGTCATTGCCAGAATCTTATTGTTAAAATGATTGCTCATTATTTTATGGGCTGACCTCGAATTTATCCTTAGAATTGTTCCATCACATCAAGTTTTTGAAATATTCTAACCTAAAAATGCAAAAAACACGGTTTTTTAACATGTTCGGGATTAAATAACATAGCGAATAAATGTTTATTCACAAAATTCCACGCGGCATCTAAAAGCACCATTGTTCTGAATTGAAACGTATTTTGAATTTTTCGAATATCTTCATTTCTTCTTGAAGGAATGTAATTTCTATAACATCGATTTTTGTCCAATCATTTTTGCCTATAATGCCATTCTAGCGTGCGTAATATGTACAATTTAGATGATTTGCAGACAACGAGGACTTCAAAAAGCCACTTATGAATGAAAGAATGATGGCCAACCATTGCTGAGCCTTGAAAAGGGAAGATAATTCTATAAGTTGGGTTGGATCACTGCAACGTTCATTTGAAGCAAGGATTTGAAAACCTTAACATGTTTTTGAGACTACCACCAAATCTTTGCTTACTAGTTTGTCTAATAGCAATGATTACGATTGGGAGATTATAAAAAGAAGATTTTTTTCATGAAGAAATTAAGGTATTGAAAAAATGCAAAATGCATTTTGAATGGGAATGGTGATACGTGTGGGATTTGAATAAATCGAGATGAGGTTTTCTCTTGATGATGTTTAATAATAAAAATATCAAATACAAAAACACGCCTTAAGGGTCGATTCCACGGAGCTAGTTTACTCGCCGCTAGCGCGCGAGTTTATTATCCGCTAGTAAACTAGCTCTGTGTAATCGACGCAGCGAGTAAACTAGAGTAGAGTTAAAATTGTTCAACTTTACTCGCCACTAGCTGGCTTTTTCACTATCCGGATAGTAAAAAAGCACCGTGTCTTTACATCAGCGAGTAAACTATCCGCACAAACATCAAAAAGTTGGTTGATAGTATTAAATTTGTGACGAAGTGTATTCATATTTTCAATCCGAAAATGCCTTAAATATCTAAAGAAATAGTTCGTGGATGTGTTTTGGTTCTCGGGGCTATATTACAGGAAGAACTAAAAAACCAGACTTGCCAAAAGAGAAAGAAGAAATGGATAAGAAAATGAATTTCTCGCGGGGATCAATTTGGTGCTTCAATTACCCTTTTAAAAGAATTAGTCGAAGAAGATCCAGCAGCCTATAGGAATAACTTAAGAATAAATAGTGATAATTTTGATACTTTGTTGCAAATGGTGGAAGGGTCAATCCAGAAAAGCAATACTGTAATGAGAATGGCGATACCTCCAAGACTTGTTGCTATAACCTCCTTCAGGAAATTGACTTTGTCAAACCAAACTAATTTGGGTTTATAAATATCATCAGTTCCCATGCCACTTTTTTTCGACGTCTCAATTTTATTTAATTCCTGGCGGTAGGAGTCCCTGATGCTTTTTATTCTCGCTTTTAGCTTCCTGACTGTTATATCTCCCAGTAGATCTTCGGCTTCTAATTCGTCCCATAATTTTGAAATGCATAGTTTTTTAGCTTGGAATCTAAATGATCTTTCCGCTTTATATTCCATAATATGGGATCATTTTCATATATTTCCAAAAACTTCACAATATTACTTGCGTTCCACTTCATTTTGAACAACAACACAACAGCTCGCTAGCGAGCTGGTTTGTTTACTAGTCACGTGTAATCATGGGCGCTTTTTTACTCGCACTCTACGAGCTAGCGAGATAGTAAACTAGCGCGCTAGTGGCGAGTAAACTAGCTGCATGTAATCGACCCTTTACCAACGAAAATCTAAGTTTCACTCGCTTCACTCCGCGGAAAGGTGTCTTTCGTCCTTCAAAGACCAACCAACTTCTCCAACTAACTTCGATTCGTCTTCTGCTATCTGCGACTTGTGTTCAATTCTCTGTGGTTCGTCTTCAACTCTCTGCGGTTCGTCTTCAACTCTCTGTGGTTCGTCCTCAACTTTCTGCGGTTAGTCTTCAACTTTCTGCGATTCGTGTTCAACTCTCTGTGGTTCGTCTTCAACTCTCTGCGGTTCGTCTTCAACTGCCTCCCTGCTTCCAGTCCCTTCCGTGTCATTGCTTCTCTTTTCCTTCTCATCCGAACGGGTCGCCTCCATCGACGGGCATTCCACATACATTCGGATGCCACAAGGAGTTTTGTAGATAATTTATTTGCTATGTTATTTAATTTCAATTATGTTCAAAACTCGTGTTTTTTGCATCTATACATTAGAGTATCTTGAAAACCTGAGGTGATGGAGCAATTCTGAGGACAAATTTGATTTCAGCGCGCCAAAACCTTTTAGAAAAGTACTATTTGATCTATGAGTCACACCTTTTATAAAATTTTGTAGGCTTGTGTAACATTTAAAAACACACACTAATTTTAATTTTCATTTTAACGGAGAGTTAAGGTTACTTTTGGTAACCACGGAACGTGAAAACGAAAGTGTATCACTCTTTCGTATTTGCTGTCGTGAAAATGCTCAGGGAACCTTGTCAGTCGTGGAACGTGAATCGTTCACACGGACTGCAGTATCAACGAAAACGTGAAACCTCTGCTCACCGAGGGTTGTGCTATGGTGACTTCTCTGATTGGTGCTATTTTGAACCAAAAAATGAATCAATTGCTAAATTCGAAAGATAAATGGAAGAAAAGATGATGGTGGGTTAAAAAGTGGATACTTGGAAACGGGAGCACATAGTTTGGTAGATAGGGAGCTAAGAAGTAATTACACGGAGGATTTTAAAAACTTGTTACGAACGTCTGAAGGCATTTTGATTAATTACTGGAAGCCGTTTCATCCCTGATTTCGAAATTAGATACAAGTATGAGACAAGCAGTGACTGCTAAAACAAAACTTATGGTTACTTTACGATATTTAGTCACTGGTAGTACTTTCAAGAGCCTGGAATTTTTTTGTAGGACGTTGCTGGACGAACGGGCGAATGAAAGAATTCATCAGCTCAAACCAGAAAATTTTTGGTTTATAAACATCATCAGTTCCAGCCCCAGACCACTCACTGTCGGTTATTTTCGTTAATTCCTGACAGTAAGAACTCCGCAAGTTTTTAAATTTTGATATAACATCTTTCAATCTAAATCTGTTGATATTGAGGGTGTCAGATATTCTTTTAGCTGCTGCCATTCTCAAATCTCGATTTCTATACTCATCCATAGTTGTATCATACAGTACTTTTTCACCCGAATACAATTCAAGAAACCGCATGGTTTCATTATCTTGTAATTTAATTACATGACCTTTCAAGTTACTGCTTGTCGCCACTTTTAAAACCCGGCATACTAAAACGTATTCACGATAAAAATCAAACAAGTTTGATCTGAGGCGTGAGCCTCACGCTTGCGTGTGACGTCAGCAACTAACCCACGACACTTCGTTCACACGGGGCATGTTCTCGAACGTGTGCCCTACGAAAGCGTCTTCACGCTCCGTGGGAACGTACCTTTAGGTTGTGCAAAGTGTTGCTAATATGACATTGTAATATATTACACATCCAAAAAACGCACCTCTATATTAGATTCACCCGAAAAAATTACCCGGGACCACTGCTCCACAGTCCAATCGACGTATTTTTTGGCCCATTCTAAACGTTTTTACGATAAGCCTGCGTAAATTGGCAGCCTTAAGGCGTCTTCTAACAGTTCTGGAAGATACGGAAACTCCTTGGTGAATAAATAATTCGCTACGTAACTCTTTAGAAGATTTTCGCCTATTCTTAACAGCCAACCTTATTAAGTAGCGATCGTCCCTAGATGTCGTCAGTCATTTACGCCCCGATTTTGGTTTGTCTTCATAACTACCGGTATCTTTGAATCGTTTTATCGTGGTTTGTACTGCACATCTTGAACATTTCATTCGCTTACCTATGGCGTACTGTGAAAAACCCTGAGCGTTCAATAAAACAGTTTCTCTACGCTCTATAACTGTTATGGCGTATTCGATTGGTTGCACTCAGTTGCACTGGTGCGCACCAGTGCATAGCAGCGTGTTCTATTGGTTGTTTCGTTGTGTTCTATTACATTTTATTATTGTGGTTTATAAAACATTTTAAACATCATCAAGCCTTAAACACACTTACAAGTGATGTTATGATTATGTTTGATTTCATCGCGTTCTGTTGAATTTGCCTTTTTTTGCACTAAGCTAGTGTGACATATGTCACATTTTGCACTCAACGAGTGCGCACCAGTGCACACTAGTTTTCCCAATCGAATTCGCCATTAGTTACCTTCTTTTAAGCATTACTTGCTGCATTAAACACTTTATTGCACTAATAAACTGATACACTCGTAGTTTTTCAAGTATTCACTCTTTACAAAAGCACACTTGATCAGAAATAAATATGGTAAATCAACGAATTATTGCACAAACGTTTAAAACAAGTCAATACTTGTTTGGAACTCTCTATATAGTAGATGTAGTAGACATTTTTGTCAATTTTATTATAAATAGGGGGGAGGGTGGTACGTAATACATATGCACGTAGCTGTAGTTTGAATTAACTTTAAAACTATTTAGGATACCAATGATAAGGTATATAAAATAAATTTTAATATTTCACTTTGAAAACTTCTATCAGTGACATCAAACTAACGGCTGCGCACTAAAAATTCCACGTATACACATCTTATGGAATTGAGCAATCTTTTTAGTCCAGTATCCTTGGGCACGTCTTACATTGAGGCAACAAGACAAGCAATCAGCAACACTCGATGTTGCTACTTGGTGACATTTTACATAAACTTAGCTACATCTCACACTGAGACAATCAACGATTAGCAATACACGATATTGCCATTTGGTGACATTTCACATACAATTAAATTATGTCTCTCACATTGGAACAACTCGATATCGTTGATACAGAGGCGATGTTGTATTGCTCTAATGTGGGACGTTGATTCTAGTTCTATGTAAAATGTCATCAAGTGGCTATATTGCGTGTTGCTGGTTGTTCCAATGTGACATATGCCTTAACCGTTAGTTAGACTGCCACGAGGTGCGATTACGCTTCGTTCATTTCTGTCGAAAACTCGACAACTAAGACCAAGGTACTCAAATAAGAATTATCGAGTACCGATTTCTGTTGCGGACTATGGGGTACTTCGGATTACCGCATATAAGGATTATCGAGACATTACTGTATATTTTACTTTTAATTGTTTATAATAAATTATTCGAACTACCTTAAACCCGAATTTAAATCGATCCAATTTAAACGACATTAAAGAACCGAGAACGGATGTCAGGAAATAACTAATTTTCATAACTGTGGATTCGATTTTCAATATAACAAGTTGTTAATTTTACTTTTACATAATGAATTAAACTCAACAAACTGTTTACAGTGCAATCCCTTTGACATAAACCGATAAATACATACGGTGATACGAAAAAGTCTACATACAGCATGGAAAATGATAATATCTCTATTCCTGAAATTTAATTCAATGAAATTGTTTAACAAAATTGTTAAGAAGTGTACATTATTGTAATATTTTATATCAAAAGTATGCAAGCTATTACTAATTATGGGGAACATAAAGTATAATCATATTTATAACTCAAAAAAGTCTACATACACCTGCAACATCTCATTTCTTTTTCGTACATTTTCATGTAATTTACACGATTCCATACAAACGAAGTTGTCATTGCAGTACCATATAATATAGTAGTTGTGTGGGTTGTGTTATATGTTAAATTACTTTTGCTTATATAAGTTTATGACAGCAATTTTTACTACGGAAGTTCAACGTAAAGAAATATCTTATTGGATACGACAAATCATAATTAACAATTAGAGTATCGGTCGATCACCAAGTGAAATCTCGAAAATAGTCAACAGAAGTCGCTCTTCGATTCAGACAATAATTCGAAATTATAAAGAGAGTGAATCAATAGAAAATAAACCAAGAAGTAGTCGACCACGTAAGCTGACGTGCAGAGATAAGCGGCCAATTTTAAACACTATTAAGAACAATCCGAAAAATACTGCAGTTGACATAGCCAAATCACTTGCGGCATCAAAATCTATAATAGTAAATCTCGAAACGGCCCCACTTGTTTTAAGAAATGAAGGCTACAACAGTAGAATTCCCAGAAAAAAGCTATTTATCTCGTAAATTAATGCAAAAAAGGATTGACTTTGCGAAATTACAAGAGCAAAGGAATATTACTTTCTGGAATAGTGTCCTATTTTCGGATGAAAGCAAATTTAATATTTTCGGCTATGATGGAACAGCAAAAGTATAGAGAAGGAAAAATGAGAGCTGGATAAAAAAAAACTTGAAAGCCACAGTAAAACATGGAGAAACAAAAGAAAGAGTTTGAGTTATTTGATTTAGTTGAGTCATGAATGATAAAGAGCGGCCCGAAGGGCCGCTATGGTGTGCTCAAACGAGCTGGGTTTCGGCGGTTTTGGGTCGGGTTGGGTTGGTTTGGGTTGGGGGGGGGGCTCCCCCAAAAAAAAAAAAAGTGGTTGGATCGTGTTTAGTTGAGTCATGAATGATAAAGAGCGGCCCGGAGGGCCGCTATGGTGTGATCAATCGAGCTGGGTTTCGGCGGTTTTGGGTCGGGTTGGCTTTATTCTGTTTCTGAATCATCATCGCTGACAAGTTCCTCTAGATCCCTTTCTGGCAAGGGTTCTGCCAAAGGATTGTACAGCGATGCTGCCAATTCGAAAAACTTTCGGGTGGGACTAACTTGGCTGTAAGTACATGATTTCAAAAACATATACTTCGCCAAATTACCAGGAAGATGATGCTAAAAAGAAAATATTGGTATGCAAGTTGTATAAAAATATGAATAATGAAACTAACTTTTCGTCGACCGGAGGCGGAAATGCTTTCTTTCGCGTGCCGCCAAGACCCCTCGATTGAATTCGTATGTGCCCCCGTTTCTTCATCCTTAAATGTGATCGAATGGTTGACTGAAAAAAAACAAAAGAGAAACAAGGAAACGTAATGGTATGGGGTTGTATGTCGGGGGCTGGTGTAGGAAACTCACATTTCATAGAAACAACTATGGATTGCTATGCGTATTTGACTATATTAAAATCTAATTTAAAGGAGTCTGCCAATAAATTAGGCTTGGGATCACAATGGATATTTCAACATGATAATGATCCCAAGCACACCGCTCATATTGTGTAGGAATTCCTATTGTATAATGTCTCTAAACACTTACATTTACCACCTCAGTCATCCGACCTCAACCCCATAGACCTCAATCTATAGGGTCGAGAGTTAGAAAGAAAACATATTTAGAAGCAATTAATATCCTAAATATTTTTCAATATTATCTATATTTTTGGAGATACGAATTTTTATAATAATTTTAAATTTAAAACGATGCAATGGTTTATACTCGTTATTGTTAATTTAAACGTCACAAATCTCCGATAGAAAACGACCAAATTATCTCCTACATTGACCTTTTAAACGGAATTCCCACCACATTTTTCACAGTTTAACATCAGCTTCACTAGTGAACACTAAATCTTTTCAAAATCTTCTACTGTAAAATGATTATAAAAACAGTTCTTCTATTTCTAACTCTAGTTACTGTTAACCCAGTGATATGTTGTTCGACTTTTAATAATACTTTAATAAGAGTGACAATTAAGATAGCTGATTACTATGTGGTAAATGTTACCGGATGTATACAAGAGTCTATGTTTTATCCACGCATCCCAAAAAAAATATGGATATTAGGATCACAAGTTACGAGTTTGAAAAAAGATTCTATTATTAATATGCCTCAATTGAAAACTTTACTTATATTTTCTGCTAACTTATCTCGTATTGATCCCGAAATGATCAATAACGTTCCTCGTCTCGAAAAAATCCAATTTTTGTGTAACAACTTAACAGAAATTCCAAGTGGAGCATTTAACATGAAAAGCTTACAGTACCTTTTATTAGGTTGTAATAAAATTAATTATATCGAAACTACCGCTTTTTCATCATTAGAAAATTTAATAAAGTTAGGGTTAAGAGACAACGAATTGGATTCGATTAATCGTGATTGGTTTTACGGTTTAAAACGATTAAAAACGATTGATTTAAGTTATAATAAAATAAGAAATATTCCGGCAAAAAGTTTTATACACGTCACGTCAATTGAAAATATTCATTTAGAAAATAACGATATTTCTAATATTCGAGAAATGGCTTTTGAAGGATTAACTAAATTATCATACTTAACATTACAAAATAATCTATTAAAAACGATTAATGTAAATTCATTTCCATCCAAATTTCAGTACATAGATCATTTCTATATTTATTCTAATAGAATCTCGTTTTTACCTAAAAAATTATTCAAAGCAATCAAGATAAGAAATTTACTGTTTGATGGAAATCCTTGGCAATGTGGATGTTATTTTAAAATATTAAAATATCTTAGTGAGAATAATCTGGAAATTACTACTTCGCCAGAATGTAAACGTTATAATGGTCCGGTTTGTATTGTTCGACCTTTAGTCGGAAATTCTTGTATGGAATATGTAGATGATAGACTAATTCGAGAGTTTTTTAGTATAGCTAATAGTTCGCTTCATTATACCAGTTGTTTTCGATCCTCGAATCTTGAGTAAAGTCTCTTATTAGTTAATAAATTTTGTTTCAAAATTTTATTTTCGTATCAATTCTTCGTCACCACAGTCTTTTATATACTATGTGACATTGAAATTGCAACACATAGAAGGAGTGAATATTTTTTCACCAAATTTGGCATCAAGGTTATTTTATAGGAATACAATTGGTTAAAATTTGATAATCATACGTTGTGTATATTTGCCATAATTGACATTTTTTATATTTATGTGCTTAAGTTATTAACCAGTGTTCTCTTTGATAATGAATACGTCGAAATTACCGCCAATTAAGTGCATTTAAGAGAGGGAAAGTTATTGGTATGAAAGAGGGTCGTTTATCATTTGCCGAAATCGCTTCCCGATTAAATCGATATCGGTCCACTGTTATGATATAGAAAAGGGTGGTTTGAAAATGTTTAGGAACAAAGTCAGAGAGGAAGGGGGTCTTTAAGAAAACCGACAGCGCGTCGAGATCGCCGTTTGGAATTATTAGCTTTCAGAGATAGTTTTTTTGTTACTAAATCAGTTGGTGTTGAGTGGATTGCAGACGCTGTTCGTCCAACCACAACGCGAACAGTATATCGCCGCATTAGATCTTTTGGGCTAAAAACATACAGGCCGTATTGGGTGTTATCACTTACTCCTAATCATCGACGGCAACGTTTAAATTGGAGCAGGGAAAAGACTGATTGGAACATCGAGTGGCATAGGATTGTCTTTAGTGATGAATTTAGATTCTACCTAGGGATGCATGATGGTCGTAAGATGGTTGGTAACGCCTTAATTCAAAAATAACAAACAAAGAACAAAATTCTGTACGCAATAATTCCCTGAATTTCGTTAGTACCGCAGGACCTCGGTCAGCCCAGTGAAGAAGGGGAGGTTCAAATTTATTTAAGGCTGCGGTCTCAGGCCCGAAAAAGTATTTCCCATGATACGCTGTAACCGTTTGAGATATCAAAAAATTTTTCAGACGAAAGTTGTCTGATAATGAAAAATCTACGTTTGCACGAAGAAATATTTGAGCAATTATTGTTAATAACAGAGATTATTAAGAATAATTTTTAAACGGACTTCGTGCGAGCATAGACAAATATTTAACAAATGTTTTTTCTATTTACCACTTTTTGATATTTTGCAAAATAAATGTGCTGTATTGGAAATTCCCACGGTACAATATCTCGAATTATTTCTTAATTCGGCCAGATAGCTCCGCCCAAATAGAACATGTGGTGTGGCCGGACGAGATGAATAGATGACGTCAGTTATTTGTTTTTTGTCCATTCTACTTTTTCATTCACTTTTGAGGATAAATACTTTCGAGAATGATTTGGAACTCTGACTTCACCGATTTTATTATTTGTGAAAAATCTAATAAATGCCTTAAAAATGTTGAGGTTTTTCAACTAAGATGTTGTGCTGAAGTAAAAAAAAACTAAGATTGTTAAAATTTTTTAACAATCTGTAAAGTGCTGTAATTCTATATTTTTGTATTGTAAACTTTTCTACATATACAGGTGTCCCATTTTGATAAGGGCCGGATCCAATAAGTGCGGAGCCCGATTAAATTTGCTTTGCGGGGCCCCACAAAGTTTAAATAAAAATGTTGATTTTGCTGAAATCAAAACATTATGAAAAATATTTTTTTTTCATTACTCGCAACGATATGGATATAATTTAAGATGCAATATGGCAGCTATTTCGTACAACACTCGAGGGGGGGCACATGAAATTATTTATAAAAGGCTGGGCAACAACAGTATTGGAAAATATACATCAAAACACGCCAAATTAATTTCCGATCGTATTTCCAAACGGAAATTGTGCCACGTTGAAATGAGACAGAAAATAATTCAACCAGTTGACGAAAATTATGGTTTGGAGGAAGATATTGCCGACACATCTCCTACTTCCTATATTAGAAGAAAAGACAAATTCTTAGATGAACTTCAGAAAACTGAAGAAGAAATTGCCGAAATGGAAATTAGAACGGCTGGCCAAGGCAAAACTCAATTATGGCACGAAGAAAGGGCAAAACGTCTAACGGATTCTAACTTCGGAAGGATTTGCAAAAAAAGAGAGTCTACCAATTGTGCCAATTTAATCAAGCAGATTATATACAAAGGTTTTCCTACCACGAAAGCCATGCAATATGGGATAGATAAGAAACCCATTGCCAAACAACAATTTGAAGATAAATACAATTTAAATGTTATAACCTGTGGTTTATTTATAGATACAAACGACTGCTATTTAGCTGCTTCTCCTGACGGTTTGATAGGAGAAGATAGTTTGATTGAAATTAAATGTCCGTTTTCAGCGCATAAGTATACCCCAAAAGAGGCAATAGAAAACAAAGTAGTAAAATATTGCACTATACAAAATGATGAAATAAGTCTAAATAGAAGACATGACTATTTTTACCAAATTCAATGTCAATTGCACATAAGTAAACGAAGTTTGTTGTATTTTAAAAACATGTTACCAGAGCTAGTGGATTCGCGACATACCAGGAATTTGCCAATACGTAATAATTGAACGTAAATTCAAGGGTAGTAATTAAATTATTATTTTTATAACGTCCTAATACTGGATTTTTACGCAGGTATAATATCGGAATTATTTGTAAGATGTAAATATTATTCCCATTTTTTTTGTGTACGTATTCATGGAAGTAATGAAAACAAAAATGAAGGAGACTATTACTACCGCATGATGCCTGAATTAGTGAGCCTGCGAGGATATTCGAAAATCTGACAAGGAAATATGTACATAGCGAGTGATGTACTTTCTAATTTCACATAGTTTGAAACTGTATTTTTAAAAATATTTTGTTAGTATAGTAATAATATTTACTATGGTGCGATTATAATACGTATGCACCTCATATAAATTTAATGCATCTAATTTATTCAATGAAAATTTGGTACTTTGTCAAATTTGTATTCAAAGTATTTCTTATAGTCGCTTTTTGCCATTTTTTCTTCTCAAAATATTATTTGAGATGTATTTACACTATAAAATAATGATTTGCAGCTGATTATTTTATAACATTTTCTTATCGCGAATAGTTCATGTCGTATTATACCTACCCAAATACTAGCGATGTATATCAAATAATCATACAATATTTCCAACTTTGTCTGTTTGACCACAAAAAACTCAACTTTTATTCATACATTCATTCCTCGATAAAAGATAAATAAACACATGAGTTCTGAATAGAAATCTTACGCTTATTATTTACAAAGGGCGGCGCTTAAAGGTCCACCTTTTCGAATCCGAACGTCTCACCCCGACTCCCCTCAGAAACTCAAAGACCGTGAGACCGCAGCCTTAAGGCGCCACGTGATTTAAACCCGCGATACATACTAATCACAAAGTGTAGGTGGTAAATGCTACTTTCATCCAAAAGAAATTCATACAAAACAATACACAAGGGACAAATATTTAAGGATTGCAAACAACTTAACTTGATTACAAAATTAAATTTATTGTGAAGTGTAATCAAATAAAATAAAAAAAGTGAAAATTGTGATAATAATAGGGTAAGTAAAATGCAATAATATTGATTACAATTAAAGAGATTATTTTTAGGTAAGGTACCAAGACCGTAAAAAAAAGAAGCAACGTATATACATATATAAAAAGATTTTGCCTAACCTGAATCCGCGAACGTCCCCGTATGCGCAAGCTTGGGCTAAAGACGTCAAAGGTAAGTTTTTCCCAAAATAGATCGTAAACAAAGCAAAAAAGAAGGAATCGTATCTGTAGTACCTTTTACAAAACAAAATGTTTAAACTAAATTTCATAAAAGTAATATTAAGTTCCCTAATATTCACCTAACTTGATAAATTTCAAAATTTCTGACCTTACATGTAGCCAAATTTTTCGGCGTCTTACGTGTTTTGTTGCAGGGGTGAGTGAAGCCTTCAAGAGGGAAAGCGATGGTGGTTCTACCAGCAGTCCGCAAACAACCAGTGGTCAGCGATGTCCTCTGGAACGGGGAAAGGAGGTCGAAAAGGGCCAAAATTTGGAAGTTTTCCTTCGTTCTGAGAATATGAAGTGCTCTCTTAGGTTCAGAGCAAAGGAGTAACAGCACGAAAATAACCAAGTGGCCAAAAGAAAAAGGTGCTCCAAAATAAAAATGCTCCAATATAAAAAAAAAGTCTCAATTCTTCGAGACCGCGACTAGATGAGAATCAATCTTGTGTAAAGAAAATATTAATAAATCCGGAAAATCCGAAGTTTAAAGTCTAATTTATAGAACTCCAAAACAGTAGACAATAGATGATGAATCCGATTAACGAAGCTTTTCCCAACACTATCAAAAATTCAAAACCAAAATGTCGCAGAAAACTTAAGCCGAGACATCTACGTCTTATCGTCACAAGAGTTAGTCGTAAAGAAAACGAAAACTCACTTAACTTGTGATATCCGTTAAAACCGGAAAGATGATGAAATTACATTCGAAAAACAACCCTAAATCTCGCAGCAACTTAATGCCCTCATTGAGAAGATAGAAATAAGTAAATTATAGGATAGGAAACTGTAAAGAAAGGAACGTTCCAAATTCAATCGCTGAAATAAAATAATAATAATCACAATAACCAAGCAGTTACTTGCAAATGGGGATAGGAAAGGGGGATAAAATTACAAAATTAAAAGTTACACGTAACAGGTTAGACGAAAACGTGGAAAAAGAATTTAAAATACGCCATAGAAAAGGCCTATGCACTGTTCGTATAATGGCATGGGGCGCAATTGCTTATGGAAACAAATCACCTTTAGCTTTTATCGAGGACACTTTGACTGCACAGTGATACATCCAGGAGGTTTTGGACCCGTACTTTCTCCTGTACCTTTAGGGACTGGAAAATTCAATTTTCCAACAAGACAATGCAGATTACTATTTACAAAACGGGAAATCTCTCATGAAAATGTATACAGATGTCCGAAAATAATGTTTGTATACTTAAGTGAGTAATTTTTTACAGCAAAAAATATGAAGAAAAATTCATATGAACATGTGTGCGGAAATTCTTCCAAAAGGAGCCACAACTCTTTGAAGATGATACTACATTATGTGTTTTTTTCTTATTATTTCACATATAGTACAAAATTAGTTTATGAATTTTAGAACATCCTTAAGTTTTACATAAGAAATAATGTGATGGTAACGCAAACGATCTATGATGTGCAGGTTTTGTTATTGATGTTGAGAAATACATTTAAAGCCCCATATTTTCTTTTTGTTAATCATTTATGGAAAATTTTATCTCCAAAATGGAATGTTTAGACTAAAATAAAAAAAAAAGTTATGAACACACGGTGTCTTATGGATCTGTTTTGAGAAATTCAACGGAAATTCAGTAGCGCGCATAAAATGTTATGCTTATAAAATTTGCAAACGTCGTAGTAGATTTGTGTCATACTGCCTGCCGTAGATGATTTGATTACCATAGCTTTGATCGTGCAGGCAATTTCCAATAGTTTCTGATTTTTTCATCCAATCAAATTGTTTAATTTTAATCACATGCAAGAATTCCTAAATCTTGATTGAATGAAAAAATCAGAAACTGTTGGAAATCGCCTGCACGAACAAAGCTCATATTTCCTAAATAAATCAAAATCTAAAATTGTGTTCTAAATATAGTTGTTTCAAAATTCATGATTTAACTCTGTATGACAAATGAAATTATTGGGTTGGCTGAAATTATTGGTTGTTAAGTAATTGCGGATTTTTTTTTGGAAAATCAAAGACAATTTTTTCATGGAACTAAATAACTTTATTCTGTAATATTGCCCATTTTGATCAATGACCTTTTGCCGTCTTTCAGGCAGCATCATAATCCCACGTTCATAAAACTTCTGGTTTTTATTAGCAAGAAACTGAATCAGGTACGATTTTAACATCATCACGATTATTGAAATTTTTATCATTCAAGGAGTTTTGTAAAGATCGAAACAAAAAGTAATCAGATCAAGGTCAGGACTGTATGGTGGATGTGGCAAAAGATCCCAACCAAAAATAATTTTTGCCAAGTGGCCAAAGATGTGTGTGGCCTTGCATTGTCATGATGGAATACAACACCTTTTCGATTTGTTAATTCGGGCGACTTTTCTTCAACTGCATTGTTTAATTTCATTAGTTGTTCAATGTAGACATCCGATCGTTCGGAGGAACCCATGTATCGAGTTTTTGAACATAGCCAAGTTGTTTTAAGTAATTTTCAATGCATGTATGTGATACATGAAACTTCTCTGCAATCTCACGTGTTGTACTGTGACGATCCGAATTGATTATTACTTTGATTAGGACTTCATCATCTTTAACTGGACGACCATGTTTTTCATCTTTGAGTGAAAAACCACCAGAATGAAATTTGGCAAACCAATTTTGACACTGCCATTCTTTTAAGACTTCGTCGCCATATACAGTACATAACTTTTTATGAGCTTGCCGTTTTTCCCTTTGTTGAAATAAAAAAGTAAAATATGACGAAAATGTTCCTTTTGATTTTCCATTCTTCAACGAAGGCCAAACGAAAACTACGCAACCGATCAAAAAACTTTTTTTACTGATTGACAGCTGAATTGCCAACTATCAAATAAAATGTATTTTCCATTTGTACTACGTCTGCAAACTTAAAAATTCAACTGAAGCCTTCTATGAGTGAAATCCGCTATTACTTAGTTGCCAACCCAATAGAAGAAGACCGTATAATGAGTATTATTTTCTGCTCCTTTAGGAAGCATTTCCGGGAAGCATTTAGGAAGCATTTCTCCATATAAGCACATGTTTATATGAACTTTGTCCATATTTTCTTTTGCCGTAGAATGGCTCCTTTAAGTATGACCATTATTTCCGAACATCTGTACATTTTTAAGTCTAACAATAGTCTAGCTAAATTAATCTGTTTTTTTTATATCACAGAAAGTTATCATAGTCTCTATAACAAATTGAAATAACAACAAATAAATTCCAAAGGATCGTGTAACTAATATTGATATTAGGTTTAGGGTTGATTCATAGTTTCGGTTCAAAAAAACGGACATAGAGTAAGTAGTCTGGTTTTAAGGCGACGAAACGCAAAATGTTTTTTTTATACGCAATTTATGTATATGCGTCAGGGTTAGCCCATGATCTAATCTCAGTCTTGATATAAGAATTATTTGCATACAAATACCTTTTCCTTAAACCATGAAATTTTCTATTTATTTGGTTGACACTATTTCGTCTCTTAACATACACAATTTACTTCGCCTCCAGGAATCTCAACTTTTGTCACTTCCCTGGGATGTCCATCATTGGTAAGATATTCAACTCTCTCAATACTTTGTGATGAGTCTGTATCTGAATCACATTCAGAAGCTGCACTTTGAATTTTTATATCAACACTATCATTTTCATCATCGGAAAATTGTGTTAAATCAGCAGAATATGAAATACTTGGTTTTGGTTGTTGTTCCGACTTACTTACGAATTTGATTTTCCAATTGTAACCGATGTACGTAATCTTTCCAGATCTTTTGATTGTCAATCTGTTTCGTCTTTTATGATGAATGAACGAAAAAGTTTTAAAAGATCTTTGAGTTTCCGCCGATGAAACCGGTACAGTTAAAATTCTTACAGCAGGTTTAGATAACGACGTTGTACCACACAGTCCTCTCCACCACCAAACAATATGAGATATTAATATAAAGAAATAATTGGGATTTTTTTTAACGCAATTAGAATAAATATATTAAAGAAAATTCATTACCATAGTGCGTTGACGTTGGTAAGTAATTATGCGCATGTACATGTGACATTACGTATCCAGAAATGTGAGAAAACTTATCCAGCTGCATAGCTCAATTGGTAAGAGCATCTGCCCGGAAAGCAGGAGATCTGGGTTCGGATCTCAGTGCAGTAATGACATTTTTTCTCCGATAACGCACTATGGTAATGAATTTTCTTTAATATATTTAAATATGAGATATGTTTCTTAGCTCTCCGCCAAGAAACTGGTAATGTAGAGTGGATACAACTCCACAGGAAACTTTTGGATCATAAATTGTGCTTTGAGCGGTAATTTGCTAAATCTGTCAAAACATTTTCAAGGGAATTGACTTTCATATCGGCGGTTACTTTATACCGTATAACAATTTTTTCTCGCAACATAGCAAAGTCCACAGGTTAATACAGTACATTAGGATTTCTTTAAGGAGGACAAACATAACTTATATAGCAGTCCAATCGTAATAATCGTTGATATGCCTACACAATCCTAGGTCAAAATCACAAGTTATGCTTTTGACAGATTGCCTAACATATCGGTTAATAAAACTGTTAAAAAATTGTTATTGAAATGCATACTGTACAAATTGTTAAGGTTGTTGCAAGAACACGAGTTAAATTTAATAAATAAATACAAACTTCATACAAAGGGCACTTTATTATAAGAAACGACAAAATTAACAGTAAATAACTCGTACCATCATACAAATGAAAATGTGTACTTATTGTAAATTACTTGAGGCATCTAAAGTAATTTATAATAAGTGTTCAAATACAGATCCCTGCACTGCTAAACAGTCCCTAATCTGTCGTAGAAGTTCCTTCTTACGTTGTGAAACATAACAGGCGTAATGCTTCCAAACACATTTATAATCACTTTCTGTTTTACGTATGGCCAAACGAAGAAGTCCATAACAGCTAAATCGGGCGACCTGGCTGCCCATATGATGTTGCCTCTTCTACCGATCACACGATTTGAAAAAGTGATATTTAAAAATTGTCGCACATCAGCCATATCGTGCGCAGGACTGCCATCCTGCTGATACCATATTTGGTTTAAGTCGATTCCCGGAAGTTGCGTCAAAGCTGGGGTGATTTGCTCCCGAACGAGATCCAAATTGCCCTCAATAAAGAAAGGTCCAACAATATGATCACCAAGGACACCAGCCCACACGTTCAGCTTTGTTGGATATTGAGTCCGGAAGTCCATTCGATGACGTGGATTCTCTCTACTCCAAAATCTAATAACAGCAGGATTGTGCCTTCCTAATAATGTAAACGTCGATTCGTCCGTAAAACAAATATTAGTCAAAAAATTTGGATTTTCGTTTGCACGTTCCATCATTGTTTCGCAGAATATCATTCTTTGGATCCCATCGTCAGGAAATATCTGGTGACCTGTTGATATCTTGTACGATTTGTATCCATGTCGTCTGAGTACCTGTCGAACAGTTTCCCTGTTGGTATCGCCTTCTGTAGCAATTTGAAGGCTAGATTTCGATGACTCTTCTTCGGCAATAGCGCAAATCATTGTGTCGCGTATTTGCTTGTTTTCCGTAGGAGCTTTTTCTTCTCTTCTGTGGCACCTACTGTCTGCAACACACCCATTCTCTTCAAAGGCTCTTACAATCCTCGATATTGTGGAAAAATGTGGAATTGGCCGGTTCTCAAAATGTTCAACAAATAAATGAACCGTATTTCTAACCGAGTTGCCACCGTAAACTCATTTAATTATCTGTATTTTCTCTTGAAGAGTGTACAACATCGTACTGGTCGACATTATTTGAAGCAAAATTCGACAGAATGTAAATTTAGTTACAAATACATAACTATAGTAACGACAATTATTACGATTAATCTAATATACATTTCGTCCTTGTCTTACATCAGGAAATCCTATTGTACTGTACTAATTTATAGAATCTGCCATGTTTCGAGAAAAAATTGCTATACGGTATATTAATTACATCCCGTTAACTTTTTGATCTTGAGTAAAGTTTGAAACTTGATTCAATGGATCTAGTAATACAACTGCAAAATGGAGTGATTTCAAAGCACGCTCTTTCCTCTCTTCAACTGATTTCAAAATATTGGCAATATCGTTTTCATTCAAGTTCATGCCACTTCCGGGAAGATTTTCTCTTAAATTTACTTCAACATTTGACATATATTCAGAAACTTTGTGAACAATACAGTCTTCTGTTTGAAATTTATCTGAAATTTCCACAATTGGTTTCAGTATTCGAATAATCGCGTTAATTTTAGGCCAACATGTTAAGTCGTCTAATAAATTTCTTTTCATATGTGCAGGTAGTAATCCAGATGATTCTTCGTTTACAGCTAAAGAGCAGCTACAGCAGATTCGAGGAAAGCGAGAGAACTACCCCAACGTGTTATACCAGGCAGTTTTAACGCAATATTCTGATGGAATTATATGACTATACTTTTCTTGGATATGTTTGAAAGATTTTTGCATATTTGCAGCGTTGTCCCTTATTATACAGAAAAACTTTTCAGGTCCATATTTTTCAATTACTTCGCTTAATTTTTCAGCTAAATATTTGGAGGTGTGTCGATGTGTCTTAATATTTATAGAATCTACAAAAATTGGTTCTGGCTTTGTTACTACAAAATTTATGATGGCTTCATTCCTAATATTACTCCACCCATCGCACTGCAAATTAAGGTTGTCGGAATTTTGTAGATCAGATTCTAATTCATGCTTTAATAATAAATTGTACTCGTGATCTAGATATGTTGTTGAAAGACATTTTTGGGAATGTAGTGTGTAAAGGTGCATTTAAATTAGAGCGAACAGAAGCGAACGAACGAAGGAACGAATTCGCAGGTATTCGCTCGTTCGTTTGTTTTCTATAAAACAGGAGCGTTTAAATTAGAGCGAACATTCGCGTTCGTCGATGATCCATTCGTTCACGATGTCGGATACGGATGAAGACATTTTAGTTAGCGCCGCTAGTTTTGTAGTTATTGCCGGACTGTCCGAGAAAAAAAGAAAGAAGAGAGTGTGGTGTTCTAATTTATTAAAGAAAAGAAGCAAAACGGGAGGGCAAGCTTTGTCAATGGACTTAACGAGTGACAATTTGGCCCAAGTCACCAACTTCAACAGAATGTCAACGGAAGATTTTGAATTCTTATTTAATTTGGTTGGACCTAACATTTCTAGAGAGGATACAAGTTTCAAAAAAGCAACTACGGCAAAAGAAACTTAAAAAATCGATATAGCGTAAAAATCAGCTGTTCGCGTTCGTTGCGAATTCGATCGTTTCTAAATTTCACTGTCCACATTGAGCACCGATTTCCTTTGATGATTCGTTGATTTACCGACAGGGTTTAGAACACGCACGAACACGAACGAAATCGTTCGTTCATGTTTGCTTCTCCATATAAATTAGGCTAGCTTACAAGGAAGGGCTCCCGGCTGTCAAATTCAAAAATTAATGAAACTTGGCAAAACCCATAAACTATACCGTTCTGAACATATATCAACTCTTTTTATCGGCGGAAAAACACTTTAAAGGGGTGAAAACACCCCTTAAAATAACCCAAATAATATAGGTAATGTAGGCAACCATAATAGCTATCAACTTAAAAGCGAACATTTACACCCGTATGCATAGTCGATCGCTGGCGGTTCGCCGGCGATTCGCCGGAGATTCTCCGGAAAGTCGCCGGCGATTCGCCGGATTCTCCGTTCGCCAATAGAAAATTCCGTTGCAGTCAATCTCCATGGAATCATTCACGTGCGTTATGCTGTTTTTTCTGGCGACGCGCCGGAGATTTGCCGGCGAATTGCCGGAGATTTGCCGGAGATCGGTCGATGTCAAAAATGTCAATAAAATCACAATTTATGTCAGATTAATATTGTATATATAAAATGGATAGGGATTTGAATTGAATGTATAGTGCCAATACATCACAAATCACGTTACAAATCACCAGCGATTCGCCAAAGCGGAGATCGCAGGGAGATCATCACGAAT
The DNA here is from genome assembly GCA_036711955.1 of Digitonthophagus gazella. Lineage (NCBI taxonomy): Eukaryota > Metazoa > Arthropoda > Insecta > Coleoptera > Scarabaeidae > Digitonthophagus > Digitonthophagus gazella. The sequence continues at coordinate 13,427,921 of JASCIT010000007.1, forward strand.
TATATTCCGACCGTTCGCCGGCGAGTCTCCGGCGAATCTCCGGCGAATTGCCGGCGATCGACTATGCATACGGGTGTTAATGTCACGAATCTGTTTGTATACATTTTTTCTCATATTGCTGCTGCGTACTATTTTGATAATTATAAGGCCGGTTTTAGTGCTCAACCGACGGTCGGTACCGACGTCGGTCGCGCGTAGCTTCGCAACGTATTTATATGTAGCTGTTCAGTGCTGCACTGATGAATCCTACGCGCGTACAGTACGCGGCGCGTATGACAACTGTCGGTCGAACGCGTCCGTATGTACGTCAGCCAACTGACAAACTGCTGTCAGTAGGTGTACAGTCATCGTGAAATAATGAGCATAAACACAGAACGATTAATAACCGAAGTCCGGTTGCATCCGGAATTATGGGATTTTGTCTCATAATTTATATAAAGACCGTGATGCACGGTTAAAGAATTACAGAACTATGAAATACCCAAGTATCGTACAATTTGTTAATGCGGCCATTTTTCGTGAGACTGTACAAACTGACGGTCAGCACGTTTTGACAGATCTGTCAATCAGCTAAGCACTGAACAACACAAACCGACGGTCGGTACTGACCGTCAGTACGGACGGTCAATAATCGTCGTTTAATAAGTGTGACAGGCCATATGAATGATTACCGTATAGTAAATGTTACCGGATGTATACAAGAGTCTGTTTTATCCACACATCCCAAAAGAAATATGGATACGCGAATCACAAGTTACGAGTTTGAAAAAAGATTCTATAACTAATATGCCTCACTTGAAAATTTTAGCTATAATTGACGCTAACTTATCTCGTATTGATCCCGAAATGATCAATAACGTTCCTCGTCTCGAAAAAATCCAATTTTTGTATAACAACTTAACAGAAATTCCAAGTGGAGCATTTAACATGAAAAGCTTAAAGTACCTTTATTTAAATTATAATAAAATTAATTACATCGAAACTACCGCTTTTTCATTATTAGAAAATTTAATATATTTAGGGTTACAAGATAACGAATTGGATTCGATTAATCGTGATTGGTTTTACGGTTTAAAACGATTAAAAACGATTGATTTAAGTTATAATCAAATAAGAAATATTCCGACAAAAAGTTTTATACACGTCACGTCAATTGAAACTATTCATTTACGAAATAACAATATTTCTAATATTCGAGAAATGGCTTTTGAAGGATTAACTAAATTATCATACTTAACATTACAAAATAATCTATTAAAAGCGATTAATGTAAATTCATTTCCATCCCAATTTCAGTACATAGATAATTTGTATATTACTTCTAATAAAATCTCGTTTTTACCTAAAAAATTATTCAAAGCAATCAAGATAAGAAATTTACTGTTTGATGGAAATCCCTGGCAATGTGGATGTTATTCTAAAATATTAAAATATCTTAGTGAGAATAATGTGGAAATTACTACTTCGTCACAGTGTAAATTTTATAATGGTCCGGTTTGTATTCCACGACCTGTAGTCGGAAATTCTTGTATGGAAAACGTAGATGATAGACTAATTCGAGAGTTTTTTAGTATAGCTAATAGTTCGCTTCATTATACTAGATGTTTTCGATCCTCGAATCTTGAGTAAAGTCTTTTATTAGTTAATAAATTTTGTTTTAAACATATATTTTCATATCAATTTTTTATCACCACAGTCCTTTATATTTGCCTTTATAAATCATCGTTTACACGACAATGATTTGGTAACTTTAAAATTTAGAAGGGGGATATCAAGGCCCCAACAGGTAGGTATACGTGAAAATTTCTATCATTCCATTTCGAGTTAATTTTCTGCCAATTTCGCAAAAGCATATTCGAAGCTTTATGAAAATACTAGTTTAGTTTTATTTTCAGTATTTTTCTAAAAAAAAAATATTGTTTTTGATTGAATTGATCAACATTTTGGTAACTTTGGTGGAAGCTTTACGAATTTAGTAAGATTTTGGTGGAATTAAAAAAAAAAATGGTAAATTTTTGGTGGAATTTTTACAAATTTTGTAAGTTTTTTGGTGGAATTTTTAAAAAATTCATTATTTTTAGTACAATTATCAAAAATTTTAGTAACTTTGGTGGAATTTTTATGAATTTACTAAGCTTTTGATGGAATTTTCAAGGTTTTAGTTAATTTTTAATGAAATTGTTTCTAATTTGATTGATTTTTGGTTGAATTTTTAAAGAATTTGGGCATTTTGGTGGAATTTTTAAAAAATTTTGTAAGTTTTTGGTAGAATTGTTAAAAATGTTGACAATTTCGGTGTAATTTTTAGGATTTTTGTAAGTTTTTGGTGGAATAAAAAAAGATCAGTAAGTTTTGGGTGTAGTTGTTAAATATTTTAATAGCTTTGGTGGAATTCCACCAGAAATGAATAAAATTCGTAATTTTATTCATTTCTGGTGGAATTTAAAAAAAATTCGGTGTTTTTGGTAAAATTCTTATGAATTTAGTAAGTTTTTGGTGGAAATTTTACAAATTGTATTAATTTTTGGTGGAATTTTTAAAAAACTCAGTATATTTTTGGCGAAATTATCAAAAATTTTGATAACATTGGTGGAATTTTTTCGAATTTTATTCATTTTTGATGGAATTTTTAAAAAAATCAGTGTTTTTTATGGAATTTTTACGAATTTAGTAAGTTTTTAGTGAAATTTTTCCAATTTTATTAATTTTTGGTGGAATTTTTATAAAATTCAGTATGTTTTTGATGGAATTGTTAAAAAAGTTGATAACTTTGTTGGAATTTTTATTAACTTTAATCATTTTTGGTGGAATTGTTAAAAGTATTGGTAATTTTAGTAGAATTTTTATGAATTTGGTAAGTTTTTGGTGGTATTATTTAAAAATCAGTAAGTTTTTGGTGGAATTATTCAACATTTTTGTAGCTTTGGTGGAAAATTGAAAAATTTTAGTACGTTTTTGGTGGAATTGTTGAAAATGTTGGTAACTTTGGTGGAATTTTTACGAATATAGTAAGTTTTTCGTAGAATATTTACCAATTTTATTGATTTTGGGTGGAATTTTTATAAAATTCAGTATGTTTTTGATGGAATTGTTAAAAAAGTTGATAACTTTGGTGGAATTTTTATTAACTCGAATCTTTTTGGTGGAACTGTTAAAAATATTGGTAATTTTAGTAGAATTTTTATGAAGTTGGTAAGTTTTTGGTGGTATTTTTTTAAAATCAGTAAGATTTTGGTGGAATTATTCAACATTTTTGTAGGTTTGGTGGAAAATTGAAAAATTTTAGTACGTTTTTGGTGGAATTGTTAAAAATGTTGGTAACTTTGGTGGAATTTTTACGAATATAATAAGTTTTTCGTTGAATTTTTACCAATTTTATTGATTTTGGGTAGAATTTTTTAAAAATTCACTAAGTTATTAGTAGAATTGTCTCCAAAATTAATAATTTTTGGTGAAATTATATTCAATTTAACTAACTTTTGTGGAATTTTTATTGTCACTTTTTTTTTTTGTGAATTTTTTAAGAATCTAATGAATTCTTGACGAAATTAATCTTAATTTTAGAATATTTTTTAAAAATACAGCAAGTTTTTGGTGGAACTATTAAAAATTTTGATAGCTTTGGTGGAATTTTTACAAATTTATTTAAATTTTTGGTGATATTTTCAAGAATTTAATTAGTTTTTAGTGAAATTTATTCGAATTTTTGCTCTGCATAAATTATATATTTGATAATTATTAACCAGTTAACTGTGATTGACGAGTATAGTCGTCATGGAGAAGTGGCATTATTTTGTGTATTGACGAGTATACTCGTCATGCATATAATGTAGTGAGCATTGACTCGATTCTGGTGACACAAAACAGTGCGCACTTTCAAATGAGGTCGCCACAGTTAACTGGTTAATAAACCGATCGTTTTGACATTTCATGTGGCATTAGCGTGGTTAGAATAATAAATAACGTTTATGAAAATTGAACCAACTGGTTTATCGGCCCAAATCGAAAATGACGGAAAACGGGGACTTCGTTTAGGGCTTAAATCGGCCGTTTCGGGTCCAAAGGAACCCCGATTCGCATATAACGTTGCGTTATAAAGCCGTTCAGAAGGTTAGCCGGAAGCAGAGTCGCGGAGCCGGTGGCTTTTTGGACAAAAAGTGCGTTCGAAAATTAACGAAAATGACAGGTGGGCGATCGAGAATTTTAATTTCAATTAGGGCTACCGCAACGTCGTTCGATTTTCTCATTACTTGTTATTCTCGAATAACCTGAAATCCAGGCTAGTTGAATTTGTAACCACTGCTTGTATGTTCAATGCAACAAACTGACTATTTCTATCAGAGAGAGACGAAACCGTGCTTTGAAGTTAAAACGTTTTAATGCTTCAATGCTGCTTTAGGAATCGGTTAACCACTTAACATACAATGACGAGTCTGGCCCGTCATAATTGCATTACGTTCGAAAGAAATCGTCACTCAAGGGATTAATATAAACGTTTTTGAGATAGATTTTTCAAGACAGATTCTTGTTCTCAAAAACATCGTAATAGCTTCCGGCCTAAATATTGATAAGTTTTCCGATAGACAAATCCATTCTTCTATTCCCAAAATTGATGAGTATATTTCACATGATACACTAGTCTGTTAGGCTTTGTAATTAAACTTAATAATGAAAAGATTGATGCTATACCTTTGTGGATTTTATCAACCAGTTTGATGTGTATTTTAAGATTTAAAATTTATAACTATAAATTGAATTGTCTGGTTTCAATATCCCCTAAATCCATTTTTGGGCAAAAATGAGATATATACGCCATGTGTTAGAAAAAGTTGTTTTCTATAAAATACTCAATGATTTGTATTAAAAAACGCACGAATCCTTTAAAAATTCAAATCAAATAGACAGCCTTTAGATTAAAATTCCACTAAATCCATTTTCAATAGATGCGCAGTTACAAAAACTGTACAATAGATTCAAAGGAGTTTTTAGGAAAAACCAAACCGCCATGAATATCTAGCCAAAAGAAATTCCTACCGGAGTGAAACCAAAAGATCTGAAAATGAGAGATGTAAATAACTTGTTAAGCAAACATTATGGAAAGAACTGAAGAGAGGTAGAAAATTTGGCTTATTATAGAGATGTGTCGGGAAAATTTCAGAACAATAATATTCCTGGCGATTCCCGAGAAGACAGTGGAGACGAAGAGCCTAGTTTATGTGAATCAACCGAAAATATCCTGATGTTAGAGTTTAAGAGTTTTTTAAGTACAGTTTTTATATAATATATCTTTCAAAAAATATAGTTTCCTGTTATTAGCTACAAAGAGATTTGATTTACTTTCATTTCATGTCTAATCCATTTGGTTCAGATTAAAATGAGCCTTAATCCACAGTTTGGTAGCAAACGCAACCAAACACCATTTTTAAATCCACTTTGTGATCTTTATATCTATTTCAAAAGACTTGGTTATAGAATTTTTGAAATTTCAGTAAGTGTTCTAATAACACATAAATTACGTTTGAATTAATAATGCCAATATCATCCCAAAATACTTTTTTACTGTTTTCTCAAAATCGAAAAATTTGGACTTAAGGGGATTTGAAACCAAACAACTCAATTTTAACGTGTACTTTGGAGATCGATCATAATTTTAATTTAAGATAACTTCTAAGCTGATTTACTCTGATGATGGCGAATAGTCGAAACTAGTAAGAAAGCCATTCAATAAAACTAATAAAATTACAGCATTAATTTTTTCATTATTAAGTTCAATAGACCGATGATATGGATCACACATTCAACTTTAACCCATTTGTAATTAAAGGTGTTGGTGTATTTCACTCGTTCATGTTCCTACATAAACCAACACTTGTCGAAAAGTTAGCTTTTGTAAATACCTGAGAATTTATTGCTTTGTACGCTAGCTTCTGTACGCTCTAATTTAAATCCACTATACATCGTTAAAAATGACATTAATAGGCATTGGGTTTATTAATAAAACGCAATTTTTTTGGATAATATTTAGAGGCAATTTGACTTTTTTATTACAAAATAGAATATTTTAGCTTTCAATTAATACAAATTTCATTTCTTAATTTTAACAAATAAAGTCTCCACGATTTTTTAAAGTTGATCGAAATTTTTAAAAGTTAGGTTAACTGTAAAAAATTTTAGTCAACTTTATGAATTTTTTTAATTTTTTGGGTAATAATTAGAACAAAATTGACTTTTTTATTACAAAATAGAATATTTTAGCTTTCAATTAGTACAAATTTAATTTCTTAATTTAAAAAATAAAGTCTCCATGATTTTTAAAAGTTGATCAACATTTTTTTAAAGTTAGGTTATAAAAAATTTTAGTCAACTTTATGAATTTTTTTAATTTTTTGGGTAATAATTAGAACAAAATTGACTTTTTTATTACAAAATAAAATATTTTAGCTTTCAATTAATAAAAATTTAATTTCTTAATTTAAAAAATAAAGTCTCCATGATTTTTAAAAGTTGATCAAAATTTTTTTAAAGTTGGGTTATACAAAATTTTAGTAAACTTTATGAATTTTTTTAATTTTTTGGGTAATAATTAGAACAAAATTGACTATTTTATTAAAAAATAGAATATTTTAGCTTTCAATTCTTACAAAATTCATTTCTTAATTTTAAAAAATAAAGGCTCCAGGATTTTTTAAATTTGGTTAAAATTTTTAAAAAAGTTAAGTTAAAAAAATTTTAGTCAACTATAAGAATTTTTTAAATTTTTTAGGTAATAATTAGAACAAAACTGACTTTTTTATTACAAAATAGAATATTTTAGCTTTCATTTAATACAAATTTCATTTCTTAATTTTAATAAATAAAGTCTCCACGATTTTTTAAAGTTGATCGAAATTTTTAAAAGTTAGGTTAACTGTAAAAAATTTTAGTCAACTTTATGAATTTTTTTAATTTTTTGGGTAATAATTAGAACAAAATTGACTTTTTTATTAAAAAGTAGAATATTTTAGCTTTCAATTAATACAAATTTCATTTCTTAATTTTAAAAAATAAAGTCTCCATGATTTTTTAAAATTGATCAAAATTGTTTAAAAGTTAGGTTATAAAAAATTTTAGTCAACTTTATGAATTTTTTTAATTTTTTGGGTAATAATTAGAACAAAATCGACTTTTTTATTACAAAATAGAATATTTTAGCCTTCAATTAATACAAATTTAATTTCTTAATTTAAAAAATAAAGTCTCCACGACTTTTTAAATTTGGTAAAAATGTTCAAAAAACAGTTTTTAAAAATCTTAAGAAATACCAAAGTAGAAATTTTTTTTATAACTAATAAAAATTTTATACTTACTTCTTCCCAAATATAAACAGCCGAACCAAATTCATCAATAGGATCGTGAAATCTAACAATAATTTTATCCAAAAACGACGAATAAAGATAATCGAAACAATCATAATAAATAAAATCCTCAAATATTTCTTGTAATAAAACTTCAGGACTTAATTTTTCCTGCCAATGAAAACCCAAATCATTTCCTTCATCCAATTTAAATCCAATTTCTGGCACATTAACATTTATTTTACACCTTTCCCGACGTTCCTCTTTTAAATTAACTGTATTCGTCCAAATAGGTTTCATAAAATAATCATGTAACTCACACGAAGTATAACATTTTAACCTTTCCTTACATTTAATCAATTTACAAAATTCAATAGTCAATCTTTCATCACATTCTTTTTCAGAAACTTTCATAAAACTCAACCAAGTTTGAAAAATAAGCGAGGAAGTCGTCCGTTTTTCAAAATTATCATCACTATGAAAAATTTTCCACAATAATGCAGGAAAAGATTTTTTTAAATACTCCATATTAATATTTTTTAATTTCTCTTGTATTTTTGGATAATATCGCGTTTCTAATTCCAGTTTATTTGAATCATAAATTTCAAAACGTTCACGATTCAATTTGTAATCTTTATTGATCGATAATAAATTCGAATGGGAGTTAAAGAATGATATTGGATCATTTGGCATATAAGAAAATTTGTATTTTCTAAAAAGACGTAAGAGAAATTTTTCCATTTTTTTATTATGGTTTGAAATTGCTTTTCTTCCGGTGATTTTAGTTGATGAAGTTGCGATATTTTCAAAGGAAACTCTAAAAAAAAATGATAAAAAATAGAATCAATAGAAAATAAGTTAAAAATGATTGATAATTCTTAAATATTCTTAAAATTTATCAAAAATCCTTTAATTTGATACCAAACACGACTATATTTCGATTAAAAATAAAGAAGTTATGTTGATTTAAAAAAATTCAAGATGGCCGACCTTCAATTGTTTTTAGGATTAAAAATTTTTGTAACTTTGAAACTATTTAAGTTAGATGGGTCGTGTTTGTACTTAAATTGAAGCAAATTTAATTTCCTAACGATTTATGATTAAAATTTTATTCTAAAATCATTTTTAAAATTCTATAAATATCTCCAAGAAATGTTACTAGATTTCATAAAAGTGTTCAAAAGAAAGTCACCAGATTTTTATGACTTTTTGAAAATGTTACTAAATATCTTAATTTTATAAAAAAAAAGTTACTACATTTCAAAAATTTCTTCAAAGAAAATTACTAAATTTAGGTTAATTTTCAAGAAAAAAAAAGTTATTTTGATAAAATTGTCTATAAAGTCACAAATACTCAAAAAAACATATTAAATCTAATAAAATTGATCAAAAAGTTACCAAATTTTTGTAGAATTGTCATCAAAAGTTACTAAATTTTTATTAATTTTCGAAAAAAGTTATTAAATTTTATAAATACATTCAAGAAATGTACTAGATTTTATAAATTTGTTAAGAAAATCACTAGATTTTTATTAATTTACGAAAATGTTACTAAATTTCGTTAATTTGACAAAGAATTTTACCAAATTTCACAAAGTTGAAAATTATCTTAAGAAATTCTCTTTAATTCCTTTAAAATTCTTAAAAATCATTAAAAATCCTTTAATTTGATACCAAACACGACTATATTCCGATTAAAAACAACGAAGTTACGTCGATTTAAAAAAATTCAAGATGGCCGACCATCAACTGTTTTTAAGGTTAGAGATGTCAATAACTTCTAAACTATTTAAGTTAGATATGTCATGTTTATACTCAAATTGAAGCAAATTTAATTTTATAACTATTTATTATAAAAGCATTTTAAATGACCGACCTTCAATTGTTTTTAGGATTAAAAATATCAATAACTTCTAAACTATTTAAGTTAGATATGTCATGTTTATACTTAAATTGAAGCAAATTTAATTTTCTAACGGTCTACAATAAAAATTTTATTCTAGAATTATTTTTTGAATTTTTATTTTTGAAAAATCGAAAATTAAAAAATTAAAAATTCCTGGAAATTCTTAAATATTTTCAAAAATTATTAAAAATCATTAAATTTGATACCAAACACGACTATATTCCGATTAAAAACAACGAAGTTACGTCAATTTAAAAAATTTCAAGATGGCCGATCATCAATTGTTTTTAAGTATAAAATTGTTAATAACTTAGAGGTTATGTAAGCTAGTAGGTCGTATTAGGAGTTAAATTATAGTAAATTTGATTGACTAGCGGACTGTAATAAAAATAAAAATTAAATTTTTTTAAATATTCTTAAAGTTTATTAAAAATGATTTAATTTGATACCAAACACGACTATATTCCGATTAAAAACAACGAAGTTACGTCGATTTAAAAAAAATTCAAGATGGCCGACCATCAACTGTTTTTAAGGTTAGAAATGTCAATAACTTCTAAACTATTTAAGTTAGATATGTCATGTTTATACTCAAATTGAAGCAAATTTAATTTTATAACTATTTATTATAAAAACATTTTAAATGACCGACTTTCAATTGTTTTTAGGATTAAAAATATCAATAACTTCTAAACTATTTAAGTTAGATATGTCATGTTTATACTTAAATTAAAGCAAATTTAATTTCCTAACGATCTACAATAAAAATTTTATTCTAGAATTATTTTTTGAATTTTTATTTTTGAAAAACCGAAAATAAAGAAATTTAAAATTCCTGGAAATTCTTAAATATTTTCAAAAATTATTAAGAATCATTAAATTTGATACCAAACATGACTATATTCCGATTAAAAACAACGAAGTTACGTCATTTTAAAAAATTTCAAGATGGCCGATCATCAATTGTTTTTAAGTATAAAATTGTTAATAACTTAGAGGTTATCTAAGCTAGATAGGTCGTATTAGGAGTCAAATTAAAGTAAATTTGATTGTCTAGCAGACTGTAATAAAAATAAAAATTAATTTTTTAAAAATATTCTTAAAGTTTATTAAAAATTATTTAATTTGATACCAAACACGACTATATTCCGATCAAAAACAACAAAGTTACGTCAATTTAAAAAAATTCAAGATGGCCGACCATCAATTGTTTTTGAGGTTAGAAATATTAATAACTTCTAAACTATTTAAGTTAGATATGTCGTGTTTGTACTCAAATTAAAGCAAATTTAATTTTTCAACGATTTATCATAAAAAATTTCAAAATGGCCGACCATCATTTATTTTATGGTTAAAAATATCAATAATTTCTAAACTATTTAAGCTAGATAGGTCGTGTTTGTACTCAAATTAAAGCAAATTACGATTTATCATAAGAAATTTCAAAATGGCCGACCATCATTTATTTTATGGTTAAAAATGTCAATAATTTCTAAACTATTTAAGCTAGATATGTCATGTTTGTACTCAAATTAGAGCAAATTTAATTTCCTATCGATCTCTAATAAAATTTTTATTATAAATTTACCTTTGACAAACTTCATCTAAAAGTCCTTCTAAAATATGACCAATATTAACACAATCTGGTGGTATAGGTCTTAAAGTTTTGTTATAATAAAACATTTTATTCGAAAAAATAGCTTCTGGTTTATCTCCTAATGTTATTACGTTCAAACTTCGTAAATATAACCGATGATACTTCTCCAAATAAGTTATACTTTGTATGTATTGAGAGATAATCTTATAAAGTTGAGCTCCAGCTTTATAATAAGCTTCAGATCCGATTTTTCTTTCTTCGTTATTAGACGGAGAGGTTTTATAATGAAACCAAATTATATTTTTGGAATATGGGAGATTACGTTCGCATAATTCTTCCATTTTAATCCAAAATGTTAAAATTATTGTTTCCTAAAAAAATTCTTTTTGTACAAATTTTGAAGTAAATTACATATTTTTTTTTAACTTACTTTAAGATGAGTAAAATCTTCATTTTCACTTTTAATTAGTTTATTTTCATTTATCGATGTATGAATTGAAGAAAAGTAATAAACCGGATTAACAAATTTATTTAAACCAACGCTAGAAATGGATTTTCGTTTTTCAGGTTTTGGTAAACGAATTGTCGTTTCTTCATTTTCTCCTCCAAAAGCTATTAAACAGATAAAATCTACTCCAATATCGTAAAGTTCTTTTATAAGAACTTCATCATAAAATCCTATTAAAACCATATAAATTGTTTCAGAAGGTACATTTGGTTTTATGGATAACCTCTTTTTATCTTTTTTATCCTTTTTATCGTTTTGATTTGTTTGATTGTTTTTGATATTAGTATTTATTGGATTTGTAGCTTCTGTCTTTTTATTTTGACAGTGTCTATAAATCCATAAACGTAAACTTTCTTGTTTGAATGATTCTGTTTCGTTATCAGCTTCTTTTCGGTTTAATTGTGTTTGCATTGCAGATATGTAACCCTAAAAATTTTAAATTAATAATGATTTTATTTAAAATGATTTTTGTATTTGAAGAGTAGAGGAATAAAAGTTGTTCAAAGGGAATGTTATATTAGGTTTGATAAAAATTTTTCAGTTAAAAAAAATTTTTTTAATTTTTTTTTGTTAAATAGAATAAATTTGACTTTTATGTCAAATGACTTTTATTGTCAATCAAACATAAAATCTGACTAAAATCATCAATAAAATCAAAAATATCTCTAAAACTACCGATGATCTTTCATAAATCACCAAGAATTTTCTATAAATCATCAATCAAACCTGAAATCTGATTAAAATCGTCCATCAAACATAAAATCTGACTAAAATCATTAATCAAACCTGAAATCTGACTAAAATCGTCAATCATACATAAAATCGGACTAAAATCGTCAATAAAATCCAGAATATCTCTAAAACTATCGATGATCTTTCATAAATCATCAAAAATGTCTTATAATTCATCAAGAATTTTCTATAAATCATCAATCAAACCTGAAATCTGACTAAAATCATTAATCAAACATAAAATCTGATTAAAATCGTCAATTAAATCCAAAATATCTCTAAAACTATCGATGATCTTTCATAAATCACCAAGAATTTTCTATAAATCGTCAATCAAACCTGAAATCTGACTAAAATCGTCAATCAAATCCAGAATATCTCTAAAACTATCGATGATCATTCACAAATCACCAAGAATTTTCTATAAATCGTCAATCAAACCTGAAATCGGACTAAAATCGTCAATCAAATCCAGAATATCTCTAAAGCTATCGATGATCTTTCATAAATCATCAAAAATGTCTTATAATTCATCAAGAATTTTCTATAAATCATCAATCAAACCTGAAATCTGATTAAAATCATTAATCAAACATAAGATCTGACTAAAATCATTAATCAAATCAAGAATATCTCTAAAACTACCGATGATCATTCATAAATCAACAAGAATTTTCTATAAATCGTCAATCAAACCTGAAATCTGACTAAAATCGTCAATCAAACATAAAATCGGACTAAAATCGTCAATCAAATCCAGAATATCTCTAAAACTATCGATGATCTTTCATAAATCATCAAGAATATCTTATAATTCATCAAGAATTTTCTATAAATCATCGATAAAACCTGAAATCTGACTAAAATCATTAATCAAACATAAAATCTGACTAAAATCATTAATCAAATCAAGAATATCTCTAAAACTATCGATGATTTTTCATAAATCATCAAGAATATCTCATAATTTATCAAGAATTTTCTATAAATCATCAATCAAACCTGAAATCTGATTATAATTATCGATCAAACTTAAGTTCAGACTAGAATCATCATTCAAACCAAGAATCTTATTAAAATTGCCAACAATCTTTCATGAATCATCACGAATTTCTCATAATCCATCAAGAATGTTTTATAAATTATCAATCAAACCTAAAATGTAACTGTAATCATCAATCGAATTAAGAATATTTAAAAAATATCTAAAACTATCGATAGTCTTTCATAAATCATCAACAATCTCTCATTATTCATAAAAAAAAATCATCAATCAAACTTAAAATCAAACTAAAATCATTAATCAAATCCAAAAATTCCTCAAAACCATCAATATCCGTTCATAAGTCATCAAGAATCCTTCCTAATTTATAAAGAAGTTCATATAAATCATCAATCAAACCGTAAATCCAACTAAAATCTAATAAAAATTTACTTTTCGGATTCTCCTACATAAGGTGATAAAATATCGCTGCTAGTCTTCATAAACAAAGTCTGTACGATTTTTTAAAGTTGATAAATTTTTCTAAAAGGTTAGGTTAGTTAAATGTCATATATGTCAAAAATTTTTACTAACTTTAAGAATTTTTTTAATTTTTTAGGTAATATTTTGAAGAAATTTGACTTTTTAAATCCAAAATAGAATCTTTTAACTTCAGTTTTGTATAAAAATTATTCTTGAATTCTTATGCGGCACATATAATAAAGTAGTAAACGAGCAGCGCCATCTTTTTTTGCCCTCAGTTTGCACCGAACTAACGAAAATCGACCAATTTCGGCGCAGATTTGCTGACAAGCGAATTTTTGACATTTCTAAACGTCAAACTAACCGCTCTTTCCGACCTCGACGCCTTAGGTGTCGTTCATGTTGACAAATAAACCCTAAAATACAACTTGATTTATAAGTTTGATGCCATTTCTAGGCCCAAATTGGTTAAATAGCGCCTTTTCGAACGCCTTTTTCTGGGTCAGATTTCGGGACATTAGAATCGCGACATCTAGGTTTATCAAACATGATAAACCTAGATTTTAAACCTAGGCAGATTTTATAAAAATGCTACTTAGGTACTTCTTGCACTCCACCCTTCAATTAAATCAATTTAGGTAGTTTTCTACAAAATCTGACCAAAATTTTAATAAAACTCGATGATTTCAGAAGATACTTTGAATTTTTTTTTAATTTTTTTGGTAACAATAGGAAAAAAAATCTCTTTTAATTGAAAATAGAATCTTTTAGTTTTAATTTAAACCAAAAATCAATCTCTAATTCCAAAAAATAAAGTCTCAGTGACTTTTTAAAGTTGGTGGATTTTTTTTTAAAAAGTTGGGTTGAAACCGTTAAAAATTTTTACCAACTTTGGGAATTTTTTAAATTTTTTTGGTAATAATTATAAAAAATCTGCCTTTTTTAAATCAAAACAGAATCTTTTATCTTTCATTTAAACCAAAAATCATTCCTTAATCTTCAAAAATAAAGTCTGGACGATATTTTAAAGTTGGTCGATTTCTTTTTTAAGTTAGGTTAGTCACCTGTCAAAAAATTTTTCCAACTTAAAGAATTTTTTTAATTCTTCTGATAATGATTAGAACTAACCTGTCTTTTTTAATTCAAAACAGAATCTTTGAAATTTCATTTAAACCAAAAATCTTTCCTTAATCTTTATAAATAAAGTCTGAGTGATTTTTTAAAATTGGGTGATTTTTTTCAAAAGTTTGGTTAGAACTGTCAAAAATTTTCACAAATTTTAAATTTTTTTTAAATTTTTTTGGTAAGGATTAGGAAAGCCTTTTTGATTCAAAACAGAATCTTTTATCTTTCATTTAAACCAAAAATTATTCTTTAATTCCAATAAATAAAGTCTGGGTGATTTTTTAAGAAAGTTAGATTAGTCACTTGTAAATAATAAAGTCGTTACGATTTTTTAAAGTTGATCAATTTTTCTAAAAAGTTAGGTTAGATAACTGTAAAAATTTTTACTAACTTTAAGATTTTTTTAATTTTGGTAATATTTCGAAGAAATTTGTCTTTTTAAATCTAAAATAGAATGTTTTGAGTTCAATTTGATATCAAAATTATGTCTTAACTCTTATAAATAAAGTCGTTATGATTTTCTAAAGTTCACCAATTTTTCAAAAAATTCGGTTAGTTAACTGTCGAACATTTTTACTAACTTTAAGACTTATTTTAATTTTTTAGGTAATACTTAGAAGAAATTTGACTTTTTAAATTCATAGTAGCATCTTTTAAGTTTCATTTGATACAAAAATCATTTCTTAATTCTTATAAATAATTTTTTGCGTTTGAAAAGACAAATTTATTTCAAAAACGTCAATTTTCATGTTTCAAATTGTAAAAGATAACAATGTTAGATAAAAGTTGACATTTAAAACGTCAAAAATGACAATTTAAGTAAAAAATTAACGTTTACAACATAAAAAATGACAGTTTAAGATAAAAATTTGATATTTAAAACGCCAAAAATGATAATTTAAATAAAAATCTGACGTTTAAAACGTCAAAAATTACAGAATATCATCAATTATAGGCTAAAAACAGATTTTTTTTTTACATTTAAAATATCAGATTTGTTTTTAAAACATCAATTTGTGGCTTTAAATTATTCGATGAGTTTATTTATCAAATATAACAAACGATTTTTATATTAAATTAATAAGTTGACGTTTAGAACGTCAAAAATGACAATTTAAATAAAAATTTAACGTTTACAGCATAGAAAATGACAGTTTAATATCATAATTGACGTCTAAAACGTCAGAAATAATGAAACAGTTTCAATTATAACCTTAAAATGAAATGTTGTTACGATTTTTTAAAGTTGGTCAATTTTTCTAAAAGATGGGTTAGTTAACTGTCAAAAATTTTTACTAATTTTAAGAATTTTTTTTTCTTTTTGGTAATATTTAGAAGAAATTTGACTTTTTTAATCTAAAATAGAATCTTTTATGTTCAATTTGATATAAAAATCATTATTTAATTCTTATAAATAATGTCGTTACGATTTTCTAAAGTTGGTCAATTTTTCTAAAAAGTTGGGTTAGTTAACTGTCAAAAATGTTTTATCAACTTTGAATGTTTTTCAAAATTTTTGGGTAATATTTAGAAGAAATCGGTCTTTTTTAATTGAAACTAGAATATTTTATCTTTCATTTAAAACAAAAATCATTTCTTAATATTAGTAAATAAAGTCTGGGGGATTTTTTAAAGATGGTCAACTTTTTAAAGAAAGTTCGGTTAGTTCACTGTCAAAAATTTTTACCAACTTTAAGAATTTTTTTTAATTTTTGGGTAATATTTAGAAGAAATCGGTCTTTTTTAATTAAAACTAGAATGTTTTCTCTTTCATTTAAAACAAAAATCATTTCTTAATATTAATAAATAAAGTCTGGGGGATTTTTTAAAGATGGTCAATTTTTTTAAAAAAGTTGGGTTAGTTAAGGGGTTAGACCACTTTAGGCCGCGGAAAATTAACGTAATTTCCCCATATTTTTCCGAGAAAACAATAAGAGCTGTGGAAAAATTGTTTATATATCTTTGTTGTACATACATTTAGGAATAAGAAATATATTTTGCTAAATAATTAACATAAAAAATGAACGCGATGTAACTGCTTGATGAAAACCTTGTTAAGCGCAAAGGGGCCCGCGGCCGGAACGATTTTACCTACAATTTTCAATCTAAAGCAAAAACGAAAAGGTATTTAGTTTTTACAACTCAAAAGCTAGAGAAAGACGTAGGGATTTCTTTCTAATTATTTTTTTGCAGAAATGGTGAGCATATTACGAAAACTTTGCGTTTTAGCCTAAAAAAATATCTACTAAATTGTTTATAGTTAAAGAACTACATTTGATATCAAAAAAATCCTACGTCTTTCTCTAGATAATGCTACTTGGAAGATGCAGTTAAAATTTCAAGTAAATCGGTAAAGAATTGTATGAGTTATGTTTCCGGCCGTTTCAAGAAAAGTGATTTAGAGAAAAACGCATTTAAAGTTTGTTTAACCTGTACTGAGCACACGTTATCGGACAACATTCAGAATCAAAATACAGGCATTTAAAAACTGTTCCCACTTATAACTGACATTGCATCTTATTTTTAAGACCATAAGGCACTTTTTAGCGCAAAAAGCAAAAATTCGATTTTTTGAAAATTCTAGAGTGGTCTAACCCCTTAAATGTTAAAACATTTTTACCAACTTTGAAAATTTTTTAAAATTTTTTGGTAATATTTAGAATAAATCGGTCTTTTTTCATTAAAACTAGAATGTTTTATCTTTCATTTAAAACAAAAATCATTTCTTAATATTAATAAATAAAATATGTGGGATTTTTTAAAAATGTTCAATTTTTTAAAAAAAGTTGGGTTAGTTAACTGTCAAAAAAATTTTTATCAACTTTAAGAATTTTTTTTAATTTTTGGGTAATATTTAGAATTAATCGGTCTTTTTTAATTAAAACTAGAATGTTTTATCTTTCATTTAAAACAAAAATCATTTCTTAATATTAATAAATAAATTTTGTGTGATTTTTTTAATTAGTAAACGCTTTAAACAATGTTAATGAACACTTTTATACCTCTACCCTTACCTACTTGTAAAATCGGCGAAGAATAACTATAAACCATATTAATAATATCTCTATCATATTCATATTCTTTATCTAAACTGATATCATCTTGAATTAACTCCTCATTACTTTTCAGTAATTCTTCCATTTCATTTTCTTCCAAAGATAATTCACTTTTTGTCGAACAAGAAACCAAATCAAACGATAATTTCTTTAAATCCGGATTTTCCTCGATATTTGATTTGCAGTAAATATGTTCGTATAAAAATAAAATAGCTCTTAATTTAATTAAATAAGCCATTAATTTTAAAGGGATTGGTTTTAATTTCCTCGTGTAAGTTTTAGCTTCTACACAAGCTTTTTCAAAAATGTCTTCGATTTCTTTAGGAACGTATGGTCGATTCCAAGCGGGGTAATGTTTAACTATATATTGGATTTCTTCGAAAATTATTGGTTTTATACTTAACATCGTATGAATGTATAAGTAATCTTGAAGTATTTCTACGTGATCGACGAAATTTGTATTTTTGGCGTTTAATAATGTAAATTTTATTTGGTGGGATTCAGAAATTGAGTTTAAATCCATTTGTTTGATTTGTTCGTCCCATGTTAATTGTGGTTTTTCTTCTTTGGGTTTTGATTTCGATTTAGGAGTTGATTTTTTCATTTTTTAGGAGTTTTTTTTTGAATATAAATAGGGTATAAAATTAAATAGAAAAAAATTTGATTTTGATTGACATTGATTATTAATGACAGGTATACTAAATGAAAATTGATTAAAATTTTCTTTAGAGATCGAGAGGAAATAAAATTTGCTTTAATTTAAATACAGGGTGGACAAAAAAAGTTATCACACAATTTTAACTAAATTCTCATATGACTCTAAAAAGATTTTATAGGTTAAAATAAAATAAAAATAAAGAAGAAATGAAGTGGAAAAAAGGGTCGTTCAACTTTACAACGAACATAACGAGAGAGATTTAATCGGTTTCTAGACTTTTTGCTCGTCGAAGCTGGGTGTGAGTTCTCGTTATCGATTATACGAAAGCCACAATCCGAGGCCATTGTCCAAATGTCACTCGTAGTGACACCGAAACACCTCCGCTGATTGTGAGTTGATGTATCGGTTCCAGTGGAGTCGACGAAGTCGTCGCTCTCGTTCCGAAATGCGAATGCTGTGTTTGGCTCGAGAGCGGCGAAAATGATTGATGACATCTACAACGGCAAATAAAAGAGACCGAACTAAGTCTCCCTTTTAAAAGTTAGTAGAGGTACTTTTCGATTGGGGATATTAATAATTTACGGTTGATATCTTGAATCGATCGTCGTGGGTGTTTGTTGTTTTGGACTTGTTGGAGAAAATTTAGTGGATCACGTCCGGTTTGGGTATGTAGAAGGAAATGAGGATACTGTTGACATTTGGAAACTTTGAAGGAAACAAGGGCACAACAATTCGGTTCAATATTGCCGTTCGGAAGTGAAGGGATGGCGGGAAGTTAGAGTGGCAGGACACAATGTCTCTGCGTGACCAACGGGACAGCTTTCCGGAACTGCAAGTTTCCTGATTTGGAGGCAAGAAGGGAATGCCTAATGTCGGATCTATTGTCTTATTTGCATAGATTTTGAGTTTGGGTTGATGTATATCAAACAATAAAACTTTGAGTAATGAGAACTATTTATTAGAAGGAGACTTTTTAATCAATGTTACTGTTAACATTTGATATTTTAAGAAGTTTTGAAAAGTCTAAAATTAGAATTAAAAACGTAGGGTAGACGTACTATAATCCAAGCTCAATTTACACCATGAAGAGAAGGATGCAAGAGCGCGCTTTCTCCCCGTAACCTTACCGAGTAAGCCCGAGTGGAGTACAGGGGAAGGGAGAAACGGAGTTTTAAGCGGTCCTCGCAAACGCAAAGGTCTTCCGGCAAGAACGCCGTCGTAGACAGGCTCGCGGCACCTCGCTGTTTTAACTTTTTCGGTCAGACTTTTGGCCCTTTTTCAGGTCTTACAGGAAAAGCGAGAAGTGTTAATTCACCAACCACAATCATTGGTTGTAGTTTTAATCATATTTGACAAAACCCGGTGAAAATTGAAGAAATTAATTGGTCACCGGGACTGTGCGCTTTCCAGGTAAAGCACAAAATTAACGTCGGGTCTTTGTCACCCCGAACAACACGGATGTTTGAGAATACCTGCGTGTTTGTTGACTTTATACTGTATTAAAAGTATCATTATTAACGAAAATTACTCCAACAATAGAAATGTTGCAGGTGTTTTCCATCAACTCTTCTACTTTCCATCAAGACTTCTACTAATTAAACTCTTACACGTGTTGGCAATCTTCTTTTAATTCTATATCCAAACCGTTTTTGTTCTGTGTTACAACAAAATCAACAAACTTTGAAAGAAATTTA
Source organism: Digitonthophagus gazella (assembly GCA_036711955.1). NCBI lineage: Eukaryota > Metazoa > Arthropoda > Insecta > Coleoptera > Scarabaeidae > Digitonthophagus > Digitonthophagus gazella. Next base: position 13,447,996 of record JASCIT010000007.1, read on the forward strand.
TTTACTAATCGAGATATTTTTAAACTAATAGGTAGAATCGGGAAAATCAAACTACTAAAAAATGAATTACAAAGATAATATTTTTTTTATAAACATCAATGTTTAATTGTTGGTTTGTGATTTATTGCTACTTAAAAAGTTAAATTCAAACTTTCTTATTTTCATTGTAGCACATTCATAGAATTATTATAGTCACATTACTCTACTACATTATGCAAAATCACTTTACTATTTGCTATAATAATTATTTAAAAATTGTTACTTAAAAATCCTAAAGTTATAAGTTAGCTTTTGATTGTTTAAATGTTAATATACTTTAAAATCATTGGAACTTTTCTAATTATTTAAATACACGATTTCTTTTCAGTGTGTCTTTTCCTCGACCTTCTTTTTAAATGAAAATCAATTAAGCAAATTTACAGATTATTCGTAAACAATATATATAATGAAGAAAATTAATAAATTTATTGCTATCTACCAGTATCTTGAAAGTTAATTTCCTTATTTTATTACAATAATAAATGTGTGCCATAAAAACTTATTACTTGTTTATTTTTCCCATATTTAAATATCCCTTTCCTAATTAGACATTTATTTCATTATTCTAAAACGAGTTTACTTTTTGGATTCCAATTTTCTAATTTTTAAATCAAAAATTAATAAAGTTATAAATTGATTTAAAGATAAAGTTATTATGACATGACGACGTTGTTCATTTGTGATAAAATTAAACGATGAAAGTTCATCAAAACTTGATTTTAAAATAATAAATTTGTAACAATGAAGGCGAATTTGTGAAGTCACATCCTAATATGTATAAAATATGATTAAAACTACAACCGATGATTGTGGTTGGTGAATTAACATTTCTCGCTTTTCCTGTAAGACCTGAAAAAGGGCCAAAAGTCTGACCGAAAAAGTTAAAACAGCGAGGTGCCGCGAGCCTGTCTACGACGGCGTTCTTGCCGGAAGACCTTTGCATTTGCGAAGACCGCTTAAAACTCCGTTTCTCCCTTCCCCTGTACTCCACTCGGGCTTACTCGGTAAAGTTACAGGGAGAAAGCGCACTCTTGCATCCTTCTCTCCATGGTGTAAATTGAGCTTGGATTATAGTACAGAATGGACTTTACCTGTACACAATGGGGTCCTTACACATTTTTTCCTGTTTTGTGTAGCCGGTTCACTGTGATTAAATGTAGTACAATACAAAGCCGTTTTTCCGACAAATAAATAATAAAGAAGATATATCGGTTTAAAATTCGAAAAGAAACTTTTCGCGCCAAAACGCCTCGTTCCTGTCAATGACGTCACATTTAGGTAACTTAAGTGCGCACGGCTTTATTAATTTATCTTTCGTTGTATTCTACGTTTGGTGAGTCGTGTTTGAAATTTAAGTGGCAAATTCGGAATAAACATGGTGTATCGATGGTGTATAGTGCCCCTTTGTAAAAATGAATAGCCTATAAGAAAAAGGGCCCTAATTAGCAAAAGCCAATTTTTTAAGAGCAGCAAGAAACTGTATGCTTTGGAAAATCTTTTAGCTAGACTAATTTTGAGGATTTCTATTTCATTGGTGGATAAAAATTAAAAATATTGTACAAAATGGTTACGCAAAGACAAAGAATGATTGAGAATTTTTTATTTGAAGGTGAAAACAAATATGCTTTAAATTTTGATTGTTTGCGATTGTTTTGGTAGGGATTTCTGTAATGACACCTGCTATTGCATAAATTTTTAGCTTTAAAGCACGCACATCGTTTAGTATTGCACTAGTTTTTTGATGGATGACACTGGCATTTGGAAAATCCCTGACCTGAGAACATTGATTGGCCAGCACAGGCTTCTCTTAAAGAAACGAACTGGTCCTGAGGAATGTCATTGTAATTAAAAGTTACTGCTGAAACTTCTGTTAGATCACTTCTAGAAAATCAAGTTCTTAAAACACCAGATTTTGTACCTATTCGGTAAACATTATTCTTTATATCAATTACAATCCCTTCTAAGTTCTTCTTGTCTAATGGTCCTCTATCGACTTTCGGGACAGTAACAAGGACGCATTTGCCACATTCTATGTCGTTGAATGTTGTTCTGCTAGCTCTTGTCATTACTTCAGCAGCTTTCAGTTATGCTTCATATGACCTCTTCCTATATTTTCTAATATTGTCTTCATTAACACAATGATTGCATATGACCTGCCTACCTACGTCTTCATTGTCTTCCTGAATAACGCCACAAATAACGTGCACTATTTTAGAACACTTCAAATAGATATGTGCACCTGTATCGTGGTTTCCACAGACTCAGCAGTACATATCGTCATTCATAGTATGGCAGTTATTGTTGGATTCTAAATCGTCTTTTGAAGTGTTAATTTGTATTTCTTCCTCGAGATTTTCCGACCTGATGGGAACGTTAACTTCGTTCACATTATTTTTTTCAACTATATCTTCTGCTCTGAAATCAACAACTTCATTTACTTGATCGGGAACATTCGTGCGCAAGACTTCCAAGTCCTCTTCAGTGAATATTTTATCTAGAAGGTCTGTGGGCAGATTTGTCGATCGTAAGCCTACTGTTGGATCAGCACCATATAAACTAGTGTAGGGTGTTCTTCCAATAATACGATGATAGGATGTATATTTTTGCCATTGCACAAAATGACAACTTATTGACCAATGAGTAAGTTTATTCTCCTCCATCCAAATTCTTAACATTTGCTCTACATCTTCGTTTGATCACTCAATTCGGTCACTCTAAGCTATGTACATTATTTGGCTAATAACAATTCAGCCAAATACCATTTTCCTAGAATAATAACACCCGGCAAAAATAAATGTCGACGTGTCATTTGGCTAGCGTAAAGTTATTTTCCTTCAATTACTATTTGCCTGCGACATATACACTCAAGGTCAAATTCTGGTGCGTACCAGTGCAACCAATCGAATACGCCATTAATACTCAAGGTTAACAAAATAATAAAAAGAACCAAAAAAAAAAACAACATCCTATGCGTTGCATTGCAACAGAAACATTTTCAACTTTAGTAACTAACTAGCTGTTTAGTCTCTCTCTGTTTTAGTCCTCTTCATGGTCGTCTACGGCGTAGTTAGAGCATTTAAGCCCGTTATAAAACGAACGTTTGCTCGTAAGATATTTCGTTAGCTCTTTAATATTCTGTAGTTTTAGCGGTTTTATAGGTAGCTCTTCTTTGTACAAACGATTTGTGGGAAGAGGTACCTTTTCAATAAGATAATATTTGGAGGCATGTACAGGGTGAACAAATAAGAATGCAAAGTGCTGTATCTCAGAAACTATTCATCGTGGCGAGTTACGATGAATAAGAATTTTTTTAATTTTTTTGTTAATAACTTGTTGTAAAGTGATTTAGGAATATTTTCTCTCCTAAGGGAAAAACTAAAAGTCGTACGAAATTTATCTTTGGTAAAAATAAAGATTAACTCTCAATCTAAATCCACGTAAAATTTTAAATTTCAACAACAATTAATTTTTAAGATATGTTTTTTTAAAATAGATTGATTTTTTAAAGGTTAGGTTAAGGTGTCAAAAATTTTTGTTAACTAAAAAAAATTTCTTTAATTTTTTTGGTAACAATTAAGAAAAATTTTACTTTTTTAAATCAAAATAGAATGTTTTAGATTTAGTTTAACATATAAATCATTTCTTAATCTTTATAAATAAAGTCTGGGCGATTTTTTAAAGTTGGTTCAAAATTTAAGGCTATGATTAAAACAAATTAAAAAAAAATTTTTTTTCATTTTTTTGGTAATAATTAGAATTAATCTGACTTTTATAATAAAAAATAGAATCTTTTAGCTTTAATTTAACATAAAAATAATTTTTTAATTTTTAAAAATAAACTCAGTATAATTTTTTAAAATTGATTGATTTTTTTTAAGGTTAGGTTAAGGTGTCAAACATTTTGGTTAACTAAAAAAATTTTCTTTAATTTTTTTTGGTAACAATTAAGAAAAATTTGACTTTTTTATATCAAAATAGAATGTTTTAGATTTAGTTTAACATATAAATCATTTCTTAATCTTTATAAAGTCTGGGCGAATTTTTAAAGTTGGTTCAAAATTTAAGGTTATGATTAAAACACATTTTACAAAAAAAAAATTATTTTTTTTTGGTAATAATTAGAATAAATCTGACTTTTGTAATAAAAAATAGAAACTTTTAGGTTTAATTTAACGCAAAAATCATTTCATAATTTTCATAAATAAAGTCTGGATGAATTTTTAAAGTTGATGAATTAAAAAAAAATCTTTTTTAATAAAATCAAACATCAATAAAATTCCTTTATTTATTCAAGTTCATCTTAATCAGCTCTACATCTTCTTCGAAATCCAACTCTAACACCAGTTTTCGACCTTAACGTGATCTCACAAGCTAAACAAAGTTCATGATTCGCATCTTCCAATTCATAATTTAATAAAATCTTTGCCAGAACAACTTTCATAGCTAACATGGCATATTTTTGACCTAAAAACCCAACGTTTAAATCAATCTTATTTTTTCCTTCCTCAATTGAACACCTTACCGATGCAATTTCTAACTCCACCACAAAACGGAGCGTAACTATACCTATTCGGATTTAAATTCTCCGGAAGGAATCGTTCGGGAATAAACTTTTCCGGTTCCGGATATACATCCGGATCCATATGCATCACGTAAGGTAATAACACTATAGTTAATCCTTTCGGAAGAGTCGTACCTTCAAAATCGACGTCTTCTCGAAGTTGTCTTGCGAACATCGGAACCGCCGTTTTTATTCTCATCGATTCTTTAATCGCCAAATCCAAGTATTTCATTTCCTTAACGTGTTGGAGAGTTATAAATTGATTTATATCATCTCCAAGGATTGAATACACTTCATCGTAAGCTTTTTTTTGTATTTCCGGATGTTTAGACATGTTGTATAAGAAGAAAATTACTGCTGTTGCTGTTGTATCAAATCCCTATAAGTAAATTTCAATTAATCATTGTTTTTTAAATCATAAAAAATTGGATTTTAAAATTTTTGACCTGATTTTTTTTCTAAATGAAACTAAAAACATTCTAGTTTTAATGTAAAAAGACCGTTTTGTTTTAAATTTTATCAAAAAAATTTAAAAAATTCCCAAAGTTGGTAAATAATTTTGACACTTAATTTTTTTTCAAAAAAGTTGGTCATCTTTAAAAAATCCCCAAGACTTTATTTATAAAAATTTTAAAAATATTCTTGTCTTAAATGAAAGATAAAAGGCTCTATTTTCGATAAAAAAAGACGAATTTTTCCTAATTGTTACAAAAAAAATTAAAAAAATTCCCAAAGTTGGTAAAAAATTTCTAGGTTAGAAAACTAATCATTTCTTATAAATTCAACAATTTTTTAAAAAATCATAAAAAACTGGATTTTAAAGATTTTGATCTGATTTTTTTTTCTAAATGAAACTAATAGCATTCTAATTTTAATTTAAAAAGACCGATTCATTCTAAATGTCGTCAAAAAAATTAAAACAATTTTTAAAGTTGGTAAATAATTTTTGAAACTTCTAACTTAACTTAAGAAAATCGACCAACTTTAAAAATTCACTAAAAATTCATTTTTAAAGATTTTGATTTGATTTTTTTTCTAAATGAAACTTAAAACATTCTAGTTTTAATTTGAAAAGACCGTTTTTTTTCTAAATTTTACCAAAAAAATTAAAAAAATTCTTAAAGTTGACAAAAATTTTTTTTAGGTTAGAAAGTTAATTATTTTATTAGAAAAAAATTCTTACTGCTGCAACCATTAAAGCAAGTTGTTTGGAGATAAAATCATAAGTAACATTCTTATCGTTTTTTTTCTGTTTCAATAAAATATCTATTAATATCGGTCTTTCTCTTTGTACGAATCCTTCGGAGATTTCTTTCTTTTTTATTTTTAAAAGATTCCAAATGTGATCGAAAATTATATTAACCATCTTCCTCTCCAACCAAAAATTCCGGGTGAAAACGTAAGTGATGTTGTAATATTCGTTTATTCTCGAGATACGTTTAAGGGCGATTTTCATAATACATTTCATGGCTTTTTGAAAGGCTAGTTTGTCCTTTACTGGGACGTTTCCGCCCATCATCGTTTCTAAAAAGGATTTTTTTCATTAATAATTTTTATTAGTTTTCATAATAAGTAGACTTTAAATGTTTATTCTTACCGTAAGTTTGATATAAAGCCCAACTTTCGATCAAATGATCCAACTCGGTTGATTCATTGTTTACTTCTTCGGCTAATAACTCAACTAAATTATCTGATTGTTCGTTAAAAATGTTGATATTTTGCTTAACATTTACGTAATCTAAAGCGGGATTTAATAGTTTTCTTTGATGACGCCATTCATCACCTAAAATTTAATTGTTTGATTACAATTTTTTAAAAATCGCTCAGACTTTATTTATAATAATAAAGAAATTATTTTTGTATTTTATTGAACTTAAAAGATTCTATTTTTCATTAAAAAAGACAAATTTCTTGTAAGTGTCACCAAAAAAATTTAAAAAATTCTTAAAATTGATAAAAGTTTTTGGTAGTTAACCAACCTCACTTTTTAAAAAATTTGACCAATTTTAAAAAATCGCCCAGACTTTATTTATGAAGATTAAGAAATAATTTTTACGTCAAATTAAAGCTAAAAGATTCTATTTTTGATTATAAAAGCCAGATTTTTCCTAATTATTACCAAAAAAATTAAAAAAATTCCAAACTTAGTAAAAAATAGACAGTTAACTAACCTTACTTTTTTTAAAAAATTGCCCAACTTTAAAAAATCACCCAGACTTTATTTATGAAGATTAAGAAATGATTTCTATGTCAAATTAAAGCTAAAAGATTCTACTTTTGGTTATAAAAGCCGGATTTTTCCTAATTATTACCAAAAAAATTAAAAAAATTTTTAGTTAAAAATGGTAATGAAACAATACCGTTTGTTAAAAGTAAGCTCCCTCCAGCGGTATTTTCCAATGTCGTATAGAAAGGTGGTTTGTTAATATGCTTCGGAGATCCGAGAATAATCGAAAATATTTTCGGATCCGTTGTTAATAAAGAAGGAAACGGACCGAGCATCGTAAAAAGATTTTTACCCAATTTTTTCATATAAAATAAAATCGTATTGTGGATATCTAAACACAAAAACATTATTTATTTATTTATTTTATTATAAAAATATTAAAATTATTTTTTTTAAATCTTACCTACGGTATTACGTACTTCATAGGTAATTCCAAAAAGTGGTAAGTTAGGAGTCGAAGGAAACGATTTTAAATATTTTTTATACTTAAAATAAATATAATACCAACCAATTATCAACACTAAAAGTATTGTAAATGTTATAACGATAAAACCGAGGAGGAACATGATGAAAAATTGGGTTTTCTTGGATGCGATACCGATATTTATGCATTTCTACTAATTGTAAATGTAGTTAAGTAATTTTCGTCTTGTTACACTTTGAACTCGTTTTAATAAGTTAATTAAAAATTACGTCAAGTGCGAATTATTTATGATTTTCATTTCGTCTGTGAATAGTAGACCGTTGTATACAATTTTTAAGGATTTTCGACCAATTTGCGCTTTGAATCGGGGCATATTGCAGAAAACGGCCAAACGTCAAAACGAAATGTCATTCTTGGTTGACCCTGGTACTCGCAGGGGGTTATTTTTTAACTTTTTCCAGACAGTTTTTTCGAAAAACGTATACAAAAACGTGTTTGTTTTACGCAATTTTTATGATTTTGAACAATTTTATACATAAGAAAATGCGATTTTAGCCGTTTTCGATGAAAAATTTATTGTTGGAAAAACGGTCAATAGAAATTGTACCGCCCTAATGGCACAAAATCGGCTTCGGGAAAAAACGTTCGGAAAGGCGCTATTTAACCGATTTAGACTCAAAAATGCCCCGAAACCTATAAAATAGGCTGTATTCTAACGTTTTCTTCATCAACATGAACGCTAGCTAAGGCGGCAAGGTCGGAAAATCCCGAAGAAAAACGGCCAGTTTGACGTTTTAGAGCGCAGCGAACGGGAAAATGGTCGACTGCCGGCGTTAGTTTCGAAAAATTTTGTCACTTCTTTTGTATTTTTCTCCGTTAAAAAGCGTCGTACGGGCCCCATACTCGCTTATGAAAGATGCCCACATAGAATCAGGTCTCGGTAGTATCCCTGAAAACTGTCGAAACGCTCGTTTTCACGGAGAAAAAAGTGAAAAACCTCGAAAAGATGGCGCTGCTAGTTTACTATTTACTATAATTTTTGGTTAGAGAGGATTCATACAAAGAGAAAGACCGATATTAATAGATATTTTATTGAAACAGAAAAAAAAGATAAGAATGTTACTTATGATTTTATCTCCAAACAACTTACTTTAATGGTTGCAGCAGTAAGAATTTTTTTCTAATAAAATGATTAATTATCTAACCTAAAAAAAAATTTGGTCAACTGTAAGAATTTTTTTAATTTTGTTGGTAAAATTTAGAAAAAAACGGTCTTTTTAAATTAAAACTAAAATGTTTTAAGTTTCATTTAGAAAAAAAGTCAAATCAAAATCTTAAAAAATGAATTTTTAGTGAATTTTTAAAGTTGGTCGATTTTCTTAAATTAGGTTAGAAGTTTCAAAAATTTTTACAAGCTTTAAAATTTTTTTAATTTTTTTGACGACATTTAGAATGAATCGGTCTTTTTAAATTAAAATTAGAATGTTTTTAGTTTCATTTAGAAAAAAAACTCAGATCAAAATCTTTAAAATCCAGTTTTTTTATGATTTTTTAAAAAATTGTTGAATTTATAAGAAATGATTAATCTTCTAACCTAGAAATTTTTTACCAACTTTGGGAATTTTTTTAATTTCTTTGGTCACAATTAGGAAAAATTCGTCTTTTTTTATCGAAAATAGAGCCTTTTATCTTTCATTTAAGACGAAAATATTTTTTAAATTTTTATAAATAAAGTCTTGGGGATTTTTTAAAGTTGACCAATTTTTTTGAAAAAATTTTAAGTGTCAAAATTATTTACCAACTTTGGGAATTTTTAAAAAAATTTTGATAAAATTTAGAACAAAACGGTCTTTTTAAATTAAAACTAGAATGTTTTTAGTTTCATTTAGAAAAAAAATCAGGTCAAAAATTTTAAAATCCAATTTTTATGATTTAAAAAAAAATGATTAATTGAAATTTACTTATAGGGATTTGATACAACAGCAACAGCAGTAATTTTCTTCTTATACAACATGTCTAAACATCCGGAAATACAAAAAAAAGCTTACGATGAAGTGTATTCAATCCTTGGAGATGATATAAATCAATTTATAACTCTCCAACACGTTAAGGAAATGAAATACTTGGATTTGGCGATTAAAGAATCGATGAGAATAAAAACGACGGTTCCGATGTTCGCAAGACAACTTCGAGAAGACGTCGATTTTGAAGGTACGACTCTTCCGAAAGGATTAACTATAGTGTTATTACCTTACGTGATGCATATGGATCCGGAAGTGTATCCGGAACCGGAAAAGTTTATTCCCGAACGATTCCTTCCGGAGAATTTAAATCCGAATAGGTATAGTTACGCACCGTTTTGTGGTGGAGTTAGAAATTGCATCGGTAAGGTGTTCAACTGAGGAAGGAAAAAATAAGATTGATTTAAACGTTGGGTTTTTAGGTCAAAAATATGCCATGTTAGCTATGAAAGTTGTTCTGGCAAAGATTTTATTAAATTATGAACTGGTAGATGCGAATCATAAACTTTGTTTAGCTTGTGAGATCGCGTTAAGGTCGAAAACTAGTGTTAGAGTTGGACTTCGAAGAAGATGTAGAGGTGATTAAGATGAACTTGAATAAATAAAGTAATTTTATTGATGTTTGATTTTATTAAAAATTTTTTTTTTTAATTAATCAACTTTAAAAATTCATCCAGACTTTATTTATGAAAATTATGAAATGATTTTTTGCGTTAAATTAAACCTAAAAGTTTCTATTTTTTTATTATAAAAGTCAGATTTATTCTAATTATTACCAAAAAGATGAAAAAAAAAAATTGTTGTAAAATGTGTTTTAATCATAACCTTAAATTTTGAACCAACTTTAAAAAATCGCCCAGACTTTATTTATAAAGATTAAGAAATGATTTATATGTTAAACTAAATCTAAAACATTCTATTTTGATTTAAAAAAGTCAAATTTTTCTTAATTATTAACAAGAAAATTAAAAAAATTTTTTTTAGTTAACGAAAATTTTTGACACCTTAACCTAACCCTAAAAAAATTAATTAATTTTAAAAAATCACACTGAGTTTATTTTTAAAAATTAAAAAATGATTTTTGCGTTAAATTAAACCTAAAAGTTTCTATTTTTTATTATGGAAGTCAGATTTATTCTAATTATTACCAAAAAAATTAATTTTTTTTTTGTAAAATGTGTTTTAATCATAACCTTAAATTTTGAACCAACTTTAAAAAATCGCCCAGACTTTATTCATAAAACTTAAGAAATGATTTATATGTTAAACTAAATCTAAAACATTCTATTTTGATTTAAAAGAGACAAATTTTTCTTAATTGTTACCAAAAAAATTTTTTTAGTTAACGAACATTTTTGACACCTTAACCTAACTTTAAAAAAAATAATTAATTTTAAAAAATCATATTGAGTTTATTTTTAAAAATTAGAAAATTATATTTATGTTAAATTAAAGCTAAAAGATTCTATTTTTTATTATAAAAGTCAGATTTATTCTAATTATAACCAAAAAAATGAAAAAAAAAATTTTTGTAAAATGTGTTTTAATCATAACCTTAAATTTCGAACCAACTTTAAAAAATCGCCCAGACTTTATTAATAAAGATTAAGAAATGATTTGTATGTTAAATTAAATGTAAAACATTCTATTTTGATTTAAAAAAGTCAAATTTTTCTTAATTGTTACCAAAAAAAATAAAGAAAATTTTTTTTGTTAACGAAAATTTTTGACACCTTAACCTAACTTAAAAAAAATTAATTTTAAAAAATCATACTGAGTTTATTTTTAAAAATTAGAAAATTATTTTTATGTTAAATTAAAGCTAAAAGATTCTATTTTTTATTATAAAAGTCAGATTTATTCTAATTATAACCAAAAAAATGAAAAAAATTTTGTAAAATGTGTTTTAATCATAACCTTAAATTTTGAACCAACTTTAAAAAATCGCCCAGACTTTATTTATAAAGATTAAGAAATGATTTATATGTTAAACTAAATCTAAAACATTCTATTTTGATTTAAAAAAGTCAAATTTTTCTTAATTGTTACCAAAAAAATTAAAAAAAATTTTTTAGTTAACAAAAATTTTTGACACCTTAACCCAACCTTTAAAAAAAACAATCTATTTTAAAAAATCATACCTTAAAAACTAATTGTTGTTGAAATTTAAAATTTTATGTGGATTTAGATTGAAAGTTAATCTTTATTTTTACCAAAGATAAATTTCGTATGACTTTTAGTTTTTCCCTTAGGAGAGAAAATATTCCTAAATCACTTTACAACTAGTACAACTATTGCAACTATTTTTTAGACAACAATTAGAATAAATTTGACTTTTTTAATCGAAAATAGAATCTTTTAAGTTTAATTTAATATAAAAATCACTCTTTAATTCTTGTAAATAAACTCCATACAATTTTTTAAAGTTAGTTTATACTTCGTTAAATTACTTCAATATACCGTATCGTTATTTCTCTTTAGGGAAATAGAATTAACGATTTTGTCTGCAACTTTACTTAATTAACTCGGCCCGAAGAGGAACTTAACTTTTCCCGTTTGCTTTCATAATTTACGAAGAGAGTTACCTCTGAGAGCATAACTTTTAGTTTTTGGTTGAAGCGAGATAAGACGACGTACAGATAAACTTTTACGTCGCATTCACCTCTTTTACTTATCATCATAAACAATTTTTTTATCAAGAATTAGAAAAAAACAAGCCTTACATTTTAAACAATTCAGTTCTAATTAGAACTTAAATTAGAAAGATGTTCATTCCTATTCTTTTTATTTTACCTTTTGCTTATTTGATATTCCGTTATAAACAACATATTGAGAAGTATAAAGATTTTAAAAAGTTACCTGGACCATCAACTAAAGATATTATTAATTTATATAGAGGAAAATCATCAGAAGGTAATAATAAAGTTTAATATTGATTGATAACTTGTTTTGTTGATTTAATATTTTAGGTGTGTTAGATTATTTTCAATCTCTTAATAAAAAATATGGGCCGGTTGTTAAAATATGGATAAAACCAATTCCACCAATTATATTAACAACTGATTTGGAATTTTTTGATAAAATCTATAAATCAAACGAATTTTTTTATACACCAGCGTTTTCGGAAGTTGAAAGTTTATTAAGAAATGGATTAGCAAGCACTAAATTGAAAGAAAGTTGGAGGAATGATAAACAAATTATAAACAAAGCTTTAACTCCGAGTTACATATCAGATAGTTTGGTGATTTATAATAAAAAATACGATGAGTTTATTGAGAAAATTTATGAGAATTTAGAAAAACCGATTGATTTGGAATCAAATTTACAAAAAATATTTTCGGAAATTATAATCGGTAAGAATTTAATTTAAAAAATCTAACAAAAACTTTAATAAAAAATTAAAATTTATTTTTAGAATCAATGATAGATACTCAAATTAAAATAAAATCTGAAGAAATTAATGATTATATAAAATACAAATCTAAATATATGGATTTATTACAAGAAAAAATGAATTCAATAAATTTTGGTGTTTTCTACAAATTTACAAAAAATTATAGAGAATCTTTAGAATGTGCTGAAAAAATTATAGAAATTATGGAAGATATTTTGGATCGTCATAAAAAAATTCCTAAAGATTTAAGAGAAAATAAGTTAATTTACTCTTTAATCGATAGTGGAATGTCAGATGATAAAATTATTGATAATATGAATACTATGATGTTTGGTGTAAGTTTATAAACAAATTATTGGGTTCTTCGGAAAGTAATTTCGTTTCTTTTTTAATAATTTAGTAATTTGCTAACTTAAAAATTTTTTTGCCAACCTTGAAATTTTTTTGCTAACTTTGAAAATTTTTTTAATTTTTTTGACAACATTTACAATAAATCGGTCTTTTTTAATTAAAACTAGAATGTTTTATGTTTCATTTGGAAAAAAAATCAAATCAAAATCTTAAAAAATGAATTTTTGATGAATTTTTAAAGTTGATCGATTTTCTTAAGTTAGGTTAAGAAGTGTCAAAATTTTTTTAACAAGTTTGAAATTTTTTTAAATTTTTTTGACAACACTTGGAATAAAACAGTCTTCTTTAATTAAAATTAGAATGTTTTAAGTTTCATTTAGAAAAAGAATCAAATCAAAATCTTTAAAAATGAATTTTTGATGAATTTTTAAAATCGATCGATTTTCTCAACTTAGAAGTGTCAAAATTTTTTTACCAACTTTGAATTTTTTTAAAATTTTTTTGACAACACTTGGAATAAAGCTGTTTTCTTTAGTTAAAATTAGAATGTTTTAAGTTTCATTTAGAGAAGAAATCAAATCAAAATCTTTAAAAATGAATTTTTGATGAATTTTTAAAGTTGATTGATTTTCTTAAGTTAGGTTAAGAAGTGCCAAATTTTTTTTTAACAACTTTGAAATTTGTTTTAAATTTTGTTGACAACATTTACAATAAATCGGTCTTTTTTAATTAAAATTAGTATGTTTTAAGTTTCATTTAGAGAAGAAATCAAATCAAAATCTTTAAAAATGAATTTTTGATGAATTTTTAAAGTTGATCGATTTTCTTAAGTTAGGTTAAGAAGTGTCAAAATTCTTTTAACAACTTTGAAAATTTTTTTTATTTTTTTGACAACACTTGGAATAAAACAGTCTTTTTAAATTAAAATTAGAATGTTTTAAGTTTCATTTAGAAAAAGGATCAAATCGAAATCTTTAAAAATGAATTTTTGATGAATTTTTAAAGCTGATCGATTTTCTTAAGTTAGAAGTTTCAAATCTTTTTACCAACTTTGAAAATTTTTTTTATTTTTTTGGTGAAATTTAGTACAAAACGGTCTTTTTAAATTAAACCTAGAATCCTTTTAGATTTATTTAGAAAAAAAATCGGTTTAAAATATTTAAAATTCAATTTTTTAAGAATTTTTAAAAAATTATTGATTTCCAATCTAAAAATTTTTTTTCCAACTTTGAATTTTTTTTTTATTTTTTTGACAACATTTGGAATAAAACGGCCTTTTTAAATTAAAACTAGAATCTTTTTAGATTCATTTAGAACAAAAAATCAGATTAGAATATTTAAAATTCAATTTCTTACGAATTTTTAAAAAATTATTGATTTTCTAATCTAAAAATTTTTTGCCAACTTTGAAAATTTTTTTAATATTTTTGGTAAAATTTAGTACAAAACGGTATTTTTAAATTAAAACTAAAACCTTTTTAGTTTCATTTAGAAATAAAGTCAGATTAAAATATTTAAAATTCAATTTCTTATGAATTTTTAAAGAATTATTGATTTTCTAACGTAAAAATTTTTTTTCCAACTTTGAAAATTTTTTTAATTTTTTTGGTAAAATTTAGAATAAAACGGTCTCCTTAAATTAACACTAGAATCTTTTTAGATTCATTTAGAAAAAAAATCAGATTAAAATATTTAAAATTCAATTTCTTACGAATTTTTTAAAGAATTATTGATTTTCTAACCTAAAAAATTTTTTGCCAACTTTGAAAATTTTTTTAATTTTTTTGGTTAAATTTAGTATAAAAGGGTCTTTTTAAATTAAAACTGGAATCTTTTTAGATTCATTTAGAAAAAAAATCAGATTCAAATATTTAAAATTCAATTTCTTACGAATTTTTAAAAAATTATTGATTTTTTAACCTAAAAAATTTTTTTGCCAAATTTGAAAATTTTTTTAATATTTTTGGTGAAATGTAGTACAAAACGGTATTTTCAAATTGAAACTAGAATCTTTTTAGATTCATTTAGAAGAAAAATCAGATTAAAATATTTAAAATTAAATTTCTTACGAATTTTTAAAGAATTATTGATTTTCTAACCTAAAAGATTTTTTGCCAACTTTGAAAATTTTTTTAATTTTTTTGGTAAAATTTAGAATAAAACGGTCTTTTTTAATTAAAACTAGAATCCTTTTACATTCATTTAGAAAAAAAATCAGATCAAAATATTTAAAATTCAACTTCTGAGGAATTTTTAAAAAAATATTGATTTTCTTATCTAAAAAATTTCTTGCCAACTTTGAAAATTTTTTTAATTTTTTTGGTGAAATTTAGTATAAAAGGGTATTTTTAAATTAAAACTGGAATCTTTTTAGATTCATTTAGAAAAAAAATCAGATTCAAATATTTAAAATTCATATATTTACGGATTTTTTTAAAAATATTGATTTTCTTCTAATCTGAAAAATTTTTTACCAACTCTGAAAATTTTTTTAATATTTTTGGTAAAATTTAGTACAAAACGGTCTTTTTATATTAAAACTAGAATCTTTTTAGATTCATTTAGAAAAAAATCAGATTAAAATCTTTAAAATTTAATTTCTTACGAATTTTAAAAAAATTATTGATTTTCTAACCTAAAAAATTTTTACGAAATTACTTTCCAAAGAACCCAATATTTATTTTTAATTCATTTAGAATTTTTATTTTATTTCAAAAAAGGGTTTTGAAACGTCAATTCTTCCATTATCTATGACTTTATATGAATTATCTAAACGTACGGAGCTTCAAGAAAAAATCTTGGATGAAATTTTATCAATAGTTGGTCCTCAATCATCAAGACATATCTCATTAGAAGATCTAAACAACATGACTTATCTTAATTGTGTTGTTAATGAAGCTTTAAGATTATTTTTTCAATCACCTTTTGTGGATCGTTTAGTAACTCAAGATATTAAAGTTAAAGATATTTTAATTCCTAAAGATACAAAAGTGATATTTCACATTTCGGAAATTTATAAATCCGAGGAAAATTTTAAAAACGCTAAAGAATTTAATCCGGATAGATTTTTACCGGAGAATTTTACAGAAAATGTTAAAAAGATTTTCTTTCCTTTTGGATTTGGAGAGAAAACTTGTCCTGGTACGTAAAATAAATTCAATTTAAATCTTAATTTTTATTATAACAATCTTTAAATTTAAGATTAATTTTTTTTATTAATGTAAACATGTATTTTAGGTAAAAATTTGGGAAATGCTTCAATGAAATTATTCTTGGCAAAAATCCTAAGAGAATTTGAAATATTTCCGGTTAAAAACCACGAAATCCAATTAAAATGCGACGTTATGTTTAGAAGTGTAAATGGAATTCCTGTTATTTTTCAAAAGAGAATGTACGAATTGTATATGTAATTAAAAATTAAATTTAAAAAATGTAATCTTTAATAAAATTGTCTTATTGTTAGTCTTTAATAAAACGATGAACTTTTATGTTACGTTCACCTTTTTATCTTATCATTCTAATTTATTTTTTTTAAAGAAGGATTAATCCAAAGCCATTTGGTTAAAAAAGTTCGCTTATTAAGCAAGTTAAAAAGATGTTTGTTACTTTTCTTTTTGTTATAGTTCTTATTTACTTGTTATTTTGGTATAAAAGCTACTTTAAAAAATATGCTGATATAGAAAAATTACCTGGGCCTTCAATAAAAGATGTTATTAGTGTCTACAGTGGAAAATCAGAAGGTAATAATTATATTTAAACATAACAAGAATTTTCATAATTTTAGATAAAAAGGTGTTACAGTTTTTAATATTAAAAAAAATTTGAAGAAAGAGTAAATAAGAGTTAGGACGATAAAAAGGTGATATGTCAGGATAAATAAATTAAACATTTCTGTTTATTTCTTTTTGTTTAAAACATTTAAAAAACGGATAAACTATAAAACTGTGAGCTGAAAGATTAACTTGTATGTAGGGTTGGATTCTATTAAAATCTTTGATATTGTTGAAAATACAAAAAGAAATTGATAAAAATAAATCTTATTTTATATTGGGTTAAAAAATCGTGTTATATATATATTCACCTTATATATTTAATAATTAGGTGAAGTTATGATATAATGTTACACAAGGTGTATTTCTTTAAAAAATCGTATATTAGATTAGATTATATTATTATTTCTTTTTCATTTCTTGGTTGATCAACGATTATCGTCTAATGTTGTTATTAGCTTTATTTGTAAAAATGATTTCCGGTGGTTTCTGATTTTTTCTAGCAATCAAGATTTAGGTTTTTTTGCTCAATTTCAATTTAGTAATCAAAATTTTAAAAAAATTGATTGGTTTAAAAACATTAGAACTCGGTGGAAATCACTTCAACGACTAAAACTATTGTAATTTCAATGAAATCTTTTCGTAAACTTTCACGCACGTACGTGAAAAAACGAAAATATTGTCATTGAAGTAATTTTAATTGGTAAAACAAACTCTTACATGACAATAAAACGAGAGGTGTATATTGAAGCTGTAGATTTTTATTTATTGTTCTCGACTACCCAGAGTTTCAGCGTTCCCGCCGTCATCAGGCGATCGCGTCACAAAGGAAAAACGGGATTTAAAAAAGCACGTGTTAACAAAAAAGGATGTCGACTCATTTATCAACTTCAAATTACCCTTTACTTTATAGAATCTAAGTCCCTTATCGTCTATACGCTCAGGTTATATAACTACAATCTTAATAACCCTATTTGAACGAATGCTAACCTAAGACAGTCTTATTGTTAGATCGCTAATCTAATTGTAAGACAGTCTTAGGTCGCTAACTCAAGTTGATAAATAAGTCGACATCCTTTTTTGTTAACACGTGATTTTTTACATTTCGCTTTTCCTTTATGACGAGATCGGCCTGATGACGGCGAAAACGCCGAAACCCCTGAGTAGTCGAGAACAATAAATAAAAATCTACAGCTTCAGTATACACCTCACGTTTTATTGCATTGCAACACTGTAGAATGGAGAAATACATAGTCTGACATGACACTTTATATGGTTTGATGTGGTGCTTATAATTTTTAAAATTTTTCGAAACTCTTATAATAGCGTTTATTAACACACTATGGCCTTTGTGTAGAAAACCTGAAGTTTCACGAACAGGACTACAAATCGCTTATAAGCATTTTCAATAACTTTTATAGGAAGCATTTTTTGATATTATTTACTGTTTTTGTTCAAAATCGCTTTCAAAATTTCGACTTTTTACGAGTGTTTGCTGATATCACCACTAGATGTCGCTGTCGGCCATTTAAAAACATCAAATTGCTTTATGTTATTGGGCTTAAGTGTATTAAGTTATGAAGTTTAGTTAGAGATATTACATTATTTTGTCGTGTTGTTAATAAAATTATTCCTTGTGACTTACTATCACTCGTCATTTCTAAATGTTATAATTTTTTAAGTGGCCGACAGCGACATCTAGTGGTGACGTCAGGAAACAAACTTTAAAAATCGAGATTTTGAAAGCGATTTTGGATAAAAATAGTAAATGATATTAAAAAATGCTTCCTATAAAAGTTATTTCTTTTGAAAAGCTCTTTCCAACAATACCAAAATTAACCCCCCTTCATATATCAAATTATAAAGTGACCTTCCATTATGCATACTTCCGGTTGATATTAGATGTTCCTTTGCCACTCATAAGAAAGTTTATACCCTATTTATGTATCCAATTTTTTGTTTCAAGTTCCTAGGACGTATAGTTTTCGAGTAAATCGGGTGGTACGGGTGGTCTGGGACACCCTGTATATTAAAAGCGATGTAATAAGTTTCACCGGAATTGGTACAAGCTTCTAACTACCATCGAAAAATGGACCTTGATAGAACCGTAATACGCCCAATTGCGCTATTAGAGAAAAGACAAACTGCACAACAAAAAGAAAAATGCAAGATCAGTTCCCCTTTTCTTTACTCAGAACTCTAAGGCTACGTTCACACTAAGCGGTTTTTGTCGACTCGACCGTCGAATCGACAAATGTTTCTTTGAAATCGTCCAAACTGTTCAGACGACGTCGACTACGTTGCGACGGTCGAATGGTGTCGACTCGACCTATGATTTTACCGACGGCGCCCATTCGACAAACCAAGTCTCTCGACATATAATTCTCACGTTTTTAATGAAAGTGTTCACACGGGGTTTAGATAGACGAGGCGTTGGTCCAGTGTTTCCCAACGT
Organism: Digitonthophagus gazella; assembly: GCA_036711955.1. Lineage (NCBI taxonomy): Eukaryota > Metazoa > Arthropoda > Insecta > Coleoptera > Scarabaeidae > Digitonthophagus > Digitonthophagus gazella. Next base: position 13,467,238 of record JASCIT010000007.1, read on the forward strand.
GGGGCCCACGCCCCACAGGGAGATAATTCGAAAATCAACTTTACGTCAGTAGAGTTGATTAGCCCTTTCCAAATTTCCAAAATTTAGCCCAAATTTAACGAAAAAAGTAAATTCTTAAATAATTGCAGTAAATAATTATTAGGTATAATTTGGCTTGACGATACCAAAATATCAGCTGAGTGTTTGGTAACTAAAAACATCTCGCCTCTTCTAAACGAGGTAGATTCAGTAATAAAGTGTGTTGATGCAGCTAATAGCTTTATAGCTAATGCTAAATGTGAGCGTATCTTCAAGCTATTTTGTGAAGAACAAAATGAAGACCATATGAGACTTTTACTTCATACTGAAGTAAGATGGGTATCTTAATGGAAGTGCTTGAAAAGATCTATGGAACTGTTTGATACTCATTGTCAGTGATTTTTTAAGCGACAAATCTGAAATAAAGTATTTACTAACAATGGATGGTAAAGCATTTGTTCAAGGAACAAATAAAACTCTCGTCGATGCAAAAGCGAAGATATTTGGTTTCATTACCCATATTGAGTTGTCAGAAACATAAGAACAAAAACTTTGAACAGTTTCATTGGCTCAAAAAATGTGAAGTAACTAATACCATTTTACTTGTTATTGTCAATCATCTAAATGTTCTATCGGCTGATTTAAATGAAAGATTTTCTGATTTAAAACAAATTGATTTTCCAACATGGATGATGCAATCAATGTTAGTGGATTTGTCTGATATATCAAATATGGAGTATCAAAAAGAACTCGCAGAATTGCATTATGATTATTCAGTTAAAATCTTATTTAATATAAAAAGAACGATGGAATGGCTTTGTGAGGAAACAAAAATCAAATACCCAAATTCAACCAAATGTGCAAAAAAACCATTGCTACCATTTCCGTCTTCATATTTAGTTGGACGTGGATTTAGCACTGCAAATGATTTTTGATTAAAAAAGAAATCGGCTGGATATAAAACAATTTGGAAATTTGAAACTGAAGCTAACCAAATTAGAACCTAATATAAAACCTTTATGCAGTAAACATCAAGCGCAAGGATCTCACTAAATTAAAATAACAAATTAATATAGAAAAATCTTTATTAAAATCATTTGGCATTTGAATTTCAGTTTTTTGTATATGTTTTGAAAATTTACTTACTGTCTTTCATTAACAAAACCCTAGTGGTTTCCTAAAACTTTGTAAAACCTATCATTTAAGTTTCTCAAGTGAACAATTTAATTTTTTAATATTAAAAATTATGCATGTTACATAGGGGACCATAAGAATTTTAGAAAGGCAAAGGTGGGACATGGCACAAAAAGGTTGGGAAACACTGCATTGGTCTGTTTAGAGTTTAGAGGACGTCATCCCGTCGTACGACTTCACTTCTAGTGTGAACGTTTCGCGCGATTGTCGAGGCGACTGTCGAGTCGACAAAAACCGCTTGGTGTGTACGTACCCTAAGGCTAGGTTCACATGACAACGATCTGACGCGCGATTTCTAAGCGCGCGTTTACATATAGTGGTATTTAAATACAACCATTCATATGAACGCGCGCTAACGTGCGTTAGGACGCGTTAACGCAGCGCTCGGCGCAAAAATCTCTAGACGCGCACGATTACGCGTTAACGCGCGCTTTGATTTCTACGTACCATCCGTATATCGTTCACATGAGCATGCGTTTTTATCATGAAATAGGTTGTTGTGGACCTTAATAAAAGATATCTTGTGCAAAGAAGAAGATTCCAATCAGTTTTTCAAGTATACAAGAATGTCGTTTCCCAAATTTAAATATATGAGTAGTAGAACAAAGGGCTTAAATACCAAAATTTTCAATTATTGAAGAAATTTCATTTTCCTGTTGAATGGCACTTAGCCGCTTTGTGAATTTTGAAGCCGTCATTGTTAATACGCTGACAAAAAATTGTCAGCAAGTATTTAGCCGTAACCGTAAAAAGTTCAAAGTTGGCCAACTTTTGCTTTTTAACGATAAAATTTAAGCAAATATGGTTGTACTTTTCTAAATGCTACAGCTACTAATGGTGGTTTAGGATGTAAAACTTAACCGTAATCTTAGCTGTAATAACCATCAAATTTACCGTAATTCCCAGACGTTGCCTAAATGCTTCTATTGAAACAAAATTGTTGAACTTTTTAAATACTAGAGTTACTACTACGGTTACGATTACAGCCTTTAAGTTTGACATCCTAAACCCATCCCAAGTTTGAGATCCTAAACCTACCATTAGACTTTTCAAAGATTCCAGAATTATTAAAAAATGGAAACTGTCAAAATTTCATGTTTTGGAGGAAGTTCCCAACCAAAATTTATATTGGCAAAACTGTTAAATTTCCTGAATTGATAGGATTGTAATATATTTCGAGTGTTAGTGACAACTCTCAAAACTGCAAAAACAATTTTATACAAGCCAAAATTAAAGGTCGATAATGTGTATAAAACTATTTTTTAAGATTACATAAAGCTTTATTAAAAGAAAATTAGTCATCTTTTTTAAATTACTTGATACTTCTGATTCCAAATATAGAACTCTTAGTGAGCATTTTTTCAAACATTAAAATATTACCAAAAAATATTGAACTGGATACCACATGGAAGTTATATCTGGTCTGTAATTTGTTTGAAAAATGGCTGAGTTTGCAGATATTGACATCGACTTACTAATTGATGAAATAGAAAAGAGACCGGGAATTTGGAATATAGGTTCGGAATCATATAGTTTTTCACTGGGTGAAATGCAATATCTAACTGCATTTGGAGCTGCCTTAATATCATCCCAAATTAGTTGCAGTAAGTCATCAAATGATTTCAGAGACATTCTAAAGTAATTAAAGAATTTTCCTCCATTATCTCTCAGTGTTGGATATAAGGTTATGAATAAACTTTTGATTTATTTTTCAAAAGAGGATGAACCCAATGTGCCCGTCGTCTCTGTTTCTTTTTTTATATTATTTCCATATAATTATAGCTTCTTCTACATTCATTTTCAGATGTACTATCTCGAAAACGTTCTGAAGCCAACTGATCTGAATTGATCTAAATTTATCGGTTTTGCAAGTAAAGCGCTCGTTAGCGCTCATCATGTGAACGCTTTCAATATTCTATCGCGCGTTAACGTGCGTTTTTGTGCGTCACATGTGAACCCAGCCTAAAGGTGCGTCCAGACTTGTGACAAAATAGCGTGACGTGATAGCATCGCGAACTTGGTCGCGTGTGATGATACGTAGTTTGGTTCGACAAGTCTACACGTGATCGTGTATCATCGTTGCGTCTTCAAAGTTGCACATTGCGGATTTTGTTTAATTTAGTAGTTAGAAGTATAGAATGGCCGCAACAACATTTATGCAATTGTATAGAGACGAAGATCTACTGTGGGATACAAAAAATTATAAAAAAAACGATGCTATCTAAATCCAAGAGTCAAGGTCAATCTTTTTTGGATATTTATAGCACTCCTTAACCCTCATCCGGACTTCGTTTCTAGAACCAAATCCGGACTTGGTGCATCAAATTGACACAATGCCAGATAATAATTGTATGCCTATTTTTCTTATGATTGGTTGAATGAATGCATTTGAATAGTTGAAAATAAGGATCTTTCTTTAGTTTTTTATATTTTATTGACCATTGGCTATTTCATTGAGCCAAAATATTTAGTGGATATGACCATAAATAACAAAAAGATTAACAAATAACTTTGAAAGTTGTGTCAATTTGACACAAAATCCGGATGAGGGTTAAAAATGTATCTTCTTAGCAATTTTTGGCCCAATTAAACTTATAAGGTATTCAAAATCGGTTGGTGACATCCTCTTGAAATTTTTATAAAGACCGCTAAGTTATTGAAATTTTAAATCTTTCAGTAAGTTATTTCCACAATTTTCAAGTCATTGCGTATATAAATCATAGATTAAATATAATATACTAATATAGATAGGCAACTCTCCACTTTTAATTTTGACAATGTTTTTAGTTCAACCCGCACCGCATTTGGCGCTAATGAGCAAGCGCGGGAATTTTTAAAATCTTTAAAATAAAATATTACTCCTATTTATTACAAAACCATGCATGGTAAAATTAAACAAAAACTAATTTTGCTTGTAGCCTGTTTGTTTTTGTTCAATTTCATCATACACAGCTTAAAAAATACAAAAGGGTTTAGAGAACAACTCAAGGACACTCTCCATTAGAACTGCTAACACAACTTTATTCTCGTCGATCTTATTCTGGCGGTGGTTAATAACAAAACAATTTTTAACAACAAAATAATATTTAGAATAAGCACATGAAAAGAAACCTCGCATCTTCAACAAATCTACAGTTCCCACATCTCGCGATGCTTATAAAGTCAAAGATTCGCGTACTTCCCATCAGAGTCTTTCATCTTTGGACGTATTTCTGGACATACGTGACAATATTCCAGTCATTGGATACTAATGAACACAAATTGCAACACTAAATACGATGTTAACATTTTTTTCAAGAATTTCAATACAATTACGATACTTCGTTCACTCGCGTATTTGACATATGTAGATGTCAGATATTATGTTGGACATCTTATTGTCAGTGCGTTTCATTTTGGCCGGTAAAGAAGCTGTTATTTTCCGATATCAGCGCTTCCAGTGATGCGGGTTGAACTAAATTTATTGTCAACGAATTTCTATACAGAGGTAACATAGCCTGATATAAATGTTGTTGCCAAAATCTTCTTTTTTTTTCCTTTTATTATGTAGAAGATAATCAATAATGATATACGGAGTTGCTGCAATATCAACCGTTTTTAATATTTTCAACCTGATGCGCAGTGGTTATTTGTGTGAGTTGCAAGCATGATTCTAATGGTGGATAAACGTGCAACAGGTGCATATGTTTCTTCATAATCAAAGCCCTTCCTTTGCATAAAGCCTTTGGCAACTAATCTAGCTTTATACTGTTTACATTTATTTTCTTCATCTTTCATCCGAAAAACCCATTTTGGCTCGATCAGCTTTACTTCTTTTGGTTTTTTCACCAATGTCCACGTATTATTTTTAACCAATGAGTTTATTTAATTTTTAACAACTTCTTTCCAGAATTTATAATTAAGTCTCATTTTAGCACTTTCGTAGTTGTCTGGTACATCGTTTATAAAGGCTTCTACATTCAAATCTTAATGCTGAATTTCTTCTTTTTCAAGTTATTATTTATTTCGTTTTCGTTTAGATAATCTACCACAGTGTTTCTTAACCTTTTCGAGGGACCTGCCCACTTGATCAGGTTTGCTTCAATGATCGCCCCCCTACACTTTTTGAATGAAAATTGCATGTCCAGTCAACTCAAAAAGTAAAATTTTAGATTTTTTATCCGGTACATTCCTCTATAATGTATTATGTATGTACGCTAGGTTTCATTGGTGTGAAAAAGTGAATTTACAAACAAAAAGAAAAGAAATAACTTTATTTTACTTTTAACTTAAAAGATATAAAGAAGTACCTATATTAAATTTAAAGTTTTAATGAGAACCTTGAGGTTGAAGACTTTTACATAATTTCGTAATATTGGGTTCTAACTTACAATTAGTGAGGTAGAGTCTCAAGTCTCCACATTCGCAGATTTTTAATCGGCTCCTTTGCTTTGTTAGCAGTTGCGTTACAGCGCTAAATCCTTTTTCTACTGAATATGAAGTTGGAAATGCCATAATTAAACCTTTGATTTCTTTCCAAAACGGCTGATATGTTTTACTGTTTTTTATCCAAAATTCTTCCAAAGTATATTGTTAAAAACAGACTTTTACCTGCAAATCTACTAATGTTTCTTGAATGCCTGATGGTACTACAGCACATTCAGTGGTGAACGGATTAATTACCCAATCGGGAATATAAATTTCTTCAACATCTTTAAGTCGTAGTTTCATCTCCGCAATTAAGTTATCTAAATGTTCGCAATAAACTTTTATATTTATAAAGAAAATGATAATTAATTGATTCCAAGTGCTTGATTACACTATCAAACAGATTGAAAAATCTGTTGAAGCAACGTCCTTTAGATAGCCACCGGACTTCCGTGTGCAGTAATAGTCGCTCATAATCCTTGTCATTTTCATGGCATAATTGTCGAAAGAGTCCATCATTAAGAGGGTGAGCTTTTATTTTGTTTATCATTAAAATTACCAGATTAATTGTTTCATGTAATCTCCCACCAATTGATTTTGCAACCAAATATTGTCTATGAATTATACAATGAATTGTTAGGATATGAGGAATTTGAATTTTCAGCAACGTTACAAAACCACGATGATGTCCTACCATCGCAGGAGCACCATCTGTTGCACACGCTAATATGTTTTTCAACGGAATTTGTTTTTCTTCAAAATATGTTTTCAAGCATTCATATACTGATTCTGCTGAAGTCATTGTAAGGACTTCTTTTATAATGGGTTTTAATAATTTCTCTCCAATGTTGTGAGATTTTGCATTTTGAGCAATTATCCATGAAATCTTGTAGGATACCTCCAATCCTTTACTTATATTTGAAGATGTTGTTTTAAATACATCGGTTGTTTTGTTTCTTAATAGATGGATAATTGTACAAAATGTTTTCGCCCTTATAAGGTAGTCATCGCCCCCCAAAAGTGATTAATGAAGTAATCGCCCATAACAAATGTAGTATCGCCCCCTAGGGGGCGATATCGCCCACGTTGAGAAACACTGATCTACCAGGTGAGCAGGTTTTCTTCTTCCAACTTTTGACATCCTTGCCTGTTGTTTTATGATTTTCTTCTAAACTTTCACCTTTAGAGAGTTTAACTGCGTTATCTTCATTCTTCTCAGAATTACTATTTTTTTTAAGTGAAATCAAACCTTCAAACTCTTTATTACTCTTATTTTGCGTTTCTATTTATGTGGAATTCTTTGAAATTTTTAATTGTCTTTGTTTCATCGATAATCACCTTTTTTTCAACTAGTATTTTTCTTACACTCGGATTCAACACAACCAAACAACTTGTTTAATTTTGATCATATGCAAAAATTTTAACGCTTGATTGTTGAAAAAATCAGAAACTGTTAAAAATCGCCTCTGCGAACAAACCTACTAACTAATGCTAAGGCCACACAAAGCGCTCCGCTTTGTTCGCTACGTACGCTATGTACGCGTTAGAAAAATAGCTTCCTTTATAGACGACCTAAGCGGCTAAACAGAAATACGTACGCTACGTCCGTACGTCAAACATCTGAGCTACGTCGCTGTGTTGTATGTTTCGTAGCTATATTTTTAATTCCTCGCTGGCTACTGGGGGTTAACTAGTAAAGGGGGAGGTCATAAAAGCCGTTATAAAAACAGAAACTGAGTTACTCAATCAACACCTGACTATGTCACCGTCACATAACTATGTTCCGACACCTTCACCTAACTATTCAACAACGCCTTCACCTAACTATCCACCAATGCCTTCACCTAACTATCCACCAACACCTAACCATGCACCAACACCTACTCTAACACCAACACCTTCGCCTTCTCCTTTACTTTATTATGCATACGGAGACAGCTACCATTAATCGGTACTATAAATAAATAAAAATTGCAAATAAAAGATGCGTTCTTTACCTTAAACAAACAGCTAGTCGTTCCTCTGCTGTAATGCTTTTTCGGTAGTTCAAGGTTTTCTCTTCGATATCATGCTTAATGAGTAGCAAAAGGTGATCAAACTGACTACTACTCATTCGAAAATATTCTTTGTATTTAGCTTCATCTTCATGTAATTGAATCATCAATTGATGATATTCACCAAATTCTTCTCTCTTCATGTTAACTTCGCGTACCCACTTTCTTTTACGTTTCTTACTCAATGCATAAAGTAACAAAATCTCATCGTCACTATCATCGCTTTCCCAGGGCAACTTACATGCCAACATCTTGTACCAAACTGGCGAAAGTAGCCAACTGAATTTGCGGACGAAACGCAACCTGTCTGGCCACCCATGTAGCGAACATATCGTACATAGCGTACATAGCATATATAGTATAGCGCTCAGTCTGGCCTTAGCATAACGCATTGAAGTTCGCGATGTTGATACGCAACGATGATACATGCGCGGTGATGATACGTGCATCTTTCTGATACACGTGGAAGTTCCCACCGTCAAGAAATGGTATGTGACGCCGTCATGCTATGGGGTTTTGTCACAACTCTGGACGCTTCTTAATATTCAGGCCTTCATCACAAAGTTAAAGAAACGAGAACGAGTCTTACATCTTTTTCTTCGTGGTGCAATTTGTCTTTAGTCTGATAGTACAGCGACTACGAGAACTTTAGATTAATGATATAGAACTTCTTGTGGTGAAAATTAGTTGATATGAATACGGGCGGTATGTGGTCTTAATCAAGACGATATCACATGCCACACAGCGTATGCCACGATAAACGTTTTGCACGTGCGATTTGAGAGTTAGGATAATATCTCACGGTGGAGATGTAAACTGGCTCCAAGATCGTGTGATTTAATCCCTTTAGATTACTTCGCTTAGGAATATTTTAAATAATATCAGCAGGTTTACACGAATAAATTATGGAATAGCTGATGTCCTTAAAGTAAACATGACAAACGCTATTGAACAAATTCAACCAGATTTACAAGGCAAACAATCGAAAATTAAACCTTATGAATAAGTGTCACGAAGTGAAACTGTAGATGACATTTAAGTAACATCATATTTTAGAGTTAATGCCATAAAGTGCTCTTCCAAACAAAAAAAGGATTGAATATGAGATATTTCTTCATTTTAACTGTAACCTGTTTTATTTACATTTAAAGATTGAGCGTCTTTATTTGAAACACTCTTTATTTTCTATAATTAATATCAAGTTTATTACATTAATACAATACAGAAAATTTACCGAAAACATTTTAGGTTTATTAGATTTTTTCCGATCTCTCAACAAAAAATTTGGACCTATTGCTAAAATATGGATAAAACCAATGTCGCCAATTATAGTAACGACTGACTTGGAATTTATTGATAAAATCTACAAATCAAACGAATTTTTCTACACTCCAGCGTTTGCTGATCTGACAGATTTACTAAGAAATGGATTCGCTACTACAACATTAAGGCAAAGTTGGAAAAACGATAAACAAATTATAAACAGAGCTTTAACCCCGAATTACGTAACAGAAAGTTTAACAATTTATAATAAAAAGTACGACGAATTTATTAAAGATATTTACGAACATTTAGGAAAACCAATTGAGTTGGAATCAAATTTATACAGAATACAAGCAGCAGTTATAATTGGTGAGGTTTTATTATTTCTCTATTTAAATTATAGATTTTATTGATTAAATTAAATTAAATTTTCTTTTAGAAATAATGGCTGACACTAAAGTTAAAATTACTCCTAAAGAAATAAACGATTATATTAAAAATAAAACTGAATATATGGACTTAGTACTGGAAAAAGTGAATTCTCCAATTACTAGTGCTTTATATAAATTCACAAAGAATCGTAGAGAGACTTTAAAACGTGCTAAAATTCTTATAGAAATTATAGGAAATATATTAGAACGTCATAAAAAAATTCTCGGAGATCAAAGAGAAAAGAACAATTTAATTTACGCTTTTATTGAAAGTGGAATGTCAGATGATAAAATCATTGATAATGTTAATACAATGATTGGAGGTGTAAGTTTATGATTCATCATATTTTTCTAATTTATTTTTCTAATTGATCAAAAATAATTTTTTAATTTATTATTTAAGGCGTTTGAAACTTCAGCTCTCACATTAGCTTTGACTTTATACGAATTAGCAAAACAACCCGAATTACAAGAAAAAATCTTGGAAGAAATTTTACTAATATTTGGAACTCAATCAAGTCAAATCTCATTAAACGATTTAAATCACATGATTTACCTTAATTGTGTTGTTAATGAAGCTTTAAGATTATTTTTTCCATCGCCATTTTTAGATCGTTTATTAACTCACGATGTTCAAATTAAAGACATGTTAATTCCTAAGGATACCCGTGTAATGTTTCAAATACCGGAAGTTTTGAAATCGGAGGAAATTTTTAAAAATGGTAAGGAATTTAATCCGGATAGATTTTTACCGGAGAATATTACAGAAAATATTAAAAAAGCTTTTATTCCGTTTGGATTTGGAGACAAAACATGTCCTGGTATGCTACATATTTTACTTTTAATTAAATTTTTTTAGATATTTTTTTAATAAATGTAATTTTAGGTAAAAAAATAGCTTCTGCATTTATGAAGTTATTTTTGGTGAAAATCTTGCGGGAATTTAAAATCTATCCAATTAACGATCATAAAATCGAATTAAAATCCGATATTATGTTTAGAAGTGTTAATGGAGTTTATGTTATTTTTCAAAAAAGAGTGTACTAAATAGTTATTAATAAAACTTTATATTTTTATTGGTTTTGTTTAATAAAGAGTGTTCAAAATTGATTGTAAGTTGTTTGAATTTGTATTTTGGTGGCGAAGCAATCATCGACTTCTTATTCTTTTTATAATTCCTTTTATAGTCTTTAATATCTCTAACTCTAACTTATCACTACTATAATTTTTCTTCTTCTTCTTTTACTCTTACAATTTATAGTGTTTACAGCCATAGTGCTGTACCTTCACGCTCTGAACGCAGGAATACACTTAAGATTGCTTCTCACTTGTGCTACATTCACAATCAGATGTGCGATATGACCTGACTCATCGATGCAAATTGTCGTTAGGAAATTATATCACTGATTTAAATGGACATGTTCTCACTTACGTCGCGCAACAACGCGACGTATCGTGCAGTGTTAAGTCAGAACGTATGCATTTAAATCAGTGATATAATTTCCTAGCGAAAATTTGCATCCCTGAGTCGAGTCGCGTCGCCGTCGCACAGCTGTAGTGGCTGTGGGCAAGTTAGAATTTAAGCACATGGAGCAAATTTTATATTTTAATTAGTTGAGAAATCAGAAACCGTTGGATGTTGCTTCCAAGGACAAAGCGAGTTTCAATACTCTCAGAACATTTGGAAAGAAAAAACATGAAAAAGGTTATGGATATTGTAGAATACTTCTAGAATCTAAACGTATTTGAGGAAAAAAATTTTGTAAGCACACGAAATAAATATCTGTAGGGACGAGTAACAGAGGAAGAAAAAAATAAAGATACATTTCATACGTATTTTTGAATGAATAGAGAACACTTTGAGTGTATATGTCGCAGACACTTACAGTAATGCGACATTTCATGAAAAGTTCGGTCAGTTCATAAAACGCTGACAGATAATGCAATTTTTTCCAATTACACCAAACGTCTAAACTTCGTAGACGGTTCATGAAATGCTAAGCCGTTTTTGACATATTATGAATTCCACATAATTGCGATATTCTGTTCCTTAAGTAAACATAACCTCGTATAAATTGTAAACACAAAAAAACCAAAATGAGTGCTTCTATTAATGGCGCAGTGGCTATCAGCAAAGAATTATTTTATCAAAAAGTTGCTACTTATTACGACCAACGGCCACATAAGAAGCTCTTTACCGTTTGATAAGAGCTCCTCAATTATCCATGAAATGAGGGATTTGAATTACCAAGACCATCCCATGAAATTTTTATTTTTACGTCCACTGCAGTCTAAAAGAGCAGAAGAAGTAGCAAACAAGGTCGCGAATTTGTTAACAATGTTATTTAAGAATTGAAATCGCTTTGGCCAGAATGTGTTATGGTACATGGGAGGCTGGATGTCTGGGCCTCCTTCAGAGCCAAGGAAGTGTGGAGAAAGCAAACCAGGATATTGAACACGTATTACGTGCTTGGATGAGTGATCACCATACAAAATAGTGGAGTGTGGGTTTGAATTTTGTCCAATGGCAAAAGAATATTTCATTTCATAGAACATTGGTCGATCTGCGTATAAAGCACTACTGGGGTGTGACTCGAAAGTCGGCGTTTCTTCAAGTTCAATTCCATTGACTGTGTTAAAGACTCTATCGGCAGAAGGAGAGCTAGAACAGCTCTTACAAAACAGTTTGCAAGATGAAAACCAGAGCAAAAACAAGGACATGAAGACATAAACAAAAATCAAGAACCTACGCCAGTAAACGTGGAAGGTGAAAAGAACTGAGGTCAAGAAGAAGACAATACTGATAAAAACTGTGATATGATCGAAGAAACTGCAGAAGATATAGTTTCATCAGAACATATCGTCGCTCTCAAGTCAAAACGGCATAAACGCCAAAATGGTCATTTTTTAGTTAGCTGCACCGTTGAGTAGCATTTTTAAATCTGCATGCAACAGTTAAAGCAGCATACCCGCAAACAAACTTCATTCGCTATAAAATTGGTTTAAAGTTTGCGTAAAAGCCCTTTAAGATTCATTATGTCAATCGTTTTTTGCGTTTTCTGAAAAATTAGGTTAATGTCGTTTATGCCGTTTTGGCTTGGCAGCGTCGATATATTGCCACCAAATAAATCACAAGAAACTTCGACATAAGAGTTGAAAGTATGCAGCGTTTGTGAGAAACACATTGATACTGCTCAAAATAAATGTCCCAAATGTTCAGCTTTTGTTCATAAAAACTGTGTCGCTTCAAAAGACAACGATCAACATTTGTACAGTATGTGCTTGTCCAACAATAGAATTTCAAAAGAACGCTGTGATGCAACGCAATGGATGCAAAGAGTGACGAAAAAAATGTTAAGCTACGCTCGAGAACAAACTCCGTCTTTAAAAATAGGAGACAATGTCTAACTCACTGTTGCAAAAGTCGATAGGGGTCCTACAGATCCTCCAAACATTTTATGCATTATACTGCCGTCTTAAGCGTTAACGCCGTATGTACATTTTTAAGCATTTTGTTTGCGGCATTTTAGCATAATTTAATACGTTCTACAGCGTTTCCCCCAAGTTAGAATTTTTATTAAAAAAATCATATACGGCGGTAACCCTTAACACGGCAGTATAATTTATCAACAGCAGAAAGTTTAATCATAGCAGGTGCAACCTTTCTTTCTACTGATAAAGTTCAACAGAAGCAAATTTCTATCAGAGAAGCTGTAGCTTTAATTTCTGGGGAACCGGGATTTCTGATGTAGCTGTAAAGTTGATCGCAAACAGTGTAGTACTGCAAAATGTATTTGTAGAAGAATAAACTTTTATGTAATAGCCGTTGTCACCAAAGTTTGAACTGTATTAATAAGTAAGAAAATTTGTTGTAAAAATATATATGAATTCATTTTAAGTTGATATTTACTTTAATAAAGTTCGTTTGATGATTACAGCTTATCTAATATTTTTAGTTTCTTCAAGTGTCAAAATTAATTTGGCATTTCATGAACCGTCTACGAAAATTAGACGTTTAGTGAAACTGTGGTGCAACTGCACAGAATTGCACTATCTGTCAGCGTTTCGTGAACTGACTGGACTTTTCATGAAATGTCTTGTTACAGTTAACGTCTGCGACATATAAGGTTATATATTCATATGTTCTGATGAAACTATATCTTCTTCAATTTCTTCGATCATATCACAGTTTTTATCAGTATTGTCTTCTTCTTGACCTCAGTTCTTTTCACCTTCCACGTTTACTGGCGTAGGTTCTTGATTTTTGTTTATGTCTTCATGTCCTTGTTTTTGCTCTGGTTTTCATCTTGCAAACTGTTTTGTAAGAGCTGTTCTAGCTCTCCTTCTGCCGATAGAGTCTTTAACACAGTCAACGGAATTGAACTTGAAGAAACGCCGACTTTCCAGTCACACCCCAGTAGTGCTTAAACTGTTTCTTTCTTTTTGATTTTCTAAATTTTCTTTATGACGTTCTAATACATTTTCCATAATTTCTATAACTTTATTAGCACTTTTTAAAGATTCCTTATACTTGGTTGTAAATTTATATAAAATAATATTGCTTGAATTTAATTTTTCCAACAATAAATTCATGTATTTATATCTGTTTGTAATATATTCATCCATTTCTTTTGGTGTCATTTTAATTTTAGTACCAACCATTGACTCTAAAAAATAAATAAATAAAAAAATCATAATCTTTATAATTCTATATAATTTAATGAAATGATCTAACCAATTATAATTACTGCGTGGATTCTATATAAATTAGATTCCAATTCATACGGTTTCTCAAGATTCTCATAAATCTCTTCAATAAACTCATCGTATTTTTTATTGTAAATCACTATAATACTGTCTGATTTAAACTGTCTGATATGTAACGTGGAGTTAGTACTTTGTTTAAAATATGTTTATCGTTATTCCAACTTTCTCTTGATTTGGTGGTAACTAATCCATTTCTGAACAAAGTTGAGAGGTCAGCAAACGTTGGGGTGTAGAAAAATTCGTTTGATTTGTAAATTTTATCAACAAATTCCAAATCCGTGGTCATTATAATCGGAGACAATGGTTTTATCCATATTTTAGCAATTGGTCCAAAGTTTTTATTGAGAGATTGTAAAAAATTAAATAAACCTAAAATGTATTTAGTAAATTATCGATCAACATTGATATTTTTTATTGTACGTCTTTATATTTGAATGTTCTGTATAAAAGTTTTATAGAGAATGGTTGTATACAAAATATTTAAAAATAAAGGCAATGAATTTGGCGCACTGGAGGTTAATATTTAAGGTTGACATCGTAACTATAGACGTATCTTCCAAAGATATCAGGAGGCGTATAAAGTTGATAAATTCATTCAAACATTTATGAATGGTCTGTAGTAGTTAGGTTTCAAAATAATAGAAAACGTAAAAAGATGTTTAGAATTCTCAATACATTAATATGTTAGCGCTTTTATTTACCAACATCTTTTTTGGTACTCTCTGATGTATTATCAAAATTAGGAAACAAAGCTTGACACAAGCTTTTCTATATCAATGTTCATTTTATTTTTAAAACAATAAGCAAGACTGTACAGGATGGTCAAATAAGAATGCAGAGTGCTGTATCTCGGAAACTATTCATCGTAGAGACTTGCGGTAAAAAATTTAATAGCTAAAGTGCTATTAAATAGTTTTTAGTAATAGGGTTTTATTATACTATTTTTCAGTGAAGAGAAGGTGATACCGTTCCATTTAACTTTTCGAAGAAAATTCGCAATTTTTAAAAACAATTCGAAAACACCATCTAGCGGCGACATGTGAATCACCACCAAAACGGTAGGATTCATAGTCCAAGAAAAGCTCTTTTCAACGACACCAAGTTTATTAAATTCCGTTCAGCCATTTTGAAATTATAGGCATTTGTTTACAAGCACTTTCGAACGCCCCCCACCACTTTATTTTTGAAGTTACGGAAAAAAGTTTTTAATAACAAAAATTGATACTTATCTCTACTTTAAAATGCGCGTATTTTTGTGTTATGTTAATATAGCGGAATTCTGAGAAAACCCACATTTTGTAATTCAAGATGGCGATTACGCCCCCTGACGGCCATCTTAGGAACTTGAAAATAATTTCCAACATTTTCTCTTGGCCACTTTAGTTATTAATTTTTTTACCGCAAGTCTCTACGATGAACAGTTTCCGAGATACTTCACTCTGCATTCTTATTTGACCACCCTGTACACGTATTAACGAATCTATCAAACATTAACTGCTACATTACACAGATCATAGTGTAGGATTTTTTTCTGTGTCTAAGGGTTCATTTTTGGGGTAATAAGACCCGCTTTTATAAAAGAGAATTAACCAATATATTCCACAATAATAAAATACAATTGTCCGTCTTCTTCGTCTTCACTACTTCGCGTCTCTACAACTTATCCGATCAACGTCGTTTTTCTACAACTCGCGTCACAAAACAATATGAGAAGAAGCGCCCACTGCACGTTAAATTCGAGCAACACATTTTACCCCCACTTGTGCATGGCAAAGTTAGGCGCGAAATTCGAACTGACACCAGTTCGAACCTTGCACTTCTTAAATTTATAATTTTCTTAATTAATTAGAAATAAAACACACATTTAAAAGGGAAACATTTTTTATTAAAAAACAATAAATAACTAACAATAAATAAACTTAAACTAAAAAATAAATATAACAAAATAAATAAAATATAATTCTATAACAAAAAAATAATACAAACTTAATACAATAACAAATAAATAAAACATACTTCTATAACAAACACAACAAGTAATTAATATTAATAATACTAAATATAATGGTTTCAGCCTCCAAAAAGCGTCACCGAAATATGAAAAAAAAAAAAGAAAAAGATATATAAATAAGTTGCTTCAAAATTTTTTACGTTTAACTTTTCTAACATTGAATTCCTTAGCATTTCTATCTCGTAAAGACTTATAAATATTTAATTTAATACATTTGTCAACAATAGAAAGTTTAACTTGTTCATGAACTGAGCAAAAATTAAATGAACTAAGAAATTCAACGTTAGATGATTTAAACATTTTTTCAATAGGATGCAAGTGACCATTCTTATCCAGAAACTGATACACCCGATCATGGATAGCATCAATCATCTGAATAAGACGATCACTTGCATATTGCAAGTGTGGATCATTTGCGTACTCTTTAAAAGATGTGAACAAATGATTTGGATTACTTTCTGAAGAAAATAGAGTCTGACGACAAGATTGACAGTCGCCAATTTCTACTTTCTTCAAAAAATAACCCGCCACATATGCTGTTGTCTGATTATTTTGTACAATTTCTGAATCATACTCGATATCCAATTGAAAGCAATCGGGGGGACTGTCATTAGAATCAAAACCCTCTGGAGAATATAGCAAAAAATCGCGAAGGCTTCCTAAAGATTCACAGTAGTCATCTTCACAATTCCTACCCTTTGTTAAGGGAACAGAAAAGTTGTTAACTACGATCGTCTTTAGGGCAGCCACAAACTGATGACACGTAGGATTAACATTAAACGACGAAATTCGACATTATATCTCAAAAGTGCATTTCGCGTATTTTTGAGTAAATGCGGTACGTCAAAAATCGTGCATACTTTTTGTTCATTAACATTAAACACGTGAACGTTTTCCCCACAAAGTGAATTCAATGCAGCTACATTAGTAGGACCCTGATCGCAAACAGTTGCCACCACTTTCAAACCAATATTTTGCAACTCACTAATAATTTGAACAATTAACTGTTTAAGTGAAGTAGCTGCGATAGTATTTTGTACAAAATAATAAGCAACAACTTGCTTGTAATTTTTTTGTATTCCCCTGATCATAAAAACTAGAGCATGATTTGCCATTTTGTTATTATTCCTGAGTGTACCCAAATCTTCAAATCCTGAGATTCTTTCCTCATGAGCTTCATAGTGTAAACCACTTTTCAGCTGTACTTCATCGAAGATTAAGGTACATATTTTATCAACATCGGACATTACCCTAACTTGACATTTTAAATATTCCAAGATGTTAGCATTTAACCCTGATTTAAATGAAATGTGGGATAACACACTTTTCAAAGTTCTTATTGAAGGCAAATCAAAATGAACTTGAAGATAACGATACAACCGGGGGCTCCTTTTATAGATCGACAAAGCAAAAGCTTTATCGTCCAAAGTCCATCGTTTACCAGATGGCGCTCTACCACAATTACGTAACTGAGAATTAATAAACTCCTTTGTTACGGAATTCAAAGTAGTTTCGATGTACTCAAATCGGCCCTCGTCATATAGTTTTCTTATACAGTTCAAATCAGCTTTCACATTCCTAAGCTGTCCTTTTAATTTTGACAATTTTGATATTGTATTACGATGAACTCTAACGTTCTTTTCTTGCGGGTCTAATAAGTGCGCCTTTGAATCATTTGTTACCTCCACATCCTCTAAAAGATAAACAAAATCTAAATTATCAAATTGGCAAACCTCTCCAGCTTCAACGCCAATATCCCCACATAGGACAGGAATGTCTGGAATACTAGGATTTAATTGGTTTATGATATTATTGGGAGCAATTGGAGAGGTGGGGGCCACATGTTCTTCGGAAACATTAGGATTGTGAGAAACAGGAGCTCTGGGAAAAGGTTTAGGAAGAGCATTATAATTAAGGCGAATCTTTTCGGAATTGTTATAATCGGAATCGGAAAAATGGTCCTCACATATATAAAAGTTTGTTGTTTTAACTGTAGGATCTAGGTTGCATAAGGATTTCCAGGATGCTGAAATTGTGGGATCTTTAGGAAATCTACGGAACTTTTTATTGTTTGGATTATTAGTGTAGTAGGAATTATGGCAAGATGGGAATTTACAAGACCATTTCTTTTTGGATGAGGATAATTCGGGGACGCTAGACATGGTAATACAGAAATATTACAAGGCAATAATCAAAAAAATGTTCAATTAAAAAAAATAAAATAATTATCTTACCTGTCAACAAACACAACCGATCTCACTAACGACTAACTTCATTCTGCTGTGTCATTGCCATGCAGCGGTGGGGGAAGCCACTTCGCGCAATCTTCACGCGATACGTAGACCCGCTTACACTAGGGAAGCTTACTAATTGAAACTACTTCACTTATTGCTTCAAACAATTAAACAAATAAGTTTGTTACGCATTTACTACGCGTAAACATTTACTTTTAAACATTTTTCTTACTTTGAACTTTATTAACGGCCATAATATTCCGACAGTAAAATTTTCCTGTGTAAACGTGCCATCTGCATGGCCTGTGACGTAGGCTGTTGCCGATTTTTAAATCCTACTTTCCCTCCCGTGACTCGTGTCTTTGCCCATCTCACGTCTGCGCCTTATTCTCGTCTTTAGCCAACTCTCCCTCTTTATTTACTTCCGCGCTTTTACCCTTTCTACCTGATCCATGCTTAATTACAACTTATAGCAATAAAAAATCGATTCCTACAATAGTCTATCAGCTCACTATGATGGACTATGACAGATGTCAGGGCAGATCGTTGGTTGAACACTAAGAGTGGGTTTAGGATGTCAAACTTAACTGTAACCTTAGGCGTAATAACCATCAAATTTGCCGTAATTCCTAGATGTTGCCTAAACGTTTCTATTGAAACAAAATAGTTGAACTTTTTTTAAATACTACAGTCACTGTTACCGTTACGATTACAGCCTTAGATTTGACTTCCTAAACACACCATAATGGTCGGTTTAGGACGTCAAACTTAACCGTAACCTTAGCTGTAACAACCATCAAATTTGCCGTAATTTCTAGACGTTGCCTAAACGCTTCTATTGAAACAAAATAGTTGAACTTTTTTTAAATACTAGAGTCACTGCTACGGTTACGATTACAGCCTTTAAATTTGACATCCTAAACCCACCATAACTTCGGTCTAACGCCTCCCATCCACGGTCGAACATGTTAGCTTAATTTGTTAGATTTGATAAGCTCGCCCAACATGTTTGACTGTCGATAGTCCACAGACCATCTAACTAATGCTGCGATTTAGCGATAAACTCGCTTCCAACATACAAGACTGATTTGTTAGGCTGAGTACTTAGCTTCATAGCTTCATCCAACTCAAATCCAAACCTGTCTGAAATTGTAAACCTTTTAAACTGATTGCGAGTTTATAGAACTGTACCGAGAACATCATTCATGTGGGATGTTAAATCAAAAAACTATAGTAATAATCATATTCGTAAGGTTACGTGGTGTTAATTGAAAACGGAAAGGAATCGTTTCCGGATAAAGATCATTCTGCTCATTTCAAAGGTATAAGAAACACAGATGACTAAAATTATTGCAATCTAATAACCATTCCCTTGCTCACAAACGTGGAGGTTTCCTTTATTTTTTTTTTAGTTAAACGAAATGCGCCAACTTCTATAGCTATAGTCCTTTGAGAATCTATTGCAAAAATAATTTTGTACCAACAAACTCAATCTGAAATTTGATAGTGTAGGCACACCCAAGATAGATTCGTCGTTGGTTTGGATGTTAGGTGCAAGTTAACCAACATATTCGATTGTGGATGTAGAGATTACCTTTAAAATTATCTAAAAAAATTTCCATGACTCCAATCTACAACCGGAGACGTTACTTTTATAATGATTTTATTCATACTTTAACAATTAGACCAAATTTTTTATTGAGAGATTATAAAAAATGTAATTAATCTAAATATTTTTAAATTACATTAATATAATTCAGTATAATTTTTACCTTCTGATTTTCCACTGTAAACACTAATAATTTCCTTTAATGAAGGTCCAGGTAGTTTTTCTATATCTCTATATTTTTTAATGTAGTTTATATACCAAAATAACAAATATACGAGAAGTAAAAGAATAAAAATTAGAACCAACATCGTTTTAACTTGTTTAATAAAAGAATAATTTTTTTAAAAACAAGTTTCTGTGTTTTAAATTATTCCGTTGTTCGATAAATTTGTTTGTATTGGAAAGATAAATATGTGATCAGGACAAAAGTTTATCTTTCGCGTAGGTAATTGTGTACAAAATGAAGAGGAATTTTCTTGCTAAAAGTAGCTTTTATGTCAAAAAATTATCTGTTTACCCAGACAAACATGCATTAAGATTTTTTTTTCATAAATAATTGTAAAACATTGGAATTTTACACGCTAGAGGTTAATTTAGGTTGCCATCGCAGTCCAGGCGCGTATCAATGGAAACTATCCAAAGATATCAAAAAAATTATAACATTAATAAATTCATTCAATGTGAAATAATTGTTGAAAGTAACTAATAATAATAATTCTCTTGATATGTACTGTTACAATTGACCCGATATTTAATTATTATGAGTGTGTGTGTGTGTATAAGCGCCCTTAGTTCTGAATAGAATGAAAACCATCTACGTCGCTGCTGTATACTGGAAAAACCAGGTTAAATATAAATTATATATCGTTTAGTCGAGAATCGAGTTTACACGATAAAACGGTTTTTAGCTCAAGGTAGTTTCGAATATTGCAAGTAATAAAAGGGAACATAGTTATTAACTGCTAATAAAGAATGAATAATTAATAACTTTTAATGTAGTAATAAATTTTTCTTGAACTCTAAGTTTGTCCCTGTCTTCATTCTTACTATTCCTTCTTTAATAGTACACCTATCCCCCGATTTACACGGAAGATAGGTTCCACAGACAACCGTGTAAATTAAAAAGCGTATTTGCTATACGTAAAACCGTGTAAATCGAACATAACCTAAAACATGCATGATTAGTCATTTCTTTCAACGTTACCCAATATTGGAAAGTAATTAAATAGCATATATCATTTTCTACTACATAAAAGTGGCAGTTTGTTTATAAAATGTATAACAAATAAATAAAAATGTACAAGAATATGTATATAAAATTTATTATACCTATGGAAACACGAAAGTAAACTTAATTAACTACATAGAAGATATTACAAACTGTTATCACTTTCGTAAACAATTAATATTTTCTTTCTAATTGGAATGATATCACTTTCATCACTATATACATTTGCTTCATGTAATTTTGTGTTGGATTTACTTGAAACAATTTCAGGCTGACCAAATTTTACCATAAAGTCTGTTATTAACTGTTGTGTATTGTTTTTGATCAAATCTTTATAAACCTCTCCACATTAAGATAAACATTTATTAATATCTCTTTGAGAACGGAGAGCTGGTTCCACATTAGGATCATTTTATAGAAAATGGTTATTTAATTTCCACTTAAAATCGACAAACTATACTGAATTTGAAGTAAATCGTGAATTTGTTAGATGAAAATTATGTTGTTTTAATAACTAACAATAATAATCAAAATCATCATTTAGTAGCAAAAAAATTTATATCACAAAAAAACCAATAATCGTCGATTTTCAAAACCGTGTAAAAGCGAAATCGTGTAAATAGAGTACCGTGTAAAACGAGGGATAAGTGCAGTAAGATTCCTACCAACTTTAACCTGGTTTTTTCAGTATACAGCAGCGACGTAGATGGTTTTCATTGTATTTAGAACTAAGGGCGCTTATACACACACACACTCATAATAATTAAATATCGGGTCAATTGTAACAGTACATATTGTGACGGATGTAGAGGTTGGGGGTGCTCAATCGAAACCAAATGGATTTTACGCACACAGATTCTTTTATTATTTTCTCATAACATTATCTTTAACAACTTGTTATAATGAACGTCTAATTACAAGTGTCCCCTTTTTACACGGTGTCGCCACGAAGGTCCCTCGAAGCCCCCGCTTTCCCAGTCCTTTTTTATGCCAATTCAGTTTTCTACTTCTTTGGTGTTTACTAGAAACGTCGACTGCTGGTCACCGACCGGTCTCCAATTTCGCGTACATCATTTATGTGATTTCGCCACAATATCAAGAGAATTATTATTATTAGTTAATTTCAATAATTATTTCACATTGAACGAATTTATTAATCTTATAATTTTTTTGATATCTTTTGATAGTTTCCATTGATACGCGCCTGGACTGCGATGGCAACCTAAATTAACCTCTAGCGTGTAAAATTCCAATGTTTTGCAATTATTTATGAAAAAGAAATCTTAATGAATGTTTGTCTGGGTAAACAGATAATTTTTTGACATAAAAGCTACTTTTACCAAGAAAATTCCATTTAATTTTGTACACAATTACCTACGTGAAAGATAAACTTTTGTCCTGATCACATATTTATCTTTCCAATACAAACAAATTTATCGAACAACGGAACAATTTAAAATACAGAAACTTGTTTTTCAGGAATTTATTCTTTTATTAAACAAGTCAAAACGATGTTGATTCTAATTTTTATTCTTTTACTTCTCGTATACTTGTTATTTTGGTATATAAACTACATTAAAAAATATAGAGATATAGAAAAACTACCTGGACCTTCAATAAAGGAGATTCTTAGTGTTTACAGTGGAAAATCAGAAGGTAAGAATTATATTGAATTATATTAATTGATATAATTTAAAATTATTTAGATTTATTACATTTTTTATAATCTTTCAATAAAAAATTCCTATTGTTAAAGTATGAATAAAATCATTATAAAACTAATGTCTCCGGGTATAATGATAGGAGTCATGGAAAATATTTTAGGTTGGCATCGTGAATTAAACAATTAAATTTTTGGAGTTAGAATTTTAAAGGTAAATTCTCCATCCACGATCGAACATGTTGGCTAATTTGTATCTAACATCCAAATCAACGACGAATCTTATGTCTTGGGTGTACCTCATACATGATCGAATCTTAAATCGAGCTTGTTGGTACAAGATCATTTTTGCAATAGATTCTCAAAAAACTATAGCTATAGGAGCTGGTGTATTTTGTTTAACTAAACAGAAATATTTTATACGTAGAATTTGAAGGAAAAAACTGTACTTTTACATGTATTACAATTTATTATCGTCTAACATGGTTCGATTTTTATCATCATTAGAGACGAAATTTAGATATTTTGTCCAAAAGTTAATATAAAAAGTTTAAAAATCTCGACATTGACTCAAATTCGAAATATAGACGCTTTAAAATTAATTAAACACGTCGTACTCAACCGGTAAAACCATGGATCAATCAACAAAAATTCTTTTATTTAAAAAGAAATAAAGGAAACCTCCACGTTTGCGAGCAAAGAAGTGGCTATTAAATTGAAATAATTTTAGTCATGTGGGTTTATTATATCGTTGAAATGAGCAGAATAAGCTTTATTTGGAAGCGATTCCTTTTTGCCTTTTTAATTAACACCACGTAATCTTGTGAATGTATTACTATCGTTTTTTGATTTAACGTCCCACATGAATAATGTCCTCGGTGCAGTTCTATAAACCCACATTCAGTCCAAGACGTTTATACTTTCGAACACATTTGGATTTGAGTTGGAAGAAGCTATCAAGCCGAGTATCCAACCTAACAAATCAGTCAAACATGTTGGACGAGCCTATTAAACCTAACAAATTAAGCTAATATGTTCGACCGTGGATGGGAGGCTTTAAGGCTGTGGTCTTACGGTCATCGAGTTTCTCCGGGGCGCAGGAGACGGACGCGCGGAGGCAGGAAGGTGGACCTTAATTCTGGGCTACGCTCCGCCCTCTGCAGATAAGAGACAAAGGATTTATATTCGAAACTCATGTGTTTATTTATCTTTTGTCGAGAAGTGAATACATGAATCGAGTTTCAGTTCGTTTTAGTAAAGTAGAAAAAGACGGAAACATTAGATGTATCTTTCTTACCAAATTCTAATAAGATTCTGACTTATTTTAGTATATGTAATAAATACTGTGCAAAAAAATTAAATGTTTTAAAATGGTACAGCAGTTCGTAGTACAGATAGGATAATCGACTGTACTGTACTGGTGGGCCAAATTGGACACTTGTAAAGGGACACCCCTGTTTCTATAAGAGATAGGGTAAAATAATATTGGTGTCTTGCTCGATGTTTATAAGAAATCGAATGGTGAAAACCGCAAATTGATACCTCTTACGGTTTCGGAAATACAGGTGTTTTTCGAAAAAGTACATTTTTAAAAAATCTCCATAACTTTTTTTCTATTGGATAATGTTTGATTCTGTGAAAAGATTCCCGAAACAACTTTTTATGTAGAATTTGTTGGTGTAAGTTAAATTTTTTGTATTTTAGTTTACTAAATCTGTAAAATTTTTAGAAGCAATAAAATCTGTGAATTCCAAACTCGAATAATTCTCCAAAGTATTTATCTCCAGAAATGCACAACGAAGCAGAATCGACTTACACAAAAAACTTGTTTGTTTACTTACGGCACCTACTCAACTCCGCCGGCTATACCACGTGGTCAATCAGGGCGGAGCTATCTAGCGAAATTGAAAAATATTCCCAAGTTTGTACCGTGGGAATTTCCAAAATTTCTCGCTTATCTTTTAAAATATCAAAAAACGGTAAATGGAAAAAATATATCTTGAATATTTATCTAGACATGGGAATAGCCTGTTTAAAAATGCTTCTTAATAATCTCAGTGTAGAAAATTGTGTGTGGAATAGGGTCGCTGGTAAATCAAATTCTTCGTTGCGAATACCAAAATTTATTAAACGACCTTTTTGGGACATGTGCGTGGTTGAGGCTGGTTTTACGATGCGTGCAACAACGGCGACAAAGAACGAATGAATTGAAAAATCGAGAATACGAGTTTTGCGCAGATCGAGATTAACAAAAAACTAGTTTTTCAAATAAACGTAAAATAAAAATAAAACTGTGTATAAATATAAACCCAACGCAAAATAATTACAAATTCACAACATGCCCCCGGCCTTGAAAGCTATGCCTTTCAACAAGCCAAAAATTCTAAATAATATATCAACCAATGTAAAATTAAAGTAAACTACATATATAATTACCAAGCAATCACTAAATTATTAACTATAATATAACTAACAATAAATGTAACTGTGATTAAATATAACAAAAGGAAAATAAGCTATTATAATCAGTGGTGACCCTATCAGCTGATGTTTGATGCGCTGTCCACCATTACGATGATACAGGTAAAGGACAAAGCTTGTTGACAGCTCGTTTAATAATACCAGTAGCGGTGCGGACGGTAGCAACTCTGACGATACCATCCAAACCAGGGTAAACTTCAATGACTCTCCCACAGATCCATTTTAAGGTAGGTAAATTGTCATCTTTAATAAGGACTAATTGATCCTTTTGAAGGTTATGTGTGTCAGCTGACCACTTGGAACGCCGTTGGAGTTCACTGACATACTCCTTTGACCACCGGGACCAAAAATCCTGTTGAATTCGTTGCACATGTTGGAAGTGGGACATCCGATTGATATTCAAATGATCCAGGGGCGGATCAGGAGGTGCAGTAAGTTTTCTCCCAATCAAGAAATGTGCTGGACTTAATGGGGTGAGGTCCATAGGGTTAGATGATAATGGTGATAAAGGACGGGAGTTTAAGATTGCTTCAATCTGAATCAATAGCGTATAAAACTGTTCAAACGTAAGCATGGCGTTGCCAGCAACGCGCCTCAAATGAAACTTCGCGGACTTAACCCCTGCCTCCCATAAGCCGCCAAAATGTGGCGAGTTAGGGGGGATAAATGACCAACTAATATTTTCGTTTTCGATCAGGCCGGTCAGTTGATTAGAGCATTTACGTAGGAATTCACCTAATTCCCGAAGTTCGCGATTTGCGCCCACAAAATTTGTACCGTTATCGGAATATATTTGAGACGGCTTCCCTCGACGACCGACGAAACGCCGAAGTGCCGCAATAAAGCACTCACTAGACAAATCGGACACCAGTTCAAGATGAATGGCACGCGTAGTGAAACACACAAATAAGCATATGTAACATTTTGAGGTTTTAGCGCCTCGTCCTTTTCTATCCCTCAAAAGAAACGGTCCGGCGTAATCTACACCGCATGTAGTAAACGGGGACGCGGGGGTAACGCGTTCTAGAGGCAAATCACCCATGGATGGTTGTAAAAGACGAGGTTTAGCACGAAAACATTGCACACAATCAAAAACTACCTTTTTTGCTAAGTTGCGACCACCGATAGGCCAAAATTGATCGCGTATGGACGCAAGTAAATGTTGCGGCCCGGCATGAAGAAGTTGTCGGTGCTCATTTTCAAAAATCATTTTTGTAAGAACATGTTTAGAGTGAAGCAATATAGGATGTTTTTTGTCGAAATTATATAATGAATTACGTAACCGTCCGCCAATGCGAATAATGCCACTATGATCCAAAAATATTTTTAAGTTTACCAACTCGTTCCTTTTAGGTAAAGGTCGATTGCTATTTAAAATCTTAATTTCCTCGCCAAACATGTCTCTTTGACCGCACTTTATTAAATAGTTTTGAGCTTCGTTTAATTCCAAACATTTTAAAGGACCAACGCGCTTGCTAGATTTGTCTCGACAATTATGTATAAATCGAAAACAGTAGGCCGTTACTCGCTGAAGTCGAATTAAAGTAGAAAATCTTAAAAACGAAATGATGCATTCATTAACTACGGCTAATTTAGAAACTATCTTTTTTGTTTCGGGTAGGTTATCGGGACGGAATGTATGATATGGCCATGCCGAATCCTCAGTCCTTAACCACTGTGGACCATTCCAATAAAGAAATAAATTCGCCAATGCTACCGGATCTACGCCTCGAGAAACAGGATCGGCGGGATTATCGCTGCTTGATACATGTCGCCAGTCAGAGGCTCGCGACGACTCGAGGATACGCGCGACACGATTCCCTACGAAGGGCTGTAACCTACTAGGATCCATATTAATCCATCCCATTACTACATTAGAATCGGTCCAATATACAATACGATTAATATTTAAATTCAAAGCCTTTATGACTTTATTCACCAATACCGTGAGAAGCACTGCCGCAACCAACTCTAAACGTGGAATTGTTGTAGGTTTTAATGGCGCGATCTTAGATTTCGCGCAAATTAACCTAACCGAACAATTTCCGATAGGATCAGTGGATCGTAAGTACACGCACGCGCCATACGCCTTTACTGACGAATCTGCAAACCCGTGCAGTTCAAATTCAACAGCCGATTTTGATGAAATATAACGAGGGATCTCTATAGAATTCAATAAACTTAAAGAATCGCGAAACTCGCGCCAACGCGTAAAAATATGAATGGGAAGCGTTGTGTCCCAGTCCAAATTTGCACTCCAAATGTCCTGTAAAATGATCTTTGCCCTTATTATAACGGGGCTCAACAATCCGAGGGGGTCAAAAATTTGGGCAATCTCCGATAAGATGAATCGCTTTGTAGCACGTGTATTAGATGCAATTTCCGGGATATTGAACTTAAAAACATCTTTGATGGGATCCCACAATAATCCCAACGTACGCGTGTTTTCTCTACGCCCCAAATCAAGCATCGCGTCAGATTTGCTTCCCGAAACATTGCGCAAAACTTCTGGATTATTAGAGACCCATTTATGGAGCACAAATCCACCAGAATTTAATGTACGCGACACCTCCTGGACAATGCGCACGAGTTCATCGACCGAGTCCGCTCCCGTGAGAAGATCATCGACGTAAAAATGATTATTAATAATGTTAGTAATCGCAAAACTAGAACTTTCTAAGCCTAACTGCTTTAAACACCTCGTAGCTAGATAGCTAGCCGATGCGGTACCATAAGTTAGAGTAAGCAACTCATAACTTTGTATTGGTAAGTGGTCAAAATCGCGCCAAAGAATTCTTTGAAAACGCGTTTGTCCCGCATTAACAAGACATGAGCGGTACATTTTTTGTATGTCTGAAGCGACGACTATATTGTATTTGCGATACCGAACCAGTGCACTAAATAAATCTGGTTGAATAGTGGGGCCGACCACCTGTAAATCATTAAACGAATAACCCGTGGAAGTCGGGCAAGAAGCATCAAACACGACCCGTAATTTGGTAGTACTACTATTTTCGTTTATTACACCGTGATGCGGAATATAATAATTAAGTTTGTCGATTTCCTCTTGCTCTAACACCTCACGCATGTGCCCCAATGCACGGTACTCCTGCATAAATTCTCGATATGTTTTCCCAAATTCAGGGAAACGCTTAAACTTTCGCTCCATACTAAGCAATCGGGTTTTCGCGTTATTGTATGACTCGCCTAAGTAATGAAATGATCCGTTAAGTGGAATTTTTTTGTTTTGCCGATTAAATGCATGTAGTGTGACTGTTGAAAGTAAGACTTGTATGGATGTCATAGAATGGGAAGCGAGATTCAGGCTTTGTGATTGGGTGGATGTTGATGGTTGTGGGGGATTCGGGTTATTGTATGGGATATGGAGGAGGGTATGGTGTTTTGACTTGCATTGTTTACATAAACCTGATTTACATTGTTTTATGAAGTGGCCGGCTCGAAGACAATTCATACAGAGTTTTAATTTTTTTACCTGCTCTATACGCGATTGAATGCTAAGTTTTATAAAATTGGGACAATCCTGAAGAAAATGATCAGCTTTGCAAAGAGCGCAAGCCTTTACATTTAATTTATTTGAAATCACAAATGATTTAGACTTCGGGGTTGACCGCGACTTATCAGGTGTTTTCGATATTTCATTATCTCCCAACGTTTCAAGCAAATCCGCGCGCGCCTGCAAACAATCTAGTAAACTTTCTAAAGTAGGTTTTTGTATTTGAGCTTTCCTTTGCTCCCATTCCTGGTTAGAGCCTTGATCTAATTTGGTGCAAATCAGATATATAATGAGCGTATCCCAATTGTCAGTGGGTTCTTTCAATGATTCCAACGCGCGCAAGTGCTTACGGGTGTTATCAATTAAACGACGTATTGCATTTGGCTCACTAGGCGAGATCTTTTCAAGGTTAAATAACGCCTTAACGTGGTTCTGTATTAAAACGCGTGGATTATCAAACCTAGACCGTACTAATTTCCAAGCAACTTCATAATTAGCGTTTGTTATCTCTAAACTTGATACTACTTGACGTGCTTCACCGGTTAAAGCGGATAACAAATAATGAAATTTTTGAACATCATTTATCATTGAATTGTTATGGATTAACGACTCAAAAAGATCGCGAAATTCAAGCCATGATTCGTGATCCCCGGCAAATTTAGGTAAATCTATTAAAGGTAATTTAACTGGTTGTTCCGGAACCGGCCCGACGATAAAAGAAGAATCGCGACATATGTTTTTATTTGTGAGCATTCGCTTGGCCTTCGCGGTACTCGAGTAAAATGCCGCCTCAAACAATTCGCGTTCCGAAGCTTGCGCTTCCCCATCAACCGATAATAAATCTATTTCTCCCTGAATTTCTTCAAACTCGTCTATTAAGTTAAGCGCGCGTTCATACCGCTGTTCCAATTCAAAAGACCATGCCTGATCGAAATTACCCCTTTCAATGTCACCTTCAGACTTAGCAACGAATTTTGCAAAATTAGTCAATTTACCCTTGACGACGCCACGCCTTTTTACTAAGGTATCTATTTCCGACATGATGAACGCAAAAAGAATGTAATAACGCGAAACTATTGATTCGAACCGCACAAGGATGAGAACGAACAAAAAGGATTAAAGAAAATGGAGTCTTACAGCACTTTAATGGAGTCGTTTCCGGCCCATGGTGAAACATTTCTTTCCAGATGTCCAGGATTAGATGCTGTCCCAGAGTACCATCTCAACCAGCGTGATTGCGACTTTCCCAAGAGTAACTGACGAATCCGAAAGCTGAGTTGCAGTTTGGAAGTCGTGCTCACTGGAACTACTTATGGCGGCGATGATGGACACGTTGTGGAAATCATGTAGAAATCCGGCTCGAAGGACCATGTAGAAAATTGTGTGTGGAATAGGGTCGCTGGTAAATCAAATTCTTCGTTGCGAATACCAAAATTTATTAAACGACCTTTTTGGGACATGTGCGTGGTTGAGGCTGGTTTTACGATGCGTGCAACAACGGCGACAAAGAACGAATGAATTGAAAAATCGAGAATACGAGTTTTGCGCAGATCGAGATTAACAAAAAACTAGTTTTTCAAATAAACGTAAAATAAAAATAAAACTGTGTATAAATATAAACCCAACGCAAAATAATTACAAATTCACAACACTCAGTTATTAACAATAATTTATTAAATATCTCTATTCGCTTGCCTAGATTTTTCATTTTTATCTAACTTTCGTTTGAAAGTTTTTTTGATTTATCAAACGGTTAACGCGAAATATTGGAGCAACTTTTTCGGGCCCGAGACCACAGCCTTAAGGTGCGTCTACTCGAGCGATGAAATCACAACAACAAAATTGCAGCAATTTTCACCCAAAAATGTAATACATTTACTTTATTATTTAATGGATTTGTCTATGCGAGCGTCAAAGACGCTGCAAGATGCTTGTTTAGGCTGGTGGTTTGAATTGTTGCGATTTTATCGCTCGTGTAGACGCTCCCTTAGACTGGATTTAGAGTTCAACCAACCATCTAACATCTGTTCTGCGTAGCTATATCAATGTATGTGCATAAGTCAATTCCAATTTAATAAGTCAATTTCTTTCTTTTTCTATGGTCAATTCTGTCTTCGAAATATGTGCACATCAGTCAGTTGATAGACTATGTTCTGTTTACTATCAACGTTCAGTGTTTGATATATTCATCAGAGAGTGTACATTCTTGCTTATTGTTTTAACAATAAAATGAACATTGATACAGAACGGCTTATAACGATTGCCCATGCGTATGAACGATTTGTAAAGATAGTGATGTCCAATTAAAAGCTTGGCTTGAAGTGTGTCAAGCTTTGTTTTCTAATTTTGATAATATGTCAGAGTGCCAAAAAGGATGTTGGTGAATAAAAGCGCTGATACACTAACACACCGAAAATTCTAAACATCTCTTGACGTTTTCTATTAATTTGAAATCTAACTACTACAGAACGTTCATAAATGTTTGAATGAATTTATCAACTTTATATGTCTCTTGATACCTTTGGATATTTTCCATGATACGTGTAGGGCTACGATGTCAACCTTAAATATTAACCTCCAGCGCGCCAAATTCATTGCCTTTATTTTTAAATATTTTGTATACAACCATTCTCTATAAAACTTTTATACAGAACATTCAAATATAAAGACGTACAATAAAAAAATCAATATTGATTGATAACTTACTGAATATATTTTAGGTTTATTTAATTTTTTACAATCTCTCAATAAAAACTTTGGTCCAATTGCTAAAATATGGATAAAACCAATGTCTCCGATTATAATGACCACGGATTTGGAATTTGTTGATAAAATTTACAAATCAAACGAATTTTTCTACACCCCAACGTTTGCTGACCTCTCAACTTTGTTCAGAAATGGATTAGTTACCACCAAATCAAGAGAAAGTTGGAATAACGATAAACATATTTTAAACAAAGTACTAACTCCACGTTACATATCAGACAGTTTAGTGATTTACAATAAAAAATACGATGAGTTTATTGAAGAGATTTATGAGAATCTTGAGAAACCGTATGAATTGGAATCTAATTTATATAGAATCCACGCAGTAATTATAATTGGTTAGATTATTTCTTTAAATATATATGTATATAAAAAGATTATAATTTTTTTTATTTATTTTTTTTTAGAGTCAATGGTGGGTACTAAAATTAAAATGACACCAAAAGAAATGGATGAATATATTAAAAACAGATACAAATACATGAATTTATTGTTGGAAAAATTAAATTCAAGCAACATTATTTTTTATAAGTTTACAACCAAGTATAAGGAATCTTTAAAAAGTGCTAATAAAGTTATAGAAATTATGAAAAATATATTAGAACGTCATAAAGAGAATTTTGAAAATCAAAAAGAAAGGAACAATTTAATATATGCTTTATTAGAGAATGGAATGCCAGATGATAGAATTGTTGATAATATGAACACTTTAATTGCAGCTGTAAGTTTATTTTACTTGTAATTTTTTTACACATAATTACAAATTATTACAGGCTTTTGAAACATCCGCTCTTCCAATGTCCTTAACTTTATACGAATTAGCAAAACGACCTGAATTACAAGAAAAAATCTTGGAAGAAATTTTATCAATAGTTGGACCTCCATCACCAAAACAAATCTCACTAAACGATCTAAACAACATGACTTACCTGAATTGTGTCATTAATGAAACTTTAAGATTATTTTTTCCGTCACCATTTTTAGATCGTTTGGTAACTCAAGATGTTAGAGTTAAAGATATGTTAATTCCGAAAGGTACTCAAGTAATATTTTATATGCCGGAAGTTTTTAAATCGGAAGAGGTGTTTAAAAACGCTAATGTGTTTAATCCGGATAGATTTTTACCGGAGAATACTACGGAAAATGTTAAAAAAGTTTTTATTCCTTTTGGATATGGCGATAAAACTTGTGCTGGTAGAAAAATAGCTTCCGCGTCTATGAAATTATTTTTGGTAAAAATCCTTAGAGAGTTTAAAATATATCTGGTTAAGGATCAAAAAATGGAGTTTAAATCTGATATTATGTTTAGAAGTGTTAATGGAGTTTATGTTATTTTTCAAAAAAGAATGTACTAAATAGTTATTAATAAAAATACTTTTATGTTTTTTTTTAATAGCTTTGTTTCATCGAAGTTTTCCATTTTTTGTATTCTTGATAATAATTAAAATACATTTCTTGTTTTATAATCAAACTATTCTAGGTGATTTTTTAAATTTTACAGAAAATAAGATTCTAGTTTTTACATCAATGTAATTTATTAAAATCTAGTATTGTTATAAATTAACAGCTAAGTACAGGGGTTTGGGGGTCAAACAGATCGATTAATGATCATATTTTTCTCTAGCGGTTAGGGAAAATTACTAATTTTGTCCCTTGTTCTTTTCATTCTTCAGCACAAATAATAGTATTGATTTCAAGAGAAACGTAGGCAACGCGGTCTTTGCCTACAAGCTCTGCTACAAAGCCCGAATTTAAGGAAAACTTCAAAATAATTCGTACAAACTAAGTTTATTAACGGATAATTCCAGAACAAGTGGGACCTTAATCTCTTAACAAAAATTATCACCAAACTGACATAAAAAGGAAAAATAATAAGTGAAACTAATTTCTATCTTATCTTGACGAAACAACTTGCAGTTCGATCTGAGGGTTGGGGGCTGTTTTAAGGCCTGGCTTCTACTGTAGATGGTTAACCAAACTCATCCACCAACATCATAAAGTGAACCCCTTTTCTTTTCTAATTTCCTTCTTTAACCGTTCAACACTACAAGCTTACATTGACGCTTGAGAGTTCATTTCAAGGCTCGTATCTCGCGAATTCTTGTCTCGGTTAGCAAAATGTAAATTAGAAAGCTTGGAGTTTGCTTTAGTATCTACTAATTAAAATTTGATAAATATACCGCTACGAATAAATGTAGGTTAATTTGGATTAAACCTTCAGAAGGAATTTGAAACATAGCACAGGTTAATATTAAAAACTCAGTTTTTAATAGACATAGAATAGTCTGGTTTTAAGACGACGATTTAACACTTTTTATAGAAAATAAAATCTTTAAGATTTCTGAATCAGGTTCAAAAATTTTGTTTCAAGTTTTTGAGGTATCAAAGAACTTTTCATACGAAATGTGATTAGGAAGACAAATTCTAGGACAACACGAAGAGATATTTAAATAAAAGTTAATAACGGATATTATTAAACAAATGTGTTTAAACT
This sequence comes from Digitonthophagus gazella, assembly GCA_036711955.1. Classification (NCBI taxonomy): domain Eukaryota; kingdom Metazoa; phylum Arthropoda; class Insecta; order Coleoptera; family Scarabaeidae; genus Digitonthophagus; species Digitonthophagus gazella. The sequence continues at coordinate 13,501,369 of JASCIT010000007.1, forward strand.
GATGATGCATTTCCCTCGATAGTTATTTTACGGCCACTTCTTGTAAATAAAATGTTTGGTATCTTTTTAAATAAGCGAGGAAAATCGAAAATCCTCACGGTAAAACTATTGGAACTTTTTAGCTAATTTCAATTTGTATCCGTCCCCAATGAAGATGTCATGACCTCGAATTGACATCAAGTAATTCTAATAGAGTAAACTGCCGAAATATCGACCTCCCTAAAAATGCATCCTAAAGTCGGCGTTTCTATAAAAATCCATATAGAAAAATTTGGAAGGCCAACTTTAGGTACATGTCCGAGATTTGGCGAGTTTAACCTACTACTTATTGTTAAATGTGAAAATGTTTATGTTCTCGCCACAGACCGAAATCGATCTAGCTCCGGGAACCGTATTTAAACACTAACAAAACTATAAGAACAGTTAATAATAATCTTGAAGACGCAAATCAACCAAAATTCAAATTAACGAAACTCAGAATGTCAAAACCAGAATCGGACTTAGATTCCAACTGGGAATCAAGATATCAACGAAACTTGGCGTCAACGAATGAATCTCACAGCTCAAGATTTCATATACATAGATAATAGGAGAGAAAAATTGGAAATTTCCACTGCAGAAACATTGAAATATTTTGGCTAATTTTAATTTGTTTCTGCTCATCATTGTTTACATTTCGTTTTTACGACTATTGAAAAGAAAGTACATTGAAAGTGGAGATATTGAGATTTGAATAGAAAGGAAAAAGAGGCGACAAACAATAAATAAATTATAAATAAATAAATAACCTTAAAAATCAAATGATATAAAATGTATTTTAACCCTACAGTGCGCCGTAATGTATATTTACATTAAAAAAATAATTAAGTATTCAATATGCCTCTAATAAATATAAAGGCGCAATGTCTAAAATGCACATTCTAGGATTAGTTAAATTAGAATTTTGAAATAAAAATTTGTGACAATTTCTGGCAGTAATTGATTATTAAAAAAAATGTTTACCACCTCTGTAATCGCAACTAATATGAATTGAAGTAGTTACTCTTATTGGGGTTGTTGTACTCAGCGAGGAAAAATATATGATATGTTACATCATGTCATTCATTTTATTAGAATGTGGGCATAACTAAAACATTGAAGTTATTTAATTTATTGGTGAATTTCTTGTAATTGGGCGATATAATATAAGAACTTTGTTCGTAGAAGCAATTTCCAACGATTTCTGATTTTTTTTTCAAACAATCAAGATTTAGGATATATTCGTTTCTTCGAACAAAGTATGCTAAAAAAAGGAAATCGAAGCCAGATTATGGAGGAAAATTTATTTCTGGAGTTTTTTAATTCTTATAAATAAAGCAGTTAAAATTCTTTTTAATTCGACAAAAAATTTAAGTGATGATTGCAATACAAACACAACTTTAAAATTCAACATAATTTTACATTAAAAGTACTTTAAAGATAAACTTTTATGTCAAGTTTATCTTTTTTACTTTATCACATGAAAAAAATTACAAACAATTTTATCAAAAAAAGAAGAAGTATTAACAAAATAAAAAATTGATTCTAAAACATTTCAGTTATTCAGCAACTTAAAACGATGTTGGTTCCATCATTGATTCCAATTATTTTCATTACACTTCTTCTTTACTTATTATTTTGGTATAAAAGTTATGTTAAAAAATATAAAGACATAGAAAATCTACCCGGACCTTCAATAAAAGATATTATCAGTAGAAAACCAGAAGGTAACAATTATTATTTTTGAGATATTCGAAAAGAAATTATATTACAATTTGAAATTGTTTTATATTTTAGGTTTAATAAAATTTTATCAATCCCTTAATAAAAAATACGGTCCTATCGTTAAAATATGGATAAAACCAATGCCACCAGTTATAATGACGACCGATTTAGAATTTATTGAAAAAATTTACAAATCAAACGAATTTTTTTATTCACCATCATTTGCTGAAGTTGAATCTATGTTAAGAAATGGATTAGCTACAACCAAAATAAGAGAAAGTTGGAAAAACGATAAACAGATTGCAAACAGAGCTGTAACTCCAGCTTACATATCAAATAGTTTGATAATTTATAACAAAAATTACGACGAATTTATAAAAAAAATTTATGAGAATTTAGAAAAACCAATTGAGTTGGAATCGAATTTATCTAGAATTTTAGCAACAATCACACTTGGTTAGATTATTATTTCAAAGTATATTTTAACTTTTAACCAAAAAAATTTTAATATTCTTTTAGAATCATTTGTTGATCCTAAAATTAATATTACTCCTGAAGAAATAAACGCGTACATTATAAATAGAAGAAGATATATGAATATACTACTAGAAAAATTAAATTCAATAAACATTGGTGTTTTTTATAAATTTACAAAAAATTATAAAGAATATTTAAAATGCGGTGAAAATATGATACAAATTGTTGGTAATTTATTACAACGTCATAAAGATATTCCTGAAAATCAAAGAGAAAAGAACAATTTATTTTACATTTTCATGGAAAGTGGAATGTCTGATGATAAAGTCATTGATAATGTTAATACTATGGTTGGAGGTGTAAGTTATATTAATCATTATTATTTTCATAATTTATTAAAAAATTTTTTTGTTTATAATTAAAGGGATTTGAAACCTCTGCTCTTCCATTAGCTTTAACCTTATATGAATTAGGAAAACGTCCTGAATTACAAGAAAAACTCTTAGAAGAAATTTCATCAATACTTGGATCTAAATCAACAAAACAAATCTCACTAAACGATCTAAATAAAATGACTTATCTTAATTGTGTCGTTAAGGAATCTGTAAGATTATTTTATCCGTTTAGTTTTTTGGATCGACTTGTAACTGAAGACACTCAAGTTAAAGATAATATGTTAATTCCTAAAGACACTCATGTTTTATTTAATTTCTGTCAGGTTTTTAAATCGGAGGAAAATTTTGAAAATGCGGGTGTTTTTAATCCGGATTGGTTTTTACCTGAGAATTTTACGGAAGATGTTAAAAAAGTTTATCTTCCTTTTGGATTTGGAGCAAAAATTTGTCCAGGTATGTTAAATAAATTTAATTTGAGTTAAGTTTTTAATATGTTAATTTTTGTAAATTTGATTTTAGGTAAAAAATTGGCTACTGTTGGTATGAAATTATTTTTAGTGAAAATTCTTAGAGAATTTAAGATTTGTTTAGTTAATAATAATGAAATCGAGTTAAAATCTGATATTTTGTTTAGAAGTGTAAATGGAGTTTATGTTATTTTTCAAAAAAGAAATTAAAAGATTGTAACAAATAAGTAATTGTATATAAAATGTTAAATTAAAACTTAATAATTCTTTTATTTCTTTTAAAATTTAAATGCCTTTTAAACATTTCCAAAGACAAATAAAGAATTTCGAAAGAATTAAAGAGTTTCTGAATCCTAAGATTTTCACTAGGCAATAGACTGAATTAATAAAACATTACAAAAATATTCACACCGAAATGAGAAGATGTGTGAAATACTTCAGATTTCTTCTACACTGACGTACACCATCAAAGAACTTTAAACAAAACAAATGGTTGGGATTTAAAAATTCATATACAAATCATTATAAGACTACGGACATTCACTGGTGGCAAACAACTCAAGAAAAATAGAGGAGGTAATAGCTAAAGCGGAAAGAAAAGATATATGTACAAGATTTATGTATAAGAGCTATCACATAAATCAGACACCCTCGCAACCCTCTCACATAAAAAATGATGAACTATACAGATGAACACAAATAATCTCAATCAGTAAAAGACATCTAAAGATAACAACAAACTACGTTTTGTAAGACAAAACTTCATGAAAAAAATAATAACCCAGTAATATTGGACCAACTGTGTGCTCAATGGAATATAAATGGACGAAAATCGTTGTATGACGTATTATCAGATGTAAATAATAGAATAGTACGTTATTTTTCTTGAAAATAAATTGTGTATTGGAAATCGGTGGAAAACCGGAAGTCGAAAAATTAAAAATCAATCTAGTTTATAAGCCGATATATTTTCTCTTTCTCTCGCAACAACTATGTTTACAAGAACTGAGAAAGGATTTGATTGAGAACTGAAAACCTTGTCTAGTTGGCAAATATTGTTGCAAAGTCTTTGAAAGTATGGTAACAAAATTGGCTCTTAAATTTCGTTGGTATACCAGATCGTAATCGGACTTTTCTTGAATGAATAATATAAATTACTGTCTACGTAATTTCTTTATTACCTTTACGTCGCTTAAAACCAATTTAAAAATTGGAATTGTGTATCCATGAAAATTAATACATGGATGGAATCAATAAATTTGCGAACTCATATTCTACCAAATTTGATTAAAATATGTTCATCCATTTTCGATACAGTGAAATATCCCTTGGGCGGACACCAACGGGACCGACCGAAAGTGTCCGTTCAAGAGGGGTGTCCGCTTTGGAGAAATCCGAAGTAAATACAGTGAAATCTCCCTTGGGCGGACACCAACGGAACCCACCAAAGTGTCCGTTCAAGAGGGGTGTCCGCGAAGGGGAATTTCACTGTATCGTATTTTTTTTTATGAAAAATGTTATTTAAAAAATCGGATATTTAAAGCGTATATGTGAATATTTTAAAATAAATAAAAAAATTAAAGCTTAAATTCACTTGATTTGAATTAAAAGATATCTTCTGCACTTAACTGGTTTATTATTATAGAATAGCCTTACATGTTTCGACTTTTAAGTCACCCTCACCTCTGATCCTCACCTCTGAGGATGACTTAAAAGTCGAAACATGTAAGGCTATTCTATAATAATAAACCAGTTAAGTGCAGAAGATATCTTTTAATTCAAATCATATTACTTCCTGATGAAAAGATGGATCGAAAATTCTCTACTCCTGATTAAATTCACTTATTAAGTAAAATTAACAGTATTCTTGTTCTGTGTATTAACAAATTGATGTAAATATTAACTTAAAGGGACTGAAACTCTCTTTCAAAGATTAAATAGTACAAAGTACATACATACAATAGAACATATGTAACAATACAAAATATGAAACTAAATGTTAGTCTAATGACGTAAAAAATCATCTATTGTTGTTTATCTTCTCTTTTCTTTAAACTGGCGTCCAGAAATCGTGTTTTTAATTTAGAAAGAAGCTTCAAAGACTCTATCCCCATAATTTTGGATATTCTCTGCTAGTACTGGAATCTCATCGACGTCAGAATCTTCAGATAGTTCTTGCACTTCTGGATTTTCAATTTCTTGTCCTGAATCTTAACAACATACAAATTTTTATCCAGTTTAAAGAAATCAAGGTTTTTATTATAAGTCAATTTCAACAAATTCTTATATTTGAGAATATCTGCAGAGTACATTAAGTGGTAAGTCATCTTCTGGATCAGATGTAAAAACCTCATTTACCTGGTCTTCACTTTGCATATTGTCGTGCTTAAATCCTGCTCTACGGAAGCAATTTTTAACTGTTTCCTTGGTTACTTAGGCCCAAGCGGTTTTTGCAAAGTACAATACATCTACATATCTTTTTCTGCATAGACGTCAAACTAGTATTGAACTCCGTATGTACCGAAGAAATGAGAACGTTTAAATATCGCTTAGTCGGGAAAGTCCCTCATTCAAGCTAAGCAGAAAGGCCCGACATAGGCTGCGCTTATACCTTGCAAATATTGAAGTCGGTAAAACACCGGTTAAAGAGAAAATCTTTTATTAAAGGGAAACAGCCAAGTCTGCGCGCGCCACGATTGTCCGTTTAAGAGCACACTTGGTAGTGTCCGCGTCCGTCCAAGAGAGAGTTAACGCAATGCAAATTAAATGAGAGTCGGTCCGTTCCATGGGAAACTGTCCGTCCAAGGGGGGTGTCCGCTCAAGGGGGGTGTCCCCGAGGGGATATTTCACTGTATATCAGCATATGTTTAACACTTCAAACAAATCGCGCTTATCGCGAAAGTAATCGAAATTTTTAAAATGTAAAGTACGTCAAATACCATAAATACACTGCTCGTCAAAAAACCGTAACACCTAGAATAGATAGTCAAATGAATTTTTGGTGGTACGTACAGCTCATGCGAGGTAGTAAATGATTAAAATTTGGTCATGATCAGCAAATATTTTAGTGGTTGTTTGTCTGGTATTTTATGTTTTAACAGACATATTTATTTTAGGACGTGTAGCTATCGCCATTTCAAGGCGATTCTGGTATACATCTTGGCAATTTGAACAAAGATACCCCTACCCAACTGTTTGAATGTTTTTTTACTAACGAGCTTATAAATAAAATCGTTTTTGAAACAAATCGTTTTGAGGAGCAGTATCTGAACGATAATAAAGAAAATATAAAAAATCAATCTCGAGTAAAAAAATGGATAGCAACTAATGCAAATGAAATAAGAACTTTGTTGGTCCTTCTTATTATTCAGGGAATCTGCATAAAACCAGAGTATAAATTATATTTCACGAAACGAGAGGGCATCGAAATACCATCTTTTCGCTTTCATTTGCTGCTCAAATTTTTGCATTTTGTAAACATCAAGGAGTTTGATGCTAATTCACCAAACCGAAGATTATTTAAAATTCGACCGATTTTGGATTACTTGAAGAAAAAGTTTATGAGTATTTATGTTCCTAATCAAAACATTTCCATTGACCAATCATTGATTGGGTGGAAAGACCAGCTCACCTGGAAACAATATATTCCATAAAAAAGAAAGAGGTTCGGAATGAAAATATTCGTATTATCCGAAACTGAAACTGGTTATGTATACAATTTTTTATTTATACTGGCTCCAGTACCCAGTATGGGAATTCCATTTACCTTGATGAACCTGTATGTAGTAGAGTGGTATTGGAGTTATTAGATTCGCTTCTGAACAAAGGTTATTGTGTATACCTTAATAATTACCAGTCCCGATCTTACTGCTAAACTAATAAGAAGACGAACAAATTGTGTTGGAACGATGAGAGGAAATAGAAAGGGAATTCCAACTGAAATAAAATCTAAAAAATTACAAAAAGGAAATCATATTGCAATGGCAAGATGTCGCCTAAAAATATATTATAAGAAAATATTTAGGCATTTTTTTCTTAATTAATTTATTTTATACAAAAAGCTAGGAGGACGAAAAAACCGCCTCAACTTTCTCTTAGAATTTGGAGAACAAATGGTAGAACAATATGTCACAGAAAGAGAGGTATGTGGAAGAAGACCGAAAATACCGAGACCATCGCGATTACTTGAACGACATTTCCCAGATCTAATACTCCCAATTACGAAAGAACAACCCACAAAACGTTGTACAGTATGTCCCGAAAATGTATGGACGTACGAAACCCTACCCTAGTGTAATGGTTTGTCATGTATATTCATAATGAAGTGAAACATAATGCATATTGCTTCCTAACTTAGCTAAATAAATATAATTTGTCAGTTAAAGTGGTTGTGCCATAAATGGCAATCCATTAAAGGGTTAATAAATATGATCCAAAAATACACCATTTTATTTTTTGTAACACTATGCCCAAGACGTATATATACGCTAGCGGGTAACAATACTCGCTACTGAGGAGCACATTTCGTTTGACGAAATGAACCACTTAAGAGGTTAATGATTACTGGCAATCTAGACTTTGTCAAATCTTTCACTTGTATATGTGTTATTTCCGACGTCTAACAAAATCAGTCTTTCATTCAATTAACCCCTTTTAAGGAGAGTCGAGGTATAGACATGCATAAAATTGAGTATTATTTCTCGAAATTGCTAGAAAATTTAGACAAAATGACTTCAGTATCATTTAATCATGGGGCGTTAAAAGTTAGAATGGTCCATCACAAATCATGAATAACCAGTAAAAGATATACTTTCCTGAATGCCTTATTTAACCCGCTTTAGACAACTTGGTGAGTGGAGGTTACTTGGTAGCTATTTGAGGAAGTCATCGATGCAAACAATTTATCGAAGAATCATTGCAATGGTTTAGCGTTACACCTACAAATTTCTCAGAGGTCTTTAATCCCAGAACATCAAGTTTTCAGACTCAAGTGGTATAGGTTGAGGAGACATAAGGTTGAAGAATGACACTAAATCATGTTTAGTGATGAATATCGGTTTTATCTATAGCAATTTGACGGTTAATAGTGTCTCAAAAGATCTAAACCAGAAAGACTAAATTTGCAATTTGCTTTTAGACGTTATTCAAGCTTAACATGTGGTGTTTTGATGGGGTGAAGTTCAGTTTGGAAGCAGGTAATCTTAAGTCATCATTCAAGAAAAGTCTAATTGCGATCTAATACATTAACGAAATTCTAGAGTTAATTTTGTTACCATACTTTCAAAAACCTTGCAGCAATGTTTTTCAACAAGACCACAATAAAGTTCACAGTGTACGATTCATACTAACAATTTTAATAAGGACAATTTCAATTTATTGCTAGAGCATACTCAATCTTCAGATTTATCTTCTGTTAAACACCTATCAGCAGTGAAACCGAAAACTTCCCACAATTTAACTCCTCTTAAGGCTGTGGTCTCGGGCCCGAAAAAGTTGTTCCAATATTTCGCGTTGACCGTTTGAGAAATCAAAAAAAATTTCCAACGAAAGTTGTCTAAAAGTGAAAAATCTAGACATGCAAATAGAGATATATTATAAATTATTGTTAATAACTGAGATTATTAAGAAAGGTTTTTAAAAGGGCTATTTGCATGAATAGATAAATATTCAAGATATATTTTTTCCATTTACCGTTTTTTGATATTTTAGAAGATAAGCGAGAAATTTTGGAAATTCCCACGGTACAAACTTGGGAATATTTTTCAATTTCGCTAGATAGCTCCGCCCTGATTGACCACGTGGTATGGCCGGCGGAATTGAGTAGGTGCCGTAAGTAAACAAACAAGTTTTTTGTGTAAGTCGATTCTACTTCGTTGTGCATTTCTGGAGATAAATACTTTAGAGAATTATTCGAGTTTGGAATTCACAGATTTTATTGCTTCTAAAAATTTTAGAATTTTAGTAAACTAAAATGAATGAAAAGTTCATTTCATAATTTTATTAATCTTTTTGTTATATAAGTACCTCGACCTCATGAAAATAAAGTTCGATATTGTAATTTTGAACACTAACTTTTTCTTTACATACACTACATGTAGCAGAGAAAGTATGTACAACTGGGCCAAATTGGTCACTTTTCAAGGAACACTCTTGTTTCTATAAGAAATAGAGGAAAAACAGTATCGGTAACTGATGCTCGATTTTTATAAGAAATCGAATGCTGAAAACCTCTTATTGATATCTTTTACGGTTTCAGAGATATTGGGGATGCTTTTCGAGAAAGTGCATTTTGGAAGTCTTCATAATTTTTTTCCTGTTGGAAAATGTTTAATTTTGTGAAAACATTCTTGTGGCAACTAATTATGTAGATTTTGATGGTGTAGGTTAGTTTTCTCTGTAAGCAATATTTTAATAGCTACATACATAGAAGTGTTTTTTTTAATGGAACACTATATTATTACATATTACACGAGAGGCCTGAATTCCCTTTCCAAGAATATGCCGATAAAGTTTGAAAAATGGGATAGATGCGATAATTTGTTTCAGAGAATCTGGAGAAAATGCAGAGGTTGTATTTACATAAACGATATACAGAGAGAAGATAACGTTTAAACTCATTTTTCTCGATGTTAAAAAAATTTAGATTGCTTGAATCCATAATCTGAACCAAAAAGGCTAACTGATATCGCAAGCAAGGTATCATGTGTGGCACACTTTTGGAAAGGCAATTTAAACTCCCGTCGAATATGCAAAATGTATAGGTGTTCCATTTGAAAAAGAAATATTTGTCTGCATCTATTAGAATATTGCTTACAAAAAATCTAACTTACACCAACAAATTCTACATAAAAAGTTGTTTCGGGAATCTTTTCATAGAATCAAGCATTATCCAATAGAAAAAAAGTTATGGAGATTTTTTAAAAATGCACTTTTTCGAAAAACACTTGTATTTCCGAAACCGTAAGAGGTATCAATTTGCGGTTTTCACCATTCGATTTCTTATAAACATGGAGCAAGACACCAATATTATTTTACCCTATCTCTTATAGAAACAGGGTTGTCCCTTTACAAGTGTCCAATTTGGCCCACCAGTACAGTACAGTCGATTATCCTATCTGTACTACGAACTGCTGTACCATTTTAAAACATTTAATTTTTTTTCACAGTATTTATTACATATACTAAAATAAGTCAGGATCTTATTAGAATTTAGTAAGAAAGATACATCTAATGTTTCCGCATTTTTCTACTTTATTAAAAAGAACTGAACCTCGATTCATGTATTCACTTCTCGACAAAAGATAAATAAACACATGAGTTTCGAATATAAATCGTTTGTCTGTTATCTACAAAGGGCGGAGCGTAGCCCAGAATTAAGGTCCACCTTCTCACACCCGCGCGTCCGTCTCCTGCGCCCCTGAGAAACTCGATGACCGTAAGACCACAGCCTTAACAGGAGTTAATTGAACGTAAGGTCGATTTCGATGGTGGCGGAACTTAATAGCAACACAAGTAAAGGATTTGACAAGGTTTAAGTTGTCGGTGAGCATTAGTATAGCTACATGGTGTAAAAGAAGTATACTTAGAAAATACTAAAAACCAGACAGAAAATAACCAAATGGTGCACGGATCGTAATCAAATTTTAATCATTTACTATCTCGCTTGAACTTTACATATTATCGAAATTTCAATTTCTTTTACTTCTGACGACGAGAACAGTTTTCAAACTGTATTTTAGCTCATCATAATAACAAGCAGGATCAATAAGCAGATTTAGTTTCTCTGCTTCAGATCTTCTAAAACATAATTGTCCATCATATTCACTACTAAAAACGATATTACGCCATTCTTCAAGTTGATGCTCCTTCAACCTATATCGTTCGAGTATGAAAACTCGATAGTTTGGGATTAAAAAAAGCTTGACAAATTGATGTGATGCTGAATCATAGCAATAGATTTTTCGATAAATTGTTCCCATTTATAGCTTACTTTTTAAAACAGCTCTCCATGTAACTTCCACTGATCGAGTTGTTTCAAATAGGTTAAGTAATTCATTCGACAAAAATATCTTTTTCGCCGTTTATTTATGATTTGTGATCGACTACTGCCTCTATTAGCTATTTTCTAGACTTTATTAGGCGAAACATTCTATGCTTGAATAATTACAGCCATTTTAAAATTTCAAATTTTCAATAAACAAACTGTACGATTTTTTATAGTTGATCATCTTCTTTTACGTTAGGTGAGTTAACTGTAAAAAAATTTTACCTAGTTTAAGTTTAATTTAATACAAAAATTGTTTCTTAATTTCCATAAATAACCACTATATGATTTTTTAGATCAAAGTATTAGAACAAAAAATTTAAAACAAAATCGTTTCTTAATGTTTATAAATAAAGTTTGTATGATTTGTTAAAATCGTTAAACTTTCTTTTTAATTGTACAAAAAATCATGAGATGATAATAAAGGTTGATTTTGATATAAAAACGACTTTAAGATTTAAATTTAATTTTAAGTAGAAATACTTTGAAGATAAACTTTTATATCAAGTTCATCTTTTTTTTACTTTATCATTAAAATTCCACAAACAAAAAAATTATTTTAAAAGATTTCAGTTATGTAACAACTTGAAACGATGTTGGTTCCAATTATTCTTATTATACTTCTTGTTTACTTATTATTTTGGTACAAAAGCTATATTAAAAAATATAAAGACATAAATAAACTTCCTGGACCTTCAATAAAAGATATTATAAATGTTTACCGTGGAAAATCAGAAGGTAAAGATTATTATCATTGAACATTTTAAAATAAATTACAATACAATTTGAAATTATTTTAGGCTTAATAAAATATTATCAATCTCTTAACAAAAAATACGGTCCTATCGTTAAAATAGGGATAAAACCAATGCCACCGGTTGTAATGACAACTGATCCGGAATTTATAGAAAAAATTTACAAATCAAACGAATTTTTTTATTCACCATTTTTTGGCGAAGTTGAAACTTTGATAAGAAATGGAATAATTACAACAAAAATAAGAGAAACTTGGAAAAACGATAAACAGATTATAAACAAAACTGTATCTCCAGCTTACATATCAAATAGTTTGATGATTTATAATAAAAATTACGATGAATTCATAAAAAAGATTTATGAGAACTTAGAAAAACCAATTGAGTTGGAATCGAATTTATCTAGAATTTTAGCAACAATTGTACTTGGTTAGATTGTTATTTCAAAGTATATTGTAACTTTTAACCAAGAAATTTTTAATATTCTTTTAGAAGGAATTTTAGATCCTAAAGTTAAAATTACTCCCGAAGAAATAAACGAATACATTGTAAATAGAAAAAGATATATGAATATACTACTAGAAAAATTAAATTCAATAAACATTGGTGTTTTTTATAAATTTACAAAAAAATATAAGGAATTTTTAAAATGCGCTGAAGATCTTATACAATTTATAGATAATTTATTAGAACGTCATAAAAATATTCCTAAAGATCAAAGAGAAAAGTACAGTGTATTTTATACTTTGATGGAGAATGGAATGTCTGATGATAAAATTACTGATACTGTAAATGCTATAATTGGTGCTGTAAGTTTATTAATTTTTTTATAAATTTTATAATTTTATTAATTAAAAATTTATTTTTATCAATAAATTAATTAAAAAGAGTTTTGAAACAACAACTCTTCCATCAGCATTAACTTTATACGAATTAGGAAAAAATCCGGAGCTTCAAGAAAAACTCCTACAAGAAATTTTATCAATACTTGGACCTGAATCTACAAAACAAATCTCATTAAACGATCTAAATAAAATGACTTATCTTAATTGTGTCGTTAAAGAATCTGTAAGACTATTTTATCCGTTTACTTTTGTGGATCGACTCGTTACTCAAGATGTTAAAATTAAAGACATATTAATTCCCAAAGACACTCATGTTATATTTAACTTTCCTCAGGTTTTTAAATCGGAGGAAAATTTTGAAAATGCGGAGGTGTTTAATCCGGATCGGTTTTTATCTGAGAATTTTACGGAGGATGTTAAAAAGGTTTATGTTCCTTTTGGATTTGGAGCAAAACTTTGTTCAGGTATGTTAAATAAATGTGATTTGAATAAAATTGTTTAATGTCTTTGTAAATTTGATTTTAGGAAAAAAATTGGCTTCTCTTGGTTTGAAATTATTATTGGTAAAAATTCTTAGGAAATTTAAGATTTGTTTAGCTAGTAATAATGAAGTTGAATTAAAATCTGATATTGTGTTTAGAAGTGTAAATGGAGTTTATGTTGTTTTTCAAGAAAGAATTTAAAAGATTGTAATGTTTAAACGAATGAAGACAAAACGAATTTTAGTTTGAATTAAACCTTAAAAACTCATTTTTTCTTATTATATAAATGTAAAATTTGTATTAAATACACTGCTTAAAAAGATAGGGGAGCACTTTTTATATCCTTATAATGTATTTTATAAACATAATATACGAATGAGTCATTTATATTCCTAAAGCAATGGATATTACACTCACAAATTAATGAATTTAAGAATTAAGAAGCAATTTATTCTTACGAAACGGTTAACAATGTAAAATCAATGCAAAGAATAAAGTGTAGGGTAGAAGTATTTTCTTTACTAAATTTTTTGAGATTATTTTTTTTTTTGAGGCACATATAACTAGTTAATAACTAATTACTATATTAATAATTAGAGTGCAATAAATTCTATTTTTACGCGTACAATCACAATACAATGTCTCCTGAAATTAAATGCCAATACGCTATCAGCGCATTCTACGTTTAAAAATAAGAATAGAAGCCCAAATAAACAGTGATTCAAAAATTTTTCTTAAAGGAGCTACAGTTCCTCAAAATGAGCAATGATAAGAGAAACCATCTTAGAATTTTGTAGTTTCCATGGTTACGCAATTCAGTCATAAAGTCAAACTCCCAACGAAAACGACACACTGTGCTGTTAAACTGTGTTAAACTGCGCTGTTAAGGCTGTGGTCTTACGATCTTCCAGTTTCTCAGGGGCGCAGGAGACGGACGCGCGGGAGTGAGAAGGTGGATCTTAATGCTGGGCTACGCTCCGCCCTTTGTAGATAACAGACAAAGGATTTATATTCGAAACTCATGTGTTTATTTATCTTTTGTCGAGAAGTGAATACATGAATCGAGGTTCAGTTCGTTTTAGTATAGTAGAAAAAGACGGAAATATTAGATGTATCTTTCTTACTAAATTCTAATAAGATCCTGACTTATTTTAGTATATGTAATAAATACTGTGCAAAAAATTAAATGTTTTAAAATGGTACAGCAGTTCGTAGTACAGATAGGATAATCGACTATACTGTACTGGTGGGCCAAATTGGACACTTGTAAAGGGACACCCCTGTTTCTATAAGAGATAGGGTAAAATAATATTGGTGTCTTGCTCCATGTTTATAAGAAATCGAATGGTGAAAACCGCAAATTGATACCTCTTACGGTTTCGGAAATACAGGTGTTTTTCGGAAAAGTGCATTTTTTAAAAATCTCCATAACTTTTTTTCTATTGGATAATGCTTGATTCTGTGAAAAGATTCCCGAAAGAACTTTTTATGTAGAATTTGTTGGTGTAAGTTAGATTTTTTGTAAGCAATATTCTAATAGATGCAGACAAATATTTCTTTTTCAAATGGAACACCTATACATTTTTGCATATTCGACGGGAGTTTAAATTGCCTTTCCAAAAGTGTGCCACACATGATACCTTGCTTGCGATATCACTTATCCTTTTTGGTTCAGATTATGGATTCAAACAATCTAAATTTTTTTAACATCGAGAAAAATGAGTTTAAACGTTATCTTCTCTCTGTATATCGTTTATGTAAATACAACCTCTGCATTTTCTCCAGATTCTCTGAAACAAATTATCGCATCTATCCCATTTTTCAAACTTTATAGGCATATTTTTGGAAAGGGAATTCTAGGCTCTCGTGTAATATGTAATAATATAGTGTTCCATTAAAAAAAACACTTTTATGTATGTAGCTATTAAAATATTGCTTACAGAGAAAACTAACCTACACCGTCAAAATCTACATAAAAAGTTGCCACGAGAATGTTTTCACAAAATTAAACATTTTCCAACAGGAAAAAAATTATGAAGACTTCCAAAATGCACTTTCTCGAAAAGCATCCCCAATATCTCTGAAACCGTAAAAGATATCAATATGAGGTTTTCAGCATTCGATTTCTTATAAAAATCGAGCATCAGTTACCGATATCTTTTTTCCCTCTATTTCTTATAGAAACAGGAGTGTCCCTTGAAAAGTGACCAATTTGGCCCAGTTGTACATACTTTCTCTGCTACATGTAGTGTATGTAAAGAAAAAGTTAGTGTTCAAAATTACAATATCGAACTTTATTTTCATGAGGTCGAGGTACTTAAATAACAAAAAGATTAATAAAATTATGAAATGAACTTTTCATTCCTTTTAGTTTACTAAAATTCTAAAATTTTTAGAAGCAACAAAATCTGTGAATTCCAAACTCGAATAATTCTCTAAAGTATTTATCTCCAGAAATGCACAACGAAGTAGAATCGACTTACACAAAAAACTTGTTTGTCTACTTACGGCACCTACTCAACTCCGCCGGCCATACCACGTGGTCAATCAGGGCGGAGCTATCTAGCGAAATTGAAAAATATTCCCAAGTTTGTACCGTGGGAATTTCCAAAATTTCTCGCTTATCTTTTAAAATATCAAAAAACGGTGAATGGAAAAAATATATCTTGAATATTTATCTATTCATGCAAATAGCCCTTTTAAAAACCTTTCTTAATAATCTCAGTTATTAACAATAATTTATAAAATATCTCTATTTGCATGTCTAGATTTTTCACTTTTAGACAACTTTCGTTGGAAATTTTTTTTGATTTATCAAACGGTCAACGCGAAATATTGGAACAACTTTTTCGGGCCCGAGACCACAGCCTTAAACACTCTTAGCAAAATCAAATCACCCCTTTATATGCACGTCACTAATAAGTTTCATGCAAAATCGATATTACCATTTAATTGCTTTTAATTTTTGGACTAGTATATAAATTTTCGTTAATTTAACCAGTTAACTGTGGCGATCATTTTGCAAAACGCTCACCAATGTGTGTCGCGATAATCAAGCGATGACGGGTACAGTCGAGTCGTCAAACACAAAGTGGCGCTGTTGAAATACTAGCTCAAAAATACGTTTTTATTTTGGAAAATGAACAATTTTATTAACATAGTAATATTTACATAGTCGCTTAACATGAACATATATTTATACATAATGAACGGAATACTAAGGAAGAAATCGAATATTTACATAAGTTAAAATTTAAACTGTTGCTGTCGTGTGATTTTCACGAAAACAAGGCACAAGGCATAGTGCCACTTTGCACGTCGGACAACAATACCGCGATCCTTTTCTAATCTTTTTTTTTATAACAAACAGTACATCTTCGTGACGGATTTTTTGTAGTTAAACTATCTGGTATGTATCTGGGAAATGTTTCTCGATCAAGCGCGAAGCATTGGATGTCGTTAACCGAGATTGTGATAATTTTTATTTGCTTATTTCATTTCGTCCTGGCCTCTAAACATTTTGAATATATTCAAATTTACGAATATAATTTAGTTTTTGCCAAAATTACAATTTAAACGTCAAATTGTAACAAAGTTTACGCATGACGGATATGGTCGTCAAGACATGAAATTCTGCCACATCTCCATGACGGATGTAGTCGTCAAACACGCTTAACTGGTTAAATCCATGCTATCCCAAGGATATTCCGTAAAAACTTTGTTTTTTGCTGTCCCTTCAAGAATTTGTAGCTTCTTTTGGAAACAGTTTTCGACCAATGTTTATTTGAACTTTTGTTCTTATTTTTTAACGCAGCACCCGCTAGTGGCATATCGTCTTCTAATTTCAGGACACTCTGTGTATAAAAAAATGGATCGCATTTAAATGCTCAGTATTTTTATACCTTATTGCTCAGTAAAAAATACTAAACACTCAGTATTTAATTTTAAACATGTTAAGTATAAAAACAAAAAATGCTCAGTAAAATATTTAAAATGTTAAACATATAAAGCATATTATGAAATTCAATAACTCCCCGTAAGGAATTACGATTGCTTAATGGGTATCAAGTAGATTATACTTCATTTAATAACTAGGAGGAGTGATTTGAATTTTGCGCGCCAATATAGTGAACTATTATTGGTCGCTCCGCAGTCAAGTTTACGAAGACGAAAAAATTGGTTTTTGTCGTTTATTGTTTTTAACGTTTGAGGTTAGGTGCTTTACCTAATTTGTCAACTTGTTTCTCGCTTTTTCGCTGTGCTCAAATGGTTGCGATCAAAAAATATTAAGTTCGAAGAAGGTATGGTACGCTGTCATCTGTTGGATATAATACGTCAACACAAGGAACGTCTTTTGGATAAATTTTGAACAATGTACGTATAGATAAACGGCCATAAAGATATTTGGTATGTTCTAGAATACTACGCTCAAACGCTTGGTGTTTTGTTGGTTGCATAAATGTGACTGGTTTGAAGTTTAGAATTCAAATTTGCCGCTAAAAATATTTAGTGTATTTTTTAGTTACTTTTTCCTATGTAAATGGGGTTTTGAGATTTACTCCTCCTAGTTATTAAATGAAGTATAGTAAATGTGAGGCGCTGCTTTAACTGGTTGGCAACACTAAGATCGGATATCACCGTTTACAGTGCTCGCCGTGTGTTCGTCTAACCTCAAAATCGTTCATCAAAATGTTAGATTAAAAATGAATGAAATACCTCATTACGAGAGTGATGAAAGAGAAAGTGAACACGAAGAGTGTTTTTTTTTGTTCAGGCAAAAATTTTCGATGACTTTGCGAATTTTTTTTAATTTTTTGAGAACAGTTGCAGTAAATTTGGTTTGCATTGCATAAAATACATACTTTAATGTATTTCTATATAAAAAATCTTTTAAAAATTTTCATAAATAAGCTCAGTACGATTTTTCAAATTTGTTCAAGTTATATTGAATTCGGGCGAAAATCATCGGTGACTTTGGGAATTTTTTTATGTTTTCTGATAACAGTTACTATGAATTTGATTTATTTAGCATAAAATAGATGCTTTAATGTATTTCTATTTAAAAAATCTTTTCAAAATTTTCATAAATAAACTCAGCACGATTATTTAAATTTGTTCAAGTTATGTTTAGTTTGGGCAAAAATCGTCGATGACTTTGGTTTTTTTCTTAGGAACAGCTACAATTAATTTGATCTGTTTTATATAAAATAGATGCTTTAATATATTTCTATTTCAAAAATTTTTAAAAAATTTTCATAAATAAACTCTGAGCGATTTTTCAAAATTTTTCAAGTTATACTAAATTCGGGCGAAAAATATCGATGACTCTGGGTTTTCTTTTATTGTTTTGGAAACAGCTACAGTAAATTTGATTCGTTTAACATAAAATAGATACTTTAATGTATTCCTATTCCAAAAATCTTTTCAAAATTTTCATAAATAAGCTCAGTGCGATTTTTTAAAAATTTTCAGGTTATATTGAATTTGGTCAAAAATCATTGATGACTTCGGAAATTTTTTTAATTTTTTCGGAAACAGCTACAGTAAATTTGACATGTTTAACATAAAATAGATATGTTAATGTATTTCTATTTAAAAAACTTTTCAAAATTTTCTTAAATAAGCTCAATGAGATTTTTCAAATTTGTTCAAATTTTTTTAGGTTCGAAAATCGTCGATAACTTTGGGAATTTTTTTAATTTTTTTGGAAACAGCTACCATAAATTTGATTTGTTTAGCATAAAATAGATGGATTAATGTATTTCTATTTAAATTTTTTTTCTGAATTTCCAGAAATAGCCTCAGTACGATTTTTTAAATTTGTTCAAGTTATGTTGAGTATGAGCATAGTATTTTTTTAAAAGTATTTTCAATTTTTTACTGATTATTTGGTATAATTACTGAACAGTTAAGATTTGTACTGAACATTTAGGATTTTTAGTGAGCGTTTAGTATATTGACTCTGCATTTAACATTTTTAATGGTCATTTAGTTTCCGTACTGAATATTTATATTAATACTGAGCGGCTAGTTTTTTACTGAGCAATTAAATAATATACCGTGTATGCCTACTTTACATTCAAGTGTGATACTGGGTATTTAATTTAACCCTAGAAAAATTGGCCCAGATAAGGTCAAAATCGATTAAATGGAATATTAAATAAAGAAACCAATGAAGTATACAATTCGCATCTTAACTTCGTTAACTTCTAAATCGGTTAAAAGGATCAAACACCTAATATAAAAGGTTGTTATTCGGTTTACATGATTTGATTCCTTAATTCTTGAATTTGACAGTCGCTGACCTTTTCTGTGAATGGCACCTGCTTGGCATACTTCTAATGACCTTCCTAAGATATTGTTAGGATATATTTTTTTATTCTTCGATCAAAGCTTAGTTCAATTAAAAGATAGTTTGGGTGTTTTTGGACGCTTTCAGTTACGTTTATCCATCATGTCCCAAACATGCTTCATAGGAATTAAATAGGAGCTATAAGGTGAAAGCATAAAATTTTCACTTATACCATAACCTACAAGTACAACATTCGTTTATTCTATTACAATACTGATGCAACGTTGTATGTTTAGATTTCTTATGGTTACTACTAGGTCGGCGTATTTTATGATGCCTTGTCAAAACGGGTTTTCGTAAGAGTCTTCTGGCTTTCAAGTTAGCTTCCCTTAATCAAATTCGAACTGTTACCTTGCTGTTAGGATGCAATTACGCAACAATAAAACACTGCACAACACTAAAAATCGATCTTAATTTTGGGTGGTTTTGCACTATTGAACTTTGAGCCAACGATGAAACACATTCATTTAAATGGTTTAATTGTAAGTGCTGCATATGCTGTTTCACTTATAGCGTCATCAAGCACGTCGTCCAAGTATTAAAGGACGGTAATACGTTATCACAACTAGGGTAATTAAAAACATCGAAGGTAAAGTTTAATAAAATAAAGAAGCGTTAAATTGTATAAAATTAAAAAGCTGAAGACTGGCGCTATGTAATAAAATTAAACGTTGCGAAAATAAAAGCTTAAAGCACGTTACAACAAAAGTGAAAAGAATAAAGCTGGAATTAGATATCATTAACTTTACGTTGGATTTTAATACGTTTTGGTTGAATTAAGATAAACTTAAACTAACAGATTGAATGTTGAAAATAATTGGCAATGTAGTGTCTAAAATCTATTTTTATCAAACATCCTTTTTTAAAATGCTGTTATGAAAATTGGTATCTATGTAATTAGGTTATTGATTTAAACAAATAACATTTTTTGGGATGTTAATTACAGCCTTCAACGAACGAAATTTCAACTACACCTAAGTCTGTTTTTACACGGTAGATTGGTTCCAGAAGAAGCCGTGTAAAAAAAACCGTGTAAAAAAAGACATTGATCTTATACAAAAATGGGTGATTTGTTCCTAATCTCTAAAACCTATTAAAATTAGTGAAAAACAAGAATTTTTAAGAACAAGAATTCATGTTTATTTTATTAAATCAAATATATAATGCTTATTTTCACAAGCATAGTAATTAATGATAAAAAAGATATGCACACTAATCTCAAAAGTAATATAAATTAAATGTATGGCAAGTTCAGGAACTAAAAAACTATGTTGTGAACGAAAAGAATAGGTTATTCAATTTTTAAGGTAAAAAATAAAATAATATAGAATAAGTGATAATCATAAATACAACAACATAAATTTAATTGCTGTCGTCATCAGTTATTCGCATTCGCTTGCTTCGAACGCTGGAATCATCGCTGGAATAATTTTGAACTGGACTTTCTCTTGCTCGTTCGGCATCTACATTTTGAAAAATGAACTCTGTTATGAGCCGTTGTTCGCCAATTCTTGCTACCTCTTTGTATAATTCCTTGTAACGAGCCATACAAGAATTCAGCTCACGTTGGAATTGTGCAGCTCTTTCGACATTGGGATCATTTTTGACGAAATGGTGTCCTAATTTATTTGCAAGTTGAAGCCCTTCTTGAATTAAATTTTCAGTTAATTTTACAGGTTCTTCACTATCACTGCTTTCTATAACATCAGCATTCTGTGAGGCAAAATGTAATATTTCGTCTTCGCTAAGAACTTTATCAATCATCAGTTCATCAATGTCATCAGATACCAAGTCATCAAAACCCTCCCCACCAACTGCGTGTGCTAAAGCAATTATATTGGGATATTCGTTTGTATTTTTCTCCACAGGATTTTTACTTTTTACACATTCTGGCCAAATTGCTCTCCAACATCCGTTTAAGGTTGATGGTCGTAAATCTGACAATGCTAAAGCAGCATGTGTAACGCAATCTTTGATAGAAAACTTTTTCCAGGCATCAATTACTGTTAGAGTTTTATCCCTATCCAAAGTGTCCAAAATGTACTGGAATGTTCGTTTGATATAATAAGTTTTGAATGTTGCGATAATTCCTTGGTCCAGTGGTTGGATTAGGGATGTGGTATTTGGTGGCAGGAACAAAACTTGTACATTTTCGTGTTCCAACTGAGGATGCCCGGGTGCATTGTCTACCAACAGAAGAACTTTAAATTCTAAGCCCTTTTCATTCAAATATTTTCTAGTTTCTGGCACAAAATATTTAATGAACCATTCTGTGAAAACTGTAGTCGTCACCCATGCTTTTTTATTGGCCATCCAATTAACCGGCAATGTATCAAAATCGACACCTTTCATTGCTCGAGGCTTTAATGTACGATTGATAAGCAGGGGCTTTAACATCCGATCTCCAGAAGCGTTACTGCACAATAAAAATGTGACTCGATCTTTTTCAACTTTAAAACCCCCAGCACTTTTTTGCGATTTGGCCACATATGTTCTTCTCGGCATTTTTTTCCAAAAAAGACCGGTTTCGTCAGCGTTAAAAACCTGATCTGGGCTGTATCCACCATCCGCTATTATTTTTTTAAGTTTTAGTTGGTATTCTTCGGCGGCTTTCTGATCTCCAGAAGCAATCTCGCCCTTGATTTTTATGTTATGAAGCGCATGCCTATGGAGAAATCCCCTCATCCAACCTGTGCTTGCAGAAAATACGTAGCTCTTCTCAGCAGTTGTTTGTGTGGATGTAGACGGTTGTTCGTCTTTTATCATTTTATAGAACCTTAATGCTTGCTGTTTGATATTGTTTCCGTCTACGGGAATTCTTTTTTGGGCATTTTCCTCCAGCCATATTATGAGTGCTTTTTCCATTTTTTCTTTAACAGCATCTCTAGTGTATGATGAAGACTTAACAGATAGGTTCGTTCCAGAAATCACCGATTGCCTAATTGCAATTTCATTTTTCTTTATAGTTCTTATTGTGGCTTCATTTAAACCGAACGTTTTACCAAGAGCAGTTGAGCCTTCTCCATTTCGAAGGCGATCTAAAATTTTAATCTTGGTTTCCAAAGAAATTACCTTCCGTTTTAGTTTTATATCTGACGTTTCCTTTTAGGGTTACATAAAATATTTAACAAAATTAAAAAACATAAATAACTGAATAAATAAAAAATATTTTTTGGCTTACCTTTTATCTTAATGCGTTAAAATTAAATTTAATGGAAAATCAAATTTGCCTGCAAAAAATTTCTTTACCAAACACGTCTTATTGCATTGACAGTTCACAAAATATTAACACGTTTCAATTGCTCTGACCAGTAAATTTTATTGTATGCACATAAAGGGAATTCCGCTAAATTAGTGCTATTCACATTTGCTTTGACCAGTAAAAATTGTTTGTACGCGCTAAAGGGGAATTCACTTAAATCTTTAAGCTAGTGTTCGCAAACTATCGATACTATCGATGGTTTCAGACTTTTTTCTTTCATAAATACTTTTTTGTGATATGAACATACTTCGCAAAAATTAAATTTGACAAAAAAAATTTAAGTACATAAAATTTCAAATCGTGCTAAATGGAATAAAATCGTGTAAAAAAATTAAAAATATTCAATTTTCAAACCGTGTTATATCAAAACCGTGTACAAAAAGACCGTGTAAAAACAGACTTAGGTGTATTCCTATTCCAAAAATCTTTTCAAAATTTTCATAAATAAGCTCAGTGCGATTTTTTTAAAAATTTTCAGGTTATATTGAATTTGGCCAAAAATCATTGATTACTTCGGAAATTTTTTTAATTTTTTCGGAAACAGCTACAGTAAATTTGACATGTTTAACATAAAATAGATATGTTAATGTATTTCTATTTAAAGAAACTTTTCAAAATTTTCCTAAATAAGCTCAATGAGATTTTTCAAATTTGTTCAAATTTTTTTAGGTTCGAAAATCGTCGATAACTTTGGGAATTTTTTTAATTTTTTTGGAAACAGCTACCATAAATTTGATTTGTTTAGCATAAAATAGATGGATTAATGTATTTCTATTTAAAAATTTTTTCTGAATTTCCAGAAATAGCCTCAGTACGATTTTTTAAATTTGTTCAAGTTATGTTGAGTATGAGCATATTATTTTTTTAAAAGTATTTTCAATTTTTTACAGATTATTTGGTATAATTACTGAACAGTTAAGATTTGTACTGAACATTTAGGATTTTTAGTGAGCGTTTAGTATATTGACTCTGCATTTAACATTTTTAATGGTCATTTAGTTTCCGTACTGAATATTTATATTAATACTGAGCGGCTAGTTTTTTACTGAGCAATTAAATAATATACCGTGTATGCCTACTTTACATTCAAGTGTAATACTGGGTATTTATTTTAACCCTAAAAAAATTGGCCCAGATAAGGTCAAAATCGATTAAATGGAATATTAAATAAAGAAACCAATGAAGTATACAATTCGCATCTTAACTTCGTTAACTTCTAAATCGGTTAAAAGGATCAAACACCTAATATAAAAGGTTGTTATTCGGTTTACATGATTTGATTCCTTAATTCTTGAATTTGACAGTTGCTAACCTTTTCTGTGAATGGCACCTGCTTGGCATACTTCTAATGACCTTCCTAAGATATTGTTAGGATATATATTTTTTATTCTTCGATCAAAGCTTCGTTCAATTAAAAGATAGTTTGGGATGGATAAACGTAACTTTCAGTTACGTTTATCCATCATGTCCCAAACATGCTTCATAGGAATTAAATAGGAGCTATAAGGTGAAAGCATAAAATTTTCACTTATACCATAACCTACAAGTATAACATTCGTTTATTCTATTACAATACTGATGCAACGTTGTATGTTTAGATTTCTTATGGTTACTACTAGGTCGGCGTATTTTATGATGCCTTGTCAAAACGGGTTTTCGTAAGAGTCTTCTGGCTTTCAAGTTAGCTTCCCTTAATCAAATTCGAACTGTTTGGTAATTTATGCCATGAAAGATGTTTAATGATCCCTTGCTGTTAGGATGCAATTACGCAACAATAAAACACTGCACAACACTAAAAATCGATCTTAATTTTGGATGGTTTTGCACTACTGAACTTTGAGCCAACGATGAAACACATTCATTTAAATGGTTTAATTGTAAGTACTGCATATGCTATTTCACTTATAGCGTCATCAAGCACGTCGTCCGAGTAGTAAAGGACGGTAATACGTTATCACAACTAGGGTAATTAAAAACATCGAAGGTAAAGTTTAATAAAATAAAGGAGCGTTAAATTGTATAAAATTAAAAAGCTGAAGACTGGCGCTATGTAATAAAATTAAACGTTGCGAAAATAAAAGCTTAAAGCACGTTACAACAAAAGTGAAAAGAATAAAGCTGGAATTAGATATCATTAACTTTACGTTGGATTTTAATACGTTTTGGTTGAATTAAGATAAACTTAAACTAACAGATTGAATGTTGAAAATAATTGGCAATGTAGTGTCTAAAATTTATTTTTATCAAACATCATTTTTTAAAATGCTGTTATGAAAATTGGTATCTATATAATTAGGTTATTGATTTAAACAAATAACATTTTTGGGACGTTAATTACAGGCCTTAAACGAACGAAATTTCAACTATTTTAAACATTTTAATAACGAAATTTGATTGTAAAGAAGATTTATGATCTTCAAGTGGTGACCCCGACTACAAAAACTTCAATTTACTTCGACGTCAACAGTCTGAAAAATCTTATCAACGCTCAATCTCATCAAGACTCGGCAATAACTTCAGATATCTGATTAATTTACACTTCAACATATAACTCACAAAGCAACAATATTTTTGAGAGATTCCATCGAACTTTAAATACGGCTTTAATAGCCAGAGGTGATGCACACTTCCCACAATCCTTTTAGGTCTTCGGTCAGCTGTAAAGGAAGATTTAGGCCCGTATTCAGAGACGTTAGGAAAGAGCTGCTAGGCGAGATTTTTTGTTCAACTGCGTTTGCCTGCTCTGAGAGTGCGCTCTTCGTCGGGGCTTGGTTTTTTGGCCGATGGATCTGTCGGTCGCACTTTAAGCACAGCCGGGTTCTTGTTTACTTTTGTTTATGTATTTAGTATGAATGGTTTTAAAGGACAGGTCATTGAAATTTCTTAATACAACAATAACACCCCTAAAAGGTATCAAATACCTTCTGTTACTATGTTCAAAGAAGCTACTGTTTCCGGCAGCAGCAGCAGCAAGTGCAATTGAATCATTGTCAATTGCATTTTCAATTTCAACATCTACATTGTCTAATATTAGATCTATCTGCTCTTCAGATGGAGAATTATATGGTCCACCACCTGTTTGGATCCTTTGCCGCTTTTCCATAGCAAGTTGCTTTTTTCTTTTATTTTTTAAATTGTCCCCAGCATTTTTAGCTGTTCCACGGTTTTCTAAATAGCAAAAGTAACAAATTATATGCTTTAACATAGTAATAAGTAACAGTACTTACAGGTTCACTCTTTGAAACAGAATTAAACTGTTTGGTTAACGACGTTCAAGCTTTTAACCGTTCGACTCGACTGACAGAATCGCTTTTTTTGTTTTCAATTTGGCCATAAAATTGTTTAACCAATTCTTGTAATAACCTTTTTTCGTTTTCACTCATATATCTTTTAGCTGTCTGGGTATTGGACATTTTTAGGAATAACTACTACTTAAAATTTCTAAAAATACTATAAGAAACTACAACTACTTACCAATATTTAACAATAACACTAAAATTAATTAATCCTAATCAAAACAACTACCACGAGAACTTATGAAAAAAAATGTTAATGTAAGTAATGTAATAAAAGTAAAAAAGGACCTTATCTAATTGTAAGAAAAAGTAATTAAAAAAATATGGAAAATAAAAAAATAACTACAAATACTACTAATTGTAAGACAAAAAAAAAAGCACTAACTATAATCGCAACTACCACAACTACAATGGAAAACACAGAGGATTCGTTCAGGATAAGAGCTTGTACAGAAATGAATTTTAACGATTTATTTTGCTCTGAAGAAAACTTGTAAAGAGACAAAAAATGATACAATTTGTGTAATAAACATGTGAACGATGTCACCTTTCCTCAAGGGTCCTTGGACCCTTCGGACTCTTGTCGGACTGTACCTATAATCATAATTGCGCCTAATTTCCTTACAAACTTTGTGTTTCTTTACCCCGAAAATGTCACGCCTATATTTATAAAATTTTTTATGTATTCTTTGAACTCTCCATTAATAGTGGGTTGTAAAACAAGTTATTGCAAAAAGAATCGAACTTAAAAATTTTGAATAACATTTTCAATTGTTTTGCGTGGCGCCCCCAACCAATTTCAGTGTTCTTATAAAATAAACAAAATTCTTATTAAAATCTTATTTAAAAAAATTAGTTTTATTTCTAATATAAATTTGTAATTTAAGAAGTGGTATCATTTGATACCTTTTAGGGGTGTCATTCATACGAAATACGTAAACAAAAGTAAACAAGAACCCGGCTGTGCTTAAGGCTGTGGTCTCGAGCCCGAAAAAGTTGTTCGAATATTTGGCGTTAACCGTTTGATAAATCAAAAAAAACTTTCAAACGAAAGTTGGATAAAAATGAAAAATCTAGGCAAGCGAATAGAGATATTTAATAAATTATTGTTAATAACTGATATTATTAAGAAGCATTTTTAAACAGGCTATTCGCATGTCTAGATAAATATTCAAGATATATTTTTTCCATTTACCGTTTTTTGATATTTTAAAAGATAAGCGAGAAATTTTGGAAATTCCCACGGTACAAACTTGGGAATATTTTTCAATTTCGCTAGATAGCTCCGCCCTGATTGACCACGTGGTATGGCCGGCGGAGTTGAGTAGGTGCCGTAAGTAAACAAACAAGTTTTTTGTGTAAGTCGATTCTGCTTCGTTGTGCATTTCTGGAGATAAATACTTTGGAGAATTATTCGAGTTTGGAATTCACAGATTTTATTGCTTCTAAAAATGTTAAAATTTTAGTAAACTAAAATGAATGAAAAGTTCATTTCATAATTTTACTAATCTTTTTGTTATATAAGTACCTCGACTTCATGAAAATAAAGTTCGATATTGTAATTTTGAACACTAACTTTTTCTTTACATACACTACACGTAGCAGAGAAAGTATGTACAACTGGGCTAAATTGGTCACTTTTCAAGGAACACTCCTGTTTCTATAAGAAATAGAGGAAAAACAGTATCGGTAACTGATGCTCGATTTTTATAAGAAATCGAATGCTGAAAACCTCATATTGATATCTTTTACGGTTTCAGAGATATTGGGGATGCTTTTCGAGAAAATGCATTTTTGAAGTCTTCATAATTTTTTTCCTGTTGGAAAATGTTTAATTTTGTGGAAACATTCTCGTGGCAACTTTTTATGTAGATTTTGACGGTGTAGGTTAGTTTTCTCTGTAAGCAATATTTTAATAGCTACATACATAAAAGTGTTTTTTTTTAATGGAACACTATATTATTACATATTACACGAGAGCCTAGAATTCCCTTTCCAAAAATATACCTATAAAGTTTGAAAAATAGGATAGATGCGATAATATGTTTCAGAGAATCTGGAGAAAATGCAGAGGTTGTATTTACATAAACGATATACAGAGAGAAGATAACGTTTAAACTCATTTTTCTCGATGTTAAAAAGATTTAGATTGTTTGAATCCATAATCTGAACCAAAAAGGCTAAGTGATATCGCAAGCAAGGTATCATGCGTGGCACACTTTTGGAAAGGCAATATAAACTACCGTCGAATATGCAAAAATGTATAGGTGTTCCATTTGAAAAAGAAATATTTGTCTGCATCTATTAGAATATTGCTTACAAAAAATCTAATTTACACCAACAAACTCTACATAAAAAGTTGTTTCGGGAATCTTTTCACAGCATCAAGCATTATCCAATAGAAAAAAAGTTATGGAGATTTTTAAAAAATGCACTTTTTCAAAAAACACCTGTATTTCCGAAACCGTAAGAGGTATCAATTTGCGGTTTTCACCATTCGATTTCTTATAAACATCGAGCAAGACACCAATATTATTTTACCCTATCTCTTATAGAAACAGGGGTGTTCCTTTCCAAGTGTCCGATTTGGCCCACCAGTACAGTATAGTCGATTATCCTATCTGTACTACGAACTGCTGTACCATTTTAAAACATTTAATTTTTTTGCACAGTATTTATTACATATACTAAAATAAGTCAGGATCTTATTAGAATTTAGTAAGAAAGATACATCTAATGTTTCCGTCTTTTTCTACTTTACTAAAACGAACTGAACCTCGATTCATGTATTCACTTCTCGACAAAAGATAAATAAACACATGAGTTTCGAATATAAATCCTTTAATTTAAAATTGTCTTGTCTGTTATCTACAAAGGGCGGAGCGTAGCCCAGAATTAAGGTCCACCTTCTCACTCCCGCGCGTCCGTCTCCTGCGCCCCTGAGAAACTCGATGACCGTAAGACCACAGCCTTAAAGTGCGACCGACCGATGCATCAGCCAAAAAGCCAAGCCCCGACGAAGAGCGCACTCTCAGAGCAGACAAACGCAGTTGAACAAAAAATCTCGGCTAGCAGCTCCTTTCCTAACGTGTCTGAACACGGGCCTAAATTACCAGTTATCATTAACAGAGCTGCACGCAAATTTTAATCATTTACTACTTCGCATAACTTGTACACATCACCAAAATTTCAAGTTTGTGCGACCGTTCCTTCTGACGACGAAACCACAAGACCTATGGCGAATTCGATTGGCAAAACTAGTGTGCACTGGTGCGCACTCGTTGAGTGCAAAATGTGACATATGTCACACTAGCTTAGTGCAAAAAAGGGCAAATTCAACAGAACGCGATGAAATCAAACATAATCATAACATCACTTGTAAGTGTGTTCAAGGCTTGATGATGTTTAAAATGTTTTATAAACTACAATAATAAAATATAATAGAACACAACGAAACAACCAATAGAACACGCTGTTATGCACTGGTGCGCACCAGTGCAACTGACAAGGAGACCACAAGATGTTGTATTCACCGATTTTGATGAAAGTAGTATCAATCGATAGGTATTGGTACACAATACAAATTTGTAAAATATTAGGGCGCAATGTTCAGGGATTCGCGAGTAAATTGCAATTTTAGCTCGCGATTTAAGGCCACACCACTTTACGTCATCAGCTAGCCACTCCCTCTACGACCGCCTCCGGGTCTTTCTTTAATTAAATAAATGAAAAATCAAAGTAAAAACGAAAAAGTGTGTTGAATTATTTGTTTTCAAAACATACAACAATAAAATATTGGAAGAAATAAAGTGAAATATTAAAAATTTTGATTATATTAAAAATAAAAAGCAGTTACGTCATGAGGTTCAGACCATTTTGTTCCGCAAGTGGAAGCCGGTTCGTGATGAGTCACCAAGAGGAGGAGTCGGGAGGAGTACAACCATTGACATATAAGCGGTGTGGCCTTGAATTGCGACCTAAAATCGCGATTTACTCGCGAATCCTTGAACATTGCGCCCTAATATTTTACAAATTTGTATTGTGTACCAATACCTATCGATTAATACTACTTTCATCAAAATCGGTGAATACAACATCTTGTGGTCTCCTTGTGAGTGCAACCAATCGAATACGCCACTAGTATTCACTGATTTTAACGAAAGTGGATCAATCGATAGGTATTAGTATACAATATAAATCTGTAAAATATTAGTGCGGACTATTCAGGGATTCGGGAATAAATCCTCACTGAAGTTATTAATAAATGACGCATATAATCCAGGTAACCGTGCTATCTGGTCCATAGGTGGTGTTTAGTGGGAGTGAAAACACTGAAAATAAGCCGCTCGAATTGTATACTATACTTCATTTATTAATAAGTTCAGTAAGGATTTATTCCCGAATCTCTAAATAGTGCGCCCTAATATTTTACAGATTTGTATTGTGTACTAATACCTATCGATTGATACCATTTTCATCAAAATCGGTGAATACAAGGTCTTGTGGTCTCCTTGTGAGTGTTGCGTTTCATATGTTACATTCCGATTTTTTTCCTCTAATAGTTTTCGAGAAAAAATTCATAAAATTAAACTAATTTGACGTTTTCCATTTATCTCGCGATCGTTCAAAAACTGGGAAACTGAAATTTAAAAAAATATATATATAGGGTTAGTATAAAGTCCCGGAACGGTCGAATAACTTTGTTGTTTGAGAAGTATCAATATTGAAATTCTACCTGATTATAAAGTTAAATGCGACGCATTTAATAATAACAGTTTCATTTTTCTCTCGTTTCCGGTTTTACAGGAAATGCGTCCAACTTTGTTTTCTTAAATGGCATGTATATGAATATAATATGAATAAAAAACTACGTTCAAAAATACCAAAATTGTTTATTCTATCAATAAAAACGCATAATAAGACCTAAATTAAAAAAATCAGTTTAAGGGGTTAGACCACTTTAGAATGTGGAAAATTAACGTAATTTCCCCATTTTTTTCCGAGAAAACAATAAGATAAATAAAAAGCAATGTATTTGATTATGTACTTTTACTGGTTTTATTATTAGTTCTACTGACTAGTTTCGGTCTTTTAAACCATCTTCAGAGTCTACAAGAATTTAAATAATTACAATGCAAAGAGTTATCAAATAAAAAATTAACAATAGAAGTTACTTACAGTAGAATTCTTTCACGAATTTAGGACGAAACATTTGTCTAGCGGCAAAGTCATTGTAAAATCGTTATAAACGAATTAAAAATTATTAAGTTAACGAATTAAAATTACAAAACGAGACAGTTTTAAAAATGTCGGATCGACGTGGTGGTTTGACATGAAATAATAAAATAATAAAACTCGACGCGCATGTGGATGATGTACCAGATGTTGATGACGTAGTAGAACAGGTTTATATTAAACTAATATTAAGATTAAAATAAAATTAATGTAATGTTAAATTTTAAATTTTAGAATAATTGAAGTTAACAATAAAATATATGTTAACATAAAAAGGGGGGAATAATAGGATAATTGGAATTATCCATATTATTATTATTATTATTATTGGATGATGTACCAGATGTTGATGACGTAGTAACCCATTTTAATTCCAATTATCCTATTATTTCCTGCAGTTAAAATTTCAAGTAAATCGGTAAAGAATTGTATGAGTTATGTTTCCGGCCGTTTCAAGAAAAGTGATTTAGAGAAAAACGCATTTAAAGTTTGTTTAACCTGTACTGAGCACACGTTATCAGACAACATTCAGAATCAAAATACAGGCATTTAAAAACTGTTCCCACTTATAACTGACATTGCATCTTGTTTTTAAGACCATAAGGCACTTTTTAGCGCAAAAAACAAAAACTCGATTTTTTGAAAATTCTAGAGTGGTCTAACCCCTTAACGCAAAATCAAGCAGACATGTCACTTTACTGAAATATCATATTGCTGTCATATGCTTATTATTTCCTGCTATTTCATGTTTATTATTTCCTGCACGCTCGATCGGTCGCAGAAGAACGTTTGAATGGCCAACCCGTTCACCAGACTTTTATCTCTACTGCATTTCTTTTTATGGTGTCATTTGAAATGCCAAGTATATAATACTCAGCCAAATAATTTAGACAAATTACAGCAACAAAATTTGAGGAAATGCACCGCGTTACACCACAAATAATACAAAATTCATTGAGTTGTTGGCCGATTACGTCGGTGTCAAACGGTAAACGGGTCGCATTTTGAACATTTATAATTTAAAGTTAATCGTTTATAATTTATAATTTTAGTTAATTTTTTCATAATTGCGTTCCATTCAATGAAAATAATCTTATTACTGTCCTTGTAACAAGTTTTACAGTCATTTCCTATTTTCTTGTTAACTTAATTAATTATTGATAATGACACAGGTAACATATGACAGCAAGGTGAAGTTTCAGTAAGGTGACGTGTGTGCTTGATTTTGTGTTAAACAGACTTTTTAATTTATGTCCTATTATGCTTCTTTATTAATACAATAAAGAATTTTGGCATTTTTGAACGCAGTTTTTTGTTCTGCATTCGAAAATGCACGAATATACTATACATGCCATTTAAGAAAACAAAGTTGGACGCATTTCCTTTAAAACCGGAAACGAGAGAAAAATGAAACTGTTATTATTAAATGCGTCGCATTTAACTATATAATCAGGTAGAATTTCAACATTGATACTTCTCAAACAACAAAGTTATTCGACCGTTCCGGGACTTCATACTAACCCTGTATATTGTACAAAAATGTCTGTGGTATACGATGAATTTTAACCCGATTGTTTTTGACAACTTCTAACGACGAGAACAGCTTTCAAATGGTATTTCAGCTTATCATAATAGCAGCCAGCATAGTATCAATAAACGAATTCCAAATTTGGCCTTTCTGCTCTAGTTATTCTGATTGTAAGACACAATTGTTTATAAAATTGCTATAGATAAAACCGATATTCATCACTAAAGACGATTTGGTGCCATTCTTCGAGTTGATGTTCCCTGAACCTACATTGTTCGAGTATGAAGAAACGCGATCCTCTGGGATTAAACATCTTGACAAATTGGATGATGTGATGCTGAACTGTAATGGCATCGTATTGCACTCGTTGAAGTAAATGAACTTTTTTGTCAGCAATTATTAAAAAGACATTATAAAAAGCAACAAGTGCAATACATAGTATAATACATAGGTGAATAAACTAGACTTAGTTAAGTGGGATTATGCTGTTTTTCTTAAACAAACCCCAACACACCGATATAAGAATAATACAGAACCATAGAAATGGATTTTTCGATAAATTATTCCTATTTCTATTTATACCTCACTTCTTAAAACAGCTCTCCAAGTAACATCCATTGACCCAGTTGTTTCAAATTGGTTAGGTAAGACATTCGATGAAAATATCTTTTTTTGCAGTTTATTTATGATTTGTGATCGATCACTGCCTCTATTAGCTATTTTCTAGACTTTATTGGACGAAACATTCTGTGCTTGAATGATTATAAAGTCATCTTAAAATTTAAAATTTTCAATAAACAAACTGTACGATTTTTTACAGTTGATCAATTTCTTTTACGTTAGGTCAGTTAACAGCCAAACATTTTTACCTACTTTAAGTTTAATTTAATATAAAAATCGTTTCTTAGTTTCCATAAATAAGCACTATATGATTTTCTAGATCAAACTATTAGAACAAAAAATATAAATAAAATCGTTTCTTAATGTTTATATTAAAAAACGATTTTATTATATATAAATTGTTAAATTTTCTTTTTAACTGTACAAAAAATTATGAGATGATAAACTTTTATATCAAGTTCATTATTTTTTTTTTATTTTATCATTAATATTCCACAAACAAAAAAAATATTTTAAAAGATTTCAGTTATGTAACAACTTGAAACGATGTTGGTTCCAATTATTTTCATTACTGTTTTTATTTACTTATTATTTTGGTATAAAAGCTATATTAAAAAATATAAAGACATAAATAAACTTCCTGGACCTTCAATAAAAGATATTATCAGCAAAAAACCAGAAGGTAAAAATTATTATTATTAAAGCATTTTAAAAGCAATTATAATACAATTAAAATTATTTTATGTTTTAGGTTTAATAAAATTTTATCAATCCCTTAATAAAAAATACGGTCCTATTGTTAAAATATGGATAAAACCAATGTCACCGATTATAATGACAACCGATTCGGAATTTATAGAAAAAATTTACAAATCAAACGAATTTTTTTATTCACCATTTCTTGGTGAAATGGAAACTTGGTTAAGAAATGGAATAGTCACAACAAAAATAAGAGAAAGTTGGAAAAACGATAAACAGATTATAAATAAAATTGTAACTCCAGTTTACCTATCAAATAATTTAGTGATTTATAATAAAAATTACGATGAGTTTATAAAAAAGATTTATGAGAATTTAGAAAAACCAGTTGAGTTGGAATCAAATTTATCTAGAATCTTAGCAACAACCGTATTTGGTTAGATTATTATTTCAAATTATATTTTAACTTTTAACTAAAAAATTTTTAATATTTTAGAAACAATTATAGATCCTAAAATTAAAATTACTCCTGAAGAAATGAACGAATACATTGTAATTAAAAGAAGATACCTGACTATACTACTAGAAAAATTAAATTCAATAAACATTGGTGTTTTTTATAAATTTACAAAAAAATATAAGGAATTTTTAAAATGTGCTGAAAATCTTATACAATTTATAGATGATTTATTAGAGCGTCATAAAAATATTCCAAAAGATCAAAGAGAAAAGAACAATGTATTTTATACTTTGATAGAGAATGGAATGTCTGATGATAAAATTATTGATACTGTAAATTCTATAATTGGTGCTGTAAGTTTATTAATTTTTTTTATAAATTTTATAATTTTATTAATTAAAAATTTATTTTTATCAATAAATTAATTAAAAAGAGTTCTGAAACATTAACTCTTCCATCAGCATTAACTTTATACGAATTAGGAAAACGTCCCGAATTACAAGAAAAACTCCTAGAAGAAATTTCATCAATACTTGGATTTGAATCATCAAGACAAATCTTACTAAACGATCTAAATAAAATGACTTATCTTAATTGTGTCGTTAAAGAAGCTGTAAGATTATTTCATCCGTTTACTTTTATGGATCGACTCGTTACTCAAGATGTTAAAATTAAAGACATATTAATTCCCAAAGACACTCATGTTATATTTAACTTTCCTCAGGTTTTTAAATCGGAGGAAAATTTTGAAAATCCGAATGTTTTTAATCCAGATCGGTTTTTACCTGAGAATTTTACGGAAGATATTAAAAAGGTTTATGTTCCTTTTGGATTTGGGGCAAAACTTTGTTCAGGTACGTTAAAATTACTTAATTTAAATAAAATATTTTAATGTCTCTTTTTGTAAATTTGATTGTAGGTAAAAAATTGGCTTCTGTTGGTTTGAAATTATTATTGGTAAAAATTCTTAGGGAATTTAAGATTAGTTTAGCTAGTAATAATGAAGTTGAATTAAAATCTGATATTGTGTTTAGGAGTGTAAATGGAGTTTATGTTGTTTTTCAAAAAAGAATTTAATAGAATATAATGTTAAAAAAAAAATAATGATCAAATGAATTCTACGGCAAATTAAAGCTTAAAGATGTTATTTTTTGTTATACAGGGTGTTTACGGTCTTGTGATTTTATTTTTGGGGAGTGATAAAGCATCATAAAAGAAGGTTATCAATTATAAAATGTCTTAACAGAAGTTGCATAATAAGGGAGATATTACTATTAAAAAAATTGTTTTATTTTTTCTTTTTGAAGTTTAAGTGGATTAAAATTTAAATTAAAATTAATTTTAAAGTGGATTCCATAAAAAAATTTAAAAATGTTTAATTTAATATGCTTAATCATCACTTAAAAACAAGTAAATAGAAATTATATCAACAGTCACGTCTCTCTTATTATACAGCTTTTGTTAAGACATTTTATAATTAATGACCTTCTTTTACGATGCTTTATCACTCCCCAAAAATAAAATCACAAGACCGTAAACACCCTGTATAAGTTAAAGTTGTATTAAATACATTACTAGAATAAAACTAGAGGAATACTTTTTTATATGCTTGATTTTTTTTATTTTGAGCCCTACGTCATTAATAAGAAAACACCGCCCAAATATTCAAATTTGAACTGCTCAAATTAATACATAGAAATTAACATTTAATTAAATGCAATTTCGATACTGAATTACAGAGAGATACGTATAAAAATATAAGTATAAAATGCAATAAACGTTACTACCTAACTTCACGTGGTACAAGTTGTTTGTGTTCGCTAAAGCGCTGTTGTCAAGAGTCTTACTGATTTCGAGGTTATGTTCACGTTTGTCTGTCCTAACCAAAACAATAAACGCTTGGCAACGTAGGATGTGACGTTACTATAAAGTGATGACATTGTCTTTCAAATTGATGACGTAGGGCTCAAAATAAAAAAAAATCAAGCATATCTCTATATCTTTTGTAGAAATAATATACGAATGAGTCAATTATATTCCTAAACCACCGAATGTTGTCCTAATAAATTAATAAATTACAGAAGGAATTTATTTTTAAGAAACGGTTAATGATGTAAAATCAATGTAAAGAACAAAGTGACGGGTGGAAGTATTTTTTTTTTCAAAATTTGTTCTAATTGTTTTCTTTTGTAAGAATTAATCTAAATTAGTGTGATTTTCAGAGGCATATATGACTGGTATTTACATATCATGAATAACTGGATAGCGCTTATCTAAAAGGTACCAATCGCCAAATTATAGTTTTGAGCAAATGGTGATTAAAGTTTTATAATGCTGAAAAATAAGTTTGTGGATGAAACGGATCAGCCTTAACCACTTCGGTACGGACGTCGACTATAGTCGACGGCCGCAGACGACCCCACTCAGATGAACGTCGACTATAGTCGAGGGCAACAGATGACCCCACATATGTATGCCGGCTGTGGGAAACGTTTCGCGGCCGATAGGCGCCGTACCGAAGTGGTTAACAGAGGTCCCTACGAGCAGTTTAGTGTTTCGATCTTTTTAGAGTAACTAAGTCTTTGTTATAAAAGGCGTTTAGTGCATTTATATGAAAAAACGTGATTTGGCGGTTGGTACCTTTTAGATAAGCGCTATCCAACTATATCTCGGTTATTTCTGTTCGGATTTTCATGAGTCAGGTACTAAATGAAATATTTTAAGGAATACTACACTTTGGAGTTCTTATTTGAATCCAACGATATACAGTACATCAACTTTTATTAACTATTTACCGCAGAGAAGAATTATAATACTTTCCTTTCTTCCTTACTATGTTTATGAAAAGTAATGGAAAATGTATGGGAATTCTAAGAAAATTTGTCAGTTGTAAACCATTTCTTATTGATATGTACCTATTTCAAGAATTTTTGGAAAAAAGAAATATTAAAAGTAAAATCGATGCCATCTGTAGATCTCCCACGAAAGGAGATGATTGATTTAACAATACAAATTTTTGGTTAAAATACTATGATTAAAACTCTTTAAGGCATTAGGTAAGCTCGTTCGGTAGAATATTGCACACACGGTTTCAATAAAGGATGCGAAACGCAATGTCGAGGTCGAATTTGTCCTCGATTGTCAAAAAGTTGCGTGTAAAAAGCTCGTCAAAAATATGTTGATGAGCCTTGATAAAAACGAAATACAGCTAAGTATTTTATTTCTTTTCTGCAGTAAATAGTTAATAAAAGTACATGTATTATACATCGTTGGATTCAAAAAGAAAAAATGAAAGAAAGTTAGTATTTTGATCCATCTTTACTACCAGTTGATAATTAACTTCGTGATTAATAAATGAAAACTGTACTTTTACTGGTCTATGTAAAATTTATTGTGTCTTGACAAGTTTCGGCTCACGCCATCGTCTGAGACGACTACAAAAAATTAACAAGAAGCGTTTTAAAAACTATGAAAGCGGCAAAATAATACGGAATAAAATACAAAAACTAAAAATACTTACATAATTCAAGAGAATTAACACATCAAAAAATAATATAAAAGAGTTTTAAATCGTATATAATAAAAATAATTTTATCTGAATTACATATAACTGTGTCGATAGAACAACGTGATTTTTATGAACCAGTTTTATTACTTCACAAAGATGTAGAAAACGCGCATGCGGAAATACAAGATCAAGCAAAATGGAAATGACATCGAGATCGTGAAAAAGAAAACAGTACAAACATTATTATTGAAATTTATTAAAAAATTTATTAAAAATTTTGCAAAAATGTAGTCTGGAAAAAATTTGAAAAGTATATGTATTTAATGAAGCGCAATAAAATTGCGATGTTGTAATTAAAAGGAAATAGGTAATGGGAAATTAAAAAGGGGAACTCTAAATAATCACTAGGGATAAGTGTTAAAGGGATGGTTAAAGGTATATAGACACAATAAATTTTACATAGACCAGTAAAAGCACAGTTTTCATTTATCAATCACGAAGTCAAAAAGAAAAAGTCTTTGAAATAGCATGGAACAAAGTATGCATTACAATTTGAAAGAGATGTTGTAGTCAGAACTAGCAAGAAACACATTAGTTTCAGAACTCTAGAAACGGAACCTATGCGAAGTTAGCCTCCAGCCCCCCGTTAGATAGGGATTTACATGTATAGTAAATAATATTTTTAAGAAAACCCTTTAATCTATTTTAACGCTCTATGCATGACTCGAAAGGTTCATCCTTGGCGAATGTAATAGACGAAATGGCCGATTCGAGCTCCTTTAAGAAATACCAAAAAAAAAAAAAAATTCATTAGTGTACACGTACACGAACACAACGTGAAAATAGCCTTTTTTATGTAGCGATAGATCGTAAACCGCTCGACCGATTTCAAAGATCTATACACCAATCGATTCGTCAGCTCATCTTCTATAAATTTGTGGAAATGGCCGATCACAAATATCGCGGATTAACTTTGTAGAAGCGCTTAAACGGCGCCGCGTTTGTCGAATTCTTCCTGACTTTCCAAAATAGCCCCTCAAGTAACTTGTAGTGACATAACTCAAACGGGTTAATTAAGCCATTCGTCAAAGAGGTCTGTTTTGTTGTTTATTGATGATATGTGATCACTCACTACCTCTATTAGGTGTTTTCTATACTACACTCTTCATGTTCGAATGATTGTAAAGTCACTACGATTCAATTTTCTGGCAATTTCGCGAAAGCAATTCGAGGTTTTATGGGTTCTGGCTTGAGCTGTATATACTGCCAAAATTTCAAGATCATGCGACCATTCCTTTTGAGTGTTGAGGTTGTTATTGTTACAGTCTTCAATTACGTTAGAAAGGATACTCATTTGAGTACGGCAGGTGTGAATGGAAACTTTGGAAAACGTTACCTTGGCAAATATGATCAAGCTTTCTAATGATGCATGCATCGTTAAAATACGTTAAACAGTTTTCTTAAAAAAAATTATTTACTATACATGTAAATCCCTATCTAACGGGGGGCTGGAGGCTAACTTCGCATAGGTAGAAACGGACTAGTGTTCGTTAAAATATTTCATTTGGTATTTTGCTCATGGTCTTGAGCGTTTCCCGTTTGCAGGGTGTTTAAGAAAGATGCGGAAATATTGGGGGTGATTGTCCAGGTCATTTTATGCAAAAAAGTTTATAATAAACATGGTCTGGCGCTTCGTTACCGATCTACAGCGTGTTGAAGTTTAAACATTTCTATTATAAACAAAAAAGTTTATAATAAAAGACTTTTTTTAAGAACAAGGGTTTTATTCAAGGACAAAAACAAATATTTAACAAACTAACAATTTTACCAAGCAAGAATTACAAAAACTGTGGTGACAAAGTCACCACCTCGAGCTCGGATGCAAGAATCCAATCTTCTCCTTATTGACTTGCGAACTCTCTCAAAAACACTAGTGTCTATTTTAGTTGAGTTACACCCAACAATGATTCGATTTCTTAAGTCTTCCACGTTTTCCAATGGAGTAGCGTACACCAAGGATTTCAAATGGCCCCAGAGGAAAAAATCTAAGGGATTTAAGTACGAGGATCATGCAGGCCATAAGTGAGGTCCACCTCGGCCAATCCAGCGATTTTCATATGCTTGTGTCAAGAAATCACGAGCTAATTGACTCAAGTGGCATCGTGCGCCATCGTGTATATACCACATTGCTTCTCTAATTGCTAATGGTACGTCCTCCAGAAAACCATGGAGCGTGTTTTCCAAAAAGTTGCGATACACCTCTCCGGTAAATCTTCCTGGTAAAAACACCGGTCGAATTAGGCAGTCCCCCACAATTCCAAGCCAAACGTTGAAAGAAAACTGATGTTGAAAACAATCTTCAACAATTTCATGTGGATTTTCGTCACACCATACATGGTTATTATGGAAATTGCGTATTGCTTTTCTTGAAAAATTCGCTTCATCGGTGAACATAATCAACATCAGGAATTGAGGGATTTCAACCATTTTATGCAAAAACCATTGACAGAATGCAATGCGAGGAGGAAAGTCAGCAGGAAGTAATGCTTGAACGCGTTGAACTGTTTCAAAATATGTAAATTTTTACTGCTTTTCTTAATTAAACTTCAACACGCTGTGGATCGGTAACGAAGCGTTTTCAGATAATGTTTATTATAAACTTTTTTGTATAAAATGATCTGGACAATCACCCCCTTTAATATTACCGCATCTCTTTTAAACATCCTTTATAAATATGAAGGCTTTCACGACTGATGTTAACTAAATTAAGACTGGAACTAACTCTAACATTAGGAGTTAGGATTTAGCCATGCGTCTTTTGAAAAGGAGTTTGACGTTTCGAATGGTATGTTGCAACCTTCTTCAGAAACAAGTTTGAAGTTACTTCGAAAAGTTGAACGCATTTTCAAAAGACGGATAGCTAAATCCTACATTCTAGTTCTAATGTTAATTCTAGTCTTACTCAAGAATTTTCATGTTTTTTTAATAAATCCGGGAAATTTCTAATAAAATCTAACCTAATTCTTATTTCAACTTTGCTTAAAAATTTATTAATTAAAAAAAATTTTAATAAATCTTTTAAAAAATTTTCACTTACTATTTTTCTTTAATATAAAAAATAAAATGTAAAATATATTAAAAAAATAATAAATAATTAAATATAAACGGAGCTTCATTAATAAAAGGAGACACCCCGATTTCAAAAGGCAACATAATGTTCATCGCCGAAGTATTATTCGTAAGCGAAGCCGTGGTTTGAAGACTCCACCAACAACACAGAGACAAAGAAACACCTCCCCTTTTAGCCTTTCCCTTATTCGGAGCCCAATTTTTATCTCACGCCTTTAAATATGGTCTATTTATTATAAATTTTTTTGTATAAAATGACCTGGACTCGAAGGGATTTAAATCGAGGCTAGTCGCAGCGCAACCCGTGTCTTGAATATTTCGTTTATGTAATAGCATGAAAGTTTATGTTAATGTAAGCATAAAACTTGTACCATAAGCTATAGGTACAACATCTTCGTTTATTGTATTATATTATCGACGTAACTTTGTACAGGACATCCTAAATTGGATGTCATCATAGGTTATTTTCAAAACTAAAAGAGATACAAAAAAAGTAGTTTACATGTTATGGCCTAAATTTTCCAGAAATTGAAAGTTCTGAAAATTCCAACCAGCCGTCATCTTTTGTTTTCACCATAGAGGCAAAAAGTCAAAATATTGCAAAAACTAGAAACGCGAATATCTCACTTATTGTCAAGGGTGAAGTGTTCCTATTAAATCAAAATGTGGCCAACTTTTTACGACTAATACAATGGTGTAATGAGAAAAATTTTAGTATGCTTCGTTTTGGAGATTTAGTACCAAACTTGGTCTAAATTAATTCGTTATATTTTTCTGAAACAAATGTACACAGTGTCCCGTTTTGATTGTCTGATCCGTTACTGACGCATTCCTTTGCCAAAAATAACCAGAAAAGTAGTAATGAACATGAGCTCAAAAGTGATTCGTTTTCGAGATATTGGAAGTTTAGTTCCCTAAGTTTACTTATTATTAACATAATCGATGAGAATCATTTAAGCTAAATTATTAACTCGGGGTTTTGATAAGTTATCATTATTGGATTACACTGGTCAGCTACAAAAGTTAGTTGAAACTGTAGCAACTACTTAATAATTTAATTTAAATGTAATGCTGTAAATAATAGATCGCATTATGAAACTAGAACATTCAATATCTCGAAAGCGAAGGATTTTCGGAACATGTTCATTAGGACTTTTTTGCTTGTATTCAGCCAGAGAATTACTAGTAAAGGATCGCACAATCAAAACTGGGCACTTGTAGGGTAAGGTTGCTCAAGTCGTACCCCCTAAGAAAAAATACTGCATATAAGCGAAAATTTCGCCACAACATAAAAGCTTTTTTTGTTATACTAATCTTGGATTAATAACAGTTTTATTTATTATAATAAAATATAATATAGTAAATGTTAATGGATAAAATAAACTAAATAAAGAAAAACTCTCATCGGTACGACTAAGGAAACTAGTTGCCTAAGTGGTACCACCCAAGGCTGAAGTCGTACTCCTAAAAAATATTAGGTAACAATATTCATTATAAGGTATTTTTAGAATATGTGCTTTACATGTCTCATACTACTGTTTTTTAAGTACACGCTTCACATATTTCTTGATTCTTTTGTTAACTCTAGCACATAGATCGTGCACTTATGATTTACATTGCAAGCACTGAATCATCTTTTCCTCCCGTTCTTCTCCACACATATAGCAAAACCAATCGCTTGCAGCATTGCCTCTCTTCTTTTTAACTTTTAATGCTGATTTCTTTTTATTAATTGTTTCTTTTCTTTTATTTGCAGCATTTGTTATTTTGTCCTTTTTATTAATTTTTTCTTCCCTCTTACTTGCAGCATTCTTTATTTTGTCTTTATTCGCAGCTGACGTTATTTCGATTGATAAGCTTAGGCGTCTTTGTGCCTCTTTGCTGTCATTGATGATATTTGGAATAGGTGATAAAATATTTAACTGTTGTTTCAGTTTATCTGAATCAAATGATGTTAAAGGTTTTGCAATAAAATCCATGGAAGCCTCTTCTTCCTTTTGGATTTGTCCGTCTTTGTCCGTCGGCAGACTTTAATTGCTCACTGATTCATTTGAGTTATTGCACGTTTTAAACGGCAAAGACGAACAAATTTCCTAAGTAGTACTTGGTACGACTTACGCAGCTCGTTTAGGTACGACTTAAGGTACCAAACATTGTAAACGAAAATCGGGGATAACCTCACATTGAATATGCGTATACGTTTTACCTTCGGTGAAAAGATTCCGTAATTGCCACAGAACTTATG
The DNA here is from genome assembly GCA_036711955.1 of Digitonthophagus gazella. Taxonomy (NCBI): domain Eukaryota; kingdom Metazoa; phylum Arthropoda; class Insecta; order Coleoptera; family Scarabaeidae; genus Digitonthophagus; species Digitonthophagus gazella. The sequence continues at coordinate 13,544,912 of JASCIT010000007.1, forward strand.
TTAAAAAGAGAGTCTATTCTGTGTATAATTTCCTTCCGAAAAAATCCTCCAAACACATGCAGAAAATTATATGAAATAGCAAAAATTTACTTGTTGACAATATTCTCTCAAATGGCACTTGTATTCAAACGACTGAATAGTGTAGAATGAAGTACCTACCTTACTAGACAATCCTATAGTGTTACTTTTACTGTCAACGCTGTGGTGGCATTTAAAATAGCTAAGGTACGACTTAGGCGTAGGTACGACTTGAGCAACCTTACCCTATATAGATTGTTGGGCGCATTTCTTATGCACCCAATAATTCCTTATTATGATGATAGCTGTTTGAAGTTTTCATCGTTCGCAATTTCTTGATAATCGAGATCCTAACATGTAAGCTATTATTTATATCTCTTTTAGTTTCGGAGATAGTCTATTTTATGTTGCCTTGTCAAAACGAGTTTTCGCAACAGTCTTCTGGCTTTCAAGTCAGCTTCTCTTAATCGAATTCGAACTGTTTGGTAATTTAATCTATGAAAGATGTTTAATGACCTCTTGCGGTTAGGATGCAATGCCGCAACAATAAAAGAATTAAACATCGAATTTAATTTTGAGTGGTTTTCCTCTTACTACCTTACTAAAATCACTATTGAACTTTGAGCCAACGATGAAATACATTCATTAAATGATTTAAGTGCTAGATATGTTTCACTTACAGCGTCATCAAGCACATCGTCGATGTGCTGAAGGGCGATAAAATATTATCTCAAATAGGGTCATACAAAACGTCGAAGTTAAAATTTAATAAAATAAAGACTGGAGGAGCGTTAAATTGTAGAAAATTAAAAAGCTGAAGATTGACGCTATGTAATAAAATGAAACGTTGGCAAAAGCAGTTACAACAAAAGTGAAAAACTTAAAGCTGGAATTAGGTATAATTAATTTTACGTTGAGTTTTAATACATTTTGGTTGGATTAACGAAAACTCTAACAATAGAAATAAAAAACCATACTCTAACAATCGCATGCTTAAACTAATAGCTATCGTCATTGAATATTCAAATTGAATGTCCAACACACTAGGAATGATTGAATTGGAAGAAGTGTAATCGGACCTCAAAGACAATTTTTTAAGAAATTTTAAAAAAAATGTAATAACTGCCTTTTTAGAAAAAATACGCCCAATTTTAAAAAATCGTTCCAAGTTTATTTATGAAGATTAAGAAATTATTTTTACATTAAATTAAAACTTAAAGATTCCATTTTTGAATATAAAAGTCAAATTATATTTTTTTAAACCCCATTTTAACAAATTAAAATATTTTACATTTCTGAGGACTCAATATTTGTACCGTCTACCTTTGGATGAACACATGGATACTTTAGCGATTCAAGAAATAGCTTCAACTATTCTAGCAACTTCCGTAACAGTTCTAGAAGTACGTTCGGAAGATCCACCTCCAAAATACACTCCTCCTCCATTGTCTACAACCGCAATTGTATACGAACCTTTAGATTGGGTTAAGATTAAACCTAAGATAACATCGTCCAGATTTTATACATATACAGCGTGTCCCGAAATTAGGCGGCCGTACGCTACCAGCACATTCCACGTTCAAAAATAAGAATAAAAGCCCAAACAAATATTGATTGAAAAAATGCTTACTAAGGGAGCTATAAACCCTTAAATGGGACACCAGATAACCCGTTTTTAAGGAATATCCTCAAAATGCTTTGGGTTAAGTCAACGAAAATTGGTGTACTAGTCTAAAATTCCAAGAGAAATTAGATGGCGGTATCAATTTTGCATGAAACTCATCAGTGGCGTACGTGTAAAGGGGTGATTTGATGAATTGTTTATCTAGCTGTTTTGCATGTTAACTTTTTACTACCCAGACTTAAAATTTTAATATTTTAGACCTTTCTACATAAGAATGGTCGTCTTGTTGGAATTGCGTAATATTAATAGTAATACAGTGAAGACCGGTTATAACGAGTATGCTCTATAACGAGTACCTGCTCTATAACGAGTAAACTTAAAAGTCCCGTCAAAACTCCTATCCTTTCAATGTAAAAAAATCGGTTATAACGAGGATCGGTTATAACGACACCTCGGATATAGCGAGCCAATTTGCGTGTTTTACACCCCAAATAGCATGCTCTATAACGAGCAAATAATGTAAACATCTAGCGACGTCGTGACGCGCCATTTAGGCACCATGTACGAGCATATCGGCAGTTCAGTTTATCGCTGGATTTACTTGAGTTTGTGTCTGTACCTGGTACAAAAATGGAAAAACACCATCGAAAACCTCTTACATTAAAAGATCTTGTGTGTTCCAAGGGTTGGATTGACAGATTCAAGACTCGATATAACATTCATTTAGGAAAGATCCACGGCTGCATCTGTGAACATGGAAATTATAAATAAATGGAAAGAAGACGTTTGGCCTACGTTACGTCGAAGGTACAAAGATTGCGACATCTTTAATGGGGACGAAACTGCTCTTTTTTATAAACTGACACCAGACAAGACATTAAAATTTAAAGGTGAAAAATGTGGTAGGAGGCAAATTATCAAAGGAGCGGTTGACGATTTTCGTTTGCGCTAACATGGATGGATCTGAAAAATCAGTTATGTGTCATAGGAAAAGCAAAGTAAACCTCGTTGTTTTAAACATGTTCAAAACCTTCCAGTTAATTATTTTAACAATTCCAAAGCTTGGATGACAAGTGAAATTAAAAAAAATTCTTTTAAGAAAAATTTTATTATTGGTGGACAATTTTTCTGGGCATCCTCATATTAATAATTTAGAATGTATTGAAGTTGCGTACTTTCCGCCAAATTCAACTTCTGTCTTACAACCGATGGACCAACGCATAATTAAATCAATGAAAACATTTTACCAACAAAAGTTATTGTTCAAGTTAGTAGAAGCTATGGATCTGAACGAAAAATTCAAAATAGACATTTTAGATGCCATAATAATGCTAACAGCGCATGGACAAAGGTTAAAAAAGAAACAATAATGAATTGCTTTCGTCATGCATTCGGAAATCTTGAAGAGAGTTTTAGCGATGAAGATGAATTTCCCTTAGCACAATTAATTACACGCACGCCCATGGTAGAAAATCTCTCTAGTTGGGTAGAGAAGAATGGTTTGGAAATAGACGGTGTCGATTTAAATTTATTTGCCATTGTTGACGACGATGTTATTACTGGTTCTACTTTATCAGATACTGAAATAATGTTCAACGTGTTGAATAAAAATAATGAATCTGAAAGTGAATCAGATGAAGAGGAAGAAAGAAACATTTCAAAAAATTAATTTTTGGTTGCATTTTCTAGAGTGACACGTTACATTGCAACTAACTATGCGGACAATAATAAGTGTATGTCCGCATGCGATGCAATAAACAAAAATATTCGCCTGACATTATTACGGAAAACCCTAAAACAGAATAACATTAAAGAATACTTTAATAAAAAATAATTTAACAGTACCTAATTGTATTTTTTAATTTCAATTAGTTTAATAATATAAATGTTTAGTTAAGTACTTTAGTATCTGTTAAATAGTTGTATCTGTTTTAAACAATAAAGTTATAAAAAATTACAAAAACATCATAACGTATCTTTTTATTTTTATTCTTCATCGTACACTCTGAGAGCAAATGAAATTCCTCATAGTGATTAATTCCTTATTGTGAATAAATAAAAATTTCATTGTAAAAGTGCAAAAAAAAATTTTTTTAATTGGTTTTTAAAATTGCTAATGATTACTTTTACACCAACATTAAAATTTATGTTACATATTATGATAACCTCGGGTATAACGAGGTACCGTCTATAACGAGCATTTTTTCCGGTCCCTTGAGTGCTCGTTATAACCGGTCTTTACTGTATTTATAATATAGAGACACCTATATAGAACTAAAAAATGATTTGGGATTTTTGTATGTTCCAACCTCCATCTAAAATCAACTCAATAATTTAAAATAAACCCTCCAAATAAAATAACAATCAAAATACACTCCATTCTCTTAAATTAACCGAAAGAAATCGTTGTTTTTTTCAATTCCTCGAATCCTCTCCCAGAAAAATCAAGGTCCGTTAACATGTAGATCGCATCCGTTGGCGAAACGAACCAAACACCGGGATACCTGACACCCGGAATGGGTAATACGGGTAATATCGAGCAGATTCGATGGAAAAACCGTCGAACGTGCCCAAAAGCGAACATACCCCTTAAAGAACGCGAAAGGGGGGCGAAAACGTTATGAATAACGGATTGGACATGTGGCGCCGTCGATGCACCGAGAATACGCGATTTTATTCCGTTCACGAGAGCGTTCTTAAGCGCGAGGTAAACCCCTCTCGTAGAAGGAGACCCCACGATTTGGCTTTCGGCTAAAACCGAGGCCCCACGGAGTTGTTATTACGCACTTGACGTAATAACAGCGGGAAAAGTTTTGTACCGACCTCTCTCCGGAGGGATTTTGGCCTTTTGTTCGTCTCTTTTGATACTTACGTCTATAAGTTGCCGTTTTATTTTTTGTTTTATATTTAAAAACTTGAAAGTTTTTAAATATTCTATAGTCTACAAGGCTACAGTTTAAGTTAGGGGTTGGGGGTTGGATGGGGTGTTTTATTTTTAAGTGACTTACAAACACTAGAACACAAAATTTTTTTTCGTCTAGTCCTTAAATTTTTTTTGTTTCACTCTGTATAAAGTTAGATGTAAAAAAATAGGTTTGTCAACATCTTTATGTGGAAGTTACATTTTCTTTTACGTGGAAAGAACTAAAAATTATGAGAAATTCATCTTTGATAAAAATTAAAATTAAATTTCAACCTAAATCGTCATAAAAATTTTAAATCTCAACAACAATTTGTATCTTAAATATGAATTTTAAAAAATGGGCAAGTTGTAATCAACATTATGTTAGTTTTTCTCTTCTGAGAGAAGAACTAAAAGTCGTAGGAAACTCATCTTTGGTAAAAATAAAGTTTAAGTTTCAATCTAAATCCTGATCAAATTTCAAATTTCAACAACAATTAATTTTTTAGATATGACTTCTTAAAAATTAACAAGTTTTAATGGACATGTTAATTAAGTTAGGTTAGAATTTCGTTTCTCTAGGAAAAACTAAAAGTCGTAGAAATTTTATTTTTGGTAGAGATAAAGATTAAGTTTCAATTTAAACAGATATAAGATTTCAAATCTTAATAACAATTAGTTTCTTAGATGTGAATTTTTAAAAATTGATAAATTTTAATCGGCATATTAAGTTCAATTTTTCAGTATTTCGAAAAAACTAAAAATCCCACAATCTTCAGTTTTACCATAAATAAATATAAATCTTTTTTTTATATTTTAACAAAATTTTTAAACCCGAATAGCAAATAATTTGGGAAAAATTAACTTTCAAAGTCAATTTGTATCTCATTTCTTGACGTTCATTCCCCTTCTTTTTATAAAACCTATTAAGAACGATCCTATTTTAAACATTTGTTTATCAATACATTCGTTACTAAATAAAATTCAAATGAAATGTGATAACTAAAGAATTTTCAAACCTAATATCTAACCTAACCTAATCTTAAAATGTTTTGAACTTTAAAAAATCATAACGACTTTATTTATAGGAATTAAGAAATGATTTTTATATCAAATTAAACTTACATGATTCTATTTTCAACTAATAGAGTCAAATTTGTTCTAATTATTACCAAAACAATTAAAAAAATTCCTAAAGATGGTAAAAATTTTTGACAGTTAACTAACCTAACTTTAAAAGAACTGACCAACTTAAAAAAATCGTAGCGACTTTATTTATAGGAATTAAGGAATAATTTTTGTATCAAATTAAATTTAAATGATTATATTTTGAAGTAAAAAAATCTGATTTATTGTAATTGTTACCGAAAAAATTAAAAAAACTCCTAAACTTGGTAAAAATTTTTGATGGTAAACTAACCTAACTTAAAAAAATGACCAACTTCAAAAAATCGCCCAGGCTTTATTTATGAAGATTAGAAAATTATTTTTGGTAGAAATGAAAGATAAAAGATTCTATTTTGAACTAAAAAAAGTCAGATTTATTATAAATGTTACCAAAAAAATTAAAAATTCCTAAAATTGGTAAAAGTTTTTGATAGTAAACTAACCTAACTTTTTAAAAAAATTGACCAACTTTAAAAAATCGCCCAGACTTTATTTATGAAGATTAGAAAATTATTTTTGGTAGAAATGAAAGATAAAAGATTCCATTTTGTACGAAAAGAGTCAGATTTATTATAAATGTTACCAAAAAAATTAAAAAAATTCCTAAAATTGGTAAAAATTCTTGATAGTAAACTCACCTAACTTAAAAAAAATGACCAACTTTAAAAAATCGCCCAGACTTTATTTATGAAGATTAGAAAATTATTTTTGGTAGAAATGAAAGATAAAAGATTCCATTTTGTACGAAAAGGGTCAGATTTATTATAAATGTTACCAAAAAAATTAAAAAAATTCCTAAAATTGGTAAAAATTTTTGATAGTAAACTAACCTAACTTAAAAAAAATGACCAACTTTAAAAAATCGCCCAGACTTTATTTATGAAGATTAGAAAATTATTTTTGGTAGAAATGAAAGATAAAAGATTCTATTTTGAACTAAAAAAGTCAGATTTATTATAAATGTTACCAAAAAAATTAAAAAAATTCCTAAAATTGGTAAAAACTTTTGATAGTAAATTAACCTAACTTAAAAAAAATGACCAACTTTAAAAAATCGCCCAGACTTTATTTATGAAGATTAGAAAATTATTTTTGGTAGAAATGAAAGATAAAAGATTCCATTTTGTACGAAAAGAGTCAGATTTATTATAAATGTTACCAAAAAATTTTTAAAAATTCCTAAAATTGGTAAAAATTTTTGATAGTAAACTAACCTAACATAAAAAAATGACCGACTTTAAAAAATCGCCCAGACTTTATTTATGAAGATTAGAAAATTATTTTTGGTAGAAATGAAAGATAAAAGTTTCCATTTTGTACGAAAAGAGTCAGATTTATTATAAATGTTACCAAAAACATTAAAAAAATTCCTAAAATTGGTAAAAATTTTTGATAGTAAACTAACCTAACTTAAAAAAATGACCAACTTTAAAAAATCGCCCAGACTTTATTTATGAAAATTAGAAAATTATTTTTGGTAGAAATGAAAGATAAAAGATTCTATTTTGAACTAAAAAAGTCAGATTTATTATAATTATTACAAAAAAAAATTAAAAAATTCCTAAACTTGGTAAAAATTTTTTGACAGATAACTAATCCAACTTTTTAAAAAAATTGACCAACTTTAAAAAATCGCCCAGTGAAACAGCAAAAGATCCAACACTTTCAAGAGTGTTACAATGGATTTGGACAGGTTGGCCTCGAAACCACAAAGGATTTTCTGCAGAATTCCAACCGTTCTTACAACGTTCTAACGAATTACCTTGCTACTTACATTGCATCCTATGGGGGACACGAGTAGTGATTCCACCAGGAGGGAGGAGAGAAGTGTTAGAGATATTACATGCCTCACATCCAGGAATTGTAAAGATGAAAGCACTAGCAAGATCCTACGTGTGGTGGCCAGGGATGGATAAACAGATCGAAGAAAAAACCAACACATGCAGGATATGCCAAGAGATACGGAATATACCACCCAAGGCACCAGTACACCCGTGGGAATGGGCAAAAGCACCATGGTCGAGATTGCACATAGATTTCGCCGGACCAGTGAAGGGGCGGAACTACCTAATAGTGATTGACGTGTACCCAAAATGGCTTGAAGTACCAGAATTCCAGAGGTCATCGTTTCGAAACGGCATTCGTCAAGCACTTGTCGCACCATATCACCCAAGTAGCAACGGACAAGCCGAACGGATGGTCCAAAACGTGAAGGCTACCCTGAAGAAGATGGACAATGACGATATCAGTACTACATTGGCAAGATACCTACTGACTCAACACTGCACACCTCACAGCGTGACAGGAAAATCACCAGCGGAGATACTCATGAGACGATGGTTGAGGACACTGTTGGACAAAGTGAAACCCGACTTCGTAGAATCCATCAGGGCTAAACAAGAAGCAAAGATGGAGAACATTAAACCGAGATTTCTTGCACCTGACGAACTAATATTTGCTAGATCTTATGTTCCAGGTCCAAAGTGGGTTCCCGCTTCCATAGCAGAACAGACCGGACCTCTCAGTTACAAAATAGATATGCCAGATGGAAACATCACTAGACGTCATACCGATCAAGTGCGCAAACGGACTGAAGAAAGCACCGAGACCGAAACTGGGAATCAGGAAGAACAACCCAGTGGCGTTGAAACCATCCCACCAACGACCACAGAACTGCCGAACGTAGCGATGAAAGAATCAACTAGGTAACGGAAGAAGCCTCAATACTTGGAGGATTACGTATGCCAAAATTCGTCACTCGAGAGGTCGACAAAACCAGGGGGAGGAGTGTCGTGTCTTTAGCCACAGAGCAGATGTACAAGTGTCGGCTCAAGAACGCAAGAAAAATTTTTTGACAGATAACTAACCCAACTTTAAAGAAAAATTGACCAACTTTAAAAAATCGCCCAGACTTTATTTATGAAGATTAGAAAATTGTTTTTGGTGTAAATGAAAGATAAAAGATTCTATTTTAAACTAAAAAAGTCAGTTTTATTATAATTACTACCAAAAAAATTAAAAAAATTTCTAAAATTGCTAAAAATTTTTGACAGATAACTAACCTAACTTTTTTAAAAAATTAACCAACTTTAAAAAATCACCCAGACTTTATTTATGAAGATTAAAGCATGATTTTTGGTGTAAATGAAAGATAGAAGATTCTATTTTAAACTAAAAAGTCAGACTTATTATAATTGTTACCAAAAAAATTTAAAAAATTCCTAAAATTGACAAACATTTTCTGACAGATAACTAACCCAACTTTTTAAAAAGTTGACCAACTTTAAAAAATCGCCCAGACTTTATTTATAGAGATTAAGAAATGATTTTTGGTATAAATGAAAGATAAAAGATTCTATTTTGAACTAAAAGAGTCAGATTTTTTATAATTTATACCAAAAAAATTAAAAAAATTCCTGAAATTGGTTAAATTTTTTTGACAGATATCTAACCCAACTTTAAAAAGAATTGACCAACTTTAAAAAATCGCCCAGACTTTAGTTATAGAGATTAAGAAATGATTTTTGGTATAAATGAAAGATAGAAGATTCTATTTTAAACTAAAAAAGTCAGACTTATTATAATTGTTACCAAAAAAATTTAAAAAATTCCTAAAATTGCTAAAAATTTTTTGACAAATAATTAACCCAACTTTAAAAAAATTGACCAACTTTAAAAAATCGCCCAGACTTTATTTATAGAGATTAAGAAATGATTTTTGGTATAAATGAAAGATTAAAGATTCTATTTTAAACTAAAAAAGTCAGATTTATTATAATTGTTACCAAAAAAATTAAAAAAAAAATCCTAGGTTGGTTGGTTGGTTTAACCCCTAAGGTAAGGGATAGGCAATGGGATTTGAGCGTTCTGCTCTTCTGGCTCCCAGACACTTGAGTAAAAGAATATGAAACACGTGTTTTAAAGAAAACCAGAGTTAAATTACGAAAATATTGTCACATAAATATGCGCGATGAAAAAGATAAACAAAGTAAACTTGAACAAATCACTGATGGCTTGAATTAAAGTAGATAATTAAAGAATTTTCACAATTTTAGGACGAACACAAACACTTCATCCGTTCCCGACCAAAGCCGGAAACGGAACAAAAAAATCCTAAAATTGGTAAAAATTTTTGACAGGTAACTAACCCAACTTTTTAAAGAAATTGACCAACTTTAAAAAATCACCCAGACTTTATTTATGAAGATTAGAAAATTATTTTTGGTGCAAATGAAAGATAAAACATTCTATTTTAAACTAAAAAAGTCAGATTTATTATAATTGTTACCAAAAAAATAAAAAAAAATCCTAAAGTTAGTAAAAATTTTAAACAGTTATCTAACCTAACTTTATAAAAATTTTACCAACTTTAAAAAATCGTCCAGACTTTATTTATACAGCTTAAGAAATAATTTTTGCACCAAATTCAACTTAAAAGATTCTATTTTCGATTAATAAAATCAAATTTGTTCTAATTATCATCAAAAAAATTTAAAAAATTCTTAAAGTTGATAAAAATTTTTGACAGTTAACTAACCTAACTTTAAGAAAATAGCTAACTTTAAGAAATCATAATGACTTTATTTACAGAGATTAAAACGAGATTTTTATCTTAAATTAATCTTTAATAACTCTATTTTTAATATTAAACGCCAGTTTTATTCCAATTATAACCAAAAAAATTAAAAAAATAATTTTAATAGTGGTAAAATTTTTAACCGACAAAACTTTTATAACGTCACCATTATCGCACTACAACTCTAAACAATAAGTCCAGATATGGAACCGCAAACTAGAACAACAAACACCATTATAGTCAGGCAAGGAATATTTTCTCGGTTTTATCTCAAAACTGTCGACCTCTGACCTTGAATTCCGATAAAAATTACTTCGACCAGTACGAGAAAGGCAGCATGCGAAGCATTTGGCGTTTAACGTTTCTTCGATATGGACATTAAAAACGACTGGTTCACCGAAAATAACACTTTATGGCCCGGACATCGACTCTCATTAAAAATCGAACAAGTTTTACATCAAGAAAAATCTCAATATCAAGATATTTTAGTTGTTAAAACGTAAGTACTAAACGTAACCTATCATTTTTATTTATTTTGTCTTATTATTTTTATCTAATAATAGAAAATCTCACGGAATAGTTTTAATATTAGACGGTATAATTCAATGTACAGAACACGACGAATTCTCCTACCAGGAAATGATCTCCTTCCTACCACTTTGCGCTCACCCCAACCCTTTAAAAGTACTTATAGTTGGTGGTGGAGATGGTGGAGTTGCTCGTGAAGTGTCCAAACACCCCCTGGTAAAGGAAATCGTCCAGGTGGAGATCGACGAAAGAGTTATTGATGTAAGCAAAAAGTTTTTACCGTTTATGGCTGTTGGATTTTCATCCCCTAAATTAACCCTAAAAATCTGCGATGGATTTGAATACCTTCGTCAAAATCCAGGACAATTTGACGTTATTATAACGGATTCAAGCGATCCAATCGGACCGGCTAGTAATTTATTTACCGAATCTTATTTTGGTTTGTTGAAAAAAGCTTTAAAAAAGGATGGGATAATTTGTTCTCAAGCTGGATCGATTTGGGAAAGTTCTAAAGAGATTAGGAAATTAATGGATGGTTGTAAGCAACATTTTAGGGTTGTTAAATACGCTTTCTCATCTGTACCAACTTATCCAACGGGACAAATTGGATTTATTTTAGCGAGTAATGAAGAAAGAAACGTTTTAAATGCTCCTTCTTTTAAATTTGAGGAAAAAGCTGAGAAGGAGTTGAAGTATTATAGTTGGGAAATGCATAAATCTGCTTTTATTTTACCAAATGTATTTGTAAAAGTTTTATATGATTAATTTATAAAAATAAAGACATGATTCTTGGATTAAATTAAAGATAAAATATTCTATTTTTAATTAAAAAAGACCGATTTGTTCTAAAAGTTACCAAAAAAATTAAAAAAATTTTTTAGTAAATTGATAATTTTTTCATCTAAAGTTAACCTGTCAAAAAAATTAAACTTTAAAAAATTCCCTAGACTTTATTTTATAAGAATAAAGAAATGATTCTTTAATTAAATTAAAGCTAAAATATTCTATTTTTAGTTAAAAAATACCGATTTGTTTCAAAAGTTGCCCAAAAAATTAAAAAAATTTTTAGTAAATTGATAATTTTTTAACCCTAATTTAACCTGTCGAAAAATTGAAACTTTAAAAAATTCCCTATTTTTTATTTCTAGAGATCAAGAAAAGATTCTTGGATCAAATTAAAGGTACTACATTCTATTTTTAATTAGAAAAGGCCGTTTTGCTCTAAAAGTTACCAAAAAATTAAAAATTTTTTTTCGTGAATTGAAGATTTTTTAATCCTAACCTAACATGTCAAAAAATAAAAACTTTAAAAAATTCCCTAGACTTTATTTATAAGAATAAAAAAATGATTTTCAGGTTAAATTAAAGCTAAAATATTCTATTTTTAATAAAAGTGACCGATTTGTTTCTAAAGGTAATCAAAAAAATTAAAGAAATTTTTTAGTAAATTGATATTTTTTTCATCTCAACTTAATCTCTCAAAGAGCTGAAACTTTAAAAAATTTCCTAGTTTTTTTTATAAAGATCAAGGAAAGATTCTTTGATTAAATTAAAGTTCAAATATTCTATTTTTAATTAAAAAAGGTCGATTTGTTCTAAAAGTTACCGAAAAAATTAAAAAAAAATTAAAATTGATAAAATTTTTTGACAGTTAACTAACCTAACTTTAAGAGAACTGACCAATTTTAAAAAATTGTACCGACTTTATTTGTAGGAATTAAGAAATGATTCTTGGATTAAATTAAAGTTAAAATATTCTATTGTTAATTAAAAAAGACCGACTTGTTCTAAAAGTTGTCGAAAAAATTAAAAAATTTTTTTAGTAAATTGATGTTTTTTATCCTAACATGTCAAAAAGTTTAGACTTTAAAAAATTCTCTAGACTTTGTTTATAAGAATAAAGAAATGATTTTTGGATTAAATTAAAGTTAAAATATTTTATTTTTAATCAAAAAAGACTGTTTTATTCTAAATGTTTTCAAAAAAATTAAAAAAAATTTTAAAGTTAATAAACATTTTTGACAGCTAACCTAATCCTTTAAAAAATCGATCAATTTTAAAAAATTCGTCAAAAATTCATTTTTAAACATCTTGAAATAAATCTTTTTTTTTTAATGATTGTTAAAAGATTCGATTTTTAGTTGAAAAAGATCGTTTTATTCTACAAGTTACCAAAGAAATTAAAAATATTTTCAGAGTGGGCAAAAATTTTTAACCCCAAAAAAATCGTTCAATTTTAAAAAATTCCTCAGAAGTTTATTTTTAATAATTTTGACATAAATCTTTTTTTAATGAAAGTTAAAAGATGATATTTTTATATAAAAACGACCGTTTTATTCTAAAAGTTATCAAAAAAATTAAAAAGATTTTTTAGTAAATTGATGATTTTTCAACCTAACCTAACCTATCAAAAAAGTTAATCTTTAAGAAATCGTCTAGGTTTTATTTATGGAAGTAAAGAAAAGATTCTTGGGTTAAACTAAAGCTAAAATATTCTATTTTTAATGAAAAAAGGTCGATTTGTTCTAAAAGTTACATTATGTTACATTTTCTCTTTTGAGACAAATACTAAAAATCATAGAAAATTTATGTTCGGCAAAAATAAAGTCTAAGTTTTGATGTAAATCTTCATCATATTTCAAGTCGCAACAACAATTAGTTTTTTAGATATGAATTTTTAAAAATTGACAAGTTTTAATCGGCATGTAAATTAAGTTAGGTTAGAATTTCTGTTCTGTGAAAAAACTAAAAGTCGTAGAAAATTCATCTTTAGTAAAAATAAAGATTAAGTATTTATCTAAATCTTCTTCATATTTCAAATCTCAACAACAATTAGTTTTTTAGATATGAATTTTTAAAAATGGACAAGTTTTAATCGACATGATGTTACATTTTCTCGTCTGAGGGAAAAACTAAAAGTCGTAGAAAATTCATCTTTGGCAAAAATAAAGACTAGATTTCAATCTAAATCCTCATTAAATTTCAAGCCTCAAGAACAATTAGTTTTTTAGATATGAATTTTTAAAAATTAACAAGTTTTCGTCGACAGGTAAATTAAGTTAGGTTAGAATTTCTCATCTGTGGAAAAAACTAAAAGTCGTAGAAAACTCATCTTCGGCAAAAGCAAAGTTTTAGTTTCGATCTAAATCTTCATCAAATTTCAAGTCTCAATAACAATTAGTCTTTTAAATATAAATTTTTAAAAATTGTCTACTTACAATTAGTCTTATTATAAATTTAATGATGTTAAAATAAAAGAAATGACATTATGTTGAATGTTATTTTATCTGATTGTGAGAGATCTTTATGTATTTATTTCACGTTATTTCATAGCTGGAGGGAAAAGGGAAAACAAAGCGAAGGGAAGAAAAACAAAAAGACGCCTAAGGGGGTGAAAGAAGAAGGGTCGTGGCCCCGCAGTCTTTTTCCGCGTCCCCACAAACTGTCTGCCAATTACCGGCTGCGTCGGTAATCCTTTTGGCGTGCCGGCGCACTTTAATTAGATTTTTAAAAGTTTCTATCTTTCTTTCTGGCTCGCTTGGCCGCATTTAACCCCTTAATGCGATTGTTTCCACGTTTGGGAGGATTCATTATAAACGCCAAGTGATGGTGGGTGAAAAACTCTATCTTATTTTTCTTCAACCTTAAAAATTCCTTGCCTTTTAATATATTTTTAATGAATTTTTTTACGATGTGGGGATTATTGAAAATTAAAAATGTATTCTAATATGTTAATCTTAAAAATTGGAGAAATTAAAAAATTCTACAGATTTTATTTATGAAAATTAAGAAAAAAAAATTTTACTTAAGATAAACTAAAATGTCTATTTTATAGCTAAAAAGACAATTTTGTTGTAAATTGGTGAAACTTAAAAAATCCTACACGCTTTATTTATGGTAATCAAGAAAAAAACTTTTAACTTTAGATAAACTAAAACGTCTATTTTACAACTAAAAAAATAAATTTGTTGTAATTATTGATTACCAAAATATTTTTTTTTAATCTTAGACAATCCAATCTATGATTCTTTAGTTTAACATAACTTAAAAAAAAAAGAAATCAAAAAACCTAATAAGGTTAAAAAAGAGCTTAATTCTAAGACTCATGAACAGAAAACATCTACAAAGTTTCAAATACATATTTTGAAAATAAGAAATATAAACATAGTGTCTGTATTTCTTTCGGTGTGGACGTAGCTTAACATTCATTTGACCAATTTGTGTTTTATAAAATAATTTACAATTGTGGTTGTGGATGTGTTTGCCGTCAATGACTGGAAATTTCCATGTAATTTTGAATTGTGTTTCAATTTCTTGCAATCTGTCTTGGTTCGAAGGTGGCATTTGCATTGGTGATAGTGTATTCTAAATGAAGACAACAGGTTAAGAAGACACTATGTTAATTTTTTACAAGATAGAGGTATTGGTGTTACCTATTAGAAAATTTTTAAAGTTTTAATCCTATTCAATCGTTCATCTTATAAATACGCTTAGTTAAAAGGTAGTTACATTTGCAATATTGTTGAACAGACTAAAACAGCCTCAGTGTTACTACAAAGTGGATAAGAAAAGTTTCATTTAGCTTGTTTATTAAAGTTTAAGAAAAATGATAAGAAACGTGAAAGTTACGTTTGTGTATTATTTGTTATTATTCCAAACTATCAACAAAATATTCTTAATATTTTAAATCAGATTTTCTCGAAATCTCTTTTTTTGACATAGCGCCTTCTTTGGTTGTGGTCTTCAAATAGCATCACAAGTATCATAAACTATTCTTCGGATTGACTTCTTTCTCAACCTGTAGCTCAATGATAAAACTGAGAGTGAATCGTCAGTTGACAAAAATCTATAGAAAATGGTTATAGTTGGTATACCAAAAACAGTTAGTCAAAAGTATTCAATTAACATTGATAAGCATCAAAAATCATTCGTCAACAATAAACGTGGGATATAAACAGAGCGATTTTAGCGACAGATTTGATCAATTTAGCTTTGTTAACCGATCATAGAAATTAATAAAGTTATACAAATCACAGCAATAATTTGGAACGATAAGTTTTCATCCTTTGACATATACATAAGAATTTATCTAAAGATACAGTCAATCATAAAAGTTTACATACACCAAGTATTCTCTCCAGTTAAATTAAACAACATGTTATTGAAAAATGTATTTTAAAAATATATATTATTACCCAATTGGAGGTAATTTTGAAACGCCTTATCTGCATTACCATAACACTTTCTTAGGAAAAAAATATAAACTAAAATTAACGCTGATAAAAGTCTATATACACAGAACCCTATGAAATTAAATTTAAAGATATTAACTAAATT
Organism: Digitonthophagus gazella; assembly: GCA_036711955.1. NCBI lineage: Eukaryota > Metazoa > Arthropoda > Insecta > Coleoptera > Scarabaeidae > Digitonthophagus > Digitonthophagus gazella. Next base: position 13,561,064 of record JASCIT010000007.1, read on the forward strand.
ATGGATGAATACAAAACTTTTAATATTTTGTGGGACCACCTTGTAAATCGAGAACTGTCTGCAGTCGTCTTGGCATAGAAAGGACAAGATTCTCGGTCACAGTATCTAGTATTTCTGCCCAAGCTTTTTTAGCGCATTTTTCAGTGTTTGCTTATTAGTAAAGGTGTATGTCGCACCCTCCGTTCTACCTCATCCCAAATGTGCTCTATAGGATTAAAATCGGGCGATTGAGGAGGTGAATGCAGTTGTTTAGGTACATTGGAAAGGATTCATTCTCGAACGACGCGCGCGGTATGTGTAGGGTCGTTGACTTGTTGAAAAATCCAACAATCTCCAAGCCCTAAGCGCTCTGCTGATTTTTTCAGATTGCATTGCAACATTTTCAAATATTGTTTATGATCCATAATACCTTCTATAAAAACTAAATTCCCTAGCCTAGAAACCGGCATCGAGCCCAAAACCATTACCGACCCACCACCATGTTTAATGGTTGAGAGGAAATTTTTTGTTTTCATTTCCTCATTTGCTTTCCGCCAAATTTTTTCCCTGCCATCCGATCCAAAAATGTTGTGTTTGCAATACAACATATCATAAGAACAGTTTTGTTCTTATCCGTGAACAAAACTGTTTTCCAAAACTCTAAATTTTGTTCAATGTATGTGTTGGCAAAGTCAATCCTTTTTTTTTCTATTTTGTTCGGAAATTAAAGGTTTTCTTCGCAGAACTCGTCTATTAAATCCTTTAAATCAGTGTTTCCCAACGTGGGGCGTAGGCCCCACAGGGGGGCAATTTCGGTTTTTGAAGATGTGTTTAAAAAATTCTGTTAGTCCGTTTCGTAAAAAATTGGCTATTGATTTCTTCCTAAAAGGCATGAGAAAAGATTGTTAAATGAACAATCCCATAAAAAAGTATTACTTTAAAACCGCCTGACCTTTTTTTTTTTGGCGCATGGATGTGTTTTTAGGTAGATTTTATGTTTCAACTGTATATTGTTTTCATATGTAAATACCCAAATCAACAAATTTTTTCTTGGTGGGGCCTCGCGGAACCTTAGGGGGGACAATATTACAAAACCTAACATAGGGCATGGCAGAAAAAAGGTTGGGAAACACTGCTTTAAATCGTAATACCCTACGTACAGTCTCCGATTTACTACTTTATCAGTAGCGTGTTGAATATATTTTCCAAGTTTCTGAACACTTGTTCGTGGATTTCTTTTACTTTTTTTTTAATTGTCCGAACATCTCGTTGATTTAAGAGTTTTGGACGATCAACGCGCGGTTTATTTATTACACTTCCATTTGAAGCAAAATTTCGAATAATTGCTTGAACTGTGGCTCGACTTTTTCCCACAAGTGGGCTCATGATTGGCCCTCATTTCGTAATTTTTCTATTAAATGGCGTATTTCAACAGATATTCCTTTCTTGCCATATTATCATGTGACGGAAGTTACATTATAATATCAACTTTCTGAACTTAAAATAATGCAGAAATTGAATAAAGTCCACTGTGACAGCTCTTGTGTATCAAACGCGTAACTGTATGTTGACTTTTGTGAGGTTCATTTATCCGTTTTTAATCGTTTACTCCGTCCATGGAGTAATTAATTTTAGATTTGTTTAGTGTGGCATGTTTTTGAGTAAATAGAAGTAAATTTATATGTGTCACACAGATGAAGTTCATGTTCTGTTCTTTATAACGGTATTTTTTTAGGTGGTGTATGTAAATTTTTGTGATTAACTGTAAATCCGTCCAAATATCCGTAGATATTCACAAATCATATTACAAATCTAAGTTTATTTGTGTTCCCTGTACCATTTGGTATAAATTTTTCAAAAATATCAATTATCATTGAATATACCTTCAGACTGTAAAAAAAGCGTGGAAATCATTGAAGGATGACTTTTGAAAAATGTTGGTGGTGATATTTAAAATGTAAATTTTTGTGATTAACTGTAAATCCGTCCAAATATCTGTAGATATTCACAAATCATATTACAAATCGAAGTTTATTTGTATTCCCTGTACCATTTGGTACAAATTTTTCAAAAATATCAACTATCATTGAATATACCTTCAGACTGTAAAAAAAAAACGTGGAAATCATTGAAGGATGACTTTTGAAAAATATTGGTGGTAAGATCTAAAAATTGTTAAGCTGCAGAGGTAATAAAGTTTTGAGAGTTAAATGGAAATTATAAAACCATATATGTTTATGCAAAATGAACAACAGGAATGTAATATTGCGGAATTCGAATCACATTTATATGAGTCTCTCTAATAATGGAAAATGAAAATGACGAGGATAATGTGTTGGGTTTGGAAACCGAAAGTGTAAATAAGAAAACATTCATTCAACGATTAACTAGTGACAAGAGTAATCTCATTTCTAATAATGCAGAGGAACCGACTTCTATTGCTGAATTGTTAAAAATACACATAAAGTTCATATAAAGCCAACACATTTAATTGTCAAATTTCAGAGTACCAACATACAAAGTTTTTTTCGTGACATTGTAGAAACTTTTTTATTGAATGTATCTACGTGTAGGTTTTAAAATTCAATGAATGTAACCAGTTTACTAACAAATTCGAAAAGTTTAACTTTAAACCAAATGAAAAACTTCTTCTTGTTTGTTCAACATTCATTATTTGCTCGAAAAAACTTATTTAAACTGGAAAAAAGAATTTTCTAACAATACTTCATTTGCCTCTTTTTGAAAAAAAAAGTTGTATTTTAAAGGCACCTTTTACAAACCCATTTACCCAATCCGTATAGGTACAAAAGCCTCCCATTTCCCAATTAGCATTGTTCTGAAAATCCCATTGAAGCGGGCGCAGGCACCACATTCAAAACCCTTCTTCGATCGTCCATTTCCCCGCGCTCGTACTTTTCAGGATCAGGAACATACAGAGGAATATAGAGAGAAAGGTTGGTAGGCGAGCGCCCTCCATCGGCGCACCACTCAAATCGATCGGTTCCTGCGCTCGAAAAAGAGTCCCTCCCGCGTCCGCCTCCACTCGTATAATGGTGGAGGCACCGCAGCCGTTCGGATCCGACTTCCACCGGTGCAGTCGACGTCCCACTTTCGTCGGTTTCGGTCGCGGTAGACGCAGTCGTCCTGCGGAGTGTCACGATGCCGGGACGACGGTTCCTGCTGGCTCTTTGCGCGCTCCTCCTGCGGACTTCCTCCGACGGTCTTCAGCTGCCCGACACCTCCGGCATCGACGGCCAGCTGACCGCGAACCACGCCGTCGACCACTTCTTCTCCTTGTGGCTGGTGTTCAACGCCGAGGCGGTCAACGTGTCCGGTAAGACACTTTAACTTTGAGTCTTCGAACGAACGATTGCGTCGCGACGCTTATCGAATGATGCGTTCAATTGGATAATCGGTCATCGAGGGGGGCCCCAACCGGCTACTAATAATTTAAATACGTGACCTTGCTCTTCCGTATTCTCTACACTTTAGATACTTTTTATTTTATCATTCCAGAAGAATTTCAAAATTTTTCAAATCATGAAAAATTTTTCGATATACTAAAGACTTTTAAGAAAAAAAAATCACAACAATTAGAATTCTACAAGTGATGGATAAGTAAGATATTACCAAAAAAGATTGGTTTACTATCTTTTTTTAGTCTTAGAACTCTTAAAGTTGTTTTATTATTTTTTGGGTTTTTGGCAGTAAAAACTGACTGTAAAAAAAAACCATGAAAATCGTTGATGGATAGCTATCGCAAAGTGTTGGCAAAAATAAATCAGAGAAAATATTTTCAGGACTATATCAAAGATTAAAAAAAAACTACTCTCATATTTTTAATAACTAGAACTGTAGATGTTGTTATGATGGAGAAGTAATTAGGATGTTACCTAAAAAATTTGGTTTACTTTCTTTTGTATACCCTTAAAACCCATAAAATTGCTTTATTACTCTTTGGGTTTTTGGCAGTTTACTGTTTATTGAGGTCATAAAACTCGTTGGGCATCGTGAAAATTATATCTACAACCTACCAGAGAGTTTAAAGAAAATTGGTTTTATAAACATTCCTTGTTATTGAATTTTTGAATATTGACTTGATGATATATTTGAAAATTGAAGATTAAAAAAATATTTTTTCTTTAATTTTCAATCTTGTAAATATATAAAGCTAAGTTTAAAATAAATTTATCATATCAAAGAAAAAATTTTCGATATTATATCAAACGATTTTAGGAAAAAAAAATCAAAAAAATGGGAGTTATGGAAATTGGTTAAGTAGTTAGGATGTTACCTAAAAAAAATTGGTTTACTTTCTTTTGTATACCCTTAAAACCCATAAAATTGCTTTATTACTCTTTGGGTTTTTGGCAGTTTGCTGTTTATTGAGGTCATAAAACTCGTTGGGCATCGTGAAAATTATATCTACAACCTACCAGAGAGTTTAAAGAAAATTGGTTTTATAAACATTCCTTGTTATTGAATTTTTGAATATTGACTTGATGATATATTTGAAAATTGAAGATTAAAAAAAAATTTGTTTCGTTAATTTTCAATCTTGTAAATTTGTAAAGCAAACTTTAAAATAAATTTTTCTTATGAAAGAAAAAAATTTCGATATTATACCAAAGGATTTTAGGAAGAAAAAAATAAAAAAAATTGGAGTTATGGAAGTTGGTCAAGAAGTAAGGATGTTACCTAAAAAAAATGGTTTACTTTTTTTGTATACTCTCAAAATCCATAAAATTGTTTTATTACTCTTTGGGTTTTTGGCAGTTTACTGTTTATTAGGGTCATAAAACCCGTTTAACATTGCCAATACTATACCTACCGCTTACCAGACGCTTTAAAGAAAGTTGGTTTTATAAATATTTTTTGTTATTAAATGTTGAAATATTTACTGGATGATATACTTGCAAATTGAACTTTAAAAGAATTCTGTTTGCGTTTATCTTCAATCTTGTAAATTTATAAAGCTAAGTGTAAAACTTTAATTCGAGTAAATTTAAAAGAATTTTATTGATATTGACTTTGAGATCCTGATCATAAACTTCTCTTTACTGTTGTTATTATAGCCTATTGTTATTTATAACTGGAAGTATAAACTTATTATTAAACTTTAATAATCTTTAAATTATTTCTCAATTTTTAGAAATAAAGTTGAAAGATTTTTTAAAGTTGACTAAAATTTCTAAGGTTAGAATTTTCGGTGTCTGAAAATTTAAATAAAAAATAGATATTTCAATGTAGTTTTTTTCTAAAAACTTCTCTCTCAATTTTCAGAAATAAAGTCTGGATGAATTTTTAAAGTTGACTTTAATTTTAAAGGTTATAATCTTCGGTGTCTAAAATTTTTTTTAATTTTTTTGATAACACTTGGAGCAAATTTAATAATTGTAATAAAAAATAGATATTTCAATGTAGGTTTTCCTAAAAACTTGTTTCTTAGTTTTCGGAAATAAAGTCTGGATGATTCTTTAACCGTTAGACTGCCACTGCGCTCCTCGTTTCAGTATGCTTATTTATTAAACTTTCGCATGCTCGTACTCCGAAAGTTTTCGTCGAAAAAAATCGGGGTGAAGACTGTCATAATCGGTGATCATTTCTGTGTAACATATCATCGATTGAAAATCGTAGGTCCCGCGGTTTAGGAAATATCGCGAGTTTAATGGGAAAAGGACCGGTTTTTTGACCGGTCCGCGAGGAGCGCAGACTTTGGGAATTTTTTTCTCGGAAACCGCTGAAGAAAAAAATTCGGGCCTTTTGTAGGATGTAGTCTCATCTGTTTACTATAATGTGGTATTTTTTTTCTTTGTGACAAATTCCGTCTATTTTCGCCAAAAAAATCAATTTCCGAAATAGTCCATCTCGAGAACCGCTGGTCGCATCTTAACGGGATTGCCACGAGCTGACAGTAAAAAATTCGAACTATCTCAATTGCTAGGAATATACTCATTTTTCTATTGTTAAATAATAATAACAAATTATTTTGTGTTTAATGAAAATGTGGTATCTCGCGCAGCAACGATCCCCTTCTTCTCCTTAGCTCCTCCTTAATTCCCAGTTTTTGTGGTTCTCGCCATGTTTTTAAAAACAAAAAATACAGTACGAGTTCATTCAAAATAAACATGGAGTGTACCTCGAACCTGTCACGTGGACGCCGCAATGGCGTCTTCACATGGCAAGAATCACAAAAACTAGAAATTAAGGAGGAGCTAAGGAGAAGAAGGGGATCATTCCGTGCGCGAGATACCACATTTTCATTAAACACAAATTAATTTTTTATTATTATTTAACAATCGAAAAATGAATATATTCCTAGCAATTGAGATAGTTCGGATTTTTTACTATCACCTCATGGCAATCCCGTTAAGATGCGACCAGCGGTTCTCGAGATCGACTATTTCGGAAATTGATTTTTTTGGCGAAAATAGACGGAATTTTTCAAAAAGATAAAAAATGCCACGTTATAGTAAACAGATGAGGCTACATCCTACAAAAGGCCCGAATTTTTTTCTTCAGCGGTTTCCGAGAAAAAAATTAGCAAAGTCTGCGCTCCTCGCGGACCGGTCAAAAAACCGGTCCTTTTTCCATTAAACTCGCGATATTTCCTAAACCGCGGGACCTACGATTTTCAATCGATGATATGTTACATAGAAATGATCACCTATTATGACAGTCTTTACCCCAATTTTTCTCGACGAAAACTTTCGGAGTACGAGTATGCGAAAGTTTAATAAATAAGCATATTGAAACGAGGAGCGCAGTGGCAGTCTAACGGTTAAAGTTGACTTAAATTTCTAAGGTTAGAATTTTCGGTGTCTGAAAATTTTTTAAATTTTTTTGATAATACTTCGAGCAAATTTAATAATTACAATAAAGAATAAATATTTCAATGTAGGTTTTCCTAAAAACTTATTTTTCAATTTTTAGAAATAAAGTCTGGATGATTTTTCAAAGTTGACTTAAATTTCTAAGGTTAGAATCGTCGGTGTCTGATTTTTTTTTTTATTTTTTAGATAATACTTATTGTTAGAGCAAATTTAATAATTATAATAAAAAATAGGCATATCTTAAAAATTCAATTATTTAAAACTCTGCCATTACGACCTTGGTTATCGCCACTTCCATAAAATTTGACCATTCTTATCTGCCCAAATACGGACAAGCACTAAAGACATTCTTGAGACAAGTTTTGAAAACGAATTAGTTTTTAGTTCAAAGGTTGTTTTTTGTTGTGCTTTAAAGCCACGATTTCCTCTATCTCGAATAATCGAATTTTTTTTTTTGCGTTCCGACCCGACCATATTCCCAGTTCCAAAGGTAACAGATTAACGGTGTTGTACTGTACTAAATATTTTATTTGGGATTTGAAAATAAAACCACAGCTAATGGAAGTGTTTAAAAATTTAAAATAGAAAATTTGGGAAATACACAATTTATTTTATTATCTTAAAAGTGCTGGAAATTGATGCAAATAGATGTGATTTCGAAACACTTCTGGAAAGATAGAATTGCACTATCTTACACATTCCCTTTAATGTACTAAAAATCTTGCTCGAAATGTCGATCGATTTGACCGTTCCAGACTTCTTTTATTGAATTTTTAAAAAAATTGAGATAACAGTTAACAACATAATCGCCGACGACGTAATCAACAAAACTCTTTAAGATGCCATAAAAGGAACCCCAAGTCAATAGTCAATAACAACGGTGGGCAACCTTCGGCCCGCATGAAGGTCTAATCTGGCTCGCGAGACCTTTAGAAAGAGCAATAAATAATTTTTGTTTTAAATCCAAAAAAAGTTAATAGAAGGAAATAATCAAAGAAAGGTTTCTACCATTAATGCGTTAGAGAAGAAAAAATGTCTTCTTGTGCATTGGGATTTGAGCCAGATTCCTTGCTTTCCGTGCAGTTGTTCTACCAAGGAAAGCAGGAAATCTGGGAGATATATTCATTAACTTTGTTTTTTTTACATTAAAAAAAGAACTTATGAGTAACAAAAATTTGTCAATTTTCTACCCCGGCCCGCGTACGAAAAGTAAATCGTAATCTGGCCCCCACTATACAAAACGTTGCCCACCCCCTATCATTTTCAATCTCTGATCACATAAAACTTAAAGGTTCAAATAAAGGTTTAAAAAAGATCATAAAAGAAAATTCATTTCCAAATTGCAGCCGTATAAAGTCGGATGAATAATTTTGGGATATTTGATATTTGAAAAGTTCTGGAAATCGAGTAAATTAATTGTCTTCTATAAGAAACTAGTTATGTTGAAACGATACAATTTTCCTTTCGAGAAATGAAAAACGAAATCTGGATATTTTGCCACGATTTTGTTAATAATAAAGTTGTTTGAAAATTGAAAAGTAACAGCTATAGTAGTCCACATCAAAGTTCGGAATTACGATAAGGCAATATAATACCCTTTTAAATAGGTTTATAATAATATCGGTAAAGAACTCATAAATATATTTATATACAGGATATCTCCCTAAAACGTGTACAAAGTAAGACCATAGATTCCTTTCAAAAATAATATTTTCCGTCAGTTTTTCTGGAATTATTCCAAAAATCTTCTTTTGGTTAAATAAATGTCTGTTGTTGGTTCGATATGTTTTGTTTGAAATAATTGTTCAAGTTGTACTAATAATAAAATGAAATAAATGCGAAAAAAAATTAGACGTGTTAAACATAACCTCTAAATTTTTATCAATTTAAAAAAAATCGTACTGAGGTTATTTATAGGAATTAAAAAAAGATTTTTGTTTTGGATGAAATCTAAAAGTGTCTATTTTTTATTAGAAGAAATAGAATTTTTCTAATTCATAATAAAAAAAAATAAAAAAAAAAATTTAAGATGTCTATGTTTTAGTCCAACTTTGAAAAATTTTTATCAATTTTAAAAAAACTTCCTGAGGTATTTTTTATTAAACAAGTCAGAATTTTTGTAGTTATTACCAAAAAAATTTTTTAAAATTCTAAACACATTATTCATTTTTTACCGATTTCCGAAAAATTTAGGTTAAATAAAAAAAATCGTACTGAGCTTATTTATAGAAATTGGAAAAAGATTTTTATATGAGATTCAATCTAAAAGTTTATATTTTTTATTAAACAAGTCAGAATTGTTTTAGTTATTACCAAAAAAATAAAAAAAAAATCCTAAAGACATCACTGATTTTTGTTGATTTTCGAAAAATTTAGGTTAACATAAAAAAATCGTACTGAGCTTATTTATAGGAATTGGAAAAAGATTTTTATATGAGATTAAATCTAAAAATTTATATTTTTTATTAAATAAGTCAGAATTGTTTTAGTTATTACCAAAAAAATAAAAAAAAATCCTAAAGACATCATTGATTTTTTTCCGTTTTTCGAAAAATCTAAGTCAACTTAAAAAAATCGTACTGAGCTTATTTATAGGAATTGGAAAAAGATTTTTATGTGGGATTAAATCTAAAACTTTATATTTTTTATTAAATAAGTCAGAATTTTTCTAGTTATTACCAAAAAAAATTAAAGAAATCCTAAAGACGTCATTGATTTTTTACCGATTTTCGAAAAATTTAGGTTAAATTTAAAAAATCGTACTGAGCTTATTTATAGGAATTGGAAAAAGATTTTTATATGGGATTAAATCTAATAGTTTCTATTTTTTATTAAACAAATCAGAACTTTTCTAGTTATTACCAAAAAATTCATTCTTATTTCATAGCATTTTCATAAAAATCCTTTCAGGAAAAGATTTTTATTTTAAATCTAACAAAACTTTTTTTTTTGAAAAATTAAAGAGAGAATATTCTTAATCCTTACATCATTAGTAAATAATACACAAAGTGTTCTCGATGTTTTAAAAGTAAGATTAGAAATCGATCAAAAATAATTTTTCTAGAATACAGATTTTAAAGTCTAACCGAATTTTCATAATAAAAAATAAAAAGGAAAAAAAAGAAGTTCTTGATACTTTATTCATTAATAAAATTGATCTTGTACTTGAACATCAAAGTAAAGAAACTTTTAAAATATTCGAATTAAATAAAGTATAAGAGATGCATGAATAAAGAATGAATGCAAAAGACTAAAAATAGAATTTCCCTAGAGTATTCCTTAGAATTTCGAAGCTTCTAGTAAAAATTGATTAAAAATAATTTTTTTACAATACAGAAAAGAATTTTAAAATTTGACGAAAGAAAAAGAGAACCAGAAAAGACTCTTAATCTTTAATTCATTAATAAAGTTTCTAAGGAAAGTATATTAGAATTAAATTAATAAAAATTAATTAAGATAACAAATATAAACAGAATAAAAATGATTTTTCTAGAACACTAACAAGATTTTCTCTTCTCTTAAAGAACATCAAAAAATGAAAAAAGGAATTAAGCAAAGATTCTCGATTCTCATTTGTATGCTTAATTAAAAATATCAAATATGTTTTAAAAATACTAAAAGTGGATTAGAAGGAATTCTTTTAGAATGCAGAAAGACTTTCAAACTATGATAAAGTTTCTTTAAGGATTAAGAAAAAAAGTTTAAAATTTCATTTCCTCATTCTCATTAAATTCCATAAATAATAAATGAAACCTACAAGAAAAACATTTTATACCTTCTAAGTTCGAGTTAAGAGCAATTTGCATTTAATTTAAAAACTTCTTTCAGACTCAAAAAGTTTTCATCGCGAAATCAAGTCCCTAATTTTTATTATAAGAAAACGCTTTTAATATTCATTCCTTTCAAGAACAAAAAAACAATCACTAATATATCTTGTGAATAATTATTCTAATTAAATAATTACTGTTTACTCGTAATCTATGAATCACGATTTCTTTTAACCTTCTTTATAAATTCACACTATTCATAACAACTCCTTTAAGCAATTTTTTATGTATATAAAAGAATGTCGGTATCAATTTAAAAAAATCGCCTAGACTTTATTTATAAAGACTACAAAATAATTTTTGGACCAAATGAAAGATAAAAGATTCTGTTTTAAATTAAAAAAGTCAGATTTGTTATAATTGTTACCAAAAAAATTTAAAAAAATCCTAAAGTTGGTAAAAATTTTTGACAGATAATTAACCTAACTTTATAAAAAATTTGATCAAGTTTAAAAAATCGCCCAGACCTTATTTATGAAGATTAAAAAATGATTTTTGGTTTAAATGAAAAAGAAAAGATTCTATTTTGAACTAAAAAAGTTAGATTTGTTCTAATTATTACCAAAAAAATCAAAAAAATTCCTAAAGTTTGTAAAAAATTTTTTGACAGATAACTAACCTAACTTTATAAAAAAATTCGATCAAGTTTAAAAAATCGCCCAGACTTTATTTATGAAGATTAACAAATAATTTTTGGTGTAAATGAAAAAGAAAAGGTTCTATTTTGAACTAAAAAAGCCAGATTTGTTCTAAATATTATCAAAAAAATTAAAAAAATTTCTAAAGTTGGTAAAAAATTTTTGAGAGAAAACTAACCTAACTATAAAGAATTCGATCAAGTTTCAAAAATCGCCCAGACTTTATTTATGAAGATTAAAAAATAATTTCTGTTGTAAATGAAAAAGAAAAGATTCTATTTTAATCTAAAAAAGTCATATTTGTTATAATTGTTACCAAAAAAATTTTAAAAATTCCAAAAATTGGTAAAAATTTTTTACAGTAAACTAACCTGACTTTATAACAAAATTGACCAAATTTAAAAATTCGCCCAGACTTTATTTATGAAGATTAAAAAATAATTTTTGGTTTAAATGAAAAAGAAAAGATTCTATTTTAAACTAAAAAAGTCAAATTTGTTATAATTATTACCAAAAAAATTAAAAAAATTCCTAAAGTGGTAAAATTTTTTTGACAGATAACTAACCTAACTTTATAAAAAAATTGACCAACTTTAAAAAATCGCCCAGTTATTTATGGAGATTAAGAAATGATTTTTGGTGTAAATAAAAGATAAAAGATTCTATTATGAACTAAAAAAGTCAGATTTGTTATAATTATTACCAAAAAAATTAAAAAAATTCCTAAAATTGGTAAACATTTCTTGACAGATAACTAACCTAACTTTATAAAAAATTCGATCAAGTTTAAAAGATCACCCAGACTTTATTTATGAAGATTAAAAAATTACTTTTAGTTTAAATGAAAGATAGAAGATTCTCTTTAAAATTTAAAAAGTCAGATTTGTTATAATTGTTACCAAAAAAATTAAAAAAATTCTTAAATAGGTAAAAAATGTTGACAGGTAACTAACCTAACTTTATAAAAAATTCCATCAAGTTTAAAAAATCGCCCAGACTTTATTTATGAAGATTAAGAAATAATTTTTGGTGTAAATGAAAAAGAAAAGATTCTATTTTAAATTAAAAAAGTCAGATTTGTTATAATTGTTACCAAAAAAATTTTAAAAAATCCTAAAATTGGTAAAAAATTTTGACAGATTACTAACCTAACTTTATAAAAAAATTCGATTAAGTTTAAAAAATTGCCCAGACTTTATTTATGAAGATTAAAAAATAATTTTTGGTTTAAATGAAAAAGAAAAGATTCTATTTTAAACTAAAAAAGTCAAATTTGTTATAATTATTACCAAGAAAATTAAAAAAATTCCTAAAATTGCTAAATTTTTTTTGACAGATAACTAACCTAACTTTATAAAAAAATTGACCAACTTTAAAAAATCGCCCAGACGTTATTTATAGAGATTAAGAAATGATTTTTGGTGTAAATAAAAGATAAAAGATTCTATTTGAACTAAAAAAGTCAGATTTGTTATAATTGTTACCAAAAAAATTTAACAAAATCCTAAAGTTGGTAAAAAATTTTGATAGGTATCTAACCTAATTTAAAGAAAAATTGGGCAACTTTAAAAAATCGCCCAGACTTTATTTATGAAGATTAAAAAATAATTTTTGGTTTAAATGGAAAAGAAAGGATTCTATTTTAAACTAAAAAAGTCAAATTTGTTATAATTATTACCAAAAAAATTAAAAAAATTCCTAAAATTGGTAAATTTTTTTTGACAGATAACTAACCTAACTTTATAAAAATATTGACCAACTTTAAAAAATCGCCCAGACGTTATTTATAGAGATTAAGAAATGATTTTTGGTGTAAATAAAAGATAAAAGATTCTATTTCGAAATGAAAAAGTCAGATTTGTTATAATTGTTACCAAAAAAATTTAACAAAATCCTAAAGTTGGTAAAAAATTTTGACAGGTATCTAACCTAATTTAAAAAAAAATTGGGCAACTTTAAAAAATCGCCCAGACTTTATTTATGAAGATTAAAAAATAATTTTTGGTGCAAATGAAAAAGAAAAGATTCTATTTCGAAATGAAAAAGTCAGATTTGTTCTAATTATTACCAAAAAATTTAAAAAAATCATAAAGTTGGTAAAAAATTTATGACAGATAACTAACCTAACTTTATAAAAAATTCGACCAATTTTAAAAAATGCTCTAGACTTTGCTTTTTAATTTTACCTTTGTTTCCCTTTTAAATAAAAAGATTTTTTTAATAAAACCCGACCCTAAGATTCTTTAATAAACAACCAGTAAAAATAATCGACACATTATTTCGAGGGCAACCGCTTCATTTACATCCTCGAAACCGAGCAAAGATTTAACGCGACCATTTACGTACAACAACCGGGCAATAACTTTATCCCGCCTTTAATTTAATGCCTCCGGGGGTAGATTTAACGCTTATACCGACACAATTCCTCCCCGGAAGTCTATCGGACCGGCTCCAACAATACGCAAGAACGATAAATATTCAAACGGTCCCGGAAAATCACGATAACCTAAGATTTAAGCGTTCCCACTTTTGCGTAAACACGTTTACACACATCGCCGATGTGCAAATGCCCTTTTCGAATGCGTGCGAACGTACGGAAACGTCTCCCCCGGGGGGCTTTAAATTTAACCGCAAGTTATATTTAGACCGATGACATTGATTAACGATTGGGCGAACTTGTAATGCCCTTCAGTCGCGACTGTTATTTAGGCTTAAGATTAATGACCGTGTGGATTTGTGTTTGTTCTTCGTTGATGGTTTCACGTGGAATGTCGTTAGGTGGATAAATTAAGGTCGATACAAATAATATCGTTAGGAATTTTTTTTCAAAATAATCTCTTTCTAATCATTTCTTTAATAATTTTAAACCTTTTCTTAAAAAAAAGAATTTGGATTAATTTTATCTTTATTGTTGGTAAAATTTTTTGACAGTTAACTAACCCAACTTCTTTAGAAAACCAATAAATTTAAAAAAATCAACCAATTTTTAAGAAATCATCAAAAATATATTTTTAATCATTTTGAAGTAAATCTTTCTTTAAATGAAAGTTAAAAGATGATATTTTCATATAAAAAAGACCGTATTATTCTAAATGTTTTCAAAAAAATTGAAAAAATTTAAAGTTAATAAACATTTTTGACAACTAACCTAACTTTTTAAAACATCGATCAATTTTAAAAAAATCGTCAAAATTTCATTTTTAATCATTTTGAAACAAATCTTTTTTAAAATGATAGTGAAAAGAATCTATTTTTAATTAAAAGAGATCGTTTTATTCTACAAGTTACCAAAAAAATTAAAAAAATTTTCAAAGTTGGCAAACATTTTTAACCTAAAAAAAATCGTTCAATATTAAAAAAATTCCTCAGAAGTTTATTTTTAATAATTTTGACAAAAATCTTTTTTTTAATTAAGGTTAAAAGATGATATTTTTATATAAGAAAGACCGTTTTATTCTAAATATTTTCAAAAAAATTAAAAAAATTCTTAAAGTTAATAAACAGTTTTGACAGCTCACCTAACTTTTTAAAAAATCGATCAATTTTAAAAAATTCGTCAAAAATTCATTTTTAATCATTTTTACATAAATCTTTTTTAAAATCATTGCTAAAAGATTCGACTTTTAAATGAAAAAATAGTTTTATACTACAAGTTACCAAAAAAATATAAAAAAATTTCAAAGTTAACAAAAATTTTTAACCTAAAAAAATCGTTCAATTTTAAAAAATTCGTCAAAAATTCATTTTTAATCATTTTGCCATAAATCTTTTTTAAAATGATAGCGAAAAGATTCTATTTTTAATTAAAAAAGATCGTTTTATTCTACAAGTTACCAAAAAAATTAAAAAAAATTTTCAAAGTTAGTAAAAATTTTTAACCTAAAAAAATCGATCAATTTTTAAAAAATCGTCAAAAATTCATTTTTAATCCTTTTGAGATAAATATTTTTTTAAATAAAAGTTAAGAGATGATATTTTTCAATAAAATAGACTGTCTTATTCTAAATCTTACCAAAACAATTAAAAAAAAAATTTAAAGTTGGTCAAAATTTTTGATACCTAACCTTATTTTTTTTAAAATCGTTCAATCTTAAAAAATTCATAAAAAATTCATTTTTAACCATTTTGAAACAATCTTTTTTAAAATGATAGTGAAAAGATTGTATTTTCAATTAAAAAAGATCGTTTTATTCTACAAGTTACCAAAAAAATTAAAAAAAAATTTTCAAAGTTGGTAAAAATTTTTAACCTAAAAAAAATCGATCAATTTTTAAAAAATCGTCAAAAATTCATTTTTAATCCTTTTGAGATAAATATTTTTTTTAATAAAAGTTAAGAGATGATATTTTTCAATAAAATAGACTGTTTCATTCTAAATCTTACCAAAAAAATTAAAAAAAAATTTAAAGTTGGTCAAAATTTTTGATACCTAACCTTATTTTTTTTTAAATCGTTCAATTTTAAAAAATTCATCAAAAATTCATTTTTAATCATTTTGAAACAATTTTTTTTAAAATGATAGTGAAAAGATTGTATTTTCAATTAAAAAAGATCGTTTTATTCTACAAGTTACCAAAAAAATTATAAAAATTTTCAAAGTTGGTAAAAATTTATAATCTAAAAAAAAATCGATCAATTTTTAAAAAATCATCAAAAATTCATTTTTAATCATTTTGAAACAAATCTTTTTTTAAATTAAAGCTAAAAGATGATATTTTTATATAAAAAAGACCGTTTTATTCTAAATGAGTGAAATTATTGATGAGATTAAATGAGTGAAATGAGTAAAATGTGTAAGTGTTTAAATGATGAAAGGTGATTAGATGAAAGGGGTGGAATGGCATTGGGTTGAAAAGTTTTTAAATCGATAAAAGCTTAATTGAAATCGAGATGGGGAAAAAACGGTTAATGGAGTTCGATTTTCTTGGAAATCTTGACACAAACATCCCGACAAATTCAATTACTAACGGGAAATATCGTTTTTGGTGGTGTGATAATCAATCGATGTTAAAAGGAAATAAAGGTTATATTTCTCAACAAAAATTGATTATTTTTAGACAGTTATTTTTGCAAAACTATTTAAAAAATATCTTTGTCCTAAAAAAAGTAGAAATTGATGGAAAGTTTCTTTCTTAAGAGATTTATTAAAGTTTTTTCAAAGTCTTGATGTCCTCGTTCTCTATACTCTATTCTCCATATATGGCTTTTAATATCCAAATTTGGAAACAACAAGCTTCTTATAGCAATTTCTTTGTGTCTGTTTTCAATGATCTCTCAATGATCACCTAATGATTGTTAACTTATTACTAAAAATTCTTTTTTCTATGTCTATTTGAATTTCATTCCTCTAAAAGTGAATATATTAAATGTAATGAGTGTTGAGAGTGAAGTCATCAAAATGAAAAGTATGTAGATTTATTAATGAGGGAATTTTGAGTGAATAACATTGATAATAAGGAAAATCGATGACAAATCGTATAAAAGAAAGTGAATGACTAACATAAATATCTAATTTTGTCTCAAAAAACTTTTTTTTCTGTTCTAATACATTTTAAAAATTTTTCCAGAATTTATTTGTGAAAACTAAGAAATGATTTTTAGCTTAAATTAAAGCTAAAAGATTCCATTTTTGATTTAAAAAGTCAAATTTGTTCTAATTATTACAAAAAAATAATAAAAAAAAAATAATAAGACAAAAAATTTCATCGAACCTAACCTCACAATGTTTTGACCAACTTTAAAAAATCGTCCAGACTTTATTTATAACAAGGGAGAAATGGTTTTTACATCAAATTGAATTTAAAGGTTTCTATTTTGATTTAAAAAAGTCAAATTTGTAGTAAATTTTGATTGTTATCTAACCTAATTAAAAAAAATCGATCAACTTTAAAAAAATCGCTCAGATTTTATTTATGAAGATTAGAAAATGATTCTTGATTTAAATGAAAGATAAAAGATTCTATTTTAAACTAAAATAATCAGATTTGTTCTGGTTGTTACAAAAAAAATTAAAAAAATTCTTAAAGTTGATAAAAATTTTTGACAGATAACTAACTTAACTTTTTAAAAAATTCGATCAAGTTTAGAAAATCGCCCAGACTTTATTTATGAAGATTAGAAAATGATTTTTGGTTTAAATGAAAAATAAAAGATTCTATTTTCAACTTCAAAAATCAGATTTGTTCTAGTTTTTACCGAAAAAATTTAAAAAATTCTTAAACTTGGTAAAGAATTTTGGCTATTATCTAACCTAATTTTTTAAAAAAATTCGGTCAAGTTTAAAAAATCACCTAGACTTTATTTATGAAAATTAATATATGACTTTTGATTTAAATGAAAGATAAAAGATTCTTTTTTAAATTAAAAAAATCAGATTTGTTATATTGTTACCGAAAAAATTTAAAAAAATTCCTAAACTTGATAAAAATTTTTGATGGTAAACTAACCTAACTTAAAAAAATTGACCAATCTTCAAAATCAAATTTTTACTCTTCTGGTTGATTCATCTCGGAAATTGATTGCAGTAAGAAGAGATTTTATTTTATTGTAAAAGTACTTTCTTCTAGACTTAGGTCTATCTTCTATCATGATCTTCCAGATTATACAAAAACGAAATTCATGGTCTTCTGGGCAAATATATCTCTAAACCTTTATAATTCCTGAAGACATTAATTCTACATTTTGTTGGAAAACTAAAGGATCCTTAATTAAATTTCGTTTTAATTTTGCAATTTAATGACCTAAAAGTTCTTCTTCGGGATCGATTACATTCCTTCATTGATAAATTTAAAACATTTAAAATCTTATTCATCATTCCTAAACTTCGTAAAAATTTTCGATATATAACTAACCTAACTTTTTTTAAAAATTTGATCAAGTTTAAAAAATCGCCCAGACTTTATTTATGAAGATGAAAGCATGATTTTTGGTTTAAATGAAAGATAAAAGATTCTGTTTTGAACTAAAAAAGTCAGATTTATTATAATTGATACCAAGAAAATTAAAAAAAATCCTATGATTGGTAAAAATTTTCTGACAGATAACTAACCCAACTTTTTAAAAAAATTCGCCAACTTTAAAAAATCGCCCAGACTTTATTTATGAAGATTAAAGCATGATTTTTGGTTTAAATGAAAGATAAAAGATTCTACTTTGAACTAAAAAAGTCAGATTTATTATAATTGATACCAAGAAAATTAAAAAAATTCCTTAAATTAGTAAAAGTTTTTGTACGAAAAGAGTCAGATTTATTATAAATGTTACCAAAAAATTAAAAAAATTCCTAAAATTGGTAAAATTTTTTTGATAGATAATTAACCCAACTTTTAAAAAAATTTACCAACTTTAAAAAATCGCCCAGACTTTATTTATGGAGACTAAAAAATTATTTTTGTTTTAAATGAAAGATAAAAGTTTCTATTTTGAACTAAAAAAGTTAGATTTATTATAATTGTTACCAAAAGAATTTAAAAAATTTCTAAAATTGGTAAACATTTGTTGACAGATAATTAACCCAACTTTTTAAAAAAATTGACCAGGTTTAAAAAATCGCCCAGACTTTATTTATGAAGATTAGAAAATTATTTTTCTTTTAAATGAAAGATAAAAGACTCTATTTTGAACTAAAAAAGTCAGATTTATTATAATTGTTACCAAAAAAATTAAAAAAATTCCTAAAATTGGTGAAAATTTTTTTGACAGCTAACTAACTCAACTTTTAAAAAAATTGACTAACTTTAAAAAATCGCCCAGACTTTATTTATGAAGATTAAAGCATGATTTTTGGTTTATATGAAAGATAAGAAACTCTATTTTAAGTTAAGAAAATCAGATTTCTTCTAGTTGTTACCAAAAAAATTAAAAAAATTCCTAAAATTGGTGAAAATTTTTTGACAGATAACTAACCCAACTTTTTAAAAAAATTGACCAACTTTAAAAAATCGCCCAGACTTTATTTATGAAGATTAAAAAATGATTTTTGTTTTAGATGAAAGATAAAAGATTCTACTTTGAACTAAAAAAATCAGATTTATTATAATTGTTACCAAAAAAATTTAAAAAATTCCTAAAAATTGGTAAAAATTTTTTGACAGATAACTAACCCAACTTTTTAAAAAAATTGACCAACTTTAAAAAATCGCCCAGACTTTATTTATGTATAAAGATTAAGAAATCATTCTTACATTAAATTAAAGTTTAATGACTATATTTTCTATAATAAATATAAAATTTATTCTAAGAAATTTATACAAAATCCTTCTTAAGTAGTAAATTATCAATTAAAACGTGGAAATTTCGTAGTTTACATTTCAACAGAAACCACTATCACAAACTTAACATTAACATTTCTTACGTAATCTTTCGCAACGTGAAAAACGAACTCTTACGTAAGCACTTAACCAAAATACCTACTACGAATGCGGTTTCCGCAAGATATGATATAGGAAGAAAAAAATTAATCGATGATGCAATCGAGAAATTGTGACTCATCGTTTATAAAATTCAATTACAGGCTACGCACGTCGTCGATTTGCGTGTCAGACGTAATTTGAGTCGCTCAATTAAGTAACAATCGCTTTCTATCGTTCGAAAGCGCCTTTCGTTTCAAGTCCCGATCCTTATTAGGGCCACGTTAAGAACAATAAACATTCGTCGGGGGCACGTCCGTCCGTCCGGGGGGCGCCATTGTTTCGCTATCTCCGGACCCCCGTTTCCGACATGGTATCAAATGCAATATAAATTCCGTACTTGCAGCCAGTTATGTCACGAACTTGGCCAGTAAATCTCTCCCTCCGGCTGGCTTTTGGAACTACGGTCGTTTCCCTTCGCGAGACTGTTCCCCGTCTCTGGTAATATTAGCCGAACGATAGAGGAATACTTTGGAAACAGACGGTTCTAAAACCCATTTACAAATTTCTTTTTAAAGAGATAGAAAAAATGAAAAACAATCGTCATAGATAAAAAATGATTTTAAAAAGAAAAAATCGCCCAGACTTAAAATTAGAATGTTTTAGGTTTCATTTAGAAAAAAAATCAAATCAAAATCCTTAAAAATGAATTCTTGATGAATTTTTAAAGTTGATCGACTTTCTAAAGTTAGGTTAGAAGTGTCAAAAATTTTTACCAACTTTGAAAATTTTTTTAATTTTTTTGACAATACTTGGAATAAAACGGTCTCTTTTAATCAAAATTAGAATGTTTTAGGTTTCATTTAGAAAAAAAATCAAATCAAAATCTTTAAAAATGAATTTTTGATGAATTTTTAATTTTCTTAAGTGAAAAAAGTGTCAAAAATTTTTTCCAACTTTGAAAATTTTTTTAAATTTTTTGACAACACTTGGAATAAAACGGTCTTTTTTAATTAAAATTAGAATGTTTTAAGTTTCATTTAGAGAAAAAATCAAATCAAAATCTTTAAAAATGAATTTTTGATGAATTTTTAAAGTTAATTTTCTTAAGTTAAAAAAGTGTCAAAAATTCTTTCCAACTTTGAAAATTTTTTAAAATTTTTTGACAACACTTGGAATAAAACGGTCTTTTTTAATTAAAATTAGAATGTTTTAAGTTTCATTTAGAGAAAAAATCAAATCAAAATCTTTAAAAATGAATTTTTGATGGATTTTTAAAGTTAATTTTCTTAAGTTAAAAAAGTGTCAATAATATTTTCCAACTTTGAAAATTTTTTTAATTTTTTTGACAACACTTGTAATAAAACGGTCTTTTTTAATTAAAATTAGAATGTTTCAAGTTTCATTGAGAAAAAAAATCAAATCAAAATCTTTAAAAATGAATTTTTGATGAATTTTTAAAGTTGATCGATTTTTTCTAAAGTTTGGTTGTGTCAAAATTTTTTACCAACTTTGAAAATTTTTTTTAATTTTTTGACAACATTTGGAATAAAACGGTCTTCTTTAATTAAAATTAGAATGTTTTAGGTTTCATTTAGAAAAAAAATCAAATCAAAATCTTTAAAAATGAATTTTTGGTGAATTTTTAAAGTTAATCTATTTTCTAAAGTTAGGTTAGAAGTGTCAAAAATGTTTATCAACTTTGAAAATTTTTTTAATTTTTTTGACAACACTTGAAATAAAACGGTCTTTTTTAATTAAAATTAGAATGTTTTAAGTTTCATTTAGAAAAAAAATCAAATCAAAATCTTTAAAAATGAATTTTTGATGAATTTTTAAAGTTAATATTCTTAAGTTGAAAAGTGTCAAAAATTTTATCCTACTTTGAAAATTTTTTTAATTTTTTTCATAACATTTGGAATAAAACGGTCTTTATTAATTAAAACTAGAATGGTTCAGGTTTCATTTAGAAAAAGAATTCAGTTAAAATCTGTAAAAATGAATTTTTAAAATCGATCGATTTTCTCAAATTAGGTTAGAAGTGTCAAAAATGTTTAACAACTTTGAAAATCTTTTAATTTTTTTTGACAACATTTGGAATAAAACGGTCTTTTTTAATTAAAATTAGAATGTTTTAAGTTTCACTTAGAAGAGAAATCAAATCAAAATCTTTAAAAATGAATTTTTAATGAATTTTTAAAGTTAATTTTCTTAAGTTAAAAAAGTGTCAAAAATTTTTTCCAACTTTGAAAATTTTTTTAATTTTTTTGACAACAGTTGGAATAAAACGGTATTTTTTAAATAAAATTATAATGATTTAAGTTTCATTTAAAAAAAAATCAATTTAAAATCTTTAAAAATGAATTCTTGATGAATTTTTAAAGTTGATCGATTTTCTAAAGTTAGATTAGAAGTGTCAAAAATTTTAACCAACTTTAAAAATTTTTTTAATCTTTTTGGCAACACTTGGAATAAAACGGTCTGTTTTAATTAAAATTAGAATATTTTAAGTTTCATTTAGAAAAAAAATCAAATAAAAATCTTTAAAAATGAATTTTTGGTGAATTTTTAAAGTTGATCGATTTTCTAAAGTTTGGTTAGAAGTGTCAAAAATTTTTACTAACTTTGAAGATTTTTTTAAATTTTTTGACAACACTTACAATAAAACGATATTTTTTAGTTAAAACTAGAATGTTGTTAATTTCATTTAGAAAAAAAATCAGTTTAAAACTTTTAAAATTCAATTTTTTACGAATTTTTAAAAAAATTATTGATTTTCTAATCAAAAAATTTTTTGTCAACTTTGATAATTCTTTTAATTTTTTTGGTAATAATTAGAATTTCGATTTTTTTAATCGAAAATAGAATCTTTTAGATTTCATTTAACATAAGGATCATTTCTCAATTCCAATAAATAAAGTCGTAGTGATTTTTTAAAATTGGTTAATTTTTTGAGGTCAGATTGGTAGAAGCAAACATGGTTGTCTTCGGGAATTTTTTTAATTTTTTTGGTAATAGTTAGAATAAATCCGACTTTTTTAATAAAAAATAGAGGCTTTTAGATTTCATTTAACATAAGGATCATTTCTCAATTCCAATAAATAAAGTCGTGGTGATTTTTTAAAATTGACCAATTTTTTTAGGTTAGGTTGACAGAAGAAAACATGGTTATCTTTAGGAATTTTTTTAATATTTTTGGTAATAATTAGAATAAATCCGACTTTTTTGATCGAAAATAGAATCTTTTAGATTTCATTTAACATAAGGACCAATTCTCAATTCCAATAAATAAAGTTGTGGTGATTTTTTAAAATTGACCAATTTTTTTGTGGTTAAGTTTTTGGAAGCAGAAAACATTGTTTTTTGGGAATTTTTTAAATTTTTTTAAACAAAATGTCATTATTTGACATTTTGACATTTCAATATTTTGATGTTTCTGACAAATCTAAATAAAACTAATGCAATATAAGATTTTTGAAATTCTAAATGGGTTAAAAAGTTGGCCTTTTCAGAGGTAAAGCTTCGAAACTCGATATCGACCAAAAGAGCATATCACGGATTCCTCCCACTTCCGGTCCGAGTTTGAAACTTTGCTTTCAGACGAAGGTACGTAGCGGAGCTCCTTTTAATCTTTATTGGAGAAGTGGAGAATTGGAGAATTGCTGGAGATGCACCGTTCGCGAGACGGCGCGATCAACTTATATATACGTTGCGATCGTGGAAGATTTTATCGACGATGGGAAACGTCTGGCGCCGGATATTTTCCATATTCCTCAAAACGAAATTACATTTTAAACTTGAATATCAAATGAAATCATGACTGGAAGAATTATGCTGCCGCTTCGAAGGATGTTAGTTTTTATACGTTCCGTTCTCGACGGAAACGTCGATTCTAACATCCTTTATTACTCATACAGGAAGAAGAAGCAATAAGAATCTCGATACCACCTGCCGATATCTAATATACATATTATCTTGAAGATATTTATGAAAGCAGCTACATTTTGCATTCTCACGGTAACGAAACTCGTCTAAAACTTTCTCATATAATCCATTAATAAATTAATGGATGCGCCCGGGAATAATAGCCTGTCATAAACAGCAAAGAATTACCGTTCGTTCCCCGTTCGCCTGCTAAACGAAACGTAAAGGAGTCTTCTTGGAAATTTAATTACCGCCGACAGCTGGAAGGGCGGAAAGCGATCCTACCTCGCTGGATTTCGCAAATTAAAGGCCCCGTGTTTATCGTACAAAAGGCTTACCGCACACTCTTTCCGACGCGCGTAACAAATATTTACGAAACCGAACCGCAACCGAAGGGCGAGGGAGGACGTAAAGCAATTATCGCGTTTGCCTAAACGGGAACAATTTTCGTCTCACCCCGGAAATTGTCTCCCGTAACCGCATTTTCGCTAACGCTTTTCAATTATGAGACCTGCACGTACCGGGTCGAATCAGTTAGTACGTGATCGAAATCATTCTCTCCAATATCCTTCCTAAAATGTACTATAGGGGCGAGTAAAGTTACTCTATCTGTAAATTTCGAATTTTTTTGCTCAATGAAGTAACTCTAATTAAGTCTATAGTACATTAATTTACAATTATAATATCTTTTAGTTTGGAAAACGTAGTATAGGCTTAACTAGAATTACTCAATAGGTTTATAACTGATTTTTAGGTTATAACTCTTTTAATACTCGAGAATTGAAACATTGTTAGAATAAAAAATGTTTATAATTAAAAAACGAATAAATTTTATTTGAAACATTTTTTTTTATTTTGTTTAGTTTTTGAATTATTTGAAACCAAAGTTGAAAAATTGTCGTTTAGGGGTTATAACTGGTTTTTAGGTTATAGCTCTTTTAATATCGAAAATTGAAAAAAAATTTAGAATAAAATATATTTATAATTAAAAAATAAATTAATTTTATTCGAAACATTTTTTTCTATTTTGTTTAGTTTTTGAATTATTTGGAATCGAAGTTGAAAAATTGACGTTTGGAGGTTATAACTGGTTTTTAGGTAATAACTCTTCTAATATCGAGAATTTAAAAAAATATTTAGAATAAAAAATGTTTGTAATTAAGAAAGGAATAAATTTTATATGAAATATATATTTGTATCTTGTTTAATTCTTGAATTATTTGGAATCGAAGTTGAAAAATTGACGTTTAGGGGTTATAACTGGTTTTTAGGTTATAGCTCTTTTAATATCAAAAATTTTAAAAAAAACTTTTAGAATAAAGAATATTTATAATTAAAAAATGAATAAATTTTATTTGAAATTTTTTTTTCTATTTTGTTTAATTGTTGAATTATTTGGAACCAAAGTTGAAAAATTGACGTTTAGTGGTTATAACTGGTTTTTAGGTTATAACTCTTTTAACATTGAGAATTGAAAAAAGTTTTTAAAATAAAAAATGTTTATACTTAAAAAATGAATAAATTTCATTTGAAACATTTTTTTAAATTTTGTTCAGTTTTTAAATTATTTGGAACCAAAGTTAATAAATTGACGTTTAGGGGTTATAACTGGTTCTTAGGTTATAGCTCTTTTAATATCGAGAATTGAAAAAAGAAATTTAGAATAAAAAATATTTATAATTAAAAAATCAATAAATTTTATTTGAAATTTTGTTTAGTTTTTGAATTATTTGGGACCAAAGTTGAAAAATTGGCGTTTAGGGGTTGTAACTGGTTTTTAGGTTATAATTCTGATAATATCGAGAATTGAAAACAATTTTTAGAATAAAATATATTTATAATTAAAAAATAAATAAATTCTATTTGAAACATTTTTTTCTATTTTGTTTAGTTTTTGAATTAATTGGAATCAAAGTTGAAAAATTGATGTTTAGGGTTTAAAACTGGATTTTAGGCAATAACTCTTCTAACATCAAGAATTGAAAAAACATTTAGGACAAAAAATGTTTATAATTAAAAGTGGGATAAATTTTATTTGAAACATTTTTTTCTATTTTGTTTAATTTTTGAATTAATTGGAACCAAAGTGGAAAAATTACGTTTAGGGATTGTAGCTGGTTTTTAGTTTATAATTCTGATGATATCAAGAATTGAAAAAAATGTTTAGAATAAAAAATACTTATAATTAAAAAAGAAATAACTTTTATTGGAAATATTTTTTTCTATTTTGTTTAGTTTTTGAATTATTTGGAATCGAAGTTGAAAATTTGACGTTTAGAGGTTATAACTGGTTTTTAGGTTATAACTCTTTTAACATCGAGAATTGAAAAAGACTTTTAGAATAAAAAATGTTTATAATTAAGAAACAAATAATTTTTATTTGAAACATTTATTTCTATTTTGTTTAGTTTTTGAATTATTTGGAACCAAAGTTAAAAAATTACGTTTAGAGGTTATAACTGTTTTTTAATTTATAATTCTGATAATATCGAGAATTGAAAAAAATGTTTATAATTAAAAAACGAATAAATTTTATTTGAAAATTTTTTTTCTATTTTGTTTACTTTTTGAATTTTTTGGAACCAAAATTGAAAAATTGACGTTTAGAAGTTGTAACTATTTACAATTATGATCATTTAGGTTTAGAAAACGTACTATAAAGTTAAATGGAGTTATTCTATGAAGAGAAAGATGCAAGATCAAGTCCCAAGATACAAAAATGCGGATTGATTTTGATTTTTGTCTTCATGGAGTAACTCCAGATAAGTCTATAATACAGGAATTTACAATAGTATACATTTTGGATTGGAAATCGTACTATAATCTTAACTAAAGTTAGTCTATAGAGAGAAAAATGTAATATCAAGTTCCAAGTTATAGAAAATGAGCTTGATATTTTTTTTTATACAGTACCTAACTTTCGCTAAGTTAATAGTGTAGAAATTTACAATTGTATAGCACTTTTGATTAAAAACCTACCATAGAATTAACTGAAGTTACTCTATGAAGAGGAAGATCTCATATCAAGCCTCAAGATATCAAATGCAGCTTGATCTTTCATTTTTCTCTTCATAAAGTAACTCTAGTTAAGTCTATAATACAGGAATTTACAATCCTAATGTATTTTATATTGGAAAACGTACTATACGCTTAACTAAAGTTACTCTGTGGAGAGAAAGATGCTTGATCAAGCTTCAGATTACAAAAAAGAAGTTTAATCTTACATTTTTTTCTTCATAGGTAACTCCAAAGTCTATAGAGCTTATTATAAGGTTGTTCAACTCCTTATCCTTCTAATATTGCAAAGCGAAATCTCCCTTCACATACTCAAGCTCTCGAATGCGTGGCATCACGGTGGTCTGAGCGAATAGCTCTACGCTTTATTAGCGGTTTATATCTAATAAATTAATATCCCATTTTTCTCATAAATTTATAATTATTGTTGTGTTTTAGTGAAAGACTATTCTTGTATTTCTCTTCTCGTCGTTGTTTTCTTTCCAATTTCTTCTTCCATGTAGTTTTCTTATTACTGTATTTACTTTAGCTTCTTTCTTGCTCATCTCTTTTGTTTGAAATCGAACACTTTCCAGCATACGGAAAAAATGTCACAAATGTGGGAAAATGAACCATTCCCATTTGCTGTGCCGATTAAAAAGTGATAAATAAACAAATAGAAGGCAACGATGAGAAGCGGTTCTTGTCATAGAGTAAATTTTTAATAATACTCGAGTTGGATAACCTTACACCACTAACTCTACCGACCTTGGGCAACTCTAGTTATGTGTATAGTACAGTATTTTATAATCGTAATGTATTTTGAATTGGAAAACGTACTATTGAGTTAAATAAAGTTACTCCACTTAACTTTATATAGTAATTTATGATAGTATTTTGGATAATAAATCTTTTTTCTCATCTTGGGTAAAATTAAAACATTTAACCTCCCCTTAAAAAAACATAACGCGAAACATGTTAAAAAATCCCAAAGGGACGTAAAAGTGTATCTCTCAAAGGTCGTTCGTCGTAAAACGGACACGTTCCCGGTCGGGAGTGAGTTTCATAAATTAAACCGCTGCTGCTCGCTCGCTCGGCGGGGATAATAAAGTGTCAGAAACCGCTCCGGTTAAATTAGCGACATTCATTCCGAGCTCGCTCAATAACAGAAGCCCCCCGGATTCGATCCTTCGGTCGATTCTCGACTCACCGCCGGCCGGTCGGCTGGCGTGAGGCGGCTCACGTAATAAAGTCGGATTGGATCGGGGGCCAAAAAGAAGTCGGCGAACGGGGGCCTTGATGAGGTTCCGAGGATGAAGACCGACGCAGATTGGACGCGGCGCCACATTTCGGATCGTGATATTCACGATCGACAGGCGAACCGGTCGAATTCATTATTCGATACACGAGATGCGAGAGGTTCCGGTTGATGAGGTTCTTTGTAACCAGACGAGGAATTTGTATTGTAATCCGGTTACCGTTAATATACACTGTTATTTTCTTTTATGTTATCTTGGATATGTTCGTGTAATCATTATATACGATCATTTGACCTCATACATTTTTTATAAAATAAGGTTGAACAAAAGTTTTCAGATATTGGTTTATAAAAAGTTTTTTTTTATGTATAACAAAAAGAAAAATAAATTAATACAGCGAATTTTTGATGAATTTTTCAAGTTTACCATCAAAAATGTTTACCAACTTTGAAATTTTTTTTTAATTTTTTTGACAACGCTTGGAATAAAACGGTCTTTTTTAATTAAAATTAAAATATTTTAAGTTTCATTTAGAGAAAAAATCAAATCAAAATCTTTAAAAATGAATTTTTGATGAATTTTTTAAGTTGATCGATTTTTTTAAGTTTAGTTAAAAAGTGTCAAAAAATTTTTGCCAACTTTGAAAAATTTTTTAATTTTTTTGACAACACTTGGAATAAAACGGTCTTCTTTAATTAAAATTAAAATATTTTAAGTTTTATTTAGATAAAAAATCAAATCAAAATCTTTAAAAATGAATTTTTGATGAATTTTTAAAGTTGATCGGTTTTCTAAAGTTAGGTTAGAAGTGTTAAAAATGTTTTACCAACTTTGAAATTTTTTTGACAACACTTGGAATAAAACGGTCTTTTATAATTAAAATTAGAATATTTTAAGTTCCAACTAGTCTATGTAATAGACATAATCTATGCAATAGACATAATATAATGTAATAAACATAGAAAAAAATATATACAGGGATGTCCGCCGGGAAGATATACTACTTTGTTTATAATTTTTAATTAAATGAAAGAGAATGGATCTTATATTGATAAATGTTTTATTTAATGTCGGCAATTATGTATGGAATACAATATTAGATAAATGTTCGCTTCTGTTAGTCCCGCAAGTGTCCTTTTGAGCACATTTTTCATTACATTCTCACACATTTCCCGCGGTATTTCGTTAATTTCATCACGAATATTTTGTTTGAGTTGCTCCAGCATTTCCGGTTTGTTTGCATAAACCTTGCTTTTTAGATATCCCCACAAAAAGAAGTCCGGAACAGTCAAATCAGGTGACCGTGGAGGCCAATCAACACAACCATTTCTTGAAATAACTTGTTCTGGAAAGAGGTCTCGCAGTAATGCCATTGTAATCCTGGTTATATGCGATGTAGCACTGTTGTGTTGAAACGCCGTTTTCAGTTTCAAAAAAGTAAAGTCCAATGATTCCTCCAGGCCAAATTGCACACCAGACTATTACTTTTAATGGATGCAAAGGAGACTGATGAATAATTTGAGGGTTTTCCATTGCCCAGAATCGACTATTCTGTTTATTCACATATCCATTCAAATCGGAAAATCGGGGTTGTCATAGACGAGCTGTAACATCCTATTGACATATCGTTCAATGGCGGCAATAGTGGCACATCTCAAAAATCGTAAATATTCTAGTAACTGTTGTATTAAAATCTGACATCTTATACCTTTTGTATCTGCAAGATCGCCACAAAGTTAGTTCATCTTAAATCGAATAAATGGCGGATGTGACACTATAACCTTATTTCAATTGGGACTTATATGTAGCTGCAATAGTGACACAAATTTAATACGATGGTAGCGTTGCTGCTTATCGATTTCTTTTATTAATCCAACTTCCAAAAATTACACTAGTCATTATGGTTCTTTTCATTTTTGTCTATATTCCAGTGCATGGATATCGCATTTCAAATTACTGCAATTTTTAAACGCCATTTTCTCCTTTATTATAATTTTTGAGATGTGCCACTATTGCCGCCATTGAGCGATATGTACGGCGGCGTAAATGGTATTCTGGAAGAAGCTCTTTTGTCAAGTGAATCTTAAATGGAAACAAACGCAAATCTTTATGCAAAATTGTGGCCAAAGTTGTTCTTTGAAGACCAAGCCCCTGAGTACGACGTCGAAATGAGGTTGATGGATTGTTTTAAACACTTTCTTGAGCAGCAGTAATGATTTCAGCCGATCTTGCAGTACGTTGTGGTCCATGCTTTGGCTTATCAGCTACACTCCCTCTTTCTTCGAAATCATTCACTATACGATAAATAGTGAATAAAAATTCACTATACGTTTTGTTGGCTTGTTGTTTCTCCCAAAAATGTCACGTAACTTTTCTTAACACCTTGTTGACCGGTGACGAGATAACTCGTCATTTCATATCCAAACGTTGCTGACCGGTGACGAGTTAACTCGTCGTCATAGCACTTGTTATGTCACATTACGGTGACACGACATAGTTTCTACGTAAAATTGCCGGTCAACAAAGTGTTAACATCGGTTTTCATGTTTAAGATGTCAATTTTGACGTTTAAAGATCAAAATTCTTTCTCAAATTGTCAATTTTGACATGTAAATGTTAGTTTTTATGTTTAAGGATCAGAGTTCTTCTTTAAAATGTCAATTATTACGTTTAAATGTTTAAATTCATTTTGAAAATGTCAATTTTGACATTTAAATGTCAATTTTCATGTTTAAAGTGTAAATTTTTACGTTTAAAGATCAAAATTCTTTCTCAAATTGTCAATTTTGACGTTCAAAATCAAAATGATTTTTCACATTGCCAACTTTCACATTTAAAATGTCAATTTTGACATTTAAAGATCAAACGTTTCTGTCAAACTGTTAATTTTGATGTTTAAATTCGTTTTCGAAATGTCAGTTTTGACGTTTAAAGATCAAAGCTTTCTGCCAAACTGTTAATTTTGACGTTTAAATTCGTTTTCGAACTGTCAATTTTGACGTTTAAATTCGTTTTCGAACTGTCAATTTTGACGTTTAAATGTTAGTTTTCATGTTTAAGGATCAAAGTTCTTCTTTAAAATGTAAATTTTTACGTTTAAATATTTAAATTCATTTTGGAAATGTAATTTTGACATTTAAATGTCAATTTTCACATTTCAAATGTCAATTTTTACGTTTAAAGATCAAAGGTTTCTGTCAAACTGTTAATTTTGACGTTTAAATGTCAATTTTCATGTTTAAAATGTCAATTTTTACGTTTAAAGATCAACGGTTTCTGTCAAACTGTTAATTTTGATGTTTAAATTCATTTTCGAAATGTCAATTTTGACGTTTAAAGATCAAAGGTTTCTGCCAAACTGTTAATTTGACGTTTAAATTCGTTTTCGAACTATCAATTTTGGAAATATTTAAATTCATTTTGGAAATGTCAATTTTGACATTTAAATGTCAATTTTCATGCTTAAAATGTCAATTTTGACGTTTAAAGATCGAAATTCTGTTCCAAGTTGTCAATTTTGATGTTAAAACAGTAATCGATGAATAATTTTGATAAAATATTTTAACGATTAAAAGCGCATCGGTTTACCGAATATTTTTGTATAATACATTTACGACGTCTCTAAACGATTAATTCTCACGATAGCCAAATATGAACTGTCAAGACTAATGTTTACCAAAATAGTGGCAAAACAATGTAGTATACCTTCCCAGCGGACACCCGGTATAATATAGAAGGTTAATTCCCACTAGATTGCTGAAATCATTTTCCAGTAGTTAGTAAACCGCCCGTAACGCCCGATTTGGCGCTCTAAGTAAAGGAATGCCCTCTAGGGAAATATCCAAAACTATAACACCATAGATAAATATAATATACTAATATAAATGTTTGACAATAGTGGTTTACGTACTCAACTAACCGATTTCAACATTTTGCAGCGAGTTGACCTACCCTGTTAATAGACGTATGTGTAAAACGGGCTTTAAAGTTTTTTAAGTACGGAAATACTCGACAACGAATATTTTAAACGTCAATCACTTTGAAAAATAGAGAATAAACTACACAATTTTTTTATGTCAAAAACATAATCGGAATTTTGACGATCTGATGATTTAAATCCAACAACGTAAATAATTTCGCAATAAATTTTATTACATCCAATACAAAAAAATTCTTCAATTTAATAAAGAAACTTATTTTAATCTTGGAAAGTTATTGAAGCTCTAAAAATATCAAGTGTTTAATAACAAGAACTTCTAAACTTATGTAATTTTATTTTAAATCTTTCAGGTAGTTTTATTATTTAGTTAAGAAAGTTATTTTATTCTTGTGAAGTTATTGAAGCTGTAAAAATACCAAGTGTTCAAGTTTGTTAAAGTTTATGAAAGTTTATTAAACTTAGATTGGCTTTATACTCATTATTTTATTTACCCCTTTATATTTATTAATTGTAACTTAAAAAATTAAAATAAAACAATTTTTTATATCCAATTTAATATTTTAAAATTTTTCATTTATAAGAAAACAACTATCGTTGTATAATCAAGAATTGAAAAACTTTTTTTATACATCTTCTAGTGTAGTTTTATACGAGTTGGTATTATTTCTCCGCGTCTCATTTTCTTCCTTCCTGCTGGTTCGCCGTTTTACGACTTCACTTTTATTACCTCATTTACGACCACTAAAAACATCAAACTTTACACGCATCTCTGATGCATTCCTCTCTCGGTTTTGCATTTACATTTATCGTAATCCTCTATTTTCCTTCTACAACCCGTTCTTTAGCCGTTTCCTCTAATTGAGAACATAACGCGAATTATTTCCGAGCACACATAAGAACAGATTAAACGTTGCCGTTACTTTCACATTAAACCCAAGGAAGTTTAATTAACTAATTACACGTCAATTGCTTCGCCTTGACTTGTTATGGTTCGTAACTTTACAATTAAAGCTTATAAAGATTATTACGTAAAGAACAATTAATTAAATCTGCTTTAACGAACATAATTCAATCTGTTTGTAAATGTTTTGAACACATAACCTCTAATATTTATGTCAAAATGCTTTTGACATTCATATAATCAGTTATATCTGTAAAATTTATCTACTTTCAGTGCTGTCAACTTTCGGTAAAAAAATTACCATATTTGATGCAAAATTACCGTATATTTAAAAGTACCCAGTTAATTTCTCAAAAATAAAAATTAAAAAAATAATTTTGGAATGAATTTTTTATTAAAAATCGATAGGAAATTAAATTTCCTTTAATTTGAGTACATATACCATATATCTATGATCAAAAATAAAAAAGTTATCGAAATCTTTAATTTTAATGGTAACCGAAAGTCGGCCATCTTGAAATTTATTAAATTAAAGTAACTCTTTTGTTTATTGCCCAAATCTAGTCGTGTTTGGTATCAAATTAAAGGATTTTTAATAAGCTTTAAGAATTTTAAATAAAAAATTCGAATTTTTCAAAAAAAAAATGTCAAAAACTTCAAAAATAATGAAATTTTGAAACATTTTCCAAAATAATGTAAAATTCTCCAAAATAATGTAAAAATCTTCAAGGAAATGTCAAAAACTTAAAGAAATTTCTCAGAAGGACCAGAATGTTCAGAATTAAAGAAAATATTAAAAATTTCAAAAAAAAAGAAACGTCAAAAATAATTTTAGAACGAAATTTTTATTAAAACTCGATAGAAAATTACATTTCCTTTAATTTGAGTACAAACACGACCTATCTAACTTTAATAGAAGAATAGTTATCGAAATTTTTAATTTTAATGGCAACCGGAAGTCGGGCATCTTGAATTTTTTTAAATCACGATAACTTTTTTGTTTTTTATTCGAATACAGTCGTATTTGATATCAAATTAAAGGATTTTTAATAAACTTTAAGAATATTTAGTAAAAATTTGAAATTTCAAAAAGAGAAATGTCAAAATTTTCAGAAATAATGAAAAATTTTCCAAACTAATGTAAAATTTTCCAAAGTAATGTCAAAAATTTCAGAGAAATGTCAAAAACTTTAAACAAATTTCTTAAATAAACTAAAATATTACGAATTTCAAAAAAATATTAAACATTTCAGAAAGGGAAATGTCAAAAATAATTTTAGAATGAAATTTTTATTAAAAATCGACAGGAAATTAAATTTTCTTTAATTGGAGTACAAACACGACCTATCTAACTTTAACAGATCAAGAGTTATCAAAATTTTTAATTTTAACTTTAACCGGAAGTCGGCCATCTTGAAAAATTTTAAATTAAAGTAACTTTTTTATTTTTTACCCAAATTTAGTCGTGTTTGGTATTAATTTAAAGGATTTTTAATAAACTTTAAGAATTTTTATAAAATTTTCAAATTTTTCAAAAAAAAAAACTACAAAATTTTTAAAAATAATGAAAAATTTTCCAAACTAATGTAAAATTTTCCAAAGAAATGTCAACATTTTCAAAGAAATGTCAAAAACTTTAAGAAATTCTTGAAATGAACGAAAATATTAAAAGTTTCAAAATAATATTAAAATTTCAAAAAATAACAAATGTCAAAAATAATTTTAAAACGAAATTTTTATTAACAAGCGATAGAAAATTAAATTTCCTTTAATTTGAATACAAACACGACCTATCTACGATCAAAAATAAAAAGCTTATCGAAATTTTAAATTTTAATGGTAACCGGAAGTCGGCCATCTTGAATTTTTTAAATCACGATAACTTTTTTGTTTTTTATTCGAATACAGTCGTATTTGATATCAAATTAAAGGATTTTTAATAAACTTTAAGAATATTTAGTAAAAATTTGAAATTTCAAAAAGAGAAATGTCAAAATTTTCAGAAATAATGAAAAATTTTCCAAACTAATGTAAAATATTCCAAAGTAATGTAAAATTTTCCGAAATAATGTCAAAAATGTTCAAAAAAATGTCAAAAACTTCAAGAAAT
Organism: Digitonthophagus gazella; assembly: GCA_036711955.1. NCBI lineage: Eukaryota > Metazoa > Arthropoda > Insecta > Coleoptera > Scarabaeidae > Digitonthophagus > Digitonthophagus gazella. The sequence continues at coordinate 13,595,817 of JASCIT010000007.1, forward strand.
TTCTCAAATGGATCAAAAAGTTAAGAATTTCAAAACAAGAGATATCAAAAATAATTTTAGAACGAAATTTCTATTAAAAATCGATAGAAAATTAAATTTTCTTTAATTCAAGTACAAACACAACCAATCTGCGATCAAAAATAAGAAAGTTATCGACATTTTTTATTTTAACAAAAACCGGAAGTCGGTCATCTTGAAATGTTTGAATTCAACGTAACTTTTTTGTATTTCATCCGAATGTAGTCGTGTTTGGTATCAAATCAAAGGATTTTTAATAAACTTTAACAATTCTTAATAAAAGTTTCGAATTTAATAACAGAAATGTCAAAATATTTCAAAATAATGTCAAAAAGTTGTCAAAATTTTCAAATAAATGTTAAAAATGTCACGAAATTTCTAAAAAGACAAAAATGTTTCATTAACAACAATTTAACAATTTTAAAAATTGTTCAAAATTAAAAAAAGAAATGTCAAAAATAATTTTAGAACGAAATGTTTATTAAAAGTCGAAAGGAAAATTAAATTTCTTTTAATTCGAGTACAAACACCATATATCGACGATCAAAAATAAAAAAGGTATCAAAATCTTTAATTTTACTAAAAGCCGGAAGTCGGCCATCTTGAAAATTTCACACATCAACATAATTTTTTTATTTTTTATCCGAATACTGCCGTATTTGGTATCAAATTAAAGGATTCTTAGTAAACTTTAAGGATTTTTTAATAAAAATTTCTAAATTTTCAAAAATAATGAAAATTTTTCCAAAATAATGAAAATTTTTCCAAAATAATGAAAATTTTTCCAAAATAATGACAATTTTTCCAAAATAATGTAAAATTTTCCAAAATAATATCAAATTTTCCAAAAACAATGACAATAATTTTAAAAGAGAATGTAAAAAATTTCAAGAAATTTCTAAAAAAGACCAAAATGTTAAAAATTAAGAAAAGAGAAATGTCAAAAATAATTTTGAAACGAAATTTTTATTAGTAATCGATAGAGAATTAAGTTTCCTTTAATATGAGTATAAACACAACCTATCTACGATCAAAAATAAGAAAGGTATCGAAATTTTTAATTTTAATGGTAACCGGAAGTGGGCCATCTTGAATTTTTTTAAATCAGCATAACTTTTTTGTGTTTTATTCGAATCTAGTCGTCTTAGGTATCAAATTAAAGAATTTTTAACAAAATTGAAGAATTTTTAATAAAAATTTCGAATTAAAAAAAAAATATACATATATTCAAAAATAATGAAAAATTTTCTAGAATAGTGTAAAATTTTTAAAATAATATCAAAATTTTCCAGGCAATATCAAAAACTACAACAAATTTCTTTAAAAAGGCAACAATGTTAAAAATTTCAAAAAAGCATTGAAAATTAAAAAAAGAAGAAATGTCAAAAATAATTTTGGAACGAAATTTTTATTAACAGTCGATAGAAAATTAAATTCCCTTTAATTTGAGTACAAACACGACATATCTACGATTAAGAATCAAAATGTTATCGAAATTTTTAATTTTAACAAAAACCGGAAGGCGGCCATCTTGAAATTTTTGAAATCAACGTTTCAAACCAACTTTTTTGTTTTTTATCCAAAAGTAGTCGTGTTTCGTACCAAATTAAAGGATTTTTAATAAACTTTAAAAATTTTTAATAAAAACTTTAATTTTTTTAAACTGCCATCTTGAAAATTTAAAAATTGACATAACAGTTTTATTTTTAATCGTAGATAGGTCGTGTTTGTACTCAAATTAAAGGATTTTTAATGAGTTTTAAGATTATTTAAGAATTTTAAAGAAACATTTTTATTGGAGATCGTTAAAACATCATTTTAATGTTACTTAGTGTTAAATTAGCAACAAAACCAAACTTTTTTTATTAAAATTTTTTTCTTTATATTTCAGATCAACCATTTACGATATTCGCCGTTCGGAATTCGGTCGAATTGAAAAAAGAATGTCTTTTATCGCAACCGGAATTGGTAAAGAACCTGTTGCTCGATCATATCGTAATAGGAGAAAAGTTGGATTTAAATAATACGAATACAACGTTAACGGTTAAAACCGCCAGTGGAAAAACGATTAGGGTAAAAGAAATACCGTCTAAAGAAGGTGGTAAAGGAAGCTTTGTAGCAAACGATGCGAACGTTCTGGAACATGGAATCCCGGTCCCGAACGGATACCTCATCATCCTCGATCGTTATCTCTTTCCGGAAGCGGCGCTGAAAATTGGGAAAAACTGCTCGGGAGGTCTTAAAGAGCATCAGACCGTTCCTCAAGCGACTCACACCTCACAAAACGGCTCCTTCATAGACAACGTTATGCAGGTTTTATCGTTATTGAAGAGCGGAGTGAGGGTTTTTCAACATTTCCTCTCCAGATCGAACGTTTCGCGTTTAATAGACGACGGTAAGGTTTTTCTTAAATTTTTAATTTAAAGGTTGGTCTTTAATTTAAAGGCTTTTAGACGCTGAATATACCGTTTTTATACCGACGGACCACGCTTTTCAACGGTGGCACCCCATAGATTGGGGTTTCTATCCTTTCAGCGTGCCCGAGTTCACTGAAAGCATCATTGTTAACCATTTTGTTAAGGGGAAACTTAAACAAGATGGTATAAAGAATGGGCAAACTGTCAAGACTCTTGGTGGAAGGGAAGTTACATTTAAGAAGAATCGTAGGTATTTTTTATAATAAATAACGTTGAAATTTCAACTTTAAAAATTCATCAAAAATTCATTTTTAAAGATTTTGATTTGATTTTTTCTCCAAATGAAACTTAAAACATTCTAATTTTAATCAAAAAAGACCGTTTTATTCCAACTGTTGCCAAAAAAATTAAAAAAAATTTCAAAGTTGGTAAACGCTTTTGACACTTTTTAACTTAAGAAAATAAACTTTAAAAATTCATCAAAAATTCACTTTTAAAGATTTTGATTTGATTTTTTTCTCAATGAAACTTAAAACATTCTAATTTTAATTAAAAAAAGACCTTTTTATTCCAAGTGTTGTCAAAAAATTTAAAAAAATTTTGAAAGTTTGTAAAAATTTTTGACACTTCTAACCTAATTTAAGAAAATCGATCAACTTTAGAAATTCATCAAAAATTCATTTTTAAAGATTTTGATTCGATTTTTTTTTCTAAATGAAACTTAAAACATTCTAATTTTAATTAAAAAAGACCGTTTTATTCCAAGTGTTGTAAAAAAAATTTAAAAAAATTTCAAAGTTGGTAAACGCTTTTGACACTTTTTAACTTAAGAAAATAAACTTTAAAAATTCATCAAAAATTCACTTTTAAAGATTTTGATTTGATTTTTTTCTCAATGAAACTTAAAACATTCTAATTTTAATTAAAAAAGGCCGTTTTATTCCAAGTATTGCCAAAAAAATTTAAAAAATTCTTAAAATTGGTTAAAATTTTTGACACTTCTAACCTAAATTAAGAAAATCGATCAACTTTAAAAATTTATCAAAAATTCATTTTTAAAGATTTTGATTTGATTTTTCTTCTAAATGAAAGCTAAAACATTCTAATTTTAATTAAAAAAGACCGTTTTATTCCAAGTGTGGTCAAAAAAATTAAAAAAAAATTTTAAGTTGGTAAAAATTTTTGACACTTCTAACCTAACTTAAGAAAATCGATCAACTTTAAAAATTCCTCAAAAGTTCATTTTTAAAGATGTTGTTTTCACTTTTTTCTAAATGAAACTTAAAACATTCTAATTTTAATTAAAAAAGTTTGTTTTATTCGAAGTGTTGTCAAAAAAATTTAAAAAAAATTCAAAGTTGGTAAAAATTTTTGACACTTCTAACCTAACTTTAGAAATTCGATCAACTTTAAAAATTCATCAAAAATTCATTTTCAAAGATCTTGATTTGATTTTTTCTCTAAATGAAACTTAAAACATTCTAATTTTAATTAAAAAAAGACCTTTCTATTCCAAGTGTTGTCAAAAAATTTAAAAAAATTTTGAAAGTTGGTAAAAATTTTTAACACTTCTAACCTAACTTTAGAAATTCGATCAACTTTAAAAATTCATCAAAAATTCATTTTTAAAGATTTTGATTTGATTTTTTTTCTAAATGAAATTTAAAACATTCTAATTTTAATTAAAAAAGACCGTTCTACTCCAAGTGTTGTCAAAAAATTTAGAAAAAATTTTCAAAGTTGGTAAAAATTTTTAACACTTCTAACTTTAGAAAATCGATCATTTTTAAAAATTCATTAAAAATTCATTTTTAACGACTTTGATTTGATTTTTTTTCTAAATGAAACTTAAAACATTCTAATTTTAATTAAAAAAAGACCTTTTTATTCCAAGTGTTGTCAAAAAATTTAAAAAAATTTTGAAAGTTTGTAAAAATTTTTGACACTTCTAACCTAATTTAAGAAAATCGATCAACTTTAGAAATTCATCAAAAATTCATTTTTAAAGATTTTGATTCGATTTTTTTTCTAAATGAAACTTAAAACATTCTAATTTTAATTAAAAAAGACCGTTTTATTCCAAGTGTTGTAAAAAAAATTTAAAAAAATTTCAAAGTTGGTAAACATTTTTGACATTTCTAACCTAAATTAAGAAAATCGATCAACTTTAAAAATTCATCAAGAATTCATTTTTAAAGCTTTTGATTCGATTTTTCTTCTAAATGAAACTTAAAACATTCTAATTTTAATTAAAAAAGACCGTTTTATTCCAAGTGTTGTAAAAAAAGAATTAAAAAAATTTCAAAGTTGAAAAAAATTTTTGACACTTTTTTAACTTTAGAAAATTAACTTTAAAAATTCATCAAAAATTCATTTTTAAAGATTTTGATTTAATTTTTTCTCTAAATAAAACTTAAAACATTCTAATTTTAATTAAAAAAGACCGTTTTATTCCAAATGCTGTCAAAAAAAATTAAAAGATTTTCAAAGTTTTTAAACATTTTTGACACTTCTAACCTAACTTGAGAAAATCGATCGATTTTAAAAATTCATCAAAAATTCATTTTTACAGATTGTGACTGAATTTTTTTTCTAAATGAAACCTGAAACATTCTAGTTTTAATTAAAAAAGACCGTTTTATTTCAAGTGTTGTCAAAAAAATTAAAAAAATTTTCAAAGTTGATAAAAATTTTTGACATTTCTAACCTAAATTTAGAAAATAGATTAACTTTAAAAATTCATAAAAAATTCATTTTTAAAGATTTTTATTTGATTCCTTTTCTAAATGAAACCCAAAACAGTCTAATTTCAACTAAAAAAGACGGTTTTATTCCAAGTGGTACCAAAAAAATTGAAAAAAATTTCAAAGTTGGTAAAAATTTTTGACACTTCTAACCTAACTTTAGAAAATCGATCAACTTTAAAAATTCATCAAAAATTCATTTTTAAAGATTTCGATTTGATTTTTTGTCTAAATGAAACTTAAAACATTCTAATTTTTATTAAAAAAAGACCGATTTATTGTACATGTTGTCAAAAAAATTTAAAAAAAATTTTCAAAGTTGGTTAAAATTTTTAACACTTCTTAACTTAAGAAAATAAACTTTAAAAATTCATCAAGAATTCATTTTTAAAGATTTTGATTTGATTTTTTTTCTAAATGAAACTTAAAACATTCTAATTTTAAATAAGAAATACCGTTTAATTCCAAGTGTTGTCAAAAAATTTAAAAAAATGTTCAAAGTTGGTAAAATTTTTTATTACTTGTTACTTTAACCAAAAGTTAAAAAAATTAACTGTCAAAATATGTATAAACTGTCGATACTAAATTTTCAGTGTTCTTGAATATTTTAAAATTCAATCAAAAACACTACACTTATTTAAAAAATATATAGAACGTGGAAAACTAAAAAATAAAAGACCCACTCGGGAGATTGTATGGAAAACGTATAAATTTAAAAAGTTATAAATCACAAAATTGAACAGAGTGTTATATTCAGCTTTTATGTTGGGGTGAATAATAATTTTTAGAACGAGCGAGGAATTGGCTCATTGAACCAGAGCAAACACGAGCGTGTGTGTATTTTGCGTGATTAAAAATTCCCTCTTTGTTTCGGGAATCAAAGCAAACACGAACCGAAATACGAAATCCTGGATATGTTTCATTTATAATTAGTTTTTTTTTTCTTTTTCATTATTCCGCCGCTACCATAACAATATGCGTAGTTATGAATAAATCCCTTGGTTATTATAAAACGTAGGTATATTAAAATTAAATTTAATTAGGTATGCTGGGAATTGTTTCGTAAAATAATTAACTAAAATAATTATTTAAATTTTATATTATTTATTTTAACCAAACGGAAAGATAATTATAATGTAGTCTGATTAAATTTTGGTAATGGGTTTGTTTGATTTTTATCTGGAAGAAAATTTATGTTTAAATTTTGAATTTAGTTAATTTATTTATAATTTATGGTCAATTATTTTGTTGAGAACTTTTTAATATAAAAGGTATCTTAATTCCTATATCAGATGAACAAATAAGAATATCCAACACGTTTTTCTTTTTAAACCTTTAGAGAAATCAAAATTGTTAATTTAAGAGTATGAATTTTCTTGAGAGGGTATTAAATTTTCAGTTGATTCCTTACCTTTACGTCTTGTTATTATTACTTATCACTTTGTATATGTTTTTTTCTAGTCCTAATTTACATTACCTCTCTTTGGCTCTTACTTTATAGTAGCGCCATCTGTCGAGTCTTCACCAAACTTTTTAATATTTAAATCTTATTACACAGCCCATAAAAAGTATTAAATTTGTTAGTAGAATTTGATAGATGTGATTCTTCTATGGAGTTAGCGGATTGAATACATGATCAAAACACAGTCGAAAACTATATTCCGGGTGCTAATTGATGTTTCTTTCAATTTTAAGAACGAGTAAACACTTAATTTCGGAAATTTTACCAGAAGATTATGGCACTTAAGCCCAGTTTATTCACTTGCCTATAAGTTCCCGATAACTTACTTTTTTAATAACTTAGTTTCTTCTGTGACCCTTTGAATCGCATAATTAGCCTTTTCTCGCAAAAGAGTGGTATCTTTGTGTGTAATTACGAACGCAAGATCATCCGCGTAAGCAATAAAATGAATATTTGTCTCTAGATTAATTTTTTGGAATTTTATTATAAAAAATAATCCAAAAGAGAGATCCTAAAAGAGAGCATTGAGGAACTCCACAAGTTACCTTATAGATTTCCTCGTTTTCAGATATCACGCTTTTGTTTGAGAAATAGGATTTTATTATGTTCATCAAATAGTCACTAATCCTACCCTCTTCTAAAGTTTTTATAATTCCTTTCCAAGGAGCAGAATTAAATGCTTTCTTAACATCAAGTAGCACCAACGCGCATTATTCCATGTTCCTATAGCTTTTTTCTTTTAATTGATTTACAATGATTTGAACGTTAGAAACTACGTCTAAAGTTGACTTACCTTTCTGAAAACCAAATTGGTTTCTTTCGATTAGTTGCTTATCTATTACTTCCTCTTCTAGCCTTTTTTTGATTAGTCCTTCTAACACCTTACCTATGGCATCGATCAGACAAATGGGCCTTTTTTTTGTTTTTCAATTAGTACTAATTTAGATTTTTTCCAGATGCCGGGGAAAATTCCTTCTTTTAGACACTTATTAAAAATATTTTTTAAATCTTCACAGTATTTTTTCCTACCAAAATTTTTAATATTTCTGATGTAATACCGTCTGGGCCTGGAGCTTTCTTATTGTTTAATTTTGATATTATAGATTTTACTTCGTCGTTCTTAAAAAGTTTGTCCTCTTCAACAATAATTTCTTGTTTGGTCCATTCAATTTCTTCATGATTTCGAAAAAGTTTCTTGAAGATAAATTTGTAGAGGGTCCCAAACTAAGCAAAACCCTACTTTACATTTCAGCCTAAAAACCTTTTGAAGAGGGTGAAAATGACCCCTAAAAGTTGGGAAATAGCAATTTTTGGAAAAGAAATGTTTTCTCCTAAACAGTTTATGATATCAAAAAAGGTTTCAGATAAAAAATGTCCTCATTCATGCCCTCTTTTCAACCTCTATTATAAAATTCAGATTTAAAATTGTTATAAACAATCCTATGTATCCTAGTTTTGTGCTAGTGCTACACATTAACATCAACAATTTATCCTCTTTCATTTTTCTTCAAATATCGTAGGCGGGTGTTAACGTCGCTAGTTAGCGTCGTGGATAACTTTATCTTAGAGGCAAATTTCACGAATGTTTTGACGTGGTTTTTACAAGATACGTTACAAAATACCTAATTATCATATCTTCTGGCCATTTAGTGTTGCAATTCGAAGACAAGTCCCCAAAATTGTTCCTAGATTGCATTATTATCTCATAGATAGCCTATCCCTTGGATAGCATTAAACTAGTAGTAACGGGCATAATAAGCATATTTATGTGTATGATAAGTTATAAGTTAGTTTATGGGTAGGTGAATAAACCGGCCCTTAAAAAGAATCTCAGTGATGCTTTATCCACTTTTTGGAAGTTCAAATTCTACTTTTTTCGTTGCTATTGTGACTGTTGACCAAGCATTCTTTAAAAATCTGGACAAGCCGGAGAATTTGATTTATTAGTCGGGGAAATTCTGTAACAGTTACAAAATTATACAGAAATCCTGAAATGAAAAAACTTTTCATGTAACTCTAACTTCTTTCATGATTTCCTCTTTTTGATGAATGCATATTAAAACACGTAGTCGAATACCATTTTCCAGATGTTATTTAATGTTTCTTTTAACTTTAAGGATGAGTAAATACTTAATTTTGGAAAATTTACGAAGACATTATTGCTTATCATGATGCTTAATTCAAAATCTAATTGAATTGACATTGGAAAGAATTGCAACTAAAAAGGGAATATTACATCAATTTATTATTCACTTCTTAGAAATTTAAAACTACTTTTTTCATAATCATTGGGTTTATCGACCAGGAATTTCTTGAAAATCTGAAAAACTCATGGAATTTGATTTATTTCTAGTTAGAAGATTCCTGGAAACAGTTAGGAAATTATACAGAAAAACTGAATTAAAGAAAAAAACCTTTCATGGAACTTTTTTCATAATTTCCTTCTTTTAATGAATGCTATCAAGGATTCTTTATTTGATTAGATTTAGAAATGTTTCTCTAAAGTGATCTAACACTGTATTTAAAAATTTTCTTTTGAGTTTCCAATCAGTCTTTTAAATCAAATTTTAAATATAAAGCTATAAGGTATATTATAATTTGACCTAATAATTAAAAATATGTGGTGAATCATATCTGAATAATTGAATGTGAGTCATCTAGAGTTTCTTTTTTGGTTTCAAGCACAAACAGATTTTTCTTATTATTATTCAATCCAATATGATTAGTTATTAATCACATTTTTATCAAATTCTTTAGTATTTTGAACAATCCTAGAAGTTCTTATAAAATCCATCCCGATCATCGGATGGATAAGCCGTGGTGTATCGGTCGGGGATTAAAGCCCTTAGTACTGTAGCCTTTACATTTGTATTATTCGGTACGCCGCTTATTGTTAGTTAATTAGTTTAATCGAAAAGTCCAATTCTATGAACTAAACAGATCCCGAATTAATTCGATTAGTTTACTGTAAGAAAAGTTTAACTCTTGGGTTGTCACTTCCTAAACGAGTCTTCCTTCAGGTTTCTACTACAATGCATTCAATTTCAACATGAGGTGCGTCTTCGTCCATTTCATTGTAAAGTCATTTGTCCTTTTATCAATCAAGAATTTTTATATAAAAACGAAGGCTTTTACGATCTATGTTAACTGAATTAAGACTAGAACTAACATTAGCTCTAACTCTCACACTAAACGTAAAGCTTTACAAGACTCTTCCTTGTAGAGCTTCATAGATTGGAAATACTTTCTTAGGGTAGAGTGACCGATTATTAACCGTGTTATTGTCTGTAGTTGTTTTTTTTCTTTGGATTGCCGGAAGTTGCTTATTTTGTTTGAGTCATTTAAGATTTGTTCACCGTTCAAAGTATTTAGAAAGCATTATTAGACGTCCTTTCTTGGTGTTTACTTATTTCTATCGAAGGTTTTGAACCAGTCAAAGACTTATTTGAGCTCTCTTTGGCCAGTTAATTAGCTTGTTCATTGCCATTAGTTTTCTGATGATTTCACATCCTCAATAAGGTTAGTTTTATTTTTATTGGACAATTTTGAAATGTTAATTGGAATTCCCAGACTAATTTCAAATTATTCTTGTATTTTTTAAGCACGTCTACTTCCAAATTAAACAAGAATGTTCCTTCTCCTTGGTTTCCTTCGAAGACCCGCAATAATACAAAGGTTTATTGCGTAAATTTCGGTTTGTAGGACAGTCAATGTAGCTCCCAAGAGAATACCAAGCTCCCTCTTCTGCGGTAGTACACCGTAAACCACAACCCTCCTATTATTTTACCTCCTTAACCCATCTGCGTATCAAACTCTGCGGTTTTAAATCGAATGAGTTTAATTTCTTTTCCAATCCCAATTAGAATAATGTATGGTTTATCAAAGGAATACCGCGATTTTGTATAATCATTGCTTATTAGTATAGAGAGTTTATTGATTACTAAAACAATGCTATTGTGTTCTCGTTGAGCTTTGCAGTTGTTATGTAGCTGCAATCTGTATGGTACTTATCTTGCCTTTCCCATGATAAACAACAGATCAAGGGAGGATATATCTCTACCATTACAATTATTACAGTTATGGCAATTAACATGCGACATCTTTCGCTGAACCGTGTATATGTTTAAAGTAAAATGAAGAAAAAGGGATATATTTAAATTGTTCAAAGCTTAATTTATATACAGATTGGTATAATTTATCTTAATTTTATCAAATTTTTATGCTTTTTTAATAATAACTGTTTAACCACGTCAGACTGTCAAACTGTCAGTTCGACAGTTTGTGGGAAGAAGGTGGTTGGTTGGGCGACTAGGGTCGGATCGGAAAAGGCGTGGTTAAACAGTTATATCGCTCTTTGTTTATCTAATCTACTCTCTATATGCGTCGCTGTTGCACGCATTATTTTCCTATGTCCTGAACAGAAATTTCCCGATCTGTATATTTTGCAAAGAAGAAGATCATGATCAGTTTCTGAAATATTAATGATTTAGAGCACCAAGAATTTGTCCAAATTTTCTTTCTTCCGAAAATGGTGAAAAATTTTTAAATATTGGTGGATTAAGTTTCGTCGATGTAAAATATCAATCTCCTCCAAAATTATAAAAAACGGACATACTACATTTGTGCTCTAAACCAACGGTGGGCAACCTCCGGCCCGCGGGCCAACTCCGGCCCTTGTGACGGTCTAATCCGGCCCGCGAGACCTTTTGAAAGAACAATAAATCATTTTTGTTTTAAATCAAAAATGTATAATAGAAAGAAATAATGAAAGAAAGGTTTTTACCATTATTGCGTTAGACCTTTTTTTTCTTTAGTCGTACAAGTACAGTAGAATCCCTTTTAACCGGCCTCGGAACAACCGGTCCTCGGATTAACCGACCTATTTGAAAATAAAACGTCGGAGAAAACCCCCTATTATTGGCCCAATTTTGATTCAAAAAGCATTATTAATTCATAGTAAAATTGAGAATGCACCTAGCATTCTCTGCTAGGCTGGGATGGCTTGACCGATGGAAAAAGCGTCACAGGATTCGTTTCGCTCACATAAGTGGTGAGAAAATGTCATCAAATGAATTAGCTGCTGGTGAATTTAAAGCTAGGTTTATGAAAATGATTAATGGTGATGACTTACTTCCTAAACAAGTGTTAAACATGGATGTAATCTCCATGGTCATGCTCAATTTTAAGATGTTGCCAAATAAAACATTTGTATCAAATCTCAAGACATCATCCACACCAGGTTTCAAGAAAAATAAAGAACGGATTACCATTGGTGTTTGCTCTAATGCAGCTGGAACTCATAAAATCTCTTTGTTTGTGATAGGAAAATCAGCTAAAACACGGACATTCGAGAATTTTAATATCTCATCGCTTCCTGTGTACTACAGGTCCTAAAAATCAGCATGGATGAACTCGATTGGTTTAAATCCGAATTCGGTCCTAAAGTGAAGGTACATTTGAAGAATAAAAATTTATCAATGAAAGCAATCCTTCTCCTCGACAACGGTCCAACTCATCCTCACATGCCTGATGTGGATGGCATAAAAATAATTTTATTCCCTCCATATGTTACTATACTTCATTTAATAACTAGGAGGAGTAAATCTCAAAACCCCATTTACATAGGAAAAAGTAACTAAAAAACACACTAAACATTTTTAGCGGCAAATTTGAATTCTAAATTTCAAACCAGTCACATTTATGCAACCAACAGAACACCAAGCGTTTGAGCGTAGTATTCTAGAACATACCAAATATCTCTATGGCCGTTTATCTATAGGTACACTGTTCAAAATTTATCCAAAAAGACGTTCCTTGTGTTGACGTATTATATCCAACAGATGACATCGTACCATACCTTCTTCGAACTTAATATTTTTTGATCGCAACCATTTGAGCACAACGAAAAAGCGAGAAACAAGTTGACAAATTAGGTAAAGCACCTAATCTCAAACGTTAAGAACAATAAACGACAAAAACCAATTTTTTCGTCTTTGTAAACTTGACTGCGGAGCGACCAATAATAGTTCACTATTTTGGCGCGCAAAATTCAAATCACTCCTCCTAGTTATTAAATGAAGTATAGCTTAGTACAACCCATGGATCAAGGAGTGATAGAGAGTTTAAAAAGGCGGTACCGACGTAAGTATCTTTCTGAAACTTTGCTTAGATCGAAGATGAAAACTTGCCTCTCCTGGAAAAAGTGAAGAAGATAAACGTCAAGGATGTTATTTTTATGTTGGCCAGTGCTTTTCGGGAAATGTCCTCTGGTACTATTGTGAAGTTATGGAAAAAAATTTGGCTTGATATAGAAAACCTGATGCAAAACAATGATTTGGAGAATGAGGAAATCGAAACTTAAAATATTTTACACGATCTGCAGTCGTTAGTTGGTGAAAACCAAATGTAGTTTGAGGACGTGGAGAAATGGATAAGAAAAAGTGATGAAGAACTAGAAAATTTTTTACGGACGAAGAAATAATCGATATTGTAAGTAAAGATGACTGTAAATGCGAAGACGATGGTGACAATACAGCTGTGGAGGAATATCGAGTTTCGCCAAACAGTCAACCGGCCATGGTCTCGGTCCCGAATAGACCGGATAAGAGGGATTCTACTGTAACAAGAAAATTTGTCAGTTTTCTACTCCGGCCCGCGTACAAAAAGTAAACCGTAATGTGGCTCCAACTATACAAAAGGTTGCCCACCCCTGCTCTAAACCATTGATATACAAGGTTGTAATTTCCAGAATTTAAACATTTAGAAAAAATATGTGGATCGTACCTACAATGAACTAATAAGTTTAGCATCGAAATCAATAGAAGTTGACATTGTCAATATGTTGACAGAAAATTGTCAGCAAGTATTTAGCCGTAACTGTAAAAAGTTAAAAGTTGACCAACTTTTGCGCTTACGATTAAATTTGTCCTATTTTTTAGCAGCCATAAGCCGTTACTTAAACGATATCATTTGAATGAATATTGTTGTACTTTTTAAATGCTACAGCTACTGCTAAGGTTACGGTTACAGCCTTTTAAGTTTGACATCCTAAGGATTTGACATCCTAAACCCACCAATAGTTAAGGTTATGGTTAAGTTTGAAATCCTAAACGTACCATTAGTTCTAATTTTAATCAAGAATATTCATGTTTTCTTTAACAAATATGGGAAAATTCTAATATAATCTAACTTAAATTTTATTTCAACTTTGACTTCGAAAATTCAAACGTCCTTTCGAAAGACACATGGCCAAATCCTAACTTCTAGTTCTAATATTAGAGTTAGTGCTAATAGTTTTAATTTTATTCAAGAATTTTTGTTTTTTAACAAATCCTGGAAAATTCTAATAAAATCTAAGCTAATTTTTATTTCAACTTTGCTCTCATCTTTTTTTTTGATTTTAAAAAACTTTGTTAAATCTTAAAAATTCTTCACTTACTCATTTTTCTTTAATATAAAAAAATAAAAAATAAGATGTAAAATATATTAAAAAAATAATAAATAATTAAATATAATTTTAGCTTCTTCGACCCTTCTGGTAAACGGAGCTTCAGTAATAAAAGGAGACACCCCGATTTCAAAAGGCAATATAATGTTCATCGCCGAAGTATTATTCGTAAGCGAAGCCGTGGTTTCAAGACTTCACCAACAACACAGAGACAAAGAAACACCTCCCCTTTTAGCCTTTCCCTGGTTCGGAGCCCAATTTTTATCTCACGCCTTTTTAGCCCTAGAAAGAGATAAACGATTCACCCACATAACCAGATTTTTAAACCTGGCCGATTTAGCACCTCACGTTTCCGGCACCGGATACACATTTTTCGTCCCAATGGACTCAGCATTCGAAGAACTAGGATTGGATAAAATGCCCGACAATTATTTATCAACAGGATCTGGATTACAAATTCTATTAAATCATTTCGTCAAGGGGAGACTTTACGATAAAGATTTAAAAGACGGATCTTTATTAAAAAGTTTAGGTGATAGAAGTATGGAAATTACACGAGAAAATGGTTTGTTAATAATTTAATTAAAATTTTTTTTTAATATATTTTTTTTTAATTTTAGGTGTTGTTAGAATTAATAACGCAACGATTATCGAAAGCGAAGTTTTTGTTTATAACCTAGGAACTATGTTTTACATAGATAAAGTACTTTTTGTCGATGGAGAAACTCTCCCAATTCCATCTTTACCAAATACAACTCCAAAAGGAACTTTAGAAACGAGTGAAACCACAACAATCCTTCCAACTGATGAGGTTGAAAAAATTCCTGATGAATTAACCGAAGATGATGGTTCATTACCGGATGTTTTATTTGCTGATGGTACAACAATTGATGTTGGAACAGAAACAACTTCAGAAGACTTCGATGAAGTTCCAACAACAGTTCTAAACATCACGACACAATAATTTTAATTACACTTAATGATTTTAAAAAATAAAAAATTAAACAAAAAAATTAGATTTATGAGTTTAAAAAAACTAATTTTTTTAATACTACAAAAAAAAAATTAAAAAGAAAAAAATGTATATATTAAATACAAATGTTTTTCGAACATTTTTATGATTATTTATAAGTTTTTATTTATGAAATTTTGGTTTATTTTCTTTTAATAAATAAAATAAAAAAAAGAAAATATTTAGAAAAGAGAAGTATTTAAATTAAGCTACATTAAACCAATTGTGATACGCGAAATAATAATTTAGGACTGTCGCTTTAATTATTTAAACGTAAAGAATACAATTAATTATTTTTTAAACCAATAATTAATTGTATTCGTTAAAGTGTATTATTCTAAAAGTATTATCGTAACGTAAAATTTAAATTAAAAAAAAAAAAATTAATTAAATAAAAAAAAATTAAATAAAATAGACCAGCAAAGGAAAAAAAATATTTGCTACATATCAACTCGACTAATTAACTAAATAATAATAAAATTAATTTTTAATGTTAATAATTAATAATAATAATAAAAGTAGGATCGAAAAATTTTATTATTATTTTTTTTTTCATTTTTAAAAATATATGTCTAAAATATAATAGTAATAAAAAAAATAATATTTAATATAGATGTGTAAAAATATATGTGCTAATATTTATATAGCAAGAAAAACTCGACTGAAACATTATTATAATAATACTAAACATTTATTATATTATTAACTATTATACAATTTACTGTACGTGTCATAGTTTATATACGATAGATTTTTTAAAGAATGTAAAAAAAGTAATAAAGAGAAGAAGAGAAAAGTAGGTTTCGAACGTTTTAGATTTTAATATCGTAGATGTTATTTATATCTGAATAAAATGAAGAATTAGGTACTTTTTCATTTCTTTTCAGAATGTCACATCTGTGTGTCCCCGTAAAAATAATTAAAAAAATAATAAAATGTGTCTGTATAAAAGGGTCAATTGTTATTTTTAGTACAAACAGGGATGATGTGTAATGATGTGTTGTTAATAAACATTATTTGATCGAAGAAATAAAAATTGTTATTATTTTATTTCATTAAAAGAATTAAAACCTAAAAGATTTTTAAATAGAATCAATTTTAATTTTAGAATTTTGTTTTAAAAAAATCACAAGTAAACCGTCTTTTAAAAAATTCTTTGGTTTATCACTTGTATGTTTCACAAGTTTAACATTCTCATGTTAAAACGACATAAGTGCTAAAAATTTCGACAATGAGTTATTCACATCATCAGAAGAGATTTTCACGGTGAATCGTTCTCTGCAGACAACATAAGGGATAAATGCGTTTACTTTTAATTATTTCACTTTTAAAATTTATAAAGAGGGTCTATGATTAAGTTATCTTACTCAAGATGCAGAAACATTCCCAGCAATATATCCATATGTCCCAGTAATATATCCAAAATCTCCGACTCTGTCGCTCATATTGCACTTAGAGAATGGCATGTGGCCTGCAATATTGGTCGTCAAGTGAAAATATTACTATAGGGGAACGTGGGTATGTTAGGGACACTTTTTATAATCCATTTAATTGTGGCCATACCAGCAACATAAAAATTTTAAAATGTATACCATCGAATAGCTTACTGTTTATACAATATTTTGGTACTTATTTAATGTCATTTTTTCTAATGATTAGACTTTTGTTGCAGTAGAAGTGATCATTTATCTTTTTGTCCCAAACGTACCTTGCGCTGGTATGTATGGAACAGTCACAAAATGACGGAAGCATAATTGATTTCTTCATCTTCTTCCGTCTCTAATTTCTTTTTACGCTGTGTTTAACCTTCTCTTCCCTTTTTCGAAATTTATCATTCTTGATTTTTAATGGTTCTTCTATTAACAG
Source organism: Digitonthophagus gazella (assembly GCA_036711955.1). Lineage (NCBI taxonomy): Eukaryota > Metazoa > Arthropoda > Insecta > Coleoptera > Scarabaeidae > Digitonthophagus > Digitonthophagus gazella. The sequence continues at coordinate 13,612,783 of JASCIT010000007.1, forward strand.
TTTTTCGGGTGTGCTTGTTAATATCTTTGTAAATTGTAATTGTTTTGCACGGGTTATTCAAGAACCAATTGCCAGGAGCCGATTATGTATATAAGAGGTATATCTGGGACGTCCCAAATATCCCTTTCTTTCAATGTCCCAAACATACCTCATTGTAGTTTGGCTACATTTTATTTTTTTTTTTAATTTTAGTATAGGACACAAATAAAAGACAGCAAGGTGTATTGATCAAAAAGAGTTTGTAGACTTCACCAATAATAATTTATTAAGTTTTGTAAATAAACATAGTTATAACCAGTACTTATCTGATGCACCCGATTTTTACGTTGAAACAACATAAACGCAAACGTCCAATTTTTAAGGTTAAAATAACTGACTGCATTTCAAGTTTCGACGCTGTAGCACTGCAGGTAGCACTAGTAAATTTAAAGTATGAGAACGAGGTAAATTCAAACAAGTTTTCGGTTTGGATCAATTGTCCCAAACATACCACTGTCCCAAACATACCCACCTTCCCCTATTGATCAATTAATTTATACTTGGTCTTTAATATGAGTGATTGGGAATTAAAAAATTTTTGATTAGCTGAAAATGTTTTTCTAAAAAAAGGAAAAAAATATCACCACTTTCGCGAAATCCAGTTAATTAGTTGATAATCTTTTAATACGCTTCTTAACCCCTTAATGCGCACAAACGTATTAATACGTTTAATACGTATTACGTTTAAAGAAAACGTACGTTAAGAGGTTAAAAAAATCTAAAGTTTAATTAACTTTACTTTTTTCGATAGATTTTTCTACCATTAAAAAATAGTGTTTATTATGTAAGTTAAGTATAGTTATTACAAGTTAAATTTGTACTTGGAGTAGAATTTAATTTTTTTCCGGTTGACAGTGTTCAAAAGCTGTGATAGTTCAAATTATTTAATTTGACAAATTAGTGTTCACTAATTTTTTCAGTCGTCATTACTACGTGTACGCGAAAAATGTTCAGACAATCTATACCCAAAACATTGCAAAGATATGTCTAACAACATATTACTCAGCCACATTATACAAGTGTCCCGAAATTAGAAGGCCATACACTATCAAGGCATTCTACGTCCAAAACGAAGAATAAAACATACTCTACAGAAAAAAATCCTACTTACAATTATTTCAAAGATGAGATTAGTCGGTCTTCAAAGACGATTTACTCAAAAACGGTTGCAGTTACGAAATTGCAATAAGAAGACGATTCTTACGTAAAAATATCTAAGAAATCTAAATTTTAAGTCAAATCTAATTTCTCTTGAAATTTTACGCTCGCATACCAATTTTTTTTTTGACTTAATCCAACCCACTCCGAGAATATTCCTTAAAAACCGTTTTTCTGCTGTCTCCATCAATGAGCTGTAGTTCCATTAAGAAGCATTTTTCGACAATGTTTATTTTAAGTTTTAGACAGGGGCTCAGGGTTGCCAGATTAGAGGATTTTTCCCAAAAATTAGGATTTTTTTTCTTCTTTAGGATATTTTTTTCTGGGGAGAAAAAGTTTAGGTGGACATTTATAGGGGATTTTATGTCTGGCATTACTCGATAATATAAATATAAAAACTGAATTCTGTACTATAAAGCACAAGAGTACGTACAGTAGAATTTTAGTTTTATTTTTTTTTTCATTAGTCTTCAACTGGCACTATGTTGCAGTGTTTTTGTATGCTTTGCTGTTAGTTATAACTTATTTTTTTAATTTGAAAAATTATTTTCTTCACGAAAATCGATTAAAATTTAAAAGTAACAAATTATAATTTACGAAAACAATAAAATTGTTTTCTGGGGATTTTTTATTGAAAACTTCTAAATTTAGAGTATGTTTCAGTTGTGACTGGGAAAATCCAATCGAAGCATCTGGCAACCCTGAATTCAACGTCTATAGAGAATTTTATCCCACAATATCTAAACTGAAATTTGGCCACGAAAACTTTCCTAGTGATTTATGCAGAATAGAGGTGGTACGATCGCATGAGTATGATGACAATATGAAAGTCAAATAAAGTTGGAGAATTTCGCTCAATGTTCTCAATTGCAACAATTTTCGTCTATTTTTTAGTTTTTGAACTGTACTTGTATGAGGGTTCAGTCACGAAAATTGATTAAAATTTAAAAGCAACAAATTATAGTCAAATTATAATTTTTATTAAAAACTTCTAAATTTAGGGTATTTTGCAATTGTGACTGGGGATATCCAATTGAACGATCTGGCAACCCTGCAGGGACTACACTTAACGCAAATTAGGCTTCGTAAATGAATTCCGTAATTTACATCAGTTCTGATATGACCACATTATGACTGAAATCAGTTTACACCGAGCCGTTACACTGAACGTTTCAAAATGAACGGTAATGAAATGACTTGTATAGATTACGCTCTGGAACAATACAAGAGGAAGGGAAATCTGTGGATTCATGCTTTTAATTTGAAAAGATTATCACATACTCTCTTTTCGCGGAAAGATGTCTCATGCGTCATTAGTTGTCAGCGTTTTCTCGACATATGTCAAATATTTTTTTCTTTATTTAATCATATATGTCAGATAGAGACGAAAACCGAAAATAGTAGTCTAGGATAATATAATTAATTAATGACGCATGAGACATCTTTCCGCGAAAAGAGTCTAGTCACTTTCATTCCTTATATCATGAATTTAGAAGTCACCATGGAAATCATCTGTCGGTGTCAAACATTTTGTATAGCGTACAGATGATGCGTACTATAATCCAAAATGAGCTGCACCATAAAGAGAAAATTGGAAAAGTAAACTTCCTCTCCGTAATATTACCAAGTACTCTTTCTCTTCATGGTGCAACTCCATTTTTTGGTTATAGTACATACCGAAATTCGTCCATAATCTGGCGTAGCTCATATGATATGTGTTGAAACCGATTTCAACCGAAATTCCATCGATGTGGAATTACGCTGCCGAAAATTTGCAATATATGCTAACCGAAAACGTTCGTATGTAGAACGCTTAACTTTTCGGTACACGCGCGCGGACTGTCAGTCCGCAAATTTCAAATTTATAATTTGTTTGTGGCGCCCTCTCTTATTAAGTAGTCGGACGAATATGACTTTGTGGAAAATTAAGTATTTGTGAGTTGAACTGTCAAGTGCTTTAAAGTTAAAAATTTTAAATTAAAAGAATACAGCTTCGTACGATAACGTAGTAAGTACATACATATATGATATATGTGATTTTTTTTAATTTTGTTACTCTGTTTGATAGCGAGTAATAAATAGTGGTAATAAATCGCAGTCTGAAAGTTTCATCGTATTTAAGCTTTTTCATCATTGTTCTGAATATGAGGACGATGAAGACGAAAACGAAGTTGATTATTTACATGAAAGAACAGACGATTCAGACACTGAACAGAATATTTCAGATGATGATGAGGATATGCATGAGTCACCGCTTTCAGAAATATCATTTTACACGTAAAAACGGAGTCACTCAATGGAGAATTATTTATTTACAATTATTTAATTATTTGTTATTTATTTATTTATTTGATTAAAAATTTTGTTAAATATATATATTTATTAATTATTATAAAATTTGATTCATTTACATATTTAGCGTCATCTATTGTTCTGTCGATTGACAACTGCGGACTGTGAGTCCGCGCGCGTGTGCTAGCGTAAGGCCGAAACGCGCGTGTACTGGAAGGTTAAACGTAATTTCTGCCTAATATGGCAACGATTGATGTTTCGCATAAAAACGTAATGGCAACGTAAAATTGTTTCTGCCGAAAATTACGCTACTAAATTTACGCACCGTAATTTGCGTTAAGTGTGGTGCCTGCTTTATTCTTATTTTTAAACGGTTAATGCGCTAGTAACGCATGTTTGTCTAATTTCGGAATACTTGTAAAGTCAAAAATTTTGCCGAGCCATAATACTGAAAAATATTATCAGCAACGAGTGATTTTGTTGCTCGTTTACACGCACCTTAAACGACTTGCGGTTCTGTTCATGAAAATTCTTTTTCTTGCGTAGTGGCATAGGCGCCATAAGGTAAACTGCCCAAATGTCGGCTCCCCAAAAAATGTTTCCTAAAGTCGGCTTTTCTATAGAAATCCATGTAGAAAAACTGGAAGGCCGATTTTAGGCGCATGGCCGAGATTTAGTGAGTATATCCTATCTGTGGTGATAAGCGTTATTATAAGGTCCGACTTTATAAAACTTAAATTAGTTAACATTCCGCTAATCACCCTTTTCCAGCTGATCACATCAACTAAATTAAGCGTAATCATGGTGATTAGCATATTGTTAACTAATTTGAATTTCGTAAAACCAGGCCTGAGATTTAAAAAAATTAAACAGCATATGCGCCACTTCAGACTGTCTTAAACGTCATGTTTGTTAAAAATTTGTTTTACAATTAGACAAATTAAAACGATTTAAAGATAACATTTTAGTTTTTCTTTGTTAGTATGAAAGTTCGTAAAAACAATTCGTGAAATATTGTGAAATTACAATAATAGTTTTAAAGGACAATAGTCGACCAACCAGATAAAAAATGAAAAACAACAACAGTAAAAAAATTTTTCTATGAAGGGCCGGTTTATTCACCTTTGAGTAAATTTATCTGTTTGGTATTTATCATGGTTACTGGCTAAATAACCAATAACGGCAAGTGAAATTGCAGTAACTATTGCAGTAAATATCAGATAGATTAATTTACCCAAAGGTGAATAAACCGTCTCTAAAAGTTTTTTTGTTCTTCTGTAAAATTTATTATTTGGGACTTGTGTCGTTTTAACCTGGTAACATCAATATTTTTTAATTATCTTGAATATCTTTAAACTAAACATTAAAAAATTACTAGTTACAAGATAAAAGATTAAAAACTAAAAGAATAATCGTAGGCCCTAATCTTTACCTTCATTCTAAACAATACAATCTTAGATACACACCTTTTTATCTTATTTGTCCAAACAAAAATTTTTGTTTACTAAAACACCGAAACAAGTCCGCGCTTAAATCTTTGCAGATTCTTACTTCACATTAGATAATTAGTTGTGTTGTTTGTGAAATATTTTGTGCTTATTAAAAGTTTGTAAATAACCAATGAAAAAATCATCACAATGTTGATCATTAAACAAAAATAAATTAAAAAAAATTAAAGGTGAAAAAGTGATTTGTGGTTGTTTAGAAGACAAAACGTTGAAGTTAATGTTTAATTTTTAGCATAAAGACAACAGGTTTATAAAAAATTTCTAAAACTTTCTAAAAATCAGTAAAACATCATACCTGGAACATCAAGTTTTGTAGATTGACTTTTGTCTAGTTGTAAGATATCAGGAGCAGTGTTCTCAGTTCAAAATCTTTCAAAATTTCTTTCAAATACAAATTAACTTTGTTTAATTTTCAGCAAAACCTGCAATTAGGTTCAAATTAAGTTAAAAATTAAAGCTTTAGTGAAGATATTTATTTATTTATTCAGTTATATTGAATTGGATTGAATTTTAAAAGAAAGGTCATTTTTCTAAGGATCTTTAAATAATCTTGTTTTATTCAAACCCAATTCAAGTGAGCCAACCTAATTTCTTTCTGTATACACCGCTTAAAACAATTAAAGCAACACTTCTTCGTATTTCTATATCTTTTATTATAAAAATGCTATGCATCCTAAGAAAATTCCACTTTTAGAACGTAAGCGAATTTTTAAAATGTTAAAAAAAATCAAATAAGGACATTTAGTTATCTTTTCTCTTCTGAGGAAAAAAATAAAAGTAATAGAAAATTTATCTTTGGCAAAAATAAAGATTAAGTTTGAATCTAAATCATCATAAAATTTCAAGTCTCAACAACAATTAGTTTCCTAGAAATTAATTTTCAAAAATTAACAAATTTAAATCGATATTAAAGTTATATTGAAGTTACATTTTCTCTTCTGAGGGAAAAACTAAAAGTCATAGACAATTTACCTTTGGCAAAAATGAAGATTAACTATTAATCTAAATCCTCATAAAATTTTAATTTTCTAGAATAATTAATTTCCTAGACTTGAATTTTAAAAAATTAAAAAAATTTAATCGATATTAAGTTACATTTTCTCTCCTGAGGGAAAAACTAAAAGTTGTAGAAACTTTATTTTTGGCAAAAATAAAGATTAAGTTTGAATCTAAATCATCATAAAATTTCACATCTCAATAATAATTAGTTTCCTAGAAATTAATTTGCAAAAATTAACAAATTTAAATCGATATTAAAGTTATACTGAAGGTACATTTTCTCTTCTGAGGGAAAAACTAAAAGTTGTAGACAATTCATCTTTGGCAAAAATGAAGATTAACTATTAATCTAAATCCTCATAAAATTTTAAGTTTCAAGAATAATTAATTTCCTAGACTTGAATTTTAAAAAATTAAGAAATTTTAATCGATATTAAGTTACATTTTCTCTTCTGAGGGAAAAACTAAAAGTTGTAGAAACTTTATCTTTGGCAAAAATAAAGATTAAGTTTGAATTTAAATCATCATAATATTTCAAGTCTCAACAACAATTAGTTTCCTAGAAATTAATTTTCAAAAATTAACAAATTTAAATCGATATTAAAGTTATATTGAAGTTACATTTTCTCTTCTGAGGGAGAAACTAAAAGTTGTAGACAATTTATCTTTGGCAAAAATGAAGATTAACTATTAATCTAAATCCTCATAAAATTTTAATTTTCTAGAATAATTAATTTCCTAGACTTGAATTTTAAAAAATTAAAAAAATTTAATCGATATTAAGTTACATTTTCTCTCCTGAGGGAAAAACTAAAAGTTGTAGAAACTTTATTTTTGGCAAAAATAAAGATTAAGTTTGAATCTAAATCATCATAAAATTTCACATCTCAATAATAATTAGTTTCCTAGAAATTAATTTGCAAAAATTAACAAATTTAAATCGATATTAAAGTTATACTGAAGGTACATTTTCTCTTCTGAGGGAAAAACTAAAAGTTGTAGACAATTCATCTTTGGCAAAAATGAAGATTAACTATTAATCTAAATCCTCATAAAATTTTAAGTTTCAAGAATAATTAATTTCCTAGACTAGAATTTTAAAAAATTAAGAAATTTTAATCGATATTAAGTTACATTTTCTCTTCTGAGGGAAAAACTAAAAGTTGTAGAAACTTTATCTTTGGCAAAAATAAAGATTAAGTTTGAATTTAAATCATCATAATATTTCAAGTCTCAACAACAATTAGTTTCCTAGAAATTAATTTTCAAAAATTAACAAATTTAAATCGATATTAAAGTTATATTGAAGTTACATTTTCTCTTCTGAGGGAGAAACTAAAAGTTGTAGACAATTTATCTTTGGCAAAAATGAAGATTAACTATTAATCTAAATCCTCATAAAATTTTAAGTTTCAAGAATAATTAATTTCCTAGACTTGAATTTTAAAAAATTAACAAATTTTAATCGATATTAAATTACATTTTCTCTCCTGAGAGAAAAACTAAAAGTTGTAGAAAATTTATCTTTGGCCAAAATAGAGATTAAGTAATAATCTAAATCCGCATAAAATTTCAAGTTTCAGCAACAATTAGTTTCTTAGATATGAATTTTTTAAAATCGACAACTTGTAATAAACATGTTAAGTAAGTTAGATTAGAATTTCTTGTAAGTCATAAATTTCTAAAGCCACATACAGGGTGTCAGACAAAAAACGGCCAAAGCCATATCTCATTTATTTTTAATAAGTCATCAGCACAGACAAAAAGTTAGAATTTAAGTTGTACAAATATTATTAATTTTCTTCAAAAGTACAAGTCCTACTTTTTAAACTTTTATAACTTCCCAACTTTTTACAAAACCTTTGAATTGAATTTTCGCGCTCAACACACACACTCAACTTTAACAACCGAACAGGTGGGGTTCGGTTACCTGTTCGGTAACATTCTTGCTTTTTCACACACCGAGCGCTTCCACCGCGTCACTCCACAGTGACTCACAATAGACGTGCCGTTTCACCTGTTGCTTACCGTTCAACCAGCAAAACCCACCGTACTTCGCTACTGACCATGTAGCCCCATAAAATTCCATTCGAAAATGTTTAAAAGTGCGTCGATTTTGATTTTACTGGCGATCTTCGGCGAATGCTTCGCCGCGGAACGCTTTAGGGGGCCACGATGCGGAAACCAAGAATGTGAGATGCATTATTATTGCAATAAATACACCGACCATTGCGAAGATTGCAAGACAATTTGTTCCAACAATCACAATTTCGACCAACCAAAATGTTTATCGGAATGCTCAGGTAAGCAAATTATTTTAACATTTTTAATTTATTTAAGGAATGAATGGCGGTTGTGGATTGTAATTTACAATTGGAGATAAGGAGTGGTTCGGTTTGTGTTACTAAAAATAGTTCATTGTGTAATTTTTATTTTTCTCTTTCTTGTTTTCTTGTGGGGATATGTTTAAAATTGATGAATTGATGTTTTGGTTTGGTTTGTGTATGTGGTTTTTGTATGGAAATTACGAGACCGGTTTTTATTTGAAATAATTAAAGAGTAATTATGAGGTGAAATTAAAATGTGATTAAAATGTCTAATTGGGGATTAATTGGAAATATTTCAATTACCAAAGAATAAATATTGTATGAGTTTTAAAGTTGGACGTGTGATCCATACTACCAATTGAATTAATTTGACAATGGTAATTAAAAACCGTTGTTGTACTTTTACTGGTTTATTAAAGAAATTTCTGAACTAGTTTTCGCTATACTTAACTTAAAAGATTAACTTTTTGTTTAATATTTTAAGATACAACTTAAATTACTTAAAAAAATCATTAAAATTTGATCATAGTATGAATATTTTGGTAAAATTTCAATGAAACTTCTTCGGACTTTTGAAAAATTTTTAGTTGCTTTTTTGGTGATTAGAAAAAAAAAATTGGCTTTTGTAATGAAAACATTGAATTTAAATTAATTTAATTAAAAATTCATTTCTAAATATTCAGAAATAAACTCCGATTTTTGAAAATTGATTATATTTTTAAAAATTTAACAACATTGATTTTGTAGTATTTAACCTAAAATAAGTCAAAAATCAAAAGTGATATCAAAAACTTTTTTAAATAAAAATTATTCCTTATTTCATTACAAACATTTTTTATTATAAAAGTGTTTTTATTATTTTTACTATTAAATGAGTTACAATCAAAAATATCACTAAACGTCAATTTTTAACAAAATTGGTAAATTGAATATTTAACCTAAAATAACTCAAGAAATAAAAGAGATATCAAAAAATGTTTTTAATAAAATTTATTTCTTATTTAATTGGGAACATTTTTGATTACAAACATTTTTGTCATATTTTCACTATTAATGTAGTTACAACCAAAAATGTCAACTAACGTATATTTTTAAGAAAACTGATAAGTTTAATATTTAACCTAAAATAAGTCAAAAACCAAAAGAGATATCAAAAATTTTTTTAAATAAAAATTATTCCTTATTTTTATAGAAATAATTTTGATTATAAAATTCTTTTTGATATCTTTACTATTAATGGAGTTATAACCAAAAATATCACCAAACGTCAATTTTTAACAAAATTGATAATTTCAAAATTTAATCTAAAATAACTCAAGAACTAAAAGAGGTACCAAAAATGTTTTTAATAAAACTTATTTCTTACGTAACTGGGAATATTTCAGATTATAAAAATTTTTGTGATATTTTTATTATTATTGAAGTTGTAATCAAAAGTATCATCAAAAGTAAATTTTTAACAAGATTGCGAAGTTCAACATTTAACCTAAAATAATTCAAGAACTAAAAGAAATACCAAATTTCTCTTTTAATAAAACCTATTTCTTATTTGATTGGGAATATTTTTGATTATAAACGCTTCTTTGATATTTTTATTATTAACGGAGTTATAACCAAAAATGTCGCCAAATGTCCGTTTTTACCAAAATTGATAAATTTAATATTTAACCTAACATAACTCAAGAACTAAAAGAGATACCAAAAATCTTTTAAAATGGACTTATTTCTCATTTAATTGGAAATATTTTTGCTTATAAACGTGTTTTTGATATGTTTATTGTTAATGGAGTTATAAACTAAAATATCACCAAACGTCAATTTTTAACAAAATCGATAAGTTCAATATTCATAACCTAAAGTAGGTCAAATTAAATGAAAGTTATTGTATAAAATTTGAAGCAAAATTCGTTATTTTGGCGAAGAAATGGGTAATTTTGAAGAATATATCAAAAAATAATAAATGATTAGATTGCAGATTTTAATGGAAAAAAGTGAAGCAAAAACATTGAGACTGGAGAAGAAGAGCTAAACACTCAAACTCCAAATCCAATACCTTGTAAAATAAAAATAAATAATAATAATAACCTAAAGTAACTCAAGAACCAACAGAGATACCAAATTTTTTTTTAATAAAACTTATATATTATTTAATTGGGAATATTTTTGTTCATAAACATTTTTTTAATATTTTTACTTTTAATGAAGTTATAACCAAAAATGTCATCAAATGTCCGTTTTTAACAAAATTGATAAGCTAAAAATATTTAACCCAAAATAATTCAAGAACTAAAAGGGATACCAAAAAATTTTCTTAATAGAATTTATTTCTCATTTTATCAGAAATATTTTTTATTATAAATTTTTTTTCGATATTTTTATTACTAACGGAGTTGTAATCAAAAATGTCACAAAACGTCCATTTGTAACAAAATTGATAATTTAACCTAAAATAACTCAATGACTAAAAGATATATCAAAAAATTTTCTTAATAGAATTTATTTCTCATTTTATCAGAAATATTTTTTATTATAAATTTTTTTTCGATATTTTTATTACTAACGGAGTTGTAATCAAAAATGTCACAAAACGTCCATTTGTAACAAAATTGATAATTTAACCTAAAATAACTCAATGACTAAAAGATATATCAAAAAATGTTTTTAATAAAACTTATTTATCATTTAATTGGAAATATTTTTGATTATAAACGTTTTTTCGATATTTTTGTTACTAACGGAGTTATGAAGAGTTAAATGTCAACAAACGTCCATTTTTAACAAAATTGATGAGTTAAATATTTAACCTAAGATATCTCAAGAACTAAAAGAGATATAAAAAAATTTTTAATAAAATTTATTCCTCATTTAATTGGAGACTTTGTTGATTATAAACATTTTTTCGATAGTTTTATTATTAACGGAGTTGTAATCAAAAATGTTACAAAACGTCCATTTGTAACAAAATTGATAATTTAACCTAAAATAACCCAATAACTAAAAGATATATCAAAAAATGTTTTTAATAAAACTTATTTATCATTTAATTGGAAATATTTTTGATTATAAACGTTTTTTCGATATTTTTGTTACTAACGGAGTTATGAAGAGTTAAATGTCAACAAACGTCCATTTTTAACAAAATTGATGAGTTAAATATTTAACCTAAGATATCTCAAGAACTAAAAGAGATATAAAAAAATTTTTAATAAAATTTATTCCTCATTTAATTGGAGACTTTGTTGATTATAAACATTTTTTCGATAGTTTTATTATTAACGGAGTTGTAATCAAAAATGTTACAAAACGTCCATTTGTAACAAAATTGATAATTTAACCTAAAATAACTCAATAACTAAAAGATATATCAAAAAATGTTTTTAATAAAACTTATTTATCATTTAATTGGAAATATTTTTGATTATAAACGTTTTTTCGATATTTTTGTTACTAACGGAGTTATGAAGAGTTAAATGTCAACAAACGTCCATTTTTAACAAAATTGATGAGTTAAATATTTAACCTAAGATATCTCAAGAACTAAAAGAGATATAAAAAAATTTTTAATAAAATTTATTCCTCATTTAATTGGAGACTTTGTTGATTATAAACATTTTTTCGATAGTTTTATTATTAACGGAGTTGTAATCAAAAATGTTACAAAACGTCCATTTGTAACAAAATTGATAATTTAACCTAAAATAACTCAATAACTAAAAGATATATCAAAAAATGTTTTTAATAAAACTTATTTATCATTTAATTGGAAATATTTTTGATTATAAACGTTTTTTCGATATTTTTGTTACTAACGGAGTTATGATGAGTTAAATGTCACCAAACGTCCATTTTAACAAAATTGATAAATTGAATATTTAACCTAAAATAAGTCAAGAACTAAGAGAAATATCAAAAAATATCTTTAATAAAACTTATTTCTCATTTAATTAGAAACATTTTTGATTCTAAAAATTTTTTCGATATTTTTATTACTAACGGAGTTGTAACCAAAAATGTCACCAAACGTCCATTTTTAACAAAATTGATGAGTTAAATATTTAACCTAAGATATCTCAAGAACTAAAAGAGATATAAAAAAATGTTGTAATAAAATTTATTCCTCATTTAATTGGAGACTTTGTTGATTATAAACATTTTTTCGATAGTTTTATTATTAACGGAGTTGTAATCAAAAATGTTACAAAACGTCCATTTGTAACAAAATTGATAATTTAACCTAAAATAACTCAATAACTAAAAGATATATCAAAAAATGTTTTTAATAAAACTTATTTCTCATTTAATTGGAAATATTTTTGATTATAAACGTTTTTTCGATATTTTTGTTTCTAACGGAGTTATGATGAGTTAAATGACACCAAACGTTCATTTTAACAAAATTGATAAATTGAATATTTAACCTAAAATAAGTCAAGAACTAAGAGAAATATCAAAAAATATCTTTAATAAAACTTATTTCTCATTTAATTAGAAACATTTTTGATTCTAAAAATTTTTTCGATATTTTTATTACTAACGGAGTTGTAACCAAAAATGTCACAAAACGTCCATTTGTAACGGAATTGATAATTTAACCTAAAATAACTCAATAACTAAAAGATATATCAAAAGATGTTTTTAATAAAACTTATTTCTCATTTAATTGGAAATATTTTTGATTATAAATGTTTTTTCGATATTTTTGTTACTAACGGAGTTATGATGAGTTAAATGTCACCAAACGTTCATTTTAACAAAATTGATAAATTTAATATTTAACCTAAAATAAGTCAAGAACTAAGAGAAATATCAAAAAATATCTTTAATAAAACTTATTTCTCATTTAATTAGAAACATTTTTGATTCTAAAAATTTTTTCGATTTTTTTATTACTAACGGAATTATAACCAAAAATGTCACCAAACGTCAAATTTTTAATAAAGTTGATAAGTTAAATATTTAACCTAAGATATCTCAAGAATTAAAACAGATATCAAAATTTTTCTTAATAAAACTTATTTCTCATTTAATTGGAAATATTTTTGATTATAAACGTTTCTTCGTTATTTTTATTACTAACGGAGTAATAGCCAAAAACGTCACCAAACGTCAATTTTTAACAAAATTGATAAGTATAATATTTAATCTAAAATAACTCAAGAACTAAAAGTGATACCAAACAATGTTTTAAATAAAACTTATTTCTTATTTAATTGACAATATTTTTGATTATATACATTTTTTGATATTGTTACTATTAATGGAATTGAAACCAAAAATGTCAACTAACGTCCATTTTTAACAAAATTGATAAGTTCAATATTTAACCTAAAATAAGTCAAAAACCAAAACAGATAGTAACATTTTTTTAATAAAACTTGTTTCTTATTTAATTGAAAACGTTTTTCATTATAAACGTTTTTGTGGGATTCTTTCTATTAATGGAGTTATAACTAAAAATGTAAACAAACGTCTATTTAAAAAAGAAATTGGTAAATTCAATATTTAATCTAAAATAACTCAAAAACTAAAAAAGCTATCAAAAACTTTTTTAAATAAAATTTATTCCTTATTTAGTTAGAAACATTTTTTATACAAAATGTTTTTTGATATTTTTACTATTAGTGGAGTTATAAGCAAAAATATCACTTAACGTCCATCTTTAACAAAATCGATAAGTTCAGTATTTAACTTAAAATAAATCAAAAACCAAAACAGATCTCAAAACATTTTTAGATTAAACTTATTCCTTATTTAATTAAAAATAAGTTTGTTAGGTTTAATTAAGTTGATCAAAATTTTATAAAAAGTTGGGTTAACTCGCAAAAATTTTTACCAACTTTAAGAATTTTTTAATTTTTTTTGATAATAATTAGAACAAATTAGACTTTTTAAATCCAAAATAACAACTTTTATGTTTAATTTAATATAAAAATCATTTCTTAATTCCTATAAATAAAGTCCTAATGATTTTTTAAAGTTGGTCAATTTTTCTAAAAAGTTAGATTAGTTATCTGTCAAAATTTTTTATCAACTTTAAAAATTTTTTTAATTTTTTTAGTAACAATCAGAATAAATTTGACTTTTTAAATCCAAAATGGAATCCTTTAAGTTTAATTAAATATAAAAATTATTTCTTAATTCTTATAAATAAACTCGTGACGATTTTTCAAAGTTGGTTAACAGATAAGTTTATATTAAATTCGGTCACATTTCTTCAGTCTCTTAAAAAAAAATTTTAATTATAATTGGAATAAATTTCTTGTTTATAATAAAAAATACAATCTTTTAGCTTTAATTTAAAATAAAAATCACTTCTTAATCCCCACAAATAAACTCCATACGATTTTTTAAAATTACTTAATCTATTTTTTTCTACAACTCCCTTTCTATTCCCATTCCAAACTAAAAATATACATTCAGGTACAGTTTACATTTTCATATCTCTTTTAAACGATAACACATCCTGTTTTAAAACACAACTTCTTCGCCACAACATTAAGCATAATATTTTATTTTAATTCTTATACACATGATAAAACGAATGAATCAGCACGTGCATAACTCAATTACAACCCAAAATATAATCGCGCGATGTAACTTAATTAGTCAACAATGGTTTAAATTACTCAACTGAAATATTAGTTTAAGGTTACCTCATTCCAATTGTTATATTATCATACAACGATAAAATTTTAAAACGAAAATAAAATCATTATCTTCTTTAAAAGGAAATGTTTTTAAAAATATCAAATGGAATTCCTTTTTATTTTGTATTTTTGGTCGATAATAGGTGATTCATGAATTAAAAGATTGTGGTAAATAGTATGAATAAATCTGAACATTAGTAAGTTCTTATCAAAGTATTTTGCTTCTGGTAAATTCTTGGTGTTAACTAGAAATGGTTATTAATTATTTATCGTAAAAAAAATCATCAATGAATGAATAAATCATCGGTTTTATAAAGAGAAAACGTTTGAAGGTTTTACATTTTCTATTCGGTGTTGCTCACAGGAACGTTTTAAGAATTAAGAACAAGGTTTAAATTTCTAAACTTGGTGTTCTTACTTGAAATAAGTAAAAATAACTTTTTAGATTTAAAATTTTAATTTTAATTTTTTTATTTTTTATTTACAGTTTACTTTTTCGATCAAAGATATTATGAGAAAGATAATGAATCTTCAGATACACTTTGTAAGTATTACTTTGAATTTTGTAATACATTTTTTATAATTAACTTTTTTTTGTAGCATTAATTAATAATCTTAAAATAAAATTTAACGTAGCAATAGCACTTATAGTCATTTTAATACTATCTTTTATTGGATTATTAATCATGGTATTAAATCATCATAAGAAAATCAGTTTTAAAAATATTCGGGCAGTATTTAAGGTAAGTATTTTTTTTTTCTAATTTCAAAACCAAAATCCAAAAACATTTTATTAACTTAATCCTTGTTTTTTAGAAACAGGATGGAAATAAAACAAATGGGGTTGGAAATAACGTTCAAATTGATCGTGGTGATAAGAAATCGGATTTAAAGATCGACATTCCGGATACAACGGTTAAATCGGAAAGTCCCTCGACTATCACAACGGGAATTAGCAGGATTCCCGCTGAGGATAGTATCGTGTACGCTTACGACAACCCAGCGATGTCAAATAGTCCAAAGAGTAAGACCAGAGTTATATAAACAACATCATTTCATTATCACCATCATTTTATAATCAAGACGATTTCATACAGGTCATTAATATTCAAAAAAATACTTAAATATTCTTAAAGATCGTTAAAAATCCTTTAATTTGATACCAAACACGATTACATTTCGGTTAAAAATAAGGGAGATATGTTGATTTAAAAAAATTCAAGATGGCGGATCATCAATTGTTTTTAAAGTTAAAAATGTGGATAACTTCTAAACTATTTATACTAGATGGGTCGTGTTTGTATTCAAATTAAAGGAAATTTAATTTCCCAACGATGTCTTATAATAGTTTTATCCGAAAATGATTTTTAAAATTCTCATCTTTGATAAATCAAGAATGAAATAATTGAAAATCTCTCAAAACTCTTAAATATTCATAAAAATCATTAAAAAATAGCTACTAACACCTATTACAGCTACTGCCAATTAAAAAATATCAAGATGATAAATCAATTCTTTGATTTTAAGGTTGAAAATGTTGATAAATTTTTCTTTTCTTTTATTTAAATGGAGTTTAAGGATCAAATCCAATTTGCCACGACTAACTAACTAACTTTACAGCAAAACAACCTTCAATCCTAAGCCCTCATACCAGCACAGTTAAAAAATTAACCAACAAACGAAAAACACGAAAATCATTGCTAGTTACTATTTATCAGTAGCGGAATTCTTTGAGTCCCAAAATTGTCATACTTAAGAAAAATGTGATACATTGATACAGCACACTCATCATCACCACAGACACACTGAACTGACTCTGTCATTCCCATTCTGCATAAATGACTGGGAAAGCCACCGAGACCAAACTTAAGTCTAGTTGTAATTGAATAAAATTTGCTAGAGATATTGAATACCGCATATTAAGGTCGGAAAAAAACTGTGACGTTTATGGGTACATAGTACGTTTTCCAATCTTCGCAACTAATCTTAACCCACAATTTATCTCTATTAGCCATTCCGGCTTCCTATTAACAATCAATATTTCACCATCAATAGGTTTGATTTTCATCTCTTCCATTAGAAATTCTTTTCGTCAAATAATCCACAACCCTCATTATGATAAATACGAGAATGATTTTTAATCCAATAAACAAGCACATTTCATCATTCATGCAATCGAGCGTTATATTCGAAGATTTCTACGGTACTGGAATGTCTATCAAGATAATATTTCGCGCTGGTCAATGTCTTAAGCACGCTCTGTGAATCACTCATAGCTGTCATTTTTCATCCAAAAAAGCTCTTTTTGCTAAATAATCGATAACCTTATTGTGATAAGTACCAGAATAACTTTAACTCAAGAACGCTCCTTTATCCCCTGATCCCTTAACCGAGCGTGTTTCGCACATCCCCATGTAGCACATATCTCAACCCTTCCTTTATAGTTCTTGCCTCGACTGAAGAAAATATACTGCGTGATATTGAAATTGCAACATCTAGAAGGAGTAAATATTATTTAATCAAATTTTGCACAAATGTTAGTTTATAGGAGTGTACCAATTGATTAAAGTTTGAAGAAAAAAAATAATAATAAAAGGATAACTCCTATTTCTTTAATAAATGTTGCCCCTCGCCTGTATAGTAAACATTGATTAAGACAGCGAGGCATAGATTCGATTAAGTTGTCTATCATAGTAACGCTGGCCAAACAGCGGCTCGCAAACCACATGAGGCGCGACTTTTTTTGAGTTTTATTGCGGATCAATTAAAAAAAATGTCATAAATACTTTGTACTAGGTTTTGTATTTTTAAGAAAATGTATTTCCTATGAAATAGAATTAGGAGGTATAATTTACTGGATTTCTTTTTTTTGCAGGGACGAATTTTTTGTTTCCGATTAGGCTCTTAAAAATGTTCGATTTTTCAATATGGCTTTAAGGTGGCCACTCCTGTAATATAATACAGGAGTGACCTTGAAAAATCGGACATTTTTAAGACCCTAATCGGGAAAAAATCGTTCCTCCAAAAAAAAAACCCTTTCACAGGAAATAAATTTTCTTAAAAATTCAAAACCTAGTACAAAGTATTTATGACATTGTTTTAATTAAGCCGCAATAAAACTCAAAAGGAGCCGCATGTGGCTCGCAAGCCGCCGTTTGGCCACCGTTGTTATATTATGTGTAACATATTACGTATCTCTTGTAATATTGTATTCCAGGCAATCTGAATTTCGTGTCTGAGGACGTCCAAAGTCTGCGGAAGTTGTGGCAAATTGTTTAATTTTCTGCCTATCATATCCCATACATTTTCAATTGGGGATAAATCTGTTTTCTACCTCCTGTCTTCAATTTCCAGTCATTTGTTTTTTGCTTTCTGGGTTCTAAGTTCTGCTCCTTGCCTTTAATTTTCAGTCTTCTGGCTTCTGCCTTCTCTCTTTAACTTTTCCCCTTCTGAGTTCGGCCTTTTGCTTCTCGTCTTCAATTTTCAATTTTCTGGCTTCTGCCTTTTGTGTTCTGCTTTCTGCCTTCAATTTTCAGTCCTTTGTCTTCTGGCTTCTATGTTCTGCGTTTTGTCTCTTGTCTTCAATTTTCAGTCATTTAACATCTGCCCTCTGAGTTCTGGCTTCCACCTTGTTTTCTTCAATGTACAAGTTTCAATCTTCAATTTTAAATATTCCATTTTTGATGGTCAATCACATTTAGTGCAATACACACTAAAACAATTTTTAATGTCCTAACATTTTCTAATTAGCGATAGTACTTAAAAAAAGATAATTTTGATTGCTCCATAATGTATTATCGACCTATGCAACGAAAACTATTGCAAGTCATTTTTGATAGAACTGAGTCAGAATAAGTGTTTAAAGGTTTTGAACCAATTTCATTTTAAGAAATAAAATTTTCTAGGTAAAAATTTCCTATTTGATTGCTATAGATATCATATAGAGGATTCCGAAAGGATTCACCATAGAAGAATAGCAATTAATTCTGTTTTCTTTTAAAATTTTTCAAAATCACCATTTTTGATTTACGACAGTTTTCGTTGGATAGGTCGTTATGTAGTTTAGAGAAAATAAAAGGATAACTCCTATTTTTTAAAATAAAATGTCGCCCGCCTCTGTTTTGTAAACATTTAACCATAAGTTGTCTATATTATCTCATAATATTGTATCCCATCTGAATTTCGTGTCTGAGAACGTCCAAGGTCTGCGGAGGTTGTAGCAAATTGTTTAATTTTCCACCTATCATATCCCGTATATTTTTATTGGGGATAAGTCCGGAGATTTTGCTGACCGTGTTAAAAGGTCTATCTAAGCCTTTTGTAAAAAGGTTACAGTACGCCTCGCCACATAAGACCGTGTATTGTCTTGATGGAAAATTGAATGTTTCCACTCGTGAAGGTACGGGAGAAGATATGGCTCCAAAACCTCCTGTATGTATCGCTGTGCAGTCAAAGTGTCCTCGATAAAAACTAAAGAGGACCTGCTTCCATAAGCAATCGCGCCTCATACCATTATACCAGCAGTGCATAGGCCTTTTTATAGCGTATTGCAAATTCTTTCTCCACCTGTTCGTCTGACTATCTTACGACCATCATGCATCCCCAAACAGAATCTAGATTCATCACTAAGAACAAACCTATGCCACTCAATGTTCCAATCAGTCTTTTCCCTACACCAATTTAAACATTGCCGTCGATGATTGGGAGTAAGTGGTAACACACAATATGGCCTGTATGATTTTAGCCCAAAAGATCTGATGCGGCGATATACTGTTCGCATGGTGATTGGACGAACAGCGTCTGCAATCCACTCAACACCAAATGACTTAGTAGTTGAAAATCCATCTCTGAAAGGCAATAATTTCAAACGGCAATCTTGATGCACTGTCGGTTTTCTTAAAGCCCCATTTCCTCGTTGACGTTGTTCATGAGCGTTCTCAAATCACTCTCCAACATCTCATAACGGTGGACCGATTTCGATTTAATAGGGAAGCGATTTCGGCAAATAATAAATCTCCCTCTTTCATGCCGAGAATTCTTCCTCTCTCAAATGCACAAATTAATTAGCGGTAATTTCGACGTATTGTTACTCCGGGCATAATAACAATTTATAACAAAATACAACAACACAAAACTACAAAGGAAGATCACAAATTATCAGAAAGAGTATACACGTATCATTTTCAAAGTTTAATCAATCGTTGTACTCCCATAAGGTAACCTTAATGCCAAATTTGGTCAAAAAATATTCACCCTTTCTATGTGTTGCAATTTCAATGTCACGCAGTATATTTGTTAACGGGTGCAATTCGGAAATCTCTTTGTAACACTAGCTAAAATGCCAAAAAGCGCACCCACAGATCCCATTCATCTTTGCTTGATCTGTGTATATGAACTGCCAATCAGGAAACGATCTCATAACCTCATACAAAATAATTCTATTATTTTATTCATCGTCGAAGTACAGAGGAATTAATACATTCACAATTCGATGATAGTCAAAATAATCAGCCTCTGGAACCTGAATAAATCTAATGATGATAATTTCTATTAATTATTTAAGCTAGATAGGTCGTGTGTAGACTCATATGAAAGCAAATTTACTTTTTTAACGATCTGCTATGAAAATTTTATTTTAAAATTATTTGAGTGTTCACAAGTTAAATAAAATCATGTTTGAAGTTTAGATATTTTTGTTGAAATTTATGTACCATCGGTGTTTACAAAATCTTGGAACACCAAAAATCTTTTTAGTGTCTATCGCATTGAATTGTTAGTTAATTATAACCTTTTTTAAAAAATGCTAACTTAAAAGATATAAATTCGGTCATTTTTAACATTATCCAGTTTTGAATGTATCCTAATATTTTTGGACTACCTATTATGCATCAAATTCCAAAATCAAAAAATTCATTTTTAAATCAAGAACCATCATCAATACATTTCATCATCATTTAATTTTAATTAAAACCCAATTAAAATAACTAAAATAACCTTATTTAAATTTATTTATAGCAATAAGCACGGTCAGTCCATAAATTCAAGATAAACTCTTTATCTTATCAAGATAAGAAAACTTCCAGCATCACTGGAAATGCTCACAACAATTTTCCAAGAAGAATTATATTATGATATTATTATGTTATCTACTACATCATTATAATAAGTATCAATTTTAAACACTATTCATTAATTAATAATCGTTGATTCATTTTAAATTGTAAATACATCAATGATACAGCTTTAACTTTTACATCTAATTTCGAGTTTAAGGGTTTAAAGAGTTGTAAGTCCATACGAAACATTCCATTAGATACCTACTTAAATATTAATTTAGTATTAAATTTATTATATTGTTGGCCTATGAGCAGCTATCGAAAATAGCAGATACAATATTATATATTTATATGTTTGTTTTATTATGAATATTTAAACGTGCAATGATATTCATAAGTTATAATAATAATAATTATTCACAATATGAATCTATATTTTTCTAAGAAACATTATATTTATACTCTAATAATAGTAAAAAATAGTTTTTTTCTGTATTAGTTTATCTTCTTTTACTTCGTTATAATTAAAAAAAAAATAATGAAGAATATAAATGATTTCGTAATTTTTTGCAAAGTGAAACAGTTACAAATTTAATTATTAGAATATAAATACAAAGTTAAAACTTATTATCTATGTGTGATACTCTCTTAAATAAGTAAGTTTTTAATTTACTCTTATTATTAATCTTTTACTTATAATATTATTTTATCTTTTTGTTTTCGTTTTTTTTGTGTTAATTTTTGTGTTTGTATTTTTTTTAAAGAGATATTTATTATCTCTTAGCGTCCAGTCAATCCGTCCCAACATAGTTTTTAAGTACGAATTTCTCTTAAAAAGAGTTAATTCTTAAAGGGAATTCGATAATTTTAGTTCTTATTTTAGTTTATTTTAGTATTATTTTAATATTTTTTAGTATTATTTTAATATTATTTTAGTATTCAAATAGTCTTCAAAAGACTTCTAAAGTCTTGATACAATAAACTTAATTATAACGATTGATTAACATTTTAAAACTTCTGTGGCAACCGTACTTAATAATATGAGTCAGTCAATCAATCAATTAATTAATTATTAGGCTAGTTTTAATTTTAATTTTTATTATTTTTTGTTTGTTTTTTTCTTATTATTTTTTTTTGTTGAGTTTTTTAAAGAGATATTAAAGAGTATCTCTTTCAAGTCCAACAAGCGGTCCATTAATAGTTTTTAAGCGCCAGAGTTCTAGAATCTCAAACTGAGAAGAACTTGGCAACTCAATTTAATATAATACATTAATTATAATATTAATAAGTTTATCTAGAATTTGCAATAAAATAACTTCTTCGAGTAAGTTAGTTTTAAAAAATATATATATATGTACTTGTTATTAAAGACTTATCTATTAGACTAGCAATAATAAAATGTGTGAAAAAGAAAATTTATGTACTTCAAATTATTGTTAATTAATTAATTAAGGTTATATTATCAATAAAGGTTTATTAAAATACCAGATAGAAAAAATATTTTCAAATAAAAATTGTAGCTTAATTAATTGCAAACATTTTTTGTTATAAAAAATTTTAAAAATTTTCGATATTAATTGAGGTTTAATCAAAAAATGCCAAATTTTTTTAATCTAAAAATTTCTTAACCGTCAAATATTTCAAAAACTAAAAAAAATATTTTCAAATAAAAATCATAGCTTAATTAATTGTAAATATTTTTTGTTATAAACACTTTTTAAAATTTTCACTATTAATAGAGTTACAGTGACGGACAAAATTATTCACACCAGGTGCAGTTTTATGTAAAACTCCCTATATCTTCTTTAAAAGCAATACAAGTAGGATATTTTTTTAAAAATAAACACATTTAGTTTTATAGGATTTAAAATAGTGTAACGAGAGGTTAAGACCGATCGCGAAGAACTTCTACTTCTCTATCTCGGTTGTCGCGGCTAGTTAATGGACGACTTCCTGATGGGCCCAACAGGAACGTTGTTTCCACTCGCCTCAGGTTCTGCTGTAGAGCCTCTAAGTCCCCATTTTCCATGAGACTTATTTTTTGCAATATCTCTGGTTGATGTCCCTTTAGCACGTTCTTTATTTTTTCTTCTTCGGTCATTTTGGAATTCACTTGGTAGCATAATTTTAGGACCTCGTGGTAATACTCCCAAAGGTCTTCATGGCTTCTCTGTCTTCTGGTGGCCAATTTGAATTGTAGCTCTTCATTTTGAAGTGCTCTTCGAAACGTTCTTTTTAAGCCGTTTAGGATTTGTTCGATCGTTTGACCGTGATCTTCAATGGTTTCATACTAATCCAACGCTGCTTCTTGTAGGTAACAGGGTAACTGTAATATTTGTTGCTTCGGTCCATCTATTCGCCCTTGAAACTCCTTTATACATTTTAAGAAATTCATCGACGTTTTCATTACTCTTTCCTCCGAAAGGTTTAGGTTGTGCCGCCAGAATCATCTCTCTCGGTGCTGCTTCTTCTGGAACATTCGCCATTGTCGCTTCCTGATCTTCTTCTTCCGCTTCTTCTGGTTCTATTTCTCGCTCTTCTTGTTTTAGTTTTTCTTCTTCTTCCTGTGGTAGATCAATCTCCTTTGATCTGCTTGGTTTTTCTTGTCGTCTTCCGCGTGTCGTTACCGGCATGTGTAGTTTCTACTCAAATAATTTTATTTCTTGATTTTTTAGTGTAACTTGCCCGGTGCCTCCACCATTTGCTACGCCCTTGTAGCGTATTGGGGGTTTCCTCAGAGGGTAGGGTATGTAGGGGCAGCAATCATCAACACAAGGTTGGAAAACTTATTACATTTATTGCTGGAGTAAGCACGGTAAGTACAATACTTAACTCATTACTTAACTAACTTATAATTCACATTTTTTCTTTTTATAGGATCCCCCCACGGCGACACCTCCCAGGGCTCCGTCGGCCAATCGCGCTTTATCGCGTTTCGCGGCGCATCTTCGCGACCGAACTTAACCTCTCGTTACAATACATAGTACAAATGTTACAAAAGATTCATTCAGTTGCAGAAATAGGCAAAATAGTCAAAAGCAATTGATTTACGATTTACAGTATCGTTAAACGCTTTAAAAATGAAGAAAATTTTCAAAGCCAGCTTCATACTGGTAGACCACGAAAACTAACCCCACACAAAGAACGCCAAATTATAAGAAAAGTAAAAAAAAAATCAAAAATCACATCAACTCAGGAAGCAGCAGAGGTTCTAGAACAGATCGGTAAAAACATCCATCCGAAAACAGTGCGTAGAACTTTGAATCGTGCTGGGTATAACTCCCAAATAGCACGAAAGAAATCTCTAACCAGCAGAGTTAATAAAAACAAGAGGATATAGTTCACAAAAGAGTACAAAAACAAAACAACAGATTTTTGGGACAATGAACGATTGGAAAATATTAAATTTACTTTCCCGATGAAAGTAAATTTAATATTTTCCAATCAGATGGAAGAATATGGGTTTGGAGAAAACCCAATACTGCCTTGGACGCGAACAATATGGTGGGTACGGTCAAACATGGGAGTGGCGGAGTCATGGTATGGGGCTGCATGTCTGCGACAGGGAAGTTAGTTGGAAAGTTGGTATAATCAAAGTTGTATATCTCAACATTTTAAAAGAACATCTGCAAGAGAGCGTCAATAAGCTTGGTCTTACAGATAACTTCTATTTTTAACAAGATAACGACCCCTAGCACACTGCCCATATTGTGCGTATGTGGATCATACACCATGTTCACCACATTCTGCCAACTCCTCCAGAATCTCCAGACCTGAATCCCATTGAACACTTGTGGAATGAACTGGGCAGAAGAGTGGGAAAAAGAAATGTATCCAGCAAAGCAAGTTTAAAAGATATTCTAGAGGAAGAATGGCAAAATATAAGTGCCGAAGTCACGAGGAAATTAGTCCACTCAATGCCAAACAGACTACTAAGTGAAGTTCTAAAACACAAAGGCTTGCCTACTAGGTATTAACTTCTTATTTTGTGTAGATTATAAGTTAATGTGTGAATAATTATGTCCCTGTGAAATAGGATGGTGTGTACCGGGTGGCCAACTAAGAATGATCACCGGCCATATCTCAATGACGGATCATCCTATTTTAATGAAACAAAAAATTTTATAAGGAAAGGGGCCATAAAAAATCGCTGGAAAATATTTTCAAGTTTCTTAAATGGCCGCTAGGGGGCGTAACCTAAATGACTGAACAGAAAATCACGATTTTTTTCATTTTCTTCAAAATAAAGGGGTATCGAAAATAAATTAATTTCAAAGATAAATGAATTTCGACTAATATGTATGAAACACTTTTTGTCGTATCTCCAAAAATAAAGTGGTGGGGATGAGTTGAAAATGTTCATTTTCGATGGCCGATTACTCCAGTCATACTGAACAAAATTTAACAAACTTAATCTCGTTGGAAAGGGTTTTTCGTGGTCTACTAACGCCTCCTTACGCTGTTTTGATATGAATATTCGTTTCGCCGCCAGAGGGCGATATCTAGAATTTTGACAAATATTATAGCTTTTCTCAAAAAATTTAAATGGAACGGTATGTTCATTTTTACACGATAAAATAAAGAACTAAAAGCTTAACATGACGCTGAAAACCCGAGCTCGCTATCTTGCTTCTAACAATAGATATTGGCCAAAATGCAAAAACTATAGCATTATAAGATCTAGTTGACCGATGTTACATTTTTGACATATGTTTGACATACGTTTTTTAGCGTCTGATTTCCACAACTTACTTGATATTTGATACCAATTTATATGCTAGCCGACCAGACCGACCGTTCGACTTCTCCTGCGCTCCCGCCTTACTCATCACACCCAGGAAAACTACTTCGCATTTATTTTTTTTATACGCGGTTTATAACGCATATTAAATTTTGATTCAATTTAATATGACTGTTAGAATGGTGCCAGTTTCAAACTTCTACGGTAACGGCTTATCGAGATATCGCTATTTCACATAATGTGTTGTTATTTAAACACCTGAAAGAAAAATTAAAAATAAAAATTACCAACATGTTTAGGACACTTAAGGTAATGTGTTGTTGAAATTTCAAGTTTTTTCGACAAGCTATTCCCCTGTAAAAAAATCGCAAAGTTGAGATACTGCGCCGAGAGCCCAAAACTGGGTATATATTTTTTTATTAAACCTGTCATAATTATTATCCGAGTGGGAGACAAAATTTGAAGTTGAAACTGATAATACGGAGTTAAATCACGCTAAAAACGACACCGATTTCGTTTTTTTCCGCGGGGTAGTTTTGTTATTATTCGCCTTTAAAATAAGGGGTAAAAGCTATAGCTTTTGGTCTAATATCTACCGTTAGAAGCAAGATAGCGAGCTCGGGTTTTCAGCGTCATGTTAAGCTATTAATTCTTTATTTTATCGTGTAGAAATGAACATACCGTTCCATTTAAATTTTTTGAGAAAAGCTATAATATTTGTCAAAATTCTAGATATCGCCCTCTGGCGGCGAAACGAATATTCATATCAAAACTGCGTAAGGAGCCGTTAGTAGACCACGAAAAACCCTTTCCAGCGAGATTAAGTTTGTTAAATTCTGTTCAATATGACTGGAGTAATCTGCCATCCAAAATGAACATCTTCAACTCATCCCCACCACTTTATTTTTGGAGATACGACAAAAAGTGTTGCATACATATTAGTCGAAATTCATTTATCTTTGAAATTAATTTATTTTCAATACCCCTTAATTTTGAAGAAAATGAAAAAAATCGTGATTTTCTGTTCAGTCATTTAGGTTACGCTCCCTAGCGGCCATTTAAGAAACTTGAAAATATTTTCCAGCGATTTTTTATGGCCGCTTTCCTTATAAAATTTTTTGTTTCATTAAAATAGGATGATCCGTCATTGAGATATAGCCGGTGATCATTCTTAGTTGGCCACCCGGTACATTTTTGGTTAATTTTTTACAAATGAATTAATTTCTTGTTAAGTTTTTATTATATTTAAATACTATAAAAATAATTAAATATATACATAAAAAGAAAGATTTGTTATTCGCATTGCTTTTAAAGATACAAATAATTTAACCCTCCATTAGGCGCGTGAATTTCTGTAACACGGTAATGTGATCTCTGGGAATCTTCTAGGCATCGACGCGCCTAACGGAGGGTTAATGTATAACTTCATCTGGTGTGAATAATTTTGTCCGCCACTGTATAATCAAAAATGTAAAATTTTTTTAACCTAAAATTTTCTTAAACGTTAAATATTTCAAAAACTAAAATAAATAGTAAAAATATTTTCAAATAAAAATTGTAGCTTAATTAGTTATAAATACTTTTTGCTATAAAAGTTTATTAAAATTTTCGCTATTAATGGAGTTATAATCAAAAATGTAAAATTTTTTAACCTAAAATTTTCTTCAATTTTCTTTCAACGCCGAACATTTCAAAAACCAAAATAAATAGAAAAAAAAATGTTCAAATAAAAATTATAGCTTAATTAATTATGAACATTTTTTGTTATAAAAACTTTTTCTAATTTTCGATATTAATCGAGTTATAATCAAAAATCTAAATTTTTTCTTAACCTAAAATTCTGTTAAATGTCAAATATTTCAAAAACTAAAACAAATAGAAAAATTTTTTCAAATAAAAATTGTAGCTTAATTAATTATAAACATTTTTTATTATAAAAACTTTTTTTGATTTTCGATATTAATCGAGTTATAATCAAAAATGTTAAATTTTTTTTACCTAAAATTTTCTTCAATTTTCTTTCAACACCAAACATTTCAAAAACCAAAATAAATAGAAAAAATATTTTCAAATATAAATTATAGCTTAATTAATTATAAACATTTTATGTTATAAACATTTTTTAGAGCTTTCGACATTAATCGAGTTATAATTAAAAATGTAATTTTTTTTAACCTAAAATTTTCTTAAAGTCAAATATTTCAAAAACCAAAACAAATAGAAAAAATACTTTCAAATAAAAATTGTAACCTAATTAATTATAAACATTTTTTATTATAAACACTTTTTAAGATTTTCGCTATTAATCGAGTTATAATCAAAAATGTCAATTTTCTTTTAACCTAAAATTGTCTTTGACGTCAAATATTTCAAAAACTAAAACAAATAGAAAAAATATTTTCAAATAAAAATTGTAAAATAATTAACTGCCAACATTTTTTGTAATAAATAATTTCTTAACATTTTCGATATTAATCGAGTTATAATCAAAACTGTCAAAATTTTTTAACCTAAAATTTTCTTAAATGTCAAATATTTCAAAAACTAAAACAAATAGGAAAAAAATTTTAAATAAAAATTGTAGCTTAATTATTTATAAATATTTTTCGTTATAAACGTTTTTTTAAATGTTCGATATTAATCGAGTTATAATCAAAACTGTCAAGATTTTTTAACCTAAAATTTGATTAAATGTCAAATATTTCAAAAACTAAAACAAATAGAAAAAAAATTTTCACATAAAAATTAGAGCTTATTTTATAATAAACATTTGTTGTTATAAATATCTTTTTTAATTTTTGATATTAACCGAATTATAATCAAAAATGTTAAATTTTTTAACCATTTTTCTAGTCTTTCAATTTCAATTTAATAACAAAGCAACTTTATTTTTTTACTCTACCAACTTTAAACTACGTAAATTTATGTAAAAAGATTTACAGTTTTGAAAAAAAAAACGCCTTGGTAATTTCTAGATAACCGATAACTTTAAATAGACTTTGAACTTTCTTGAATTATCTCTCATTTCTAGAAACTTCCAACTTCCTTATGTAACTTTAATAGTATGCCAATAGATGGCCGACACAAAATAACACATTTAAAATTTAAGTTATAAAACATTTTTAATTAAGAATTTTAAAACAAATCATTTAGTTAAAGTATATATTACGCTTTAATGAAATATTATTAAAAATTATAAATAAATTATCAAATTTATTTCATGTTTTTGGACGCCATCTATTGAAAAATATCTCCAGTTTTATTTCTGTCAATTGGAGAATTGAAGCTTGGAGCTGTCTTTTATCAGAAAAGTTCTGGAAAGCGTCTTGGTTCATCCTCGGCGAAACTACCAGAGATATTTCGTCGGAAAAGCCTTATTTTGTACATAAATTAACTATAAAAGGTAAGTGATTAGAAATTATACTCCAATGTGGTACAATTTTTAAGTGAAAATCGTTTAAAAACCGGCATGTTAAAATGTCACATGTTCTTGGCCTAAATTTTTTATTCAAGTTTTTAAATGATTGTTCATTATGTTATGTAAAATTCTTTTTTATTTCGATTATTAAGCGTATATACTTGTATTTTGTGTTTATAAATAAGTTCAATAAAAAGTATTTTAGTTGCAAAATGATTAATTAAAATTTTTGAGGTTATGAAATTGACCGGCCATTTTGGTTCAAATTCACAGCGTGTTCGTTACAATCAAAGAATCCTATGAAATAACCCAAAAGACAATCGAGTTTGTTTTTCTGTCAAACTATCAAAAAAAGATTAATTTGAACATTTAATAGAAAAAAAAATTAATTTTTAATCTTTAATTTAATCGGTTTAGATGTATCGTTTACCCTCAAGTCTTCGCAACGTGGCCCTTCGCCAAGCTAACCAAATAGCCCAAGTTCAAAGATGTTACTACGCGAAGGATGTTCGTTTTGGTTCGGAAGTCAGAGCTCTTATGTTACAAGGTGTTCACATCTTAGCGGACGCCGTAGCAGTTACAATGGGTCCGAAAGGTCGTAATGTAATTATCGAACAATCTTGGGGTTCGCCTAAAATTACAAAAGACGGGGTAACCGTAGCTAAAGGTGTTGAATTAAAAGATAAATTCCAAAATATTGGGGCTCGTTTAGTACAAGACGTTGCTAATAACACAAATGAAGAAGCTGGGGATGGAACGACTACGGCGACTGTTTTAGCTAGATCTATCGCTAAGGAAGGTTTTGATAATCTTGGAAAAGGGGCGAATCCCGTTGAAATTAGAAAGGGAATTATGATGGCTGTTGAAACGATCACGACAACTTTGAAATCACTTTCTAAGCCGGTTACGACACCCGAAGAAGTCGCCCAAGTTGCTACTATTTCGGCTAATGGGGATGTTGCTATCGGAAATTTAATTTCCGATGCTATGAAGAAAGTTGGTAAAGATGGGGTTATTACCGTTAAGGACGGAAAGACTTTAAATGATGAATTAGAAGTTATCGAAGGGATGAAATTTGATCGTGGGTTTATTTCACCTTACTTTGTGAATACAACAAAAGGTAAGTTAAGTTAGCTTTACGTTAGCTCAAAAATGAGCATTATTATTAAGTCAAGAATTATTAAAAATTAATTAATTGAAAATTAACAATAAATAAATTCATTAATTTAGGTGCCAAAGTTGAATATCAAGACGCTCTCCTTCTCCTTTCCGAAAAGAAAATCTCCTCGGTTCAAAGCATCGTTCCAGCTTTAGAAATGGCAAATGCTCAACGTAAACCTCTCATAATCATTGCGGAAGATGTTGATGGAGAAGCGCTAACCACACTTGTCGTTAACCGTCTTCGTATTGGCCTTCAAATCGCTGCTGTTAAAGCACCTGGTTTTGGAGATAACCGTAAAGCTACCCTTCAAGATATTGCAATCGCTACCGGTGGTATGGTAATTGGAGATGAATCTGGAATTACAAAATTGGAAGATGTTCAATTGACGGATTTGGGACAAGTAGGAGAAGTTGTTATTACAAAAGATGACACTTTATTACTTAAAGGAAAAGGAAAGAAGGACGATATCGAAAGAAGGGCAGAACAAATTAGAGAATTGATTAGCACGACGACTTCTGAATATGAAAAAGAGAAATACCAAGAAAGGTTGGCTCGTTTGGCGAGTGGTGTGGCTGTTTTGAAGGTTGGAGGAAGCAGCGAGGTTGAGGTGAATGAGAAAAAAGACAGGGTTAACGATGCTTTGAACGCGACTAGGGCTGCTGTTGAAGAAGGTATTGTTCCCGGAGGTGGAACTGCTTTGTTGAGGTGTATCGGAAGTTTAGATGGAATTAAGGCCGCTAATAGTGATCAAGCAACAGGTAATGTAAAGTTATCTACTACTTTTAACACATTGCGGACAGGTTACGAGATATCTCGTTTTCATATTTTTTTATTCAGCCTTCAACTAAACAACAAGCCGCATATATTTTAATTACGTTACGATGGTAAGGAAGCCTCTCGCATAGCAACGTTCAGTTTGCCAAAAACGAGAATTCTCGTGACCCGTCCGCAATGTGTTAATAAATTGAGAATAATGATATAAAAAATTGAAGGCTTAATGCACATATTAGAGCTTACAAAATGACGTTTTTATTGATTTTGTAGGTGTCGGAATTGTGCTAAATTATTTAAATTCATATTACTTTTTGATGGTTTTCTAATTGAAACTATCATTACTATGAGTTTGTACATGATTTATTTATATTTTTTAAAGATTCTTTTGCTTGTTAATTAACAAAAGTTTCTTTCTTTTAACTATTTTCCTAGTTCACTTATCAGTCTGTATACTATAAGTTGAATCTAAGCCTCATCATTAAAGGAAAGATGCATAAGTGAGGATCCTCCCCGTTACTTTCTCAACGCTCAATCTCTAATGCAATGGTCTTGCAAGCCAAAATACCATCGAATAGAGGCCCATCGCACCTCGATGTTTTTTAACTCTTTCGTTCGGATTTTGGTCTTTCTTCAAGTCTCACAGCTTAAATCACAAAATTGACTTTGTATTATAATCCTTGATTTCAACGGTGTTTGGCCTGCAAGACCTTCGCATTAAGGAGGGCTGGACAGTACTCGGCTTCTCTCTTCTACTTGTACTCTAGTCCGGTTTACTCGGTAAAGTTACTGGGAGGAACCGCGATCTTGCATCCTTTTTATCCATGGTTAGGCTTAGAATCAACTTATAGTACATTCCAATGTTAGGAATTAACCGATATTTATCGGCCAAGTTTTCCCATTCAATCATTGAGAATAAAAAATCAGTTAACATGCATGGTACAATAACAGTCACTGTTGACAGTTTATGCTGCTCTTTCATTTTCAAAAAAGAATGGTCTTGTGATCTTTTCAGACCATATTAGTCACCTTACATATAATTACAATATTCTTTTGCTCACCTAATTTCAAAGCGAACATGAGGTTCGTTAGAAAAGATGATTTTTTTTGGTAAAAATGTAGCATTATAATGTATCTTTAAAAATGTAGCAAAATCAAAATGTAATTAACAGTTAACTGTCTTTAATTCTTGAACCAACCTAGAACCTTGGTGTAAAATTTTTCGTACGGTTATAAATAATAATAATCAATTCTTGTGAAGGATGTTAGGTACAGATGCTGGAATGTTGGTGTATATTTTCAACTAGAGGACCAATATTTTCTATAGAATAAATTTAATGGTGATGCGGAATATGTTTATTGTCTATTAACATCCCAGTATAATGAATTTTCTTAACACTTTACCCACCGCTAGTGATTCAACAACAATATACACTTTCGACCGGCTGTTTGGATAATGAGATTATCATCATTCGATCCAAAGCCGATTAATAGGCTACACGTTGATAAAATGTTAATAAACTTCTCCCCTCACAATATTTATTAATGCTCTTTAAGGGTATTGCAATTCATTTTGTTAACTGGGAAGTTGTACTGAATTTCTATCATTTGACGAATAGTGAAGGTATGATTATGAACAACCAACACTGGAATGCATAGTCAATCGTCAGCATTTCGTTGGATTTCAGCGACTCTCCGGAGAAGTCACCGGCGAACGATCGGAACATTATTTGTGATGCATAGTCAGTCTCCCAATGCTATCCGTTTTGGCGAATTGCCGCTGATTTTTGGCATGGCCTCTGACGTGTAGCATAGCAACTTTGTTCACTATAACGGTATTTTTATTTTAATCAAAATAACTATGTATTACATCATACTTCGTAAAGGTATGCACACTATCAATAACTATTGCTGATAGCTATTTTTGAACATTGATTAACCCTCATCCGGACTTCGTTTCTAAAACCAAATCCAGACTTGGTGTATCAAATTGACACAATGCCAGGTAATAATTGTATGCCTAGTTTTCTTATGATTGGTTGATTGAATGCATTTGAATAGTTGAAAGTAAGGATCTTTCTTTAGTTTTTTATATTTTATTGACTATTAAGGTCTTAATCTAAGGTCTTGGGGTCGTGGATTTAGTTCAAATTTCGTAGAATGGTAGATTTAGTTTCCCTGTTGATGAAAATATATGGTTATAGGGGCCACTATTCAATAATTTTTTAAATATTTGCAATTAAAGATGCAATTAATTCGCTAAGACAAGTCCGGATAATGTCAAAATTAACCGAATTTATATCGATTAAGTCGGGCTTTTTGAAGAAAGGTTATAATGTCAAGTCATATTCCTGTATTAATTTTGAAGTCTTGACAGATCAAATGATAATTAACTGACAAATCCAAAGTTTGGTTCACACTCAAAAAATGTTTCGATGTCACAATATTTTATATCCACTCATGGTATCTTTATATCGCTTGTTGAGAGTTATAGTGGCGAAACTACAAAAAGTTGATTATTGATTTTTAAAGGGCAACTTATTTAAAAATCAGTGTACTTTTACGTGCAGAAATGACGAAACTATAACTTAAACCGTTGCTGATAGAACGCGACATACACCACTCGATATATATTTTCGATTTCACCACTATTTCGCAATAGTGGCGAAACCACAAAAAAAAATGTTATTTTTGAAATCTTACAATAAATCTATGTCTCTGCATGAAATATAATAACAGTAAAACGAAATAAAAAATAAAAAATTTAAACCGACAAATTGTTGCTTTTTACTTTGCATTAAAATTCAACCAAAATTTTGAACGCGATTATCTCCATAGCGCTAATTTGCACTTACGCCACTATTGTTCTTAGTAAGCGATATGTAAAAATAGATACTCTCAGAACTCGAACCCGGCGCCTAATAACGAGAAACACCGATCTATTGCTGTTAC
This sequence comes from Digitonthophagus gazella, assembly GCA_036711955.1. Classification (NCBI taxonomy): domain Eukaryota; kingdom Metazoa; phylum Arthropoda; class Insecta; order Coleoptera; family Scarabaeidae; genus Digitonthophagus; species Digitonthophagus gazella. Next base: position 13,646,853 of record JASCIT010000007.1, read on the forward strand.
GCTAAACCCATTATGTTTAATCGTTTGCTACAGAACTGAATTTAGCTAGTGAATTACATCTTCAATTACAAATATCTAAAGAACTGTTGAGTAGTGGCCCCTACAACCATATATTTTCATCAACAGGGAAACTAAATCTACCATCCTACAAAATTTGAACTAAATCTATGACCCCAAGACCTTGCACTCTCCTTGTGAGCCAAAATATCTAGTGGATTCGACCGTAAATAACAAAAAGATTAACAATTAACTTTGAAAATTGTGTCAATTTGACAAAATCTGGATGAGGGTTAATAAATAGTTATTGTTACTCTTCAAGCAAGCTGTTTTTACGGAGATTCTCATGTGCTCGTTGAGATACCAACAGATAAAACGAACTTCCAATAGGGTCACTAAACTGTATTTTCACATTCATTTCCACACATATAAAACAAATTCTTTTTACTAATAAGGAGGGTGTAAGGTCTTAGGCCGGAAACACACACAACGGTTTTTCGCCGTACGGCAAAATGCCGTCCGACAGTGGAGCGAAGAAGTAAATGAGACCTTTCACACATGCTAGTGTGAAAGGTCTCAATCATTTGTTCGCTCCACTATCGGACGGCATTTTGCCGTACGGCGAAAAACCGTTGTGTGTGTTTCCGGCCTTAGGGTCACGGATTTAGTTCATATTTTGTAGAATGGTAGTTTAGTTTCCCTGTTGATGAAGATATATGGTTATAGGGGCCACTATTCAATAATTTTTTAGATATTTGCAATTGAAGGTGCTGTTCACTTGTTAGGATGTCCAAAGTTGGATAATGTCAAAAATAACCGAATTTATATCGATTACGTGAGGCTTTTTGAAGGAAGGTTATAATGTCAGGTTATATTCCTGTACTAATTTTGAAATGCTGACACATTAACACCCGTATGCATAGTCGATCGCCGGCGATTCGCCAGAGATTCTCCGGAGACTCGCCGGCCATTCGCCGAATTCTCCGTTCACCAATAGAAAATTCCGATGCAGTCAATCGCCATGGAATCATTCACGTGCGTTATGCTGTTTTTTCTGGCGACGCGCTGGAGATTTGCCGGAGATCGGTCGATAAAATCATAATTTATGTCCTATTAATATTGTATGTATAAAATGGATAGGGATTTGAATTGGATGTAGGGTGCCAATACATCACAAATCACCGGCGATTCGCCAAAGCGGAGATCTCTGGGAGATCATCACAAATTATATTCCGACCGTTCGCCGGCGGGTCTCTGGTGAATCGCCGGCGATCGACTATGCATACGGATGTAAGATGTCTTTACATTTTATGGGTACCGATAATATCTTCATATCTAAAAATAGACATAACATTGATAAAGAATTAATCACACTCCCCGAGCTCGAACTTGGCGCCTGTCGACGCAAAACACCGATTTGTTGCTGCTGCGCTAAACCTATAACGTTTGATCGTTTGCTGCAAAACTTCAATTGCAAATATCTAAAAAGCTATTCAGTAGTGGCTCCTACAACCATCTATTTTTATCATTCTACAATATTTGAACTAAATCCGTGACCCCAACACCTTGCAGTCTCCTTCTAAGTTTATTTTTCTAATTCGTTTTTACCTCTTTTGAGCTATTAAAAAAAAACGGAGGCTTGACTGTCCCGTCCTACATTTTGATTTTATTGTCGTTTCTGTCATCGATCAATTCCGGGAATGGTATCGGTGGTCTCCAGCTCGTCTCCATGGCGATTGACTATCCATCGTAATTTTCAATTGGCGAACGAAGAAACTTCGCTAAGTCGCTGGCGATCGACTATGCATATGGGCGCAAGTGTTACCCCTATTTCAAAATCAAGTTACAAAACGTCTACTTATAATTGTACTGTGATTTTTTTTTTAATTTGTAATGTATTTAGATTTCTACAAAAAACTATTATTTAACTATTGTTAGAGTTTCTTAAAAACCGTGAAATGTTGGGGAATTTTTTTAATGTAATGTTTTAAGTGTTTTTCTCTGTTACATAAAACCTTCAAAAAATTTTGAAATAAATACTTATTTTTTAAATGTTTTTTATAGGTATTGAAATTGTAAGAAAAGCTTTAAGAGTACCATGTATGACCATCGCCAACAACGCCGGCGTAGATGGTAACCAAGTAGTAGCAAAAGTGGAAGCGGGTACCGGAGATTACGGTTACGACGCCTTAAAGAACGAATACGGCAATTTAGTTGAGAAAGGAATCATAGATCCTACGAAAGTTGTCCGTACAGCAATCAAAGACGCTTCGGGAGTAGCATCTTTATTAACGACAGCGGAAGCGGTCATCACAGAAATTCCCAAAGAAGAACCAGCCATGCCACGCGGTGGTATGGGCGGAATGGGAGGTATGGGAGGCGGCATGGATATGATGTAAAGCGACGGGACGCGGTAGAGTGACCAAAAGAACTGTGAAATGCCAGTTGTTTTGCCATGGCAAAGACACTTCGGTGCCTAATCTCTATTACGTTTGAGCCCGAGTGACGTTTTGGATCTATAAAAAATTTTAGATAAGACGATAGGTCGGTGATTCAGTGTGGTTTTTTCTTTATTGTGAGGATTGTGCGCGATTGGTGTGATGGATGGACAAAAACTTTTTTTTTCTTTTTTGAAAAAAAGATGGTCGTTTCCTCTAGCCTCATTCCGACTGATGAAAAGACGAATTTGTAAAACGCCCGATCTGATTCTTACAACTAGCATTTTTTTTTGTACTACTCCGGAACATTTTCGAAAGTTGTATAACTTTAAACTGTTAATTTTTAATTATATTTGTTATTTACTGGAAACGTAAAGAAGTTTCATTTTGATGTGTATGTAGTTTTTTTTTTCGTTTGTTAGTTACGTTTTGTATTTTAATAAAACGTTTATAATTAATTATTTTATTTTCTTTAACCTATTAAATTCAAAGCGAATGAAGTAAGTGTATTGGTGGATAGATGGCGATAGTAAATGTTATTTTTGCCATTTATCATAAAACAACTTTTTAATTTTCAATCAATTCCAAATACGATATAATAATATTTAACACGTTGACTGCCACGCGGTTTTATAACGACTTCCCCGTCAGGCCACTGGTAACTGTCGCGGCTTGAACGAAAAGTTGTGTCAGTCACTGATGACTGACGCTGCCTGAACGGAAAGCTCGATGTCAGTCATCGATGACTGACATGGCATTCAACGTGTTAATTAGATAGTCACTTTTCGTTTTAGAATTATTTATTGCTTATTTCATTTTAACATTAATCAAATTTAGATTTCTTAAAAAAAAGTATATTAATAAATTATTGATAGATGACGCTAATATCGTTTTTAAAACAAGGTTAGGTAAACGTCATTCTTGACAGTTATAAACATTACGCTTTTTTTAATTACAATCAATTCCAAATACGACGTAATAACATTTCGTAAGTGCAAAATCACGTTTCTTTTACAAAAATCTCAACGAATTTAATCGATATCTAAAAAACTATCAGTACGTAATCCGATCAAAACCTCTTTAGAAGATAATGGATGACGATATCTTAACAACGTTAAAAATCCTAATAATAGGCGAAAGTGGTGTAGGAAAATCCAGGTAAATAAACGTGTTTATAAATTTACGTTTTTGTTAAACGAAATTAACGCTTTTTTTTCCTCTTAATAGTTTGTTATTGAGGTTTACGGAAGATAACTTTGACCCTGAACAAACTTTAACAATAGGAGTTGATTTTAAAACAAAGAAATTAACTATAGACGGTAATACGGTTAAATTAGCTATTTGGGATACAGCCGGGCAAGAACGATTTAGAACTTTAACACCGTCTTATTATCGAGATGCGCAAGGAGCTATTTTAGTTTACGATGTAAGCAATTACAGTTCTTTCGCTAGATTGGAAACGTGGCTTAACGAATTAGATATTTATTCAACAAAAAGAAATCTTATTAAAATGGTTGTCGGAAATAAAATTGATGTGGTAAGTTATAATTAATTAATTAATTATTGCGGATATTTTTTTATTGAGGAAGATTATATTAAATTCAATTTTTAGGAAAATAGAGAAGTAACAAGAGAACAAGGTTTACAATTTGCACGAAGACACCAAACGTTATTTATAGAAGCCAGCGCTAAAACCAAAGATGGTGTTCAATGCGCTTTCGAAGAATTGGTCCATAAAATAATCCAAACGCCCGGTTTATGGGAATCGTTTAACGACGGAGGGATTCATGTGAATAATAAAGATCACCCGGAAGCTTCTAGTTGTTCTAGTTATTGTAGTTTAGTATAATAAATGCTTAATATATAATTACATCACTAATCGTGTGTCTGTATATTATAATAATAATTAATATGGAAGGTATATTTTTTACATAAAATTTAACTCTTTAAGGATGTTAAATTTATTCTTAATGAGTTAACGTTTAGATATATTAATATTTATATTAAGTGGAAAATTTATTAATTAATAGAAATATATTAAATAGTGGTGATTATTTATGTTTTTTGTTGTGATGTGTTTATTTTTACTAAAAATAAATTTTTAATTTGCCAAATTAATAAGATTTTTTTTATTAAGTTAAGAGAACTTTTTCAAATGAATTTTTTATAAAAACTAGATTTTTTATTTTCAAATCTTATTGCTTAAAAAATATCAAAATTTCATCATTTTTAACCATTAAAAGCTCCATCTATTGCTTACTACATAAAATAATTCCAATTTGACATAAATTTAAATTTAATTTTTATCCAATATTAATAGTAACAAACCCATATGTATATAAAAATAATTAAAAAAGGAATTGTTATCTAATTTATCAAACAAATATCGAATTTATTGCCGGATAGATAAAAGTTATTAATTATTAGAAGTATATTAAATATTGATTGTTCATGTTTGTTCTGATATGATTATTAATTTTTAGATCAACAGAAATAAATACTGGGGATGTAATAAATAAAAGTGTTCATACAGATGTGTTAATGGAACAATAACAAAAATATATATTTTTTGTTGGTCCTCCTTGAGCATCAATTATAGCATTCATGCGATGGATATTGATTCTCTCTCAGCAAAAATCTAATTCTATGCTTTCAATAAGGAAGGTTTAAGAATTCCGGTATTCGAATACAGTCAAGTTATTTCTATAGATGCTCAAAATGGGGTTCAAGTCAACCAAATCTTGGCGATTGAGTTGTTTCGGTACAATGTAAAGCAGTCAGTGCTTTACGTTTGTGGTTGTATGCTTTGAATCATCATTGTGTTCGAATTTTTTTTTCTAAATTTAACCCTTTGAGTGCTACAGAAGCAAATTGCGCCCGACGAAAGCCGTCCATATAGATAATGGACGCACATGTTCATCCAAATAGTCTATGTGGATATAGAGCGACCAGATTTCTCAACTTTCAATGCTTTACACATGAAACGCATGTACAGGTGCTCCAAATTGGATATCTTTAAAGGGACTCTTGTCTCTACAAGAGTCAGAGGAAAATTGATATTGGTGTTTGATGCTCGATTTTTATAAGAAATTGAATGGTCAAAATCACATAATGATATCTCTTACGATTCTAGAGATACAGGCTGTACTTCGAAAAAGTGCATTTTTGGAAATCTTGACGGTGTAGGCTAGAATTCTCTGTAAGTAATAATTGAATAATTATAGTTGATACATTGAAACAAAAATTAATGACAAGGTTTTGTGTTTGGTAAGCTTATCATAATTTTATCGTAATTATTGTAACCCACATGAGAAGAATGATACACCACGATCCACTAGAGACGAAGAGTAACTAAAAACTTTTTACAGAGAGAAGAAAGACTTAATTAAAGAGGAAACTGCAGAATGTTAGTAAGAGAACACTTCGAATGATGTCTTCCAAACGGCATTTCGGAAAAGACGAGGATGGGAATTTTTTAATAGATCGCAAACGCAACTTTACACTATCTGGCCTCTCAAAAAACTCAGACCGGATGTCCGTTAGTAGATTTAACCAATTTCGTAAAAAAAAAGATACTGTGCTCGAGGAACTGGAAAAGTGAAATCTGGAAACATAAAAATGATTTTTTCAAATGGAATGTAAAGGAAAAATACTTGTCTCTTGTAACCTCGTAGGAGAGTCAGTGTGCAAAGTCAGCACACTGCATTGTATTTATTCGAATTACGCGTAGGAAAGAGAACAGTCCGTCTGGAGTCGTGAATGTAATTGAAGCATTGGGTGGAAAAACAGCGTTAAGCTATTTAGGTTGTTTTTTAAATTATTGGCCCAGTATCTTTTTAGCGCCATTTAGTATAGAATAGCAAAACCTCAATGTATAAAGTTGATAAATACAGCAATTTGCAAAGCATTTAAAAAACATTCTCTAAGGGTGGGCGAACTCAATATAAAATATTTGAAACCGTTTTTTAGTACGTAAACCGAAACACCTTTAGCGCTGATGTATAATTTTTAAGTGAAGTCCCTAGATTTATAAATCCAGGGAGATTCATTTTAAACAAATACGAAACTGCGTTTTTGAAACCAGAAAATGCAGAACTGTTAAGGAATATAATCACATTTCAACCAGAAACATGCCAAATATCTATACCCATGGATGCAAACGAAGAATCAGAACATTCCGATTTCTCAAGTGAATGGGAAAATTATTAATTTTATGTGTGCTTTTTTTACATTTCTACTTTTCAAAATAAAAAATTAATTTTTCATTTAAAGTTGCACTATATTTTGCTTACTTTTATAATTATTTTTGGTTGGGTGGAAAAACAGCGTTATCTTCTTGTATTTAAACAATGTTTTAAAACAAAATAGAATTGAAAATTTACGATTTTAATATTGCAAAGTGAATCTTAAAAGACAACATTTACACCTAATATACCGTGAAATATGATAAGCAAACGAATGCATCGAATGGAATAGTACTTAAATTTTAAACTGTAATATCTCGAAATGTGATTTTTTAAATAACGCTCCTTTTCCACCCAATGCTTCAATTATAAACACGTAACTTTGTCAACAGTTTGTTAAAAGGACGCTTCCGTGGCAATTATTAAAAATAAAGTATAAACAGTACGTTAAGGGGAATTTTGACAGTTTTATTTAAAAACCCCAACCACCAGTAATCACAGGAACACCCTATGTATTTTTACATATTCTATGAGAGCTTTAAATTCCCTTTTTTAAAATATGAGACGTGATATTTTGCTCAAGTCGAATTTGTTATAAAGAAACGCTTTACCTATGAATGTCTGTTCTTCCTGTCGATAACAGAAAAAATCTATAGCAAAAGTCACTGTCTCTACGTTACTCATTACAAAAGGTCACTAATTAATCACAAATTCAATAGCAAATTGTGAATGCTATCACCCGTATGCATAGTCGATCGCCGGAGATTCTCCGGAGACTCACCGGCGAACGGTCGAAATATAATTTGTGATGATTTCCCAGCGATCTCCGTTTTGGCGAATCACCGGTGATTTGTAACGTGATTTGTGATGTATTGGCACTATACATCCAAGTCAAATCACTATCCATTGTATATATACAATATTAATTTGACATAAATTATGATTTTATTGACGTTTTTGACATCGACCGATCTCCGGCAAATTGCCGACAAATCTCCGGCGTGTCGCCAAGAAAAACAGCATAACGCACGTGAATGATTCCATGGCGATTGACATGCTCGGAATTTTCTATTGGTGAACGAAGAATCCGGCGAATCGCCGGCGAGTCTCTGGAGAATCGCCGGCGATCAACTATGCATACGGGTGTAAGCGTTTGCTGTATACAATAAGATATTCCTAAGCCTCACCATGGAGATAAGGATGCAAGAGCGCGGTTCCTCCCCACAACTTTACCGAGTAGTCTCGAGTGAAGTACAGTGGATGAGAGAACCGGAGTATCAACCGGTCCTCGCTAACGCAAAGGTCTCGCTATTTTAATATTTTCGGTCAGACTTTTGGCCCTTTTCGGGTCTTACAGCAAAAGCGAAAAGTGTTTATTCTCCAACCGTAATTATTGGTGATAGTTTTTATCAAATTTTATTTTATTACAGTTGTTCTTTTCTGATAAAATTAAACGATGAATGTTTATCAAAAATTGATTTTAAAATAATAAATTTGTAACAATGAAGGCGATTTTGTGACGCCACATTCTAATATGTATAAAATTTGATTAAAACTACAACCAATGATTGTGGTTTGATGTGTTAACACTTTTCGCTTTTCCTGTAAGACCTGAAAAAGGGCCAAAAGTATGACCGGAAAAGTTAAAGTAGAGAGGTGGAGTGGGCCTGTCTTCGAAAGCATTTTTGTCTGATGACCTTTGCGTTAGCCAGGACCGGTTAATACATTATATTTGTATACTTCAGTCCTCGCTTCCACTGTACTCCACTCGAGCCTACTCGGTAAGGTTATGGAGAGGAACCCCGCTTTTGCATCCTTCTCTCCATGGTGAGGCTTAGGATCGTTTTATAGTACGTACTTATGCTGTACTGCGTATCATATTGTTGTACTATACAGCAAAATTCCGTACGTCTGGTCACCCTATGTGGATAAAATAACTGTAATTGAATTCTGTACTATATTATAAGTGAGTATAGTAGCGAACAAATTCATATTGCAAAAAAACGTATTCAATCACCAACGATAGTTATTGTAGGCCACGCGCAGCAGTCAAAAGGTTAAACGACGCACACTTGGTAGTAAAGTATCAAGCAATTTTTATTTATTAATTCTTTGTTAGCGTTCGCCACAGTTTATCCCTTGCATCACTTTCGCATATATTGAATTTGCTCTCAACCGTGAAAATGGCTCTTTTCTAAAACGCATTATCCATATTTATGTATTTTAATGGAAAATTATGTCCATTTTGTTTTGGTTTTCTTTGAGGCGTTCTTCCATGGTAATTGTGCAATTTTACTTCCATGGTAAAGTGTATACGTTTTTTTACTCTTTAACGCAAAATTCATCGTTGTTCTTGGTGCGCTCGTTTTCGGATTATTTTTGATAGTATTTAATACGAAGCCAAAGGTATTGAACTAACAGGATGGCCCAATCCCATAAGATGTGTATACGCCGAAATTTAGAGCGTAGCTGCCAGTTTGGCGTCACTTGTCATGGTTTCAGTCGAGTGTAAGGCGGAGAGTCAAGTGTAAGACAGAGACGCTAAGCTTAGCAGTGATGTCAAAAGTTGGCGGGCGATTATTGCAGATTTAGCTATCCTGTTAGTCCAGCGTCCTTGCTACGAACCTTTATTTTCAATATATAGGGTGTCAAAAAAAAATCTCTTTCTTTAAAGTTTTCCAAAAGTCTGATATAATTGAAGAGCATTTTTCCAAAACTGACTAAGTCCGAAATAAGTATTTGTAGATATGACTAAATTTCTGTAAACAGTTGTATACAACACTTTCAGTAGAAATGTGTTAATAGATAAATGATATTACATTTTGTAATGAATTAGTCACATGAATATTTAGGATTAATTTATTTTTTTCTTGCAACCAATAGGTTTCTTGCAAACAACAGGAACTTTTCTGTTCTCTTGTACGTTTTTCTCTTAAGCAAACTTGCTCTTCTATATTGTCATCATCCGACATTTTAAACAGTATATTACAGGCACACAAAAATAAAACGAAATAACCAAATTACCAAACACCTTGTTTGATGTTTTTCCCACTACTAAGCATTGTCAATGCACTCTAATGAGCGTGACTTACAAGGAGAGTGCAAGGTCTTGGGGTCATACATTTAGTTCAAATTTTGTAGGATGTTAGATTTAGTTTCCCTGTTGATGAAAATATATGGCTATAGGAGCCACTATTCAATAGCTCTTTAGATATTTGCAATTGACGATGCAATTTACTAGCTAAATTCAGGTCTGTAGCAAACGATTAAACATAATGGGTTTAGCGTAGCAGCAATAGATCGGTGTTTCTCGTCATTAGGCGCCGGGTTCGAGTTCTAAGAGTGTCTATTTTTACATATAAAGATACCATGGGTGGATATAAAATGTTGCGACATCGAAACATTTTTTGAGTGTTCACTGCACTTTGAATTTGTCAGTTATTGTCATTTGATCTGACAAAACTTCAAAATTAATACAGGATTATGACTTGGCATTATAACCTTTCTTCAAAAAGCCTGACTTAATCGGTATAAATTCGGTTAATTTTGACATTATCCGGACTTCTAACGAATTAATTGCATCTTTAATTGCAAATATTTTAAAAATTATTGAATAGTGGCCCCTATAACCATATATTTTCATCAACAGGGAAACTAGATCTACCATTCTACGAAATTTGAACTAAATCCACGACCCCAAGACCTTGCACTCTCCTTGTTAGTTTTGGAATAAAATCTTTTTGGACTTGGATTACCTTTGGAATAAATCTTTTCGAGGTTTATCAAAATAAACTGAGATGTATATTAGTTTTATGAAAGATAAACCTACAGATCAAATGCAACTTTTTTTGTACTTATTTTAAACACAAAAATACGATTTTTGATTTTTTGGACTTAATTAGTTTTGGAAAAATGCTCTTCAATTATTGATTTCCCAACGATACCATTTCAATTTATACAAAATCTCTAAATTATAGACAAATATTTAAGGAATTCAAGCTAGAAATCTGATTACAGTAGAACCCCGATTACCCGAATCGCAATTATTCGAGCTCCGGATTAACCGAGCCAATCTAAAGACTAGTTTAAAGAAGAGTTTGTGCCATCTGTGACTAAATTTTTGAAGAGAAACCATCTCCCTATTAAAGCAATGTTATTAATGGACAATGCTCCTTCTCGCTCTGGGGAAGAACTTCATTTTTGCCTCCAAATGTACCCAGCATAGTGCAACCAATGGATCAAGGCGTCCTCGAAAACATTAAAAAAATATAGACGTTTATGTCTTGAACATGTATTATAATACACTGAAAAAGAAGAGGATATTATCAGTGGAATAAAAAAGATTACACTGAAAAATGTTGTTTACTGGTAAGCCAAGCTTAGGATTCCGTACGTGGTTCCACTATTAAGAAATCTTGGTCAAAAGTTATTGATATTGAGAACTATGACAGTGAAGATGATATTCCATTAAATGAATTGGCTTTGAAATGGAGAAGCCGGGGAGAAATGTCCTCTTGAAATTTTGACACCGAGACAGAAGAAAAAGAAGAACAAAATTAATTTGAATTAATACAAAACTTAAAAGGTTGCGATAATGTGACAAGACAAGACGTTATTGAGTGGGTTACAGCAGATGATCTAGAAGAAGAAATGAGTGTTGAAGAACTAACGAATGCCTTTCAGGAAAACGAAAAATGAGGTGACGACGATGACGGAGCGGTGGATGAACAGCCTCCCACAAAGATCTCCCTTCAAGAAGGTTTTGCTTCTCAGGAAAAAGTTCTAAGACAAGGTATATTGAACAACAATCAGAGGAAATTTTTGCGGATTAGCTTCTTCTTAACAGATGGAGAAATATAGCAGCAAGAAAAAGAAGATGCAATATGAAACAGCAGCGCATAGACAACTATTTCAATGTTTTATAATATGTATACATACTTACATATTTACATGTTAAAAACGTTAATAAATCGATTAAAGTATATTTGTGTTTATTTTCTTTAAGAAATAAAAAATAAATCCGTATTATCCGAGTTTTCAGTTATCCGAGGTGGGTGTCTCTCCACGTTACCTCGGATAATCGGGGTTCTACTGTATTTTATTTTTTTAATGTACAGTGTCAATAAAAATCTTATTCTTCAAACTTTTCTAAATTTCTAATATAATTATTGGTTTCCTAACATTCTGGGTTTTAAGTTATATCAAATTTCTAAATAATAGACGAATATTTTAAGGAATTGAAGACAAAAATCGGTTTATTTTCATTTTTCAATGTACAGGGTGTCAAATAAATGTTTTTTTTTTACTTATTTATGTAACAGATACTTTTCTTCTGGTTTTCTGACTCTTATTTTTTTATAGTTTTCTTAAATTATGCGAAATATTTAAACGACATTAATGAACACTTAGCAACATTTAATTATGGTTATTGTGATGATGTGTTCTCTTCTGAGGGAAAAATTAAAAGTCGTAGAAAATTTATTTTTGGCAAAAATAAAGATAAAGTTTCAAACTAAATCTGCATCAAGTTTTAAGTCTTAATAACAAATAGTTTTTCAGATATGAATATTTAAAAATTGATAAGTTTTAATAGACATGTAGTTTAGGTTAGATTACATTACCACTTCTGAGGAAAAACTAAAAATCATAGAAAGTTCATTTTTGGTAAAAATAAAAATATAGTTTCAAACTAAATCTTCATCAAATTTCAAGTCTTAATAACAATTACTTTCTGAGATATGATTTTTTTAAAATTTACTAATTATCCATAAAACATTAATTTTCTTAATATTAAGAACTCCATCTACCATTTAGCAGCTAAAATAATTCCAACTCATTGAAATTTAAATTTAATTTTTATCCAACATTAACAATAACAATCCCACAAACAAAAAGACAATTAAAAAAAGTGATTGCAATCCAATCTATCAAATAAAACATTAAAAATAACACAATAGATAACCAATCGAATACGATTCTAAAGATAAACGTGTTAAACTAGAACAGAAATTATATACGGTAGGTAGATAATAAGATAATAACGGTTCCAAATCGCTTACCGCTCGCGATATAAACCGAAATGTTACTTAAAAATGATTTAGTAGCGGCGTAATTCCACCGGGAACGAGTCACGAGATGAAGCCGAAAGTAAGATCAAACTCGAGAACGAGAATCGCCGAAAAGTGAAATTTAGTGTACGTTCGAGTAAAAAAAATCTTCGTTTTTATTTTTTAGATTACCGTGCTATTCGTATTTTTGGCAACGATTACATTAATCGATTGTCAGGGATTATTACCGTTCGAGTTGGATGAATTTTTAGGCGGAGTTTTTTCTAATAAAGGATTTAATGGTGTTTGGATGTCAGGTAAGAAATTTTTTATAAAAGAGTGTGTTAGAAGAGAGGATTATAATGAGGAGTTATTTGGGAAAAGATTTAAATTGTATCAAGGATAACAAGTTTGTTTAAAAAAAAATGCGTAAAAATTTTATTACCAAGATCAGGATATTAAGTTTTTTTTTTGGTCTTGACATTTAAATTAAAAAAGTATTGAAGGATTAAAAAGTATTAAATTATAACTTTTAATTTCTATACTAATTTAATTTTTTTAATTTGTTTTTTTTAAATATAAAGAAATTAAAAGTAAAATTAGTACTGAAAATGTTTAATAAAAATGAAAGTTGACATATTTTAATAAATTAATATTAATTAGAAAAATTGTCCTCAATCATCGTTAACTTCTTTAAAATTCATTTCAATTTATTTAAAAACCTTAAATATTTATTTGGACATTTCAAATTCTCTAAAAATTATTTAAAATCCACATTTTTATAAATCTAAATTTTCCATAAAATCTTAATTTTTATGGAATTCCATAAATACGTTTGTTAGAAAATAAAAAAAACTGGTTAGTTCAATAGAAACGTTTTAAATTAATATGAATCTTGGAATTTTCTTGAAGTCATTTAAATCTATCTAGAATTCTATAAATGCGTTTCATAGAAAAAAAATACTTACTAGAATTCTTCAAGAACACTTAGATCATGTCAAAAATCATTGAAAATCGTTGAAAATAACTTCCCATAAAATCATTTTAACTTTATGAAAATCCTTTAAAGTGTTTCGTAGATTTTTTTAATGGTTAAGAATCGTCACGAATTCAAAATCGTTAAAAATGGTCTAAAAATTTAATAAAATCGTTTCTAATCTTTATAAGTCATCCAAAAACCTTGAAAATCATTTAAGATCTATCCGTAAAATCGTTTATTATTGTTAGGAATCATTCAAAATCCATAAAACTCATCCAACGTTTCTATAAAATCGTTTAAAATTGGATAAAATCGTTTATAATCTTGATAAGTCATCCAAAAACCTTGGAAACCGTTTAAGATATCCATAAAATTGTTTATTATTGTTAGGAATCATCCAAAATCCATAAAAATCATCTAATACTTCTATAAAATCGTTTAAAATTGCATAAAATCGTTTATAATCTTGATAAGTCATCCAAAAATCTTGAAAATCATTTAAAATATTCATAACATCGTTTATTATTGTTAGGAATCATCCAAAATCCATAAAAATCATCTAACATTTCTATAAAATCGTTTAAAATTGCATAAAATCGTTTATAATCTTGATAAGTCATCCAAAAATCTTGAAAATCGCTTAAAATATCCATAAAATCGTTTATTATTGTTAGGAATCATCCAAAATCCATAAAAATCATATAACATTTCTATAGAATCGTTTAACATTGCAGAAAATCGTTTATAATCTTGATAAGTCATCCAAAAATCTTGAAAATCGTTTAAAATATCCATAAAATCGTTTATTATTGTTAGGAATCATTCAAAATCCATAAAACTCATCCAAGGTTTCTATAAAATCGTTTAAAATTGCATAAAATCGTTTATAATCTTGATAAGTCATCCAAAAACCTTGGAAACCGTTTAAGATATCCATAAAATTATTTATTATTGTTAGGAATCATCCCAAATCCATAAAAATCATCTAACGTTTCTACAAAATCGTTTAAAATTCCATAGAATCGTTTATAATCTTTATAAGTCATCCAAAAATCTTGAAAATGGTTTAAAATGTCCATAAAATCGTTTATTATTGTAAGGAATCATCCAAAATCCATAAAAATCATACAACATTTCTATAAAATCGTTCAAAATTGTAGAAAATCGTTAATAATCTTGATAAATCATCCAAAAATCTTGAAAATCGTTTAAAACATCCATAAAATCGTTTATTATTGTTAGGAATCATCCAAAATCCATAAAAATCATATAACATTTCTATAAAATCGTTTAAAATTGCAAAAAATCGTTAATAATCTTGATAAATCATCCAAAAATCTTGAAAATCGTTTAAAATATCCATAAAATCGTTTATTATTGTTAAGAATCATCCAAAATCCATAAAAATCATCTAACACTTCTATAAAATCGTTTAAAATTGCATAAAATCGTTCATAATCTTGATAAGTCATCCAAAAATCTTGAAAATCGTTTAAAATATCCATAACATCGTTTATTATTGTTAGGAATCATCCAAAATCCATAAAAATCATCTAACATTTCTATAAAATCGTTCAAAATTGCATAAAATCGTTTATAATCTAGATAAGTCATCCAAAAATCTTGAAAATCGCTTAAAATATCCATAAAATCGTTTATTATTGTTAGGAATCATCCAAAATCCATAAAAATCATATAACATTTCTATAGAATCGTTTAACATTGCAGAAAATCGTTAATAATCTTGATAAATCATCCAAAAATCTTGAAAATCGTTTAAAATATCCATAAAATCGTTTATTATTGTTAAGAATCATACAATATTCATAAGAATCATCTAACGATTCTATAAAATCGTTTAAAATTGCATAAAATCGTTTATAATCTTGATAAGTCATCCAAAAATCTTGAAAATCGTTTAAAACATCCATAAAATCGTTTATTATTGTTAGGAATCATCCAAAATCCATAAAAATCATCTAACATTTCTATAAAATCGTTCAAAATTGCATAAAATCGTTTATAATCTTGATAAGTCATCCAAAAATCTTGAAAATCATTTAAATTATTTATAACATCGTTTATTATTGTTAGGGATCATCGAAAATCCATAAAAATTATCTAACATTTCTATAAAATCGTTTAAAATTGCATAAAATCGTTTATAATCTTGATGTCATCCAAAAATCTTGAAAATCGCTTAAAATATCCATAAAATCGTTTATTATTGTTAGGAATCATCCAAAATCCATAAAAATCATATAACATTTCTATAGAATCGTTTAACATTGCAGAAAATCGTTAATAATCTTGATAAATCATCCAAAAATCTTGAAAATCGTTTAAAATATCCATAAAATCGTTTATTATTGTTAAGAATCATACAAAATTCATAAGAATCATCTAACGATTCTATAAAATCGTTTAAAATTGCATAAAATCGTTTATAATCTTGATAAGTCATCCAAAAATCTTGAAAATCGTTTAAAACATCCATAAAATCGTTTATTATTGTTAGGAATCATCCAAAATCCATAAAAATCATCTAGCATTTCTATAAAATCGTTTAAAATTGCATAAAATCGTTCATAATCTTGATAAGTCATCCAAAAATCTTGAAAATCGTTTAAAATATCCATAAAATCGTTTATTATTGTTAGGAATCATCCAAAATCCATAAAAATCATATAACATTTCTATAAAATCGTTTAAAATTGCAAAAAATCGTTAATAATCTTGATAAATCATCCAAAAATCTTGAAAATCGTTTAAAATATCCATAAAATCGTTTATTATTGTTAGGAATCATACAAAATCTATAAAAATCATCTAACGATTCTATAAAATCATTTAGAATTGCATAAAATCGCTTATAACCTTTATAAATCACCCAAAGACTTTGGAAATCATCTAAAATTTACTTAAAATCGTTTCATATTAAATACATTAATTTACAGTAACTCAAAGAATTCTCTAAAATGGTTTAGAAGCATTAGAAACTGTTGAAAATCGTTAGAAATTGTCTAAAAATTGCATAAAATCATTTATTATTATTATTACGAAATTTTTTCAAACGGTTAGAAATTGTATACTTTACATAAAAACGTTTTAAATTAATAGAATCCGGAAATTTTTCTGGAGTCATAAAAATCTACCTAGAATTCTATAAATATCTATTTCCTAGAAAAAAAAATGGTTTCTAGCATTGTTAATAATTTAGATCACATAAACAATCATTGCAAAACATTGAGAGTTGTCTTAACTTTCCATAAAATCGTTTTAACTTAATAAAAACTGTTTAAGACGATTATTTTAATGGTTTAAAATCGTCGCGAATCATTTAAAATCGTTGAGAATGGTCTAAAATTTCCATAAAATCATTTGTTGTTGTTAGAAATCATCCAAAATCCATAAAAGTCGTCTAGAATAGTTCCAAGATATCTAAAATTATCTAAAATCGTCAAAAGGATCATTCAAAATCGTTGGGTTTCATCTAAAATTCAATAAAATCGTTTATAACCTTCACGAAATGCTTAAGTTTCGTCGAAATCGCCTAAGATTTTTGCAAAATTGTTATAAAGTAACAAAAATTGTTTCAAAGTAACAAAAATTGTTTAAAATTGTTCTTAAAGATTTTTAAACTCACTTAGAAAAGGGATGAATCAGTTAAAATCGTCTACATTTTTTATGAAATCGTTTGGGATTTTTGTGAAGTATCTATTTCCTGGAAATCATCTAAAATATCCATAAATACGTTTATTTTTGTTACGAATAATAGAAAACCCTTTGAAATTGTTTAGCATTTGCTTGAAATTTTCTGGAATTCCACAAAATCGTCTATAATTTTCAGGAGTCATTAAAAACCGTCTGGAATTTCTATAAAATCCTATGACATCGTTCAAAATGTCTTTAAGGTTGTTTAGAATTCCACAAAATCATCCATAGTCTTTAGGAATCATTGAAAAATCGTATAAAATATCCATAAAATCCTTTATTATTGTTATGAATATTCTAAAATCGTTTAATATATCCTTAAGATTTTTTAGTATTCCACAAAATCGTCTACAATCTTTAGAGGCCGTTAAAAATCGTCTAAAATTTCCATAAAATCCTTTGAAATCCTATAAAATTGTTTAGAATTTCACAAAATCGTCCATAATCTTTACAAATTATTGAAAATCCTCTAAAACTTTCATAAAATCGTTAATTGTTGTTACGAATAAACCAAATTTTTTTGAATCCATTTAAAATTTCTTTAAGATTGTTTAGAATTCTACAAAATTGTCCAGAATCTTTAGGAATCATTGAAAATCGTTTAAAATATCTTTAAGATTGTTTAGAATTCTACAAAATCGTCTATAATATTTAAAAGTCATTGAAAATCGTCTAAAGTTTCCATAAAATCGTTAATTGTTGTTACGAATAAACCAACTTTTTTGAATACATTTAAAATTTCTTTAAGATTGTTTAAAATTTGACAAAATCGTCCATAATTTTTAGAAATCATTGAAAATCGTCTAAAATGTACAGGTGTCCGGAAATGTTGTGTACAACAGAATACCACAGATACCTTGGTCAAAAATATGATTATTTAATCAAACTTATCTACATACAAAGTTGCTTAGTTTAGCCGCTAGAGGACTTTAACAATCATATCTTTCGTGAGCTTTTCTCAAATTACTCGAAAAATCCTTATTAGATTTTATACATTTTTGACCATGTCTTTACATCAGCAGGCTACAGCTATGTGTGGAAACTCGAATTTCGTGACATACAGGGCGTTAAGAAACACTCTCATGGCAAGTTATCCATCCAGATCTTTTTAACCAGCCTATATAATTTTCTGTCAATTCTTTTTCTGAATACCTACGTTCATTTGGAAACTATTTTCTCTGTTATAAAATTTCAGTTGAACAAACGGTTTAGCCACAAAAAATATTTTCTAAATCCCTACAAGTCCAAATTGATAAATTAAGGTACAATTAGCAAAGTTCAAAGTAGCAATTTCATTAAAGAGTGTGAAGTTCTTTCAAAAAAAAGACAATTTTTCTAGGTTTAGAAGTACTTTACTGCTTAAAATATTTAAATTTTCAGCAGATTTTGTGACCATCATCAGGGCTAAAAATGCAAAATTTTTACAATTTGCTTTTTTCGTGGCATTTTTGTTTTATGACACCTCATAAACAAAGTCTTATCTCTAGTGATCTTACTGGCTACTCAGAGTTAAATCCTGATGATGATCGCAAATCCTGACGGAAATGTGAATATTTTAAGCAATAAAATACTTATAAACCTGTAACATTGGTTTTATGAACAGATCTTCGTACCGCTTAAAGAAATTGCTATTTACAAAATATTTTTTTATTGTTCAACCGTTTGTCCAACTGAAATTTTGTAAGAGGGAAAATAGTTTCTAAATTAATGTAGCTATCCAGGAAAAAATCGACAGAAAATTACATAGGCTGGATAAAAAGATTTGGATGGATAACTTGTGGCAAGAGTATTTTTAAATACACTGTGCGTTTCGAAATTCGAATTTGTTCCTCAGAAAGCTGTAACCTGCTGATATAAAGACATGGTCAAAAGATGAATAAAATCTAATAAAGATTTTTCGAGTAATTTAAAAAAACTCACGAAAAATATTGTTTTTGAAGTCTTCTAGCGGCTAAAGTAAGCAACTTTGTATATAGCTAAGTTGGGTTAAACCATCATATTTTTGACACCCTGTACATAAAATCGTTTCATATTAAATACAATAATTTAAAACGACTCAAAGAATTCTCTAAAATGGTTTAGAATCGTTAGAAACTGTTCAAAATAATTGAAAAACTTTTAAAGTTTTCTTTTCTTTTAAAGTAAAGTTAAAAATTGTTTAGAATTATCGTTAATCATTCAAAATTCCTTAAAATCATCCAAAAAGATTTATAAAATCATCTAAAATTCCATTAAATTTGTTTATAGTCTTTATGACGCATCTAAGCTTCTTGGAAATTGTCTAAAATTCCCATAAAACTATTTCAAATTGAAGAACATTTTTAAACGCGTTTTTAAAATTCGTCTAGAACACGGATTCCTTTGGGATCGATATCTGTCACTTTGTAGCAGCTGTTCTAAGTTAGCAGACCATTATGAATAAGGGGGTTGATCTTAAAAGTAGGTAATTTGGCCATGGGGGTCTGAGGTAACAGTTCATTTTGGAAAAGGGGTTACTTGTCCAAAATAGTTTGGGGATCCCTGGTCTAGAACGATAAAAATCATTTGAACTCGTTGGAAATCGTCAAAATTTTTCATAAAATCATTAGTAATTCTTTCAAAGCATCTAAGATTCTTGAAAATCATCTAAAATTTTCATAAAACCGTTTCAAATTGTTCCTAGGGTTCACTAAAATTGTTGAGAATCGTCATCAATCATTCAAAATCCCATAAAATCATCCAAAAAGATTTGTAAAATCGTTTAGAATCACCTAGAATTCCTTTAAATTTGTCTATAGTCTTTATGAAGCATCTAAAGCTTCTTGAAAATCGTCTAAAATTCCCATAAAGCCGTTTCAAATTGAAGAATACCTTTTAAATTAAGAATAAACGAAGCATTTAAAAATTCTTACAAATCATCTAAAATTTTTATAAAATCGTTTCAAATTGTTCCGAGGGTTTTCTAAAATTGTTGAGAATCGTCATGAATCTTTTAAAATCACCCAAAAAGAGTTAGGAAATTGGTTAGAATCATCTGGAATTCCCATAAAACTATTTTAAATCGAAGAACATCTTTAAAAGGGTTTTGAAAGGTTTCAACATTCGTCTAGAACGTAAAAAATCATTTAAATTTATTGAAAATCGTCAAAATTTTTCATAAAATCGTTAGTAATTCTTTCAAAGCCTCTAAGATTCTTGAAAATTATCTAAAATTTCTATAAAATCGTTGAAATTGTTCCTAGAGTTGTCTAAAATTGTTGTGAATCGTCATGAATCATTCAAAATCCTTTAAAATCATCCAAAAAGATTTAGAAAGTCGCTTAGAATCATCTAGAATTCCATTAAATTTGTTTATGGTCTTTACGAAGCACCTAAGCTTCTTGGAAATTGTCTAAAATTCCCATAAAACTATTTCAAATTCAAAAACATTTTTAAAAGCGTTTTTAAAATTCGTCTAGAACTTCAAAAATCATTTAAACTCGTTGGAAACCGTCAAAAATTTTCATAAAATCATTAGTAATTTTTTCCAAGCGTCAAAAGATTCTTGAAAATTTTCTAAAATTTCCATAAAATGGTTTCAAATTAAAGAGAAACATTTAAAATGGTTTTTAGAGGTTTTTAAACCGGTTAAAAAAACACGAATTATTTATTTAATGGTCGGAAGTCGTTTAAAATATTCATAAAGTCATTCGAAGATTGTTTCCATTTACATTTAAAATGGCTTTTAGAGTTCTTTAAACTGGTTAAAAAAATGAATTATTTATTTAATGGTCGAAAGTCGTTTAAAATATTTGTAAAGTTGTTCGAAGATTGTTTATAAAATCATCAAGAATTATCTAAAAATCGTTGAAAAACATCTACAAAGTTTCCATAGAATTGTTTGACAATCGTTGAAGGTTATCAAGAATTATTGAAATCATTAAAAGTAGCCCAAACTTTCTATAAAATCGTTAGTAATCGTTACAAATAATCAATTTTTTTGGAAATGGTAAAAAGTTTCTACAAAATTTGTTTTAAAATCGTTCAAAATTTTCTATAAAATCATTAAAAATTATCTAAAATGTTTATATTATCGTTTAAAATGATCAAGAATTGTCGAAAATCCTTGAAAATTATCTAAAATTTCCATAAAGTCTATAGTTATTAATATTTTCTTAAATTATTTATAATAGATATGAACTATCTAAAATCGCCAAAGGAAAATAAAAAAGCGATTTATAAATAATCCCAAATAAAACCTTATCATTTATCTATAGCATGTGGATAGCAATTTATTACAGAATCGACGTTATTGTTTTAAATCTTTCTGATAATTTAATCCCCGGTGTTATATAAAGTTTAAATTGAGCATTGTTTTCGATGCGAGACTAAAAATTTAATTTTTTTTTTGTAGACAACGAATTTTATTATAGAAACAGCGAGAATAACAACGTGTATATTTATAATGTACAAACTAAACAATCTACGTTATTATTTGAAGGAGACGTTTTGGTAAGTTTTTATTTATTTGAATTTAATTGGAATAAATTTACTGATGTTTTCTTTTTTTTTAGACTGGTTATAGAGGTGCTAGTTATACTTTATCGCCAGATAAAAATTTTATTCTTATCAGACATAATGCTGAATCGGTAAGACAACAATTTATGAAAAAAAATAATAATAATAAATAAAATAAAAAATAATTTTTTATATTACAGGTTTTCAGACATTCTACAGTCGCTCAATTCACAGTCTATGACTTATCATCAAAGTAAATTAAATTAAATTCCCCTTTAAAAAGAAAATCAATTTTATTTATTTTTGTTCGGTCTTTTTTAGGCAATATTATGATTTAGCGGATAAAAAACTTTTACAATACGCATCTTGGTCACCAAAAGATAACAAGATAGCATACATATTAGATAACAATATTTATTACGTTTCCACGCCATCAAATGTATCTAATCCGATTCAAATTACTTCAGATGGTGAAAATGGTGTTATTTATAACGGTGTTCCTGATTGGGTTTATGAAGGTAAATTCTTGTAGAGAGATTCAAGAATGATTGTAAGGTTTTTGAATTTGGCGCATTTGTACTTTAATGATTTTTTACGCTAAACATTAGTAACTTATGATTATTAAGGCTGGATTAAGTGTTCAATCCACGATTTGTGTTAATATCGGTCGTGCGCAGCTTTATTAATGTATTTGTATGAGTCACTACTGTTCTGATGCCTACGTGGGTACCAGCGGTGCTCAAAAAATCCTGGGACAAGTCTGAAGTTGGATAATGTCAAAAACAACGGTATTTATACCGATTAAGTTAGGCTTTTTGAAGGAAGATTATTACTATTTATTTATTACTCTTATTACTACTCTTATTTATTAAAGAGTTTTGGAGTACGAACACTCAGTTTATATCACATTCCAGCTACAAGATTTCTGCAGACATGATATAATTTTTTGATTCTTGTGACTTCTTATTTTCTCATTCTTTGAAGTGTTTTTATTATTTTTTCCCTACTATTATCTATTTTGGTTTCCAAATTTATCTGGTTTGACTTTTCAGTTTTCTCTCTTCAGGTTCTTTATTTAATTTCCTGTTCCGTGGTTTATAAATTCTCACAAAATTCTAATTTATTATCAAACACTCTAAGAAAATAAACGATAACACGCGTAATGGAAACAAACTTCTTCTGCGAGCCAGGCAACCGATGACTCATCTTGATGTATCAGGAGGACCCTCGGATTTCTATGTTTGGAGAAGGGAATTTGTTAGTTAATGACTTAGCAAGGAAAGTTATCACAGTCAGTTCATTAATACTATTGCGAGGATTTCAAACTGTATAGCAGTTGGGTAAATCTGTACCTGAGAGCTAAAGGGACGTAAGTCCAAATTTTATGAAAATGAGATATGCTTAAAATAAGTATCTCGTTAAACACAACATTTCATTTTTTACAACATTATCTAAAAAAATTGATCACGAAAAAAATTTTTTGGGTTATAAAGAAGTAAATCCTTACCGTTTTAGGGCCAAATAGTCGTAAGTCCACAAAAAATCTAATTATCAAGGTTAAAACTCATTTTAACCTTTTATTTTTTTATTTTAACTTATTTTTTTTTGCTAAATTTTATTCGCAATTGAAGGGTGGAGTGCAAGAAGTACCTATGTGACATTTGATGCATTACGAGAAAATTGAGGTTGAAAGTTAAAAACTGATCTGGAAATAACAATTATGGAAATAAAATTGTTTTTTGCTCTTTTTGAGTTAGGGATATGTCTAGTGAGTTACACGGTGGTAAACAAAATTTGTTAATTGTTTATAATTTATTTTTTTTATTTATTTATAATTTCAACTTAGGTACTTTTTGACCTTAAAGAAACCAAAAATGCTTGCATATTTTTTATTTCCTGTCAATACAAGTCAGTTTTACCCAGAACTCAGTATAAATGCATTTATATATCAAAGATAAGGAAACTAAACCACTAAACTAATAAAAACAAAATAACAAAAATATATAAATTGCAACTTTACGACTAAAGTAATATAACTTCCTTAACAATAATACAAACTTATTCTAATTTATGAAAAATAACTAAATACATAAAGAAACTTAAACGCTGACTCAACGTATAATGGCTAAACAATTTTTCACTCGTATTCTTCTACATCTGAATCTATCGCTTCATCAATTTGAAGAGAAAAATTTTCCTCACCTTGCCATAGAATGTCGTAGAATTTGCGATTATTTTCATCCTCAATGTGTTGTACTAAATGCTTAATATTTTGCAGTTTCTTCTCTTTTAATTTTATGAAACCCTTGTAGGCAGGTAGGGATTTCTCTGTAGAGGTAAGACGCTGTTGTCCAACTTTGTATAACGAAAATGGGGTGAATAGTTCTGAATTCATTTCGTTTGACAGTTTAGGTTTATCATGTACATTAAACGTGACACGTCTGCATTTTGATATACCAGGAATAGTGGGTTTTAATTTATTCTCAAAGAAATTTTTGTAATCGGCTACTTTAATGGTCTCTGTTGTGCTATTTGTGCTCTCTATTAAGGGATATTGAACAAATATTACTTTAAAACGATTCTTTATTCTGGCCTGCTTTATCATATCTATATAATATTTTGGAGTATCAATTTTTTCACAGCGCAGTTTTCTTTTTTCTATAGCCGCGAAACATCTATCCACTGGCATCATGGAATGACCAGGCATAGGGTAGTAAATAAGAAATTGTTGCTTGCGCACAATGTATCCAAAAAAGAAAAAAGGAATCTATTTTTGTTCTGCGAGAAGCAGTTATCACAAAATAATATCAACTTTCTGTGATAATCACTTTTATGCTCTTTTATATAATGGTTTAAACAAGATATTACCTCATTTGGTCCTCTTGATGCAACATTTTCAGTATATAGATACATAGTAGCGTCGTTACTTCTAATGTCATTTATACGAAAATTATACAACCACAACTGTCTGAGATAATACTCGTCCTGAATGTTAGTGACTGGCAATGGAAGATTTTTCTGATAATTAAAACACAGAACAAACTCTTCTATATTACGATTGTCTTTGTAGTACTTCATTTTGTCAAAAAGCGCTTGGGCTTTCTTTAGATGCACCTCGTGTTGCGCTGTCAACCCCTTCACTTTTCCGTCATTTGCTTCAAGTTTAGCTGAATTGATGTCAGCCAGGAGCTTTGAGCAAATATTACAAATATCTTTGCGTGGACTGCCAAAGGAATAGTTAAAATCTTCGTTGAAGATTTTAAGAAACATAAAATATGAAATTGTGTGCTCTAAATTTAAGCTATTATACCTTCTTAAAAGTTCTTTTACAGTCAGCTCAGAGGGCAAGTAACGTCGATATTTATTCTGACTACGCCTATAATGTGATTCACGATATGGCAGTTCCTTAAGAAACTTGTGAACTTTCTGCAAGATTTCACTATTAATTCGTGTAGGTCTGTTTGCATGCTGTCCACGAAAATCATGAATATCGACAGAAAAATTTTGTACTTTTTTCGAAGTCGTTTCTTATTTATTCCATGAATGGCTACAAATGCAGTTTGACAGATATCTACTGTTCTAGTGCCAGACTTAATTGAATATTTAAAAACCTTTCTAGCAGTTTTTTTCTTATTGAGATGTCTTTTATTTGTGGTTCGGCGAAGACGCCCACGTAAATAAATATTTTGCTCATTATGATTATGTAAATTTAAAAAATGTTTGAAAATATTATCTTGTTCTTTAACAGTTAATTTGTTTGAACATTTACATCGACATACTGGAATAGGTCTACGTTTAATATTTTTAAGACGCTTTACCTGAAGTTTATTTTTTTTCCAAGTTTCTGGATGGGATCTTCTTTTCTTTCCTACACTTTTTTCGTTGACGTCTTCTGATTCTGTTATTGTACTATCAGAGCTCCCACTATGTTTATCATTGTTTTCTGATGAGCCACTAGGTTCCCAATCTGACGATGTGTCAGAGAACGATTCTGACCAAAAATAAAAATTGAAAGTTAGCTAAGCTAATAATAATTTTAGCCTAAATTTAATATTTTTACTTTAACATTAAAGTAAAATTATTTTACTTTCAATACATTTAACAAGTTTGTTAGTACTTACCGTTATCACTTTCGTTCATTATATTACTTTAATGGAGCATTTTGCTTTGTTTGCACTAAGAAAATCAAAAACAGAACTTAAGTTAGAAAACTTAGGTACTTTTTATATAATATTTGCACTTAGGGGTTTATTGGACCACTTAGGTATTTCTTCCGCTTAAATCGAGGTAGAATTACAAAAGTCAAGATTGTAAAACACCAGTTAGGTATTTTATTCATGGAGATCTGTCACGTACAATCGAAAGGCACATGTTTGATAAACCTAGATATCGCGATTAGGCAGATTTTATAAAAATGCTACTTAGGTACTTCTTGCACTCCACCCTTCAATTGTAAAAAGCCTAGATTTAATGTGTACTCCATGGCCCTAGAAGATTTAAAAAATTTTAGTACATTGTACTCCTTATCAACAACGCCATTTATATCTAGAAAGAAAAGCAATGATGGCCTAGAGTTTAAATTGTCCATCATTGTTTGGTTTCAACTTCGGCGAGAAGTATATGGAACTCTTTTTTTTAAACATCATTTAATGACAATTCTTGTTCCATTAATTTGTATAGAAATATTCGAAAACCGCCAAATATACCAAAAAGTTTGACTAAATTAAGATTCTTTAGAAAATCTATAAGTAAAGCAAAGCACGACAATCTTGTAACTCTCCTTAAGTGGGTCCCTGAAAAATATCAGGATTATTTCAGAAACTTACCCCATACTGAAGAAGCATCAGATTTCCCTGATGATGAATGAGTTTATGAGTTAATATATTTTAAAATTTATTCTTTGTTGTAATAAGTTCATATATGTTATTATTGTCCCAATTTATTGCTTTGTTGTAAGTCCATACAGTCATTCAGAAATAATTTTTTCGAGCCAAAATGTAGTAAGTCCAATAAGTTCGTAAAAATAAAAAGTTTTCATAAAAATGTTTTGTTAATGAATAAAGACAGACTATTAGTATTAAATAACAATATTTCCGCGATTATGAGCTAAATTGTTTGAGAGCTGAGAATATTGAAATTATTATTTCAAATTACAAATAGTATATTTTTCGTTATTTCACAATTATGTCATTTTGGACTTAAGTCCCTTTAGCTCTAAGGTACAGAAATATCACAGTTGGATTCTCGTGGAGTTAACGAAATTATATAGCAGTAGATATATGTCAAAAAATCCAATCGCTAATAGTGATATAAGATTTATTGGTAGGTGGAAGTGTTGGGCAAACGTCAATCGTGGTAACGAATGGCGAATAATTAATCGTCAGTCCTAATCTTAATCCTAGTGCCTTTTGGCATTATGATTAATAATAATCATCAAATGCCTTCACTGAAAGATTCGATTAATTAATCGTAAATCGTGTTCACTCGGAATTATGGTTAATCGAAAATCTCAGTGAAGACAATTGACGATTATTATTAATCCTAATGCCAGAAGGTCATCGGCATGAAGATTGGCGTGAAGGTCATCGGCACCTTGGTCAATGAAGGATGAATCGTCAGTCGTTACCACGATTGACGTTTGCCTAACACTGGTAGATGGCAATGATTTTTCAAAAGACTTGACATTCACTTCTTCTATTGTGCTGTAAATCTTCTACATCCAAAGAAAATATAATTTAAATCTCCCTTCTCTTCACAAACGCACAACGGATTATCTTTTATACCAATTTTGTAAAGATATGATGGCGTTAGGGCATGACCTAGTCTCTATCTGATAATTAGGGTATAAAACTGTCTTGACATAAATGGAACTTTGTTGAACCAAGGAGTTTTTGCCCTGAGGGTTGGCATCTGGCGTAGTGAATTTCCTTTTTTGAAGCTTGATCTCTCCCATTCCCGTACACATTCTTCGCTGATTTCCCTTTCCATTTGGTTTGATACATCATCTACAGGAATTATAACAGGTTATACTGCTTTATTAACTTTGATTTTCAAAGTGTAGGAAGACTGTCGGTCCAACGCGCTCTTTTGGCGTATATCAGCACGCTGACAGACTATGATTCTTGTATTACAGTATTCAATGTTTGACAGATTCGTCAGTATGCGTACAATATTAGCTTTGTTCGTTAGGGCTGCACTGCTTACACTTAGCAGTTCAGTGCATTATTAAATTTTGGTTATATATGCATTCATTGGATCACATTTGTTACCTGAACTAAAGTACATCAAATTACACTGATATATACACTGATGTATATGTTACAGTCAAAGTATAAATTCAGGCAACGTATACACTAACTAGTTAATGCATACATTTACTAAAACATTTAGTAAAAGTATACATAACGAACTAAATGAACGCTTTAACTAGTGAATGTATACATTGACTGACTACGCTTAGTTAAAGTACCCTACAGTGGAGAGTTGAGCAAGCGCGGCGAAGATATGCTAATTAAGCCAATTTAGAAAGATCAGCCAATCAGATACTATATACCTCTTGAGGATGTATTCGATATTTTATATGAAACGCGTGTTTCCATCGGCAGAATTGGACAATATGTTTCAAAACTGTTCAAATATACAGGAAGCTGTACTACCAAATAATGATGTGTCTATGGCATAAGAAAGTGAAGCGGTAAACAGCGAGGAAGAATTAGAAAACATGATTCCAACTTTTCAAATATACAAGAAGCATCAATATCAAATAATAATCTGTCTATGACACAAGAAAGCGGAGCGGTAAGTTCAAATGATTTACAAATTGCATTGAAAGAAGGTATGATACTTATGCTGCACCAACAACCAGCTGGTGGTGGTGATGAATCGTTTGTACCAGAACAAGAACAGTCCACGCTTGGTAATGCACAGCCTGGTATTACTGAGGCCTAAGTTAACAGAACTTGCCTTTCTTGCAATAAAGCACTTGCTTCTTACAATAACGATTATTGTGACTTGTACAGTAATCTAGTCAATATTGAAAGTAATAGAATAAAAGCGAAAGTCAATTTGAAGACTCAGGCTAAATGCATGAAGTTGCTATCTGACCAATCACATCCTGAAGCCGAAACGAAGCAACGGTCAAAATTAAAATACCTGATGTAGACAGAGGAAGAAGAGGCGCTCGCTCTCTATTGGCATGCGTCATGAGCAGAAGTGATGATGGTTATTATCAACTGGGGACCAAAAGCGAATTGGTCAAAGGTCAAGTTATACTCTAGATCGCAATTTAGTGCATGCCCTGAAAAACTCTCAACCCAACCTGAACTGCCACTACGAAGCATCGCTAATCAACAATCTACTGGTACCGGCCAACGATTTTTCAAAAGTCAATGCAAGACTAAATGCGGTACAAAAAGATATATTTGCATTAAAAAATAAGGTATTGTGTAATTCCAAATGCCATAATAGCATACCGTATTGCAATAAATAAACCTTCAAATTAACGATGCCTATTAGTATTTGAAATACTTACCTCTCAACAAAATTATAATATACTACTATTTATTGAATTATGTATGAAGTTTCAACTACAGCAATAAAAAGAAAGAAGGCAGAATTTCAATTCTGCCTCAAGTAAGTCGTATGCATTCATATAAAGCTACCATAACTCTCAATGTTTATTATTCGACAGCTGCTTGTGATGTACACTTTCACTGACGAAGCATAGTGAATGTTGACATTATCTAGTTAATGCATACACTCACTAGTCAAAGTATTCATAATAATTCGTTGTGCATACTTCGGCTGAAACGTCCAGTGAATGTATACATTGACTAGTCAATGTATACATTCACCGGAGATCATACTTTGACTGTAACATATACATAAAGCCGGGAATATACCTGGCGAATGTTACCATTCGTTCGCATTCTCGAGGATTTCTTGCTCATGTGTGGACATGCATTTGCTGCGAAATTAATAGCAGGACGAATTGGATAGGCGCGAACGAACGCGTTCCATCGGTTGTCGGTAAAAGTAAAAAGATCAAAGGAAAATGTTAGCCACAAATGTCTGGAAACGTTCATATGTGGACGTGTTAAATAAGTTGCAGTAGTTGTCTAGCATTCGTCGCGAAAAGTTGTGTTGTAATTTTTGGTTTTGTGATAAGTAAATGATGAAATGATGCCATTAGACCCTTCATTTTTTCCATAACCTCAGGCACAGAAATTTTCATTTCCGTAGATATTTCTGCCCATGCATCCTTCTTTTTGACATTACAGTAATGAAACTAATTAGTTGAGTCCCACAGGACGGGGTGCGTACGGCACAACTCAATGAGTTTTATGCATTCATTGACGCTCCATGAAACCTATTAAAAAATACACATTCAAACAATAGTTCCAATTTTGGTACTACTTATCTCTTCTATTTGAGTTTATATTCATATTTATTTACCTTCGCAATGGCCATGTTCACGAATTGCACACCAAACGAACTGTGGTGCGGGTCTCTAATTAAAGCAGTGACCCGATTATTTATTAATTGATATACCTGCTGCCACCAGAAGCAGTTATTTTTGCGCTAATTAATTATTTAATTACCCTCAAAAGCGCGCGGTTACTACTTCAGAACCGTGAGTTCTTGCACTAAAGCTCTAGCAGAAAAGGGGAAATGAAACTCAAGTGTAAAACAACACTTAAACTATATTTACAAAATAATATAAAAAAATCTCGATTAGTTACAATAAAAATAACCCTAACGTTAACTAACCGACGTTACTTCAGAGAGAGAGAGAGAGAATAGACTAGGAATCCCGACCTTTATCTAAAACCCTAATACACGGATGGTCCCTAACAGGTGATCACGAGAATTGGCAAACAGACTTACTCTGGACTTGCGGATGATTGATGCAATTAATCCTGATCGTCAATCTGGATTCCCCTGGTGCCTTCTCGAACTGGGCTGCTCGTGAATATCCAAGACCTTGTAATGATCACACCACACCGAAATAACATGCGTCGCGGTTTATTTCCAAAGTCCCGAAGTTTGAATGCACCGAAGAAAACAAATACTAAGATTCGATGATGAATGCTAAGATTCAAGCTCGTGTCGAAGTTGTAGCTAAGATTTGGTTGAGATTTTCGGGCTAAGAGTCCGATTGAGATTCTCGGGCTAAGAGTTCGATTGAGATTAACCAAAATAAAAAGATTCTCTCGCAAGTAACCTCGGTTCAAGGGAGGTGGTAATTCTGAGTTACTTGGGCGTACCTAACGTCTGGACAACCTCTCGCAGGAGGCCAATCCAGAAGATTTGGGAGGGTGTTTTTACAATATTAATTAACCAATCCCTAACGCACCTTACGTCGACACTTGGGCCACGGGATCTACCAAAAAACCCCCGCCAACTAGCTAATTGCGAATACCCTCACGTAATTCCCAGACCGTGGGACCACAAACGATTACGTGAGCCAAAACCCCTAATTTTTCAACGGTTATTTTGTTCCGCGAAAACCCATAAAGTTGAGGATGCATAACTTCCCTAAAAATTCCTCAAGTTTAGGTGCCTCCACCGGACGTCGTAAACGAAAGACGTGGTTTTCGACTTTTCTACCAAACACGTTACATAACTCGAATCCCTAATGTGAATGGTATTTTTCCTAAACCCACAGTAATTTCCGAATTACTACAGAACTAAATGCGAACGGGTGGAACTATTCGCAATGAGGAAAAGCTAGCTGTTCGCTCAAATGTATCACGCCACCCTGAAGGAATCTTTGCAAACGGGTAGTTAACATTCGCCAGGTGTATTCCCGGCTTAAGATAGAGACGCTAAGAGTGGCAGTGACGTTAAAGGTGCTGGACGATTACCGCAGATTGATCTATCCTGTTAGTCCAGTATCCTTGGGTTTATCGTATAATTTTTATAAAGGTCGTTGAGGATACTGGAACTTTAAACATATTTAGACGTTTTATATTATCTTGAAGTCTAGCTAATAGCTCATGAAAGTACTTGGCAGACGTTCTAAACTAATCGAAAAATTTATTGTCATGTTCTTGTAGTTTTTAATAGAGCATTCGTTGTTCAATAATTGAGTGGACTTGAGTCTTCGTTACCAAAGTACCGAAGAATAATACAATTTATTAACGCGTCCACTTTTCTGAAGAATGTACAAGTTTGCTTTCGTCCATCAGTCAAGCACTCAGACATCAGCCAGTTGAACATTAAACCTAACCTAAATATGGGATGTCAATTACAATAGTACATACCAAGAAAATTCTTTGAATATTGTGAGGTTCGGGGATTTTGCTCGTTTATAGACAGAGCTAACATGCTGATTAACTCAAGGGGTATCGCGTGGCTAATATACTTAATTAATTAAAAATTCACTCCAGATACTTTGAAATCTGGTATAAGGATTCCAAGGACCAAAACTCAATATTCTTCCTAACGTCTTCTTTATTTGAACTTATTCCTAATAGCAATGAACTTAATCGCAACGCGACCGAATAGTGAGTTAGTTCTTTTGTATCGTTCCCAATCATAGGTCGTGGTATTCTTTTTACCTTACAAAGGGAGGGTGCCTTGAGCTGAGTGGTAGAGGTATCATATAAGGATTCAATTGACAAAGTATTAAAACGTACCGTTCAGCCAAAATTAGCTTTGTTCGTTAGGGCTGCACTGCTTGCACTTAGCAGTTCAGTGCATTATTAAATTTTGGTTTTATATGCGTTCGTTGGATCACATCTCATACCTGAAGTAAAGTGCACCAAATCACATTGAATTACAATCATACTCTTTTAAATGCCGTACGAAACTGCACCTTTGCGCTATAGTGTAACTTGGTGCAGTGCAAGTTTGAACCCAATAAACAAAACTATTAAATAAATCTGCTTATATTTTGAACAAACCCTATAAACGAGTTTGCTTATCCAAAATACAAACGGAGCGTTAAACTTGAAATGCGATTTGTTCAATTTTGGCTGAATAGTGCGTTTTAATACCGTCAATTGAACCTTGCATGTTACTCTATCAACTACCTGAAGGGCAGATTAAAAAAAAAACACCTCGCGTCCTCCACTTGTTAGTAAACATTTTTGTACGTTCGATGTTTGTGAACTTTACTTTTTAACATGGCCATTCGCAGCAAAAATTTGCATGATACTCCATGGATTGCTATATCAACTTTAAAAACTAACCAGTAACGCGCCAAATTCAAACACTTAACAATCAATTCTGAACTCTCGTTATTTCAATAATTTAATTTAATGATTTAATCACAAACAATTTTTAACTTTGTAGAAGAAGTTCTTTCCTCTGGATCTGCTATTTGGTGGTCACCAGACGGAAATAGGATAGCTTTCGGTTATTTTAACGACAAAGAAGTCCTCGATTTTATTTATTTCTTTTACGGAGATGTCAATCCCATTACAGATCCTTATCCTGAAGTTATTAAATTAAAATATCCAAAGGTAAAAATAAGTTAAATCTAAAAGTAGTTTTTTTTAAACTGACCCTAAAATTTATTAAATATTTAATAAATATATTTTTAGGTTGGCACGAGAAATCCAGACTTCGAAGTAAAAGTAGTAACTTTAAACGATCCTACAAACATAAAAACCCTCAAAGTTCTTGCCGACAACCAAGAATCAAAAGATTACGTTCTCTTTGGTGTAACCTGGCCTACAAATGACGATGTTGTAGTTGTTATCGAGAATAGAGTACAAAATCAAGCCACGATAAGACGTTGTAACATAGTTGGAGATACTTGTAACATTGTAAGATCCAAATTAATAAAATAATCAAACTAATAAAATTAATAAAACGAAATTAATTCAATTCAAATAATTAAAATAAATATTAATTTGTAGGAGAATGAATTTGTTGAATCAAAAGGTTGGTTGGAAATCAACGCACCTCGTTATAATTCCGACGGAACGAAACATCTAATGATAATTTCTCAACCGGTTGGTGAAGATTCCTATCAACATTTAGTTATGTACGATGTTCCAAATAAATTACCAATAAGATTAACTTCCGGTAAAAGAGTTGTTAGTAGTATTTTAGGATGGGATGAAACAAGAAATTTAATGTAAGTTGGTTTTAAGCGAATTTTTAAATAATATAAAGAATTAAAAATATTTTCAGAATAAAATTTTTATTAGAAATCATTAGGAAATTCAATTTGCTTTAATGTGAGTACAAACACGACATATCTCGCTTAAATAGTTTTAAAGTTATTAACACTTTTTATTTTAAAAACAATTGATGGTTGGCCATCTTGCAATTTTTTTAATTGACGTAATTTTATTGTTTTTAATGGGAATATAGTCGTGTTTGTACTTAAATTAGAGGATTTTTTAAGATCTTTGAAAATATTTATAAATTTTGAAGGATTTTTAATTTTCCAATTTTCAATTTTTCAGTTTGGAAATGAAACTTACTTTAATTTTATTCCAAAATCAATATTTTAATCTAATTTTTTAAAATAATTTGAAATTTTTTTAGATTTTACCTTGGCACAACGGAATCAAGTCCATTTGAACAACATCTCTTCTACTACAACCTAACAAACGAGGAAGATACTTGCATAACTTGTAGTTTACAAACTCCTGAAGGTATATGTAAATACGCTTCGGCTTCCTTCAGCAAAGAATTCTCTTATTTTGCCGAGATTTGTCAAGGACCCGGACCTAATTATATCATTATTAACTCAGTGGATGATTTTGTGAGTATATTCCTTTTTCTAATTAGTTGTTCTTATTTGAATGGTTCAAGATTAAAACAAGATCATAAATACTTTTCTTGGGATTTAGTTAATTAAAAAAATCATTTAATTAAACTTAACAAACCGTCCAGAAAAAAATAAAGTTTTAACGTTGTTAAAAATTGTTGACAGTTAACTAACCTAACTTAAAAAAAAATTATCAACTTTAAAAAAATCGCCCAGACTTTATTTATAGAGATTAAGAAATGATTCTTATATTCAATTGAACATAAAAGATTCTATTTTGGATTTAAAAAATCAAATTTGTTGTAATTGTAATCAAAAAAATTAAAAAAATTCTTAAAATTGATAAAAATTTTTGACACTTAACTAACCTAAATAAAAAAAATATATATCAACTCTAAAAAATCGCCCTGACTTTATTTATAGAGATTGAGAAATGATTTTTGTAGTCAATTGAACATAAAAGATTCTATTTTGGATTAAAAAAGTCAAATTTGTTGTAATTATTACCAAGAAAATTAAAAAAATTCTTAAAGTTGATACAAATTTTTGACAATTAACTAACCTAACTTAAAAAAAATATATCAACTTTAAAAAATAGCCCAGACTTTATTTATACAAATTAAGGAATTAGTTTTGTATTCAATTGAACATAAAAGATTGCATTTTGGATTAAAAAAGTCAAATTTGTTGTAATTATAACCAAAAAAATTTAAAAAATTCTTAAAACTAATACAAATTTTTGACAGTTTATTAACCTAACTTTTAAAAAAAGTTGATCAACTTTAAAAAATCGCCCAGACTTTATTTATAGAGATTAAGATATGATTTTTGTACTCAATTGAACATAAAAGATTCTATTTTAGAATAAAAGAATTAAATTAGTTGTAATTATTACCCAAAAAAATTTAAAAAATTCTTAAAGTTGATACAAATTTTTGACAATTAACTAACCTAACTTAAAAAGAAATGCATCTGTTACCGGCAAACTTCATTACGCCGGCACACCTAAAGCCGGGTACACACTTGTTGCGTATCCGCGTATCGTGTCAGCGTTGCGTATCATTTAATGATACGCAACGATGCAACGCAGTGTCAATGTATTCTCCCGTATCGCCACCGCGTATCTCAGCTAAATGTGCAACGGGTTCCACATGTGCATCCATACATACCACAATGAGTACTCCGCAGCAAAGAGCAGTACCCGCTTACATTTTTATTCATCTAACTTTAAAAAAGAAGCGCAATGCACGACGTTGGTGGATGACTAAATTATACTCAAGCAGGGAGCAGTATCTGGCATCAAATTTACTCGCCGATTTGAATTTTCAATCTGTAAGTGGATTATATAAAAATTTTGTTCGGATGCACCCCACTGATTTTGAATTTTTGTTGTCATCCATTGAGCACAAAATAGCTAAACAAAATACCACATTTCGACAAGCAATTCCTGCTCAAGAAAGGCTTGCTGTAACCTTACGATTTTTGGTTACTAGTGATTCATATTCCAGTGTTCAACATTTGTTTAAAATATCAAAACAGGCAATCAGTGGGATCGTTTCAGATCGTTTTTCATTTTTATTTTCTCCCTTCTGAGGGCTGACAAGAGGTAGTGCATTTTCTGTTTACTTTCGCTAACGGTCCTATCTACCTGTTTTGCAACTTCCTTCCACGCATCCTGTTTCTTAACCCTCCGTTACTCGCGCGGCGTCTATGGGACGCCAGTGCATCTATTAGTCATGTTAACTTCTGAATAGAGGTAGATGAGGACTTCCCCGACCTAATACCTTCCGCACTCGGTCAGACAATTGGTGAGAAAGAGCTGCGACATTTTCTGTCTGCACGTTGAGGAGTTAGCAGTAATTATATTTGCTCTGAGTTTCTCAAACACCACGCGAGTACTGGTGTTGCAATATCGCTCATAAGAAATTACAAAAACGGCGAGTGTTAGTGAAATAAGTGGTGGTTCTGAAAGCAATATAAGGTGAGTCTTAGCCACAAAATTATTTAGGATGTAAAATTAATATTTTATGTTTATCTATAGATAAAGATATTTATTATAGATGGATCCTAAAAGGCGTTACAATCCATTAGATGAAAACGATGCCGAAATTTTGCGCAGACTTGCAATGGAGTCAGACGAGGATGCATTATCAGAGGTAAATGATAGCAGTGACGGTGAAGAAGACTTCCTGGAGGAGGGAGCAGAGAGTACAGACACACAGCAAGAAATATCTAGTGGAGATGAAGATGAAGATTTAGAGCAAACAGGCAAATTTGTATTTGGCAAAGACAACAAAACTAAGTGGAAGTTAGAAATACCCTCACAGAATATCCGGACACGTTCACAAAATATTGTAAGTCATCTGGTGTAAAAAGAGTAGCAAAGCAAGCAAAAACTGCGTTGGCGAGTTGGCGTGCATTTTTTGATGATCATATGCTAAATCTAATCGTCAGTAATACCAATAAGTACATTGAAAGTAAAAAGTCATCATACAGCAGAGAAAGGGACTGCAAAACAACAGATCTGAATGAAATCAAAGCTTTTATAGGTCTCTTATACATGGCAGGGTTTCATAGGAACAGCAGACTAAATACCGTGGACCTTTGGGCCGCTGATGGTTCTGGAATAGATATTTTTCGACTGACTATGTCACGTAAGAGATTCCACTTCCTTCTGCAATGTCTACGCTTCGATGACAAGGCGACTCGAAATGAAAGAAGGGCCATAGACAAACTTGCGCCTATAAGAAGCATCTTCGATATGTTTGTATCCCATTGTCAGAACAATTATTGTGTGGGCGAGTATGTCACAATTGACGAAATGCTACCAGCATTTAGAGGTAAATGTCCATTTCGTATGTACATACCGAGTAAGCCATCTAAATATGGCATAAAAATTATATCCGTCGTAGACGCAAAAGTATTTTACACGACCAATTTAGAGATATATGTTGGACGGCAGCCTCCTGGACCTTACGAAATTGACAATAGCTCTGTTGCTGTAGTGAAAAGGTTATGCACACCACTCTTTGGTACTGGGAGGAATATTACTGGAGATAACTGGTTCATTAGCTATGAACTGGTTACTGACCTACTGAGAAATCACAAGTTGACTTACGTAGGAACCGTAAGAAAGAACAAGCGGCAAATTCCTCCTAGTTTCTTGTCAACGAGAGATCGTAATGAATTTACGTCTAAATTTTGTTTTCAAGAAAACTTGACACTGGTCTCCTATATTCCCAAAAAACCTAAAAATGTTCTTCTTCTATCAAGCATGCATTATGATGCAGCTATAGACCCCGAAACAGATGTAAAAAGGAAACCGGAGATAGTAACCTTTTATAATGAGACCAAATCTGGTGTCGACGTCGTGGACAAGATGTGTGCCACTTATTCCGTCTCGAGAAACACTAATCGTTGGCCAATGGTCGTATTTCATACGATGTTGAATTTAGCAGGTATTAATGCCCACATCATTTATAAAGGAAACCAAAATCACGGATTAGAGAAACGAAGACACTTTATAAGAGCCTTGGCTTTAGAACTTACTAAAGACCATATACACTGCAGGTCAGAGATAGCAAGCCTCCCTAAGGACTTGCGAAAAAGAACTGCTGATATAATGGAAGAAAACAAATCTGATGGGGCAAACAGCAGCACATCAAGTAATGACCCCCAACCCAAACGAAGCAAAGGTACCGAAATCGATGAACCTGAAAATCAAAACGTAAGGAAAAGGTGTTACATCTGTGAGAGGAAAAAAAATCGCATGACGAGATACAAATGTTTACAATGTGGTAATTTTATTTGTTTGGAGCATTCAAAAAACCTTTGTGTCATTTGTTGTAGAAACAATCAGTAGCTGTTAGTTTTACCATATCAAGCTTTATGTTGAGTTGAGTTATGTTAGATTTTTAATTTTGTTTACATTTTACATTCTTTGTTTGTGTTTTTTGTATTTTTAGTGAAATATATTGTTTGTATTTGTATTTTTTTATGAAATAAATGTTTCAAGAGCAGCAACACTTGTATAGTAACTAACAAAAGCAAACTATTCTTCTCAAACCCATTTTTTCTTTGTTAACGTAACGAGCGTCTCCCAGACGCCATGCGAGCATTGCTGATACAAAAGGTGGCGCGAGTAACGGAGGGTTAATTTTGTTGTAATGGTCTGAATGTTTCGAATCCCAAATAATTTCATGCCTTCAGTAAATATCGATTAAGTTTATTACTTCTTCTTGACTTCACTCCATTTTACACATAAAATCGAGATGCAAGACAAAAATGTACCGTCGTATCTACCCTACGTGCTGAACAGGATTGAACGAGTATCATATCCCGTCCAAATACGATTGAACTCCGTATCGTATCATTTTTTTGATGTGACGGCGAAAAACCGCCAAATAGGCGATCGGGCTCGTTGCGTATCTTTGTATCATATTGTGATACGCAACTACGCATCGTTTCCCTGTACACATTGATACGCAATGGTGACACGATACGCGGATATGCAACAAGTGTGTACCCGGCTTAAGATTGACTAGGCAATTCGCACATTGCCCGAGCATTTTTGACCAAGTCCGAAATAACTTTTTTTTCGGGGCTTGCCTAGTATGCACCTAGGTAAACTTAGGTGCGCCAAATGAGACTCAGGCAAAGTGCGAAAAGTGATTAACTTCGGACATTGCCTAAATGGGTTTAGGCAATTTATTTACTATTATTAACTATTTACTGCTATCAGCGTTATCAACAAGCTGTCTATGTGTGCGCATCCTTTGCTTTCTTAAGTAACAATAAAAATAACAATTGGAATTTTCCCAATAAACTTTATTTTTGTAAATGAAAAAAAAAAAAAAAAAACAAATAAACAAAAAATAACAACTCCGTAAGATTATATGGGAAACTGTGTAAACCATTACTTGTTTGAACACGAACTTGAATGATGACATTTCGAGTTACAAAGCACTTTAGCCCTCTTACATTTGCATAAATTTGTTTGACACTTCTTACTGCAGTTACACTTCAAAAACCCTTGGCCCCCGAAGACAGAATTTTGGCTACTAATCTGACGCAGCGAGAATTCAGTCCCTGGGACGTCCTGAATTTTCAAAAGTATGTCTTTACACGCTTGAATTTGACTTCTTGAATACAGCGAGTTAATAATTCCTTTGTTGGTTCCAATTTTATAAAGACCATCATTTGTTGTTTCCAAAACTACGCCAATTAAGCTTCGTGCATCTCTTCTGCTCCTGTCAAGGCTTGGAACAGGCACAGTAACTGATGTTCCAACCTCAATCGGGGAAAATTTTTTATTAAATGTAAACTTCATTTTCTCTGCCTGCTTTTTCAATCCTTCGAAAGCTTTCTCTTGATTTGAAATCATCGCTTTTCTATTTGCACATCGAAGACATAAAACTGATGTTTCGTACTCCACGTTGGTATCATTTGTGCTCTGGGCACAGATGACATGAACATCCTGGGCACAGCTATAACACTTGTGGATTCCTGAGGTTTTCTTTTCGCATATGCAACAAATAGGTTCCAATTTTGCCATATCAACATTAAGGGTAGGAGTTGCTTTTTGAATATTTTCTGCATCAGGTAACGGAGTTGATCCTATAGTATTTTCTGCATCAGGAAACGCAATCAATTCTCCAAGACTTTCTGCATTAGGATCACGAGTGGAATTCTCCTGCTCCAAAGTAGCTGTAAGTGCCTCTTCAAGATCTTCTTCACTTCTCAGAACCTTTTTAATAGAATCAGGCAATGACTGTATTCCGATATGAGCGCTTCTTCCTTTAATGAAATAGAAACTGTTATTTTTTTGTACTGAACTGAAATTATTGCTTACCGAACATCGCTTCAAAAGGTGTTTGCCGTATTCCGCTATGGTATGCATTATTTTTCTGAAGCTGACAAAAACGAAGACCTTCGCTCCAATGCTTAGTCTTGTTGTCTTCCATCCACGCAAATAACATGTCTTCTACATCTCGGTTAGATCTCTCTACACTTCCTTGATTTTGTAAGTGTCTGGGTTTGCCATGGACTATTGCTAGCTCGGGTCACACTTCCCTTAACTTTTCAACCACCCGATTAGCAAATTCTCGTCCGTTGTCCGACTGCAACACGCTGGGAGTCCCCAAAATACAAAAAGCATCCAATAATGTGTGAGCCACTTCCTCTGCTGTCTTTGTCTTCAATGGACGTAAAATTGTAAACTTAGTTAGATGATCCTGGTAGTTAAAAATATATCGAAAATCACCATCACGGCAAGTCTGCATATCTATGAGATCGACTTGACCTCGGGAATTCACTTCTTTAAATAACAGGGGTTTAACTGTTAATCCTTTCTTAGGCTGGTTCCTTTTTTTGTGGCATACTTGACATAGCTCTAAATAGCAAGTTATTGTTTCTCGAGTTATGTTCGCATATTTATTGCCTAACACTTTTATCATTCTATCTCTTCCGCCGTGCCCACATTCACGATGAGTGTTGTGAATTATGTCAAAAAGGTCGTCATTTGTAACAAAATATTTTACGTCAGTAGTTTGATCAGAAACCGGAAGTATTAACTTTTTTTTATCACCTAAACATAACACATCGTAACGTTTAAGGCGTCGATATTGTAGCGTAGATTTCTTACTTGCTTTCTTTGCAGCTTCTACTTCTTTAATAATTTCGTTGTAGCGTTGCTTGTTTTCAATTAGAAATGAATTTGACGACTTGTTCATATTCATCAATTTTTCCATAAATTTAGATCTCATTTCTCTTTCGGCGTCTTGGTTTTTAAAAGGCACACTATCGGTTGCATTTATTGCACTTCTCATTTTGAAGTAGTTCAAAAACTCTTAGCTGCAAGTACACTCAACCGCAATAAGGAAAAGACTAATCGTCGATAAGTCGAAACTTGCAGAGTGCGTAGAGTGTCGTGCGCATTGCTGACAAAGAAAGTACGTGAAACCTAAGTTTGCCTGACCCATTTAGGCAAAGTCCGAAGTAAATTTACATTTTTTGGACTTTGCCTGAGCCTCATTTGGCGCACCTCATTTACCTAAGTTTGCATACTAGGCAAACCCCGAAACAAAAAGTTATTTCGACCTTGGTCAAAAATGCTCGGGCAATGTGCGAATTATCTAGTCAATCTTAGGTGTGTCAAAATATAAAAAAAAAATATTTAATTAAATTTTTCTTTTTAATTTAGAACTCTGCTTACGTTTATGAACCCAACGAACTTATAAGAACACAATTATCCAGAAAACAATCACCTGGACTTCTCTATCACGACATTGAAGTAGGAAATGGTTTTACAGCCAAAGCTAAGTTACTTTTTCCACCAGATTTTGATGACACAGGTTTAACAAAATATCCTATGATTGTAAATGTGTGAGTACTTTAATTACAATTTTTATTTTTATTTTTTTTATCAAATTATTTGTGGTATTCCGTAAACATCATTTATAGATACTAGAAAATATAATTTCTTCAATGATTTTAGATATGGAGGTCCAGATTCGACTCAAATTACCGAAAGATTTTCACTCGGTTTCCAAAACTACATCGTGACAAACCGTCGTTACATTTACTGTTACATCGACGGAAGGGGAAGTGGAAAGAAAGGAGATAATTTGCGATTCCAAATTTACCGAAAAATGGGAACGGTCGAAATTGAAGATCAAATAACCGTTACTAAATATTTAAGGGATACTTTCTCTTTTATCGATCCAGAAAGGATTGGTATTTGGGGTTGGAGTTACGGAGGATTTGCTACAGCTTGGGCTTTGGTTAAAGACGTTGAGAATGTGTTTAGATTTGGATTATCTGTTGCTCCGGTTACAGATTTTACTTTATACGGTAATAATTTTTTTTATTTTAAAACACAAATTTTTTGATTTAATAAAAAAAAAATTTTGGCGTTAACTAACTTTTTACAAAAATTATTCAACTTTAAAAAATCGTAATGACTTTATTTATCCAAACTAAAGGCAGATTTTTGTACTAAATTAAACATAAAAGACTCTATTTTGGACTAAAAAAGTTAAATTTGTTCTAATTATTACAAAAAAAATTAAAAAAAATTTCAAAGTTGGTAAAAATTTTTGACACTTCTAACCTAACTTTAGAAAATCGATCAACTTTAAAAATTCATCAAAAATTCATTTTTAAAGATTTTGATTTGATTTTTTTTCTAGATGAAACTTAAAACATTCTAATTTTAATTAAAAAAGGCTGTTTTATTCCAAGTATTGTCAAAAAAATTAAAAAAATTTTCAAAATTGGAAAAAAAATTTGACACTTTTCTAACTTAAGAAAATTAATTTTAAAAATTTATCAAGAATTCATTTTTAAAGATTTTGATTTGATATTTTTTCTGGATGAAACTTAAAACATTCTAATTTTAATTTAAAAAGACCGTTTTATTCCAAGTATTGTCAAAAAAATTAAAAAAAAATTTTAAAGTTGGTAAAAATTTTTGACTTTTTTAACTTAAGAAAATTAACTTTAAAAATTCATCAAGAATTCATTTTTAAAGATTTTGTTTTGACTTTTCTTCTAAATGAAACTTAAATCATTCTAATTTTATTTAAAGAAGACCGTTTTATTCCAAGTATTTTTAAAAAAATTAAAAAAATTTTCAGTTGGAAAAAATTTTTGACACTTTTTTAACTTAAGAAAATTAACTTTAAAAATTCATCTAAAACTCATTTTTAAAGATTTTGATTTCATTTTTTCTCTAAATGAAACTTAAAACATTCTAATTTTAATTAAAAAAGACTGTTTTATTCCAAGTATTGTCAAAAAAATTAAAAAAAATTTCGAAGTTGGTAAAAATATTTAACATTTCTAACCTAAGTTTTTAAAAAATTTGCCCAACTTTACAAAATCGTACAGGTTTTATTTATTCAAATTAAGGAATCGTTTTTGTATTCCATTGAACATAAAAGTTTCTACTTTGAACTAAGAAAATCAAATTTGTTCTAATTATTACCGAAAAAAATTAAAAAAAAAACCTTAAAATTGGTACAAATTTTTCATACTTAACCAAACTTTTTAATATCATCTTTAAAAAATCGTAGTGACTTTATTTATACAAATTAAGGGATGATTTTTGTATTCAATTGAACATAGAAGATTCTAGTTTAGACTAAAAAAGTCAAATTTGTTGCAATTATTACCAAAAAAA
Source organism: Digitonthophagus gazella (assembly GCA_036711955.1). Classification (NCBI taxonomy): domain Eukaryota; kingdom Metazoa; phylum Arthropoda; class Insecta; order Coleoptera; family Scarabaeidae; genus Digitonthophagus; species Digitonthophagus gazella. The sequence continues at coordinate 13,690,599 of JASCIT010000007.1, forward strand.
TTAAAAAAATTATTAAAGTTGATAAATATTTTTGACAGTTAACTAACCTAACTTTTTAACAAATTCGACCAACTTTAAAAAATCGTACAGAGTTTATTTATGAAAATTAAGAAATAATGTTTATGTTAAATTAAAACCTCATAATTCTATTTTTGAATGTAAAAGTCAAATTTATTCTAAATATTGCAAACAAAAATTGATTTAAAAAAACACAAATGGAGAGATTTCAGGTCTTTTTTTTAAGTTTTCACTTCTTTATAAAACCAAAATTTACGACGAATTTTATAAGATAAATACGAATTATCACGAATATTTAAGAAATTACAATGAATTTTTAAAGAATTAATAATATAAATTACTGCCAAATTTTTAATCTTCGTTTAAAAGTGACTTAATTTAGCCTAAAATTCGTCTAAAATATTCTAAAAATCTCGAATTTCGTCTAAAATTTCACCAAATTTCATATGAAATTGTCTAAAATAATTGAATTTCGTTTAATTTCATCTAAAATTTTTAAATTTCGTCTACAATTTTCTAAAATCATCGAATTTTAACTAAAATTTCACCAAATTTCATATAAAATTGTCTAAAATTGTTGAATTTTGTCTAATTTCATTTAAAATTTTCGAAATTCATTAAAAAAATAACTTAATTTAGCTTAAAATTATCAAATATAGTCTAAGATGTTCTAAAATCGTCGAATTTCATTTAAAATTTCAAATAAAGTTGCCTGAAATTATTGAATTTTGTCTAATTTCAATGAGAATTTTCGAATTTCATTAAAAAATAATTAAATTTAGCTTAAAACTATTAAATTTAGTCTAAAATATTCCAAAATCATCGAATTTCGTCTAAAATCTCACCAAATTTCATATAAAATTGCCCAAAATTATCGAATTTCGTCTAATTTCATTTAAAATTTTCGAATTTCATGATAAAATAATCAAATTTCGCTTAAAATTACCCAATTTAGTCTAAAATTTTCTAAAATCGTAGAATTTCATCTAAAATTTCCCAAATCTCATATAAAATTGTCAAAAATTATTGAATATTGTCTAATTTCATTTAAAATTTTCGAATTTCAGTAAAAAAAATAACTTAATTTAGCTTAAAATTATCAAATTTAGTCTAAAATATTCTAAAGTCATCGAATTTCGTCTAAAACTTCACGAAATGTCTTATAAAATTGTCTAAAATTATTGAATTTCGTCTATTTTCATTTAGAATTTTCGAATTTCATTGTAAAATAACTAAATTTAGCTTAAAATTATCAAATATAGTCTAAGATGTTCTAAAATCGTCGAATTTCATTTAAAACTTCATATAAAGTTGCCTAAAATTATTGAATTTTGTCTAATTTCAATGAGAATTCTCGAATTTCATTAAAAAATAATTAAATTTAGCTCAAAATTATCAAATTTAGTCTAAAATATTTTAAAATCATCGAATTTTCTCTAAAATCTCACCAAATTTCATATCAAATTGTCCAAAATTATCGATTTTCGTCTAGTTTCATTTAAAAGTTTCGAATTTCATTAAAAAAATAATTAAATTTAGCTTAAAATTAGTCAATTTAGTCTAAAATCTTCTAAAATCGTGGAATTTCATCTAAAATTTCACCAAATTTCATCTAAAATTGTCTAAAATTTTGAATTTCATCTAATTTCATTTAAAATTATCAAATTTCATCACAAAAAATAACTTAAGTTAGTTATTTTTCAAATTATTAAATATGAAAATTTCGTTTAAAATGTTCTAAAATCGTCGAATTTTGTCTAACATTTCGTCTAAAGTTTCGTCCAATTTCATATGAAACTTAAAACATTCTAATTTTAATTAAAAAAGACCGGTTTATTCCAAGTATTGTCAAAAAGTTTAAAAAAATTTTCAAAGTTAGTAAAAATTTTTAACACTTCTAACCTAACTTTAGAAAATCGATCAACTTTAAAAATTCATCAAAAATTCATTTTTAAAGATTTCGATTTGATTTTTATTCTAGATGAAGCTTAAAACATTCTAATTTCAACTAAAAAGGCCATTTTATTCCAAGTAATGTCAAAAAAATTAAAAAAATTTTCAAACTTGGTAAAAATTTTTGACACATCTAACATAACTTTAGAAAATCGATCAAATTTAAAAATTCATCAAAAATTCATTTTTAAAGATCTTGATTTGTTTCTTTTTCTAGATAGAACTTAAAATATTCTAATTTTAATTAAAAGAGGCCGTTTTATTCCAAGTATTGTCAAAAGAATTAAAAAAATTTTCAAAGTTGGTAAAAATTTTTGACACTTTTAACCTAACTTTAGAAAATCGATCAACTTTAAAAATTCAATAAAAATTCATTTTTAAAAATTTTGGTTTGATTCTTTTTCTAAATGAAACTTAAAACATTCTAATTTTAATTAAAAAAGATCGTTTTATTCCAAGTATTGTCAAAAAAATTTAAAAAAAATTTAAAATTGAAAAAAAAAAAATTGTCACTTTTTTAACTTGAGAAAATAAACTTTAAAAATTCATCTAAAATTCATTTTTAAAGATTTTGATTTGATTCTTTTTCTAGATGAAACTTAAAACATTCGAATTTTAATTAAAAAAGACCGTTTTATTCCAACTGTTGTCAAAAAAATTAAAAGAAATTTTTGTTTCAATAACAATTTTTTTTCTTTTCAGATACAATATACACTGAAAGATACATGGGATTACCAACAGAAGAAGACAATCTATTCGGTTATAACAACACAGATTTATCCAGAGAAGTCGAAAAATTAAGAGATAAATCATTCTTTTTAATTCACGGAAACGCTGACGATAACGTCCATTACCAACAATCTATGCTTTTAGCTAAAGCTTTAGAACATGCCGATATTATGTTTTATCAAATGGTTTGAAAATTATTTTTACTTAACTTAACTTAAACCTAAAAATTCAATGTTTTATTTTTAGAGTTATCCGGATGAAAATCATTCTTTAGGAAACGTTTCCCCTCATTTATATCATACAATCGATCGTTATTGGGCGAGATGTTTCGGTCTTCCGGATCCTCCATATTCTCCAGTAACTAATCACCTTCGTGAAGATGATACAGTAGTTGAAGAAGATTATAATTAATTTCTAATTTTTAAACTAACAATAAAATAAACTTTGTTGATATTTTCAAATTCACATTAAAACGTTAATAAATTCCAAACCTTTTTAAAAAATTTCCCTTTTCTATGTCTAGTACTATCTAGTATTGTTCGGTCTGTGCCAGGAAAAGTTCTTATCTACCCCTTCCGCACGAATGGTGAGATATTCGCGATCGAATTCCTGCAAATCGCCGAGGATACGTCAATACAAGCGAGGGTGCAGTCCCGAGAACAATTCCGAACTCCTATCTGGGACTCTATAGTAGAGATAAAACCGGAAACGGGAGTTTTTTTGCTTCCGGCCAGTCGCTATCGCCACCTTTCAACCATTTTCGGTACCGAATCGAATTCGAACGGAACGAAAATGGGAAACGAAAGCCGGCGAACGGACGAATATGAGAGTTATAAACAGTTTTCGATTAGAGTTTACGTATGTATAGGGTTTTGTAATGGGTTTTTCATGATGTCGTGATTCGATTGATATTGAAAATTGTATTAGAGACAAATTGAAAAATTTTTTTTGGGGTGATTTTTATCATCAAACCGGCGCATCCACCATTTCTTTTAAATAAAAAATGATTTTTAAATTAAAATTAGACTGTTTTAACTTTCATTTAGAAAAAAAATCAAATCAAAATCTTTAAAAATGAATTTTTGGTGAATTTTTAAAGTTAATTCTCTTAAGTTAAAAAAGCGTCTAAAATTTTTTCGAACTTTAAAAATTTTTTTAATTTTTTTGACAATATTTGGAATAAAACGGTCTTTTTTACATAAAATTAGAATGTTTTAAGTTTCATTTAGAAAACAAGTCAAATCAAAATCTTTAAAAATGAATTTTTGATGAATTTTTAAATTTGATGGATTTTCTAAAGTTAGGTTAAGAAGTGTCAAAAATTTTTACCAACTTTGAAAATTTCTTTAAATTTTTTTGACAACACTTGGAATAAAACGGTCTTTTTTAATTAAAATTAGAGTGTTTTAAGTTTCATTTAGAGAAAAAATCAAATCAAAATCTTTAAAAATGAATTTTTGATGAATTTTTAAAGTTAATATTCTTAAGTTAAAAAAGTGTCTAAAATCTTTTCGAACTTTAAAAATTTTTTTAATTTTCTTGACAACATTTGGAATAAAGCGGTCTTTTTTACATAAAATTAGAATGTTTTAAGTTTCATTTAGAAAACAAATGAAATCAAAATCTTTAAGGATGAATTTTTGATGAATTTTTAAATTTGATCGATTTTCTAAAGTTAGGTTAGAAGTGTCAAAAATTTTTACCAACTTTGAAAATTTTTTTAATTTTTTTGACAATACTTGGAATTAAACGATCTTTTTTAATTAAAATTAGAATGTTTTAAGTTTCATTTAGAAAAAAATCAAATCAAAATCTTTAAAAATGAATTTTTGATGAATTTTTAAAGTTAATTTTCTTACGTAAAAAAGTGTCAAAAATGTTTTCCAAATTTGAATTTTTTTTTTTATTTTTTTTGACAACAGTTGGAATAAAGCGGTCTTTTTTATTAAAATTAGAATGTTTTAAGTTTTATTCAGAAAAAAAAATAAAATCAAAATCTTTAAAAATGAATTTTTGATGAATTTTTAAAGTTGTTCGATTTTTTAAAGTTAGGTTAGAAGTGTCAAAAATGTTTACCAACTTTGAAATTTTTTTTAATTTTTTTGACAACACTTGGAATAAAACGGTCTTTTTTAATTAAAATTGGAATGTTTTGAGTTTCATTTAGAGAAGAAATCAAATCAAAATCTTTAAAAATGAATTTTTGATGGATTTCTAAAGTTGATCGATTTTCTAAAGTTAGGTTAAGAAGTGTCAAAAATTTTTATCAACTTTGAAAATTTTTTTAATTTTTTTGACAATACTTGGAGTAAAACGGTCTTTTTATATGAAATTAGAATGTTTTAAGTTTTATTTAGAAAAAAAATCAAATCAAAATCTTTAAAAATGAATTTTTAATGAATTTTTAAAATTGATCGATTTTCTAAAGTTAGGTTAGAAGTGTTAAAATTTTTTACCAACTTTGAAAATTTTTTTTTAATTTTTTTGACAACACTTGGAATAAAAGGGTCTTTTTCAATTAAAATTAAAATATTTTAACTTTTATTTAGAAAAAAAAATCAAATCAAAATCTTTAAAAATGAATTTTTGATGAATTTTTAAAGTTGACCGATTTTCTAAAGTTTGGTTAAAAGTGTCAAAAATTTTTACCAACTTTGAAATTTTTTTTAATTTTTTTAACAACAGTTGGAATAAAATGCTATTTTTTAATTAAAACCAAAATGTTTTAAGTTTCATTTAGAGAAAAAATCCAATCAAAATCTTTAAAAATGAATTTTTGATAAATTTTTAAAGTTAATTTTCTTAAGTTAAGCGTCAAGAACTTTTACAAACTTTGAAAATTTTTTTAATTTTTTTTACAACACTTGGAATAAAACGGTCTTTTTTATATAAAATAATGTTTTATGTTTCAGTTATCAAAAAAATCAAATCAAAATCTTTAAAAATGAATTTCTGATGAATTTTTATAGTTGATCAAATTTAAAATTTTATTTTTTGATTGAAAGTTTTTGCCAAATTAAAGAATTTTTTAATTTTTTTAGTAACAATTAGAATAAATTTAATTTTTATAAAAAAAAATAGGACTTTTATCTTTAATTTGGCATAAAAATCATAACAATATCTAAAAATAAATTTTGTATGATTTTTGAAAATTAGTTAAAACTCAATCTTGAAATTAGAACTTAGATAATTAAGAGAATATCGAACATCTCTAAAAATAGACCACACCTTAGATTTTCTCATGATATATCTCCCTCACTTTCCAAATACACACAAAAAAAGAAACCTTTCGTCAGTTTCCACTTCTTCCTTCCTTTAATAATGATCGCATTGTAATAAATCACCGGTGAAGGTCAAAAGTCACAAAAAAAGCTGTGTGTGCGTTCGTTCCGAAGCTGGAGGGAATGAAAAATCGGCTCTTGTATCTTATGTATATACATGAAGCCGAGTCGTGTGGCTAAATTTTTCCACTTGCAGCTTAAAAAGCAGTAAGAGATCCTTTCGGTAATAAACTCGTGGCAAATTATTAGTCGACGCCCTTCTACGTTACAATCGCGTTAGGAGGTTCGGGAAAAAAACCGAGCGGTCACGCGACATGCAAATGCAATGGAAATCGCCCCAACCGGTAGATTTCCCGGTCCGATAGCGACCTCAGAGTCGATTTGGGCAGATGCATTATTGGGTCTGATAGCATCGCGTTTCTCGTACGTTTACTAATCCCGATGATTTATTATTTAGTTCCGGGGTTTTACCTATTTGCGTAGATTAGAGGTTTTTTAAATGAAGTCAAAGAGAATGGTTAAAAATAAGGGGAAAAGAGGACTGTTGGAATATGAATGTTTTTTCTTTTTATTTCATTTCATCACGAAGAAAAAAGTGTTATCAGAAGTACATTTCTTTGAAATTGAATATTTGAAAATTAATTTTTTATCGAGATATTGAAAAGGTAATTTATTTAACAATAAAAAAACATTCAAAGTAACTGTTCAAAGTGCCCGCCGTTTTGATGAATGCAGCATTCAGCACGATGAATCCATGATTCTCTGGCACAGCTTATAGCATCGGGACGACCCCTCATAGCAGCTGCTGCTTCTTCGATGCGATTTCTTAGCTCTTCTTGCGTGGCAATAGACGTAGAATAAACCGCAGACTTCACCCAGTCCCACACAAAATAATCTAACGGCATCAGTTCAGCAGATTGTCATGCCATTTCAGAGGTCCGTTTCGGCCAACCCATCGGTTACCATATGCTGTGTTTGAATAATCGGTGACAATATGAGAAAAGCGAGCAGGGACACCGTCATGCATAAACCACATCCCATGCCTGTTGGCAATCGGAGTACCTTCTTGAAGCTCATACAGATTATTTTGCAAAAAAAAATCAAGTAAGATATTCCTGATAGCCTTGTTGGTAAAAATAAAGGCCCAATGAGATTATCACCAAGAAGACCACACCAGACATTTAATGAAAAGGTATGTTGGTAATGCGTAATAGCAGTCGTATGAGGGTTTCCGTCGCTCCAAATATGAGTGTTTCGAAAATTAGTAATTCCATTTCTGGTAAAACAAGATTCATCGGTAACTAGCAGGCAGCTCAGGAAGTTAGCATCTCGCGTGCATTGTCGAAACAATCACTGGCAGAAATTTATGCGCTTGTTATAATCTTCTGGTAACAAATGTTGCGCACACGTAACGTGATATGGATACAATTGTTGCTCGCGCAATGTTCGCCATACGCTTGCAGATGAAACATTGAAACGATATGTTAATTTTCTGGTGCTAGTAGTAGGAGGTAGCTTAACAGCATTGAGTATTCCTTCTTCAACGTTAGCAGTTCGTTGAAATCTTTGTCGACCAGCGTTTTGTCGTTGAGGTTTTAGAGTGCCAGTTTCCCTAAGACGTCTTTCAATGGCTTCAAACGTTTTCCGATTTGGTATTCTCCTAGTGGGAAATGTTTCATGATATTTTCGAACAGCAGCACCGCCATTTCTATGTACCTCACCATAAATTATGAACATGCCTGTTTGTTCTTCAAAAGTGAATAAATTTGTGGTGTCTCCCATTATAATACAAAATGGAAGTCTTCTTATTAACTCATGCGAAAACGCACAGAAATAGTAAAACAGGTTACTTATTTACACGAACAGTATTTAATACTAATCGGCTAATTCATCTGTCAAACACAAAAGGGCTTTGTAATTGCAATCCACTGCTATCTGATTAAATTCAAGACATTTAGATATTGATCTTTAACTTTTCAACATCTCGATACAAAATTAATTTGAGACTTATGTTTTATATAAATTTTCTTGTTTATTTTGTGCTGGAGAACATATCCCTAAAATAGTGCCGTGCAATTCTGAAACATTCCGTATATGTAGCAATACATAATATGAAACTAAATGTCAGTCTAATCACTCAAAAAAATCATCTATTGTTGTTTGTCTCCACTTTTTCTTTAAACTGGAGTTCACAAATCATATTTTTAATTAAGAAAGAAGCTTCAAAGACTCTATCACCTTAATTTTGGATATTCTCTGCTAGTACTGGAACCTCATCGACGTCTGAATCTTCAGACAGTTCTTACACTTCTGGATTTTCAATTTCTTGTCCTAAATCTGGGTTTTCAACATACAAATTTTCTTCCATTTTAAAGAAATCATTAAGGGTTTCATTATTTGGACCGTTTATTTTGAAAGTGGTGTAAGTCCATTTTTGAAAAAAATGAGATATCACGTAATTCATGCTTAATTTAATGTAAATTTTGTATGTATGATAAGTCCGTGTTTAATTTTTTTTTAAATTCCCATGTTTTGTACAACTTAAAATCGGGCGGTAAATGAAATTACATAATCATTGATTATGAAAGTGGTGTAAGTCCAAATAACTATGGTTACATTTGTTTTATATTACGTTTCAAAAGTTGCTAATTTAGGTTACTTATTCTATTTTTTTTTCCTTAAAATGGATAACTTTAAAAGAAAAGAATTTTAAGTATACACCACAGGATTATTATGATGTAATAACACAATGTAGAAAACATGACAAATTCATTTTACGTGAAATGAAACGAGAGAATTTCGTTTAAACAAAAATCTTCAAAATGCGATGAAAAAACAGATTAAAAAAAATACTATTGGCGAACAGATCAATTGATTGCAAATATGTTGGTTAACTTTTCTCAAAAACTCACCATATACTATTTTATATAAAATATCGATGAAGGGCACTGAATTTAAAACTATAAATTTATTACCTAGACGTCCTGGAAGGCCAATAAAATTTGGAAAAATCGCCCTTACGCCTTTGTACCAAAATGCCAGGCCTATTACTTACGAAAAATATGAACACATCAAGCAGTTATTACCTTATATACCTCCGGTGCATCATACATATTTCGAAACATTGCCGCATGCAGAGTATAAGTAAATACTATCAGTATCTTGTAATTTTTACAATGTAATTTTTAATGTCTAAAATTAAATTTTATGTCCTATCATATGTATTTGTAAACAAATTTGGATTAAAATGAAGTATATTTTAAGTGATACTTAATTTTTCAAAATTGAAATTAAACGACTTTTACAATTGCCTAATTTTGAAAGTGGTGTAAGTCCATTTACAGTCCAGAAATATGTATTATTGTAGTCTAATTCGCCTAAAACATATCTATATAATCAAATTAAATATTGATAAACGAATAAAAATATTGCCAGACTTCATCTAATTTGCCCAAATTTTTTAATTAACAGATATGCTAACCTCTAATTTTCTCGAAACAAGAGAAAATGGACTTACACCACTTTCAAAATAAACGGTCCATTTGTCCATTTCAACAAATTCTTATATTTGAGAACGTCTGTAACTACATTAAGTGGTAAGTTATCTTCTGGATCAGATGTAAAAATTCATTTAGCTGGTCTTCACTTTGTATATTGTCGTGCTTAACACATTGACTGTCACGTCACCAGACGTTACCCATATTCGGGTGACAGTAAAGTTTCTGATCAAGGCAAATCACCCGTATTAAGGTGCCGCTTATTTGACTTTTTACGAACGATATTAGTATGCGTTTAAAAAGATATTTTACAGAGGAAGAAACAAAACGAATTGTTATAAAAGTAATATGAAAATGGTTTCTTAAAGAAAAACATTTAGAATGTACAACTTTAAAGCATTCTATACAAAGTTGAGGTTGGTTGAGACATCTTGGACAATAAGTTGTTGTTTTCTTTAAATTCCCTCGTGTCTCTGATCGACCCATTCAACGTCTTTTATCTGCATAACATTTTTGCATGCGCGTCTAATGCTTCCTCCGGAATCATTTTTCCGAACGGCGATATTATGCCGACTCCGACGAAGACCAGGATTTGTCGTATTTTCAGTCAACCCTAATAATTTTATTTTATTACTCTAATAATTTGCATTCTTCATTATCGCATTTTTGTAAACCGTCAAGGCGTTTACAACAGAAATTCCCAGAAGTAGTTGAATGCCAAGCTTTCGGTACCACTTGATTCCTTTTCTAATTGTGGTGGTATAAAAAACCATTTTTTCAGAATAATCTATACCAGTGTTTCTCAACGTGGGCGATATCGCCCCCTAGGGGACGATGCTACATTTGTTATGGGCAATTATTTCATTAATCACTTTTGGGGGGCGATGACTACTTTATAAGGGCGAAAACATTTTGTACGATTATCCATTTATTTTAAAGAAAACTGTAAACAAATTAAAGAAACCGACAGTTATTTTCTGTGATTCCCCTTTTTTTGCTGGATCTGTTGCGCCTGAGAAGTATGCAGTATGTATTCGTTGTGAAGTTCAGAGGTAAGTTAATTCATAATTGTTACTAAGATTGATTAACTCTTTTAATTAAATTATAATAGTTTAACCATCAACAATGTTGGCGAAAAAGAAGTGCCGGCAGTACTCTACAAAAGCCATTCTGTTTACTTTGTAATCAAGTATTTTCAAATAAAGCAATGAAACCATCGCAAATGGTTGAACATTTATACAGGAAACATCCTGAAAAAAAAGAAAAAGATATTAACTACTTTAAAAGGTTAAAAGTTAATTTTGACAGAAGAAGCAAAATAACCGATGTATTTAAAATAAGAACTTGAAATATAACTAGAGGATTAGAGATGTGATAATTGCTCAAAATGCAAAATCTCACAACATTGGAGAGAAATCATTATAACTAATTTTATTTTTTTGAGTAGCCTGAACGTGCAATTTTCATTCAAAAATTGTGGGGGGCGACCACTGAAACAAACCAATCAAGTGGGCATTTCCTTCAGAAAGGTTGAGAAACACTGATCTATACCACATTTTTCCGCATTATATTCAATAACAGCTAATGGTTTCAGTGTTGCAGATGTCTGTAGGTTGGAGAAACACAAGGAATGCTACGATTTTTTTTTTCTGTACTGGGTACCATAACATCCGTTTGAGTAGCACAATCCCGTTATTATCTTCTTTGGATAAAATCTCCCTTTTTCTTAGTTTGCAATAAAGAATATCTTTTGGGAGGAATTTTTTGTTATTTCTAAGTATTCCCACTACATGGGTTTTGCGGTTTAGGGACATTATAGCTAACTCATAACTCGTGTAAAAATTATCAATGTACAATGTTCGTCCTTAATAGACAAATTTCTCTGCAAACTGACGATATACATAGTGTGCCAATCCCGTTTCTCTAACACCATCAGCTGATTTGCCAGAGTAAATTTCCATCACTCATGTATATCCCGTGCTTGAAATTTAAATAATTTAATTCCATATTTGTGCGCTTTATTTGGTATATATTGTTTGAAGATGAGCCTTCTGCGTCATGTAATCAACGTCTCATCAATAACAATGTGTTCTCCAGACATGAATATTTTTTGATACTTTCCCTCCAGTTTGTCGAAAAGTGGACGAATTTTTCCAAGCCGATTGTTACGGGCAATGGACACTTTATTGGCAAAATGAAAATTACTCACTAGTAACTCGAATAAGTTTCATGAATAATAACACGCGGCAATTGAAAATTCTACAGTGGGTTTTTCGACCAATAACTGACAATGGAGTTTACTTTTACAAATCCTATATATAAAATCAGTCCCAAGATTTTTTTTAATTCTTTGGGATTAGTGGGTGTCCTTAACTTTAGCATTAACTTTTGTTCCGCGTACCTTTTTGTTTCTGACACAAGTAAGTCTATTATTTCAATATCAACGAACAGCTCAAATACATCATATGGATTAACATCATCTGGTAACTGCTTAATGAAGTCGCCCGTTTTAGAAAAAGAAAATGACTTCTACCGACCACTAAATTCATTCCATTTACCAAATTGCATTGTATTTTCCTCGATATCATCAGTTCTTCTTTCTTCATCAATGACCAATTCTTACAAAATCTCGTCAATGGAATCTTCATTACATTCAGTTATCACTACGACTGCACTGATCAATATCCGAATCGAAATCAAACGATATAATTCTATTTGCATTTCTATTTCTAAAGGTTTCTTGTTCACTGTTATTTGACTCTCTAAGAAATAAGTTTTCTATTTTTTCTTTTCGGCATTTTAACGAATTGGGGTAAAGATTTTAAGTTATACCATTGGTTACTCGGTAAATAATCAAACTGATCCTGTACAATGACCAGATGACAATTAAACGTGAAGTAACAATAAGAAACACAAATATGATACCATGGAAACAAACGGAGTAAGATATTATAGCAGAATATGATTTGTATTTGTATTTTTTATACAGCGGTACGCGTGGCCTGACGAAGATTTCCTTGTAAATGTGCGTGGCAGTTAACCTGTTAAATCCTGCTTTAGGGAGCAAGTTTTAACTGTTTCCTTGGTTTCTTGGGCCCAAGCGGTTTTTGCAAAGTACAATATATCCATATATCTTTTTTTGCATAAACATCAAACTAGTATTGAACCCCGTATGTACCGAAAAATTTAGAACGTTTAAATTTCGGTGTACTCGGGGAAGTCCCTCATTCAAGCTAAGCAGAAAGGCACGACATAGGCTGCGCTTGTATCTTGCAAATACTGAAGTCGGTAAAACGTCAGTAAAACACCGGTTAACCCTTTAACGCTTGCTGGTACAAATATGTATCACTTGCCATACAGCTCAAAGTCTCGCAGTTTTCCTCCGGGAAGCTTAAACAACATGTATGTTAGAAAAAATTTGATTATTTTACACCCCCAGAGTCTTGACCGTTAAAGGGTTAAATCGAAAATCTTTTATTAAAGGGAGACAGCCAAGTCGGCGCACGGAGCGATTGTCCGTTTAAGAGAACATCTAGTGTCCGCATCACTTTAAAAGAATGTCCGTCCAAGAGGGAGTTAACGCAATGCAAATTATATGAGAGTCGTACGGTTCCATGAGAAACTGTCCATCCAATGGAGATGTCCGTTTAAGAGGGGTGTCTGCGAAGGGGAATTTCACTGTATATGATTCAACATTTTAACCGAGAAAAAGAATTTTATTGAAGTATAAAACTGTCGTTGTTAAGTAAATGTACTTTTTGTGTAAATTTATATACACCCTGTATAAAGTGAAAATTGTGTAAATTTAGGGGGTCGTCCACGAGGGGGAGACGTATTGGCGCTGCGAGAATCCCGCACAAGTCCGGAGCGAGCGCTGCAGTAGTAGACGGGCCGACGTCGTTGCGAGATGTTGTGCGCCGCGTCGCGACGCCAGCCCCCCCGAACCGAGACCGGAGGCCGCGACGGCCGGGACACGCGTCGTCCGCGTAGCAGCAGCGCCGTTACGTCGACGCCGCCACCGTCGCCGTCCTCGAACGTCGCCCTAAACTAAAAAAACCACCCACCTCTCAACTACAAAAATTAAAATTAATTAAAAACCACCGAAAAATTAAAAGTTACGCAGCAACCCGGCAGCCGCGGGGCCCCGATGACCCCCAACGAACAGTGCTCCCGGTGGACCTTATGCGCCCCCGCGTCAGACGAAGAGGAAGAGGCGGCAGAACGACTCCGATAAAGGTAGGATGTAGAAATTGGGATGGGAGATGGGAAACCTCGACGCCAGAGAGCGTTTCGTTTCGTTCCGTTACGAAGGCGAGGGTGGAAAAAGAGAGAGATAGATGATGCGTATCTACGCTTTCTCAACTCTTGTTTTGTCTCCTTTTTTTTATATTTTTTGGTCAGGTCGATTTCGGTTAAGAAATTTTCACAGCGGAGGTAATTTGATGTAAGAAGTACATACTTCAAGATAAGAGAGAGGAAAAAAAGTGGCTTTGTTCTTCTTCGTTTAAAGCGTTATTTATAGTTGTTACGCAAGTTTATATATACATGATTAAATAATCGTTTTTAAATGATACATTTTTATATATTAACTAAATACAGCGATATTTTAAAAGAATAGGTGTGTGTTTATTAAAAAACCATTATTCAAAACAGACAGTTTTATTGCATTGGAATTTTAAATAATAAAAACAAAAATTTTAAAAATATTTTTGAAATGGCACGTAAATAAATACCGTACAAATATTTTAATCTTTCGACTTTATTAATAAATTCCAATTTGAATTGGCATTAAATTTTTTATAAATATTTTTTTCCTACAAATCTACTCAGCGTAGAAACACACTTTAAAGACTTCCAGTTGACTTCCTACAAGTCCTTATAAGTTTTCAAACTACTAGGAACAATTCTTTACTTTACTGAAGATTTTTTTTTTTGTACTTACTAGAAAAATTGGAATCATAAAGTTGGGTTTATAGAGTTTGAATCCCGGCGCCTCCACCATTTTTTTTAAATTTGTGATAATTTACTAATAATTTAGTTATTAAAAGTTTATTGAAAAAAATTTTAATTTTATTGAAATGTTTTATATTCCTCAGTATTCCTCAGTATTTCTCCTTATTTTTTTTTATTTCATATAAAAAAACTAAAAAAATCATACTGTCTTTTAAAGTTGATTAAAAAATTTACATTTTTTACAGGTTTTTGACATATCTTTTAGGGCGCTATTACACTATCAAAGATTTTATAAACGATTTATTGCCTAAAATATCTTATACGAAGATTGGCTGCATTATACCATACTTCATAAAAGATTTGGGAAAGTTTGACAAAATGACGTCAAGTAAGTTTACGTGGACATTAACTGCTACCAGAATCTTAACTACCAAATACGAAAGTCGGAAATTTTTATATAACGTACAGCATATAGATTACAAAAACAGAAATAAAAGATTGGAAACTTATAAATACATTTCTTATTCAGGTTAGAGAGCTTAATGTACGTTGTGGTATTCGAGTTGAATATATTAAATTGGAATAACTTTCCTCTGTGGTCAAAAACCGATGAGTTGCAAAAATACGACTTTTTACACTAATGCAATTTTTTAAACGATTACTTTTTCGTCCAATAAAAGGAGCATCTTTCGATACAATCAACTGAAAAGTCCCATTATCCATTCTTAACTAACTTTTGTAGCATGACGTGTGTTCAATTCTGAGTTTCTTTAAGAGGTTTTGATGTATACCCAGAACTTCACGTTTCGACACCCATGGTTTAACCCATACACGTTTTCTCTGGTTTTTTTGCTCAATTTTTCGTTTTTTTTTTTATATTACACAAATTGTCAAAATCGAACTAATTGAAGCCCCAGAAACATAGAACTGCTATTCATCAATTTCAGGTAAAAATATAATAACTGACGCAAAAATATTTTATGTAGTTTAATACCAGTTGTTAAACCTTTGATCAAAGAATTATTTTAAAATTTTATAAATAGCGCCCTTACTAATTTTGTAGTAATTAAAACAAATTTGCTTATTCTAATAAAAATAAACTCTTTACTTCATCCCATTTTATATACATACATGTTTTTCCTTAATTTTCTTAAATAAACTCTATATGATATTTTTACAAACTGAAAGTTAAATCGGGAAAAAATCATTGGTGATTTTTAGAATTTTTTACATTTTTTTAGTAACAATTAGAATAAACTTACTGATTTTTCTAAAAAATAGACATCTTGATCTATCCATCTTTACATTTTCTTTCCTTAATTTTTACAAATAAAGTCTGTACGATTTTTTAAAGTTGGTCAAACATTTATAGGTTAAATTCGATTAAAAATTACTGGTGTTTTTGCGATTTTTTTTTAATTTTTTGGTAATAGTAAAAATAAATTTGTTAGTTTTAATTTAAAAAAAAATAGATTTTTAATCTATACAAGTTTTTATCCTCTTTTCTTTATTTCTAAAAATAATTTCTATAAATTGTTTTGAAGTTGGTCAAAATTTCGTCTAAATTAATCGGTTTTTCCGATCATTTCTTAACAAGTTGGCAATACTTAGAACCAGTTTGTTCATTTTAATAAAAAAAAAAAAACATTTCAATGTATCCATTTTTATATGTCTTTCGCTAGATTCCATAAATAAACTCTGTGAGAATTTTTAAAGTTGATCAAATATTTATAGGTTAAGTTTGATTAAAAATCACTTGTGTTTTTGCGATTTCTTTTTAAATTTTTTGGTAATAGTAAAGATAAATTTGTTAGTTTTAATTAAAAAAATAGGTATCTATATAACTTTTCATTTTCTTTTTTTTTATTTCTAAGAATAATTTCTATAAATTATTTTGAAGTTGATCAAAATTTGGTGGAAATTAATCGGTTTTTACGATTTTTTCTTTACAGGTTGGTCATACTTAGAACAATATTTGCTGATTTTAATAAAAATAAACTTTTCAGTTTATCTATTTTTATATGTTCTTTCGCTAGATTCCATAAATAAACTTTGTAAGAAGTATTAAAAATTTGCAGATTAGATCGGAACAAAAAGCATGAGTTATTTTTGGAATTTTTTAAAATTAGTTGATGATAGGTAGAACAAATCTGTTTACTTTAGTAAAAAATAGACATTTCGATACACCCATTTTTACATTTTCGTTGCTTGATTTCCATAAATAAAGGCTGTATGATTTTTTAAAATTGATTAAAAATTTATAGGTTAAGTTTGGTCAACAATCACTTTTGTTGCAAATTTCTTCTAAGTTCCCTGGTACTAGTAAGAATAAATTTGTTAGTTTTATTTAAAAATAGATATTTAATTCATATAACCTTACATTTCCTTTTTTTGTTCGTAAAAGTAATTTCTTAAATTTTTTTTAAAGATGGTTAAAAATGCAGTCAAAATTAATCGGTTTTTTGCGATTTTTTTTTCAATAAATTGGTAACAATTAGAACAAATTTGTTGACTCTAATAAAAAATAAACTCTTCAATTTACCCACTTTTATATGTTCTTTGGATAATTTCCATAAATAAACTCTGTGAGATTATTTTAAAATTTGTAGGTTAGATTACGTTAAAAATCATTGGTAACTTTTAGAATCTATTTAATTTTATTGGTGAAAATTAGAATAAATCTGCTGATTTTGATTAAAAATAGATATTTTAATAAAGCGATCTTTTCATTTTCTTTCCTTGATTTCCATAAATAAAGTCTGTACGATTTCTTAAAGTAAGTCGAAAATTCGGTCAAATTTAATGGGCTTTTTCGATTTTTTAACACGTTTGTAATAACAGAAATAAATTTACCGATTCTAATAAAAAGTAACTCTTCAATTTATTGATTCTTATATGTTTTATGGATAATTTCCATAAATAAACTCTGATAGATTATTTTGAAATTTGTAAGTTAGTTAGATAGGATTAAAAATCATCGGTAACTCGGTAACAAAATTTTTTTAATTTTGTTGGCGACAGTTAAAACAATTCTGCTGGTTTTAGTAAAAAGTAGACATTTAGATAAATCCATCTTTATATTTTCTTTCTTTACTTTCTATAAATAGAGTCCATATGATTTTTTAAATTTGGTTAAAAATTCCGTCGAAATAAATCAGTTTTTCCGATTTTTTTTAACAAGTTGGTAACGGTTAGAACAAATTTGCCGACTCTAATAAAAAGGCAAAGTCTTCAGTTTATCCACTCTTATATGTTCTTTAGATAATTTCCATAAATAAACTCTGCACGAGTTTTAAAAAATTTGTAGGTTAGATTGGATCAAAAATCTTTGGTAGCTTTTGAATTTTTTTTAATTTTGTTGATGAAAGTTAGAACAAATCTACTGGTTTTAGTAAAAAATAAACATTTTGATTAAGCCATCTGTACATTTTCTTTCATTGATTTCTATAAATAGAGTCTGTACGATTTTTTAAAATTGGTCAAAAATTCGAACGAAATTAGGCGACCCTTACTATTTTTTCTTTAACAGGTTGGTAACAATTAGATCAAATTTGTTGATTATAATGATAAATAAACTCTTCAATTTATCCACTTTTATATGTCCTTTAGGTAATTTCTATAAATAAACTCTGTAAAAGTTCTTAAAAATTTATAGGTTAGATTGGATCAAAAATTTTCTAACTTTTGGAATTTTTTTCATTTTGTTGGTGACAGAACAATTTTGCTGGTTTTAGTAAAAGATAGACATTTCGATAAATCCATCTTTACATTTTCTTTCCTTGATTTCTATAAATAAAGTCTGTAGGATTCTTTAAAGTTGGACAAAAATTTGGTCGAAAATAATCTGTTTTTACGATTTTTCTTTAATAAGTCAGTAATAATTAGAACAAATTTTTTGATTTTAATAAGAAACAAACTCTTCAATTTATCCACATTTATATATTCTTTAGATAACTTCCATAAATAAACTCTGTAAGAGCTTTTAAAAATTTGGAAGTTAAATGTATCAAAAATCATGAGTGATTTTTGGAATTTTTTAAATTTTATTGATAATAGTTGAAACAAATCTGCTAGTTTTAGTAAAAAGTAAACATTTCGATAAATCCATCTTTAGATTTTCTTGTCTTGATTTTCATAAATAAAGTCTGTACTATTTCTTAAAGTTGGTCAAAAATTCGCTCAAATTAAATCGGTTTCTGCGATTTTCTTTTAACAAGTTGGTAACTGCTAGAACAAATTTGCTGATTCTAATAGAAAGTAAACTCTTCAATTTATTCACTCTTATATGTTTTTTTTAGATAATTTCCATAAATAAACTTTGTAAGAGGTTTTAAAAATTTGTAGGTTAGATTGGATTAACAATCATCGGTAAATTTTTAAATTTTTTTAATTTTGTTTGTAAAAGTTAGAACAAATCTGCTAATTTTGATTAAAAATAAACATCTCGATAAATCCACCTTTCCATTTTCTTTCCTCGATTTCTATAAATAGAGTCTGTACGATTTTCTAAAATTGGTAAAAAATTCGATCGAAATTAGGCGACCCTTACTATTTTTTCTTTAAAAGGTTGGTAACAATTAGATCAAATTTGTTGATTATAATGACAAATAAACTCTTCAATTTATCCACTCTTATATGTCCTTTAGATAATTTCTATAAATAAACTCTGTAAAAGTTTTTAAAAATTTATAGGTTAGATTGGATCAAAAATTTTCTAACTTTTGGAATTTTTTTAATTTTGTTGGTGACAGAACAATTTTGCCGGTTTTAGTAAAAGATAGACATTTCGATAAATCCATCTTTACATTTTCTTTCCTTGATTTCTATAAATAAAGTCTGTAGGATTCTTTAAAGTTGGAGGAAAATTTGGTCGAAAATAATCGGTTTTTACGATTTTTCTTTAATAAGTTGGTAATAATTAGAACAAATTTTTTTATTCTAATAAGAAACAAACTCTTCAATTTATCCACATTTATATATTCTTTAGATAACTTCCATAAATAAACTCTGTAAGAGCTTTTAAAAATTTGGAAGTTAAATGTATCAAAAATCATGAGTGATTTTTGGAATTTTTTAAATTTTATTGGTAATAGTTGAAACAAATCTGCTAGTTTTAGTAAAAAGTAAACATTTCAATAAATCCATCTTTAGATTTTCTTGTCTTGATTTTCATAAATAAAGTCTGTGCGATTTCTTAAAGTTGGTAAAAAATTCGCCCAAATTAAATCGGTTTCTGCGATTTTCTTTTAACAAGTTGGTAACGGCTAGAACAAATTTGCTGATTCTAATAGAAAGTAAACTCTTCAATTTATTCACTCTTATATGTTTTTTTTAGATAATTTCCATAAATAAACTCTGTAAGAGGTTTTAAAAATTTATAGGTTAGATTGGATTAAAAAACATCGGCAACGTTTGGAATTTTTTAAATTTTGTTGGTGAAAATTAGAAAAAATCTACTGGTGTTAATAAAAAATAGACATTTCGATAAATCCAGTTTTAGATTTTCTTTCCTTGATTTCTATAAATAAAGTCTGTACGATTTTTTAAAGTTGGTCAAAAATTCGGTCGAATTTAATCGGTTCTTACGATTTTTTTTAATAAGTTGGTAATAATTAGAACAAATTTTTTGATTCTAATAAGAAACAAACTCTTCAATTTATCCACTTTTATATATTCTTTAGATAATTTCCATAAATAAACTCGGTAAGATTTTTTAAAAATTTGGAGGTTAAATGTATTAAAAATCATGAGTGATTTTTGGAATTTTTTAAATTTTGTTGATAATAGTTGAAACAAATCTGATAGTTTTGGTAAAAAGTAGACATTTAGATAAATCCATCTTTACATTTTCTTTCCTTAATTTCCATAAATAAAGTCCGCGCGATTTTTTAAAGTTGCACAAAAATTTGGTCGAATTTAATCGGTTTTTACGATTTTTTTTTAATAAGTTAGTAATAATTAGAACAAATTTTTTGATTCTAATAAAAAATAAACTCTTCAATTTATCCACTTTCATACGTTCTTCAGGTAATTTCCATAAATAAACTCTCTAAGAGTTTTTAAAAATTTATAGGTTAAATTGGATTAAAAAATCATCGATGACTTTTGAATTTTTTTTAATTTTTTGTATAGCAATTAGAACAAATTCGATGATTTTATTAAAATATAGACATTTTGGTCTAACAGTATTTGTATTTTCTTTCCATAATTTTCATAAATAAATTCTATACAATTTTTTAAAGTTGGTCAAGAGATTTATAGGTTAAGTTTGGTTAAAAATCACCAGTGTTGAATTTTAATTTTTTTAATTTTTTTGATAACAGTATGAACAAATTTAGTAGTTTTAATAAAAAATAGATACTTTAATCTATCCAACATTAAAATTTCTTTTTTTAATTTGCATAAATAAAATCTGTATGATTTTTTAAATTTAGCGAAAATTTTTTAAGGTTATTAGATTAAGATTCTTTTATTAAAAACTTTTTTGTAATATAAAAATTTAATCTTCTCAATATTTACTCTGCCTAGTTTTTTTTTTTAATAAACCAGAAACTGTAGTAATCGAATACAATATAAATCCATGAGACACCTGAGCCTCCGAGTCTACGAAATATGCAACCGATAAAATACGTACTGCGGAGATCCGGAAAAACGATAAAACACATAAATCGCTAAATTGACCGTAACGACGGCACAACCTAGCCGAAAAATAACGAGCGGGTGCTTTAAACTCCTAATTCAATTTCGAATTTACGTATTTTCGAGTGGTCCCAAAACGAATTTATGGAGGCTTTAACGGACCGAACTAATTTTAAGGTCGGCCGTTATTGCCGACTCGTTTCAACGTTAGGTAGATTGGCGCCCGACACGAAATTAAACCGTAACTTATATTTTGCTTACGGATAACGCGGTTCGGTTCGGATCCCGAACCCCGATTGCTCTATTTTGCGAGAACAACCGTCTCGTTATTATAACAATGCGAAGTTGACGTCTTGGCGCGAGAACTTTACACGCAGTGCCGACTCGTAAATTTAATAATCTAATTCTCTACATCCATTCTAACCTCCGGATCTTGGGAGGAACGCCAAACACCAAACGCCAAGGCGAATAATTAGAGAGACTACAATTGAATTCCAATTGAATTTTCATTTTCTTCCACGATTTATTTAAAATATATGTGTATATTAAATGAGACTTTTAATAATTAGGTTAATTATATTGCAATAAATAATAAAATTATATTTATCATAAAAATTCTGAATTTAAAGTCAGATTTAGTATTTAAATTCCGGCGCCTCCACCATTTTTTTTATTTTATTTCAAATTGAGATTAACCCCTTAAATTATTATGCCTTACATATTCTTATTAGCTTCATTATTTTTGATTCCTTCATTATCCATTAATTTTATTTAAAAATAAGCGGTGAACTTTAGAAAAAAAAATCTCTTTAAATATTAAGAATTAAAGAGTATGTAATTAAGAATTTTCTTGACGTTTAACCTTTGAGTCGATCGTGAAAATCACTGCAGCGTACTCGTTATTTAAACCGAACGCGACCCGTATTGAAATGCGTATGCAAATGAATCCCGCGCTCTATTATCTCGGCTAAATGAGATTCCCACCGCGTTATTTCTTCGGTAATAACGGTCCGCATATTTTAAAGTCCGGCTGCGAAATCGCGCACTTAATCCGAACTTACAATGAGATATTTTACCATATAACATTCTTATGCTTTCTCCAAATCTAAATACCTAATTATTTAGATTTTTTTTAGTAGTTGGACAAAGTATTACAAACCCACTTAACATATTAAAAGACGAAAACACATTTGAAAAATCTGTCGTTGTTGTAAATGTCAAGAAGAAACTCTAAGCGTGCGAGCACAATGTTGCTAAATGTAAGTTTCTTTCAGCTGGATGATGAGGACATACAGAGCATCCAGTATTAATATCCAATATTCTACCATTAAGATTTTCGAGTCAGAATTGTCGAATTTTGAACCAACCATAAAAGAAAATTATTAAAGGATTTCCAATTAACGCACTCTTATAATTTTATTGATACTTTATTTGCTATGAAAATCAGACGACAGAACAGAGTACATTAGAGATTAGGCGTAATGAAGAAGTGCCACGCTCACCAATGAAAATCTTATCTTAGTTTTTGGTATATCTATACATTCAGTTACACCTTTTTTTTTATGGAGGGGTTTAGGAAATCTGTTGACAGACGAGTGGTCAAAATCACTATCTAAGTGATTCGTATCGATGACCACCTTGTGTTGGGTTAATGTACTCATCTTGAATACATCGACCAACTAAAACCCTTTCCCCTCCGCCTCCGGAACCACCCATCAAGGTATAACTTCAGAGGTATATAAATGTAATTGTAATTCTCGGGGTCTACTGTACATTTCTTCTTCTATTTTCTAGTTCTCTTTCATGCTTTTCCTTTTTTTCATAATGTTTGTTACCATTTCATCTACGGCTCTCCAGTGCTCTTGTTTCTCTAGCATTATATCTATTATGTTTTCTTTTTCGATATTTTTTCCGATTTTATTACGACAAATATTTCTTTCCTCGGCAAAATTATTACATATAAAAAACGTATGTTCTGGATTATCTATTTCTTCACAAAACCAACAAAATTCATTCTCCTTCTTTTTTATTTTGAACAAATAACTACAAAAAATTCCATGACCCGTCAAAAATTGTGTTGGGTAGTAATTTAATTCTCCCCATGTTCTTTCAAACCATTTTTTTAAATCTTTGATTAATACGTTATTCAGTTACACCTAGGCAAATCTTATTCTAACGGTCACACAAAAGGCGAAATTCTCAACGTCTTCCATTGCGCCAACTTACACGTCAAGAATTTTAAGAGAAGAATACCGAGAACTTGTGATATCTAAAGAAATAACTTGACGCTCAACAATGACATTCCTACACTACCCATTTTCATATAATAGAAAAGAAAATAATTATACGGTATTATAACATTAATATAAGAAAGTGAATCAGTACAGGAGGTTAAACAATACGTTTCGCTTAAAGTGTTGTCAAGCACATCGTTAATGTATTGAAGGACGAAAAAATGTTATGTCAAATAGAGTCATTTAAACCGTCAAAGGTAAAGTTTAACAAAGTAAAGGCTAAAAGCACGTTAATTTTTACAAAGTTAAAAAAAAGCTGAAGGTTGAAGGTATGTAATAAAGTTAAACGTTCAACAAAATAAAAGCTGAAAACGGGTAACAATAAGAGTTAAAAAAGACTGCCATGAGGTATAATAAAATTTTACGTGTAAACAGATAAGTTTCAAATATGATTATTAGAATACAGTTTTAGTTTTTTACAGTTTACATTAATTCAACTAAATTTTAAAAAATGTATTACTAGTCAAAGTAGACATTCAGAGATTTTCATCCATTTCATGCATAAATATTATGAATAGTAGAAGACTAATTGTAAAATACCTTCCTTGCCTCACTCCTTTATTGTAATAAGTTCTTCTGATTGTGAGATTCAGTTGTTGCTTGTGACCTGATTACGAGTTACATTGTACATTTTGCTGATCATTCTTACAATTTTTATACCTTTTCAGGTTCAAATGGGGACTAATCAAATTGAAATTGAGATTTAATTAATTTCAAATTAAAAGCAGGAAGGATGTATTCTTTACCTTATTTGCCATCAGTACCACAGTTTTTTGGTATACCGTATGCAAGCCGCGCCGGCCGGTGAGCTGGGGATACATTTAACGTAAGTGGAAAAAGGACGACAATAAGGCTTCCATTAGTTAACACAGGACAGATATACTACGTTTACTTATCTGGCCAATTGGAGTTGATATGTACCTCTTTATCTAATTCATTAAAAGTGTATGCAATTCGATGCCTTGTCTAACACATTGACCTGCTCTATCCGCTGATCGAATGCGTGCATACTGTATATCTTGGCCATTACGAAGACATATGTGAGATCAATTTAATTCTTTTTATTTCACGGATGATAAAAGCATCAAATATTCATTTAAGAGGGAACAATAGGGTAAATTTTTTGAAAAATCGTTTTTTTCTTCTTTACGCAATTCGATAGTATGTACCTTTTAGAATATTATCCTACAATATTATATTAAAATTTGTACAAACAATGAAATTATAGCTCTTTTTCTGCTCCCGTGCACGAAGTCATTTTTTATTGCACGTACTTAAAAATCTTTGAATACGAACATAAACAACCATTGTCACAAAATGTTATCGATGCTATTACTGCCATTTATATGGATTTGTCCAAGACGGAGTTGCTTGAGCGCTGTTTAGGCGGGTTTACGCAAAATTCAAATGAGAGCTTTAATGCCCTCATTTGGAAGTTCGCTCCGAAAGTTTTATCAAGTCGGGCAGTTATTGTGCAAATTGCTACTTATTTGGCGGTTTCTATTTTTGATAATGGAATGTCGTTTGTATTAAAGGTGGCAAATGAAATGCAAATCCAGATTAGACCCCAAATGTATGCATTTTGTACAGCGAAAATCCAACACCGTATGAGTCGAGCTCAAGTGCGTTCAATTTCAAGTGTTTTAGACAATTCAGACAACAAGAAGAAAGTCGAATTATGTTATAGAAATTCTAAAGACCTTTATTATGGAACAGGAATCGATGAATTGTGGTAACTCTTAAAATTTCCTCCATTATATCATCTAGAACTAAACTTAACTTTTTAAATGTGTTTTTCTCACAGTAACATTTTTTTAACCTATTGTCACAAATTCTTTACCAACGAGAATCGCATTCAAATTTTATTGAAACGTCCTCAATCTATATAAAATTCTCTTCAGTTAAGCGTACTGATTTTTATTTGTATTAATATTTGCTGCCTATTTACCCCCTGGAAAGATTGATTAACTCTAGAACTCTTTTTTTGCAGATGTGCCATTTTAACAGCGATTATTTTTTTTAATCGGGTACATGTATTTTAAGCCACATTTTTTTTTCTCTATAGTTCTCAAAATAAGTTTAAACTGCGTAGTTACAAATATCAAATTCCGACTTTTTCCAAAATATGAGTGGGTCAGAAGGAAAGTGAACCAAGTCAATTTTTTTCTAAAATTTAGTTAAGAGTATACTTAGGTCCGTTTGAATAGTTATAATTTTATGTGCTGACTTATTCAATACTTAGTTCATCAGGTTACCAACAATGTACGCTAGCTCACTTTAATACTGAATGATTTGCACCATTTTTCATTGAAAAAATGAACCAAGTCCAAGTAGCTTAAGATTCTGTGATAAAATTGGCTAAGTCAGAACTCTCAACTGTCGCTGAGTTGAGGAATGAGTAAATTACTTGAAGAATGAGGCTTCGCAAGTTACAGAAAATTATTATGCTTGTACATTTGACTTGCAGAAGGCTCTAGCATTTCCAAAACTAACCACGCCCGTCGCTTATTATAAACGAAATTTGTACGCGGATTTTGGTGTCATAGAAAAAAGTGGTAAACACTCACTGCTTTATGGCCCAGATGACTGGATTAAAATAATTAAAAACTCAAGAAAGGAAACGCCATATAAGATTATAACCAAAGATTTATTAGAGCAGATTACTAATAGAAAAATAAATACCAACAAAGAACCTGTAAATTGGTTGAAGATTCAACGACTTCAGTTCAAAAGAGGACACCCATTTTCAATATTTTATAAGGATACAGGTGATAACTTACTTCCATTCAAAGAAATTAACATAAAAAAGAAACAACAAAAATGGTAGAAATCTTTCTTCGTTAGCATCGATATATTAAAAACCGCTCTACAACGCTAGGCGCCGTATAACTGATATTAAGAAAAAAGATACGATTTCATTACTTCCTTTCGTACCTCCAATCTACCACAACTTTTATAAATCATTACCTGTTCAAACGAATACTAGATCGAGTGAAATTCCAGAGGAGTGTAATGATACCGAACAATATGACGTTACTTATGAATGATTGTGCACATACATACGTTATGTATAAAATTGTTGTTTTTTCTAGTATTTTAATTTCTTTTGTGAGGTTAACTCTTATAAACTGTACCACTTTTCTTACATTTTCCTTAAGAAAAATGTTTCTATAAAAGAAATTGTTATTACTTTTTCACACCGTACTAATACTTGTACTTGATCGAATTGCAGTAAAAAAAAAATCAGAGTAAAAGTAAACTAAGTCCACATTTCTTTCTTTTAACCGGTTGTATAGCTAAAATAATGAAGTTTCTTTTAAATAGATAGTGTAGATACTTATTTATAAATATCAACTTTAAAAATTTCGTTGCCTATTACAAAAAATTAGTAAATGGATCGAAATCAAACGGTCCGTTTTCTCGAAACGAACTTAAGTGGACTTGGTTCACTTTACTTCTGACCCACTCATATATGAGTGAACCAAAATAAAATCTTAATTATCGCATTTTTTCGCAGTCTCCACCCTGTTGTTCCCCCTTAACCAGTTAACTGTTTCGAATTTATTGCAAAATGTGTCCCCTACGTGCGTCGTACAAATATTCATCAAACCCAGAATATGTTTCATAAACTTGAGAGAAATGTACCGTTATTTTTCAAAGAGAAAACTTGGGTGCTAAAGTTCCAGCATTTTGGTGAGTTTTTTATTAGTTAGGTAATTCACATTTTAATGCAACAACAACTCAAATCCTGTAGAAAATTATAAAAAAACTCGCCCTTCTAAAACCATATATGAATCCGTAATTACTTCAGTGAAGACTAATGAAAGAAAACGATACATTTATGAAAAATAATTCATGCTATATCTGTTTTTTTATATATAATTATTATTTGTACCTTCTTACGAGTTCTTTTTATTTTGACACGGCTTCAAAATATTTCAAACTTTTAGCAGCTTAGAAGTGTATGTTAGTAGTAGCCAATGGTTACTACTGAAGAACCATGACGAGTATATTCATCATAATTAGTTAAAAAACACTTAATTAGTCAACTGAATATATTGGTACCACGGGCCTCATGTATCATAAAAATCAAAAATGTGCTTTTAAAAAAACATGACGCCAACGTTTTCTTAATGCCCAACACATATACCAAGAACTTGTGTTAATGGTGGCAGATATTGTAAGATATATAATTCCATACCACGACTTTCAATTAAGGAAGTCTCCATAGAAGTAGTATGGACAGTTTCTAAACCTGGAGTAAAGAGAGATCTGATTGGCAACATTTGGACAATTCTTTTTTCAGTGAGGAAAACAGAATGGCAATTACTCAAACGAAGAACAAGATGCGGAAACGGGAAAATATTATTAATAATAATATCCCATGTATGACTGTCGCTTGCTACATGTTCAAAATTCACAGCGCGAATGCAAAGGTGCATCCCACTGCCCCTTAATATGAAATATGTTACATCCTAATGTTGGATTATATTTTTTTATAATAAGTTCTGCTGTTTATTTTTATAGCTAAATTGAACTATAGTTCACTGATATTAAATAACTATCAAAATTTGCGTATTTTTTTGTATAAATATAACATTCTAAATTTGAAATTGATTAGTGCCAATTTTAATTTCATTAAGTAGTTTTAATTTGAACATGAAAAGGTATAGTTCCCCGACGTTTTGTGTGAGGCACGCTCACAATGTTTTGCTCACAATATTTACAATAGTACGCGGTCAACAGTTTTCTCTATATCAATGAAGCTAAGTATACCTTTTTCGCTCCTGCTAATGTTCTACGTCATGATTTCACTTCGGAAATCATTTTGTAATCCCGATAGTTGAGGTTTTATGAATTATCTCACTCTCTTTTCCACTATATTTTTAAATATCTTTAAGAGTTACTACTTAAGTACTTTAAGTATCTTTATATCGAGTGCTTAATTTCAAGGAAAGTTGATCAATTTTTTGAAAGTTTAGGATAGTTTGCTATCAAAGTTTAACTATCAACTTTCCATTTCTTTGTAACACTTTGGTCACAGTAAATTTCACTTTCTTAATTCAACATAAAATATCTGAAATTTAATTTAAAGTAAAAATAGTTTCTTAATCGCCACAAATAAATTCTATACAATTTTAATATTTAATATATATCAGTATTGGTCAAACGTCAGTTGTGGTGGCAATTGACGATTAATTAATCCTAATGCCAGAAGGCGAGTGACGACTAATTTAATCATAATTTCTATTGAAGGATATTGACGATTAAAACTGAGCATCTGAGTTAATAAAATGACATTTTAATTTTTAACGCTTCGCCATTTAGCTCGATTCCGAATTGAAACGTCTGAAAATCTTTAAAAAATAGTACAAAACCTTCTTATAAACGTTTATTTTCCGTTCTGAGACGCCGAAGCATTTAGTGAAGCTAATTGCTCCGCAATTGCAATCAAAGATTCATCGCGATTAATTAATCACGATTAAAATTAAGCGTAAGATATACGATTGTTCTAATCGCTATTAAATTGTTAATCGTAATAGAGAATTAAAGTTTATTTCGATTAAATTTTCAATTTATTAACCAAACGATTAAGAAATTAATCGATTAATGTCTAATACTGATACATATTCAAATTTCCTTTTGAAAGTGTTATTTTCTTTATAATATAATTGAAAATTCTTTTTAGTACGAGATCGTTTGCATTCCGAGCCTTGGCAAAGGGTCTACCGCGCGTAAATTTCCCCGAGGGGGTCATATTTCAGTCCGAATTGCAGTTAACATTCCCAAAATTAAAGTTGGGCCTGATTTACACTTCTCCCCTAACTCTTCGGCCGGGACGTCCACCTTTTTTTCCTTGTAGATCGGATAACACCCGAAATTGAATTATAGCCACCCGAATTGGAATTCGTACAAAGAAATCCCGCTTGGGTAAGCGTTTTCGGATCGAACGGACGGCCACGGCGCCCGAACTCGACCCTAAATGGTGCGCAATTAAAATTTCCATTAAAACCTACGCTTGTGGTACAACGGCCGCAAACAGACCCACCAATTGTCCGGTTGGAAGCGGTTAATTTCGCGTCCGGCCGGTTAAAACGCGCGCCCCGCGGCTCTGTTGACTTTGGACGTTGCAAAATTTCATTTGAAACGTTACAAAGTCCGTCCCCTTCCGTCCCATCGGCGCAAAACGGACGTTTCTGGCGCACCTTCTAAGTACACACCGCCCGCAAGTGGGCGCTACCTCGTTAACGGGAAGCTTAAAGCTTCGCGAACGCCTCTGCAGGCAATTACTTAAAACACCCGAACGGAAGCGGTAATCAATATTGAGGTCGGTTCTAAACCTCGATCGAGCATCTTTCACCTAATATTCTTACTCAACAACTTTGATTGTGGTTCTTAAGTTCTTTAATACTGATTAAGTTGCCGAGAATGTAAAGTTTGTACTATAGATTTTCTTCTCTTAACAAGAATATAAAGTGAGGCTCTTTCTAAATTAAAATTTTCAACAACTTATATTTATGATTGGTAATTATCAGCATTTAGTTTATTAATTACATTTATATGATTTTAAATCCTGATTAATCAGAATTCGAGATGAAATCTAATTGGATTTGAAAAAACTTACCAAGCAGATGCTGTTTCCTCAACGTTTGACTAAAAAAAATAGTAACAAAATAAACAAAAGGAAATTTTATCTTATAAACTTTTAAATACTTATCATTTTACCTCCTAGCATCCGCAAAATAACAATCCGACGACTTCTACACTTTGAAAAGAACAGCACGCTCACTAAATGAAGCACAAATCACACTGAAATTAAAATAGATTTTATAATACCTAATAGTAGTAGTAGATTTTAAGTCTAAACGGTTTTTACAGACACGAAAGATTTTGCTTAGCTTGGAATTTCTCTTCGTTATATCGCTCATTTCTGACAAAGGCGTCATAAGTTAAAAAACAAAGTTTTGAGAAGAATCGATTTAAAGTTTTTTTTCTTAACAATTTTACGCTATTTGATATTCAATAATAAAGTCTATTATTCTTAAGCTTATTAATAGTAGCGGTTGAATACTAAAGCATAATAAGACACTTAAGTAAAATAAGACACTCTTGTGGCAAACAGCACCTATGTAGATATTATGTGAAACTATATAGAACATTTCATAATTGTTGCAGAACCCAAAAAGGAGTCAAATGGACTAACTTTTTATAATTTAAAAATGGTAAAAACTCAAGCACAATAAAGTTATGCTCCCCCTAATTTTGGTACACCACATTTTAAATACTGCTGACGACAATCATGTAATTATACAAATTGTTGTGGTTAAACTGTCATGTGGCTGGTTATTTGTCAGATTTGTAGGTATCATTGTCAAATTATCCTAACCAGTAAATCACATTTGTTAATTTCTTTAATGGAATGACCAATTGATGTCATTACGATAGTTGCTAACCGAAAAATTGTCGTTACTGGTGGTAGGTATTGTCAGCAGTACCTTAGATATGGTTTACCGAAATTAAGAAAATCATAACTTTTTTAAATTTAAGTATTGACCATTATGGTATGTATATTATGAAAAATTCCTTTGTTTAGCATCCCGTGCAACCCCAATGAAATAATTATGAAACAGTCGGTATGCAACAATATTCCTTTTTTTGTCGTTATTAAAGAGTTCATAAATTTCGGTTTTATAGGAGAAAAGTAACACAAATTATTACAATGCGACAAAAATCTCAAAAAGTAGGAATTTTGAGTTATGTATTCAAACCTCTCTTTAAGTACAGGGTGCGGTAATTAATTCTCCCACATTTGAAAGAGCTGTTAAATGAAAACGAAATAAGATGTTTGAAATTTTTTTTTATTTAAAAAGCTTGTATAATCAAGTTTATTTTGACTTAGAGTCTGGAGTCTTTCGCGGAAGTTTTCCATGACTGTCCTTAACATACCGTTGTCAATGTGAACGATTTCCTCCGCAATTGCCTCTTTTAACACTTCCAGGGTCCTAGGGCGATGTTTGAACATCTCAGCATTGAGGCAACCCCACAGGAAAAAAGGCACAGGCACTCAAATCCGGCGAGGGAGATCACCTAACCGGGGAACATGTCCTACAGAATCTGACGCGAATGACGGGCTGTATGGGCCGTAGCCCCGTCCTGTTGGAACCAGAAGTCCTCTCTGTTGTTCTCTTCTCCGTATTCCTTAATCTTTGGTCGCAAAACTTCCTTCAACATGTTACAGTATCGATGGGGCGTCACGGTGACTGTAATACCGCTTTCCTCGAAAAAGTAAGGGCCTACGATCCCTACGGCGGACATGGCACACCATACCGTAACCTTTGGGCTGTGTAGAGGTCTCTGATGAAGCTCTGGAGGGTTTCGGGGACCCAGTCGCGACAGTTTTGCTTATTAACGCAGCCCAACAGCTCGTTCATAAAACTGCAGTGGATGGCACCGCCTCGAGGATAGCGTTACAACAATCCCGTCGTCTTCCCCAGTCAGCTGGGGATAATTCCTAAACCACAGCAATTTTGTATGGGTGTAACTTGAGGTCGCAGTGTAAAATTCATCTCATCGTTCCGTCCTAAATTCGAAGAGCAGCCGAATATTTCCGTGCAGAGCGTATTGGGGATTGCTCAATGGATATCCTCACTCTGGCGATGTTTTCCGGGGTCCTCTTCCATTTCGAGGAGCCTCTACGCTTCACACCATCAGCTGAAGATGTAGTCCTAAAGTTGTGGACCCAACTCAAAATTGTTTTTTTTTTGTTTTAAAAACACTTCGACAACGTAAGCACTAGGGTTTCCAAATTTCGGGATGGGGATTGAATTTCGGGATTTCGGGATTTTGTATTTCAATCCCGGGATCCCGGGATTAATCTCGAAATCCCGAAAAATTAGAAAAATAATTTGTAGGGTTAAAATAACTTATATTTCTGACTATGTTAATAAAAGAACTTGGAAATGTAATATTTAAATCTTATTGTTTAATACATAAGTTACGTAACTCGAAAATAATTTAGTGAACTCAAATTTAAACAAAAACATAAAATGTTAACAAACAAATTATATTCATCACCAGTGTGTCTAAGGTAGAATCGGCTAACCGAGATCTTATTTTTGTGGCAAGCGATGACGCAGAAGAAAAAGCTGGTTCCGATTCCACACTGGTGGGTTGAACTGTAAGCAAGCATTCAAAGCACTGCTACAAATGTAAACCACGCAATCCACCATTTTCTAATAGGGCCATTTCTTTTTTCACCACCTTTAAAACGTCAATAGGTTTTCCTTTCAATGGTTGTACCGGTTTCATCGCATTTGTTATAGCCTACTCGAGTTTGTTTTTGAGACTTAAATTTTCATATCCTTTCAATCGGCTAATTGGCAACTCATCTTCACAGTCGAAACCATCCTTGTTAAGATTTATTGTAGTTGGTTCAGCTTGGTTGCTGAGAACGGTTCCTGATAAGCTTTCTGAAATATTTTTGACGAAATTCGCAATTATGTCGCTAGGGGGCAAATTAAAAAAAGGATCTTCGCTGTCTTGCTTATTGGGATTTTGGAGATAATCCATAACTCCAGACATTATGGTTTTTCGCTCTGATATTCGCTTTCTTAAAGACTCTTCCAGGTCATTGCTTAATTTTGTTTTTAGTTCACGTAGCTCCCGAAACAGAAATTTAAAACTTACATCCGCAGTAGCAAGATTAGCATCTCGTCGACATATACCTTCTATAGTTAGTTTAAGTGGTTCTAAGCAATAGACAATGGTCTGTGCGACTTCAAAATCTGAATTTGTGAACATTATTGGGCTCTCTAAATCGATCAGAGCTTTTCTGATACAATCTTTTAGTTGAACAAATCGATCTAACATATTTACTAAGCTGTTCCACCTTGTTGGATAATCAAGAAATCATCAATTAAAGATATAAAAATTTCGGGACTGAATCGGGACTTGTTTCGGGATTTCTGGATTGAAAAAACATCGGGATCCCGGGATTCGGGATTCCGGGATCTCGGGATTGGAAACCCTAGTAAGCACGATGCGCACGTGACCAAACCATTGCGACGACTAAAAACTTGAGCTGTTTCTGCGTCGAACATGTTAATTTCTACGCCTCTGTCGCCATTGATGCCACTACCACGATTTTTTGGAAAGTGGGAGAACTAATTGCCGCACCCTGTATATTACTAGATACTTTAATTTAGTTATATTTAAATAAATTTGTAAATTCCTACCTTTTAAATGATTAATTTTTTGTTTAAAACTTTGATTTTGTTCCGAGCTGTAAAAGTCATTTGAAAATCCAAAAGGTTTATTAAAAGACTTCCAAAACTAATAAATTAAAAAAAAAACATTTAAATAAAACCAACAATAAACCTGTTTTAGATATTTTTAATACCTTATATGTAAAAATATTAGTTTTTGGTGGAAACGGCTCAATCGGACTTAACTTCTCCATGATTTCGTTTTTTAACGGTCCTAAATTAATAATTTTACGTTTTTCCATAAAAACCTAACATTAAAAAGAAGTTGAAGTTACATTTTTAAGTGTATTAAAACCAACATACAGCTCCCGGAAATATGAATAATATCGATATCCTCAAAATGTAGTTTAAAGCGAGAGTCATTTCCGCACTTAAAATATACCATTTTAGTCTTTTCAAAAAGACATTTCACCCTGCGTGTGTACACTGGGTCTTTGAAGGAACAGTCAAAATTTCCGTTTTTCTGACTTTTCAGACGATTGTTTCATTTTTATTGACAACAGTTTTAAACTTTTGAAGTTGGTAACTGCTCGGCCATGTAGTAGACGCTTCAATAAGTAACTCAGAATTTTTCTAGAATTTTTGAAAGCCTATAAAACTTTGAAAACATGCCAGTTCCCTGAAAGACCCAGTATACACACCGTGTCTCAAAAAATATAGTATACACACGCCGGGTTAAACTGACTTAACCGTTAAGTACCGACCATCGGTCTGACGAACCGCTACGTGATTTTTTATTAAAAATGTGTGTATTTCGACAAATTTTAGAGAGATAGCGCCTCGTGTACCTTTAAATCAGCTGATTAGTAGGTGTTTACAATATGCTTGATATTCCAGACAAATATTCTGAATTTTAATAAAATTATAAAATCTGAAGGCGGTCTGTCTGACCGACGATCGGTGTATACGGAACATTAAAGAGTTTCAGTTTCAGTTGAAATATACACTAACTGAAAATAGTAAAATGAGTTGTGTTCCTGGTGCTTCAAAGATGGTTGGGGCGGATAACCCTGGCTTCGAAAAACCAGTTTTAAGGTGGTCTGAAGAATGTGAGACAGACTCGAGTGATATTGATTTGGAAGATCATCAAAGTGAAAGTGAACATGATACTCCTTCAGAAGAAGAAGAGCTAAGCGGTAATGATGCACAGAGTGGTCAAGTGTTAACAAGTAAAGGTCTGTCATCGTCAGCAATAGAAAGTTACTACGGAAAAAATAGGTACATATCGATAATAGATTCTTAGTATTCGTTTTCATATTGTTAGTAAGACAGTTATATTTCTAATAGATACAAATGGTTGGCCCAACCTTTTATAAAAATGAGTAGAATACAGAAGCACAACATTGTCATGCAACTACCAGGTTTACAGCCGACCCAATCCATCTTGGCCGATGAAGGTCACGAAAAATGCGTAGACGAAGGAGTGCGATAGTAAATCGTTGAAGAAAGGTGGGTATATTCGTTAGATAGGAGCGGCAAGTATAGAGCGCGGCAAAAGTTGACCTGTACAAAAATATGTACCTCGTGCACCATACATTCCCTGTTCAACAATGGGGTATTACGGGGTTTTGGGAAATGGGTGTATTTTTTCAAAGCACACCGAATGCTGAACAATAACATGCAATAAAAAAACTCAAATTGGTTCTAACAAAAATTTTAAACAGGTAAATTTTTAATAAAATAATATTAAACACAAAATAGAACAGTATCAAATATCAAAAATTCTTACAAAACAATGTTTCATAGTTTTGTCTTCATTTTGGATTAAATTATTGAAATTTAAAACTCAAAAATCAAACATATTTTAAACCGCAAATAGTACAATATCTGCTAAAACTATTAACAAAAATAATAAATAAATAAGAACTTTATTTTTCACTTTACTTTCCGCCATCTCGAACGTAAATATTATCTCACGCACTTATACACAAACTTTTGCTTTGATCTGTACACGATCAGTACCCTGTTGAGTATACTACGCAAGTGAGCTCTCTAAGAACTCCCCACCTTTTGTTACTGCGCAGGTGACCTCGGAAGGTCACCTGCGCACATCAACCACTGCGTCGAGAAAGTACTAAGGCACCTGGTGAGGTATGGAGTTATCTTGTCAATGAAGAAATGCTGGCAAACATTATGCAGTGGACAAATCAGCGAATCGAAAAAGAACGAATAAAATACAAAAACTGTGACAGAAGCGAACTCAAACCTGTAGACATCATAGAGTTGAAAGCATTCATTGGTCTTCTTTTGTTCACTGCGTGTTTTAAATCTAATCACGAAGATATAAAAGCTTTATTTGCTACCGATGGTTCAGGCCGAGACATATTCATAACCGTAATGAGTAAGAATAAATTTGCAGTGTTGCTAGCTACCTTACGATTTGATAATTCAAATGATAGAAAAGAACGATGTAAGACTGATTTAGCGGTCCCAATTTCCCAATTGTTTAACAAATTTGTCAAAAATTGTCAGAGTATATACAGTTTAGGTATAAATACTACTATAGATGAAATGTTAATTGCCTTTAGAGGAAGATGCAAGTTTCGCATATACATGCCGAACAAACCAGCTAAGTACGGACTAAAATTAATGCCGCTTACAGATAGCAGAAATAATTATTTTTTTAATAGCTACTTGTATCTGGGCAAAAATTCGGATGGTCAGACTCTAACAGATCGCGAAAGAAAGTACCAAAGACCTACTCAGTCTGTTTTACGACTTGCAACTCCCATTTACAACACAAATCGAAATATTTCGGCAGACAATTGGTTTACTTCAATTGAACTGATCGATATTTTGAGGAGCAGAGGAGTTACTTATGTTGGAACCATAAAAAAATAAAAGAGAGATTCCGCCTGAGTTCCTCCCGAAACGATCTAGAAAAATAGGCTCGGCAATATGAAGCGTATAAATGCAAAAGCAGACATTCGACATTTTCTTCAAAAATTAGTTAGACACGGATCTGTATTGCAAATTTAGTAAGAAATCAATTTTTGTGGCCCCCAGAAGCATAACAATACATTTAAGCGAGTTATTGCAATAATAAATTCCGCTTTAAATGCAAAAGCAGACATTTGCGCCAAGTAGTTAGCTGCAAAAGCAGACGTTTGTGTTTGAACCTATCCAGATCTCGGATTACTTCACATGATAGCCGTGACATTGAAGTAGCTGTTAGTTTTGCTCGCTTCTGCATGATTAGTTTAAACGAGAGTGTGGTAACGAATGTATTACGGAGTTTTGATTACCTTCAACAACATTACCATTGAACCAAGTCCTCGCGGCAAAGGGCGAAAGAGAATAGCAAATAAGTAAGAGTGCAAGCGTAAAAAAGCCAAGACAAAAATGCAGAGCTTTAAGGCAGAAAGCTTAAACCTTACAAGATAAGAAGCATTTCCTCTTTGCTAGCCAAACACTATGGTGCAGAATAGGAAAACGATGAACGTTTGGAGTTCTTCAAAAACGCCTTTCAAGACAATCCACCCAATACTTCGGAAACTTAGGGGGATGTGAATGACACACTAGTGTTTTCTGATAATGAATCTGATACTGACTTACGAATTTAAATTTGTACCCAAGAAACTAATTTTGTACTTTTTTCAATAAAATCAGCTTCCTTAAAATCTCTTTTATCGCAATTTTAAATTTTATTAGTGCAGATACTGCTAGTTTTTTTATAGAAACGCCAAATCCAGAACTTTCCAGTTCACGAAGCAGAGATTTCCAAGCCTTAGATGCAAAACAAGACAATCTCATTTTTTTAATCAAAATAACTTTTTTACTATAAGCCTGAATTGCGATTTAAAGCACATAAAGACGCGTCGATGTATTATCTACTTTTGAGAGGTTTTTCGCGCTTTACTCAAAACTATTCGAATATCAAATGTCTGGTTTTGCATTTATATGCTTCATATATGGTTTTACCGAGAATATGACTATAGTTTCGTTTGTACCGAAAAAGTCGAGAGCAGCCATTTTAGTTAGTTCTATGTATTACACAGCCTGTGTAGATAAAGACTCTGGAAAACCGGAGATAATTGCTTACTATAATAACACGAAAGGAGGAGTAGATTCTCTTGATGAGAAATGTAGCAAATATAGCACAGCAAGAAGAACTAGAAGATGGCCAATGGCTATATTTTTTCGAATTATAGACATCAGCGCTGTAAACGCGTATGCACTTTACAACAGTTTTAGAGAAAATCCTGAACTAACTCGATTGCAATTTATGAAAGATCTTGCGTTCTCGTTAGTAATACCAGAAATGAAACGAAGGGTAGCAAATACTTCTATAAATCGTGAATCTCGTCAAATCATGCGACGTATTTTGACTTGTCGAGGATATTCTATGGATGTCGACGCGCCGGTTGTCAATGATGAAGGTAGACTCCTGAAAAGAAGAACATGTTCGATATGCCCTTACCAAAAAAAGAGAAAGACACAGTACACCTGTACCTCATGCGTGAGTCCAATTTTTCTCCAATGTTCCCAAAAAATATGTAAAGACTGCTGTTAGTTTTTAAAATTTTTCTTGCAGTTTTATTGAATACATACTTTTTTACTTTTTATTTTTATTTACATATACCTATCTTTCTATCGTACTTTCAATTAAATTATGACTTTTGGATAATAGCTCACAACAACACAGTGATATTTTTGAGTACGATTTTACCAATATATCAACCCTAAATAAATAAAATTCAGATATCACATTCTACTTTTATTGCAATAAATAATTGAAAGCAGGATAGATTAAATACTAGTTTTATAAAGTTTTGTTTCACTAGTAAACTTGTAAAGTTTGAATATGCTGTATGCATTTATATCAAAGAAGGGTTTGGTTACCTTAAAGTGTAAAAAGCAAAAGAAATTGTTAAAAACGGCCAAAATAAGATAGCGTCTGAAGGACCGACGGTTGGTGGTTATGTTCCAATTTTCTGACGTCGGTACTTAAGGGTTAAAATGATAATTTAATTTGACAATTGAGGCACTGGATTTCAAATCGTTCCAGAAAATTCTTTATGCTATTTAAAAGTGACTTTGAAAATCTATTAATGCTCCAGAACCTTCTTCATCCGCTTCCTCTTTTGTTCCGAATAAATCCTCAACCATTTCCCATGATTTGCTCCAAACAAATCTTAATCCAATGCAAGATGGCTTTTCAATAGCTACGTTTGTTTCTAAACAAACCTCATTCCCGAAACCTATCACTGGACAATATCAATTTAAAGGTATTTTAGTCTCTTAATTATTATTCGACGGGTACACATAGTGATGCGATTTATTCCCTGAATTGAAGAATAATTAATGAAAAAGTGGTTGACAGCACTGTCGACGTAAACACATAAAAAACTGTGACCAACTCTGACTGAATTAGCACCAAAGCAAGTTCAAGAGTTTTATCTTATATTCCCCGTCGTAGGCCATAGCTTCATACCACCAGATCGGGTATTCGGACGAATAGAAAAAGTCTTAAGAAGATCCGAAACCATTATTAAACCTAGTGAGTATGTAGAACTTGGGGCTCAATTATTTAAGTAATTAAACCCCATGCTGAACCGCCATTATTAAAAATGAACGGGGTAACGTAGCCGCCACCAGGGCAAGGTTTTTCCCCGGGAAAACCTTCCGGAAAAGCCGTGGATTCTTGCGCCAAGGCTCTTGATTCGAAATGCAAGTGTTGCAGGGTAGAAAGTGATACATATAAAAAAACTACTCTATTTCTATGATCACAACTTTAATAAAACCAGATTCAGAAAAGGGAAAATTAAACTTTATTAAATAAAACTCAAACCTAGCTACAAAAGTTTATTGAGAAAAATGCAAAACTTTATTAATCTAATTAATCAAGAGGATAGCTATGCGAATTCCTAACTCAAATAACTATTAACCGGAGAGATTTGTCTAATAGTAAATATTTACTCAGGCTCAGAAAACTCACCCGCTTTTCCTCAACCACAAAACCCATTGGTTTCCGATTATGCCCTCAGTTTGCACTCCACGAAGATGGCGAAATTACCATAACGGAGATAAACTCCGGATGGGAGCCCGCGCAAGTCTATCATGCGAACATAACCGCCGAGGAACACTTAAACTCGGACGCGAAATCTGAACCCGCGAAAAACCGTTGATGTGTTGAATAGCTTTTCAAAGCATATCCAACACATTTTCGCGAAGAAGAAAAATCTTCTTGACTCGAAGAGAACCCCGGGAAGAGAGAGCGATTCAAGCCCAAAACTTCCCTTTAAAAGTACGCGTTTTTTATAAAGTTGGTGGGAGAATATCTTTAGGTGTTTTTTTTCTACTAAGTAAAATTCCATACGCGCACGTCTCGAGTTTAACAATTTCTAGAAAAAACCCTGACTTAAAATCTCACTACCTGCGAACGGGCTCCTTTAAAAAAATTACATTTTTATTGCTTACAATTTATTACTTTAGGATTTTTCGAGCCCTTCGTACCTGACTTGAAGTGAAAACACCAAAGTCAAAACTAAAATTTAAAATAAGAAAAGATCTTTAAATTTAACCCGTAATAATTGTTCAACCGAATAATCCGAATTATTACAAGTATATTGATATCTTTGCAAGATTTGGAGGAGTTGTCAAATGTGGGATTAATTTTAAAGTGTATGATTGGAAAAGTGCTTGCCAGGATGCTATTAAGAAATCTGCAAATTGGCATTTCCAGTTTGCCCCGTCAAAACGTATATTGTTAAAAAAATATATCAAAACAGACAAGGTTCTTGTCAGAGGTGAGGTAAATTATGGGTGTGATGCTGGAAATTATAAAAGTATACTTAAAACTGGAAAAACTGTTCATGACATTGACCCATGTTTAGTACCAAATATTTTTCCAATAAAGCCTGAAAAATTGAAGGATGTAGATAAACTTCTAAAGACACACTTTGGTGAAGAATCGAGGCAGCTTCCGGATTTAGATTATTACAGAAGTGTACTGGATAGAGAGGAACATGAATTTCAGGAAAATCTGCAAACATCAAACGAGAACCTGTATGAGAATGAAGAAAGTGAAGAAGATCTAAGAATCTAGAACGGAAACAATAATAACAACATTTCTTCTTCTTTTTTTGAAACATTAACGTTTAATTATTCAATTTTCTTAAACTAGTGTTCAAAATAATGGTTTTATATTTTAATTAAATAAATAACCATTCAGAACCAAATTTGTTTCATCACTATTACGAATGTTCCAACAGAAATCTCATCCATTAGCCGGAGTTCCAAAACCAGCTTCATAGTCGCTTTTGTTCCAAGACCAACCTCATCCAACTTTGAAAACGTTTTTTCTTTATAAATTTATATAAAACAAGATTATCCTTTTTTCAAAGCAATTCAATGTTTTTTATAAATTTTTTGAAAAAAAATATTAACTGCCATACTTATTGATAAGTAACTATAGGTTTTTCTTGTTTTGCCGAAAATGAGGTTTGATGGATGAAGACCGGTTTGGAATCCAGTGCCTCAATTGTCAAATTAAATTCACAAATATAAACTTGACAAATTTTTTAATTAATTTCAAAAGTCGCACTTTAAAAAAATAAATTTATTCTGATAGAAATTAAATACAAAAATATACAAAATTAAATCATATTATATTATTAATCGATAATAGTAGAAAACGTATTAACCATTTCATTAACGAAAACATTTTTTATCTTTTGTGAAAACAGAAAATTAAATCATATTTTATTAATCAATAATAGTAGAAATGTTAACACTTTTATTAACTTAAACATTTGTTATCTTTTGTGAAAACATAGAAAATTAAATCATATTATTTTATAAATCGATAATACTAGAAGATGCATTAACACTTTCCCTAACAGAAACATTTTTTATCTTTTCTAAAAGTTCTGTGTCCAAGAACATATCTTTTAGAATAAGTTTTTTATTCGTACACGCGATATACGGACATTGGATGACTTTCTTCCCTTCTAAATAATTCATAGTCGTAGACATTTCAAAGACGTGATGGCAAATTCTATTCCGCCATGGATTTTCTATGGGTTTCTTTGTAATTGGGTCGATCGGTATTTGAAATGGAGTCGTATCGATTACACTTGCATCGGCAACCGGTCTATTTGTAATTTTTTCTTTAATTCTCTTCATAATTGCGTGATCTTCAATACTCGAAAGTTCATTGGCCAAGAGCTTATCAAAAGTTTGATTATAACAACGCTCGACATCAAATGATCCCCTTTTTCTTGAACTTTTAGATTTTTCTCTAACTTCTGTTAAGGTTAGTTGATTGAGTTTGTTCTGTATGTCCATTTCGGCGTAAGAACGCGCCTCATCTAATAATTCTTTTAACATAGTGTCTTTCTCTTCTCCATCGGAGTAGTTTTCAACTACGGTTACTACCGTGGTTTCGAGTGCGCTTACGCACAATTCTATGATTTCTTTTTGTTTACTTTGTTTATTCATTATTGATACACAAATCGAATTATTTTTTTTTAATTATTCTTTTTTATTTAAAATTTTTTAAATAATCACAACTTAGAGCGAGGTGAACAAAGTGAGGTTAAGTTTTACAAAATGCCTCCTATTCAGGGTTGCCACAACATGCCTCC
Source organism: Digitonthophagus gazella (assembly GCA_036711955.1). NCBI lineage: Eukaryota > Metazoa > Arthropoda > Insecta > Coleoptera > Scarabaeidae > Digitonthophagus > Digitonthophagus gazella. Next base: position 13,732,816 of record JASCIT010000007.1, read on the forward strand.
TATTCAGGATTGCCACAACATTTCCAACACTAATTTTTTTATTTAATTTTTCATATTATATTAATAATTAATTCTTTTATTATAAACTAAATACTTTAATTTAGCTTTATTTAAGGAAATCTTTTTACAATTCCTATAAATAAAGTGTAGGGGATTTTTTTAATTTGACCAATTTTTACATAAAGTTAGCAAAAAACATGAATGTCTTTAAGAATTTTTTTAATTTTTTTCGTAATACTTAAAATAAATTTGTCTGTTTTAACCGAAAATAGAATCTTTTAGGTTTAATTTGATATAAAAACCATTTCTCAACTCTAATAAATAAAGTCGTAGTGATTTTTTAAAGTTGACTAAAGTACTAATTACTGTAATATATGAAAGCTATAAGCAATCGACTCTACACATTGTTATTTAGTAGTTTTCCATTTTGCATTAATTTTTATTACATCTTGGGGTTTATCATAGTGTTGCCACTTTTACATCCAATGGAAGCTTGAATGTCTTAAATGACATTTTTATTGGGTTGTTCTTTTTTCACTCATCCTTACTTCTTTATTTACTTAAAATTAACGAATATCATTTCAAGTTTTCAACTTATTTTTTCTACAAAACTACAGTTTCCAGATCTTGTAAAACCTTGCAAATTTCAAAGAGATAATATAGAAATTCGTAAAGATACCTAACTATAGAATCTTCCGATAAAGGCCCTCTGTTTCTAAAAGTAAACAAAATAAATTCCTTGTGAGGTATCCACTCATTTCTTTTTCAGTTTGAAAGAACATTTTATGGCATTAAGAATGATTTTGCAAATTCTTCAAGTGTCTTCCGCAGGTTTGCTAGGTGGCACGCAATGAAGTGGTTCAATTTTTAATCACTTTGTCGCGTAAAACTGGTTGAAATTGCTGGAAGGCATTCATTATGTTATGGCATTCATTATGCCTTGAGGACTTTAATTGTTTATTGTGTATTCACATAGATTTGCTATTTAACATATCCTCCAAAGAAATCAGGTAAAGGGATTAAATCGCACCACTCCGATCGCCAATTCATATCCTAATCGTTGACCAGTTCATTGGACTATTTTGGCAAGTTGTAAAAATCGCTTAGTGCCCAAAACTTTTTTGGGCACTAAAGTCAAAATTCATATTAACATCAAAAAGGAATTACAACGCATAAAATTTAACAATTCACTTTTATCAAATAGAGGTGTCTCCGAAGTTCGTGTACATACAACGTAAGGTCTCAGATACCTTGACTCAAAATAGGTGGATTTAAGTTAACTTATATTCAAAGATGCTTCGTTTCGTCGATAGAGGGCTTTAAAAATATTTTTCGTGAGTTCAGTTTCAAGGCCCCTGTTTAACCGAGGCAGGGCGCGAGGCCATGTGCAACTGCACACTTGCACATGCCATCCCGCCGGCCCTGATTATAACCCGAAATGGAGCTGCACCATGAAGAGAAAGATGAAAAAGTACTCGGCAATGTTACAGAGAGGGGGTTTACTTTTCCATCTTTCTCTTTTGGTGCAGCTCCATTTCGGGTTATAATACAACTAGATGTAAAAAAATTTCGAGAAAACGGTGACAAGTAATGACTCATAAGACATCGTTCACCGAATGGAAATTAAATTTAAATTTTAGAGAATACCTACATACCAAAAACTAAGCACTTCTTTTTGGAACCTCAAGTTATTCTAACAAGAACGTAACTAATCGAACTGATGCATTTAAAACGCGGTCGATAACTGAACTGAAAATCGAGATTCGTTACTGTATAATGAAACTAAGAATAAACTGGTTTTGGTGACTCGGCGCCCGACAGTTAGAAAAATCGGGTTCTCTTCTACCATAAATATGCGACCCTCTTTTCAAAGCGATTACCTGCTTTGATAAAAATAGCTGCAATAATAATTTCAATTAAATATTATTCAATGATCAACTTTTACGAAGTTTAGGAATTATTGATAACAATAACTTAAAATATCAATCTTTAAGCTAAAATAATTTAAACTAAAAAGTCAATTTAAAAAAAAAGAAATTTTTCTAAATTTCGAAAATCGATTAAATTTTAAATTAGGCTTTTAAATTTATCTGAAATTGTCACAATTTTTCAAAAACTATCTAAGCATTGTTTAACTCTTAGAAAAATCTTTTAAAAATTGTTCAAATTTTCAAAAATCGTGTAAAAATAATCTGAAATTTTAAAAATTTTAGAAAAATCATTAGAAATTAAAAGAAAATTGTTAGAATTTCGCAAAAATCTTTTAACTTGGACTTTTTTAGATAATATTGTTGTGGAATGGAAAAACGATGCTGTACTTTTCAGAGTTTTTTATTGTAATAATCAAACTGGTTACACACAGAACTTATTCTACTTTCAAAAAATAGGGTAAACTCACCAAATCTCGGCCATGCGCCTAAAGTCGGCCTTCCAGGTTTTCTGTATGGATTTTGATAGAGAGGCCGACTTTAGGAAGCATTTTTAAGGGGGGTGACATTTGGGCAGTTTACCCTCTGTGTCTTTGTCTGAACCGCGAGCAAATCTGAGTAAATCTAAATTTTCGTTCCAGACTCAAGTCTTTTGTATTCTCTTTCGGAAAGTAATTTTGATATTCGAAAAGACTTAACTTTTGTTCTTACTAATATTTCATTACATACACCTGTATCTAAACTTACTTCACTGCAAAACTAGAATAATTCGAAGAAATGGTGGTGGGACTTGAGTCTGGATGAGCCGGGTTTAGAATTACTCGTGCGACTTTTCTATAATCTTAACTTACGACAAGGTTTCTACGAACTGCTGAAAATTGCAACACATATATGAGAAAATAATATTGAAATATAATATTAAATAAAATTGTTAATTTTTTTTTAAATCGTTTAAAAGTCTTTCTAAATTGAGTGATCTTTCATCACTTCCAAAACAGCTTCATGAAATTTTATTCATATCCATGATAGGATAAACTCGTCAAATCTCGGCCATGTACCTAAAATCGGCTTTTCAGTATTTCTGTATGGATTTTTATAGAAAGGTCGACTTTAGGATGCATTTTTAGGGGGGCCGATATTTGGACAGTTTCCTCTATTTCCCTATTTATTCCTTTCCCAGTTAGTTTTAAAGCAACTCTTAACATTTAAAGTACGATTAGAAAGGTGTAAATAATTTAAATTGTTTAGTAAATAATAAAATAAAATTTCGCAATAAAAACCTTCCAACATTCACGGTGAATTATGTGCATTTTAACGCACACCGGACAGTTGACTCTCAAGAGAGCATACATGAAGCGTAGAATGCGTTTGAAACTCAAGCTAAAATGGAATAGCTCCCTCGAGATTCGGTTGTTTACAAATTCCGGTGTTCTCCAACTGGAATGGTCACAGTTCGTAAGCCAAGAGCGGTTGAAATACAAGATATTTGCTTTTCGTCGCATTTCTAAAAAAAGAAAACGCCATAAAACTCTATATAGTATTACAAACGACTTTTTTTCTCCCACAAAAATCTCAATATCTTTCTATCCATTATTATATCAAAGTAGTTATAGTAAAGTAAACGAACTTATGAAAATCGACCGATCACAAAGCAAAGTCACTGATGAGTGACTTTTCTCGCTTTTTTGACCTTGCAATCTTTGTTGCTCTACATATTGATACAAAAATCGTTAGAATCAAATCTATTTCTTAAGTTTCAAGTCTTTTATCGGCATAAATCGATCAAATAAAGCTCTTTTGGGATGTGAACCGGATTTGAAAACGTTAATTTTCTTCGTCAAAACTCTTCGAAACAAATTAGTTATGTTTAGAAATCTTTGATGTCTTTGTACAAAGTTTGTTCATCCCTGAAACATCTCTCCATGAGGTTTGCCCACCTTGAACCTCTGAAGTCCGTTCGAAAAATGTAGAGTTTGCCCATCCCTAAATCAAGTCTAGAAAGTTCTCCTATCAAAACTGTCTCGAGTTTCAAATCGCGTGTTTACCAACTGATTTCTAGCTAATATCAAATAATAATCTTAAAAAATAATAAAAAAGTAAAAATAAAAATTACTCTTCACCTCACTTAAAAAGTAATTTAAACTAAAATTTTAATTTTAACTTTAAAAATTAGATTCATTAAGTTTGTTTTTCATCTCATTCCGTTTTAGTTTACAAACGATACCTATTTAAATTTGCATCTTGCACTTACTAACGACTACTTTGAGTATTTTCGTTCGTTTCAGATAATTAAAATCCCATCGTTGTCTCTACTCTTCGTAGACTAAACGACGTAATGTAAACACAGTAGTAATTTTAGGAATATTTTCGATCGTTTGAAAATTGCTTTGTCATTGCTATGCGTATTCGGTTCGAAGGCTTAAACACGTCAATTCGCACGTGTTAATTTGAACATCGACCCGGTCCTGTACATGAGCTTTACACACCACCAACTCTGCGTTTAAGGTCGGCTAATTTTGGATCGTAAATTACTAATTGCCAAAGTGGTTTCGTAATATACGTATATTGAGCAATAAAGATCTTTTTGTCTTTGATTTATTTTGTTCGCGTTGATTAATTGATTTTATCGAACTAAATAATTAGGTTTTATATGTGTTGATAATTAAATTGTTTAAATTAATGATTAGTAAAAGTAGAAAATTTGAATTTCAAATTCGCTAGGGATTAACAATGTTAATTAGTACCTTGTTAAAATAATTTGTATTAAATGGGATATCGACGTATCTAGCGTGTTTTGTTGGGTGTATTATTAAATTATCATTAGAAGTGTTTTAATTTGGTACAATGTGTTTAGTTTGTTCGTTTTTAAAATATGTTATTTAGAGGTTAAAAAGTACGTTAATCAAATTAGTTAATTTTGTAGCTGTTTTTCAAACTCTAAACTTTATGTGTCGTTGATTTTGCTAATTAAAGTCAAGTGTGCAACTTGGAACTAATTAGACACGTCTCTGATGATGGTGGAAATCGAAACTAGTTAGATGCTAATATTAGGTTGGCAACTAAGTAATTGCGGATTTTTTTTTAGAAAATCAAAGACAATTTTTTCATTGAACTAAATAACTTTGTAATGTATTGCCCATTTTGATCAATGACCTTTTGCCATCTTTCAGGCAACATCATAATCCCACGTTTATAAAACTTTTGGTTTTTATTAACAAAAAAGTGAATCAGGTACGATTTGACATCATCATCATTATTGAAATTTTTACCATTTAAGTTTTGTAAAGATCGAAATAAAAAGTAATCAGATACAAGATCAGGACTATATGGTGGATGTGGCGAAACATCCCAACCAAGTACCAATAATTTTTGCCGAGCGACCAAAGATGTGTTGTGGCCTTGCATTGTCATGATGGAATGCAACATCTTTTCGATTTGTCAATTCGGGCCGCTTTTCTTCTACTGCATTGTTTAATTTCGTTAGTTGTTCAGTGTAGACATCAAAATTAGTTCGGTTGTGTGGTAAGAGTGTGCGTGTATGTGAGAATGTATGGGAGAATGCATGTATGTGATACATGAAGCTTCTCTGCAATCTCACGTGTTATACTTTGACGATCTGAATCGGTTATTGCTTGGATTAGAACTTCATCAACTTCAACTGGACGACGTTTTTCATCTTTGAGTGATAAATCACCAGAACGAAATTCGGCAAACCAATTTTGACATTGCCGTTCTTGTAAGGCTTCGTCACCATATACAAGCACATAACTTTTTATGAGTTTGCGGTGCGTCTTTTCCTTTGCGAAAATAAAAAAGCAAAATATAACGAAAATGTTCCTTTTGATTTTCCATTTTTCAACGAAAGCCAAACGAAAACTTCCGATCAAAAAGCTTTTTGTACTGATTGATTGCTGAATTGCCAACTAACAAATAAGAAAATGTGTTTCACATTTGTATTACGTCTGCAAAGCTAAAAATTCAACTGAAGCAATCTATGAGTGTAATCCACAATTAGTTGCCAACACAATAAAATAGAGACCAGTAAAATCATTAAAATCATCATTAGCAGTGCTATAATTTGGTACAATACACAGTGCGACAAATAAGTTTCAAGACTAGGCGTGGGAAAAGTGATATAAACAAAAAGTTTAGATATTTGTACATTTTTTATTCAAAATATACTCCTCCAGTTTCAATATATTTTTTACATCGATTTAACAGTAATTCAAATGCATGTTCTAGCTCACTTTGTGGAATCGCCTCCAGTTCACATGTTGTAGCTGTGGTAATGGTCGAAATGTCATTAAGAAAACGCCCCTTCAGCTTCAATTTCAGTTTGGGAAATAGACAGAAGTCGCATGGGACCAAGTCTGGCGAATATGGTGGATGATTTAACGTACAGACTTGATTTCGAGCCAAAAATTTACGAACAATTAGCGAGGTGTGATTCGGCGCATTGTCGTGCAACAGACTTAATTCGGGTCGAATACGACGGATTCTGACCATTAGACGCTTCAAAACTTGAAGATAATATGCACCAGTAATCGTTTGTCCAGGTGGAATGAATTCTTTATGGATAATTCCTTTGCTATCGAAGAAGGCAATGAGCATTGTTTTGATTTTTGATGGAACTTTCCGTGTTTTTTTGGCTTGTGGTGAATTAGACGACTTCCATTCTGCACTTTGACGTTTCGTTTTTGGCTCGTATTGAAAGCACCATGTTTCGTCACCTGTTACAATTGATTTCAGGAAGTTGGGATTATTTCTGGAGGCTGCAACGACTTCTGCATGAATGACGCGCGCTGCTTTTTGGACATCCGTCAAAGTGTGGGGAACAAATTTGGCACAAACCTTTGTTTTACCCAAATCTTCATGAAGAATGGTTCGAATTGTTTCTCTGCTGATGTTTAAAGCCTCTTCCATAATTTTCAGTGAAGCAGTGCGATCATTTTCAACAAATTCCCGTACTTTTTCGATCATTTCTGATGTTCTCGCTGAAATTGGTCTTCCTGTGCGACTATCGTCCTCTAATGTCTTCCTGTCTTCCGAAAAACGTTTATACGACAGAAAAATATTAGCTCTACTTAAACAATCATCACCGTACACTTGCTGCATCAAGCGGAATGTTTCTGACGCACTTTTACCAAGTTTAACATGAAATTTAATAACTGCTCTTTGTTTCATGTTTGAAATTCAACATCGACAAAAGACTTGTTTTGCTAGAACTGTCATAACTTCTATATTTATCAACCGATTCAAACAAAAATAACATTACCGGCAAGAGCAACGTCACAAATATTAAACGCCGGTGTATATTCATAAATGGCGCTGCTAATTATTGAAATACGGCTTGTGTCTTGAAACTCATTTGTCGCACTGTGTATGTATAATTTATTCATTTTTAAAATTTGTTATTTAGAGATTAAAAAATAGGCCAATTAAATTTGTGAATTTTACCTGTTTTTTTAATCTCTAAACTTTGTGTCGTCCTTTTGCTAATATTATAATATATTAAAGTAGTAAACAAGCAGCGCCTCTTTAAAAGAGGGCGCCACAGGCGCCCAGCTCTTTTCTTAATAGTTTTTTTGAAAAGGATTTTCCGGGCGAACAGACAGTTTTATGCGTTTCTGCCGACCATTATCTTCACCTCCCCGACGATTTTGGGGAGTCCGTGACCGATTTCGGAAAAACGGCCCCGAAAATCGAACGACGTTGCGGTAGCCCTAATTGAAACTAAAATTCTCGATCGTCCGTCTGTCATTTTCGTTAATTTTCGAACGCACTTTTTGTCCAAAAAGCCACCGGCTCCGCGACTCTGCTTCCAGCTAACCTTCTGAACGGCTTTATAACGCAACGTTATATGCGAATTGGGGCTCCTTTGGACCCGAAACGGCCGATTTAAGCCCTAAACGAAGTCCCCGTTTTCCGTCATTTTCAATTTGGGCCGATAAAACACTTGGTTCAATTTTCACAAACGTTATTTATTATTCTAACCACGCTAATGCCACATGAAATGTCAAAACGATCGGTTTATTAATAATCATCAAATATTTAATTTATGCAGAGCAAAAATTCGAATAAATTTCACTAAAAACTAATTAAATTCTTGAAAATATCACCAAAAATTTAAGTAAATTTGCAAAAATTCCATCAAAGCTACTAAAATTTTTAATAATTCCACCAAACACTTATAAAATTTGTAAAAATTCCACCAAAGCTATCAAAATTTTTAACAATTCCACCAAAAACTAAATTTTTAAAAAAATATACTAAAATTAAGATCAATTTCGTCAAGAATTGATTAGATTCTTAAAAATTCCACAAAAATAAAAAAGTAATAATAAAAATTCCACAAAAGTTAGTTAAATTGAATATAATTTCACCAAAAATTATTAAATTTGGAGACAATTCTACTAAAAACTTACTGAATTTTTTAAAAATTCCACCCAAAATCAATAAAATTGGTAAAAATTCCACAAAAAACTTACTATATTTGTAAAAATTTAAAGTTATCAACATTTTTAACAATTCCACCAAAAACGTACTAAATTTTTTCAGTTTTCCACCAAAGCTACAAAAATGTTGAATAATTCCACCAAAAACTTACTGATTTTTTAAAAATACCACCAAAAATTTACCAAATTCATAAAAATTCTACTAAAATTATCAATATTTTTAACAATTCCACCAAAAATGACTAAAGTTAATAAAAATTCCGCCAAAGTTATCAACTTTTTTAACAGTTCCATCAAAAACATCACTGAATTTTATAATAATTCCACCAAAGAATTAATAAAATAGGAAAAGTTTCACTAAAAACTTACTAAATTCGTAAAAATTCCATAAAAAAACGCTGAATTTTTAAACAATTCCATCAAAAATGAATAAAATTCGCAAAAATTTAATGTTATCAAAATTTTTGATAATTCCACCAAAAACATACTGAATTTTTTAAAAATTCCACCAAAAATTAATACAATTTACAAAAATTCCACCAAAAACTTACTAAATTCATAAGAATTTTATCAAAAACACTGATTTTTTTTATTCCACCAGAAATTAATAAAATTCGCAAAAATTCCACCAATGTTATCAAAATTTTTGATAATTCCACCAAAAACATACTGAATTTTTTTAAAATTTCACCAAAAATTAATACAATTTGTAAAAATTTCACCAAAAATTTACTAAATTCATAAGAATCTTACCAAAAACACTGAATTTTTTTAAAATTCCAAAAGAAATGAATAAAATTCGCAAAAGTTTCACCAAAGCTATTAAAATATTTAACAACTACGCCCAAAACTTACTGATTTTTTTTTATTCTACCAAAAACTTAGAAAAATCCTAAAAATTACACCGAAATTGTCAAAGTTTTTAACAATTCTGCCAAAAACTTACCAAATTTTTTTAAAAATTCCACCAAAATGTCCAAATTCTTTTAAAATTCTACCATACATCAATCAAATTAGAAACAATTTCACTAAAAATTAACTGAAACTTTGAAAATTCCATCAAAAACTTAGTAAATTCATAAAAATTTCACCAAAGTTACTAAAATTTTTAATAATTCTACCAAAAATAATGAATTTTTTAAAAATTCCTGCAAAAACTTACAAAATTTGTAAAAATTCCACCAAAGATTTACCAATTTTTTTTTTTTAATTCCATCAAAAACTTATTAAATTCGTGAAGCTTCCACCAAAGTTACCAAAATGTTGATCAATTCCACCAAAATTTTAAATTTTTTTAGAAAAATACTAAAAATAAAACTATACTATACTTCATTTAATAACTAGGAGGAGTGAACCTCAAAGCCACATTTACATAGGAAAAAGTAACTAAAAAATACACTAAACATTTTTAGCGGCAAATTTGAATTCTAAACATCAAACCAGTCACATTTATGCAACCAACAAAACACCAAGCGTTTGAGCGTAGTATTCTAGAACACACCAAATATCTCTATGGCCGTTTATCTATACGTACGTTGTTCAAAATTTATCCAAAAGACGTTCCTTGTGTTGACGTATTATATCCAACAGATGACATCGTACCATACCTTCTTCGAACTTAATATTTTTTGATCGCAACCATTTGAGTACAACGAAAAAGCGAGAAACAAGTTGACAAATTAGGTAAAGTACCAAACCTCAAACGTTAAAAACACTAAACGACAAAAACCAATTTTTTCGTCTTCGTAAACTTGACTGCGGAGCGACCAATAATAGTTCACTATTTTGGCGCGCAAAATTCAAAACACTCCTCCTAGTTATTAAATGAAGTATAGTTAAAGTTAAGTATGTAACTTGGAACTAATTAGACAAGTCTCTGATGATGGGAAAAATCGAAACTTGTTAGATGCTAATAAAATAGAGACCAGTAAAATCCATTTAAATCATCATTAGTAGTGCTTTAATTTGGTACAGTATGTACAGTAGTAATTTATTCACTTCTACAATATGTTATTAGTTATTACAGTTTAAAAAATAGATCAATTAAATTTGTGAATTTCGTGTCTGTTTTTTAATCTCTAAACTTTATGTGTCGTTGTTTTTGCGAATTAAAGTTATTAGTTCCAAGGGTGCAACTTGGAACTAATTAGACAAGTTTCCCATGATGGTGAAAACCGAAACTAATTAGACGCTAATAAAATAAAAACCAGCAAAAATACAAAAACAGTTTTCAAGCTCTTTTTATTGTTTCTTTTTTGATGATTTTATCACTTAATTCCTTATCATATAAATATAAAGGCTTTCAGAGCCGGTGTTAACTGAATTAAGACTATAACTAACATTAGCACCCACTCTAACATTAGACCTAGAATTAGGAGCTTTCAGGTTTAGTCGAAGTTGACTTCGAACTCGTTTCTGAAGAAGGTTATAACATGGCATCCGAAACGTCAGATACTTTTTCAAAAGACACACGGCCAAACCTGAAAAATCCTACTGCTAAGTGTTAGAGTGAGTGTACATGTTAGTTCTAGTCTTACAACTAATAGTCTTTAATAATTTTAAAGTGTGGAACTTAATAAAGTGTTAAAAGAGAAAATATTTTTTTTTTATTTCACTTCGTACAATATTTTACAACTTATCCTCCGAAGCAAGCTTATATTTTAAGGAATATTTGTATGCGACGTGAATCTGTTTTCATGGGGTTTACTTTTGAACACGAACACACGCTTTATAAACCTATAAAAACTAAACGTGATTTTTCTTCAAATCGACTTTCACAATTTTTATGTTTTATTTTTTTTTGAAAATATTTTTGCCTGTATTAATTCCTTCGTAAAAACTTCATTATTTCACTTCAACCAGATATTAAAAATTAAGTTCTACCCAGTAAAGATTTTTTTTTGAGAAAACCCAAAAGAGACAGAACTTAATTTTATTCGCTCTACAGATAAAAGTTGATTTTCAATCAGAAGTTGTGAGTTAATAACAGAAGCCTACAACATTTTAGAAAAGGTGAGACCCATAAATCAAATAATACTTTTCTAAAAGGTTTTAGCGCACTGAATTCAAATACGACTTGAGACCTGTTCCATCACCTCAGGTTTTCAAGATATTCTAATCCAAGGATGCAAAAAACTCGAAGTTTGAACATATTTGGTATTAAATAACGTAACAAATAAATGTTTATCTGCAAAATTCCATATAGCATCCGAATTTGCATTTTCCATTCAAAATGCGTTTTGAATTTTTTCAATATCTTAATTTCTTCATGAAAAATCTTCTCTTTATAATCCCATCTACACATCCCCAACCATAGCCGTCGTTATAGTAATCAATGATTTAGTCGTAGTCTCAAAAAAATCGTTTGCTCTTTAATTCAAATGAACGTTGAATTCAACTCAACTTATGGAATAATTTTTCCTTTTTAAAGCTCAGAAATAGTAGACCATCATTCTTTCATTCACCATCTACACTCATTTTTTGTGTCAAAACGTGCACCAATACAATAAAATTCATTAATTCTTTTAACACAGTGCCTTTTGGAAATCATCGTTGTCTGCAAATCATCTAAATTGTACAGTTATGCGTGCTAAAATGACATTATAAACCCACTCTATCGACTACCGCTGCTCTTATGGGTTAACGATTGGGGAAAAAGTGATATTTTAGAGATTATATTCCTTTAAGAAGAAATAAAGAAATTTGAAGAATTCAACATAGATTTAAAATGGGAACAGTGGTGCTTTTAGGTGCCGCATTAAATTTTGTGAATAAAAATTTATTCGCTATGTTATTTAATTCCGAACATGTTTAAAAACCGATTTTTTAAAATTTTTACGTTAGAATATTTCAAAAACCTGATGTGATGGAGTAATTTTGATTTCAAATTTGAGTTCAACCCATACTATTAGAGAAAAGTATTGTCTGATCTATGGGATTCAAAAATGTTTACCAGTGTACTCTTTACCTAGAAATATGGATTACGAATATCGTTACAAAATCAAAAAATATAATAGACTTTACTTTCTTTATAAGAACAAAAATTTTTTATAAACATATACTTATTATAAAATCTAAATTTACCCTTTTTCAAAATTGGTTTCTCAGTTCTCATAATTTTTAAATAAGTCTTATTATTACTGTGTTTGTTCAATTTTTACTTAACTAGTTCTTTATTCTGATAAAAGTTTAGCTATAAAAGTTTTAAACTAAGGTTATTTTATTGTTCACACTGAAAACTAAAATTTCCACAAACAAAGATAAATCTTTTTGCAAAACTCCAATAGAGATAAAGTAACACTTTCATTTGAAAGGTAGTGGAATAAAAGAGGTTCATAAAGACTTTCTACCAATTTTTCTTCTTCATTGTGTTAAATTTTTTACTATATTTAAAGCAAATTTTATGTTTACAAAGTAGAATCTTTTAAGTATAGTTGTATGTAAAGATAATTTCTTTATCTTTATAAATAAAGCCTTAATGGTTTCTTAAATTTATCAAAAATTTGTGTTATATTAGGTTCAATCGAAATTTTTCTGTCTTTTTAAAATTTCTTTTAATTTTCTTGGTGATAGTTGGCATAAAATTCATTCTAGTAATTAAAAATAGAATTTTTATGTGTTAATTTAATATAAGGATAATTTCTTAATCGCTAAAAATAAGCCATAGACGAATTGTTGAAGATGACTAAATTTTTTTTAAGTTAATTGTCAAACATTTTTACTAACATCAATTTTTTAATTTTTTGGTAATAATTAGAATAAATTTGACTTTTTTAGTGTAAAATAGAATGTTCTAAATTCAATTTGATCTAAGAATGTTTTCCTAGTTCTTATAAATAAAGTCTGGGAGATATTTTAAAGTTGGACAAAGAATTGGCAAATTGATTAAAATTCTTTGATCCTTAAAATTTTTTTTTATTGGCAACTCGGATAAATTTAGCTCTTATAATCAAAAATAAAATCTTTTGCTGGTAACTTGGCATAAGAATCATTTTCAAATCTCTAAAAATATACCATACAGTAGCGCACCGAGAAATTTCCCCTAGGGGGGGTTTTCGCTAAAAATTTTCTTGGCTTATACTTTTAATGCACATTTTTGTGCAACCTATAGTATAACGAGTTCAAATTGTCTTAATGTCTTAACGAGCATTAACGACAAAATTAAAAATTTATGTTTCGTCTGGGGGGGGGTTTTAACCCCCCCGGGTGCGCCACTGATACCATACATGAGCATTAAAAATTCATCAAAAAAATTTTTTAGTTAAACGTTAAAAGGTTTTACTAACATTATGAATTTTTTTCATTTTTTTATAACGATTAGAATAAATTTGACTTTTTTGTGAAAAACAGCATGTTTTAAATTCAATTTGAGCTAAAAATCTGATTCCGTTTCCGGCTTTGGTCGGGAACGGATGAAGTGTTTGTGTCTGTGCCAAAAATCAGAAAAATTCTTTATTAATCCAGTTTATTATAATCCATCAGTGATCTATTAATACATATTTTGCCTTTTTAATTTATCGTGAATATAGTAGTGACTGTATTTTCGATATTTTAGTGAAGATTATTCTTGTTACACGTGTTATCTTATTCACTCAGTGTCTGGGAGTTATATGAGCTAGTTCTCGAATCCCATTACCTTACCTTTATTTAAAGAAGAAGAGCTAAAAATCTTTCCTTAGTTCTTATAAATAAAATTTTGGCGATTTTTTTAGTTGATTAAAAAATAACCAAAATGGGTAAAATTCTTCGATCTTTATTTTTTTTTTTTAATTTTTTTTGGTGATAATTCGAATCAAATTAACTCTTATAATCCAAGTTGAATCTTTTGCTGTTATTTAAAATAAGAATCATTTCCAAATCTCTAAAAATAAACCATACATGAGTTTTCAAAGGTTCATCAAAAAAATTTGTCAAACTGTCAAAAATGTTTACTAACATTATAATTTTTTTTGGTAAAGATTAGAATAAATTTGACTTTTTAGTGTAAAATAGAATGTTTTAAATTCAGTGTGGTCTAAAAATCTTTTCCTAATTTTTGTAAATAATGTCTGGGCATTTTTTTATAGTTGGTTAAAAAATTGCCAAATTGACTAAAATTCTTCGATCTTTTCTAAAATTTTTTTTTTAATTTTTTTAGTGATAAATCCAATCAATTTGACCCTTATAATCAAAAATAGAATCTTTTTCAGTTAATTTGACATAAGAATCATTTCCAAATATCTAAAAATAAACCATGAATGAGTTTTTAAAGTTCATCAAAAAATTTTTTTTTAAGTTAACTGTCGAAAATGTTTACTAACATTATGATTTTTTTTTTAAATTTTTTGATAACACTTAGAATAAAATTGACTTTTTTAGTATAAAATAAAATGTTTTATATTTATTTTAATCCAAATTTTTTTTCCTAGTTTTTATAAATAAAGTCTGGATGATTTTTTAAAGTTGATCAAAAAATTGGCAAATCGGCGAAAATTCTTGGATATCTTCAAAAAAAAATTTTATTTTTTTTGGCGATAACCCGAATAAATTTGACTCTTATAATCAAAAATAGAATCTTTTGCTGTTAATTTAACACAAAAATCATTTTATAATCTTTATAATCTAAAACTAAACCTTGGACGATCTTTTAAAATTGAACAAAATTTTTAAAAAGTTAGGTTAATTAACAGTTAAAAATTTTTGCCAATTTTAAGAATTTTTTAAATTTTTTTGGTAACAATTACAATAAATTTAGCTTTTTTAAACCAAAATAGATTATCTTAAGTTCAATTTAAAACAAAAATCGTTTCTTAATTTCCACAAATAAATTTTATACGATTTTTTTTTAATTTAATAAAAATTTGAAAGAATGTTGATCAACTCTATTATTCTTTTTCATTTAATCTACAGATAAATTTATACTTTTAATCTAGCATTTTAAAAACAATAGATTTTTTTGTCACCTTTTTTCTAGTTTATTTTAAAAAATCTAATAATATTTTTGTTTTTTTTTTTTTTCGTTTCAATCAACTCTAGAACTATTAGCACAGCAACGAGAAGTTTTCTGACTTAATAGAGCGTTTATTAAGAAAGTGCTTGGTGTTTCAGAAACAATTTGAAACTTATATAAGTATTAAAAGTTCACCAAACATCTAACAAAGAAGTATTCTACAAAATCCTAAACACATACAAACAAATTTTACCATTCTTTTCAAATTTACTTCTACAATAACCATACTTTTTTGATTATTTATTCTCTTCAAACTTATTCTTTTGATAATAAAAACTTTATTATCTTATTGTTCTCACTGAAAATTAAAAGTTGCATCCAACAAAGCCACCGAAGAATTTTTTGTCGCGAAACCCCAATAGACACAAAGCTTTACGTCATCTCATCCACTCTACAGATGAAGCTAGATTCCCGGTTAAAATGGTACCTGCGGGACTTGAGGGCTAGAACGAATATTATTCTTACGGCAAACGCCGGCTGAAAAATTAATTTCTCCCGAGTGCCTCAAAGTGCCCTCGTGAAACGCTCGGAATCCTTCCAGAACGTTTGTGGTATGGTTAAGTGTAGGACGTGGCGTACTTATTACCCCTTTATCCGCTCCCAACTATGTTTTCACCCCATAGCGCATACGAAGTAGCGTAACGCGGACTTTACCGATTCGTCTTGCGCAAATTCCCCCTTCGGTTCATTATTCACCGAATACAAATTACCGAAGAAGACGGCGCGCGACGTTTTCGGAGCGACGTTAATTGAACGCCGTTACGCATCTCGTATTTACAGAGAGCACTTCACTATAATGACCGGAGTCTTTTGAATACCGGCTCTCGTAAAAGAGGACGAACGAGAAGGTAAAAGAACTGACTGTCTTTTATGTTTAAAAACGATTATCTGGATTTTACTTTATAGTACATACGTTCTATTGTTAAGTTGTTCATTAAAATCAGATTTTATTTGAACTAGCATCAGTGATCACATGATGAAGTTAAATTTAATTGGCAATTAACCTTAAGAATTAAGATCGAAAAAGAAACAATTATACAGGTGGTGCAATAGGTCTTATTCCTTTTTTAAATATTATTATGGTTGTACGAATGAAACGACTAAAATCAAAAACCTATATTTTTGTTGAACGTATAAAGTAATTTTACAGCAATAATTAGTTTTTGGAAATAACGTCATAAAAATGACCACCACATTTGATCGAACATAGTTACAAAAGTACAATAAAGTTTCTAATTCGTAGAAGAACATTCTGGTTTATCGCTCTGATTTTTTTTGCGAAATGCTGGCTTTCAGAGGTTGTAGCGTTTGAGTTTTATTTGCGATAATTCTAGTCTTCAAGTATCCTTATAAGAAGAAATCAAACCTGGATAAGTCTAGGGACCTTATTCTTTTATAGGTTTGGCTTATTAAATTCAGTTTTATTTTTAACCATGTAACCTATAAATCGCCACCTTAGGACCGGACTATTCTATGTCTATTTTTTAAAGTTTTACAGAAAATGAGATCTTAGTTTTGACATTCAATGTAATAATAATGGACATCTGCAAAACACGATTCGATAATACAGCGAGATGAATAGATATAGATTGGTTTCGAATAAACTGCAAAAAAGAGTTTGAAATAGAGCACAAGTTGGTGTTAAAAAACGCAAGTTTAGGTACAATAACCCGAAATGGAGCTGCACCATGAAGAGAAAGATGGAAGAGTACTCAGCAATGGTACGTGGAGCGGGTTTACTTTTTCATCTTTCTCTTCATGCTACAGCTCCATTTCGGGTTATAATACCTCACACACTAAGGCGGGTTTCACACTGAGGCAACCAGCAACAAGCAACTATCAACCAGCATTGCTTGACATTTTGACATTTTACACATAATCAAATGATGTCTCTCACAGTGGAGTAATTCTATATCACAAATAGAGAAGCGATATTGGATTGCTCCAATGTGAGACGTCTGCTTTAATTCTATGTAAAATGTTATTAGGTGGCAATATCGCTTCTTGTTGGTTGCTAGTTGCCTCAGTGTGAGACGTACACTTGATAACAGTTTACATAGAATTAAAGCAGACGTCTCATATTGGAGTAATTCGGTATCACAAATAGAGAGGCGATATCTAAAATTGCTCTAATGAGAGAGACATCATTTGATTATATGTATAATGGCATCAAGTGGCAATATCGCTTATTGCTGGTTGCTTGTTGCTTCAATGTGAGACATACCTTAGGAAAAATTGGACATAGAATATCTGGATCTAAGGCGACGAAATGGCAAAATTAATAAAACGTGCTGTTTGAGGCTGAATTGTAGACAAATATTATAAAATTTTCATTGAAAATTTTGTATTATCTAACTATATTAGAGATTGAAAGTGAACAAAAACCACATTTGTGGAACAAGTTGATCACAAGAAAACACTTCATAACAAAACCAAAAATATTTTTTTCTGGAAATTTAATCCATCATTTAACAAAATAATTAAAAATAAAATCTAATTTAAACAGGTGCCGGTAATCGATTAAGAAAGATTTGTCAATAAACAATCAATTTAATCGATAAGCAACCTTAAAAATCGGAAACGAATAATAGTAGATTTACATCTTGACTCCTTTATACATTAAATAAAAATGCATTTAAATGCTTTTATTTTAAATCCATCAACAAATATGTTGTGTAAATTCAACTGAAGATAAACTATCAAGAATCTTTTAAGATGTTATGTACCGTATACACTTTTCTTTGATGCTTTGAACGCTTGTGGTCTAACTTATGATAGAAATACTAGTAACTAGTTAACTATCTTGTGATATATCACAAAGATAAACAAATCCATTTGGAGAAAGAAAATGGATTTACGACTGTTTACCTTTCGTCTTATAGGTTTGTATACCTTTTGTATAATGGCAGTTCTTAAAGCAATTTTGGGGTTGGTTGGGTTTAGATTGGATTAGGTTGGGTTAATGTTATTTTAATTAAGAGAGTTGATTCCATTAAAATAGCGAATGAGGTGAATAAGCTCCATACTCGTCGTCTTAAAGCCAAATTATTCTATGTAATTTTTTTAATTTTACAATAAACGAAATTTTGGTTTTTGTCCAGTTTCAATTATAAGCCTCCTTCAAAAAAAAAAGACTTACAATTAGTAAGAGAATAGACGGTATAAATCCAGTTATTTTTTAATATTATCGACCTTGTCCGAACGAATTTGTCCCAACATTTTCTGGTCGTCGAACAACTTTTTATCATAAGTTTCAATTAATTCCCTTAATTAAAGACCATATTTTCTAAACGTTCTCTATCGATTAAACTTTCACAATTTTAACCGCATTCATTTTTGGAGAGTTACTATTGAAATAGACAATTTTAGTCGATCAACCTGAATGCAAGTCCCAACTTATTCACTCTTTGATTGTGGGAATTGATGGGGGCTCTCGGCTAGTTCCTCTCAAAAGTATGATCACCAAAAAATATACTTTCAATAGTTTCTCCAAAAGGTTCTCCCGATTCACCTAGCATAATAAATGTTCTGGATTTGTAAAATAACCAATCTAGATAATTGTATATTTTCGCTATTTTAATAGAATGAGTAGATCTATCACCTTTAAATTTCCTGCGAACGAATGCGAAATTATTAAAAGTTAACATTAACAATCCATACCTACTTTTTGAAATCTTCCTGACATCGAAGTAGAACTCCTACCTTTTATCCACCGAACTGGAAGAGTTCTCCAACTCAATTAAAGTTTACTTATTACTTGAACTGTTTAAGTTGAGAAACTAATCATACTTGTGTTTATTAATATATTGTAATTAAATAATCGTTCTTATCTTGACAGAAAGATTCTTAACTCGGAACGTAGTAAAGGATACTCACGTGTCCATTGTATACAATAAAATCATCCTAAATTTCTCCGTTGAGAAAAGGATAGAAAATCAAACCCACTTTCCTTAAGTCAGGACTTAGTCTTCAACCCTTGTCTCCAAGGTGCAATTTAGAATTCTCTTATTGCACATATACACATTCTACACGCCCAGATCATCGAGTATTTTCGTTGATAGTTCTTTAACTCTTTGAGGGGCGGACATTTTCAAATAAAAAAACCCAAAGTGGGTACAACAGAGATGTTGTGTCATCTAAGAGATTAGCATAAAGCATAATCTGAGCTTGAAGTGGTGAGGTGGTACGCGCTCTCAACCACTGTACAGCAAAAGGAGTAGAAATTTAAAAAAATGGTTTGTTTTGTGTACCAGCGAGCACAAAGGTCAAAATTCGAAGTGGTACATTAAGCCACCCACCAACCCTCAAAGAGTTAAAAGACTCCAAATTTAAATTTAATTTCCCATTAAAATAAATGTATTTAAATATTTAACAAGTACTATTTATTTATTTATATCAAATCAGCTTATGAATCAGCACCTCGAAAACGAGAGGATGAAATGATAACAAAAATAATTTTTAATATAAATAATTGAAGAAGGAATTATTACAATACTAATCAGTTTTTAAAAATTCATATCCAAGAAATTAATTGTTGAAATTTGAAAATTTTTGGGTATTGAGTTTTCTACATAAAAGAAATTCTAACCTAACTTAATTTACATGTCGATTAAAACTTGTCAAATTTAAAAAATTCATATCTAAAAAACTAATTGTTGTTGAGACTTGAAATCTTATAAGGATTTAGATAGAAACTTATTCTATATTTTTGCCAAAGTTAAATTTTCTACGATTTTTAGTTTTTTCCTCAAAAGAGAAAATGTAACTTAACCCTTAACCCGAAACATTAGAATTTTATTGCTAATGCGGAACCTATGGTCTGTTGGACCAGTATACGAAAATAGTGAAATAAATGGAAAACAAATGCGGTACAAAAACGTTATGAAGTTTATTAGGTGTAAACAAGCAAAGAAATATCATATCTAACAAATAAACACCAAAAACAGAACATTATTATAGGTATATTAATCATAATCAAGTGGTAAAAAAACATATACGTCTAGGAAGAAAAAAATATATAGCTACTAATTTTGAAGACAGGTAACACAAACCATTATATAAATACGAACTCTTAGCATCTGTCATGCACATTATTTTTATGCCGTATTTGGCATGTTTACTAGGCATGTAGATTCAAAAACCACAGTGACCTCTAAACGGAAGTAGCATCTCACCCACAGTTACACAATCTGACAACGTGAATAGCTTCTGGCAATTGGACACAAAATTATTGAAAATATTTGAAATTGCCGCTGTTTTACCAGCTTTCTTTCGTTCTTCGCGATCCATACTATTATCAAATCTAACACTTGACAAAAGTATTTTAAATCTCTTCAATGACATAGTCATTCTGAATATTGGCCGACCCAAAACATCTTTAGAAAACAGTTGGAGCATATCTTCATGTGAAAATTTTATAATTGAAGATAGCATAAAAAGCCCAATCAGAGCTTTTATCTCAACTATATTTGTAATTCTGTAGTTTGATGTATTAGTTGAATCAGACAACTTTTCTCTCATTATAATAATTTTTTGGTTTGTCCACTTTACAATGTCTTCTAACATCTCATCATCCATCAACAAATTCCAAATATCAGATTTAGAAGGGCCGTTTCCAAAAGTCCTGCTATGCGCTGTTAGGCCTGGTAATCCTATGATAATGTTATGTCTTCGTGTCCTTGTATTTCTCGGACGCTCCGTTCCCTGCCACTGAAAACTGTTTTTTCCTTTGAATACATTCACATCCTCTTCTGCTTGTAAAGGATTGGCTCTGGATTGTAAATCATTAGAGGGTTCATCTAATTCCAAAAGTTCCGAATCTAAATTCGATTCTTCGCTTTCAGATCGTTCACTTTGTCGAATTATAAAATTGTGGTCTTCATCCGAATTATCTGTATCCTCGTCACTCTCTAGGTCGGATACATACAAATCTTGACCATCGGCAAGTAGCATGCTTTTTATTTTGTTTGCAAAATCTGGGTCCGCCAGATTTACACGGTCAATTCTGCTAGGTCCTGCTTTATCCATTTTTACTACAAAATTATAAAATATTAGAGTAAATATGCTTTTTACATACAAAATGTGAAATACCTTATTATTCATCAGCACACAATCCGTAACAAGTGGCCTCCTAGACCTATCACAAAAACACTATAATGCGAAACACCTGGCTTACTAGACCTATACGTTTACAGAACTATCGTTATTACAACGTAAACACTACAGAAGTCGTGACGATACTGCAGGATTATGCTTATTATAGACTAGCCAGAAGGTATTTAAACGGACAAACGTATGGGACTTACAATGTTGCCGCTATTAGCAGATATTCTTTCGCTTTTGGTCTGTCGGACCAATGTTTCGGGTTAAGGGTTAAAGTCGATTAAAATTTCTGAATTTTTAAAAATTCATATCTAAGAACCTACTTGTTGTTGAAATTTGAAAATTTAGGAGGATTTAGATTGAAATTTAATCTTTATTATTTACCAAAGATAAATTTTCTACGACTTTTAGTTTTTTCCGCATAAGAGAAAATGTAACATAATATCCTTAATTGACATAAAATTTGCTTACGTTCTAAAAATGAATTTTCATTGGATGACATTAAAAATTGATATTTAGGTGGAAGCACCGCGTTAATTATAGGAAAACTAATCATACAAGAACTTTTAAATTTATTCATGATTAACTAGAGTAAAAAAAATATATTAAAATTTAAAATTAAAAATTGGTGGAGGTGCCAGGTTATTAAAAAATATATAAAAATAATAGCAAGGATACAATAATAATTTCAAAAATCGTTAATTACTTCTTTTTATTAATAAAAAAAATCTCTTATTATTAAAAATTTATAATTTCATGTAAAGTTTTTCCATAAAGTTTGATTAAAATCACACTTGTAATAAAATTTGTACAGCTTTATTCATTAAAATCAGATTCAATCTGATTGTGAAACTACATTACTAAATCGATACAAATTAGATAAAGCGCTATTAAATACGAGATTTGTTTTCGTATACGTCTTTTCTTTTATAGGGCCATTTAAAGAGTAATCCGAACAGATCAATTAGAAGATAGCCGCAAACATTTCAACCGTGGAACTCCGCGCCGGTTTTATGTAATCGGGTGATAAACGCTTTCAACCTCTATTACGGTGAAGTAGAGAACCGTTGAAATTCGACCGGGAAAGGGTTTTATCTGGAAAAATCGTCCGGCTGCAATGGGAGCGCGAAGATATTTGCAAGAGCGTTTCCCCCAGCGATCGATAGAGCGCGTGACGCTGTAAGGGTGGTCCGCAACGATGCGATATTGTTCCGATTCTTTTGTTTCCACGCCGGCCGGATATATGCGGGTCAATAGAGGGATTATTAAGAACGAGACCGTCGTAAAATCCGACCGGTGTCGACGCCTTAATAGTCTACTGGCTACGTTTCCTTTTCATTCTTTCCTCGGAAGCTATAGACCGATTAGGTCATCATTTTCAGATTTAGGAGTTTTTAGTTTTAATATAGCATTCAATTTAACATTTTTATTAAGTTATCTTTATAATGTTCTTTGATATTAGTACAAGTCGACTGGCATAAAGTGACATTAGTTCAAATGAATGAGTGGATGATGGTATTAACCAAGGATACTGGACTAACAGGATTACTCAATTCCATAAGATGTGTACACGTGGAATTTTTAGTACGGAGACGTTAGTTTGCCGTCACTGCTGACTGTTTTGCTGGGGTTCCTTTGTGTGTTGATTTGTTTACGAATTGGCAATCAATTCAGGAATAAAATCCATGATTGAAGTGAGACAACCGAGTATAAGAGATGCTATGTCTGGCAGTGACGTCAAAGGTGGCGGACGATTATCCGAAATTGAGCAATCCTGTTAGTCTAGTATCCTTGGGTATTAGTACAGGCTGCATATTTTTCTTTATAAAATATATGTTACATAAAAGGTGTTGTCTGGAGTGTAATGCTTTTGTATCTGCATTGGAATCAGTTTGAAACGTTACTTCATAGTTTGAACATTCGCGCGAATGCTGATCTTTAGATCATTTTCGAAACCTTCGGAATGGTTGAACAAATTAACTAAAATTACATAGCCTTAAATGCTAACTTCTACAGTAACAGATTTTATTCTTCACTTCTCTCTTTCAAGAAGTACAACTGAAACCAAATGAGATATAATATTAATAAATGCAGACCTTATTCTTTAGCTTTTTTTCTCAAAGAATATTGCACAAATCATTAAAATTTTCCTTCCTTGTCTTTGATCCACTTTAAGTGTAGTTAATCTCTTACAGTAAGAACTGACGAGTCAGGGAGTTTACTTAATGATGATTAGGAAATGTTAGTTTATGGTTTTCCGATATCCTGTTTTATCCTTCACCCGGAGAAATTGCATAGCTTCAGCAGGAGTGTCCTGGGATTGCATGAACGGTGGCAATTTAAAAGTGAACTGTTGCCTTCCGTTTAGATTTAAAAATAGGGTTTGCGTTTTCAATAAATTCATTAGTTTTGTCAACAAATAAATTTTAACTTTTATATAAGTATTGAAATTTACATAAAGAAAACAAGTTTCTACATCTTAAAATTGTACTTACAATGATTGATAGGGTAAAAGGATAAAAGAAAATTGTGACGACGACTATAAATAATGAAAAATTCCTTTTTGGGATAAATTTTCTTCTTCGGACCGCAAAAAGTCCATGGAAGCCGGCCAACGACGAAAATGCTGGAAATTTACTAGATTGCCGAAATCGCCGGTGATAACTGCGATCCGGATCGTAATAATCCGAATTTATTGTATTACTGCACCAATTGATTACCGATAGATATCGGTGTACTTTCTTCCTGGACATTTCCTTTCGTCGACGTTCGCTTCCCGTTTCCGTTTATATCCAAAAACAAGAAATTTGACACATCCTTATTGAACAATTCAATTTTCATACAATTTTCTTTTCATACAATCCTTTTTATACAACTATATTTTGTATAACTCCCAAAAAAACAGAAAAAATTGAATTTCACTTTATGAAATATCCGTCAGAGATGTATTTATTTATTAAATGAAGTCATTTATATCTCGCGCGTATGACAATAATCGAAATGACTATTTAGTGATTAACTCGCTGCTACAAAACGGGCTATTGTGTTTGCCAACGTTAAATTCGCCCGTGACGGTTAATTTTAAATATTCGAAAGCGTAAATGGATCATTTCGCCGGGGCGAAACCGCGGATGCGCTAAAATGTGTTAATGTAATTCCATTGTGTCCGTATGCGGGCACCCAGAACGCCGAATTGCATTATAATAAACTACACGACCGACTAACGTAAAGATTACGCTCGATTATAGACTATTCGTGGTTACTAGTTCGCGGATTTGCTTTGCGCTTTGATTAATATTGATTTTAATGTGGAATAAGCACATTCATTAACTCTTTGGGTGACGATTTATTTCGAACGTAATGCAATTATGGCGGACCAGACTCGTCATTGTATGTTAAAGGGTTAATAGAATAAAAAAGAAAAATAATAAATGTTTAATTTAGAAAGGTTATTAAAAATCTAGCAAACTCGACATTTTATAGAAATCAAGATGGTCACTTTTGGTGGAGGCGCCGGCTTAACCCTCTGACCGCGTATTATCTTTTTAAAATTGATTTTAAAAAATGTATTTTTTTGTTTGTAAATAGCAAATAAATACTTTTAAATAGAAATTTAACATATAATAACACATAATAAACATTACATTAACATAATTAGCATATAATTGTATTCAAAAGTTTTTCTTGGTGTGATATATTTCGAAGCATGGCTCCAAATAAAGTCCAACTTCGCAATTCTTGCAGCAAATTCTTCTGGTTTCTTTTCTCACTCTTTTACCATTTTCATTCCTCTTTGAGCGGCAAACAACACATTGTTGTCATCTTTTTTTACATTATTTGGTGGAATTTGGCTAGCAAAATGGCGAGCTGTAAGCCTGATTGGGTTAGGAACAAGAAAAATATTTGTTAATCTGATTTATGCTTGTTTTGGATGTGGAACTGGAACTTGAGGTTGAGGTTTGAAGCATTGTAACAAAAAGATTGTGTACGTGATAAAAGCTATGGCGATAGCCATTATCGCGTACATAAATAAGTTTAATTCGGGTTGTCTGAATCGGTTCTTTCGTAACCACTCTAAGACGTCTTTTTCCGAACGAAGATCGCCTCGGTATATACTTGGGAATCTTCTTCTAAAGTATACGATTGCAGGTAGTTGAGTTACGCCCCATTTTCTTGCATATCTCGGATCTGCCATTTTTACGAAAGTTATATCGAAATTATCGGTTTCGCTGTCGATGTTTTCTAGCTTTTCCATTATGATTTTACTCTCATCTGAGTGTAATTCATCTAAATACAAAAAATAAGCCTCATTAATAATTAGTTTTTCAGATATGAAATTTTAAAAATGGTTTTTTAACCAAAAAAAAATTTTTTTCAATGTCAAAAATTTTTTCCAACTTTGAAATTTTTTTAAATTTTTTTGACAACATTTGGAATAAAACGGCCTTTTTAAAATAAAATTAGAATGTTTTAAGTTTCATTTAGAAAAAAAATCAGCTCAAAATACTTAAAATTCAATTTTTTATGATTTTTTTAAAAAATGATTAATTTTCTAACCTAAAAAATTTTTTACCAACTTTGAAAATTTTTTAAATTTTTTTGACAACACTGAATAAAACGGCATTTTTAAATTAAAATTAGAATGACTTAAGTTTCATTTAGAAAAAAAAAACAAATCAAAATCTCTAAAATTCAATTTTTTATGAATTTTTTAAAAAATGACTAATTTTCTAACTTAAAAAAATTTTTAGCAACTTTGAAAATTTTTTTAATTTTTTTGACAACACTTGGAATAAAACGGTATTTTTTTATTAAAATTAGAATGTTTTAAGTTTCATTTAGAAAAAAAATCAGCTCAAAATATTTAAAATTCAATTTTTTATGATTTTTTTTTAAAGATTAATCTTCTAACTTAAAAAATTTTTTACCAACTTTGAAATTTTTTGAAATTTTTTTAACAACATTTAGAAGCAAACGGTCTTTTTTAATTAAAACTAGAATGATTTAAGTTTCATTTAGAAAAAAATCAAATCAAAATCTTTAAAAATCAATTTTTGGCGAATTTTTAAAGTTGATCGATTTTTTTAAGTTAGGTTAAAAAACCTCAAAAATTTTTCCAACTTTGAGAATTTTTTTGACATTTAGAATAAAGCGGTATTTTTTAATTAAAATTAGAATGTTTTAAGTTTCATTTAGAAAAAAAATCAGCTCAAAATCTTTAAAATTCAATTTTTTAAGATTTTTTAAAGAAATGATTAATTTTCTAACCTAAGAAATTTTTTAGCAACTTTGAAAATTTTTTTAATTTTTTTCACAACATTTAGAATTAAACGGTCTTTTTTAATTAAAACTAGAATGATTTAAGTTTCATTTAGAAAAAAATCAAATCAAAATCTTTAAAAATGAATTTTTGGTAAATTTTTAAATTTCATCGATTTTCTAAACTTAGGTTAAGAAGTGTAAAAATTTTTTATCAACTTTGAAATTTTTTTTAATTTTTATGGTAATAATTAGAAAAAATCTGACTTATTTCGTGTAAAATAGACACTTTAGTTTATTACTAGCCAAAGAATCGTTCCTTAATTCCTATTAATAAACCCAGTACGATTTTTTAAAGTTAGTCAAAATTTTTGAGGTTACGTTCGGTTGAAAAATAATGATCACCTTTAAGATTTTTTTTAATTTTTTTGTAATAATTAGAAAAAATCTGACTTATTTCCTGTAAAATACACACTTTAGTTTATTATTATCCAAGAAGTCCTTGCTTGATTCCTATTAATAAACTCAGTTTGATTTTTTAAATTCGATCGAAATTATTAAAAAGTTAAAAATTTTTCCAACTTTGAAATTTTTTATTAATTTTTCTGACAAATCTTAGAAAAATTTAGATGAAATTTAACGGAATTTAATAATTTTAGACAATTTTACACGAAATTTGGTGAAATTTTTGGCGAAATTCGACAATTTTAGAATACTTTGATTGAAATTAGAACAGATTCAGCAATTTTAGACAATTTTGTGCGAAACTGGATGAAATTTTAAACGAAATTTCACAATTCTAGGCTGAATTAAGTTATTTAAAAAAAAAAATCGCAATTTTATATGAAATTAGACGAATTTCTATAAATTTGGAAAATATTATACGAAATTGGACGAAATTTCAGATTAAATTTGTTGATTTTATAAAATTTTAGATGGAATTTCATGATTTTAGATAAAACTAAATTATTTTTTATTGAAATTCGAAAATTTTTGTTTAATTTAGACGAAATTTAATAATTTTAGACAGTTTTATGCGAAATTGAATGAAATTTTAGATAAATTTGAAGTAATTAAATCATTTTAGATAGTTTTATACAAAATCTGACAAAAATTTTAATAAAATTCGATGATTTCAGAAGAAACTTTGAAAATTTTTTTAATTTTTTTTTTGGTAATAATTAGAAAAAAAATCTCTTTTAATTGAAAATATAATCTTTTAGCTTTGATTTAAACCAAAAATCAATCTGTAATTCCAAAAAATAAAGTCTCGGTGATTTTTTAAACTTGGTCGATTTTTTTTAAAAAGTTGGGTTAAAACCGTTAAAAATTTTTACCAATTTTGGGAATTTTTTTAATTTTTTTGGTAATAATTATAAAAAATCTGCCTTTTTTAAATCAAAACAGAATCTTTTGTCTTTCATTTAAACCAAAAATCATTCCTTAATTTTCAGAAATGAAGTCTGGATAGTTTTTTAAAGTTGGTCGATTTTTTTTAATTTAGGTTAGTCATCTCTCAAAAAAATTTTCCAACTTTATGAATTTTTTTTAATTTTTTTGATAATAATTAGAACTAACCTGTCTTTTTTAATTCAAAGCAGAATCTTTGAAGTTTCATTTAAATCAAAAATCTTTCCTTAATCTTCATAAATAAAGTCTGGGTGATTTTTTAAAAAAGTTTGGTTAGAACTGTCAAAAATTTTCACCAACTTAAAAATTTTTTTTTTTTAATTTTTTTGGTAAGAATTAGGAAAGATCTGTCCTTTTTAATTCAATAAAGAATTATCGAATATTTTTCAATATGATTTTCTATCAACCGCATGCGGTATTCTACTAACAACTTTTTTTCGCGAAACTTTGGAGTATATAATGTAGGAGTTCCAAATAGCTTTATCAACAAAATGTTAAAATATGTTCTTATAGTATTTATGTTGTTATTTTCTAGTGAAGGGTAGTATGATATTTCCTGATCAGAACGATCAACTTCCTCCATAGTATCAGTGTAATCGCAAACAACTTTGGGTTTTATAACTTCTTATGCAGATTTCTGTCTCACCATTTTTGTTACCGCGGATGCGTAAAATTAAACTAGAAGATACTGCACGCAGAAATCGCGGGATGCCCGGTCAGGGGGTTAATTATAAGAAAAAATAATAAGATGATTATTATTGGGTTATCATGATTAGTTACAGAAGAGAATTGTGTTATAATCAAAATAATACGAACAAATCAGAGAAAAATTACGGGATTAATGTCGATGAGGATAAAATCTACTTGAAGAAGGAATTAAATTCGAATTAAAACTCCAAATAAATGCAGGATGTTACAAAATTAGACTACCATAGAATACTAACACATTCCACGTTCAAAAATAAGAATAAAAGTTCAGGAAAATATTGGTTGAAAAATGCTCCCTAAAAGAGCTACAGACCCTTAAAGAGGGCAGCAGAAAAATGGTATTTAAGAAAAATTCTGGGAATGGTTTTGGTTAAGTCAACAAAAGTTGGTATACCAGCTTAAAATTCCAAGATAAATAGTGTTATCGATTTCGTATGAAACTCAACAGTGGTGTGCGTGGAAGGGGGTGACTTGGTTAATTATTTATCTAACTTTTTTGCATGTCAACTTTTTACTACCCTGGCTTACAATTTAGATATTTTAGACCTTTCTACGTAAGAATGGTGGTCTTATTGCAATTACAAACTGCAACCATTTTCGAGTAAATCGTCTTTAAAGACCGACAAATCTCATTCCTGAATTAAATAGGTTTTTTTGCTAAGAGTGTGATAAGAGCTTTAACAGTGCAGTGTGTTGTCATCGTTGGGGGTTTGATTTTATGACTGAATAGCGTAAGTATGTATACTACAAAGTTCTAAGATGGTCTATTTTGTCACTGCTCTCTTCCAGGAACTGTAGCTCATTTGGGAAGCATTTTCAGACCAATGCTTATCTGAACTTTTATTCTTATTTTTGTATGTAGAATGCGCTAGTAACGTATGGCTGTCTAATTTCGGGACACCTGTATTAATCAAATTCTCAATGTCAGACCTATAATTCACTGAATGTTGTTCCCGAATAATATTAACTATCTTTAAAAACATCCTTTTGTTGTACACACTCTCTCTATATGTACGCAATTTTAACGTCGAGAAATGCGAAAACATGATTGTTATTGAAACTGTGTGTTACTAGAGAGCTTTTTCTACTTTCGCCTGTTTCCATATCTTTTCTGTTATTTTACTCTATTCTGATGATATTGTGGGGTAGTACCTACATCTCTATCATCATGTATCCCATCGCAGTTCGAGCAGGGAATCCTGTATACGATATTAGTAAACTAAAGTGATGGGGAATCATGAACCTATATTAATTTATTAGTTAATTGTGAAAAAGAAAGAAGAGACGTGCTCTGACAGAATCTCTAGGCTTGAATCGAAGAGAACTCCAAATTTTCAACAACTGTGTTCTTGTTAATGGTTCGCAGTCGGGAGGAAAATATCAAACTTTTCCTCCCACGAACGAATTTGGACGATTATGTTCTCTTAGAGCAGTTAGACGGCTATCAACTACGACTAATAGAATGGTAGTTGGTCGTAGCTACTCATTCAGTCGCATATAGGAAAACATCATTTAAAACGCATACAGAATGTATCGTCATATTAGCAGCAGCGACACGATAGCGGTCACTAGTAACTGGCGAATTTGAAAGAAAACGAACCTTAACCTTTGTAGGTGTAACTCCTGCAAAAAGGTTTCTTCGATAACGGCAACAAGCTTTAATTTCCTATTTTTATCGTATTACGTATCGCTCAGTTAAGAAAAAAAACATTATTCAGTCAAATAGTAGATGTGTTACAACCTGATATGTATTTTATCCTAGTTAGATCCAACAACCTCAATAAGTGCAAGTACCTACTGAATTTTTAGTTAAAGAACTGTATTATATCCCTAAAACTAACTTGAAAAAAACTCAAATATGATTATTCTATTTTTATCTAATTATAAGTTATAGCGTCCTCAAAACATTTTAATCGACTAACGAGTTATCTCAAGTACCAATTCAAAGCTTCTTTAATGTCAAGAATTTAAAAAAGTTTTCATGTTGTATAATTAGTAGTTGTACTTATTTCAGATTCAAGGGATTAGAATATGAGGGGAAAGTGGTAACTTTTATTTCCGAAATGTTTGAACAGACATGTGTGACGTATACACTCATACCTCGCTTTACGGCGTAGATACGTTCCACGAAACTTGGCCGCAAAGCGAAAAGCCGTATAAGGAATCAATTACATACATATTCTAATACAAATTCAATGCGATCGGTTCCAAATTTGTTAAATACGTAATATGGTTTATCATTAAAAATGCATTTTATCTTTTTATTTCATTTAAATCAAAAACACATACATAACAACTACATACATTTGTACATAAAATAATAAAAGACTCCAAAAACCAACAATAACCTATAAACAAAAATGAAACAACATCATGTTACATAAAATATGTGTATGTGTACATAGATATTTTTTGGCTTATGGCTTTAATCTGAAGACGATCAGGAAATGGTAACCTGCAGATCACTGTCGTCATCATTTTTAGCTGGTATGGATGGGCCTAGCTTAAAGAAATTGTCCAAGGCTGTTTGTCTTGCCTTCTTGTTTATTTCGTTCTTCAGTGATTTATAACAGCTAATTGCTGAGTTAATTGCACGACAAACGTTAGCGCTAAGTTCGACGTCAGGATCGTTTTCAAGGAGGATGTTTATTCCTTGTTCGAAATAGGAAAAAGCTTTCAATAAATTTTTTGATGTTAGCTGTTTGGATACAGCAGGCTCTGTCTCTTCATTAAGTGCTGGTTCTTCTTGCAACTGAATTAGTTCCTCATATGTAAGGGGTTCCCTATCAGCTTCAAGTAGATCAAGCACATCACGTTCGTTCAAACCTTCAAAGCCGAGATCATGTGCTAAATCCAAAATGTTCTGCCTAATTTCAGGCAAGAAATTCACTTCTGCGTCAGTACTTTTTACACATTCTGGCCATATTTTTTTCCAAACATGATTCATTGTTGTTAATTTTAATTCCTTCCATGATTCACTGATGTTGTCAACAGCATCCTTGATGTTATAGTTTTTCCAAAATGTTTTAATTGAAGATTTATCATCCGTTTTCGTTATAAGTTGTCGAAAAGTTCGGCGTAAGTAATATGCTTTAAAAGTGGCTATTGCACCTTGATCCATTGGTTGGATCAGAGCTGTTGTATTTCTCGGAAGGTACTCAATCATGACATCTTCAGATAGTTCGGATAAATTAGTAGGATGCCCTGGTGCATTATCCAAAATTAGCAAAGCCTTGTTGCTCAAGTTATTGTCTTGCAAATATTTTTTCACTTCTGTACAAAAGTGATTTTTGAACCAATCCTCAAAAGTAGCTTTAATCATCCAAGCTTTCTTGTTGGATCTCCATATGACGGGTAATTGATTTTTATTTAGTCCTTTAAGAGGCCTTGGATTTTCGGACAAATATATTAAAAGTGGTTTTAGCTTAAAATCACCCGCGGCATTTGCACCAAGTAACAAAGTTAACCGTTCTTTAGACACCTTATAGCCAGGCGCAGATTTTTCGGTTTTTGAAATGTACGTGCGATCAGGTATTCGCTTCCAATAAAGCCCTGTTTCGTCTACGTTAAACACTTGTTCAGGTTTATAACCACCTCTTTCAATAATTCCCTTTAAAATGTTAGAATATTCTTTAGATGCGCCTTCATCGGCGCTAACTGCTTCACCTTTCATTTTCAAATTATGTAAATTAAATCTATTTTTAAATTTTTCAAACCATCCTCGACTTGCTTGGAAGGTGACATCTTTAGCAGATTCATCGATATCTCCATTCTTCAAATTTTCGAAAATACTTAAAGCTTTTTCCTAGATAGTAATTTGACTCATTGGTATTATCCGTTTGTTATTGTCCTCAATCCATATAATCAATAGTTTTTCCATTTTTTCCATAATCCAGCTTCTTTGGCGTGTTAATCTCGAGACATTTAAAGCTGCAGCAGATTGGAAATGTGTTTTAATGTCTTCTTTTTTATCGCGAATAGTTTCAATGGTAGATTTCGTAGGTCCCATTGCTTTGCAAATTTCAAAAATTTTCTCTCCAGCTTCTAGACGACGTAATACTTCTAGTTTAGTTCCTAACGTGACTGATTTTCGGCATCTCTTTTTATCAGTCTCCGTAGTCGATAATCGTTTCAGTGACATTTTGTCTAAAAAATAATGAAATTATAAAATAAGTGTAATAAAAAAATATATATAAAAAATTTTTAATTTGTACATACATACATATGTACTTACGTACCAAAAATGTCCCTAATTGTTTTCAATTTTTCCAGTTAATGTGTAACAGTCAGTAATAAAGATGTATATAAAACACTCACAAACAGGTCTAAACCAGCTGCGATTGCGCATGCGCAAGGTAAACAACATGTAGATATATCAACATCGAATAGAAGGTTTCTTTGCCGTTATAGCGAAACATTTTGGGCCGTAAATCGAAAACATGCCTTAATTCATGAGGGCCGTAATAGCGAAATGCCGTATAAAGAGCGGCCGTATAGCGAGGTATGAGTGTATTATACAAATTTTAAGTAATGTCGGTAGAGTTAATGGTATAAGATAATCCAACTCGAGTGATTTCGTTTTTGAGGGAAGAAGGGTATACGTGACATCACGGATTTTATTATGTCTGAAGACATAATAAAAATTTATTTTTAATTGTTAGGCTTTTAAATAACGAGAGGAAGAAATGATATTACCTATGAAAATTAAAGGTAATGATAAATTTTTAAGAAAAATGAGGTTTTTATTAGATATAAACCACAAATAAAGCGTAGAGTGAATAAGCTCGGATCTTCATAATGTCACGCATTCGAGAAGTATGTGACGGGAAATTTCACTTGCAATATAGAAAGGATAAGCAATTGGACAACCTTATAACAACTACTTTATTGACCTTGATTTTAGGGATCAAAATATTAAGCACAATCATTACACACAGTTAACTCTATCAAGACAACTGGTTATTATTACTGACCACAAATTTAAAATTTTGATAAATCAACACATATGCTTAGATGGGTAAAGTTTCTTAAATGGGATTATTGCCGTACGACAAAAGAAGCGCACAGAATTATTTGGAAATGTTTCACTTGCAGTGTGGGCTTATGTGTTATTATTAATAGAGATAGAAAATATTTTTCATTATTTCATTGAAAATGGTTACGTAGGTTAGGCCTAGTGGCTGTCACAACTCATTCCTGGCCGCTGAAAATTTTTATCTCACCCG
This sequence comes from Digitonthophagus gazella, assembly GCA_036711955.1. Classification (NCBI taxonomy): domain Eukaryota; kingdom Metazoa; phylum Arthropoda; class Insecta; order Coleoptera; family Scarabaeidae; genus Digitonthophagus; species Digitonthophagus gazella. Next base: position 13,766,891 of record JASCIT010000007.1, read on the forward strand.
TCGTGAATCCGGGCTTTGATCAATCAAATAACTAGTAAATTTATTCGAATAAAAAAAGTGTCCAAATTAAATTTCTAGTAATTGCATTTAATATGGTAGTTTTCAAAATATTTTTCTACACATAAAGGCATCTGACAATGTTCGTACATAAAGCAGATTTTTTCCTTTTACCGTAATTGTTGCAAAGTTTGCAACGTTTCTAAGGAAGATTTCTTTTCCCGAACTACGATTTTTGCGATTGTGCGTTTTTACATCTTCTGAAAGGCTAATTGGTATATCTTCATAAGAAATTCTTTTTGATGTACCTCTGGATTTTCGTCGAACCTTTAGTAACTTATAGTAAATAAGAGGTAAATTGTGTTTTCTTTGTCAGATTCAGTTTATTTTGTAAATAACTTAAATAATGCACAATTCAACATAAACATAAAAGCCTTTTTTGTTCATTTGACACTTTTTCTTGTAATTGGTTTATAATAAAAATATTGATCTGCAAAATCAACACCATCTATATATATATATATTGTAATCCACAATACTTTCTGATTTTTTTTTATAATTTCACCAATTTTTCAATTTATTTATTTTACCGGTTTCAATCAGCCGCACCTGATGTCTTTCGATTGTCTTTGGCATGCGCCTAAACAAACAATAAAATAAACTGATTGTATAAAAAACGTATTAATACGTCAACGGCTTCCGGACTGGGAAGAAAAAATAACGTATTATTCCGTCAGCGGCCAGTAATGAGTTAAGAGTTCTCACTTTTCATAATTTTATTTCTATACCGCAGAGTAAATAGTTTCTAAAAATAGAAAGATTGCATTTGTCAAATAATGCTCTTCATCTGTTAAAACATTGACAATTGTAACTACAACTGACCTTTGAGTGATCTTCCAAACCCAAACTATGATAAAATGCTAACGAAAAATATATAAAAGTTAGTAGAAAAAATTCGTTAAGAGAGAAACGCTTGATTGCAAAATATTAAAAAATACTGTACATTTGTTGTATATGAAAAGAAGGTAATGCTTCAACAAAGATTTAAGAACAGCATTTCAAATTTAGAAGTATTCAGCAATAATTTCTTAACTATTTCCCATTAATTAACCTTTCCATATTAACCTAACTTGCACAGTTGTTACGCAACGAACAAAGTTCTTTTAAAAATGCTTACTGGTTAATGATCATACTTATTACTAGTAACCACTAGTTGTATTTAAAAGCATTTTAAAAATTGGTATGCATAGTTTCATTTTAACTTGTCACTATACTTCATTTAATAACTAGGAGGAGTGATTTGAATTTTGCGCGCCAAAATAGTGAATTATTATTGGTCGCTCGGCAGTCAAGTTTACGAAGACGAAAAAATTGGTTTTTGTCGTTTATTGTTTTTAACGTTTGAGGTTAGGTGCTTTACCTAATTTGTCAACTTGTTTCTCGCTTTTTCGTTGTGCTCAAATGGTTGCGATCAAAAAATATTAAGTTCGAAGAAGGTATGGTACGATGTCATCTGTTAGATATAATACGTCAACACAAGAAACGTCTTTTGGATAAATTTTGAACAATGTACGTATAGATAAACGGCCATAGAGATATTTGGTATGTTCTAGAATACTACACTCAAACGCTTGGCGTTTTGTTGGTTGCAAGAATGTGACTGGTTTGAAGTTTAGAATTCAAATTTGGCGCTAAAAATGTTTAGTGTATTTTTTAGTTACTTTTTCCTATGTAAATGGGGTTTTGAGATTTACTCCTCCTAGTTATTAAATGAAGTATAGTTAATAGAAAACTAAACTATCTTTTAAGGCGGCAACATCGCAAAATTTGTATATTTTTGGAATATTGACAAGTGAAATGAATGACATGTGGAAAAAATTATACAACACGGTGGGTTCATTTAATATTAAAGAAGAATTAGAAGTAATTAAACACCACCACTTTGAAAAGAATGCCCCAAAGGTGATCTATAAGTGTCCTACGTTAACGCAACGACAGTTAATCATTTATAATGTACTAGTTTAGTTTTATTTTTAGTATTTTTCTAAAAAAATTATTGTTTTTCATTGAATTTATCAACATTTTGGTAACTTTGGTGGAAGTTTTACGAATTTAGTAAGTTTTTGGTGGAATTAAAATATAAAATTGGTAAATTTTTGGTAGAATTTAAAAAAAATTCATTACTTTTGGCAGAATTATTAAAAATTTTAGTAACTTTGGTGGAATTTTTATGAATCTACTAAGTTTTTGATGGAATTTTCAAGATTTTAGTTAATTTTTAATGAAATTGTTTCCAATTTGATTGATTTTTGGTGGAATTTGAAAAGATTTTGGACATTTTGGTGGAATTTTTAAAAAATTTGGTAAGTTTTTGGTAGAATTGTTAAAAATGTTGACAATTTCGGTGTAATTTTTAGGATTTTTGTAAGTTTTTGGTGGAATAAATAAAATTCAGTAACTTTTGAGTGTAGTTGTTAAATATTTTAATAGCTTTGGTGGAATTTTTGCGAATTTTATTCATTTCTGGTGGAATTTTAAAAAACTCAGTGTTTATGGTAAGATTCTTATGAATTTAGTAAGTTTTTGGTGGAATTTTTAAAAAATTCAGTATGTTTTTAGTGGAACTATCAAAAATTTTGATAACATTGGTGGAATTTTTGCGAATTTTATTCATTTCTGGTGGAATAAAAAAAATCAGTGTTTTTGGTAAAATTCTTATGAATTTAGCAAGTTTTTGGTGGAATTTTAGCAAATTGTATTAATTTTTGGTGGAATTTTTAAAAAATTCAGTATGTTTTTGGTGGAATTATCAAAAATTTTGATAAATTGGTGGAATTTTTGCGAATTTCATTCATTTTGATTGGAATGTTTAAAAAATTCAGTGTTTTTTATGGAATTTTTACGAATTTAGTAAGTTTTTAGTGAAATTTTTCCAATTTAATTAATTTTTATTGGAATTTTTATAAAATTCAATATGTTTTTGATGGAATTGTTAAAAAAGTTGATAACTTTGGTGGAATTTTTATTAACTTTAATCATTTTTGGTGGAATTGTTAAAAACATTGGTAATTTTAGTAGAATTTTTATGAATTTGGTAAGTTTTTGGTGGTATTTTTTGAAAATCAGTAAGTTTTTGGTGGAATTATTCAACATTTTTGTAGCTTTGGTGGAAAATTGAAAAAAAATAGTACGTTTTTGATGGAATTGGTTAAAAATGTTGGTAACTTTGGTGGAATTTTTACGAATATAGAAAGTTTTTCGAGGAATTTTTACCAATTTTATTGATTTTGGGTGGAATTTTTAAAAAATTCACTAAGTTTTTAGTAGAATGGTCTCCAAATTTAATAATTTTTGGTGAAATTATATTCAATTTAACTAACTTTTGTGGAATTTTTATTATTACTTTTTTATTTTTGTGAAATTTTTAAGAATCTAATCAATTCTTGAGGAAATTAATTTTAATTTTAGTATATTTTTAAAAATTCAGCAAGTTTTTGGTGGAATTGTTAAAAATTTCGATAGCTTTGGTGGAATTTTTACAAATTTTATAAGTTTTTGGTGGAATTATTAAAAATTTTAGTAGCTTTGGTGCAATTTTTACAAATTTACTTAAATTTTTGGTGATATTTTCAAGAATTTAATTAGTTTTTAGTGAAATTTATTCGAATTTCTGATCTGCATAAATTAAATATTTGATAATTATTAATAAACCAATCGTTTTGACATTTCATGTGGCATTAGCGTGGTTAGAATAATGAATAACGTTTATGAAAATTGAACCAACTGTTTTATCGGCCCAAATCGAAAATGACGGAAAACGGGGACTTCGTTTAGGGCTTAAATCGGCCGTTTCGGGTCTAAAGGAGCCTCGATTCGCATATAACGTTGCGTTATAAAGCCGTTCAGAAGGTTAACCGGAAGCAGAGTCGCGGAGCCGGGGGCTTTTTGGACAAAAAGTGCGTTCGAAAATTATCGAATATGACAGGCGGACAATCGAGAATTTTAATTTCAATTAGTGCTATCGCAACGTCGTTCGATTTTCAGGGCCGTTTTTCCGAAATCGGTCACGGACTCCCCCAAAATCGTCGAAGAGGTGAAGATAATGGTCGGCAGAATGACGTAAAACCATTGAATCGTCCGGAAAGCGATTTCCAAAAAAACTATTAAAAAAAGAGCTATGCGCCTGCGGCGCCCTCTTTTGAAGAGGCGCTGCTTGCTTACTACTTTAATATATTATAATAATTTGCCACTAAATTTTTCATTTGCATACATTTTAAACGGGTTTCCATATGTCTTACATACCGTGGTTTAAAATACTTATCTAACCAACATTTGTTCAATGAAGGCTTTCACTATCATCAACTAAATGTTTATTTCACTTACCAAAAGAATCAATCAACACTCAATCTACCTTTATCAAATACTATCGAACAAAAACAACGATTTCACTGGATTTGACTTTTAAACCAATTTAAACAGTCAATTTGAAGCTGATTCGAAGTAATTACTTCGAATACGGTAAAAACAGTGAAATGGTTGTTTATACTTAATTGCCGTTTAGTTGATAATGATTTCAATTAGGATTTTAAACAGAGTTTCAAACGAACACCATTGAATAGTAAACATCAAGTCTTGATTCTACGATTAACTAACAAACAATCACGACTATCGATACGAGTCCGCTTTTACAAAACTCAAATTAGTTAACAGTCCATTAATTACTTTTTTCAGTCACATTGACTGAATTACACGTCCCGAGGCTAATAGAATGACATTTTATTTGAATATTTTTGTTCAATTCATTTAACTAATTCATTATGTTGATTTAATTTAAGGGAAAATCTCTTTTTTACTTGAAATTAGATTTATTGGTTTAGGTTTATTGGTATTTGCTTCGATTGTTTAGTTTCGTATATGATTTAAAAAGAATTATATTGATTTTTCTTGTATTTTGTCTACTTTATTAGGAAAAGTTACAAAATTTGTAAAGATTGATATTATAATATATTAAAGTAGTAAGCAAGCCGCGCCTCTTTAAAAGAGGGCGCCGCAGGCGCCTAGCTCTTTTTTTAATAGTTTTTTTGGAAATTGCTTTCCGGACGTTTCAATGGTTTTACGTCATTCTGCCGACCATTATCTTCACCTCCCCGACGATTTTGGGGGGTCCGTGACCGATTTCGGAAAAACGGCCCTGAAAATCGAATGACGTTGCGGTAGCCCTAATTGAAATTAAAATTCTCGATCGTCCGCCTGTCATTTTCGTTAATTTTCGAACACACTTTTTGTTCAAAAAGCCACCGGCTCCGCGACTCTGCTTCCGGCTAACCTTCTGAACGGCTTTATAACGCAACGTTATATGCGAATCGGGACTCCTTTGGACCCGAAACGGCCGATTTAAGCCCTAAACGAAGTCCCCGTTTTCCGTCATTTTCGATTTGGGCCGATAAAACAGTTGGTTCAATTTTCATAAATGTTATTATTCTAATCTAACCACGCTAATGCCACATGAAATGTAAAAACGATCGGTTTATTAATAATCATCAAATATTTAATTTATCCAGAGCAAAAATTCGAATAAATTTCACTAAAAACTAATTATATTCTTGAAAATATCACCAAAAATGTAAGTAAATTTGTAAGAATTCCAACAAAGCTGCTAGAATTTTTAATAATTCCACCAAAAACTTATAAAATTTGTAAAAATTCCACCAAAGCTATCAAAATTTTTAACAATTTCACAAAAAACTTGCTGAATTTTTGAAAAATATACTAAAATTAAAATTAATTTCGTCAAGAATTAATTAGATTCTTAAAAATTCCACAAGAATAAAAAAGTAATAATAAAAATTCCACAAAAGTTAGTTAAATTGAATATAATTTCGCCAAAAATTATTAAATTTGAAGACAATTCTACTAAAAACTTAATGAATTTTTTAAAAATTCCACCCAAAATCAATAAAATTGGTAAAAATTCAAAATTTACTATATTCGTAAAAATTCCACCAAAGTTACCAACATTTTTAACAATTCCACCAAAAACGTACTAAATTTTTTCAATTTTCCACCAAAGCTACAAGAATGTTGAATAATTCCACCAAGAACTTACTGATTTTTAAAAAATACCACCAAAAACTTATCAAATTCATAAAAATTCTACTAAAATTACCAATATTTTTAACATTTCCACCAAAAATGATTAAAGTTAATAAAAATTCCACCAAAGTTATCAACTTTTTTAACAATTCCATCAAAAACATACTGAATTTTATAAAAATTGCACCAAAAATTAATAAAATTGGAAAAATTTCACTAAGAACTTACTAAATTCGTAAAAATTGCATAAAAAAACACTGATTTTTTTTTTAAATTCCATCAAGAATGAATAAAATTCGCAAAAATTCCACCAATGTTATCAAAATATTTGATAATTCCACCAAAAATATACTGAATTTTTTAAAAATTCCACCAAAATTAATACAATTTGTCAAAATTACACCGAAAACTTAATAAATTCATAAGAATTTTATCAAAAACACTGATTTTTTTTATTCCACTAGAAATGAATAAAATTCGCGAAAATTCCACCAATGTTATCAACATTTTTGATAATTCCACCAAAAACATACTGAATTTTTTAAAAATTCCACCTAAAACTTACTAAATTCATAAGAATTTTACCAAAAACACTGAATTTTTTAAAATTCCACCAGAAATGAATAAAATTCGCAAAAATTCCACCAAAGCTATTAAAATATTTAACAACTACACCCAAAACTTACTGATTTTTTTTTATTCCGCCAAAAACTTAGAAAAATTCTAAAAATTACACCGAAATTGTCAACATTTTTAACAATTCTACCAAAAACTTACCAAATTTTTTTAAAATTCCACCAAAAATCAATCAAATTAGAAACAACTTCATTAAAAATTAACTAAAACCTTGTAGATTCCATCATAGACTTAGTAAATTCATAAAAATTCCACCAAAGTTACTAAAATTTTTAATAATTCTACTAAAAATAATGAATTTTTTAAAAATTCCACCAAGAAACTTGGAAAACTTGTAAAAATTCCACCAAAAATTTACCATTTTTTTTTTTAATTCCACCAAAAACTTACTAAATTCGTAAAGTTTCCACCAAAGTTACCAAAATGTTGATCAATTCAACCAAAAACAATAAATTTTTTTAGAAAAATACTAAAAATAAAACTAAACTAGTTCAGATAAAAAAATGTAAATAGTCTAAACGTAAAAGCTGTAATTATAACATCCTAAACCAGGTCTTATTTCAGTGAACACCAGTCATGAAAACCTTCGGATCTAAATTGTTAGATTTTTGGTGGAGGCATCGGGATTGTTTCGCTTTAATTTCTTTTTTTTTTCATTTTATGATTACAATAAAATTTTTCCAAATTAATTTTTGAAATTAATTAACACATGTTATAATTCATAGTTATAGTCTTAAGAGTAATTATTATTTTTGCTTGTCATTATTAATGAATAAGTTTTTAGTTAAAATTACTTAAAAAAATCCTCATTCGATATTACATTTTATGTCACTATTTGAATATGAGCAGTTCTATAACGAAGATTTACTGCACTCGGCGGTTCTGTACAAATTAGTTTCCAACGAACGCCACGAACCCCGGGCACCGAGGGGGCAGTACGCCTCCGCGGGGTCGTGTTGGATTTCTAATTAATCTTCGGCCAGTTACCTGAGCAAGCAACGACCGTTGCTGTTGGATATTTATGGAATATGCAAATTAAGATGAGAAATAGGGATATAAATAGGATTCGGGCGACTTGAACCAAGTTAAGATTAAGATAAAAAACAAAAAGTTCTTTTACCGAGCTTTCCAAGAATATCGCAACATAAATTAAATACAGGATAAAACGAGAGGAATGGTTTGAACTTCAGGAATGCTTTGCACTTATAAAACTAAGTCAAAAGAAGTAGTATCTTATTAACCGGTTATTTATTTGATTTTAATGAGCTGTTAATTGATCTGATTAGGGATTCGATTAAAGTTCATTTTTAGCTTCAACTAACTCAAATTCTAAAGCAGATTTAAACCTTTTTGCAAATAAAACATGTACCTCCGTCAATTAGGAATACTATACTGCTCGCAAAAAAAACCGCGAATGATTAAAATTTGGTCATGATCAATGAACCTTTTAGTGGTTGTTTGTTTGGTATTTTATGTTTTAACAGACATATTTCTTTTAGACTGTATAGCTATATTAATAACTACTGGCAATCTATACTTTGCCAAATCCTTCATTTGTATATGTTTTATGTCTCGCGACCATCGAAATCAGTCTTACATTCAATTAACCCCTTTCAAAGAGAATCAAAGATGGACGTGCATAAAGTTTCGAATATCCTTTCGCGAAATTGCCAGAAAATTCAATCATAATGGCTTTACTATCATTTAAGCATCAAATGTCTAGTCAAATGAAGTCTACGTCGAATTCTCTAGTTAACCCGTTTGAAACACCTTAATTAGTGGAGGTTACTTAAAGGGCTGTTTGGGGAATTTACAAGGGTTCGGTACAAATTTATCTCGGCGGATTGGGTCAAGTTATATATCAATCGAAAGCACTCATCATGGATGTCTTAAAAATCGATATCAAAAAGGCTGTGGCCTTCTTCGACGATATTCGGATTCTGGGACTTAACGTCCCATTAAAATATTAAAAATTTTTAAAATGTGCCTTGTTTTTTGTTTAAGACCCACCAAAAGTGTTTTGATGATTGTAGATTTCAATTTCGAGCTTTGTTCTTTCAAAAAACGACGTCATCGTTGTGGATCTCCAGATGACGTCATCGTCGACGACGTCGAAAATACTGATTTAAGGTGCAGTGTCAATCACGCGACTGCAGCGGTGATCGTCGCGCGGCTACAGACGCGCGACTTTTCTAGCGCGTCTACAGCGGCCTTTATGAAGTGTCAATTATGCGACAATAGTCGCCTTCGGTTTTTTCTCTTTCGGATTATCCATATATCCATCCACGTATCCATATAATTCAATGCAAACGAGTGGCTGACGCAAAGTCGCCAGAGTCGCGCGGCTACAGTCGCTGCAGTCGCGTGATTGACACTGCAGCTTAAGAGTGTATTTCGTGTGATACAGCTTTCCATTGGGTTTTCTTATCGGAGAATACGATTTTCAGTTTCGTTCTTGCGAAAAGTGACGTCATCGTCGAAAATTTCATACAATTGTAACAATATGTGATGCGATGAGGCATGTAATATGACGAGGCATTCAATATTTTCCCTCACAACTTTGTCCCACCTTTCTTATATGCACAGCAATTTTATTACACTTTTTATTCTTCATCAGAGACTAACAACAGAACACATAATTGCATTGGCAAAACAAGTTCAGCAGTTGAAGTGGTACTCCACGACAAAGTGTGTCCGTGCTGGACACACTTTGCGTGGACAAAGTAAAGTCATACTGTGTGTCGCAGTCGGGACAGGTGATGAAGACGACTTCGGTGCACTGGAAGCACCTCATGAGATTGCTGAAGCAGTAGGCCACCGGGGTAACAAGTCGGTTGTATTAAGGTGACCATACGTCCCGGATTGGCCGGGACAGTCCCGGATTTCTAACTTTCGTCCCGGATTTTTCTAGAAGCAATATTTGTCCCGGATTTAGGTTTTTTGTCCCGGATTGTCCCGAATTTTTGAAAAGATTCTTATTTTCAATATTTACTTTAAATATATTTCAAGTAGAATTATTTTCACAAAATGTGAACCGAAAAATCCATAGTTCAGAAAAATGTAATACTGATTTATTATATCCTTAAGTAGTATTTGTTGTAATTTTCATTAACAGAAACGATAGTTAAGTTCTTTAACAACGGGTCTTCAGGCAAAAACGCTATTGGGAACAGGCTCACCTCGCTACGTTAACTTTTTCGGTCAGAATAATAAATTGGTAGTGGTGAGAGCGAATTTGTGATGCCATATCCTAACGTGTATAAAATTTGATTAAAACTATAACCAATAATTATGGTTGGAGAGTTAACATTAAATTGCTGTAAGACCCGAAAAAGGGCCAATAATCTGACCGAAAAAGTTAAAGTAGCGAAGTGCGGTGGGCCTGTTCCCAACAGCGTTTTTGCCTGAAGACCTTTGCGTTAGTGAAGACCCGTTGATACTCCGGTCTTCTCTTCTACTGTATTCTAGTCGTGCCTACTTGGTAACGTTACGGGGAGGAACTGCGCTCTTGCATCCTTCTCTCCATAGTGTGGCTTAGGGTCGCCTTATAGTAGATGAGTCCGGCCTGGATCCAGGGGAAGCGTCTCATGACTTCGAAATTAGGCGACGACTTGATCTTCATGGCCAGAGAGCAGATCAGCGTTATGTTATATCTCTGTCCAGGGTTCCACTTGATGAGATGCCTCAGCGTGTGCGAATGAAACCGCTTGATGACTGCCTTGAGCTGTCCGTTGAAGAACAGGTCAGCCGGCTGTGTCATGGACGTAGTTCTAGGCGGCAGGGTGTGAATTTCAAGCGACTTATCCGCACGGAGGTGGCCCGTCAGGTTCTCCTTCTTGCGCCAAGTCGGCTACGAATCAAGGACAACCAGCGAGCTTGCCGAAGACCTCCTTCGTCCATATCTCGAAATGCTTGAGCGTCATGATGTGTGATAAGCCCGCAAGCACCAGCAGATTCGACGCGGACAGCGCCACCAGCGTCTTCGGGAATTCGCCATCCTTCTTGGCGAGGACGACCAGCCTCTTCGGGCTGACTCTGCCATCCGCAAAGAGCACCGGGATCATAGTATACGAGTGAGTGAGGTTCTCGTTGGACTTGACATTCATCTCAACCCTCTTGACGCCCTTGCGCGCGCTTACTCTCTTCGGTGCCAGCTCTTTCGCGATTTCTGTCTGGTCCTTTTTGAAAGAAGAAGGCTTGAAATCGAAATCTACTATTATCAAAACACTTTTGATGGGTCTTAAAAAAACACGAAACAGGTTTAAAAAATTTCATATCTTATGGGGACGTAGAGCTCCAGAATCCGACTATCGCCAAAGAGGGCCACAGCCTTTTCGATATCACTTTTCAGACCTCCATGATGAGTCTTTCGGTTGGTATAGAACTTGACCGAATCCGCCGAGGTAAGTTAGTACCGAACCCTTGTTAGGCATCAATGCAAACAATGCATCGAAAAATCCACTGCAATGGTTTAACGTCACATCTACAAATTTCTCAGAGTTCTTTAATCCCAGAGCATCAAATTTTCAGACTCAAGTAGTATAGGTTGAGGGGGCATCAGGTCGAGGAATGACACCAAATCATCTTTAGTAATGAATATCGATTTTGTCTACAGCAATTTGATGGTCAAAACTCAGAAGATCTAAAGCAGAAAGACTAAATTTGGAATTCGCTTGTAGACGTTATTCTAGCTTTACATCTCTTGTTGTAATGGAGTAAAACTCAGGTTGGAAGCCGGCAATCTTAAGCCATCATTCAAGAAAAGTCTAATTGCGATCTGGTACATCAACGAAATTCTAGAAGCAATTTTATTACCATACTTTCAAGGACCTCGCTGCAATGATTTTCAAGAAGATTTTGAATAAGTACAATGTCATGAATCTAACCAAATTTTAATCATTTACTATTTCCCGTGAACTGTACCGGGTGGCCAACTAAGAATGATCACCGGCCATATCTCAATGACGGATCATCCTATTTTAATGAAACAAAAAATTTTATAAGGAAAGTGGCCATAAAAAATCGCTGGAAAATATTTTCAAGTTTCTTAAATGGCCGCTAGGGGGCGTAACCTAAATGACTGAACAGAAAATCACGATTTTTTTCATTTTCTTCAAAATTAAGGGGTATTGAAAATAAATTAATTTGAAAGATAAATGAATTTCGACTAATATGTATGAAACACTTTTTGTCGTATCTCCAAAAATAAAGTGGTGGGGATGAGTTGAAAATGTTCATTTTGGATGGCCGATTACTCCAGTCATACTGAACAGAATTTAACAAACTTAATCTCGTTGGAAAGGGTTTTTCGTGGTCTACTAACGGCTCCTTACGCTGTTTTGATATGAATATTCGTTTCGCCGCCAGAGGGCGATATCTAGAATTTTGACAAATATTATAGCTTTTCTCAAAAAATTTAAATGGAACGGTATGTTCATTTCTACACGATAAAATAAAGAATTAATAGCTTAACATGATGCTGAAAACCCGAGCTCGCTATTTTGCTTCTAACGGTAGATATTAGCCAAAAGGCAAAAACTATAGCATTATAAGATCTAGTTGACCGATGTTACATTGTTAACATATGTTTGACATACGTTTTGTTAGCGTCTGATTTCCACAACTTACTTGATATTTGATACCAATTTACATGCTAGCCGACCCGACCGACCGTTCAACTTCGCCTGTGCTCCCGCCTTACTCATCACACCCACTAAAACTATTTCGCATTTATTTTTTTTATACGAGGTTAATAACGCATATTAAATTTTGATTCAATTTATTATGACTGTTAGAATGGTGCCAGTTTCAAACTTCTACGGTAACGGCTTATCGACATATCGCTATTTCACATAATGTGTTGTTATTTAAACACCTGAGAGAAAAATTAAAAATAAAAATTACCAACATGTTTAGGACACTTAAGGCAATGTGTTGTTGAAATTTCAAGTTTTTTCGACAAGCTATTCCCCTGTAAAAAATCGCAAAGTTGAGATACTGCGCCGAGAGCCCAAAACTGGGTATATATTTTTTTATTAAACCTGTCATAATTATTATACGAGTGGGAGACAAAATTTAAAGTTTCTACTGATAATGCAGAGTTAAATCATGCTACCAACGATACCGGTTTCGTTTTTTCCGCGGAGTAGTTTTGTTATTATTCGCCTTTAAAATAAGGGGTTAAAGCTATAGCTTTTGGTCTAATATCTTCCGTTAGAAGCAAGATAGCGAGCTCGGGTTTTCAGCGTCATGTTAAGCTTTTAATTCTTTATTTTATCGTGTAGAAATGAACATACCGTTCCATTTAAATTTTTTGAGAAAAGCTATAATATTTGTCAAAGTTCTAGATATCGCCCTCTGGCGGCGAAACGAATATTCATATCAAAACAGCGTAAGGAGCCGTTAGTAGACCACGAAAAGCCCTTTCCAACGAGATTAAGTTTGTTAAATTCTGTTCAGTATGACCGGAGTAATCGGCCATCGAAAATGAACATTTTCAACTCATCCCCACCACTTTATTTTTGGAGATACGACAAAAAGTGTTTCATACATATTAGTCGAAATTCATTTATCTTACAAATTAATTTATTTTCAATACCCCTTAATTTTGAAGAAAATGAAAAAAATCGTGATTTTCTGTTCAGTCATTTAGATTACGCCCTCTAGCGGCCATTTAAGAAACTTGAAAATATTTTCCAGCGATTTTTTATGGCCCCTTTCCTTATAAAATTTTTTGTTTCATTAAAATAGGATGATCCGTCATTGAGATATGGCCGGTGATCATTCTTAGTTGGCCACCCGGTACATATCACTAAAATTTCAAGTTCGTAGGACCATCTCTTCTGGGTGTTGCGATTTTTTTTGGCGAGTAGTTTATTCACCATAAATACTTTTTCAAATTTTTGATGTTAAAAAATTTTTCATATTTGAGTTTTTCCAAGTTAATTTCATCTGTATATTCAGTATAGAGTATACGGTTATAAAGTTTCATCCCTTTCTTTCAACTCATCCCATAGATAAAGTTAAAAATTGAAAAATCAAAAAATGGGAATTCCTACATTCATCGAAACCCATTTCCATTAGTCAGAAATTGTACCGGTGCGCTTGGCACAAATTTCAAAGATCATTTGGCACGAAAAACGGTCGTCGCACATATCGGCGTAGATGATTTTATCTGACAAAAATAAAACGTCGCGATATTCTTAGATACGTCTCGGTTAATATTAGTACGACTCAATGTAAGATGCCAATTTTCATGTTCTTTTTATTTCTCCGAACCACGTTTTGTATACCTCAACAACCAGTTTGTGTCACTTTATCGAAAAACCCAACGTTATGTAAGTTTAAAAACGCCACTAGCATTTAACCGTCCTTTACATTTACGACCCTTTAGAAAACTAAAACTATTAAAACTACTAAAACTATGCCTTTTTTATGATCTTTTAAAAACGTGCAACGAACGTTTTAATCGATTCTACTTACGAACTAAAAATAAATTTCAATGTGAAGGGGAAAAAAAATTTATGAATTTGTGTGTCAGCTTTCACCAGATTAATTTTCGATCTCCACCCGAGCTCGTAATACCGCTCTTAAATTTAATACCGCGCCCAAATAATAGTTTTCCGCGGGACGGGCTTTCTCGAAGGGGGAGCTTTCCTCGTACATCAAAGCTCGCCGACGGTGGCGCTGCGGTAGAAGTGATGAAAAAGGCGCAGTCTCGCAAACGTATGAAACATCGCATTTACGAACCGAGACGAGATCTACCCCCGAGACGACTACGTGGCAAAAATTAGATTGAAGCTTTCGAGAACTTTTACGTTTCTTTAGGGTTATTGCAAATTGCATAGGTGAACTATACTGACTAACTTTTTAGGTCAAATACATTTTAAAAGAGATGATAGATCGGAGGAAAATTTTAAAAATCTTGTTAATAAATTTCAAGGTCGCATATAAAAAATTTCGATCAACTTTAAAATTCGTACAAAACTCCAATGTGTTGATATGACTCAAGGTTGTGTTTTTTAGATTTGTTTTTTTATTTCAAATCAAAGAATTTTAACATAACCTCATGTTTTTACCAACTTTTTTTTGTAAAAAAAAACATTGATGAAATGCTTTTATTCCTATACCCTTCACGTATAATACGGTATTTTGCAAAAAAAATGTTGTAAAAGCCAAAAATAGCACCCGTTAGCATCGACAAAAAAAAGCTTCTACATCCAGTGAAATCCTGGAATGCGCACACGTCAGAGAAGCACGCTTCAAACATCAATCGGAAAATTTCCGGTTCGAGTTGACGTCGAACTGTAATCGTAGGTAAATTCAAAACGGGAACAAAGCTTTCGTTTTAGCGGGTAATTAGAGTGTAAAAGGGGGGAAAGTGAATGACGATGGGACTGCATGCGATACTTCGCTTCGAAACGTTTCAATTCTCGTTATTACACCAAGTAATTTTACGCGATAATAATCTTTGCCGCTTCTGGCACTTTTGGTCGTTCAAAGTTGGCAAATTAGATGGAATCTAGTACTTGGATTAAATGAGATATGATTGTAATTGTGGTTATAAACCAATTAACTTTAATCAATTATTCTCATTATTATCATTATATATTATAGAGTTGTAATCTCTAAATGCTAAATTTTAATGTAATTAAACAAAAATCACTTTGAGAACGTAGCCTAATTTTTAAAATGTTTAAGGGGTTAGGCTACTTAAAAAAATACATTTTTCTTGCTCATACGATGTGTAAACATCTTAAGAATGATAGCCAATATAAACTTTAAGAAGAAACTTTTATTTTACAATTCTACAGCTTAATTTCTTAAACGTCTTTTTCTACTTAATGCAAGCAATAAGCAATAAGGGAAGAGACAAGCTATCTAATAAGCTTATCAGTAGATTCTAACGAGTTCTGTGTTGCATCTTCATTTACGTGTAAATTCAGTTTGTGTGTCATTCTTTTATTGAAAATTTAAAAAAAAGTTAGTGATATCGTGTATAAAGGGAAAAAAGTTTCCAAAACAGCTTTCGCAAATAGAAAAAGATATCTAATAGAAAACCACCTAATCACCACAGCTTGCGGAGTAATTCTAAAAGTGCTTGTGAATCAATATTGGCGAAAAAAATGAAAACAACATCCAGTATTCCAATATCAATTGATGAAAGTTTTGGTTTTAAAATTTTAAACTTTATTCCAGTTTTTGCGACATCATCTCAAATATTGATATGTAAACGGTGTAATGGTCTATAATTTTTTCTGAAAAGAGTAAACGCGGCCTTGATTTTAAAATTGTTGTGTCCTGTGAAAACTGTGAAAACATTTTAATAGACAACAGCCCCATAATAACTGGGAATGCTTACAACATAAATAGACGCCTTACATTGGCAATGCGATTAATTGGTGTTGGACATTTCGGAATTGAAAAATTTTGTGCTTTTATGAATTTTCAAAAGCCAGTATTCCATAAAGCGTGCGATGCAATTGTGAAAACTATTACTACAGCCACTAAAGCTGTAAAAACTAACAGCATTAGAAAAGCAGCCCAAGAAGAGAAAAACATATCTGCAGGCAAAGGACATGGAGATGGACTCTTATGGCGTTTACGTTTGGTAAAACTGGAGTACACTAATGTGCACTAGTGCAGAATAGTGTGTTCTATTGGTTATCCCAAATGAGTGTTTTATGTTCTATTGGTAAAAAAAGTGCATCGAATTTTTCACTTGTCAGCGCAACATTTTCGACACGAGTTTTGACGGCAAGTACGAGTGTCAGTACAATATAGTCATAGAAAAAGAAAGATAGTTGTGAATATAGTTGTCAACATGATATTCCACATAGATGACATACATATATTTATATAGATAGGCGACTCTCCTATGTTTGGCTGGAACTCCGTTTAGTTGCGTATGATGTCACCAATGGCGCTACATTCGTTTTGCAGTTTTAAGTACTGGCGGAAAATTTAAAAAATAGTCAATGTTATACCTCACTTTTTAATTTTTGTTTCATAAAATACTAAAAGTGACAACATTAAAACCACCTAATTTTATTAATGAAACTCATGATTTATTGACCAATAAAAATAATATGTGTTTGGGTTCACAACTAATACTTATGTATCAAATTTTCGAATCTTGCTGTTTGGTATTCATTCTTCTTGTAAATTCTGGTTCATTAAATCACTCGAAACACCAAAAACAAATCACTTAAAATCCACTGAACAAATTAGAATCACTTCAAATAACTTGCGCAATTCCCGCTTTTCACAAAAAGAATAAGACATGGCAAGGAATGTCAACTTTTTAAATATGAAAATATTTGAAAAATGTGCAATATCAACTATGCCCTGGACAAATGATGCGCAGTGCATATTAATTACAGTAAAAGCTCTAGTATGCGGACGCTCTAATAAGCGGACATCTCTCATAACCGGACAAAAACCTTGGCACGAACCTCAAAGATATGTCTTTCCATACAAACTGCTCTTCCTTAAGCGGACCCTCCAATAAGCGGACGCGGACACCATTTTTTCCTCAATAATGGACAAAAATCTCTAATAAGCGGACGCACGGCTCTAATAAGTTAGACGAACACGTCACCAAACAGTAGTTGGTATACATATTTAGCGACAAGTTTTCGGGGATTCCCCTCTTTATGCGTTTCGCTTGTCAAAGACAGGTAATTTCCAGTAGGTACTGCGAGTTACTATTATTAGTTTGTTCGCTTTGTTGTAGCATGCGTTAAAATGGCAACCAAGAAAAAAATACTTACCTTAAAGGAGAAAATGGAAATAGTTTGTTTATTAGACAAAGAGAAGCTGTCAGTTCGTGATATAGCTAAAAGATTTAACATTGGCAAAACGCAAGCGGCGAAAATACTTAAAAAATAAAGAAGATATTCGAAAGAAATGACAGTCTGGGGCCAACATAAAAACGAAGAAAAACTTCTTAAGTAGTGAAGGTTTAAAAATTGACAAAGCGTGTTTCGATTGGTTTGTGAAAGCAAGAAATAAAAAACATTCCCTTATCAGGACCATTAGTAAAGAGAAAAACAAGGGAAATTGCAAAAAAAATTGGGAGTGAGTACATTTGGAGCTTCTGACGGGTGGTTACAAAACTGGCGTTTGAGAAACAACATTACATTTAAATGTATCTCCGGGGAAGCAGCTGATGTGAATGACGAAGATGTCGACCAAGAGAAGAGGATATACATAGTTTAAGTTTAAATAGTCAATGTACAAGGTAGAATATTTTGTTTTAAATAAAAATATTTTAAGATAAAAAGTTGTTTATGTTTTAATAACGTTAAAAAATCAAAAATTGTGAGAAATAGTGCAATATTTTCCATTTTAATAGCTCTTTCTTATAAGCGGACATCTCCAATAACCGGACAAAAATGTTGGCACCGTCAGTGTCCGCTTATTAGAGCTTTCACTGTATATAGCTTTCTGTAAAAAAACTGCCAAAATAAATTTTATAGTAGAATGCAGCGCCATGTGTGACATCATCCGGTACTAAACGTAAGTTTTGATATTATGATAGGAATGAGCAGTGCATGATATTCCACCGATAGTGGAAAATTACCCACAACCCATATACTTATTGATAATTTCATTAGATTGACAGTGTGGTGGGGTATACGATACCCAGGACGATTTGGTATCTTCTACTTTCACTAAATTTATCAATGTGCACTAATCTAACTGTTGCAGACAACTGCTCATACAGTTGTGGTTAGGTACAGAGGCGTTTGAACCGGTAATGCATTAAAGTAAAAAAGTGCGCGAATTTTAAAACTCGTGGGGTTTGTGATACCCCACCACACAGACGCCGGGTTAAAACTGCCTCAATTTTTCCACTGAAATCATATTTTTACTGTATATAAATGTCGTAAATTATGAAATTGTTTTACTGATGATACTTTGTCAGTATCATCGAGTGGTTTATAGGAAAAGTTCTGGACATTTGTGTAAAATCAAGATACCGTAAGATATGTCAATATTGGCAGAAAAAGAAAAATACCGCAGAATTTGAAGAATGATATGCGTTACACCAACCTAATTGCAAATCGAACCATATCGGTAGCGCAGGGAAAATGGAACCCGATGTCATAGTTGAAATATTTTCGCGCTCTCAGGCTTTGCATGGGATTCGATATGCACATTACGTGGGCGATGGAGACAGTAAGACCCTTAAGAATATTATAGATGCGAAACCATATGATAATTTCACAGTCTCCAAGAAAGAATGTATCGGCCACGTCCAAAAGAGGTTTGGAACGCGGTTAAGAAACCTAAAAAGAGGGGCAAAACATCTTGGAACTTATTAACTGGAAAACTTATTAACGAACTAAGTATTTATTACGGTTTGGCCATCGTACTCTGTAGAGAAAATGCGAAATGATATATGGGCAACCTTATACCACAAAATTTCGACGGATGAGAAACCGCAGCACGATAGATATCCCATAGATGAAGATTCATGGTGTTCTTGGCAAAGAACAGCGGCTTAGCACACTCTCGAAACATATGTACACAAGCCAGCAATATCAATAAAAGTTTTTAACGCCATTACGAGCATCTATGAGGATCTCAGTAGGGATGATCTACTTGCTCGTTGTATAGGAGGGTACTCGCAAAATGCAAACGAAAGCTTAAATTCTATCGTTTGGTCAATAGCTCCTAAAACAACCTTAAGCAGCAAAAATATTGTTGATATCGCAGTTAATAGTCTAAAGGAGGGAGTTTTTCCTGCTGAATAAAACTTCGCTGAGGTAATACCGATTTATAAAAAAAGGTGATATAAATTATTGTAAAAAGTATAGGCCTATATCAATCTTACCAAGCCCATCAAAAGTCTTTGAAGTTGTACTAAAGAACATAATTTTATCTCATCTGCAAGAAAACAATATTATAACAAAATTTCCACTTGGGTACCAGAAGGATAAATCAACAACAACAGCAGTTCTAAGCTTATTACAAGAAATTATACATGGTTTTGATCGTCAACAGTACACACAAATAGCTTTCTGCAACCTTAGCAAGGCTTTTGATAGCGTTGACCATGAAATATTGCTGTACAAACTGGAAAGATACGGTTTTCAGCAAAGAGCATTGGGAATAATTAAATCTTATTTGTCAGAAAGGAAGCAATGTGTATACTGGAAGGATTGTCAACCTTAAAGAATTGAAAACCTTAAAGACAGGTGTACCGCAAGGCTCGGTATTGGGACTCATTCTGTTTCTTTTGTACGTGAATGACTTACTACAGAATATCTCTACAAATTCCATGTACTTGTACGCTGATGACACTTCACTAATAAATAGAGATGCAGATGTGGAAATTTTAAGAGAAAAAACGAAACAGACCCTAAGTGAAGCAGTAATAAAACTAAAGTACTTACCTTCTACACTAAACGAGTAGGCGAAGTAGCAAATCAAACAATAAAATTCCTGAATATTACCTTAAACGAAACGCTCACATGGCTGGACCATATAACAAAACTAAAACAAAGATTAGCAAATTCTCTGTATTGTTTAAAAATTGTAATAAAAAATCTACCTTTTAAAAGAAGCGAGGAATATTACTTCTATTTTCATACTATGATGACCTATGGAATAATGGTGTGGGCGCGTCTACTAAATCGGAAAAAATCTTCATGTTAGAACAGAAAGCCATACGAATCCTACTGGGAATATCCCAGCGAGATAGTTGTAGAACACATTTTAGGGGATTAGGAATTATGACTTTACCGTCATGTTTTATACTTGCCTGTTTGCAACATGTTCACAAATATCGAACTAAATTTTCCATAAACTCGGACAAACACAGTTACGTTACACGCCACAGAAAAGATCTAGCAATTCCGTGTCATCGGGTAACGAAAACGCAAAAAACTTTCTACTTTACAGCTGTAAAATTATATAATGTTCTACCAACAGAAACAAGGGAAATGAATTCTAAATGGTTTAGGAAAACTGTGAAGAATATTCTATTGGAGGGAGAATTTTATTCCTTAAATGAATGTATAAATCTTGAATTGTAATTTTGTTTTTTTTAATTTTGTAGCGATATATTGTACTTTTTCGTACCTTATTGAAAAATAAACATTAAACAGTATTGCGGTTTTAACATTCAACGGGTTTCAAGGCGTATTGGAAGTAATGAACGCATTCAAACTGAAAATCGCTAATGAATGTTATAACTTCTGCGTAGAGATAGATGAGCGCCGCGTAAAAGCA
The DNA here is from genome assembly GCA_036711955.1 of Digitonthophagus gazella. Taxonomy (NCBI): domain Eukaryota; kingdom Metazoa; phylum Arthropoda; class Insecta; order Coleoptera; family Scarabaeidae; genus Digitonthophagus; species Digitonthophagus gazella. The sequence goes on from JASCIT010000007.1 coordinate 13,787,858, forward strand.
GCTAACCGCTCAATCTCCAAAAGAAGAAAAGATGTGCGGAAAGACCTAACATCAACCAGAAAAGAAGCAGAAGAGGAATCTTTGGATAAGGAAGGGACGGTTTTCGGTCCCGGCATAGCATATTGAAGGAAAAAAAAACGTTTTAAAGATTTTTTAGTTTAAATACACATAAAACTTTAAACGTGTTTAATCAAAATTATATTTTTCGAAGTGGCAACCAGTAGAACTAGAGCAATTTTTATCACATCGGCTTGAAATTATAACTGAAGCTTCTTTGATAGATTTTCTAGAGAAGTACACACGATTATTGCCATTAACCATCAATTTATTTTTTAATAACAAATTTAAAGTCAGATTTTTGGTAAAACTTGAACATTTTTAACAAACATGCCGCCATTTTATGAAAAAATGATATATTTTAATAATCATGTGAACATCTCTAGAAAATCCATCTGAGAAGCTACAGTTGAAATTTCAAGTCGATCGAATGAAAATTACTCAAGTTTTACTACTTGCCGTGGACCTCCTCAAGAAAAAGCAATAATATTTTGGCTGCTTTCAAGTTACATTTTCTGTTCTCAAGAAAAAACTAATAGTCGTAGAAAATTTTTCTTTGGTAAAAATAAAGATTAAGCTTCAATCTAACTCCCCGTAAAATTTCAAGTTTCAACAACAATTAATTTCTTAGATATGAATTTTTAAAATTGACTAGTTAATCACTTACATTTCTAACACGATTAAACAGTTATGTTTCAAGTTTCGTTTAACTTATAATAAAAACCAAGTTAAAGTAATAAAATATACGATTCCCGGAGAACATAAAGTGTTTATACTGCACCCTCGAGACTCTCGGGTTTGACCTTATTTACGGTCTTTAACAGAAAGGAACTCGTAGATAACATTTTCCACTACTAGTTAAATATTTCCAAAGAAAGAATCCACAACGAGAGAAAAATATGTATTTTTGATGACTCCGAGAATTTAGATAACAATGCCACGTTATCAATCATTCTTTGATTCGCATTCTACGAAACGAGAGCAAATTTAGAACGCATTCATCGAACGATATTAGGTGTTGTTTACCACAAGAACTCTGCCAAACAAAATCATTTCTTTCCTTTCGATAATAAATCAATTTTAAATTAACTCGATTTAAAAATAAAATATTTTACCTCGAAATAATAAAAAAAATCCTTAAAACTTTCTAGACATAATAAATTAATCCGTAAATGTTCATAAAAGTTCTCTAAATCAATACTTTTTTAGTTTTGGTGTTTTTTTATATAAAACTTTTTCGTTCTATTCCAATATCGGCACCTATTTTAAAGTCGAAGAGAGTGGGAGGAACAGCTATTAATCTCGTCGCATCGAAAAAAGACGAGTAGAATTCAAGTCTAGAGGGAAAAGTTCAAAGCTATCGCGCAAATCTCGGCCGCTTTGTCGTCGGAACTTAAAAGAAAATAGACCCGTCGCACACAACACGGTGATATATCGACAGTTCCCGAGCTGGCAACACGATGTCTGTCGTATCTTGGGAGTTTACTTATTTATTTATACCTACAATTCGTTTGTCGTACAATTTAAGACCAGTAAAACCGCACTTAAATCCTAATTACCTTTAATCATTCAGATTTAAAGGGTATAGAGTTTATTTATGGAGATTAAGATATGATTTTTATATTAAATTAAAGCTTAAAGATTCTATTTTTTATTGTAAAAGGTAAATTTGTTCTAATTATTACCAAAAAATTCAAAAAAACTAAAATTTTATTCGGACTTAACCTCAAAATTTTTTACCAACTTTAAAATTTTCCAAGGACTTTATTTATAAAAATTAAGAAATGATTTTTATTTTAAATTGAACTTAAAATATTCTATTTTTAATTTAAAAAGTCGGATTTGTTCTAATTGTTATCAAAAAAATTAAAAAAATCCCAAAGACATCGGAGAGTTTTGACTGAACCTAACATAACCTTACAAATTTTCGACTAACTTTAAAAAGTGCAGATTTTATTTATGGAAATAAAATAAAAATAATTTAAAAAAAGATAGATTGAAATGTCTAGTTTTTATTAAAGTGATCCAATTTATTCTAACTTTTGTCCAAAAAATTTAAAAAAAATCTAAACATAGCGAAAATTTTTGAAAATTTTGAAGAACTTTAAAAAATCATAACAACTTTATTTATAAGAGTAAAGAAATGACCTTTGGATTAAATTGAACTTAAAAGATTCTATTTTGATTTAAAAAAGACAAATTTATGTTAATTGTTATCAAAAAAATTTAAAAAATTGCTAAAGACATCGAAGAATTTTGATCGAAGCTAAGAAATACAACCTTACCAAATTTTCGACTAACTTTAAAAAATCGTACAGACTTTGTTTATGGAAATGAAATAAAAATAATTTAAAGAAAGATTGATTGAAATGTCTACTTTTAATAAAATTAACCGACTTATTCTAACTTTTGACAAGAAAAAATTAAAAAATTCTAAACTAAGCGAAAACTTGCATAATTTGTTGAATTAAAAACAATTATAACTACTTTATTTATAAGAGTAAAGTAATGACCTTTGATTTACAATGAACTTAAAGGATTCTATTTTGAACTAAAAAAGATAAATTTATTCTAATTGTTATCGAAAGATTTAAGAAATTCCGAAGGGCATCGAAAAATTTTGGCCGAACCTAACATAACCTTACAAATTTTCTACTAACTTTAAAAAATCCCACAGACTTTATTTATGGAAATGAAGAAAAATCAAGTTAAGGAAAAATAGATTGAAATGTCTATTTGGTATTCCAATTAACAGATTAGTTCCAGCTTTTGTAAATTGTTTTTAAAAAATTCCAAAAAGCATCAAAAATTTTTGACCGAACCTAATACAGTAGAGTGTCGATTATCTGAACTAATTGGGACCAAAGTGCGTTCGGATAAATGATTTTTCCGGATAATCGATTAGATATAAAAATAAGAAAAATCAATGGAGGATCAGTAGGGAAAGATTTTTATTTGAAAATCTCTGTAGGTTCCCCATTTAGAAAATACAGGGTGTAACAAAAGTATGGAATATAGCTTATAAATACGCCATTTATGATTTAAATGAAAAAAGTTTCAAATAAAAGTTTCTCGGTAAATTATGGGACATATTTTGGCTACATTCGTTTGTTTGTATCGTCTGCTGTTTGGTTGCTATGGTAACCAACTTCATTATCTTAAATGGGAAGGGTATGTTTTTGTTGCATATTTTGATAGATTATTTCCTATTCTACACGATGGACATATCAAACCATAAGGTTTTATAAGAAAAAAATCGAGAAAAATTGCATTTTTGAAAATATTTAATCAACTAGTTTTGGTCAAAGTAGGCGTTGAAGTGGCGCTGTTGACGTCACTAAACGTCAAAAAATTTGACAATTGCAACAACTATGGCGCAATTAAGCGAACACCAAACAATTGAAATGCTGATGTGTGGGTACGGTGACAGAAAACGTAATAAAAGTGAAATTTGTGCCATCTTTAATAATATTTACCCAGATACACAAATTTTACAATCTACCGTATCTAAAATCTTAAAAGAATTTTGTACTACCGCAAGAGTTAAGAACCTGTATTCTTAAAATTTTCGAAATCCAGTATTCTTATAACAAATTCCCTGCTTTTTTTGTTTCTTAATTATTGAGTACTTAAATGGCTTTTGTGCACAACAAGATGAAAGATATTCTTTTGTCTAGATTATTCTACTACAATTCTGAGGTGCTCTAGAATAGTTAAGATTCTAGTCAGATAGTTAAATTTACCATTAACATTACCGGCGTTTAACTTTGGCCACTATTTGGCAGAGTCTTACTTCTTCGGATGGTAAACATTTTTTTTAAGATTTTGGATACGGTGGATTGTGGAATTTGTGTGTCCAGGTAAATATTATTAAAGATTGCAAAAACTTCACTTTTGGTGCGTTTTCTGTCGCCGTACCCACACATCATCAGCATTTCAATTGTTTGGTGTTCGCTTAATTGCGCCATAGTTGTTGCAATTGTCAATTTTTTTGACGTTTAGTGACGTCAACAGCGCCATTTCAACGCCTAATTTGACCAAAACTAGTTGATTAAATATTTTCAAAGATGCAATTTTTCTCGATTTTTTCTTATAAAACTTTATGATTTGATATGTCCATCGTGTAGAATAGGAAATAATCTATCAAAATATGCAACAAAAACATACCCAATCCATTTAAGATAACAAAGTTGGTTACCATAGCAACCAAACAGCAGACGATACAAACAAACGAATGTAGCCAAAATATGTCCTATAATTTACCAAAAAACTTTTATTTGAAACTTTTTTCAATTAAATCATAAATGGCGTATTTATAAGCTATATTCCATACTTTTGTTACACCCTGTATATTTATTTTTTAATTGAATAAAAAAAAACATTTTAGAAAAGAAATATTTTTTATATTCTAATCAAGTACAACTTTAATACATAATAATTAATTACTACCTAATTTTACAAAATAATCATTTAATTTTCTTTGAATTAATTTCTGTACACTTTTCTTGACACTCATACCAACATATGGATGTTTCCAACGCAGCAGAAGCTTCTTCATTACTTGGTCCATTTTGTACTTGTTCTAGATCTTCATCGCTTTCCCTAGTATCAGAATGCTGCGTATTACTCGCCAAAATTTCATCGTCACTTAAAATTTGAAAGCTAGGATCCTTTTCATCAGCCTCCAGCCACAGTTGGACATCTTCTTTATCGCATTCTTGAAATCCGGGAATGTTTGCATAAATCTTTATAATTTCATTAACACCTTCCTCCACTTCTTCATTGTTGTTTATAGTCTCCAATAATTTATGCCACGCATTTTTAAGATTCTGTTGTGTTAAATGATTCCAAGAATCAGCGATCATATAGGCACACTCTTTAAGGTTTAGTTTTTTTGTAAATGCGATCACACCTTCTTCATCTTCAGCAAATAACAAACTTCTTTTCAGCTTTTCTATAACATCTTGGTTCATTGGCTGGACAAGTGCGGTAACATAGGGTGGCAAGTAAATGACCTTAAAATGTTCATCAATTGAATTTAATTTACCCAATTCCGGGTGTGATGGGGCATTATCTAAAAGTAGAAGTACTTTTCCAGTTTTATTTTCTTTAAATTTTTTTACATTTGGAATAAGGTTTGCTGTGTACCAGTCCATAAACACCTCACGATTCATCCAAGCATTTTTCTGGGTTTTGTAGTATTTCACATTTTTAAAACATCGAGGTCTAGCAGCTTTTCCTATCATTAACAACGGTAGAGCATGAGTTCTCATGGCGTTTCCGTATACCATTATTGTAATACGCTCTTTACTAACTTTAAACCCAAGAGTAGCTGTTTAACGCTTAGACGCGAGAGACTTTCGGGGCAATGATTTCCAATTTAAGCCTGTTTCATCAGCATTGTACACGAGATCTAGAGAATAACCTTCTTTTTTTTAGTAATTCTAAAAATCTTGCTTTAAAATTTTCGGTTGTCTGAACGTTCCCAGATAGAGATTCTCCTTGAATCTCCAATGCTTGCATACCATGTCTAGATTGAAACCTCTAACCAGCTTCTTATTCATTTCTAGCGCTTTTTCGGACAATAATGGTACAGAAACAGATTCTCCCAAACTTCTCTTATGAACGAACCATAAAAAATACACGTCTTCTAATTTTTCATCTTGTGCTTCTTTCATAGTTTTCCTTCTTTTGGATCCGTGTGCACTATCCAAGGTGGACGCAAAATTTAAAATGTCCTCCTTACAATTTTTAATATCAGATACTGTCGATTTACCGATATTGAAAGCTTTCGCAATTGCTACCATACTTTCCCTTTTCTCTAGCCGACTTATTATTTGAATTTTGGTTTCAATAGATAACACATTTCTACTTCTTTTTGTGAAGGAATCATTTTTCTTTTATGATTTGCAGCCTAAAATATCTTAAGGTTTACTCCAGTACGTGCAACGAACTAAACGGAAATTATAAAAATAAAAATCGTTCGAGGCATAATAGGACTGATGGCTAACGTACTAAAAAATACGTCGCGACCGGCGTCGTCAGGAGGTTCGGATAACCGACGTTCCGGTTGATCGACGTCCGGATAATCGACGCTCTACTGTATAACCTTACAAATTTTCTACCAACTTTAAAAAATCGTACAGACTTTATTTATGAAAATAAAATAAAAATAATGTCAAGAAATGTAGATTAAAATATCTAATTTTTATTAAAACCATCAGATTTGTTCTAACTTTTACCAAAGAAATTTAAGAAAATCCTAAAAACATATAAAAATTATAACCCAATCCTAATTTTTTTTACTAACTTTAAAAAATCCCACAGACTTTATTTATGGAAATGAAGAAAAATCAAGTTAAGGAAAGATAAATTTAAATGCCTATTTGCCATTCAAATTAATACTTTTATAGAAAAAAAAATATAAAAGGTCTCAAAGAGATCGAAAATTTTTTATTGAATTTAAGTTAATCATTTTTGATTATATCCAAAAAAAAATCCTGCAGACTTTATTTACAAGATTTAAAAAATTATTTTTATATTAAATTGAATCTTAAAGACTTTATTTTTTATAATAAACATCTAATTTATTTTGACTATTACCAAAAAAATCTATACTCGTTTTAATATTATCATTTTCGATACCTTTCAGGCTCTTACTTTATCCTTTCAATCTTCAACGCACCAAAACTTCTAGTCTACTTAAGAAGACCACGTTTCATCATCGAATACAAGTTAGAAATTCGCACCTGAGACTTTTAAACGCTCCTCATCAACTGTAAAAATAAGAAGAGAGGACCGAAGAGAACCGAAGACGAAATCGACGTGAAAGTTACAGCCGCCTGTCTTAGCAGGGCGGAAGAAAAGCAAAAGGCGGAATGCACGCTAATGTGCATGGAGCCGACAGGAACGAGTGGCGACTTCCTCCGGATGAAACGCTGCAGGTCGCCGACCCAAAAGCGAAGAAGGCCGAGGTAGGTGAGGAAGAGGTCAGTACACCATCTTTTCCAGCAGCAAGGACCTTTAAATGGGAATGCTGTAATTACCTTGTTGAACGTTCATCCCCCTTTTTTTAATTAAACGCCTCGCCTACCAGTTGAGAGAAGATGTTTGAAGATTAGATCAGTTGAGGCGTTAATAGATTTTATTAGTTTTGGAATTTTAGAGATTATTTTAAAATCGTCCTAAAAATTCAAAGCTAATTAAAGAAAGCACTGAATTTTTTATGCACTTTAGTAATTATGAGATGTTCATCTTTGGTGGTTTTTGTAGTCAGTGCTTTCTATCATGAAATAGTGCATTTGGAAATGTGGTATGTATTTTTAATTGAGGTAGAAATTAGGTAAATGGAATGGGTACTGACTGACCTATTATAGTTTTAGAATTAGTTTTTCAAGTTTGTAGTTTTAAGAAAAATTTATGTGGATGGATATTTATTTAATATTTTAAGATTTATGGTTACTTTTTAGTTATTTCAAGATGTAAAAAAATATCCAACCATATTTTTAAAATAGTCTTTAGAATAATCACACTTTAAAAAGAAGCACTTGTAAAATAGTATAATTTAGACACATTGGCACAATTAAAAAGTTAATGCAGATAGAAATGTCACTCTTACAATTTATTAGTTACCCCTATTCCGATGTTTTATAATCTATTAGACTATTTAGTCAATAGTTTGCACTAAAAGTTAATTCGTTCTTCTAAATTTTATACTTATAGATGTTTTAATCTAGTTTAGAAAAAATTTTTTGGTGATAATTTTTAAAATAAAATAAAATGTTTTTTGTTAAATAAATGTTGGTGTATATCTTTTAGGAATTAGCTTACCAAGCAGATGAGGGTCATAACTGGTGGTCAATAATCTTTTCCCTCCTAGTAATCGGTCTGGTTGTAACCGGAATAGTAATCGCCATCTACCTCTTAGGCTACGTAGACGAACTTTTGTACTGGCATGGAAAGCGAATGGATTTGGACGAGTACCTGCAGGTATAATCGCTTAACTACCACTTCGAGCCACTTCGCCCTCCTTATCCTCCTCCAAATTCCTTTCGATATCGCTCGAAAACTTTAATCCCCCCGACTCTATGAATACAGATGCCTTACACGGGCTGCACTAATTGGAAACGCAAACTCCTTCGCTGTTTATAAATTAGAACCTTGTACCGTGAGGTTAATCTCTGAAATTCTCTGAAAGTTGTTTCGTTTCAACGCGTAGGGAAACTTGAGCCCCAGGAAGCTACCTCCTTCTTGGATCTCCAACACCCACTTCGTCTTTCAAGATGACAACGGCGGTTTATCCGTCTTTGATACTACTAATTTCACCGTGTCGCTTCTAGTTACTAATCACACACTGGTAAGTAACCAAAAAGTTTTCCAAAATAAAAAAGTAAAAGTATGAGTTACAATCACTTTATAAGCATGTCAGTAAATTACGATATATCCTAGGAAGATGTGTTGATGTCACTCATTGCAAACTAATTACTCGTGTTATCTTAACATGTCTAATTATACACATCCATCTGATTGTGAATCGATAATGTCTCTCCATTACAGTTTCAATGGTTTAATAATGTGTCTTGAACCCGTAAGGAAACTATGGTTAAAAGTACTGATTGAGGTTGAGTAATAAGACTTGAAATCTAGCTTAATTCTAAAAGTAACTTTCAATGACTAACATTGAATGATTGGCAAGAAATTTAAAAATAGAAAAAAATTTTTGGATGAATTATGATTTCTACATTAAATTTACGTAAAGTGTATTGTTTTGGTCTGAGAGTTTACATCGGGCATTAATTTAGGTAATCGCTCCGGCATTAATAATAAAGCAGTTGCGTTATCTTGAATCAACACGAACCCAAAACTCGTTCGGGGTGTGATTTACGATTTCCCCTTTCTATTCCAGCGGCAGCTCGACGTCAGGGGGTATCAGTGCTCCAGGGATTTGAAATTCGTGCTCTTCCAACATAATATTAAATCAGTAAGTGTAAACACTTTCTTAAAAAACCATAAGTATAAATTCAAATTTACTTTTCTATTTTTGGTTTGAATCGATATGTACGTGTGGCAATCTTTTCTGTGTAGATGCTTTTAAAATGAGTTATTTCTTCCTCAATTGTCGGATTTAAACGGGTCCTTTACGAGACGAGGATCGGTTCGAATTCCTCCAATATCCGTTCCCGAGGTCCTAATTGCATCGCTCGTCGAAATCCGAGCACACACCGTCGAAAGGGGCATAGACAAGGGGCGTGATTTAGGATGAGGCGCCCCCGCGGCGCCCCCCGAGGGTTCTTGGCAGGCGCCCAGAGCGGCGTCGATCTGTATTCCGACGCTGGCGATGGCCGCGGCGCTGCAAAATTCTCAGAAAGTTTACGGCGTCTACTCGTATTTGCCCTGTATACTCACAATGCCGAGGAAGTAGAGCATGCAGCGGGAGGACGGAGAAGGTTGTTTTTACGTGGAACAATGCAATAATCAAGCGAGGGATTTCCCTATGAATAGAGAAAATTGAAAGCACAAAAAAAACCTCAACCATTCGATGTCTTTAATATTTTTCCTTTTTGGGTTTTCAGGTTTTCAGACAATCGTACACAGCCTACTATACCATTTACGAAGTCAGCAACGAGTAAGTAGAACACGCAATGCCTATTTTGTGGCGAACAGCTAATTTACGATCCGTAGATAAACACATCTGATACGCGCACTATCCACATTTCTCCTCGCTTCGTCGGCGTCGGTTAGGCCTTGGAAGACCGTTTTAACACGGCATTAATTACTAAAGATAAACTGCATGTGTCGGTAGCGCACTATATTTTACTTTACCTTACCGTGCGGACGTAAATAAAGTACATTTTTTAATTTTGATGGTTACGTCATTACTTAAAAGTCACGTAATTGCCCTTTTGAAAAGAAAGAAAAATTAACTTTTGTTCGTGTCGAATAATTTAGATTTGGAGGGAATACTAACTTGTACTAGGTTAACCCGATCTCGTTTTATGGAAACCGATATATCCGCAAAATCCAACCGCATTATTTGCAAATCCTCGTATTCCCGACACGTCTGACATCTTTTCATTCGCGCCAGGTTTTGGTATCCGCACATTTTAACGCGACGGACGTAGCGTTTTGCATTAAAAACGGAAACCTTTCCGGGGCAAAGCGAAATGACGCTTTTCGGTTGGCTATCCAACTTCAAAATCGAGTTAAGCGAGTTCACAGCCCGGCTCCATTTACATAGAGATCTAATCGGGCGGACCTAGGTTCGCGCATAGTTATTACGCCGTCGTAAATTTGATTTTAGCGCGGATTATTTAGCGTTTTGTAATCTATTTATTCTTTCGACAGTCATCAGATACCGCTGCGCCTTGCGTCCGCTTCGCACGCGCAGTTCCAAATGCTGCAATACGCGGCGTTCCTCGGGGACACCACGCAAATCCTCATAGTGTACGAGAACGACATTTATATCCGGCAGTCACCTACGGATCTTGAAGATACAAGGTTGACTTTTTCTGGTCAACCTGATATTGTATATAATGGAATACCAGATTGGTTATATCAAGGTACAGAGCTTCAAGTGTTTACTTCATCATAATTTATCAACAATACATATAGTATGTGTATTCTGCATGATTTGAAAATAATGAACTTCTAGTAGTATTTATTATTTTTTTGTTTAGGGACGTTGATTTCTTCATATCATCATCTTTACATACAACTGACAATAACTTATACAATCTTTTGTTATCTTGATAAGTTTTATCATAAAATATTTAAATGTGCATTTTTCAGATTTAAAAACTGATGAACTTCTTTAGAGAATATGTTACTTCTTTGTTTATAAACATTTATTTCTCCACATTTCATCATCTCTGCATAGAACTGACAAGGGGTTATAAAATTTTCGGTTGTCTTGATAAAGTTTCGTCACAAAATTTATAGTTATGCATTTTCAAGACTTACAAACTGACGAACTTCTTTAACCCTTCGGTGGGTTAACCACCGCAATAGGATATTTAATGGTTTCACAGTGAATTTAGAAATATTTTGGGAAAAAAAATGCGGCTGACTGCCGCATACGCGCCCACCGGAGGGTTAAACAATATATAGGAGAATATTTATTTTATTTAGAAACATTGATTTTTCCACATTAAATGTGGAAAGTAAAGTTGGTGGTACACTCCGAGTATATAAATGTAGGAAATTGGCTGTGTCTAGGATTTTGATTTCTGGTATGTGTATATTTTACGCCTTAACTTCCCTAGCTTCTTTACACTTCTATCTAACGTCGTTATACTTCTTTCGTCTTTAAACAACTCTGGTCGTTACTCGTTTTTACAAACCCAACTCTCGTCTTTACTCAAATTCATCTTTGCTCTTCTCGTCTTTGCACGTCTTTGCAATACTTCGTCTTTAAGGTCGATTCTCACTTGCGCTACACTCAGCTGCGCGACGCGATGCGACGCAGCGATGCAAAATGTCGCTAGGTTATTGTATCACTGATTTCAATGGTAACGTTCTTATGGTGGATTTAGGATGTCAATCTTAACCGCAACCTTAGCTGTAATAACCATCAAATTTGCCGTAATTCCGAAGCATTGTCTAAACGCTTATAGTGAAACAAAATAGTTGAACATTTTTTAAGTACTAGAGTTACTGCTACGATTACGATTACAGCCTTTAAGTTTGGCATCCTAAACCCACCATTACTTACGCTATACTATAGTTTACGATACGGCACTTTGTCGCGCGGCAACGTTGGTAATATTCCCTGAGCGTTGTTTTAGGTTATGCCGCGCTGCAAAGTCTAGTATATTGGTTTTTATTTTTATAGTGTGTCTATGGCGATTTAAAAAATGAGTGTTATAGACGACGTAGTAATATATTTTTTTAATATACCTTATAACAGAGAAGAGGATATAGAATTTAGTGGTCAGTATAAAGAAGAAGGCAATGAATGCAATGAGCGCGTTACTAAAGAGATAAAATTTCCTTTTACTGAACAAGAATGTCAACTTAGCACGCCACTTTCGACTGAATTCAGTATCTGCAGTTCGGAAAAAGAAAGAAAAGAAGAAAAATGCCTAAAAAACAAGAAGACATGGAATCCACCATGCCCGTTTTTTTTTTTTCGTGAATTTCTAAATGAAAAAAATCTAAAAGAATAGAGCGTAGTTGCAAAACTCGAACAGGTAGATCCCTTGCAATTTTTTTTTTAATGTATGAGTAGAACTGTAAGCACTTTCCCACCTTTGTGGCAAACAGAAGTTAAAAACCAGAAGCGTAAAGTTTTTGATATTGTAAATATCACAGAACATTTGCTATCAACAAATACTAATGCCGTGCCACCTACATTGGCTTCGTCCTCAACATTGGAACCAATTTTTCATCATTTGCATCCAACTCAAACATTCATGCACATAAATACCAATATAACATCCACTGAAACTACTGCGTGTTATAAATAATTCCATTCTTTTTTTCGACCTTTTTCTCTTTAATTTTTCATATTCGTAACACATAGCTAACGTGAACACGTCGTCATTACTAGTTGATTAACATTTTGAGACATTTTTAAGAACACGATGCTTTTCACTCGATAGCGAATAAACGTCAGTTGTAATCTGATTCGAAAAAGCGTGTAGTATCGCGCGGCTACTTGTCGCTTATATCAGAATACTTGTTGACATTACGACATTTTGCATCGCTGCGTCGCGTCGCGCAGCTGAATGTAGCGCAAGTGAGAATCGACCTTTACTCGTCTTAATTCTTTACCCAACTGTCGTCATTACTCGCTTTTCGTCTTTACACGTCTAAACCCAACTCTCGTCTTTACTAAACTGACTCTCTTCGCCTAACGTTTTCTAACTACTCAAAACTATTTCCAACCCAAACCCTCTACATCCACTTCCGCACTCTTACCAATGAAAACTTAACCTAATCAACTTATGATACAAAAGCTAGACAATTTCCTTTTTTTCGGATTTAGTTTTATATGTTCTGAATATTTCTGCTTAAAACAGTTTATTTACACGAAGTAAGTTTTAAAACATAGTGTTCGATTTTGGTGACAAGCAGATTACTGGTATCCTGAAAGTACCCTTAAATTTCAAAAAGTAATAATAGCGAACCAAAAAAAAAATGAAACAGATTTAATAAAATTTTAGAAAAAGGATAATAATATGGAGAGTCCACCAATGAAGCAGAAAATTTTAAAGTGTCTAACTATTTCATCAAAATATTAGTTCCCAGGATACTCTTTAGAAATCGCTTAACCGTTTGCGTACCAGAGGGTTTTGCAAAAACACGATTGAAAAGCGTCAAGGAGCGCGATCGTGCTCCTCAATTATGTCCCAAAAAGTGCCAATTATGTGTCAATGGGCTGTCAGTTGTCTGTTTCGATCAAATGCCCTGGCTTTTTTCAACAAGAAATCTGCAAGCGCGAAAGTGACTCGTGGTACGCAAACGGTTAAGAAAAGTTACAGACGGAAAAATTTGGGAACAGGCTACGCAATATTGCAATGTTTCGATGAGCGAGAAATATCGAAAGTCCAATACTCCACCAGCTTTTTTATTTAGATGTTTCTGAAAAGGAAGCTGAACAATGATAAGGTGCAAACCGTATTGAAATTGCACACATCAGATCTGCGTTGTAAAATCTTGGTAAATTTTCTTTGCTTAGGATTTAAAGAATGTTTTCTCAGAAACAGCTTTCCTTTGACCGTCCTTATTTTTAGCAGATATGACGTGGAGAATTAATATTTGATGAAAAAAGTAGGCGTTTAAAAATTTCCCACTTTGCTGGTTGACCCTGTATATGCAAAACTACGTCATCATAAATTTCAGTAAAAGGCTGTATGCCACATATCATCTTCATTTCAACTTTTTAACAGTCCTCATCTTCACTTTCAATTCCTGTCCTTTAAGCTACTATCTGAATCAAAGTTATAAGCATTCTTCTCGTTTAAATAACTAAAAATTGTTTAAAACCATGAGAACATCCAGCAGGTGTATCGCTCATGTTGTTGGTTTGGAACTTTATTTTGAAAGTTTGCACTGCTTATTCAAAATTATGAAAACGTCGAAGAATTAAGTTAAGTATGATTCTTCTGAATTATTTGGACCAAAAATCTAATTTTTTAAATTTTTGTGGTTTGCACTCTTTTCACGCCAAAGTCTTCACTTCATTATCTCTGCATATTATACAACGAATTATAAATCATCTGGTTTGTTAATCTTGAAATTCGTGGTTTGGAAAGTATCATTAAATAAATATATCAAAATTTGGGGTGTGGTTCTTTAATTTTAAGGTGCGTGACCGTTTGTATAAAATTAATATTTGGGTGTGTAGAGGATGTCCTGAGCACGCCCGAGGCGCTGTGGAGTTCACCGGATGCCACGCACCTGATTTACGCGACCTTCAACGATACCAACGTCGGAACCGTGACCTTCCCGTGGTTCCCCACAGCGACAGGCCTGGGGGACAGCGTCGGAGCGCAGCGGGTTTCCAACTTTCCTGGGGCCCGAACCGTTCGATATCCCAGGGTGAGTCTAACCCCCTTGACTTCTTTACTTTTCGCTAAATGATGGTTTTGGGGTGTTGATTTTTCAGCCTGGAACACCGAATCCCACCGTTCAACTTTGGGTGATGGACATTAGCAACCTGACGGATATTAAACAGTACGAGGTTTTTCCTCCGAAAACGCTTCAAGATCAGTAAGTAAAAAAGAAAGAAACGTTCAAGTTTGCCACTTGTAATGAAGGACACTTGGGAGCTAAGCAAACATGCAAACGCTAAAGTTGAAGCGGCCATTACTCACAAGGGGCCCGTTTTAAAAGGCACTTCTGCGGCGATCTGATCTGGCCTTTCGCCTAAACAAAGGCGAAGGGGTGCCAGAGATAGGGGTAACGAATGACCCTCTTTGTTTCAGGGACTACTACCTGACGTCGGCCGGTTGGCTCGGGCAGAACAACACGCAAGTGTCGGCGGTTTGGATGAACCGCGCGCAGAACCTGAGCATAGTTTCAGCATGTTTGGCGCCGAACTGGACCTGTGTGGAGGTTTGTTTCTTTCTAAACCGGAAATTGCATGCGCGGGCCTTGCAAATTAGATGGAAATGTATGCGCGATTTCGCGGATGAATATTTACAAGATGGGCCTGGTAATAATAGTTGCACGATGTAATTGTTATTTGGACGGTAAATTACAATTTACCTTAAGTGTAACATGTATGCTTTTATACTTAAAATTTTTTTTTAAGAAATATTTCTCTGGTTATAAATAAATACCCCTTCTTAGACTCATGCAGAACGAGCGACAGAAGACAACTGGCTTGACATTCAAGAGCATCCGCTATTCTCCCCGGACGGAGATAGCTTCCTGTTCCTGGCGGCCGTTCAAGAGGGTGCCACCGAGATCTTCACCCACATAAAGCACATAACCCTCACCCAGCAGAGAATTTCGATCCTCAGCCACGGGAAGTACGAGGTCACGAGCATATTGGCTTGGGATAGTGTACGCCAGCTGGTGTAAGTACGCCGCCAGTCCTTTACTTCCCGTCCCTTTACTTCGGGAGCAGGTGTTACGACCGAAACGGCCGCAGGAGTAATGCACGCTCGTTAGTAGTTCGGAGTTTCGGGAAGGGGAATAAATAAACGCTACCTGGACCGGTCGATTTGTTAGTTAAATCGCGCAGGAAGTCTTAAATTTCGGATTGACCCAGATTCCGAAACGGGGGGAAGTTACCTACATATCTTAACGGTATCGAAACTGCCGCTCGCTTGAACCCGCTTTTTCGCAATTTTACGATTGCTACGTGAAATTTAACTTGATACCGTCTTATTTATGCGGGTGAATTTTAATGGAAAAGGTTTTGCTACTTTAGTATTACCCTCCCCGGAATATTCCTTATTCCGTTTTAAAGTTTTTGGGATCCGCAGTTACTTTAGGGGTAGGAAACGTCCATAAAAAATCCTCCAATCATAGCTTTATGAATATTCCATCAGCCACTTTTCCCCATCTCGAGTTAATAATACACTTTTTTTTCTCAGTTATTACTTGGCAAGCGAAGAACATAAACCCGGACAAAGACACCTTTACGTGATAAATAAAACGGAACCGTATTGTATAACATGTGACATAGGAACATTTTTATGGAGCAGCAGATATTATTATAGCAATTGCACACATTTTAATGCACTCGTAAGTATAAGCAATATTGAAGCTTTTGTCCTTTTTTTAATTTGGTATAATTATTTAGATTAGTCCTCAAACGAGTACTGGCATGCTGTACTATGTCCTCCAGTGCGAGGGACCTGGTCTTCCATTAGCTGCTGTACACAACGCCTCAAACCATAAACTACTGCGACTCCTGTACGATACCAGGCCGCAACAAGGTCCGCAGCTACGGCAAATCGCGTTGCCCAAGCAAAGATCTCTCGAGGTGCCTTTGGCCCAAGGTAGTAGGGCGCAAGTTCAGCTACTGTTACCGCCGAGCTGGCGTGAAGAACTCAGGGACGCCGCTTACCCAGTACTAGTCGAAGTGTAAGTACACTAATTCAATTTAAAAATCTATCTAATTCCATTCTTTAGAGCAACTTCCTTTGTTAAAATCATTTTCATTTTTTTTTTTCAACATTAATTTTTTTCTGATTAATAGCAATGGTAGGCCAGGCAGTAAAGCGGTAACCGAGCAATTTAAAATCGACTGGGGCACGTACATGTCGAGCCACTGTGATGTAGTGTACATAAGACTTGATGTGCGGGGCTCGCGGGGGCAGAGCAACAGGGCCCTATATAGACATTTGGGCGGGGTTGAAGTGCAAGACCAGATCGCCGTGCTGAACGAGCTGCTCAAGATTTACTCGTTCCTCGATAGATCGAGGGTGGGGCTGTGGGGATGGGGCTACGGGGGCTACGTCACGACGATGGTCTTGGGTTCGCAGCAGAAGGTCTTCAAGTGCGGTATCGCGGTTAGTCCGGTCACCGACTGGTTATACTATAGTAAGTATTTTAATTTTAATTATGGGGTAATTTAAGGAATATTTTGTAATGATCTATTATGTGCTTTATTTTTAATAGACTCTGCCTTCACCGAACGAATATTAGGCCTTCCTTCTGAAAATTATAAGGCCTACGTTGAATCGGACGCTACACAAAGAGCGAAGAACATTCCCCAGAAATCACTTTTTATTGTTCATGGACTTGCTGACATTACAGCGCCATATCAACATGGTATTGCTATGACCAGAGCCTTAACTGAAAACAACATTCTTTACAGATATCAGGTATTAAATTATATTGTTACTGTACTACCTAAAAAAATCTACCAGACTATTTATTTTTAATATTGAATACATTTTAATAACTAAATACAATATTTATGTCATTTTTTGAAAAAAAAAAAAAAATGTGGTAGTATAGAAATATTTATCTTATTTCATAAAAAAGAAAAATCCACCTTTTGATTTAACGTTAGTTGTGAAAAATAATGTCACCCATTCAAAACGTAATTTTTTTCTTCGGATACTTGGTTTATAATTCGTGAGCAAGTTAGCGTGCCGATTGACTATTTAGAGTTCCTAGCAATTCCCTCTGTCACCCTGGTGATGTTTTCTAGCAACTCTTCTAGCAGCAGGCGACTTTCTCTTTGCAAGCTTTCCTGTTAATTCGAAACGTTCAACACATCGCAGGGTGGTATTTCGGTTTGACATTACACGATTCCGTTTCGTGTCGAAAGATCTGCTGAATATCAACAGATTCACCACAACAAACAAACGTATCATACGCAAAGACATTTTGCTTTATCCTTGATAACTCCATTGTAGCCAAAGACTTAGATTACAGTCATTTTTCTTTTTTAATGATTAGTTTTTCAAAACTAGCTTTGTTCGTTGGGTTAAAATTTGCACTGCATTAACTTACACTATGGTGCAAAGGTGCAGTTTCGTACAGCATTTAAAGGGAAATGACTGCAATTCGCTGTAATTTGGTACTCTTTAGTTCAGGTTTGAACTATGATCCAACAAACGTATACATAATCAAAATTTCGACGCTGCCAAGCCAAAACGGCATTAACGCCATTAACCTAATTTTTCAGAAAACGCAAAAAATGACTGACATAATGAATCTTAAATGGCTTTTACACAAACTTTAAACCAAGTTTATAGCGAATGAAGTTTGTCCGCGGGTATACGGCTTTAACTGTTGCATGCAGATTTAAAAATACTACTCAACGGTGCAGCTAACTAAAAAATGGCCATTTTGGCGTTTATGCCGTTTTGGCTTGAGAGCGTCGATTTAATAATGCACTGAACTGCCATGTGCAAGCAGTGCAGTCCTAACGAACAAGGCTACTGATTAGTCAAAAAGTATCGTTCTCTCGTAATCCTTTGATTAAAAAAAACCTTATAATATACAATGAAGTTGTAACTTATAAACGTCAAATTTTAATTAAATCTAAAGAAAATTCCGCTTTTAGAGCATAGGTTAATTTTTAAAATGTTTTAAAATTTCAATTAAAGACATTAAGTAACATCTTCTCTTCTGACAAAGAAAAACTAAAAGTCGTAGAAAAATCATTTTTGGTGAAAATAAAGACTGTTTTAATTTAAATCCTCATAAAAATTTCAAGTCTCATTAATAATTAGTTGTTGAGATATGAATTTTTTAAAATGACTGATTTTTTAATAATCAAAAAAATTTTTAACCTAAAAAAATTGTTTACCAACTTTGAATTTTTTTTTTTAATTTTTTTGACAACATTGAGAATAAAACGGTTTATTTTAGTCAAAACTAGAATGTTTTAGGTATCATTTAGAAAAAAATCAAAACAAAAATTTTAAAAATGAATTTTTGATGAATTTTTAAACTTGATCGTTCTTTCTTAAGTTAGGTTAGAACTTTTTTACTAACTTTGAAAATCTTTTTGACGATGTTTAGAATAAAACGGTTTCTTTTAGTCAAAACTAGAATGTTGTAAGTGTCATTTAGAAAAATAATCAAATCAAAAACTTGAAAAATGAATTTTTGATGAATTTTTAAAATTAATCGTTCTTTTTAAGTTGGGTTAGAACTGTCAGAAATTTTTTATCAACTTTGAAAATTTTTTAAATTTCTTTGATAACATTTAGAAAAGAACGGTTTCTTTTAGTCAAAACTAGAATGTTTTAAGTTTCATTTAGAAAAAAAATCAAAGCACAATCCTTAAAAATGAATTTTTGATGAATTTTTAAAAATTGACTAGTGTAAAATAAAACAGTAAGTTACCTTAAACCGAGTATTTCCATGTACATATCTTAATTACTATTTTTAACTGTTCTAGCCGCTTTAAAATCACAATCAGTTTCCCATATGTCATCCTGTGCAAGCTTTCATGTAGCATTGTTTTGTCAGTTTTCAGTTTCTCTAGTGAAATATCTATTATTTGCATTTCAAAAGCTAGCAAGAAAAATAAGAAAAGCATTTTATGAAATAAATATCAAAAGACAATTTTTATTAATTTTGCAAGAGAATATAAAACCCATAACGAGAGTTAAGCTAAATTGTAGATTTTTTAAAAGTTTTTATTAGCTTCTTTGTTGACTTGATGAGTTCTTGCTGAAATCACAGAAAAAGTTGATTTATGATATTTATGAATTTTCCCTATTTTTTTAATTCCATTTCTACTAGTAAACACATATCTCTTTTTTAAGGAGACTGACTTCATTATGTTCTCACATTTGTTATCTTGCACTTTTTCTTTCATTTTTATTCCGTATCCCTTAATTATTTATTAAAAATTGATTTCTCAAATTATTAGATCAAATAATTTTTAATGTCATCTCTCATTTTATAAGCATCAAAACAGATTGACGACAATTTTAATTTTCTGATCTTAAATTTATTTAATATTTTTCTATTAAAATCTTGCTTTAATTGATCATTTACACATTACTCATTTTTTTACTGCTGTAAGATTTCTGTCCCTTCACTCACAATAGCTTTCTACCATAAACACCATTCAACATTTCAAATGCCGTGTATTAACCGTCGAAATTAATTGTATTTACGATTGAATTGGATTACACCAATCCAGGATAACATAAGCTTTCCTGGAGCATTGTCACAGTCTAATTTCCGGCTTCGCCTCTCTGTGAGATATCTATTTAGTGAATTCGAAGCCTGTACGGAGGTCGTGTTAGACAGGATGTGGCACAATAACGTTCTCTGTCAGAATATAGATTGTCCTCTCCATGTAATTTCATTAAAGATTCCATCACATATATGGATCACATATAACCAATGCTCTCGATATGTTATCTATTAAAAATTATCATAAGTCTAAATCTAATTGAAAAATTTTAGTACTAATTTTCTTTTTAAATTATTTTTTGTAGAGTTATGCAAACGAAGGTCATTTATTGGAAGGCGCATTGGAGCACGTCTACCGTTCGATGGAAGACTTTTTTCAGGAGTGCCTTAGTCTGGATACGGACGACCCGAGGGCTCCACCGGACACCTGAGACTCTCTGATGCGTCGCCTGAGCGCGCGGTTCCGCTTCCTGATACCGACGGCGCTGCGGGCGTCGCGACGCCGACGTCGCCCGGAAACCGGCGCCGCCGCCATCATCACCACCACCGACGCTTAGCCTTCTAGCGCATCCCCCTCGAAAAACCGAGCTCTAGTGCCATTCCACGATATACCACCTCTCTATAATATCTCTAAATAGTTAGCCTAACACTAAGCTGAACTATTACTAAAAATACGTATGATTTAGTGATTCGGAAGAGCAAAAGAACGGACGAACGACGTAGTTTAAACTAAAAGAAAAAAATAAAAATAAAAATGGTGCGAGTTTAATCGAACTATGAACGTAGGAGTTATTAATCGCTGTTAACTGTTTGGAAATGGACTTTCAAAAAAAAAAATCTTCCGTGATGGACGCGAAATATTTCTAACAGTTTTTCTGTATTACTGTATATAATTCTGTCTATGCTGTTTTATTACTTGGTTTGGATAAAAAATAATATTTAAAATTAACATTAAAAAAATACATTTTAAAAATTATTTTTTATCCTTTATTTTCGTCTAAAGTAGAATAAAATCTACGAAGAAAAAAACGCTAACGACTCTTGCCTTCAACGTAATAACAACAAAGAAAATTAAAAAAAAAAAACGAAATCAAAAAAATTTTTCCGTGTATACTTAAAAAAAAATTCTCAAAAAAATATAAGTGAATCGTCAAGTCAATTATGTAAATTTAAATTACCTTTTTAAAAAAGAAAAAAAACGGTGAGAATCAAAACGTTTTATATAAATGTCAAATTTCAGCGTCAAATATAAAAAAAGAAATCAAAAAGAAAAATTAAAAAAATTTAAAACAACCTCGTTTGTTTGAAAAATGGAAAACGTTTAAAAAATAGCTTATTCGATGTAACTTTAGCTTTTAAAGAAAAGCGGAAAAGGTTGTGAAGTGAACAACAAATAAAAACACGATCAAAAAAATGGAAATAAATACTTCAAAAAGAAGTAAAAAACTAGTTAAAACGCAGATTAATAAGAGAAAAAAAACTCGTAGAACGCTGTGCTGAAATGGTAAAGCAAGAGACAATCTTTTAAACGAAAAAAAACCGTTTAAAATCTATAAGGCGGCAACGCGATTCATTTAATTAAATTTAAATTATAAACTTTCTAGTTTTTAGAAGGACGAATAGAAAACCGAGCGACCGGACGTTATAGATTTTAAACCCGCTTAGCTAATTATTACGTATTACAATTCAGACAGGTTAAAAATCTTACTAAGTGAAAATCACAAAAAAAATATTTATATAAGTTTATAAGGTCAAATTGTTACTAGATAGATAGATATTTTATTTTTAACGCTAGCTCGTTGTTATTACACGCAGGGAAACGAAGGGCGTGTCTTGATTTAATAAAAAATAATGTTAAGGAAGATAAAATGATAAAAAGAATGAAAAGAATAAAAAGAATGAAAAGATTAAAAGAGACGAATCAAGCGAAGACGTAAAACGTTGCCTGAACAAGGAAAAAAACGGAAACTATATGAGAATAATGTACAGAACACCAATTCCATTAATTAATAAAACGATTCTTTCGGGATCTTTGGATATTATAAAAAAAGAAAAATCGATTACATTGTATTAACGAATTTTTAGGTCCCCTACGGTAATGTGTTATTATAATAGAGATGTTTTTGCGTTTTTGTATGACATTAAAATATGATAAAAATACTATGTTTACAATAAATCGTTATTAAATTTACCCGAATTATCCTATTTATTAAAACGATCTTGTAATCTAATCCTAAATGAGAGTAATTCATAGACACAGATGGTGGGTTTAGAATGCCAAAGTTAAAAGCTGTAATCGCAATCGGAGCAGTAGGTAGTTAACTATGTTTATGTAAATGGTATCGTTTAAGCTACGGCTTACGACCACTAAATATTACGGCAAATTTAATCGTAAGCGATAAAATTAATTGATAACTCTTTACGATTACGGCTAAATACTTGCTGATAAATTCGTCAGCACTACTAAACGTATTTCGATACTAAACGTATTAAGATAGGGAGACCAGATTTCTCATCTTTCAATGCTGTACACATACACATGTAACGTGTGTACAGGATGGGCCAAATTGGACACTTTTCAATTGAGACTGAAGTTTCTATAAGAGACAGAGGAAAATTGATATCGGTGTCTGATGCTCGATTATTATAAGAAATTGAATGGTCAAAACCACATAATGACATTTCTTACGATTCCAGAGATACAGGCTGTTCTTCGAAAAAGTGCATTTTTGAAAAGTTTGTTTTTTTTTGAAAAATTTGATAGTGTAGGTTAGGGATCTCTGTAACCAATAATTAGCTTTGTTCGTTGGGTTAAAACTTGCACTGCACAAAGCAAGTTACACTATGGCGCAAAGGTGCAGTTTCGTGCAACATTTAGAAGGGGATGATTGTAATTCAGTGTAATTTGGTGCTCTTTAGTTCAGGTATGAACTATATATAGTAACCAAAATTTAATAATGCACTGAACTACTACGTGCAAGCAGTGCAGTCTTACCGAACAAAGCTATTGTTTACTTATAGACATAAAAATGATTTTTTCAAATGAAACACCCTGTATATTTTTATATATCTCATGAGAGCTTAAAATTTCCTTTTCAAAAATATGGCACACGATGTTTTGCTGAAATCAAATTTATTATAAAGAAATGCTATATGTCTACATGTTCTGACCCACTAACTTTCAATTTTGGTTCATGAATCTTCTGAAAAATAGCCGATGTCTGCTTATTTTTCTTTTTGTCGTGACAACAGTCGAAGCTATAGACAAATTGATCGTTGTGTTCCTGGTTTGATGAGGCTATTATACGATTCGCGATAATTGCCCATTAATAATTTAATTTCACGTTAAAATTTGGTAGATCTTTCCTCAATATGATCATGCTTCTGAAAATGACTACCTAATTTAGCAGCCAGTTGTAGTCCTTCTTTGATTAAATCTACAGTAAGGAAATGAACCTCTTTGTCATTATCATTACATTCTTTAACATCAGGAATCTCAAGTGCTAAACTAATGATTTCATCATCGGTAAGTGCTTTATCTTCTAGAAGTACATCGATATCTGTAGATAATATATAATCAAATCCTTCTCCACCATATTGATCTATATTAGAAAACACATGATCTTTATTTTTTACACATTTTGGCCAAAGAGATCTCCAACATGCGTTTAAAGTTGATGGACTCAGTTCAGATAGTGCTAATCCAGCATGTTTGATGCAGTCATTTATTGAAAATTTCTTCCACATTTGTTAATTTGTTTAAAATGTAGCGAATGTTTGCTTTATGTAATAGATCTTAAGTTCAATAATTCTTTGATCCAACGGTTGTATCAAAGATACAGCCTTGTATCTTTGCCTTGAACAAAGGTTAATCTTTTGAACATTATAAAACAAAATTCCGAATATTTCCAAAACTTACAAAAGCGAAAGCGTTTGCAAAAACCGTTTTCATTGATCAAAAACGAAAATTAAAGTTACGGTTACATAGTTGAAACTTAAAGCAATTCAGGCATTGGTTTGTCTCAACAATTGAAGACCTTGGCGTGAAAAGGGTGCAAGCCACAAAAATGAAAAAAATTGAGTTTTTCGGTCCAAATTATTCAGAAATGAAGGTATTAGCCACACACAACTACTTTTAGCGATTCTTCAATAATAAGCCCCGGTGTGGTAAAATGACGTTTTCATAATTTCGAATAAGCCTCGCAAATTTTCAAGATAAGGTTACAAACCACTAACATCAGTGATACGCGTGCTGGGTGTTCTAGTGGTTTTCATCAATTTTCTGGTGATTTAAACAAAAAGAATAGTTATGAGTTTGACTCAGATAGCGTAAGGGACAGAAACTATATTGAAAGTGATAATCAAGAGAATCATCATCCTCCGAAGGGCAATAGATACCTATTTGCGGTTATGTGGCATACACCCCTTTAATGAAAATTATGATAACGTAATTTTGCATATACAGAATCCACCAGCGAAGCAAGAAATTGTGAAGTGTTCCATTTTCTCGGCAAAAATATTATTTCTCTGAAGTCTTTTTTACAAGTTTGAATTCAGAAAACCATGTCATTTTATTTTCTAAAAGTAACGACACTCAAGGGAAAGCCGTTTCTAGGAAAATATTCTTCAAATCTTAAGCGAAAATTTACCAACATTTCACAATGGAAAACTTTAAATTTTCCTGCCGCAAAGGCAAATTCTGTATATTGCTACCCTTTCCCTAAACTTTTATTAAATCCTTTTTTTGTGTATTACCCTAAGTGAACCAACAATTTTATTTGGAAATCGATGCTAAAAATTTCAACCATCAAGCAATTGAACAATCAACAATCGAAGTAGAGGGAAGATTGAGAATCGAATCAACAATAGAAATAACTAATATCTTACTTTTAATTCTTAGGTTGTTTCAAATCACCATTTATTTTTTCATGTAAAAGGATACTAGCCACATTTTTTAAGCAAATAAATCTTAAAAAAGCAATGCCAGTGCTTTTTTTCAACTCCTTTTTATTTAAAAAGTACTAATGGCGAATTCGATTGGTAAAACCAGTGCGCACTGGTGTGCACTAGTGCATAGTAGCGTGTTCTATTGAACTGTCAGTTTTGTGTACTAAGCTAATGTGATGTATGCACTAACATGCACTCAAGGTCAAATTCTGGTGCACACGAGTGCAACCAATCGAATACGCCATAAGTAATCTATCCTATTTTTTCTTCCTAAAATTAAATGTATTGCATATAAATTGGATTTTGTGGATTTAAAAGAAATTTCTTTGATTAATTTCTGGAAAGTTATAATGTATGGCATATATCCTTTTCACGCCAAGGTCTTCAATTAATAGCTCTTTCTTCCTTTTGTGGATGGTAGTTAATCATCATTCTTGGGTGATCGTTTATTGGTGTTATTGCTAGAGCGTTTAATAATAAAACATCACTAAATAGTTCTCTCCATTCTGAAAAACTGAGCTAATGCAGCACATCCGCCTGTACGTGTGAATACTATTCTCTTTGTTCAGGCGGCCTGAACAGTGTGACCTGTGCAGGCCTGCCTGAAGATAACTTGGAACGTATGTAGGGGTCTTCTAGCCCGGCAATAAACTTCAGTAGCTTCTTTTAGAAATATTTGGAGGATTTAGTAAGTTTAATCAAACATTAATGAACATTCCGAAATGTTTGAAAATGAATAAAAATCGGATTTTTCGTAATATATACCCCCCCAAATTTAAATTAAGTTTATTTAATTTCAAATTGGAAATGTGATATGCATATAGAAAAGACAGTTTTAGTAATTATTTAATAGTGGTGAGTTGTTATACATCTTGGACCGTTTGGATTATCAGATGAAAATAATTTGATTAAATTCTATTAAGTTAATCCTAAATTGGCACTTCATTGAATGAACATTTCGTTCATCTAGAAGAAGAGTATTATATCTCCAATACAACTACTACACAAGATGTAACTTTCTTCTTTCATATGAACGATTTGAGCATCAGCCATTGCATTATATTAAAATAGGGTAAACTGCCCAATTGTCGGCTCCCTTAAAAATGTTTCCTAAAGTCGGCCTTTCTATAAAATCCATATAGAAAAACTGGAAAGCCGACTTTAAGGGCATGGTCGAGATTTTGTGAGTTTACTCTATCTGTTAATTTGTATTATTAACTAACAACAATCGAATAATACTGATTTACGTTTAAAGACCGTTCGATTAAATGAGGTCAAATACAAATTCAAAAAAATTATAAAGGACTCACCGGGCGGATGCTGTTTCCGCGTCAGCTTATCTGAAAGAAATTAAACAATTCTGTAAGTAACATGCTAAATGAATAACAGGTGACATTTATTACCTCCTAGCATTCGTAAAATAGCCATCCGACGACTGCTTCATCCTGATGAAATACATCCAAACGGAAAACACGAATGTTTTGACGGCTTACACTCCCCCACGTATTCGGCAGATAAACTTTTCTGGATGTCCGCAGTTATTTGGTCATTACTCAATAGTTCTGTTTAAAAACACCACACTCACGCAATTTTATTTTATACTACATTTTTGTCGATGTACGCACTGAAGGTACGCTTTGTAATAAATATGTTACTAATTGTAAGGCGCGTCTGTTTTTGGAAAATTGGTTACAAAAATCACCCCATTTAACCCCACTTCAACGCCCAGACTACTTGGAACCTGCTCGCCGTCCGTTTAAAAATAAGTTTACGATTAACTACACTATTCGTTAGATAAACGGGGTTAAATTATTTAATTTTTATCCTAAGAGCTTTATGTTGCTTCTACTTCAACCTTTAGGTGAAAGCTTGTATTTTCTGCAATCTATCTGACTTAATTAAAACTCTGTGTAAAATACATTGGTAGGTATACCTCATTCTAAATTGATTAATTGCAATTTAAATTTGACTGTTCCCAATTTAACATTTAAATAATGATATGTTTTAAAAAAAATCAAAATATCTCGATTTTTTGTCAATAACCTTTTACGTCAAACGTAAAATTACAAGTCTTACACGAATTCTTATAATTTAAAATAAATTTCAGCAATGTATGCGATGGTAAATATTTCATACACAAATTAATCCTTAAAAAATCAGTATAATACATCTTAATTTTAGAAACATAAATCGAGGTGTTATACTTTCAAAACTCACACCAACCCAAGAAAATTTTCAAAGATAATTCAACAATCATCCAATAAACGTAATAATTCAGAAAGAAAGAAACGGAAAACCCACAGACTTTCCGGTGAAGGCATTTTACAAGTTATAAAATCAATTTCAACGTCATCACACAATCCTAACGTTTCACTTCCAAACACATTTCAATTAATTAAAAGCGAACCGAAGAAAGCGAAAAAATGTTTAAATTTGTCCGAAAATACTTGTGAATCTATAATAGATTTAACGCAAAGTGAAACGAATTTATCTTCAAATTGTACTTATTTGGATTCGTCATCAATTATTGGAGATAATACAAAAAATATTCTTACGATTTATCCACCAAAACCGAATTTATTTTCAAGTCCATCGGAAGAATTATCTGTGTTATCTGTGGATCTTCAAGGTAACTTATCTAGGAAGAGAAGTCGAAGTATGTCAAATATTACGAGTGATTCTCAAGTTAGATTAAAAAAATTGGCGAGGAGTCGATCGAAAATTATTGAAACTGAATTGGAAAGTTTAGAAAGTGGCATAGAATTAAAACGAACTGTTCCTTTGGAAAATTTTGAAGAAAATGAGATTAAATCAATGATATTAAATGATGATTTTGTAAATATGGAAATTATAGATACAACTAATATGTTTAAAATTGGCGAAGAAAAAGATGGAAATATTGATGAAGATATGAAATCTTTAAAAGTTACTGATATGGAAAAGTGAGATAATTTTTGATATATGTACTAAATAGTTTTTGTACATTTTATGTTTTTAGTACAAAAATTTTATTTTTAAACTTATCTAAAAAAAATTTTTTTTTTGGTTAAAAAATAATTTAAAAAAAAATATTTTATATAAAACAGTATATTTATAAAGAGAACTCTCTAAACAGTTATTAAAAAAGTCTTTAGTAAAATTTTTTCGTCCGTAATTTAGTCGGAAAATAAATATCACTCATATAATTCTTATGCTTAATAGTTAAATCGATATTAATTTTAACCCCATTTTTTAATAATATACATAATTCTTCTTTTAAATTTGGTACGGAGTTAATATACGGTCGTTTTAATAGTTGATCTATTCTTGAGTAATCGTGTTTGTTTAGCGGGAGTTTATTCAATCCGCAAGAAGCGATATCCGATGGAAAAACACCCAACCATCTTAATTCTGGTAATGCTAAATAATCAACGAGATGTGCTTGAGCCTAATAAGAAATAAATTAGTTAATAAATAACATAATAAATACAAAATTTTTATTGGATTAAAAATTGTAAAATTTAAACTTACCAAAGAACTAAATCTATAACGTAACATAATATCTATTCCGAATGGATCACAATCAACCAAGACAAAAACGGGTAGTGAGGTGATTTTCCAAAGTTTTTTAAGGAATAATCGTGTGTTTAAATCGGGATAACCTTTAGCCTATAAAAAAAATAGTTTTAAAAAAATATACAGGGTGATTCATTACTAATTGGAAATATTTTAACAATAAAATCTTGATCTCCAAATATGAAGTTTTAACCGAAAATATGTAGATAAAATGTGACCCCTGTCTGAGTTACAGAGTGTTTTATTTGAAAATTCAAAACAAATTGTGGTTTTGAAAATATTATAATCTAAACAAAAGTAGGTACAATAAAATTTGATTAACACAGGAAAATATGAAACACAAAACTTAAAATCTTTTATAACAAATGTTCTATGTGACCTTCGTTTACCTTAATAAGCTTAACCATTCTTTGGCTAAACGATCTTCTGACTTTAAAAAAAAATGTTCGGCTGATGAGCAATAAAATTAGCTGAATTAATAATTTGTTGCCATAGTCCCTGACGTGTATTTATTTCTTGGATGTATACCAGTGATTTCATATGCCCCCAAAAGTAGAAATCTAAGGGATTGCCATTGGGAATTCTAGACGGCCAACAAAATTCACTACCTCTGCCAATTCAACGATCTGCCAATTCACTATTAAAGGATAATGAGTGTATCTTCTCATGTCTCTTCTTCGATTAAGTGACAATTCCTCTAAATAATCGAAAATTGTAATTTGTAAAAATTGTAAATACGAGTTAACATTCAAGTTTGCTGGTAACTCATAAGGACTCAACAAAGTATCTTCAAATACACCGCACCATACATTTATCTTAAATTCGCGCTAAAAATGTAATTCTCCCATTACATGGGGATTTTCAATATCCCAATAGTGGCTGTTTCTCCAGTTCAAAACTCCTCGACGTGTAAATGTGGTCTCGTCAGTAAAAAGAATATTATCAACAAAATTATGATTTTCATTTTGTTTATCATCCACTGAGCAAAATTCATTCGTAACGGATAATCTCTAGGTAATAAACTTTGTACCGGTGTAAAATGGTAAGGTCGTAAATTTTCTTTCTTCAGTATTCGCAAAACTGAAGATTGACTTGCTCTAATCATTGTTGCCAAACGTCGAGTACTATAAGTTGATCCTAAGGCCCACCATCGAAAGAAAGATGCAAGATTGAGGTTCCTCCCCGTAACTTCACCAAGTAGGCCCGACAGGAGTACAGTGGAGGGGAACTTCTTTACCTCTCAACCTCTAATGCAAAGGTCTTGCAAGCCAAAATACCGTCGAATAGAGGCCCACCGCTCCTCGATGTTTTAATTCTTTCGCTCGGATTTTGGTCCTTTTTCAAGTCTTGCAGCAGAGGCGAGAAGGATTAACTCCCAAATTACGAAATCGACTCTGTATTATAATCCTTGATTTCGACGGTATTTTGACCTGCAAGACCTTCGCATTAAGGAGGGCTGGACAATACTCAGCTTCTCCCTTCTACTGTGCTTCAGTCGGGCCTCTTCGCTAAAGTTACGGGGAGGAACCTTCCCTTGCATCCTTTTTTCCATGGTGAGGCTTAGGAACAACTTATAGTACTTAGTTCAGGATTATTAGCAACTCGCACTAAAATATCATCCTCCTGGTCCACATTTATTATTTTCGGTTGCCCCATACCACTATTACAAATTGTCCAGTTTCTCCTAATCGCCTAAAAATATTACTTCAACTTTGGCGATTTGGTTGAAGTCTGTTTGAATAAACTTCTTGATATTTGCGAGCAGCAGCAACGCAGGAATAATTTTCTTTTGTATAAACACAAAGCATGTTTCGCATTTCAGTATTAGTGAAATTGTTGTTCCGCGGAATTTTCACTTAATCGACTTTTTAAATTTTACAACAATCACCGTAGCTACAACCAACAGCTATAACAACAATGACAGCATTTAATAGATCGAAAGAATTAATGCAGGCCAGAGCCTATTACATAAAACAATTTTATTATACAAGAGTCACATTTTATCTAGATACTTTGGGTTAAATCTTCATATTTTGAAGTCAAGATTGTATTGTAAAAATATTTCCAAACCTAGCACCCTGTATATGCTAGGTTTTTTTTATTTTACTTACAGTGATCATAATTATTTTACAGCCTAATTTTTTGGAAAAATCGCATTTAATAAAATTTTGGAAAACCGTATCTTTTTCTAAAACCAAAATAAACGAAGCGTTTGATTCAATTTTCGTTATGGAGAAAACATTTTGTGGAATGTGAACACCTAAAAATTTCTTTTATTAAAATATTTGTCGTATAAATAAATAAATAAAGTTTATGGATGTCTATTATAAATTTATTTTAAAATTTACTGATTTTTCCTGATTATTTTTTTTTTATTAAATATTCTTTCATTCAAGATTTTTTAATTTTCCTACAATAATTTTAATACTTTCTAGAATAATGCTGCATTTCTTAAATCCTAGAATCAAGAAAAAATTATAAAATTAATTTCTGGCAAAATCGACAGCAGATTAATAATCTTCCACATTTTGGATCGATTTTTAAAATTTATTACAATATTCTAAATAATTTTTAGAATAATACTGCATTTTATAATACCTACAATCAGAAAAAAGTTACATAAGATTAATTTTTATTTTTCTTTGAAAATCGAAAGCATATTAATACTCTTTCAAATTTTGCATCGATTTGAAATTTTCTAAGCGATTTTATAAAAGATGTGTTAATGTTAAAATCGAAAAGGTACAACAATTGGATATTGTTTGAGGTTACTTCCAATTTTACCAGAACTTAAACCATAAACTGAAATCATTATTACATTTTTGAATTCTACGATAGATTTTAAAAATTTTGAAAAATGTTAATATCAAAAAACTTTTAATCGATTTTTTATATTGCTTTTGATAGAACCGAAAATATGTTCATAAGCTTAAAGGTTGGTTCTCACTATAAGTTCCGTTTCCTTTCCATATCCGAACCATTCCGTTTACATACAATGTTTTAGGTTGGCAAGCAAATTAACATGTACACACTTTCCGTTCCGTTTACATACCGTTTCCATACCTGCCATTTCCAATCAGATGCATACTAAAGTTGTATGCTACGTTTTTCAAGAACAAATATTCATATTTTCTAATATTTTTCAACAAATTTTAAATTATAAATGATTTTCAAATAGTAATTATCAATTGTTAAAAAAAAATATGCTTGTAAAGGTGGTTTCATTAAATACATTAAATGAAAAATATCGATTTTCTCTTGAGAAAGTGCTTGATTTGCAGAAAGGTAAATCCAGTTTACAGAAGGACTAATATGCTTTACAAAGGAGTGCATTTAATTAAATAAAATTTTAAGCATTACATATACATCATAATAATGTCATTCATATTGTGTTGAAATGTCAATGTATCTAAAACGTCTCCTCCTGTCCGTAAAAAATACGTTAGTAGTATGAAACATGGAAGGGAATGGAACGGAAACGATATGGAAATGGAACGCAAAGTGTGTACACATCCATTGATTTACAGTTAAGAGTATTTTTATGGAAACGGAACGGAAACGGAACGTATAGTAAGAACAAACCTTAAAACTTTCACTTATTAAAATGACATTTTTATTATATTTGTGAAACATATGATTGATTTTAAAAAAGATTCGATCAAGAATCAGAACATCAGAAAATGTCTTTAATTCGAGAATTCTTAACTTACATTCGGTAAAACCGGGAATAGGTTAAAAACCTCGATTTTAAGAGATTTTTTAGTAGAAATTTCAAATTGTCGTAAATCGTTTTGAAAAATACAGTTTTGAGAAAATCTCATTTGAAGTTTGTTATGTAGGGTACATTGCCCAAATGTCGCCTCCCCTAAAAATGCTTTCTAAAGCCAGCCTTTCTCTAAAACTGAAAGGCCGATTTTAGGCGTATAGCTGAGATTTGGTGAGTTTACCCTATGTATGTTATATCGCATTATTTGACCAGTTATTGTACTACAACCTGAAATGGAACTGCACTGTAAAGAGAGTAATGGCGTATTCGATTGGCAGAATTAGTGTGCACTGGTGCGCACTCGTTGAGTGCAAAATATGACATATGTCACACTAGCTTAGTGCAAAAAAGGGCAAATTCAACAGAACGCGATGAAATCAAACGTAATCATAACATCACTTGTAAGTGTGTTCAAGGCTTGATGATGTTTAAAATGTTTTATAAACTACAATAATAAAATGTAATAGAACACAACGAAACAACCAATAGAACACGCTGTTATGCACTGGTGCGCACCAGTGCAACCGATCGAATTCGCCATTAGTTACGTGGGTTACTTTTTCATCTTTTACTTCATGGTGCAGAACTATTTCGAGTTATAATACATTTACCATTACTCAACGATGTTTGCGCGATATCAAACTACTCCTATGTCTCTATTTTGCTCTTCTTTGTTTTGCCTGTAAGTTGTGTGACCCTTAAGCCTGTTTCACACACACACCGGTTTTGGTCGTACAGCAAACAACCGTACGTTTTTTCCGTGAACGATTTGCTTTCACACGTGATGATATTTCACCGTACGTTTTAGCCATTTTAAATACTTTACGATTTAATAAATGAAATGCAAAAGCAATAAATACTCCTTGTCAGAGAATAATTTTTTCGCTTTCTTCCCCAATCTGTTAAAATCAACTTTTGCACACTTCTCTTCAAACCTTCTTTCTTTCACCGTTATTCCTATAAATTTCATCGCCAATTAAAATCAATTGGTGTTAAGACTAATTAAAACTTCTGTTCTAATCTTCTAAATCCATTCTAATGTCAAACATATGGTATGAGAACGATTAAACATGACTAAAGTCGTCCCGTATGAAACCTTCTATAATCGTACGACGACCGTCCAGTTCAGTCGTTTACTGCTGAAGGCTGACCGTTCAGAAAAAGTTGTCTACCGTTCAGTGTAAAAAGACGCATTCATATTATTAATTTACCACCGACCGTTTATGGCTAAAAACCATAAGTTATTTTCTGAACGGAAAAAATCGTTGTGTGTGAAACAGGCCTTACTTGCCTCTTTGGCGACTTTTACAAGAAAGTGCTCAGCCTGTTTCATACACAATTTTTGCCGCACGGAAAATAACCGTAAGGTTATTAGCCATAAACGGTAGGTGATAAATTAATAATATGAATGCGTCTTTTTACACTGGACGGTAGACTACTTTTTTCGTATGGTCAGCCATCAGCAGCCGTCTCAACGACTGAATTGGACGGTCGCCGTACGATTATGAAAGTTTGATCTGAAAGCACGATTATGAAAAATTGTTTTTCTAATTGAACTTAAAAAGCAGTCAACATAACTTCTTTGGATAATCTAGTGTTAATTAATCGTAAAATTAAAAAAAGAGGGTGAATCAAAAGTTTAAAACGGTGTGTGCATTGGATTAAAAGCAGATTTCAACAGATTCAGGAAGAAGGAGAAAAATTATTCACCAACAATGAGACTAAAGTCAACTTATTTGTAAAAAGAAATTGAGATGAGTACTCTTCTCTGTAATAAGCGTGCACCAAGGGTTTTGGCAGATCTTTTCTAGTTTTACAAATTGTCTCAACAAGTAAGCAACCATTATCCAATATTCTGCTAATGTAATGCTTGTAAAAAAATCATCTGCGGTTATTACACAATTAGGATTCTTCCAGAAATCAATCAGTTGTTATACAACTCGGTGGCTCAGATCTTTTTCGGGAATTTGTCCAACTTTTCCAAGATAAACGTTTAAATTATAGCGTATTAAGTTTTGGCATCGCATAGTAACCATATTTTTAATCCATATTTGCCCGGGATTGACGGCATATAAACTTTGAAAGGACATCGTCCACCATATGTTATCAGTTGTTCATCCACGGTACTATTTCTAAATGCGTCATAAGAATCCCTACAATTTGCTGCAAATATACCTGGTATCTTTCGTATGGGTGCTAATTTATTTTCTTTTTTTCTTTCTTCTAAGGTTTCCATGTTATCAAATCTGATGAACTTCAAAATGTTTTTGAATCTATCACGTGCCATAACCACAGTGTATATCTGTCTTGATAATGAGGTGTCTTTTCTCCATAGATCATTCTTACTTTCAGGAGATTCTCTAAACCAGGGGTCGGCAAGTAGTTTTCACTGGGGTCCGGATTCGATGTAAAATCTTTTATGGAGGTCCAGAAAAAGCTAATAATTAACCCTTAACGGTCCTGCTATTTTGACATGTGTTTTTAGCTGAGTCCGCATTTATTTTTTCGTGAAATATTGGTTGTCTAAGATCACGGGGTTTACAATTGAAAAGTATATATCTATATATATTTTTCTTTACCAATTTTCTCTTCATAGTCATTCCCAGAACGTCTAGACAATGAACCAACTTGTAGAACAAGCCTTCATAACAATGAAAACTATTTAATTATTTGTCTAGATACTTCAAATATTAAATTTGTTGTATCTAAACGTCATGTCCACAACGTCTGGACATGGGACTTGACAGGAATAATGCAATGTCCACAACGTCTGGACAACGGACCGTTAAGGGTTAAAAGGTACTGTTTTTTATTTTGTTTTCAAGTCGAGTTAGTTTCCAAAAAAAAGGGTAAAACAAGTAACTCTCAGTTAATATTGTAATATCGCCGTTCCGGAACAACATCGACGTAACTGCAATTTTTTGACAAAATGAGTTAAGGGGAGATATCAGTGTGAAAAAAAAAATTCGATTTTTTTTTTGCTTAAATAGTTAGTTTTGTCCTTTAAGAATATGCCTACAAAATGTTTAAACAATATTCGGCTTAGAAGTATTCGAAATTGGCGTCAAGCGTCGACGCTTTCAGAGCAGTCTATAGAAGACTGTGTTTTTGTGGCGCCCAAGTAGTCAAAACAGCTGCTAATTTGGCTACTGTCATATTCAACGATGGTCACGTGGCTTTGTTGAATGTTGTTGAGGACTTGGGAACCTCCATAGGCGAGAAACTGTTCAATTATTGCCACGAAATCGACCGAAAAGTTAAGACTTATGTGCTTTAAACCGACTTGAGGAGGAGGAAACGTTATTGTTGGACGCAGATGAACTTCTATATGGTCCAGGGATAGCAGAATAATCGGTAAGAACTTGTTTTATATTAATATTCAAGTTACATCATTCAATTTTATCCTCTCAAAACTTTAAACGCGTTTTTCTCGTAACCATGTTTTTTTACCTGGTTGACAGCATTACTCTGTTAAATTTTGTCCAATCGACTTTATTCAACATGGATTCTCTTTAGAAAACTTATCGCTATCGTTGCATCGTAGAAATTTTTTTTAAATTGTTTACTTTTTTTTTATTCACGGTTTACTGCAAAATTTTCGTGTAAAAACCGAATTTTTTTTTTTTAATGGCCACCATTTCTTTTTAAATCAAAATTTTCAAATTTTCTACGATGCTGCGATAGCTATACTATTATAATTTAATAATCTTTTCGAATTTTTCATTTCAGATGCTTGCTGTGGCTCTAATGTTGTCAACCGTCGGGAGGTCTTTTTTCTGAGACGTCATTTTACGACTGCTCCCCTGCTTCATAGATCGTAATATAAATTCAAAGAAAATTTCCTTGCATACTTTAATGCTTCAATAATTAATAGACAAAATCCCAAATAATTTGATACAGCCGTATAAAAGAAAAAAAATCCCAAAAAACACCTCATTTTTCAGCCTGTCACACTGATATCTCCCCGTAAGGCCATCAATGTATCCAAAAAATGCTGATTTTAATTATTTTTGCATTTCCTGCAAAATTTTTTATTTTGCAGTTGTGTCGATATTCTTCCGGAACGGCGATATATTCAATGTGAAAAATTACAACGATGGACTTGGGCCAGTTTTTTAAAGTTCGGTGTACGAGGGGTACAGCAAATGCGAAGTATGCCTTCGAGGTGAAATGAAAAATTCATTTTCGAGAACGACGAATCGCATATATAGGGTGTCCGGAAATGTCGGGTACAACAGAATACCACAGATACCTTAGTAAAAAATACGACGACTTAACCCAACTTATCTATATACAAAGTTGCTTAGTTTAGCCGCTAGAAGACTTTAAAAATCATATTTTTCATGAGTTTTTCTTAAATTACTCGAAAACTCTTTAATAGATTTTATTTATTTTTTGACCATGTCTTTATATTAGCAGGCTACAGCTTTCTGTGGAACAAATTCGAATTTCGAATCATACAGGGTGTTCAGAAACACTCTCGCGACAAGTTATCCATCCAGATCTTTTTAGCCAGCCTGTATAATTTTCTGTCATTTTTTTTCTGAGTAGTTGTATTAATTTAGAAACTATTTTCTCTCTTATAAAATTTCAGTTGGATAAACAGTTTAGCCACAAAAATTTTTTTTCTTAATCCCTACAAGCCCAAATTGATAAACTAAAGTACCATTAGCAATGTTCAAAGTAGCAATTTCTTTAAACGGTGTGAAGTTCTTTCAAAAAAAAACTAAATTTTTCAGGTTTAGAAGTATTTTATTGCTTAAAATATTCAAATTTTCGGCAGCACTTACGACCATCATCAGGGCTAAAAATAATACAGAGTGTAAAATTTTTACAATTTGTTTGTTTCGTGGCATTTTTGCTTGATGACATCCCATAAATAAGGTCTTAGGTCTAGTGATCTTGCTGACCAATCAGGGATAAATCCTGATGATGGTCACAAGTCCTGGCGAAAACTGTAATATTTTAAGCAATAATGTACTTATAAACCTACAACATCTGATTTTATAGAAATAACTTCACACCGCTTAAAGAAATTGCCCTTCTGAACTTTCTTAATGGTACCTTAACTTATCGATTTGGGATTGCAGGGATTTAGAAAATATTTTTTTATGACTAAACCATTTATCCAACTGAAATTTTACAAGAGAGAGAATAGTTTCTAAATTAATATAGCTATTCAGAAAAAAATTGACAGAAAATTATACAGGCTGGTTAAAAAGATCTGGATGGATAACATGTCGCGAGAGTGTTTCTAAACACCCTGTATGACTCGATATACGAATTTGTTCCACAGAAAGCTGTAGCCTGCTAATATAAAGACATGGTCAAGAAATGAATAAAATCTATTAAAGAGTTTTCGAGTAATTTAAGAAAAACTCATGAAAAATATAATTTTTAAAGTCTTCTAGCGGCTAAACTAAACAACTTTGTATATAGATAAGTTGGGTTAAATCGTCGTATTTTTGACCAAGGTATCTGTGGTATTCTGTTGTACACGACATTTCCGGACACCTGTATATGTCGAACCAAACATAGTGGCCAGATTGATAGCTACTTTCTTACAATTTTCATATTTTTCTGAAACATGTTTACCCCAAAATTCTTCAGTGGATACAGTTTTATACATTTGCAAAGAAATATCTTCTTGCAAGTCGATTATCTCCACTTGAAGTGAAGACTTTGAAACGCTGAACAGCTTAGCAGCCACATCAGTCCATTCTGCCGATGCATCAACTTGATAAGGAAATTGTAGGAATTGAGACAGCTATTCAATTTGTGCAAAGTCTTGAAATCTTGTACCAAATTCTTCCCTTAGATCGGACAGAAATCTTACAAATACTGCAACGTCTTCTTCAGAGTTCTCTTTTTTATACTGAAGAATTGTTAGGAAATGAATAAATTCGCGCCTTACAATATCTTTTTCAAAAATATCTAGCTTACGACGAAAAGCAGACACGCTTTGTATCAGATCACATATTAATTTCCCATTCCCTTGTAACTCTATGTTGAGCGCATTTAAATATTTCAGAATATCCTTCAGAAAAGCCACAGTTAGCATATTGCGCTGGTTTGTTATGAACTCCAAGTGCTTCTTTGCTCCCTGCGTATCTAAGGTTTGCAAGAAGGAGGTTACTTATTCCTTTTTTATCGCACATCGAAGGCGGTTCTTATTTCTTACATTTCCACGTCTCTTCCTAGATTTGACAAGCTGTATTTAAGAATATTTGACGGTCCGAGATTCGAACTTCCCCGGTCCGTATACGGACCGCGGTCCGCCTGTTTCCGACCTCTGCTCTAAACCTTCCGATTAGCAATAATAGACCAAGTAAAGCATATAGTTCAATGCAATGAACTTGTTTCCACGATGCAGGATCATTAGCGTAATGTGTATTGGCTTTTTGGTTGGTGTATGTAACAATTTTTGCAATTATGTCATCATCCATGAATAATTTGAAACAATCTTGTATAGATTTTACATTTTGACTTTTATTTGTAACAGAACCATGCAGAATATACTGTGGTAGCTCAGCAGATTTTGGTGCAATATATTTCCATGTACGGTTGCAGACCGTTACATCTTGATCGTCATAATTTTCGTCGTCTGTTTCTGAAGCGGTAAATATATCCGCCTCACTATCTTGAATTTCGGATTCCCCATCACTTACATCGCCACATGATTCTTCCTCTGAAAACTGATCTTCATTTGCAACAAATTCACTAAAATTTGGAATCTTTTCCATATTTTCGCTGTTATTGAAGTGATCCGTAAACCACGACCAACGCTGACTTTCTTACCCAAATACACAAATAAATCCCTAATTAGACAATGTAATGAGTCATGACAGCACTCAGGTAAAAGAGTACGTACTAAAATTTCGGGTCACTATGACCCAGCAATCACCAGGCGAGGGTTAAATAATTTAATTATAAATTTTAAAAAGCCTTTTTTTATAATTCAAATTTTCAAGAAATATCAAATTAGTAGACACCATAAACCTTATAAAACATTATACTTATACCTCCTGGTATGTTGCAAACAATCACTTCTCCAGTTGAAAGATACATTTTTAAATCTCCATAAATTAGTCCTTTAGCTGTACTTAAAATTCTAAGATCCCACGGACCGTGTTCCAATAAAACGCTAACATTTGTTATACAATCCTCAACAGTGTGGACCTTTACTTTCTTATAAATATCTTTCATTAAGTAATATAACTCCCTAAATATTCAATTATTTATTATCATTAAATCACAATCTGAAATATTTAAATAATAATTAAATAAACACTCTTACCTTTTCGTCACGGACGTATTAAAACGAATTAAATCGACTATTTTCATTAAAATCCATAATGTAATGTCAAATGATATATAACGTGTACTGTTACTATATTTTTTAATAATTTTCAGAGGTTTCGATTCATTTAACTTTATTCTATAATCAATTTAAATTTTAATAAAGCCAATCTTAAAATTATTAAAATTTATAATTTTACCTATTATTTTCAAAGACGACATCACTCCAATTTCTTTGATTTCTAATCAATAAAGAAGGATAAATATCATTTTCGGCATCTTTTAAAATATCCTCAAATACTTTTAACATTTTTTGCATAACGTTTCTATCGATAATTTCTTGAGGAATGACAAATTCGCAATGATCGGGATCGCAAATTATCGATTTATCTTTTTTTATACTTTCTAAAGTTTTAATTAAATCATTAACTACCACTTTTGATTCATTAAGTGCTATTTTTTGCGACTGATCTTCGTTTTGACTAGATATCATCATCGACGATTGTTTAATCAGTTTTGGTTCAAAAATTACGGTTTCTTGGCTTAATAATATTTGAGAGCGTTCGAGTTCTTGTAATTTTTCTTCGGAATCAATCGCTTCGAGAAATTTTTCCGTGAAATTATCGTCCTCTTTACCGTAATTTATTTTTAAAACTGTTTTTCTTTGGTATTCTTGTATTTCGTAAATTTTTTGCTTTAGTAATTTTATTAAAGATTCTAAATTGTATTGATTTTCCATGTTTGGTTCACCACCAAATATTTGGTTAGTTTTGGTTTGTTGATCACACGGTGAGAAAAATGACATTTGAGGAACTTTAGGAATTTGGTTATTTTTTGTTACGGTTTTTGATGTGTATGTTCTAGTAGTTTTGGTTTCATTTTTAATAGGTGTAAGTGGAGGTGGCGATAATATTAAATTCTCGTTTACATTTAAAACAATAATATTATTAAACACTTGAGAATTATGATTAGAGTCATAGCTTGGAGTTTTTATTTTCTCTGCCAATGTATCAAACTTCTTTTCAGAAACTTAAAAAACAAAAACAATTTTTTAGTTGAAAAAGAAAACATTTCGTTAAAAGTTTAATCTTCGTATGCACAAAGCTCCTCTTAACTTCTATTAATGAATTGTCAGGTAAGTAATTTATTGTTGTCAGTGCAAAATAAATGAAATAAGAATTTGGTAAATTAATCTGCTCATTTAGCACTAGTTAGAGGGTTGCCTTTTATATTTTGGGAAATATTCCCC
The DNA here is from genome assembly GCA_036711955.1 of Digitonthophagus gazella. Lineage (NCBI taxonomy): Eukaryota > Metazoa > Arthropoda > Insecta > Coleoptera > Scarabaeidae > Digitonthophagus > Digitonthophagus gazella. The sequence goes on from JASCIT010000007.1 coordinate 13,828,798, forward strand.
ATGAAGATTTATACATTTTTGGATGCGTTTGAACCAATTGTCAAAGCACTTTTGTTACTCTGATTGAGGTATCTCCAAAACATGCATTCTGAACGCAGCAACCGCTTCTTCAGGTGTCGAAAAACGTTGACCTCTCAATTTGTTTTTTACGTACGGGAATAAAAAGAAGTAATTCGGCGCCAAGTCCGAACTGTACGACGGATGACTCATCAAATCGATCTTTGAGTGCTCAAAAATGTAGTTGTTTGAGCCGATGAGAGCTCGCATTGTCGTGGTGAAGAGTGATCCGTCTTTGGCGGTTGGTTTTCCTGATTTGTTGGAACACAACTGGCAATCAAATGTTTGTGTACGACCAAGAATTGACTGTTTTGCCTTGTTCTAGTGAACAGACAACCATTTGCTTGGAAGTGCTTCGTGCACGAACAGTTTTTGTTGGATTTAGCTCATCTTGAAACACCCATGTAGTTCGACTGCTGTTTACTTTCGGACTCATACGCTTAAATCCACGATTCATCACCTGTCACGATGTTACAGACGTGTATCAAAGCGATGGTATTTTTTCAGCATTTCTTCCGACCAACACGAGCTTTTTTTTGAGCGATTGACAAATTGTGTGAGATCCAACGCGATCAATTTTTTTTGACAATCAAATGTTTATGCAATATTGAATGTATATTAGTCCCACTAATGCCTAAGGTTGTCTTAATTTCACGATAGGTCATATGACCATCTTGGAATATCAGTTCGTGTACAGCATCAATGGTTTCCAGAACAACTGATTTTGGACGACCTTCAAGAAATTCGTCTTAGAGTGAACTACGACATTGATTGAGTTCACCATACCATCGATAAACACTGGTCCTCTGATGAAGCTTCAACGCCAAAAATTGAATTCAGTTCATCCATGCACTGTCGCTGAGTTAATCCATGTCGAAAGTTGTATAAAAGAATCGCACGAAAATGTTTAAATCACAAATAGCGCTCGTATGTCAAAACGTTCTGAGTACGTATCTCAAAAATCTTAAACTTTACGATAGAACTCTCAGTTGCCAGATTGCAACACTATGGGGTTGTCCAATCCCGAAATACAAAAGGCAACTTCCGTATTAGTGGCACTAAATATCGGAAAATTAAACAGGTTTTTATGAAAACCTATTAGTATGCATTAACGCAATTTCCTATTTATCCGTTAAACCGCGACCAGGATAAGTCAATTCGCTGCAAAATGATGAAATCAGTCAACTGAGTACGTAAACCATCCACTATTATGGATTAGCACCACTATTCAAGTTTTGAAAATAAATTTATAGAAACACATTTCCATGAAAACGTAAATTCTTACTTCCTCTGTCCGAAAATAGTTGCTACGTCTTAATTTAATTTTTGTCCGAGAATAGTTGCTACATTTTCTTCATTTATTTATTTTAAGGCGAATGAACCTAAATGCAACACACTTAAGTCGGGGCTATTCGGTGGTTGAGATATCAGTTGAATATCCCAACCATCTCTACAGAAAGCTTGGATTAATGTTGGATCGTCAGCGTACAAATGTGGCTTTGCATTATCTTATATATACAGAGTGGGCCACCGAAAACAGTAAACGCAAGTTTTGGCCACTTAATATCAATTTTACGAAAAACACTCGAACACGTCAATTTTATTATGAAGGGGGATATCGGAATGGATTAGTACTATTTGCATAACTCCAACCCTAAGATAGGGGTAGATTGCACCCCAATCATTTTAAATTGAAAGGGATGCCAAACGCTACACAGTTTTAAAGCCTTTCAAATCTCTTTTCAGCAGTCTTTTTATTTTTGAAATCCGATCATTAATTCCAGAGAAAAAGACTTCTAAAGTTTTAACTTCTTTAGACTTCTGTCTGTAATGTTGAACATGTACTAAATTTTGTTTTAAACGATTTTTTCTCTGGAATTAATGATCGGATTTCAAAAATAAAAAGACTGCTGAAAAGAGATTTGAAAGGCCTTTAAAACTGTGTAGCGTTTGACACCTCTTTCAATTTAAAATGTTTGGGGTGCAATCTACCCCCATCTTAGGGTTGGAGTTATGCAAATAGTACTAATCCATTCCGATATCCCCCTTCATAATAAAATTGACGTGTTCGAGCTTTTTTCGCAAAATTGATGTTAAGTGGCCAAAACTTGCGTTTACTGTTTTCGGTGGCCGACTCTGTATATCGGGAAAACGCCTTCTACCATGAAGTGTAGGCGCATTGTCAGTTTATTTTTTCTCTCAGTGTGCTTCCCCTGACGTTTCCTTCTCATGCACAAAAACTGCCCATTCTTTTTTATTTTTTGAGAGCTTTTCGGCCTCTCGCATTGTTTTTCCTCTTTTTGTTATTATTTCTTTTATTACGTCGTTCCTGGTGTGACGCGGTCTTCCTATTGCCTTCTTCCCCTGTACTTTGGCTTGCCATACTCTCTTGACCTGTCTCTCTTCCCCCATCCTTTGCAAATGTCCCCACCAGCCAGCTGTCTTTTCTCTACGTTTGCATTATCTTGCTGAATAAATATTGTATGTTTTTTGAACCGACAAGCCATTTCTCCCGTATTGCAGGAATCGATTTATTCAAAATCATTTTTCTTACTTCCTCTTTATTGACACTTTTTACAGCATTGGTTACTAGTGTTCCCTTAGCCCAATTTTTGCTATTTCTTTTGGCTGGTAAAGAGTTTATAAATGACCATATCCCTATTTTTCCGTCAAAAAAATTTCTTTTTGTGAAAATCCCAACGTGGACGTGCAACTGCCGCCATGAAAATTACTTTTGTAATGAACCTTTTACTTTTACAAGTTCTATGCGGCATTTCTTCTTCCGGAGTGACATAAAAACTTGTTTTGTTTTGGTTAAATAAAACCATTTTTCGTCAATGTGAATATAGTTTAGTAAATCCTCAAAATACCCCGTCGGCAATACAAATTTTAAACAAAACTTTATTCGGCGCCGTTTATTTTCTTCGGTAAGTAACGGCTTAATAAAACTGGTTACTCTCTTAATTTCTTTTCCATTTTTTAAATCTATTATGCAACGTATTTTTTTGGAATTTTACTTGAACAAGCTAACGATCTTCATGTGGTACTTTTACAAAAAGGGATAGAGTATATATTGGCAATTTGTTGACTGTAATCTTGAACTTTTCGACCACAATTATTTTTACGGGAGTTAACATTAATTATTGCGTTCTTACTTAAACAATCTTTTATTTGTTTCCAAAGTTTCGAAATTGTTGAACGACTGCAAAGAAACTTACGTGCAGCTGCACTTATCGCGCCTCTTTTCTAATTTTATCCTCCACATTTTGCAGCAAATAATGTAAAATTTGGTTTCTTTGCTCATTACTAAATTCTCCGCATTTTTTCCCACCCTTTGATTTGTTTCCGAAATATTTCGAACCATTTTTGATGCAGAGCGGTTAAAATTCAAAAACATTCAAACTTTACAGGTAACAATTACTTATCACAAAACGTGGGCAATAGCTAAGTGGAGGTTAAGGCTTGCCACATTTCGATTATAATATGTTCTACCTACTGATATTTAATAAATTAATTTATCTCGAATATTTACGATAATTTTTAAATTAAACTAAAATGTAGCAACTATTTTCGGACAGAGGAAGTATTTATTATTACTATTTACTTCGTTTGATTTGATTTTTTCAAACTTTATACTCTTGAAAATAATTTAAATACACCTAACATTTTTGGTCTTTTTATGTTTATTAAACGTACATAAATGAAGGAACATAGAGGGTGTCCCAAATGAGTCCAGTGAGGATTTTTCCGAGACGAATATCTGGCATTATGACGATGTACTACTGTTCCATTCAGACAAAAATTGGTTTCGTCAGAAAAAAGAATGTTATTAAGAAAATTGGGATCTTCGTAACATTGTCACAAAACTGTAAACGGCGATCTGAATCATCCTCGTTTAATTTACGTATTAGTTGAACTTTATGTGGATTATATTTCTCCTTTTTAAAAAATTTTACCACGAAGGATTGAAAAACACTCTATATTATTGTTTAAGGTTAGTTTTCTTGTAGAATGATGAGAATTTTCTTCAACGGATCCCGTTTCTGTGAATTTGGCAACCAGTTTGCTTACTGTAGATCTTGCAATTGACGGTTTATCAGGATGTTGTTCGTTAAATAAGTCGCGTTCCTCTTAATGAGTCTTGAGCCTGTCACCATATCCAACCAGCATAAGAATTTTTATTCTTTTCCGTTCAGTCAAACGTGCCATTTTTATTAACTTTCAGCAGCGCAGACAGAACAATTGAAAATAATTCACAATTTAAGATAACTTAAATAATAAGAAATAAACCTGACACTACTTGTTAAATGAGGGGTGTAGATGCAAAACTCACATTCTCCATTTTCTTAAGATATGGAGTTAAATATATCACTGTGTTGGTCTTGTTAATGCGAATCCAACTCTAATAGCAGTTTACAGCAAAACTTATAGTTTAACACCACAAAACTATAGTGAAAATCGCGTTTTGAAACAAAAGTCACATTATCCAACAGTTGTTCTGCGACAAAATTCACATTCTCCACTCCAACCAGTCACAGACCCTGTAGCATAAACAAATAGGCGTCTTTGCCCTCTGTTTATGTTTTAGTCGACCTCACAAACCTGCTAAATTTCTATGATCAAACCTGCTAAATTTCATTTTAAACTAGGATCCTGCAGAAGAATAATTTTGACAGAAACCAATCAAAAGAACGTACTCGTTAGAAGAGAGTACACATACAAATCCGACCTTGGAGTGCCTAAATCTATAGTCTGTGCCTAATCTATGGGGATTAGTGGAGACAGATTGAAGATTTGGTATTTTATAAAAATATTATTGATGGCGCTGAAGACAATGAAGAAGATGAGCCAACATGTGAGCCGACAAAAGAAGTCAATATCTGCAATATCCAAAAGTATTAACTTACATCTACTTCCAAATTATATTTTGCAATAAAGTTAGTTCATTATAGTTAGTGCATTTACTTCCTTTGTTACCAGTTGATTCCAAGATATGATACCGTTTTGCTTCAAAACTAACACTATCCATGTGAATTTGTTACAAAACCCACATTTGACCATATTTTGGCTCAAAACTCACATTTTACCAGTTTGTAAATAAAATTACAAAAAAAAACCTCTTCAACTAAAAGGTTTGCAGTGCAAGTAAACAGTTTATTTGGTTACAAAATTTAAATTAAAAAAAAAAATGCAGTAATACAACTTGAACTTCAATACGTCCTAATTTTTTATGTTTTTCCGAAAATTTGGAAAAGCGGAAAATGTGAATTTTGCATCTACACCCCTCAAATAACGTCAAATGTACCAAGTATTGCCACAGAATAATGAGTAATGGTGGGTTTAGAATGTCAAACTTAACCGTAACCTTAGCTGTAATAACCATCAAATTTGCCGTAATTCCTAGACGTTGCCTAAACGTTCCTATACTCTTTTCGCGGAAAGATGTCTCATGCGTCATTAATTAATTATATTATCCTAGACTACTATTTTCGGTTTTCGTCTCTATCTGACATATATGATTAAATAAAGAAAAAAATATTTGACAAATGTCGAGAAAACGCCGACAACTAATGACGCATGAGACATCTTTCCGCGAAAAGAGAGTATTGAAACTAAATAGTTGAACTTTTTTTAAATACCAGAGTTACTGCTACGGTTACGATTACAGCCTTTAATGGTGGAATTAGGATGTCAAACGTAAAGGCTGTAATCGTAACCATAGCAGTAACTCTAGTGTTTAAAAAACGTTTAATTATTTTGTTTCAATGGGGGCGTTTAGGCAACGTCTAGAAATTACGGCAAATTTGTTGGTTATTACAGCTAAGGTTACGGTTAAGTTTGACATCCTAAACCCACCATAAGTTTGACACCCTAAATCTTCCATAACACAGAAGAGAAGGCTTTCACGTTTGACATTGATGGCTAGATAAAAATTAAGTTTTAATTTTTTAAAGTTAATTCCTTTTTTCTGAAAAAAAATATTAGGTAAGGTTCCAATTTTTTTATATCCCCTGTCAGGTAGTAAGGAGCTCTACCAAAAACAGGAAAAAAATGGGTTTGTCATTAAAAAAAAATTAGGGGTGATGTCACCATTCAAGAATTAGTGACGTCATAAATGAAATTTTTACTCAAAAGGTGTCCATTTATAAATTAAAATTTACGTGTCCGAGCGTTTTTCATAAAAACGTTAAATAATGGAGTTTTGATTTTTGTTCCGAACTTTATCATCACACTCTATACGTAGTATTATATAGGATGTTTAAAAAAGATGTGGCAATATTAAGGGATGTGATCGTCCAGGTCATTTTATACAAAAAAGTTTATAATAAATATGGTCTGGAAACACTTCGTTACCGATCTACAGCGTATTGAAGTTTAATTTAAAAAAGCAGTAAAAATTTACATATTTTGAAACAGTCCTGTTTTATTCACTGACATATTGAATGACATTTGATTAATAATTTTGTATGTGTCCACTTTGTTGAATTTCCCTATCATGAATCGCTATATGAATGCCGAGATGACTGACATGCACTACATTTATGGACTTGCTGATGGTAATGCATTAGAAGCTAGGCGTATTACTAGGTTGTATACCGAAAGATTTCATGGCCGTATTGCTCCTGATAGAAAAACTTTCGAAAGTATTCATCGGCGTCGTTATAAAACAGGCACATTTAGACGAAATGGAGGAGCAGGAAGGTCAAGGACAGCAAGAACGGCAGTGATGGAAGGGGGTGTGCAAGACATGATTGAAGACGATCAAGGTAGTTCTACTCGAAAAATTGCTAACGCTTTTAATGTAAGTAATTTGACTATTTGGCACATTCTGAAGGAAAATTTGTTGTACCCATTCCATATACAACGCGTTCAAGCATTACTCCCTGCTGATTTTCCTCCTCGCATTGCATTCTGTCAATGGCTTTTGCAAAAAACGGTTTAAGGGGAGATATCAGTGTGAAAAAAATATATATTCGTTTTTTTTTTGCTTAAATAGTTAGTTTTGTCCTTTAAGAATATGCCTACAAAATGTTTAAACAATATTCGGCTTAGAAGTATTCGAAATTGGCTCCGAAAACTCGTTTTTGTGGCGCCCAAGTAGTCAAAACAGCTGCTAATTTCGCTACTATCATATTCAACGATGGTCACGTGGCTTTGTTGAATGTTGTTGAGGACTTGGGAATCTCCATCGGCGAGAAACTGTTCAATTATTGCCACGAAATTGACCGAAAACGTATCGAGGACGCCGAACGCTACTCAGCAGCAAACACGCACGAGGGATGCTTAAGTGCTTTAAACCGACGTGAGGAGGAGGAAATGTTATTGTTGGACGTAGATAAACTTCTATATGGTCCAGGGATAGCAGAATAATCGGTAAGAACTTGTTTTATATTAATATTCAAGTTACATCATTCAATTTTATCCTCTCAAAACTTTAAACGCGTTTTTCTCGAAACCATGTTTTTTTACCTGGTTGACAGCATTACTCTGTTAAATTTTGTCCAATCGGCTTTATTCAACATGGATTCTCTTCAGAAAACTTATCTCTATCGTTGCATCGTAGAGGTTTTTTTTTAATTGTTTACTTTTTTTTATTCACGATTTACTGCAAAATTTTCGTGTAAAATCCGAATTTTTTTTTAAATGGCCACCATTTTTTTTAAATCAAAATTTTCAAATTTTCTACGATGCTGCGATAGCTATACTATTATAATTTAATAATCTTTTCGAATTTTTCATTTCAGATGCTTGCTGTGGCTCTAATGTTGTCAACCGTTGGGAGGTCTTTTTTCTGAGACGTCATTTTACGACTGCTCCCCTGCTTCATAGATCGTAATAAAAATTCAAAGAAAATTTCCTTGCATACTTTAATGCTTCAATAATTAATAGACAAAATCCCAAATAATTTGATAGAGCCGTTTACAAAAAAAAATCCCAAAAAATACCTCATTTTTCAGCCTGTCACACTGATATCTCCCCTTAAATCCCTCAATTCCTGATGTTGATTCTGTTCACCGATGAAGTGAATTTTTCAAGAAATGCAATACGCAATTTCCATAATAACCATGTGTGGTATGACGAAAATCCACATGAAATTGTTGAAGATCGTTTTCAACATCAGTTTTCTTTGAATGGTTGGCATGGAATTGTGGGTGAGTACCTAATTGGATCGGTATTTTTACCAGGAAGATTTGCCGGAGAGGTGTATCGCAACTTTTTGGAAAACACGCTCCCAGGTTTTCTGGAGGACGTACCATTAGCAATTAGAGATGCAATGTGGTGTATGCACGATGGCACACCAGCCCACCTTAGTCAAGTAGCTCGTGATTTCTTAACACAAGCATATGGAAATCGCTGGATTGGCCGAAGTGGGCCTCACTTATGGCCTGCACGATCCCCTGACTTATATCCCCTGGATTTTTTCCTGTGGGGCCATTTGAAATCCTTGGTGTACGCTACTCCCTTGGAAAACGTAGAAGACCTAAGAAATCGAATCATTGTTGGGTGCAACTCAATTAAAACAGATCCTAGTGCTTTTGAGAGAGGTCGTCACTTTGCAGTTTTTGTAATTTTTGCTTGGTAAAATTGGTGGTTTGGTAAAGTATTTATTTTTATCCTTGAATAAAACCCTTGTTCTTTAAAAGAAAATTATAAACTATTATATGTTTTTGTATAAAATGACCTGGACAATCACCCCCATTAATATTGCTGAATCTTTTTTAAACACCCTGTATAGGTTTTCCTATGATACATACGAAATAGTTACAAAATCATTTGTAACAATCAGTTAATAAATTGTTGGTTAACCATCTATTAACAGGAGATTTGTGCATACTCTGACTCAACTTTAACGAATAGTCTGTATGTATACTTACCTTCATTTTTATCAATTTCCATTATCTTCCTTTTCTTTCCTCCATTTCCTATCAAACTGTTTTTTCCATCAAAATCACAATCGTTAACTTCTTTTTTAATTTCTTTTACTTTCCTCTTCCTTCCTCGTCTTCCCAATACATTATTTACTTCATTACATTCAACATCTTCTAATAAACTAATCTCTTCAAAAGTGCATTCTCGACGTAATTTTTCAAAATCACATTCACCAAAATAAACAATCTCATTAAGATTATCAGAAACTGTATTCGGATTTTTTTCCAAATTATTTACATTTGTATCATCTTTCAAACTAAGTTTTTCCATTTCATCCAACGAATTTAACCAAGTTTTAAATTCCTGAGAATTCATAGTATGTTCATCACTCAGATTATTAGAAGATGCTGTTGGATTTTTCTCCAAATTATTTTTATCATTAAGTTTTTCCATTTCATCTAACGAATTTAACCAATTTTGAAATTCCTGAGAATTCATAGTATGTGCATTATTCAGATTATTAGAAGATGTGTTTGGATTTTTCTCCAAATTATTTTTATCATCTAGTTTTTCAATTTCATCTAACGAATTTATCCAAATTTCAAATTCTTGGGAATTCATAATATGGTCTTTTTTTATTTGATTTTGATTAACAAACTCTTTTAATTCCGTTTCAAAATCTAAATTTTGATTTTGTTCCCTAAAATTTATTTTATTTTCTTTTACTATTTTATTAAACTCTAATAAATCTCCTTCTAACCTTTTTGATTGTAAGATTGAATTTTTATCTTTTTGGGAATTATTTTCTAGTGAAATTGATTGAATCCAAGTTTCAAAAGAATCATTTTTATTTATTTGAGTTTTATTAGATTCAATTTCTTTTTGTAAAGATCTATTATCATTATTTTTATTAATGTTAGAGTTATTTTCAACTTCTAAAATTGATTGAAACCAAATTTCAAAAGAATCATTTTTATTTATTTCATTTGATTTAAGCTCAGGTTCTTTTTTTAATGATTGATTAATAGAAACGTTATTTTTATTCAAATTTGGATCATTTTCTTCTTTAGAAATTGATTCCAACCAATTTTGAAAAGAATTATTTTTTGGACAATTATTATTATCATTACTAATGTTATTATCATTACAAATATTATCATTATTAATATTTTTATTGTCATTATTAATATTATTATTATCTTCTTCAGCAATTGATTGAATCCAAGCAATAAAAGACTCATATTTTTGGTTATCATTGTTATTGTTTGATGTTTCCTCCAATGAACCCTTTCTAACCACTTCTGATTGAAGTAATTCATTAAAACCATTCGATTCTAATTCTTCCACATGTTTTACAATGTTTACTTCGGTGGAATTTTCCGAGGAAGTTTTCTTTCTAGATGAAGGTTCCTTTTTAACAATTTCCTTATCATTTTTAAGTCCCTCAAGCCATTTATCGAATTCTATCATTAGAAATCAATAAATTATTAACAATTAACATAATAAATTTATTTACCTTCGCCCGTGAAAACCTCAGACATCCTTAAAATGATTTTCCACTGATTATTTTCATTAAAAACACATCCTCACAAACCCAACTGTCACGTATTCGTTAGAAATTTTAAGAAGAACGTGTTTATGCTTAGTAATTGACACGTGATATTTTATTTAAATCAATTAGTAATTTCTCTATGGATAAAAAGACATAAAAAGGTTAATCTTAAAGTTATAAATAAGAATTTTAATAATTTATACACACATTTTTGGTTAAACTTTGAGGTGGGTTTTAATTTCGACACCGCCATCTATTGACTAAATACCAAAAGTGAAAATTTATATAATGACAATTTAAATTTTCTTTCTAATTTAGTTTACAAAGTTTTATTATATTTCTCTTATTTACCTTCATTTATAAAATATATAAGTATTTTATTTTTAAATTCTTATTTAATCACATTTCTTAACCGTCAAAGTATTCATATAGTTTCTTTTAATATATAAGGTTGGCAACATTAATATTTTAAAACGTTTTTAAAAATACGAATTTAAAAGAAAATCGTTTTAATAACTTATTTTAAATCTAATAAATAATCTAAAGATTATTTTACAATTATTATTAAGTATTAAAAATTTTTAATCTTAATAGACAAATTGATGGTAACACCGCCATCTATTAAATAAGTATTAAACTTCTTTTCAATTTATTCTAAAATCTAATAGATGGCGTACAACTTAAATTAAAGATTTAAATTAAAAAAAAATATTTTACATAAAAAAATCTAAATAACATAATTGTCCCCTATGAATATAACATTTCTAATCCTTTTAACCCCTTAGAAAAAACTTTTTATTTTATTACTTTAATTCTTTACCGCTTAATAAAAAAAATTATAATCCTTAAAAGGATTAGGTTGGGTTAAGTTAAGGGTTGATAATAAAAGTTTTAACCACTCTTTTTCTCAGCGTAATAAAAACGAATCTGGTTTGGATGTATGCAAATTGTACCGTGGCGCTTCGAAAAGCCGCCTTTGACGCGTACGATGTTTTAACGGCCCATTAAAATGGGGCACAATGGCAAACGGGCGAATCCTCGAGTATCGTTTCATTTCCCGAAGCTCGATTTTACGATCACTCCCGGTCGCGTAGTAAATTTTATGGCAAACGGTGCTATGGTAATTCGGCAAACTATAACAATGTTGGTGTTCGGGACAATGGGGTACCGTTATGGATAATGCGGTGGAAAAAGGAGGGATTAATTTATTTGTTGGATAGATTTTATTATCCTTAGTATTTAAAAGTAATTTTTTTTTGGGATTCTTTTTAAATTTTTTGGTAAAATCTAGACCAGATTGGATAATTTCAGTAAAAAATGGAATTTATTATTAATCTACATTTCATTAAGATTTGGTTTCTTAATTTTCATAAATAAAGTCACTATAATTTTTTAAGATTAGTAAACATTTTGAAGGTTAAGTTTGGTCAAAATACTTTGGTGTCTTTGGGAATTTTTTTAAATTATTTGGTAAAATCTAGAAGAAATTGAACAATTTCAGTAAAAACTAGAATTTTTAATCTACATTTTCTTACGATTTGGTTTCTTAATTTTCATAAATAAAGTGAGTGTAATTTTATAAAATTGGTAAACATTTTGAAGGTTAAGTTCGGTGAAAATACTTCGGCGTCTTTGGGAATTTTTTAAAATTTTTTAGTAAAATCTAGAAGAAATTGGGCAATTTCAGTAAAAAATAGAATCTTTAATCTACACTTCGCTAAGATTTGGTTTCTTAATTTTCATAAATAAAGTCACTATAATTTTTTTAAATTAGTAAACATTTTGAAGGTTAAGTTCGGTCAAAATACTTCGATGTTCTTGGGATTTTTTTTAAATTTTTTGGCAAAATCTAGAACAAATTGGTCAATTTCAGGAAAAAAAAGAATCTTGAATCTACATTTCATTAACATGTGGTTTTATAATTTTCATAAATAAAGTCATTATGATTTTTTAAAATTGATGAACATTTTGAAGGTTAAGTTCGGTCAAAATACTTCGGTGTCTTTGGTAATTTTTTTAAATTCTTTGAGAAAATCTAGAATAAATTTAAGGATTTCAGTAAAAAATAGAATTTTTAATCTACATCTCATTAAGTTTTGGTTTCTTAATTTTCATAAATAAGGGGGCTATAATATTTTAAAGTTGGTAAACATTTTGAAGGTTAGGTTTGGTTAAAATATTTCGGTGTTTTTGGGAATTTTTTAAAATTTCTTAGTAAAATCTAGAACAAAATGGATAATTTCAGTAAAAAATAGAATCTTTAATCTACATCTCATTAAGATTTGGTTTCTTTATTCTCATAAATAAAGTCACTATAATTTTTAAAAATTGGTAAATATTTTGAAGGTTAAGTTCGGTCAAAATACTTTAGTGTTTTTAGGAATTTTTTAAAATTCTTTGGGAAAATCTGGAATAAATTTAATGATTTCAGTAAAAAATAGAATATTTAATCTACATTCTCTTAAGATTCGGTTTCTTTATTCTCATAAATAAAGTCCTCTAGATTTTTAAATAAATTTAACAATTTTAGTAAAAAATACAATCTTTAATCTACATTTTTTTAAGATTTAGTTTCTTTATTGTCATAAATAAAGTTCCCTAGATTTTTTTTCTAATTGGTAAGAAATTTGAAGGTTAGATTCGGTCGAAATACCTATTTTTTTTCTCTCTAATGAAATCTGTCATTTTTGACAGTTGTGGTTGACAAGTCCTATCGTTTATCTTAACAACGACAATTTTTGATCATTTTTAACCATTTTTTGGCGATTTTTGATGTATTTCAGGCTGTTTTTAACAATTTGTCACATATTTTGACAGTTTTTAAGCAATTTTAGAACAGTTTTAAAGGATTCTGATCTCATTTTCTAATAAGATTTGTAATTTTTTACAGTTTTAATAGAGAAATTGTGTTGCTTACCTCAGCAACGACAATTTATAACAATTTTTAACGATTTTTGGAAAATTTTCTATCTATTTCAGACTATTTTGAATAATTTGTACCATATTTTGATCGATTTTAAGCAATTTAAGAGCAGTTTAAAAAGAATTTGATCCTTTTTTCTAATAATTTCTGTAGTTCTTGACCATTTTAAAAGACAAGTTGTATTGTTTACCGTAACATCGACAATTTATGATAATGTTTGATAATTTTCGAACAATCTTCAATCGACTTCAAACTATATTTGAGAATATTAGCACTTTACAAATTTTCTTTAGTTGATACATATTTCGAGCTATTTTTAACAATTTGTAACATATTTTGATCGATTTTAGACAATTTTAGAGCAGTTTTAAAGAAATTTGATATCCTTTTCCAATAAGATTTGTAATGTTTGACACTTTTAAGAGAAAAATTGTGTTCTTTACCTTAGCAACGATAATTTATAACAATGTTTAGTGATTCTTGGATGATTTTCGATCTATTTAAGGCTATTTTTAAAAATTTGTAACATATATTGACCGTTTTTAAGCAATTTTAGAGCAATATTAAAAGAATTTGATCTCATTTTCTAATAAGATTTGTTATTTTTACACGTTTAATAGAGAAATTATGTTATTTGCAACGGCAATTTATTACAATTTTTGACGATTTTCCGGCGATTTTCTATCTATTTCGGGCTATTATTAACAATTTGTGACATATTTTGATCGATTTTAAACAATTCTAGAATAGTTTTAAAGGAATTTGATTTCGTTTTCTAATAAGGTCTGTAATTTTTGGCACTTTTAACAGAGAATGTAACTTAAACTGTAACTTAATGTCGATCAAAATTTGTCAATTTTTAAAAATTCATATCTAACAATAAGCAACTAATTACTGTTGAGATTTAAAATTTGATTACGATTTAGACCTAAATTTAATCTTTATTTTTACCAAAGATAAATTTTCTACGACTTTTAGCTTTTCCTAAGAAGAGAAAATGTAACTTAACCCTCCGGTGGGCGCGTATGCGGCAGTTAGCAGCATTTCTTTCCCAAAATATTTCTAAGTTCACTGTGAAACCATTAAAAATCCTATTGCGGTGTAAAAGCCGCAACGCGCCCATTCGTGTAAGTCCGATAGGCGCGCCCACCGGAGGGTTAATGTCGATTAAAATTTATTAATTTTAAAAAAAACATGTCTAAGAAACTAATTGCTGTTGAGATTTCAAATTTTATCACGATTTACCGTTTTTTTCCGAAAATAAGGCTGTCTTTTTTTCTTTTTTGGTCCAAAATACGGGCTAGGGGCTTATTTTCGGGGGAGGGCAAAAATAAAAATATTTTCATTTAATATTTATTTTACGCAAAATACCGAAATTTAAATTTATTCAATTATCTTCTTCTGGAACATCGTCATAAATAAAATTCTGAATTATATTCTGATTTTCTTCCAATTCCATTTCCTGTTGAATTATTGTTCGAATTTCGCAACTCTTGCGATATAGCTATCGTTAAATGAATATGTAGTTCTTGTCTAAGTAGCTTGTTCGTAGTATTGGAAACATCAGTTATTTCGTTCCAAGAATTTTTTACCCAATTCACAACTTCTTGAGAGTCTGGTTTTACAAAATTACCTCGATGATTTCTCACCATTCTGTTTTCAATATATTCATTGATTTCGATCTGTAAATGATCCTTGAATGGCTTGTTTAATGTAATGTCAAGTATCTGGAGGTAACCAGTCATTCCTGCCGGAATCATTATTTGACCAATCTTCCTCTCAACAAGAAAGTTTTTGATGTCTTTAGCGTGGTGAGTACTGGATGAATCCCAAACTAGTAA
Source organism: Digitonthophagus gazella (assembly GCA_036711955.1). NCBI lineage: Eukaryota > Metazoa > Arthropoda > Insecta > Coleoptera > Scarabaeidae > Digitonthophagus > Digitonthophagus gazella. The sequence continues at coordinate 13,844,042 of JASCIT010000007.1, forward strand.
ACCTCTATTATAATCCTTCAATAATGGTGGCAGCATAAACTTCCTTATAACTGCTTGGGTGCACCAGGCTTTTTCACTTTGAATTACCTAAATTCCTGAAGGACGTTGAATCTAGTCTTTTTTACCTTCAGTGATTAAAAATAGTGATACTTTCTTGCCGTATGGACGAATCGCTAAAATACAGATAACACGTGCACTATCGTAACCGGTAGAAGGAACGTAAATCGACGAAAGAACGTTGTTGTAAACTGTCGTTTGAGCTCCTTGGCCTATGAATACCACGGTCTCATCCATAGCGATCATGTTGGAGAGTTGGTATGTCGAAAAATTGATGCCATAAATAAAACGCTTAAACGCAAGTGCACGCTTAACAACTTCACTGTCTTCCAGCTTAAACAATGTTGTTGATCTCCTTAGAGACAGTTGTTATCATTTAAGGAAGTTATCTAACCAATGTAACGACGATTTAAATTCATCTGTTGATATATCTAATTCAATTTCTGTTTCAAGGGCGAATTTTTGAATATCAGCCCTGCACACAACCAAAGCTATTGCTCTCCTGCCTGCAATCCTTTCTCAGATGCAATCTTCCAACTCAGAAAATAACGGTTGCCGATCTGATCCAACTCTGCGTTTTTTTTCCTTCCCTTGAACCACCAGTTGACGCAGGTAATTGTAGTCTGCATGCCATTTACGAACCGTACCGAGATCCAGTACCTTTTCTCTACAAAATGCTGTTGTCACATTATTTTAATTAGGACTTATTTTCGGAGGATGTCTTATTTTACAAAAAGTTCCGAAAATCACGATAGGGCTTATTTTCGGAGGATGTCTTATTGCCAGAAAAAGACGGTAGACTGAAATTTAATCTTTATTTTTATCAAAGATAAATTTTCTACGACTTTTAGTTTTTCCCTTAGAAGAGGAAATGTAACTTAAGGTCTTTAATTGAAATTCTTAAACATTTAAAAATTAGGTCATGTTCTGAAAGTGAAATTTTCTTTAAATTACATTAAAATTTGATGTTTTGAAGTTCTAATTAAAAAAAAAAAAAAATAGATATAATATTAACCGTCTCGAACCAGCATAAACCGTCCTTTAAAGCATTTTAAAAGGGCTTATCTTAGAACGCGATCTTTACGGATCCCATTTTAAGCAGACGAGGGGTTAAAACGTGTTAATCAACCAATTTAAACCCGGCGGGAGGCTGAAAATAATTACCTCCATACTGACACATGTCGCCTTTCCGCGCACGAACCTGTACGAAACGGAGAAACCCGTCGGCGACGGTCTCTTTGCGCGGCATCGACGCGTGAAGAAACCTCCCTTTCGTAACCGAGACCGTGTGAATTGACCCCTATCAATTCCCCCGGATTTGGGACCGAACGATAAGGGAATCGTCATTAGTTAGGACGGACATTGTTGCCATAATTACAGACACCTTATCTCTCGGTGATTTCTTTTTTCCCCTCTCCAAAAACCTTTCTATCCCCTTTTAAGAGATCCTTCTTAACAAAGAAAAATCGATTTTATTATAAGAATTTCTTTTAATGATTTAAAAATAAATCTTAAATTATTTAAGATTATCATCCTTTATAGTTGGAATGAATGGGAGTATGTTAATCAAAGATGGCAACGCCTACACGAGGTAGGTAGCGCGCCACCTGCGTTCGGAAAAACTAGTTGTAGCGCGGCGGAAATCCGCGCAGCATAGCCGCCTCCCAGAAAAATGCGTCGAAGCGCGTGCGTCGGCCGCAGGCGCCACCTGCTGGGCCGGGTGCGCGAGCGCGCCGCCGCCGCCACCTGGCGGCCGCGCGTATCTTCAGTATCTATGCACTTCGCGCTTTCTTATTCTATTAAACATTCTAATCGCGAAAAACGAGCCGTGGTGACGCGTTATTACGTAAACAGGACGGGCAGGCGTTCATTGCGATATATCCTGTGGCAGATGTTTTTCGATCTACGGCTACATCTGCCGGGTAAAGAAAACTATTCGGAAGGACAATGATCTTTCTATCATCACCATAACTAATAACATATTTTTTTATGATTCAATGAAACAAAATCTTCTAGAAATTTATAAATTATTTTTATGTTAAGTTGGCTATACAATTTGACATATAAACCGTCAAATTTTAGTTACCAACTTAGAAATTTTTATACCATTTTTTGATGAATTTTTAAAGCTATATTTTCTTAAGTCAGAAAAGCGTCAAAATTATTTACCTACTTTGAAATTTTTTTAAATTTTTTTGACAATACTTGGAATAAAACGGTCTTTCTTAATTAAAATTAGTATGTTTTAAGTTTCAGTTAGAAAAAAAATCAAATCAAAATCTTTAAAAATGAATTTTTAAAGATAATCGATTTTCTAAAATTAGATTAGAAATCGAAAATTTTTACCAACTTTGAAATTTTTTTAAATTTTTTTGACACCACTTAGAATAAAACGGACTTTTTTAATTAAAATTAGAATGTTTTAAGTTTCATTTAGAAAAAAAATCAAATCAAAATGTTTAAAAATGAATTTTTCATGAATTTTTAAAGTTAATTTTCTAAAGTTAGAAAGGTGTAAAACATTTTTACCAACTTTGAAATTTTTTCAATTTTTTTGATAACAGCTGGAATAAAACGGTCTGTTTTAATTAAAATTAGAATGTTTTAAGTTTCATACAGAAAAAAAATCAAATCAAAATCTTTAAAAATGAATTTTTGATGAATTTTTAAAGTTGATCGATTTTCTAAAGTTAGGTTAGACGTGTCAAAAATTTTTACCAACTTTGAAAATTTTTTTAATTTTTTTGATAATACTTGGAATAAAACGGTCTTTTTTAATTAAAATTAGAATATTTTGAGTTTCATTTAGAAAAAAATCGAATCAAAATCTTAAAAAATAAATTTTTAATGAATTTTTAAAGTTGATCGATTTTCTAAAGTTAGGTTAGAAATGTAAAAAATTTTTACCAACTTTGAACATTTTTTAAAATTTTTGGACAACAGTTCGAATAAAACGGTCTTTTTTAATTAAAATTAGAATGCTTTGAGTTTCATTTAGGAAAGAAATTAGTTCAAAACATTTAAAATTCGATTTTTTATGAATTTTTTAAAAAATGGTTAATTTTTTAACCTAAAAAGATTTTTACCAACTTTGAAAAATTTTTTAAAATGTTTTAACCACACTTGGAATAAAACGGTCTTTTATAATTAAAATTAGAATGTTTTAAGTTTCATTTAGAAAAAAAATCAAATCAAAATCTTTAAAAATGAATTTTTGGCGAATTTTTAAAGTTGATCCATTTTCTGAAGTTAGGTTAGAAGTGTCAAAAATTGTTACCAACTTTGAAAATTTTTTAAATTTTTTTGACAACGTTTGGAATAAAACGGTATTTTTTAATTAAAATTAGAATGTTTTAAGTTTCATTTAGAAAAGAAGTCAGTTCAAAATATTTAAAATTCAATTTTTTATGATTTTTTAAGAAATGGTAAATTTTCTAACATAAAAAAAATATTTACCAACTGAAAATTTTTTAAATTTTTTTGACAACACTTTGAGTAAACGATCTTTTTTATTTAAAATTAGAATGTTTTAGGATTCATTTAGAAGAAAAATAAAATCAATATCTTTAAAGCAGAATTTTTGATGGATTTTTAAAGTTGATCAATTTTCTAGTTAGTTTAAAAGTGTCAAAGATTTTTGCCAACTTTGAAATTTTTTTTGAAATTTTTTGACAGCACTTGGAATAAAACGGTATTTTTTAGTTAAAATTAGAATGTTTTAAGTTTCATTTAGAAAAAAAATCAAATCAAAATCTTTAAAAATGAATTTTTGGCGAATTTTTAAAGTTGATCCATTTTCTGAAGTTAGGTTAGAAGTGTCAAAAATTGTTACCAACTTTGAAAATTTTTTAAATTTTTTTGACAACGTTTGGAATAAAACGGTATTTTTTAATTAAAATTAGAATGTTTTAAGTTTCATTTAGAAAAGAAGTCAGTTCAAAATATTTAAAATTCAATTTTTTATGATTTTTTAAGAAATGGTAAATTTTCTAACATAAAAAAAATATTTACCAACTTTGAAAATTTTTTAAATTTTTTTGACAACACTTTGAGTAAACGATCTTTTTTATTTAAAATTAGAATGTTTTAGGATTCATTTAGAAGAAAAATAAAATCAATATCTTTAAAGCAGAATTTTTGATGGATTTTTAAAGTTGATCAATTTTCTAGTTAGTTTAAAAGTGTCAAAGATTTTTGCCAACTTTGAAATTTTTTTTGAAATTTTTTGACAGCACTTGGAATAAAACGGTATTTTTTAGTTAAAATTAGAATGTTTTAAGTTTCATTTAGAAAAAAAATCAGCTCAAAATATTTAAAATTCAATTTTTTATGAATTTTTTGAAAAATGATTGAATTTTCTAACCAAAAAAATTTTTTCCAACTTTGAAATTTTTAAAATTTTTTTGACGCCACTTGGAATAAAACGGTCTTTTTTAATTAAAATTAGAATGTTTTAAGTTTCATTAAAAAAAATCAAATCAAAATCTTTAAAAATGAATTTTTGATGAATTTTTAAAGTTAATCGATTTTCATAAGTTAGAAAAATGTTAAAAATTTTTACCAACTTTGAAATTCTTTTTTAATTTTTTGAGACCACTTGGAATAAAACGGTCCTTTTTAATTAAAATTAGAATGTTTTAAGTTTCATATACAGGGTGTCCTGGAAAATGTGGGAAATCTCTTGGATTCTGATAGAACATTAAAAAATATGATTACAAGTTCCCATAATTTTTTTTCCTAGCGGCCCTCCCCTCGGAGATACGGCCTTCTAAAGGAAGCCACTGGAAAACATTTTTTTAAAATAACTTTTAAAGTACTTACTTTAATTTAATGAAAATTTAATATGATAAACAGTAGTAAGGACCTCTTAAAAAAATGACCTTAAAACATAATTAGTCTCTTTAGTTTACCAGGGGCGTACTAGGTTTTACATTTTAATGCTTACATTTTTAACACCCTGTATGGCAAGGAGTTAAAAAAAATAAATTTAGATACCTTGAATATTTAGCTAAAGAAAAGGTACTCTTATTCAGTGTCGATAAAATGAACCGTTTTCGAGAAAAAAATTGTAAAAGAAACCAACAAGATTAAAAATTTATTAATATTTCCTAGGTACCATAGTAACGTTTGTAAAAACGGCGCTAAATTTTTCGTCTGCAACATCAGTATTAAAAAACCGATGTTTTTACAAACATTACTATGGTAACGTTACTATTAATACGAAATACTAATGAATTTTAAATCTTGATGGTTTCTTTTACAATTTTTTTCTCGAAAACGGTTCATTTTATCGACACTGAATAAGAGTACCTTTTCTTTAGCTAAATATTCAAGGTATCTAAATTTATTTTTTTTTAACTCCTTACCATACAGGGTGTTAAAAATGTAAGCATTAAAATGTACAACCTAGTACGCCTCTGGTAAACTAAAAAGACTAATTATGTTTTAAGGTCATTTTTTTAAGAGGTCCTTACTACTGTTTATCATATTAAATTTTCATTAAATTAAATTAAGTACTTTAAAAGTTATTAAAAAAAATTGTTTTCCAGTGGCTTCCTTTAGAAGGCCGTATCTCCGAGGGGACGACCGCTAGGAAATAGAATTATGGGAACTTCTAAACATATTTTTTAATGTTCTATCAGAATCCAAGAGATTTCCCACATTTTCCAGGACACCCTGTATAAAAAAATAAAATCAAAATCTTTAAAACAGAATTTTTGGTGGATTTTTAAAGTTGATCAATTTTCTAGTTAGATTAGAAGTGTCAAAGATTTTTGCCAACTTTGAAATTTTTTTAAAATTTTTTGACAGCACTTGGAATAAAACGGTATTTTTTAGTTAAAATTAGAATGTTTTAAGTTTCATTTAGAAAAAAATCAAATCAAAATCTTTAAAAATGAATTTTTGATGGATTTTTAAAGTTGATCGATTTTCTAAAGTTGGGTTAGAAGTGTCAAAAATTTTTACCAACTTTGAAATTTTTTTAAATTCTTTTGACAACACTTAGAGTAAAACGGTTTTTTTAGTTAAAACTATAATTTTTAATTCAAATTGTCATAAAATTTCAAACCTTAACAGCATTTAGTTCCTGGGATATGAATTTTTATAAAATTGACTAGTTATATATTATTTTTACTTAATAATAGTGAAAATCCCTAATTTTAATTTTCAATTTTTAATGATCATTAATTTTAATGATTTTAACTTTATTTAATAATAGCTTTTAATATGAAATAAATTTTTATATAGATAGATATCCATTAATATTGAAAATAAACCGACCTCCTTCAATATAAATCAATTTAAAATTCAATAAAAATACCGACGTTACGAAGGCGATTAAAACCGATTAATTAAAGACCTTAGAAGAAGCCGTGCTAATTACTTCATAACGACGCATACGCACAGACCGCTCGCATTTAATTATCAACCATAAACGCAAAATAAAACTGATCTAAATTAACGTCCGGCGGCGTTTCTTCTATTGGGGAAAGCTCGAAGCTTGGAAGCAACTCTTCTAGGAGTCGTGAGGTTCGAGCGGGACCATTAGTAAAGCTCGAGCGAAAACGTCACCGTCTTGCACGCGAATGTCAATGAGCGGAATTGATGGCGAGCTCGGGGATTAAACGTCGTCGTTTAGCAAATTGGCGCCGATAATTCCTCCGGCCGGGAGTCGGGCGATCTTTTAATTGGGCGTGCGTGGCTTCACCTGGCAGGAAGGCGGCAGGAAAAATAGCCAAGTGAATTGAAAGGCCGGGGGATAATGGTTTTGGACGTCACCAATACGAGCGCGTTATTAGTATTGAGCGCGGCGAAATTGTACGTTTACGGGGCCCATATTCGAACGTAATAGGAGGAATGAATTTTATGAGCCACCTACGGGCTGAAAATGAAAGGTGGACGTGGTCGATCGTGTCCGCGACGACGCCGCCTTTCAATTTTAACTTCAAGAGCCTATTTCAGGACCAGTTGTTCACCGACCAGATTCGCTATAGTGAAGAAGGTATAATAAAAAGTGTACTTTAAAGAATGTTTTCAATCACTTTCATAGAAGGAAAGAGTACTTATATGGTGTTTCTTAGTAGGTGGTCTGAAAGATGTAAATCAGTACACTATTACTAGTATTTTATTTAGTTGAAATTGACGTTTACTTTCAGTACAACCGAAAGTGAAATATGTGTAACTGATTGAAGTCTGATCTTTCACAACAAATCGTCTTTTTAAAATAGATTTGTTAATTAATTTTAAGACTAATGAGTCAGAAGTCAGACATGTCTCACTAGCTGAAGAGTCTCTGTAAAATAAGTTATGAACCTATTAACTGCCAAGTTTTTTATCAACTACTACCGAGAAAAGTGTAAAAAATTCCTAAAGACGTCAGTGATTTTTTAGTCTAAAATAACCTTACAAATTAGGGAGTTTTAGAAAATCGTACAGAGTTTATTTATGGAAATCAAATACTCCCTGTTATTGGAAAAATCTACGAAGGAATATTAAACCAACGTATCTTAAAAAGGCAGCAGATATTATTCCTAGGTACCAATTTGGATTCAAGTCGAAACATTCCCCATACACCCTCTTACTATTCTATTTAATAACATTCAGGCGATCCACCTTCAACATAAATGTACTGCAACCTTACTACTCGATATAACCAAAGCATTTGATTCCGTATGGCACCAAGGTCTAATATACATGATGCATAATATACGAATAAAACCATACTTGCTAAGGATTGTAAACCAATTTCCCACATCTAGAGTACTACAAACGAAAGTCTGTTGATGCATACTCAAAGCACTTTTCTTCCTTACAAGGTGTCCCCCAAGGTTCTCCCCTCTCATTCCCAATTAGTAACTCCAACAGATATATACTCCAATTCGCCGACGATACTACGTGAATAGTACATGACAAAACCAACAACAAAACCATAGAAAAACTGCAAGGATTGTACAACAACATCTTAGACTGGCTATACAAATGGAGACTCACGCCAAACCCCAGCAAATACCAGCTATTTGCAGGGTGTGGCAAAAGTCCTTAAGCATGGTACATAGTCTGCCAAAAACGGAACGGATAAAGATAAACACACTAAATTTGTTATATAGTTTATTCAAAGTGTCAACAATAATAATTTAACATCAAAGTTCGAAATATCCTCCCTTGGCTTTGATGCAGGCACGGAGTCTGGTGGGGAAGGCACCCACCTTGGCAGACAGGTAGTTGATGTCAAGTTCGTCCCACGCCTTCCGAAGGGCGCGCTTTAGAGCGTCCAAACTAGTGTGTGCCTTCGCGCAGGCTTTCTGTTCAAGTACCGACCACACGGAGAAGTCCAATGGATTCAAATCCGGGGAGTACGGTGGCCATTCCGAGGAGGTGATCATGGCAGGAAAATTGGCCTGGCACCCCTGATGAACCACTCTGGCCTTGTGGGCGGGCGCGCTGTCCTGCTGGAAAGTCCAGGGGCGTCCGTTAAAGTGTGTCTGGCTCCAGGGAAGCATTACCTTCTTCAGAATGTCGTCCAGGTAGTTAGCGGCGTTCACTTTGACGCCTTGATCGACGAAAATCAGGGACGTTTTGCCGGTGGAGGTGATGCCACCCCAGACCATGACCTGAGCAGGATGTGCGCTTCTGGTGACGTTGCGACCCTTCTCATTGGCATCCCGGATCGATGGAGCAAGGATACGGTCATTCTGGCGATTGAAGAACTGCTCCACGGTGAACAACTTCTCGTCGGTGAAGAGGACGTCCATGTGGCCTGCCGGAGAAAATCGGTTCAGAAGTTGACGACACCTCTGAAGCCGAGTGGTCTTCATCTTGTCCGTGAGCATGTGGGTCTTCTGCAGTTTGATGCTGCGAAGCTTGAGATGCTGCTTGGTGATCCTGCCGACGGAACGAACGCTGATATTCAGGTCGGATGCCATTTTTTCTGAGACTTCGCTTGGGTTTCGACCTGATCCTCTTCCGGACGGGCTTCACCATGGTGGGAGTCACTGCAGTCTTCGGTCTTCTGCTCCGAGGACGGTCCTGGACCGTACCAAGCTCCCTGTGACGACGGAGGGTGTACTGGATCGTCAATCGGAAAAATCCGGTGATGATTCGAATCTCACGGTTGGACTTTCCGGCACGGTCCAAGGTCAGAATGGTGGTCCGATCTGCTTTAGAGACCATATTTGAAGGAATGATTAACAACAATATAACAAACAAACACGCAAAAAATCAACGAAATAGAACAACAAACAAAAAATTTACGATATGGGTCCGGGGGGCTTAAGGACTTTTACCACATCCTGTATACCTAAGGTGACCATACGTCCCGGATTGGCCGGGACAGTCCCGGATTTCTACCTTTCGTCCCGGATTTTTCTAGAAGCAATATTTGTCCCGGATTCAGGGTTTTTGTCCCGGATTGTCCCGAATTTTTGAAAAGGATCTTATTTTCAATATTTATTTTAAATATATTTCAACTAAAATAATTTTTACAAAATTTGAACAGAAAAAATTGTGCATATGAAAGTACGTTACGGAAAGAATATTTTCTGTAGTAGCTAGACTTGAAATAGAAACAGTACAAGCGATATTACTTACTAAAGTTAATTATGAAGGAAATTGTACAGAATTTTAAGCAATGCTTCAAAGTGAAGAAGACTTACTCCATAGTTCAGAACAATATAAAAAGTTTTGTAATGAGTATTTGTGATTAAAAAAATTTGATACATAAAAAAATATTGATTTATTATATCCTTAAATAGTTTGTTATATGTAATTTTTGTTGAAAGAAATCATATTTAAGTTATTTAACCCTCCGGTGAGCGCGTATGCGGCAGTTAGCCGCATTTTTTTTTCCCAAAATATTTCTAAGTTCACTGTCCTTCACTATCCTGCGGTGTAAAAGCCGCAACACGCCTATTCGTGTAAGTCCGATAGGCGCGCCGACCGGAGGGTTAACTTTACTACTACCCCCCGCCGCAATTTCCCGTCCCGGATTTGAAATCAAAAAATATGGTCACCTTATGTATACCCCATCATTGAATAACCGACGCGTCGCCGAGTATATGAACAGGACAACATAATATCAGACCTTTGCCCTCGATCAAGTATCTAGGAATTCGACTGGACAACAGACTTAAACTTACAAAACACTATAAACTGGTACAGACAGAAATGACACTACGCTCCAAACACTTCAGGGCACTAACGTACAAGAACAAGGGAATTTCAACTATCCACGCAACATCGATATATAAAAGTATTTGCAGACCATTATTGGACTACGGACACATCCTGACCACTGAGATTTCCCGCAAAACCTGGGACGTAATAAGCAAATCCGAAAGAAAATGCCTGAGGATCATAACCAAAATAAGGCACTCCAATAATCCACTGCATAAACATTAGCAACGACCGACTTTACGAACGGGCTCAAATCTCACCGATAGAGGAACGACATGACAGATTAAAACTAAAATTTTCGCAAAACCCCAACAACAGAGACATCATAAACGGACTATGTATAAAACTGACGGACTCAGAACCGAACCGACCACGCACCCTCTACGAATCATTGACAATAAGTTAATGTTACCACCTATAACAAGTTAAGTAAGCAAGCATGTTATAACTATCGTCAAACTATATTATTACCATTATTATATTGTCAAACTAATAACACTGTATGAACATATTGACGGAAAGACCTTCGGGTGGATACCTAAATAAAGATTATTCTCTCTCTGGAAATCAAACGAAGAGTTTTTAACCTAAGATAAACTAAAACGTCTGTTTTATAATTAAAATGGCAAATTTCTTGTAACTATTACCAAAAGAATTAAAAAAAAACCGAAAGACGTTAGTGAGTTTTTAATCTAAAATAACCTTAAAAATTAGGAAAGTTTAAAAAATCGTACAGATTTTATTTATGGAAATTAAACAAAGAGTTTTTAACCTAAGATAAACTGAAATGTCTATTTTATAACTAAAACGGCAAATGTATGGTAACTGTTACCAAAAAAATGGTCAAAAATTTCTAAAGACGTTATAAATTTTAATCCAAGCTAACCTTAAAAATGAGGAAATTTGAAAAAATCGTGTAGGGTTTATTATGACGAAAAGGAAGAATTATTTTTATCAAAGGTGAAAATAAAAAGCCTATTTTATAATTATTAAACACAGTATTATTTTATAACTATTACCAAAAAATATATATATTTTTTTATTTAAAAATGTCATTGATTTTTTGATGGAATTTGACATAAAAATTAACATTAGATTTGAAAATCGCACTATTTTGGATAAATTGGAAATTCTTCTCTTCTAAAACTATAAATAATAAATCAATTAAAAATCGATATTCATTGATATTTACTTCCAATACAAACACCCCAAGAATAAAATTTTTATATTATCAAAAGATCCTATTCATTTTCTTCACACATCCTATATTAAGAGACAAACCATTTCAACAAAAAATATATATTATAAACCGTGCAGTTTTTAAGGCTTCCGAAGATTATCCAAGAATTCGTTTTGAATTGCTGAACGAACCAAGAAGCGCGATCGCTGTAAATAACCGGTCCGACAAGCGCGAAAATGAAATTTGACTCGGTTTTATAAATAATTGAAAACGTCACCGTCCGCGAATTCATTAACCATCGTCGCTCGTAAATATTAATTGTCACAATGAACGCTTTTTCTTTTAGTAAAAACAAACGCGCGACTGTCGCCGTAAATCTCGTCGCCGCGACAAGAACAGCGAGAACGATTGTCGAGTCGCTAATCTTCCTCTAGCTCTATACTAGCTTATTCGAAAAGAAAAATTGTTTTCACAAAATAAATAAAACGAAATAAATAAAATAAAATAAACTAAAATAAAATGAATAAAACACCATCTTTAAACGTCTCCTAGTCAACTTGTAACTTGCTTCTTAATGTCTCTCGACTACTCGTTTTCATGTGCCCACGTTCGCGTGTAATTTACATGCATTAGTTTCTTCGTTCAAACGAGTTTTTCTACTACGACCGTTCACGGTGGGTTTATCAAATGCTAAATTGCAAGGACACTTGAGTAAATAATTCGCTCCAAATATAAATGGATTAACTCATTACGACTTGTTACCCTTCGGGCTAACGTCTGATACAACCACACACACAACTTGCAATACGACATCGTTGTGTACAAATGAACACTTTCCTGCCACCGGCTATCCATTCTCCTTGATACCGTCCACGCGTATAACACGTGCGATTCAAATGAATATATTAAATACCTTTATTTTGTTTTAAAGGTATCAATTATTAGAAAAATGATTAGTAAAGTAATCAAGCTATAATTGCTGTTTGTTTTTTAACTTGTTTTTTTAAGAAGTTCTTTAGATTAATTTCTGGAGATGTTCAGGTGTGGTCCGGATTATAAAATAAAATCGAGAGTTTAATACTTGAACTTGGTACATTATAATTTTGCATAATTACTAGTAGTAGTCTATGTATGTATAAATTTATAAGATGTAATTAATCGGAGATATTCATTAAAATTTAAATATAGTAATCTTATTTTGATTGAGATAAATGGTTACTAATCGAAAATATATAACATTGAGAAATTCCAGTGTATTATAAAGTATAAAGGATTAAAAATATTTTTTAGAATAAAATTTTCATTAAAGATTGTTAGGAAATTAATTTTTTTTTAAATTTAAGTACGAGCATGACCTATCTAGTTTAAATAGATTCAAAGTTATTGTTTGTTTAGTTTCAGAAAACCATCGACGATTAGCATTTTTAAAATGGACATACCTCTTTGATTTTAAATCGAAATATAGTCGTTTTTGTACTTAAAATAAAGGATTTTTAATGATCTGGGAAGATATTTAAGAATTTTTAGGTATTCTTAACTTTTTGATTTCTATAAATGAAAGATTGTTAAGAAATCTTACCCTTTTAATAAGTTTTGTTCCATGATTTTACTTTCGATCGGTAGGAATATTGGTACTACCATACCGAACTATCACTTGAGATACCACCAAATAGTAAGTAGGATTTTTGGTGAAGTGTGTTCGTACCACGCGCTTCTTATAATATTAATGAGAAGAAGTTAGTTTTTTGATCCATCTTTTCTACCAGTTAATATTTGAATCCGTGATTAATAAAGAAAAGCTGTACTTTTACAGCTTTTGTTTGAAATTTAAACGAAAGTAGGGGTGAAGTGAGGACAATATGAACTATTTATGGCTTCTATACGTTTTTAAATCTAATTTAATACAGGTATGTATTAAACATTCGCAAGATTTACCCAGCGCGTACTGTTAACTATTGAACAGAAGTAAAAAAAATACTATTTAAATAGTCAAAAATATGATGTTTAGAATTACCCTTCAGAGACCAAAAACCTGCTGCTTGCCACTATTCTCATCATAAAAGCTGCTATTTTACATTAGCTCTGTATGCTGAATGCTTCCATTAATAAATCGAATTGAGAAAACACTAAAGATCTACCATGCCACGAATTTTGACTTTTTGATTAAAGCAGACGTACCGTGAAAATCTAAAATCTACGCTAGAAGTATAATGAGAATGCACAGAATGAGAAACAGATGAGATATTAGACAAGAAATGGGTCTTGAATCGATTGTAGATTTTATCGAGAGAAAATAGCTAAGATGGTGAGGCTATATGAAAGGAATGAATAGTAATAGGTTGGTCAAAAGAGTTTGAGAAGCCAAAGTACCTTCTGGATTCTTATAATATTGTTACTTATCAACGCATTATGTTAGTTTTATTCTCGAATCGCACGCTACGCATTGTCCAGTTAAAGTACTATAACACGAAATGGAATTACACCATGAAGAGAAAGATGAAAGAGTAGTCTGTAATGTTACGGAAAGGGGGCTTACTTTTTCATCTTTCTCTTCACGGTGCAGCTTTCCTCATTCGCACATTTTTTTGTCTTAATTTGGGACCTTTCGGGATCCGTTCTTGTAGTGGCACCTCGCATTTTGAGTCTATATCATTGTGCGCGTTCAAAATGAAATCTTGTCATGTCAAGTGTATTCCGATAGGAATTAAAAACTATACAAGAAGTAGTTGGGTATATATTATACAGGGTGTCAGACAAAAAACGCCCAAAGCCATATCTCAATTATTTCTGTTCGGATTTTCATGATCCAGGTATCAAATGAAATGTTTTAACGAAAACTATGTTTTACAGATTATTTAATTTTTTTCCAACGACACCTTCGGTTTCAAACGACTATGACTTTTCTTTTTCAAATTCACTTACATATATTTCTCCTCTCTATTTGAAAGGCTTTTCCTTTCTGAATCCAACGATGTACAATTAATGAACTTTTATTAACTATTTAGTGCAAAAAATCTCTTGAGTAGTGTACTCCTATTTTATCGAGTAGTCCGTCAAAAAAATTTTGTCAAATTTTTGGATAACGACTCCGCTTTCGACATTGCGTTTCTGGGACTAAACTGGAATCGTATTAACAATGATCCATCGAATGGGCACCCCCAATGTCTTAAAAAGCTTTAAATATCATATTTTTAATTGAAAATTTTTGAACGTCAAATCAATCGTATCTTTTCATCGGAGATTTACAAATGGTGTCGATTTTATATTTATGATTTTTTCTTAAGAAATCTCAAAATCGGTGTTTGGCAATAAGAAATGCTTTACAATCGATGAATTTCCTTCGCATTTCCATACATTTTTCATTACTTTTCGTAAAAACAGTGGCGAGGAAAGGAAAATATTTTAATTTTTTTCTGTAGAAAAGAGCTAATAAAAGTAGATGTACAGTAGATCATTGGATTCATAAAAGGGTAATATTTTTAATGGTGCGGAAATAAATATGCATGACAATTTGAAAAACGAAAGACTCAGTAGATTAAAATCAGAAGTGGCAATGGAAGAATAACGAAATAAACACTAAAATGTAGTATTTATTAAAAAATTTCATTTGGAACCTGGTTCAAGAAAATCTGAATAGAAATAACTGATTGTGAGATGTGGCTTTCGGCGTTTTTTGTCTGACATCATACACATACGAAATTAATATAACCTATGTAGCATGTAACATGAATTCGAGTATTAGCATTCAAAAAATATCCACTATCCACTTTTTCCTATCGTTCGCTAACATTTCACTTATTCCTTTCTTCTCCAAAGCTTTCCCGATAACATCGACGAATGTTTTTCTCCTCGTCTTCTTCTCTTTGGTACTTTGGCTTCTCAAACTCTTTTGACCAACCTATTACTATTCATTCTTTTCATATAGCCTCACCATCTTAGCTATTTTCTCTCGATAAAATCTACAATCGATTCAAGACCCATTGATTTTAGATTTTCACGGTACGTCTGCTTTAATCAAAAAGTCAAAATTCGTGGCCTGGTAGATCTTTAGTGTTTTCTCAATTCTATTTATTAATGGAAGCATTCAGCATACAGAGCTAATGTAAAATAGCAGCTTTTATGATGAGAATAATGGCAAGCAGCAGGTTTTTGGTCTCTGAAGGGTAATTCTAAACATCATATTTTTGACTATTTAAATAGTAATTTTTTTACTTCTGTTCAATAGTTAGCAGTACGCGCTGGGTAAATCTTGGGAATGTTTAATACATACCTGTATTAAATTAGATTTAAAAACGTATAGAAGCCATAAATAGTTCATATTGTCCTCACTTCACCCCTACTTTCGTTTAAATTTCAAACCAAAGCGGTGATCAAAATTGACAGCGTTGAATCTCAGCGGTAAACTGGCGATAATGTTCAGAAATATGATGACACTCAGCTACTAAGCAGCTATGTGCACCGAACTCGCTCAATATCTATTTCATTCTTATCATTGCACTGTATTACCATCCCTAAGGTATTGAAATAATCTAACCTGTTCCAAATTGATATTATCTACCTTTATGTTAGCTTGTTCATCACCTTGTCCCACCACCATCATCTTAGTCTTCTTCTTGTTGATTTTCGTTCCATACTCTGTCAGTATTTTATTCCAAATTTCCAAGTTTTTGGTGAGATAACTGCTGCTATTTATCATCAAGACCACATCGTGTGCGAAGTGTCCCTCAGAAATAGATACTATTTTAAGATTTTGAAATCCAACATATAATTTCATTGTCTCCGCTGAACAATTTTTAATTATTCTATCGATGAATATTATAGAAATCATTGGACTAAGGATATGAGGATATATTAACGATTCTATATTCCGTTCGTCTTATTCGTCGTCAATTATTATGATTATGTTATCTTACAAGGAGAGTGCAAGGTCTTGGGGTCGTGGATTTAGTTCAAATTTCGTAGAATGGTAGATTCAATTTCCCTGTTGATGAAAATATATGGTTATAGGGGCCACTATTCAATAATTTTTAAAATATTTGCAATTAAAGATGTAATTAATTCGTTAGGACAAGTCCGGATAATGTCAAAATTAACAAAAATTAAAACCGATTAAGTCAGGCTTTTTGAAGAAAAGTTATAATGCCAAGTCATATTCCTGTATTAATTTTAAAGTCTTGACAGATCAAATGACAATTAACTGACAAATCCAAAGTGCGGTGTACACTCAAAAAATGCTTCGATGTCGCAAAATTTTATATCCACTCATGGTATCTTTATATGTAAAAATGGACACTCTCAGAACTCGAACCCGGCGCCTAATGACGAGAAACACTGATCTATTGCTGCTACGCTACACCCATTATGTTTAATCGTTTGCTACAGACCTGAATTTAACTAGTGAATTGCATCTTCACTTGCAAATATCTAAAGAGCCATTGAGTAGTGGCCCCTACAACCATATATTTTCTTCAACAGGGAAACTAAATCTATCATCCTACAAAATTTGAACTAAATCTATTACCCCAAGACCTTGCACTCTTCTTGTTAGATGACTTTTTTCAATTTTCATCTATCTCTGTCATGAACAATTAGATAAACAAAATTATTTGTTGTACGTCGAGAAAACAGTGACAAGTAATAACACCTGAGATAGCTTTCGCCGAACGGAAATTATAGAAAATCATCATTAGTCATGTATTTGTCTACCTCTCATTTGAATAAATTGAAATGTATCTACCGAGATCTATGGGAGATTTAACATTTATTCTTATGGGAGCATCCAGACGTTGCTGCACTACATCCAAGCAACGTTGTATGCTGATAGGGAAAGTTACACGTCACTTAAATGTCATGTAAATGTCTTGTAGTGTAATGAGAATAGATCATACAATTACGTTATATTTACTCTATTGATTACTACATTATAGTGGATTGAAGATATTAGTAATACTTATTTTCTTTGAAGGAATTGTTAATGATTATGAGAGTGATTATTTCTTTAATTTAATTAATTTAATTTAAGTTAATTTAATTTTTTTCATTTAAAATCATTTTTTAAAATCAATTAAATCAAAAAATAACCAATTACCAATTGAAAAAAAAAATACAACAATGAAAAGTACCAGCATAAATTACATTATATTCTTGTTGAAATTCCACGAGAATAAACCGAACCATAGTAATTCCGCACACAAGTGCCCGTTCAGTTTTGTATTCACACAACAAAGCTACAAAGACTAAAAGCGTTCAAACAACAAAAGCGTACATATCTCCGAACGTACGGTTGTGTATGTGTATAACTAGATTACATTGTCTAACCGGTAAACCGACGACAATTACTATACGGGCGATTTGTCCTTAATAAAAATTCCGTATGGGGAAAAACCGATCGTCGAGTGGTACTTTTTTTTCTATTTTCGTCGAGGTCCTTATAAAACTGTTTAAAAGCGACTTATCGGCGATCGAATCTGTCCCCGAATCTCCGAAAAAACGGTGACTTAATGTCGTTCGATGAACACGCCGATAGCATTGTCGAATTCGAGAGCCGTTTCCCAATAAATTTGCTACAAATTTAACGCGTTCGGTACAATGGGCACTCGAGGTAAACCGGAGGGGTTTTAAGAACCTATAGACCGTTTGTTGCGCGGCTCTTCGAGCCAACAATAGCAATAACTGGAAGCTAATGGCGTACAGATACGGTTCCAACCAGCTGTCATTTATCATCAAATTTTTCTTTTATACGTAATAAATTATTCATTCAGTAAAATCGAATTATAATAAAAATATTAACACCTTAGAGATTCAAACTGTGATTTCTCTACGAAAGATAAATCATATCATCGAATGAGTGTCGCGTTGAGTTATGATGTATCTTCTTAAAGGAGTAATAATAATAGTAATAATCAAAATAAGTAAATTTATGGTTTATTTTATAGTTTATTTCCGTTGGATATTTTTTTTGTTAAATGATCGTAAACACGGCACATGATGGAATGCGGGCTTCTGGGGATCTTCTTAGTAATTATTCTAACGAAAAAATTGGTAATTTGCATAAAATCCAATCAATAAACGGTTAAAAATCGATCGCTTTCTATTAAAATTTTTTATTTTGTTTGTGCATAGCTTTTGGTATAATATCACATTAAACCTTATGAATATTCAATGAGATTTAATAAATACCAAGTATGTTGTTTACGTAAAGTAAAGATAGCTGGCTTTTATAATTAAAACTTTATACAGATTACCTAGAGATAATTTATTTATAATTATACTTAAAAAATTGATTCTACAACAAAAGTTAAGTTAATACTTTGGGTTGAGAGAATTTTAAAACTCGATTCAACTCATGGTTTCTTAGGATTATCGTAATATCTTTTATATGATGACACTTTTTTTATGATGACATACAAAAAACATATTTTAGTGTAAATATTAAGATTCAATGTGAGGTTTTTATAAATTTAAGTCCAGAAATTGGGTTTTAAATGTAGATAAAGGATACTCTTGAAATTTAAGAAGATTAGCTTTCTTTTCTTAAAAATATTTTAAAACCTCTAAATGATGAAATTTGGAACAAGTTATAATTTAAACATGAAGGGAAATGTTTCTCAAAAAATGTTAACTTTTTCAAAATAGCATGTAAATTATGACATGTAACTCTTGTAATTCTTGAAAATATGTTGAAATTTTGAACATATTTTAACTTAATTTTAATAAAAACTGGGGATGAGTTTCTATAAATTTAAATCCAAAGATGCTTCCAAAAACAAGTCTTACAAGGAGAGTGCCAGGTCTTGGATGCACAGAATTTCACTGTTGATGAAAATATGTGATTGTAGGGGACACTACTCAATAGCTTTTTAGATATATGCAATTCACTTGTTAAATTCACTTCTGTAGCAAATGATTAAACATACTGGGTTTAGCGTAGCAGCAACAGATCAGTGTTTCTCGTCATTAGGCGCCGAGTTCAAGTTCGGGAAGAGTGAATATGTGGACTTCAATCACTTCGAACTCGTTTCTGAAGAAGGTTGTAACATGATATCCGTCAAACACTTTTTCAAAAGATGTACGGTTCAACCCGAAAGCTCTTAGTTCTAAGTCTAGTGGTAGAGTTAGCGCTAATGCCTAACAAGTTTGATTTTTATTTATAACTTTGTCAGGATGAAAAATGGGTATCAAATCACGACACTGTTTTCGAAATTGTTCCGCTGCAGCCAAAGTTTCTTCAACAGTCCCATATTCCCTTGTACTGACATATTTCGTGATTTTCCTCTGACAAATTCGATGTTTTTGTTTGAATCGTTGAATCGCATCACCCAACTTTCAGAAGACTTAAAATTAAAATCACTAAATTGACTGGCAGCTGCCAATGCCCATTGCTGAAGATTTCTAGTTGTAACTTGCAGCGATTAGTCTCTACTTTCCAAAAATCTATAGTACGTCCATGCATCGATTATGTTGTATTTATCAATTGTTGCCCCACCTTTCTTAACATTTTCTCTCCAGCGTGGTAAGTATGTCAAACTTTTTAAACGGTTGCAACCATTACTTTGAATGCTTTTCAAGTTCCAAGTGGGATGCAGTGCCGCCAAATATATTGCTTTTACTTTATACTCCAGCGGGATGTATTCTACCCCTTTTTTCCTTTTCTCTTCAGGTTCGTATTCAGGGGAATCACTATTTACAACTTTCTCGTACATATCTTCCGAGTCTCTATCTTCTGGAGCAATTAGTTCTTCCGCTTTGACAAACTTCTTCTCACCAAACATTTCGAGAACTTGCTCATATAATGCTTGTTCCATTGCCATGGATGCATGGCTAATTGCTTCCGGTCGTTCTGCAGAAACAAGGCCGTCCTGCTCCAGAAGAGTGTTCAAGCACGTTATAGCACCTTTCAAGTCGCTATTTTCAGAAGCACCACTACGTACAGCTAATTGTATATTCGCTTGCGTTTCCATTTTTGTAAATGTCGAACTGATGCAAAAGCTAACAGCAATGTGATTGCTCGGTGTATTTATCACCCCCACCTTCCATTAAAAAAAAATCAGCATACTATTTCTAGGAAAAAGGGGTTATTACAGCAAATGGTCATAAACAGGCAATAGAATAAGAACCCTTCAGAATATAATGAATCATAATCAAAATAGGAAATAAAAATAAACTGGTAATGTTCCCAACAAAAAGACAATAAAGACGAATTTACATGTTATGTAGATTCTTTACTTCTCGAAGGAGATTTACTTTCTTGAAAATAGCATCTGTTTAAAATTTTGATTACAGTTTTACATTCTCTTTATTCGGTTCATTTTATTTACAGTATGTAAAACTCATATTCGTACACCTACCGAAAAATTAAACAATCACGAATTACTCAAGAAAGGTACTACAAATTTCAAATATTTTTGATGATTTATTTCACTTACAAGGAGACCTTACGATTTGCCCCTCACCGATTTTAACAAAAGTGGTACCAATCGATAGATATTAATACATAGTACAAATGTATAAAATATTAGGGCGCAATACTCAGCGGTTCGCAAGAAAATTGGTGTTAAAGTTTGCAATCGGCTTATGTCAATGATTTGTCATTTCCCCTACAACTCCCCAGTAGCCATAGTGGAAAAGTATCGGTTTCCAGATCCATAGTTTGGTGGTTCGAATCTCGAACAATAACTTTTTTATTTTTATTTTGAGTACAATATTTCATGTTATTTTAAAAATATTTTAATATTACATCAACATGTTATAAAAAAAACTTAGAATATTGTATAAAAAAAGGAAATTAAAATGTATTATTCGAGATTCGAACCACCGTACTATGGATCTGGAAACCGATATATTTCCACTATGGCTATTGGGGGGTTGTAGGGGAAATGACAAATCATTGACATATAAGCCGATTACATACTTTAACACCAATTTTCTTGCGAACCGCTGAGTATTGCGCCCTAATATTTTATACATTTGTACTATGTACCAATATCTATCGATTGGTACCACTTTCGTTAAAATCGGTGAGGGGAAAGTCGTAAGGTCTCCTTGTTAGAAAAATAAAATTAGATCTATTGGTCACTTATGTAGCTCGACTATTAACCGCAAAAGGACGTTTTGTTCGCAGTTGGTAGCAAAAACCGTACAGTACAAACTTAAGTTTTAACTAAGAAACTTATACATGTGGAATAATCTTAATACTTTGTTGGGTAGCCTTTTTGTTTAAAAACAGCAGTTCGACGTTTCGACAACGATTCTACTAGTTTTGTTGTTAATTCAGGTGGTATCTTAGCCCATTCAGTCTTCAACGCTTTTCTTTAAGTCGATTACGTTTCTCATATCGTAATGTTTTAATTTCTTCTTGAATATTGACCATAAGTTCTCAATAGACTTGAAATCTGGGCTTTGGGGTGGTGTTTTGAGTTATTTTGGACAGTTATATAAGATCCAAAGTCTAGTATCTAACGTGGTATGCTTTGGATCATTATCCTGTTGAAAGATAAAATTTCGCAAACATCCCAATTTTTCTGCACTTTGCTTCAAATTCTCTTTTAAAATGTTTATATATTATATCCTTTCGCAGTCAGAAAAACACCTCCATACAATCATCGAACCCCCACCATGTTTGAACGTAGGTACTAGATTATGTGGATATAGGTTCGTGTTTTTCTCCCGCCAAATTCTTACTCGTCCATCTGATATTTTTATATTAAATTTAGACTCATCAGTGAAAATTATCCTTTTCCAGAAGTTAAAGTCCTTATTTTGGCATTTCTTTGCAAATACAATCCGTTTTTGTTTATTAATTCTACTTATAAATGGTTTTCTAATAGCATATCGACTTTTAAATCCCATTTTTTAATGTAATTTCGCACGTTTTGAGGAGTAACCCGAATTCCAAAATCCTGTTCAAGACTAGCAGCTAGTGCCACACCACTTACACTAGGAGCCTTACGAATTTGACAACGTATGCATGAACAATGTCTTCTTGTTAGCTTCGATCGGTTTACATTTCGTGGTCCTTTCTTAACTTGACCGGTCTTTTTATAATTTTGCACCACGTATTGTATAGTAGAAGTGCTGCGCTTCATTAATTTTGCCATTTCACGCAATGATTTTCCTTCTATATACAAATTTATTACTATTTTTCTTTGTTCATCAGAAAGTTCAGCTGACTTTCTACCCATTTCGAATTTTCTAAAATTTATATAATAATTCACCTGACTTCGAAATTTTTTATTGTAATAAAGTTGAGTGTGCAAAATTTTTCTGTTTTATCAATTTCGTTCTATGTGTTAAGTTTCCTTCAATTGCCCTAAAGTCCAAAGTAAGCACTTTCTATTTCTAACGAACGGTTTCTAGACCTGTTTAATTAAAAAAGATTAAACAGCATCTAAAGATTATAATCTAATTCAATCCCATCCATGTATTTGAGAATTATTAAAAAAAAATCGTAAATGAGCATAATAATTAGTGTAACAACGCAATTTAATTCAGTAATACCTAAAATGTGCCATTTCAAACTAACTTTCTTATGCTTGCATTTTGACTATCTTCATATTATAAAAAATTGCTCCCTTTTGTGTCCTCTGTATCTTCCTTTCGCCTTCTGTAATAGTTATGAAACATTCTGTATACAGTGAAATTCCCCTTCGCGGACACCCCTCTTAAACGGACAGTTTCTCATGCAACAGTCCGACTTTCATATAAGTGCTTCGCATTTCTCTTAAGCGAACACCCCTCTTTCTCTTAAGCGAACGGACACTTTTAGTAGGTTCCGTTGGTGTCCGTACAAGGGAGATTTCACTGTACATTAAGATGGTCCCTTAAAGACAAAAAAGTTTATGTGTTAAAACAAATATATTACAACATACAATTTATGTTCATGAAGAACCACAGGTAACTTTTTTCGGACGTAATAAAAGAGTGGTCGTTAGCGGCACAAGTGTGAAAGTGTTGGTAGCAGCTCCCAACATTCCCACGATGCAAAAGAGCACAAACCCCGCGTGTCTTTCCTCTTTCATCCGCCGGGCATTACGGCGCAAACAGTGGTTTAACGTTACCCATTGTTTACGAGCCACTCGAAAAAACAAAAGTGAATCATTTACAGTGTTTTCTCTATTATGCGCGACCTATGTATACGATTAGGGGTTATTCGCCGAACGATTTTCACCCCTACCGTCCCCTTTCATTGGGGTCGACGTATGGTCGATATCTGCAAAGTATTAGATGGCACTCGTGACCGGAACAATACGTTGATGTCCTGCTGCGGTGCTCAGTTCTGGGGCCGCGTTTTGTACTCTTTGAAGTTGGCCACTTCACGTCCAACCAACAGTTTCCGATGGAATTAATCTAACGCGGTCCGTTGCCGAGCATAAATTACAATCGGAACGACGCAGGATCTGATTGCGCAACCGTTTCTTTTTGTTCTTCCTCGCCACGACGACGACCGAGAGCGTCGAGATCTTTCGATCTCGGTAAAAATCCGCGAGAGAATAAGTGGCAACGTCCAGCACCGGCCGCCGATAATTATTATTGGCGGACGGAACAATGATACAAAAGATACAGATGGTGGGTCTCTGCTTCTGTACTGATGCCGAAGGCTAAATTTTAAAGACAATGGTATAAGATGCGATCTTCCAACGCCGAAGTCGCATCAATTAAGGGCTAGATTCGCCGTTCCACGGGGGGCCACTACCGGTACCGTAAGGACCGCATACAGGGTGGCCGTTATCTTTGTGCTGCGTGTGAACGGGGTGGTCGGCCGGTCCTTATCTGTCTCTCATCGGCCGCAGCGGGACGCCACTTCTGTTACATAATAATTTAGGGGGTTGCCGAATTTAGACTCGGTCTTTGTACCGATCCCGGTGGCTAAATTTCACGCAGTTCAGGGAAAAAAGAACTAGACTTATCTTGACTTGAAAATCTACCGGATCCGTTCTTACCATGAGAAATTCTACTATGATATTAGCTAATAGAGATGTATGGGTCTCCAGAGAGATAGATATCATCTCGGGATCGATACAATAGCTATGTTTGTGGTTTGATTTCTATTATCTCTTTTCAAAAAGGAAGACGTGGGTTGTGAATGTAAAGAAATCTTCCTTTATTGGACACGTTATAAAATTTATTTTTGACAATTCCATTCAAGTTAATTTATATTCCATTTAGTATTTAATAAAAAAAAATCTTACGATGTCATTATTTAATTTTTTTCTTTACATGAAGTTGGTTATCTTAATTTTACCAAAAATGAATTTTCTACTACTTTTAGTTTTTTCTGCAGAAACGAAATTCTAATCAAACTTACTTAACATGTTTATTAAAATTAGCCAAATTAAAAAAAAAATCATATCTACGAAACCAATTGTCGTTGAGACTTGAAATTTTATAACGATTTAGATTAAACATTCTAATTTTAATTAATAAAGACTGTTTTATTCTAAATTTTACCAAAAAAATTTAAAAAATTTTCAAAGGTCGCAAAAAATTTTTTAGGTTAGAAAATTAATAATTTTTAAAAAATTCGTAAAAAATTGAGTTTTAAATATTTTGATCTGATTTTTTTTCTAAATGAACCTTAAAACATTCTAGTTTTAACTAAAAGAGACCGTTTTATTCCAAATGTTGTCAAAAAAATTTAAAAAATTTTCAAAGTTGGTAAAAATTTTTGACACTTCTTAACCTAACTTATGAAAAAGCGATCAATTTTTAAAATTCATAAAAAATTCATTTTTAAAGATTTTGATTTGATTTTTTTTCTAACTGAAACCCAAAACATTCTAATTTTAATTAAAAAAGACCGTTTTACAAGACTTGTCAAAGAAATTAAAAAAATGTTCAAAGTTGGCAAACATTTTTTGACACTTCTTAACCTAACTTAAGAAAATCGATCTACTTTAAAAATTCACCAAAAATTCATTTTTAAAGATTTTAATTTGATTTTTTTTCTAAATAAAACTTGAAACATTCTAATTTTAACTAAAAAAGACCATTTTATTCTAAGTGTTGTCAAAGAAATTTAAAAAAATTTAAAATTTGTAAAAAATTTTTAACACTTCTAAACCTAACTTAAGAAAATCGATTAACTTTATAAATTCATCAAAAATTCATTTTTGAAGATTTTGATTTGATTTTTTTTCTAAATGAAACCTAAAATATTCTAGTTTTAACTAAGAAAGACCGTTTTATTCCAAGTGTTGTCAAAAAAATTAGAAAAAATTTCAAAGTTGGTAAAAATTTTGGACACTTCTAATCTAACTTTAGAAAATTGATCAACTTTAAAAATTCATCAAAAATTCATTTTTAAAGATTTTGATTTGATTTTTTTTCTATATGCAACTTAAAACATTCTACTTTTAATTAAAAAATGCCGCTTTATTCCAAGTTTTGTCAAAAAAATTTTCAAAGTTGGTAAAAATTTTTTACACTTTTAACCTAACTTTAGAGAATCGATCAAATCTAAAAATTCACCAAAAATTCATTTTTAAAGATTTTGATTTGACTTTTTCTCTAAATGAAACTTAAAACATTCGAATTTTAATTCAAAAAAAATCGTTTTATTCCACATGTTGCTAAAAAATTTAAAAAAATTTTCAAAGTTGTTAAATATTTTTCACTTCTTAACCTAAGAAAATCGATCAACTTTAAAAATTCATCAAAAATTCATTCTTAAAGATTTTGATTTGATTTTTTTTCTGTATGTAACTTAAAACATTCTACTTTTAATT
This sequence comes from Digitonthophagus gazella, assembly GCA_036711955.1. Classification (NCBI taxonomy): domain Eukaryota; kingdom Metazoa; phylum Arthropoda; class Insecta; order Coleoptera; family Scarabaeidae; genus Digitonthophagus; species Digitonthophagus gazella. Next base: position 13,870,175 of record JASCIT010000007.1, read on the forward strand.
AAAAAATGCTGCTTTATTCCAAGTGTTGTCAAAAAAATTAAAAAAAATTTCAAAGTTGGTAAAAATTTTTGACACTTTTAACCTAACTTCAGAAAATCGATCAACTTTAAAAGTTCACAAAAAATTCATTTTTAAAGATTTTATTTTGATTTTTTTTCTAAATGAAACTTAAAACATTTTAATTTGAATTAAGAAAGGCCGTTTTATTCCAACTGTTATGAAAAAAATTAAGAAAATTTTCAAACTTGGTAAACATTTTTGACACCTCTAACCTTACTTTAGAAAATCGATCAACTTTAAAAATTCACCAAAAATACATTTTTTAAGATTTTGATTTGATTTTTTTTTCTATATGCAACTTAAAACATTCTACTTCTAATTAAAAAATGCTGCTTTATTCCAAGTGTTGTCAAAAAAATTAAAAAAATTTTCAAAGTTGGTAAACATTTTTTACACTTTTAACCTAACTTTAGAGAATCGATCAAATTTAAAGATTCACCAAAAATTCATTTTCAAAGATTTTGATTTTATTTTTTTTCTAAATGAAACTTTGAATATTCTAATTTTAATTAGAAAAGACCGTTTTATTCTAAGTGTTGTCCAAAAATTTTCAAAGTTGGCAAAAGTGTTTGACATTTCTTAACCTAACTTAAGAAAAACGATCAATTTTAAAAATTCATCAACAAATTATTTTTAAAAAATTTTGATTTGATTGTTTTTCTAAATGAAACTTAGAACATTCTAGTTTTAACCAAAAAATGCCGTTTTATTCTAAATGTTTTCAAAATATTTTAAAAAATTTTCAAAGTTAGTAAACATTTTTATCAACTCAAAAAAACCGTTTAACTTTAAAAATTCGTAAAAAATCGATTTTTATAGTTTTTAGTCTAATTTTTTTTCTAAATGAAACTTAAAACAATATAGTTTTAACTAAAAAATGCCGTCTTATTCCAAGTATTGTTAAAAAATTTAAAAAAAATTTCAAAGTAAAAAAAATTTTTTTGGTTAAAAAATCATTTTTAAATATTCATATCTCTAAAACTAATTATTAATGAAATTTGAAATTTTGTGAGGATTTAGATTAGGATGTAGTCTTTATTTTTACCGAAAATGAATTTGCTACGAGTTTTAGTTTTTCTCTTAGAAGAGAAAATGTAACATCATAACATAATAACTTTGTCAAAATTTTATTAATTGTTGGTTATATTTTGTCTACAACTAGTTTCTTAATAGTTAATAGAATTGCAACAAGGTTATATTCGCAAGAAATACCATCTGCTTCAATTAAAGTATTTCATATAAGTAAATAAGTTTTGTTGGTTTTAAGTACTTACTTTAATCTAAAATGCTTTTCCACACTGTAACTACTCAGTTTTAAAAGTTGAAGCCGCCGACAGATTTTACCGTCGATAACCGGCTGTAAAATCGTAAAGTTAATGCTCAAGTTTCAACTCCGATTAAGCCACCATAAAAAAAGCTAAAGAATTAACCAGGATATGTTTTGAAGTTGTCCGACCATGTAAAATCTAATAAGCTTACCGGACCGTTCCTTATTTCCTTTTTATATGATTTTATCTTATTTTAATAAAATATCACGTCGAGTTGTTATCGAAACGAGATCCCAGGTAAAAGAAAAAATAAAAAGAAAAAATAAAAAGAAGATAAAATTCTTAACAAGACACTAATTAAAATTCACGTAATAAAAACAGAATCGAATGTGTAAATCATGTGTCGTTTACGATAGCGATCTCGCCACCTCGAATGAATAATTCACGCGACACCCGGTGTAAAACTGGTAGTCGATTCCATCTCATCTTATGTATGCTTGCACAACGGATTTTTACATTTGTCGCCCGTTAAATCAACCAACCCTTTGGATATCCCTTGGAAACCCTTCGAAACTAACAACTACATTCATTTACCTAACCGCACGTTTGTCACTCGACCCACCCTCGCACGAGGCAAAGAATACAAACGAAAAGGTGTTCTTAGCACGTGCCCCCTACAATCTGTGGGGCTTCCACAAACACGCATAACCGAATTAAGCAGTTGTTGACTTTTCTCAACCCCGTCATGTCATACGACTCATGGGATTAATATTACTCTACCTTTCTAAGGGATGTCAAAAGGGATTAAATATTTGAAAGGGTTGATGTTCTTACAAAATATCGAGTTAAATATTTTAAAATTGAATTTAATAAATCTATCGGTGGAGAGTAAATTATATGACTCGTGTTTTCAACTCGTAAAGGCTTTCGAAGGAAGCTATTTACGCGTGCTCCCACAGCGGTACAAACCTAATTTAAGGTTATAATAACTTGGCTAGGTCGAGAAATGCGCCTAAGACACGCGTTATCGCGCAGATAGCGTTGTACGCACACGTGCGCAGTGTCGGCGCGTGCGTGCAAATATTTATGCTTTCCGCCGTCGCGCGTCGTAGCGACCGCTGTCTTAAAACGCTGGCAAGCGTTGGATGCGTCGACGTCCAACCGGAATTTACACGGCACATTTATCTATCTTTCTTGGGAAATAAATGGGTAGGTTTATGTTATCTACCATGTAGAATTTGTGGAAGAATCTTATCTTAAAAGGATTGGTTTTAAATTTGTTAAGTAATTTCTTTATGTTGGTATGAACAATAAAAAAATTTTAATTGTTTCTTGGAATTTCTGTATTTGTTTTATGGACAAAGGATTTGTTAAGGAAAATATACAGGGTGATCATAACAATGGTATATTAATTTCTTTTATTGTACATGACTTGAAGAATTTGAATATCTTTTAATTTTACATGATTTTGAGTATACTGCATGGTCGTAATTATGATGACTGAGAATAATCTCTATCTACTTTTAGGAGACTATAAAGAAAAGTTGTTAACCCTTTATAGGTTACTGGTCGAAATATCGATCACTTAAAAATGTACCATTGCCTAGTGAGATACTGATTGGGATACTCCGTACTTCCGCTTAGATCAGTGTTTCCCAACGTGGGGCGTAGGCCCCACAGGGGGGCCATTTGATTGTTAAGGGGGGCAATTTCGGTTTTTGAAGATGTGTTTTGAGGTAGATTTTATGTTTCATCTTTATATTGTTTTCATATGTAAATACCCAAATCAACAATTTTTTTCTTGGTGGGGCCTCGCGGAACCTTAGGGGGGACATACCAATATTACAAAACCTAACATGGGGCATGGCAAAAAAAAGGTTGGGAAACACTGACATAAAGGAATCCTCGGATTGGATTGACCTTGTGAAAAGCCTGGGAATCGCTGGGCCAAAATAGCACAACGATAGGAAATATTGTATGCATTGTATGCGACATAAATTTTTGTTGGTATGATCAAACTCGTTTCACAGTCTGTCCATTGAATAATCCAATCCTCAACTTCTCTGGCAAAGACAGCCGTTTGAATAGTTTGTAGATATACAAAAGATCTGTAATGAGTCGTTTTGTACTTCTATCTAATTACCCTGCTCGCTTTAGATCATTAATTTCGGTCAAAGCTTAAGCCAAGATTTTCGCTGCGTGTCAAGTTTCAATCCCTGCCACAACTCAGTAATCGTATTGATTGCTATCTACATTACCTATTGTGTTGAATGACTTCATAACTTGAAATAAATTACATTCTCCTTGCGAGTTTTCTATATTTCAGTTGATGTACTTTCTACGATACGTCTCTTCAAACTTTCCGCAGATCAACTATCATAGTCATAAACTTCTTATGTTGGTCAACAACGATGATCAGGGGAAATGTATGTGTACCACCAACATTGCTGCAAGGAGTAACATCAGAAGATAGTCTTTCATCAGAAATTCCACCAATTCGGATTTTTCTGCAAAGCTATTATCTTACCTTTTACAATCTGAACCCAGATAAATATAAACAGATATCTGAACTAAACCGTATCAACAATGAGTTGTCAAGTAGTTCAAATTTACGCCTTTTCAACGTTTTGCGATTCTTGGAAGATCTTGCAACTTCAGTCATCATTGATTGCATGTACTTAAATGTCTTTCCGAAATCGTTACCAACCCCTAATTGTCGTAATGTCTACATTGAATTCCTTACCAATTTCTGTAACGGTTCCTCTTTACTCAATTTTTGTAGTGTTGGCAGTTTTTCATTTAATGAAAGAGTAACATGTTTACCTTTCATTCCTGACATGGTAAAATAATACACAACAATCCTCGCAATAACTACTCCTTAAAAAAATACAAAAGAAAGAGTATTATAAAACCAATAAAAAATAAGCATAATAAACTTCCCAATACAGTACAAGAAAAAATCTAACGAAAAAAAAAAAGATACGATAGAGCAGTTAGCACCAAAACACACTCATAATCAGTTAAATGACACGAATGGGTTAGCCGACGTGACGAATAAGTCATTATCGCTAGATTAGCTAGTTTCTACTGCAACTTTAAAATAAAATTTTCATGGGAAATTGTAATGAAATTAAATCTTCTTTAATTTGTCTAAAAACATAACTTAAATAAAATTTTATTTATTGAGTATTTTAACCATAAAACGATTTACGATAGCCATATCTAAAATCGACATAATTCAATTATTTTTAATCGAAATATACTCGTGTTTGGTATTAATAACACAGGTGGACAAAACTTTATGAAAAGTGACCCCAAAGATCAAACAACACTTTTCTAAAAGATTTTGGCACGATGAATTTAAACTCAATCTCAGAATTATTCATCAATCACATCAGATTTTTAAGATAACCTAACATATAAGCACTAAAAACAACGGGGTTCAACATATTTGAGATGAAATAACGAATAAATTTTTATCCAGAAAATTCTTTGCAGCATCTGTATCTACCATTTTTCCCATTCAAAATGAATTTTGAATGTGTTTGGAAGACCTTAATTACCTGATCGTAATCATCGGTGCAGTAGATCAGTAGTTTTAGAAATGGTGGGCTTTTTAAATTTTTCTTTTCAGCTAGATTATGCAATTAGCTCTTATGTTCTAGGATTCAATAGCTTTCAAGTCATTACTTCTATAGTCATTTCTTGTATCAAGACATGTACAAATTTAGCAACATTTATTAACTTTGCTGGTAGAATGATTTCTTAAAGTCATCGTTGTATGCAAATTATGTATTTAAGTTGTATAACACTGGCTTAGATGATATTGCTTTGGTTTTTATAACCCCTAAAATTTGAAGGATTGTATGGCCATATCACTATACAATATTCAATACTCTTCATTCCGCACGTGTTTTTATGCACTTCACCTAATTTACCGGCTATACTGAGCTGCTAAACAATACAAAAGCTAAAACTAAGCAAACTGTAACACAAAATGGATAGAAATGGAAAACCAGACCTCGATAAGTTGGCAGAAATGTCCGCAGAAGACATATTTGACTTTGTACATGGTATAACAGACGAGCAGGCTATCAATTCAGAGGAAGGTGGATACTCTGATTCTGGGGATTATGATTATGCTTTACTTTCAACCTCAAGTGATACCCCAAGGTCTTCAAAGATAAACAGGAAGCAAAAATGATGTAATGTTTCTGCAAATACAACAAAAAAAACAGGAAGAAGAGAAATCTGCTGATAATAAAGTATCTGAAGATATAAATACTCCAAATCTGAGAAGAAAAATCGAAAGAAGAACTTTGAATTATCAGTTTGAAAATGAGGATGATTTCAGTGATGACTCAGTAGCTGATCCCACTTTTATTCCTGAAGTAGAGAAAAATAAGAAAATGCCACTCAAATATTCAAAGAAGATCTCGAAAACAAGATTGTGGCTGAGTCGAACCGTTATGATCAACAGAAAGGCGCCACCCTTGTTTTATCTGTGGAGGAACTGCGAGCTTTTATTGGAGTGTTGGTAATCATGGGATTTGCATCGCTACCAAGCTTGCGGCTTTACTAGTCTACGGACAAAAACTGTCTAAATCAAAGAGTAGCAGACATTATATCCCTGAAAAGGTTTCTAAAAATACTAACAATAAGATTCATAATATGTGACCTTATCTACGAAAAGGGAGCTTAAGTTCGAAAATAAATTTTCGAGAAATAAGCTGCTAAAGAAAAACAATTTGTTTCGTCAGTTTTTCTTTGATTGTTCTCTTTTCTCTGCGTTGGCCGGTGTTGAAAGACGTCAAAGTGTTGTTTCAGTTTAGAATATTATAGTAGTTAATCGCGTAAGATGCTAGTTTCAGCTTTCAGAAGGAGTAACGTTGAAGAAGTGAGTTTATGAATGTTATCACGTTGGGAGTTGTTTCGTAATGACATTTATGTAATTGTTTCTGTTGGTCTTTTGCATCACAAAAAGTAATGCAAAATGAGTGTTGATGACTTCAGTGATCTACAGACATTATTTTCGTGAAAACGATGAAGACAGCGTACAGGACAATGACAGGACTCAGAACGATGTTAATTCGAATAGTGGTGATGATGCGTTACATTTTTCTCAGGCAGCAGATAATAATACGGAACTAATTGTAAGTTTCGTTGCCTTCGAGTTGTCTGCTGTCGATGAAGAGGAAAAGGAGCTAGTAACCAAATTTTTTTCAAAAGCTTGTTGTAATAAAAAATGTCATACAATGATACCACGAAAAATGATCGAGAATACAAGAAACCATTGTTTAGAGTTCTGTTTCTTTCCTATTTGTATTCTCTTTTCTCTGCATTTTTAGTGAACTTTTGAATAAGGTACGACTTTGTGCTTTTCAGCGTATAAAAGAAGGTCCCAAACTTCCAAAAGTCTGAATCGCTAAAAAAAGTGAAAAATGCTTTTTTGACATGTAAGCCCCCTTTTTGTAGATCAGGTCACATATAATGAAGCCATGCCTGCGAAAGAAGAACCTAACTACGATAAATTCCACAAGGTGAGGTCCATTGATAACTTATCCCAAAGTTTTATAGAGCATTTGCCTCGAGTAGAAGTCTATCAGTTGATGAAAGCATAGTGGCTTTCAAGGGACGAACAACGTTGAAGCAATATACATCCCAGAAGTCAGTCAAATGGGGAATCAAGGTATGTGCCATAGCGTATTGAAAAACTGGATACCTTTTAAAATTTTCAGAGTATGAAAGTAAAAAAGAGTCATGAGGAGAGATTATTCTGCGAAAAACAGTTTTAGAGTTGGCAGAATCATTTCAGGGAAAATATCACTGTGTATATTTTGACAATTTTTTTTACCATATTACAAACTTGTCGGATTTACTTACAAAACTGTCGGATCCTAAAATGTTTGCTTGTGGGATCACCAGAACAAATAGAAGACACTTTCCTCGAGAAAAATTGCAGCCGGATAAGAATTTCCAAACTGGCGAGTCTTACACCCGTATGCATAGTCGATCGCCGGCGATTCGCCGGAGGTTCGCCGGCGATTCGCCGGAGGTTCGCCGGAGATTCGCCGGAGACTCGCCGGCGAACGGTCGGAATATAATTTGTGATGCATAGTCGATCTCCCAGCGATCTTCGTTTTGGTGAATGGCCGGTGATTTGTAATGTAATTTGTGATGTATTGGCACTATACATCCAATTCAAATCCCTATCGATTTTAAACATACAATATTAATCTGACATAAATTATGATTTTGTTGACGTTTTTGACATTGACCGATCTCCGGCAAATCGCCGGCAAATCTCCGGCGCGTCACCAGAAAAAACAGCAAAACGCACGTGAATGATTCCATGACGATGACTATGCATCGGAATTTTCTATTGGCGGATGGAGAATCTCCGGCGAATCGCTGGCGAGTCTCCGGAGAATCGCCGGCGATCGACTATGCATACGGGTGTTATTCTGTGGGAACAAGCAGTATTTTTGTTTCCAAATGGAAAGATTGAGGTAATAAGTATGTTGTAGTATCTAGCACAGTACACAAGTCAGGTGACATGTCAACAGTCAAACGCCTAACTAAAGAAAGAATTAGAGTAGACGTCGATTGCCCTAAGAGTGTGGAGGATTACAATAAAAACATGGGTGGGATTGATCAGCATTATAAACTCTTATATTTTGTATAAGACCAGTTTATTGATTTCAGAGCCAAATAGGATGACGTAAACGCATCTGGTCTTCAGAAGTATTCGTGCACATCAGCTAATTGCAGACTTTTCTTTCAGAAAAAGACAATCATCGTGACTTGTAATTGGTAAAAACAAAATGAAGAAAGCAGAAGGAAGAAGGCAGAGCCGTGACTATCGAAAATACTGTTCAACTGATGAATGTGGGTGAATACTTACCTGTGAAATCAACATCTAGATGCTGTGCAAGATGCAGCACAACCAAACAAACAAAACGATCAAACGTGGCTTATAACAAATGTGGGGTTGCGCTGTGTATCAAGTTTTATGCTCCTCTTCACAATAAATAACTTTTTTTCTATTTGTTTATTAATTAGTTAGCTATTTATTTTTATGTTGATGTGAATAGTGAAAAGGAATAATGCAATTACATCCAAATTGTCTTGTTGGTCTAGTTTTATAAATGAATGATTCACAGAATGCTTAGAAGAAATATACAGGGCAATCGTACAAATAAGAAAAACTAACTTACAGTAAAAATGTAAAATTCTTGACATAAATACTTTATTGTACAAAACATAAAATAATGAAAAATCTAGAATATTTACAAAGGTGATTTTAATAATGAAGATACTAAAAAGCTTTCATTTATCAAGGACAAGACAATTTAAATTCTCGAACGTTCCAATAATAACCACAGAGGAATGAATTAAAGAAAAAAAAGATCTTAATTTCCAAACCAGTCATTATTTACACTGATCAAGAAGATGATCAAAAAAAATTTTGCGTGTATATGCTAATTTCAGTTTCAATTGCAGACGTGAAAAACATTGTACGGTTATTAAACTAATTGCAAGGGTAGGGTAAAACCATATTTAGGTGGATTTATTTGGTTAGCTGCGTCCAAAAACGGGATCGGCGTCTAGTAATTCCGCGCAACGTTCGAATTATGCTAATTTCTCGCGGCTCTAATGACATATTGACCCAGAGCTCGGTCCGTCCCCCGGTCCCGATTACTTAAACCGATCCATTAAGACTTATATGGACACGTCGTTTGCGCTGGCATAAGCATTAGTAGTAGCTCGAGTGAGGACGAGTCGGAGTGTAATGGCCGCATTTAGTTCCGAGGGTAATTCCAATCTTATCGTCAGCTTCCTGCAATTTTCCAATCATGGTTTATTTGAGGAGCAGATGGTATGACGGTTTTTTCGCTCGCGTATCCACACAGCCTTACGATGACCGCCGTTCTTTCGATTCAAAACATATCGCTTGAAGATTCAATCGCCGAACGGTAGAACGATGCCGAGTCCGTCCGGCACGGCGATTTCTCTTTCCCTATCTTCTGCATCTTTCGAGTAAGTCAACGCTTGTCCTACTACCTTACAGCCATCCGTACGGCCGTTCATAATGCGGGGCGGGAGATTTAAGACCCCCGCTTTTCTTACGATCGTTCCTATAGTCCTTGGAGTGTCCTTCCATTACGCAAACGTCCGCTTTGAGCGAACTCGTCCGGCCTCGGCTCGATTACAATTTGTCATCCGTAAGAAATACACAGGAGCCTGTTTTACCAGCGGAATAAATTTCCATAATTTTTCTACGGTTTTTTCTTGTTGTTCCATCATAAGCACGTAATTTCTCTTAAGTACTGTATATATTGCTGATTTACTAAACAAGATGAGAAAAAAATAAATAAAGAACAAGACAACGAAGAGAAAAAGATAGTGAATTCAGAATGGAAATTGCGAATTTAGATGTAAGTTAGATAATAAAAACCAAGTTTAATGCAAAGTGATTTTGTGGATTGAATCGATTGAAACATCTCTTAACAGGTCTTAAATTTAGAATTTTATTGTTAAGATCGTGTACACTTAAAACTAAAACTTACATTTTACAGGATGATTCAGAATTTCTGTAAATTAATTGAATAATTCAAAAGAATTACTTTGATATATTAATGAGAGATTGAAAAATCGTAATTTTATTAATTGTGTCTTGTTGATTAAAATTCAAAGTCTTAAAATAGAATAATACAGGATATTCTATAATTCTCTAAGTTCTTGAAGATAATTAAAGAATGCAACTCTTTGCTGAAATAAAGTTATAAAAAATTTGAAGAATGAAATTGGTGCAAAATGGTTTTGTGAGTTTAGTCGATAAAAGCATCTATTAAAACGTCTTAAGTTTATATATTTATAGATAAAATGGAATCCACAAGCTCAAAGTCTCAAAACAAGATAAAACGTATTAAACCAGGATAAAGCAAAGAGAAATACGAAGACAAAGAATAAAATGACTTTGTCGATTGAGTCAAGAAAAACATCTACAGTGAAATCTCCCTTGTGCGGACATCAACGGGACCCACCAAAAGTGTCCGTTCAACAGGGGTGTCCGCTTAAGGGAAATGAGAAGTACTTATATGAGAGTCGGACGGTTCCATGAGAAATTGTCCGTCCAAGGGGGGTGTCCGTTCAAGAGGGGTGTCCGCGAAGGGGAATTTCACTGTATTAAGTTTACATATTTATTGATAAAGTCGTATCTACCAAATCCAAAACTTCAAAGCAGTATAATATAAGATGTTCTAAATTTCTTCAGGATAATTTAAGGAAATTTTATTAAATTTCAAGTTGCTCACAAGGTTCTCAATGTATTTCAAAATCTGTGCAAAAATAAAATCCGAAATTCTGAATTTTGTTGAGTGATGGTATAAGAACAAAACATCTGGAAAATTCGGAACTCCAAATTCTGTTTTTCAACAACCAGACATTTTGAAAATTGTAAGGCCTCCTGGAACAAAAAGTTTAGTAAATACCATATTTTCAACATTGTCAAGGGTCTTCAAAGACTGTACAAAAATAAAATCCGAAATTCTGAATTTTGTTAAGTGATAAATAGTATGAGAACAAAACATCCAAATTGTGTTTTTCAACGACCAGACCTTTTGAAAGCTTTAAGGACTCGTGGAATAAAAAGTTTATTAAATATCATATTTTCAACATTGCCAAGGGTTTTCAAAGACTGCATAAAAATAATATCCGGAATTTTGAATTTTGTAGCATGGTGGATAGTATGAAAACAAAATGTCTGGAAAACTCAGAATTTCAGACTCTTTTCTTTGACGATCAGACCTTTAAAAAAACTTTAAAGACTCGTATAACAGAAAGTTTTGTCGCCTTCAATATTTTCAAGGTTTGTCAAAGACTATACCAAAATAAAACACAACATTTTGAATTTTGTAGAGTGATGAACAGTGCGACTACAAAATTTCTGCAAATCCCAGAGTTCCAGACTATACTTTTTTGCGACCAAACTAATGAAAAACTTTAAGGGCACTTGGAAAAGAAAATTTATTAAAAATCATAATGCCTACAACAATCTCAAGGTTTTTCAAAGGCTGCACAAAAGTGAAACCCGAAATTCTGAATTTTGTAGAGTGATGGCAGTGTGAGAACAAACCGTCTGGAAAATTCAAAATTTCAGGTACCGTTCTTTGACAACCAGACTATTAAAAAACTTTAAAGGCTCTTGTAATAGAAACTTTATTAAACATTTTGTTGCCTTCAACATTTTCAAGGTTTTTCAAAGACTATACAAAAATAAAATCTGAAATTCTGAATTTTGTAGACTTACGACAGGGTGAGAACAAAATTTCTGGAAAACTCAGAATTCCGGACTCTTTGACGACCAGACCTTTAAAAAACTTCAAAAACTCGTGTAACAGAAAGTTTATTAAAAATTTTGTTGCCTTTAAGATCTTCAAGGTTTTCCAAAAACTGTACAAAAATAAAATCCGAAATTCTGAATTTCCTTGAGTGATGACAGTGCGAGAACTAAATGTCTGGAAATCTCAGAGTTCTCAGTTTCCAAGTAATAGAAAATTTATTAAAAATCTTGTCGGCTTCAATATTTTCAAGGTTTTTCCAATAACGTACAAAAATAAAACTCGAAATTCTGAATTTTGCTGAGTGATAGTATGAGAACAGATCATCTGGAAAGCTCAGAACTCCAAATTCTGTTTTTTGACAACCAGACCTTTTGAAGATTTTAATTCTTGGAACAAAAAGTTTATTAAATACCATATTTTCAACATTCTCAAGGTTTTTCAATGATTGTACAAAAATAAAATCCGAAATTCTGAATTTTGTAAAGAAATGACAGTGTCAAAAAAAAAAAAAAATGTCTGGAAATCTCAGAATTTCAGACTCTGTTCTTTGACGACCAGACCTTTAAAAAACTTTAAAGACTCGTGTAACAGAAAGTTTATTAAAAATTTTGTTGCCTTCAACATTTTCCAAATTTTCAAAGACCGTACAAAAATGAAACCCGAAATTCTAAATTTTATAGAGTGATGACAATGTGAGAACAAAATGTCTTTAAATCTCAGAATTCCAGACTCTGTTCTTTGATGACCAGACCTTTAAAGAACTTCAAAGATTCGTTTAACAGAAAGTTTATTACAAATTTTGTTGTCTACAGCAATCTCAAGGTTTTTCAAAGACTGCAAAGATATTAAACTCGAAATCCTGAACTTTTTAGAGTGATGACAGTGTGAGAACAAAATGTCTGGAAAACTCTGAATTCCAGATTCTGTTTTCCGACTCTAACAACCAAACCTTTAAAACACTTTATGGGTTCTTGGAATAGAAAGTTTATTACAAATCAGGTTGTTCAAACCATTCGCAAAATTTTTCAAAAACTGTAATAAAAAAAATTTGGAAATTCTGAATTTTGGACGTGATGGATAGTAAGAGCAAAGTATTTGGAAAACTCAGAATTCCAGACTCTGTTTATAAACAACCAAACCTTTGAAAAACTTTATGGGTTCTTGAAATAGAAAGTTTATTAGAAATCATGTTGTTCAACATATTCACAAGGTTTTTCAAAAACTGTAGAAAAATAAAATTCAAAATTCTGAATTTTGTGACATGATGGATATTGTGAGAATAAACTATCTGGAAAACTCAAAATTTCAGAGTTTGTTTTTGTCAACCAAACCTTTAAAAAACTTTATTTGTTCACACCATTTTCAAAGTTTTTCAAAGGATGTAGAAAAATAAACTTTAAGGTCGTGGATGTTGTGAAGTGAGTACAAGAACAAAACTTCTGAAAAACTCAGAATTCCAAACTCTATTTTTGCCAACCAACCCTTTCAGAAACTTTGCATAAAAGCTTACATGACGTGTTTTCGAACTATTTAGGTTTTTAGATGGTCAGGCACCACCAAGAATATTTGGAGGTTTGAAAACGATATTGTTCACAATATTATGAAAGACAATTTAAAAACTGTAGAACAACAAAGTCAAAACTTCTAAATATATTGATGGGCAAAATATGCAAACAAAATGTCAGCAAAATTCAGAATTCTAAAATTAGTCTTTTGACGACGTCTTTTGAAAAACTTTAAGAACTCTTATATCGAAAACATTATTAAAAACCATGTCGTTTACAATATTCTTTAGGTTTTTCAAAGACTGTTGAAAGATAAACTAAAAAAATCGAAATTTGGAATGTGGAGTGATGGACAAAATGTGAGGCCAACATTTCTGGAAAGCTTAGAATTCCATACCCCGTCTTTTGAGGGTCAAATTATTAAAAAGCTTTAAGAACTCTTGGAAGAAAAATTTTATTAAAAAATCATGTTACAGATGACATTCGCAAGGTTTTTTAAACATAGTAGAAAAATGAAATACGAAATTCTGATTTGATGGAGCGTCAAAGAAAATTGTTGGAAAATTGAAATTCCATTCTCTGCCTTTTAACGCCAAGACCTTTGAAAACCTTTAAGAACTCTTAGAACAGAAATTTTATAAAAAAAATGTTATTCACAACATTCCCAAAGGTTTCCAAAGGGTACAAAATAATAAAGTTTTACATTCTGAATTTTGTGGAATGATGAACAGTGTGAGGGCAAAATTTCTGAAAAACTCAGAATTCTAGTTCTATGCTTTGATGACTAAACCTTTGAAAAACATTAAAAACTTTCAGAACAGAATTTTTCTTAAGAACCATGTTGTACATAACATTCTTAAGATTTTTCAAGTACAGTAGAAAAATAAAATCCGAAATTCTGATTTGATAGAATTTCAAACAAAATTCTATACTCTGCCTTTTAATGACCGGACCTTTGAAAAACTTTAAGAACGCTTAGAACAGAAATTTTATTAAATTGAAATTTTGAATTTATAGGAATGTTAAAATAAAATTCTTGGAAAACTTAGAATTCCATACTTTACCGTTTAAGCCCAGATCTTTGAAAAACTTTAGAACTTTTGGAATAGAAATTTGATTAAAAATCATGTTGTTCACATTCTCAAGGTTTTTCAAAGGATGTAGAAAAATTAACCCCGAGATGTTAAATTTTGTGGAGTGATGGAAAGGGTGAGAATAAAACTTCTGGAAAATTTAAGATTCCAGACTATTTTGATAACCAAACCTTTGAAAAAAATTAAGAATTTTTCGAACAGAAATTTTATTAAAGATTTTATGTTGTCTACAACATTGTAAAGGTTTTTGAAATACTGTACAAAAATCAAGTCCGAAACTTTGAATTTAGAGTGACGAACAGTGCGAGGACAAAATTTCTTAAAAATCAGAATTTGCCCGATCTAAAGCTTCAAAATAATATAATACCGATTATTCTCAAATATAATGATAATTTGAAAATAACTCAAAAGTATTATTTGAATATTCAATGAGAGATTTGAAACTGATTTTGTAGATTGAGTCGATTATCAATCTCTTAAGAAGTATCTCTTAAAGGGTATTACATTTAAAAGTTAATTGATAGAATCTAAAATTTCAAAATTGAATAATACAGGATTTTCCACAATTCCTATAGAATAATTGAATAATTCAGAAGAATCACTTGAATATTTAATGAAAGGTTGTAAAATGGTTTTGTAGAAAATTTTTGTCGATTAGAACGTCTTTAAAACAACTTTAAATTTCCAAGTTTATTCATTCTAAAGTTGTTTTCAGTAGTATCTAAAGTTTCAAAATAGAATAATACAGGATGTTCCAGAATTCCTGCAGAATAATTGAATAATTCAATAGGATCACTTGAATATTTAATGAGAGATTTTCCATAGGCATTTTATAGACATACGTTATTATACGTTGCAAGTCTCTGGCAAAATAAAATGAAAAAAAGTACACGAAGAGATTCGTTGTATACAATCGGCGATTAAAAACTCCATTGAATTCGCATCGCGACGCGAATTGTACCCGTGTAGAAAAAGGTCGGGCCGTTAGGTCGCATGTGCCCTATCTGACACGATCTCCGGTGAATTATTAAGAATAAGACCGAGCGCTATCTGATCTCGGGGTTTTAAGATAAGATCTGTACATAACAATGTTACAAACAATCGCGTACGAACGCGTACGCGAGGGTCTCGGCCCCGCGGCTGTTAATCTTTCCGCCTAAAGACTAAACGACGCCTGGGGCACTCGTTTTCTTGCTCTCAGAAGATAACCATCTTTCGAGGCACGCACTTTGACATCGCGAGTACAATGAAGACGCTACCACACACGACAGCGTTTCCTTGAAGTCGTCCGACTCGGATTGACACGGTTCGGACGATGAAAGATCGTGAAGCGTCTATGGTTCTTTATAGCCTTTCGCGCCTTCGCGGTCGAACTTGGTTCTTTGGAAATGGTAATTTGAGTACCGCTCGGCAACTTTGCAAAGGTGTCGTAACGAGTCGACGCGACGGTGGAGGTTTTAGACGGCGGCGTCGAAATGGGCGGGGTGACCTCCAAAGAACACCTCGAATCGATTCGGTACGCGAAATTGAGCAGAAGCAACGTCCCTCCTGCCGCATGCACGATATTTAACTGCAGGAGACTTGGCACTTGATTACCGCCTCTCCGGGGTGTTACGTGAGGCAATCTTATTGCTAGATGCGGAATCGTGCAAGCAGGCGTTAACTAACTGAAATGTGTAATCAGCTCGTTCGGATATCTACTGGCACGATAACTACATACGTTTTTCATTTTTCTTTTCTAAACGTTACTTAAGTACTTTTGAGTTAAGTGTGCTTTTACGACCTTTCATGAAAATTAAAACTTAAAGTTATAGGAACAACTTTCAAAAATAATTAAATAAAAATATTATTTCTATCATGCTTTCTAATTTCTAATGGCGTATTCGATTGGTTGCACTCAGTTGCACTGGTGCGCACCAGTGCGTAGCAGTGTGTTCTATTGGTTGTTTCGTTGTGTTCTATTACATTTTATTTTTGTAGTTTATAAAACATTTTAAACATCATCAAGCCTTAAACACACTTACAAGTGATGTTATTATTATGTTTGATTTCATCGCGTTCTGTTGAATTTGCCCTTTTTTGCACTAAGCTAGTGTGACATATGTCACATTTTGCACTCAACGAGTGCGCACCAGTGCACACTAGTTTTCCCAATCGAATTCGCCATAAGAGTTTGCATCAAATGACAAAAGTTTTCTGTTCAAGCAAATTGTTGGTTTAGTATCAAAGTTTGCATATCTTATTTTCAAAGCATTTAGGTTTTCAGGTGATTAGGTACCACCAAGAACATTTAGATGTTTGAAAACTATGTTGTTCATAATATTCTAAAAGATTTTCAAAAACTGTAGAATAATAAAGACAAAACTTCTGCATATTGCGAAATTATGGACAAAATGTGAGAACAAAATATCAGGAAAGCTCAGAATTCTAAAATTTGTCTTTTGAAGACCAGTCTTTGAAAAATTTCAAGAACTCTTGGAACAAAAAGCTTATTAAATATCATAATTTCTCACAAGACTCTCAATGTTTTTCAAAGACTGCACGAAAATAATTGCAGGATGGATGCGGATGGATGCAGATAGACAAAATATGAAAACAAAATGTCTGTATGTCAGTCCTTTGAAAAACTTTAAGTACTCTTGAAATAGAAAGCTTATTAAAAACCATATTTCCCACAAGATTCTCAAAGTTTTTCGAAGACTACACAAAAATAAAATCCGAAATTCTGAATTTTGTACAGGGATGACAGTGTGAGAACAAAATATGTGGAAAACTCAGAATTCCAGATTCTGTTCTTTGACGGCGAAACCTCTAAAAAATTTTAAAGACTCGTGTAACAGAAAGTTTATTAAAAATTTTGTTACCTTCAACATTCTCAAGGTTTTTCAAAGACTGTGCAAAAATAAAACCCGAAATTCTGAATTTTGTGACATGATGGAAAGTGTGAGAACAAAGTATCTACAAGAGTCAGAATTCCAGACTCTGCTTTTTGAGAACAAAACGTTTGAAAAACTTTAAAAACTCTTGAATTTTACAAATAAAAATTTTATTGGAATCATGTTATTCACAACATTCTAAAGGCTTTTCAAAGACTCTATAGCAAAGAGTTTATTAAAAATCATTCTGTAAACTTAAAAATTCGAAATTTGGAATGTGAAGTCAACATTTCTAGAAAGTACTCGTCAAGAATTAAGTAATGAAAAGTTATTGAGAATTCAACCAAAAAAGGGGAGAAATCAAAAACCTCTTTTTATTAAGCCAAGCTTTCGATCAAATTTATTACGATCTTCATCAGAGTTCACTACAAAGGGAGGAAAAAACAATAACAACCACGGTGTAAAGTTACGGTAAGAACTTACAAACTGAGGTAGTAGCGCCAAAAAACAACGTCGGTGTTTGAGTCACATCTTCTGGAATCACGAAGATCAAAACAGGAGCGATGATGTACAGGTTTTGATGTTGGTAATTCCGGAGATTGCTTATACACCGAAGTCCTATTTGGCGCTAATACTTCTGTTTGTAAGTTCTCAACCTAACTACAACGTGGTTGTTATTGTTTTTTTCTCTCTTTGTTTCATCGCAACCCTGATGAAGGTCGCAATAAACTTGATCGAAACCTTGGCTTAATAAAGGGAACTTTTTGATTTCTTCTCTCTTTTGGTTGAATATCTGGAAAGCTTAGAATTCCATACTCTGTCTTTTGAGGGGCAGATTTTTGAAAAGATTTAAGAATTCTTGGAAGAAAAATTTTATTAAAAAACCAGGAGACACTTAACACTCTCAAGGTTTTTCAAACATAGTGGAAAAATAAGGTCCGAAATTTTGAATTTAGTGAAATGTTAAAACAAAATTGTTGGAAAACTTAAAATTCCATGTTCTACCGTTTAGTGTCCAAAGCTTTGAAACACTTTAGGACTCTCGAAACAGAATATTGATTAAAAATTGTGTGACATACAATATTCTCGAGGTTTTTCAGAGACTGTAGAGAAATAAACTTTAAAATTCTGGATTTTGTGGAATGATGAACAATGTGAAGGTGAAATTTCTGGAAAATTCAGAATTCCAGATTTGTGTTTTGATGACTAGACCTTTGAAAAATATTAAAAGCTTTCAGAACAGAAATTTTCTTAAAAACCATGTTTTACGTAACATTCTCAAGGTTTTTCAAGCATAGTAGAACAATAAAATCCGAAATTCTGATTTGATGAATTGTCAAACAAAATTGTTGGAAAATTCAGTATTCCGTCCTCTGCCTTTTAAGGCCCAGATCTTTGAAAAACTTTGAGAACTCTTGGAACAGAAATTTTATTAAAAACCATGTTACTCACAATTTTCCCAAAGGTTACCAAAGACTACAAAAAAAATAAAGTTTTACATTCTGAATTTTGTGGAATGATGGACTGTGTGAGGGCAAAATTTCTGAAAAACTTAGAATTCCAGATCTGTGCTTTAACAATTAGACCTATGGAAAATATTAAAAACTTTCAGAAAAGAAATTTTATTAAAGACAATGTTGTACATAACATTCTCAAGGTTTTTCAATTACATTAGAATAATAAAATCCAAAATTCTGATTTGGTAGAGTGTCTAAATAAAATTGTTTGATAACTCGAAATTCTATACTCTGTCTTTTAACGCCCAGACCTTTGAAAAACTTTAAAAACTATAGGAACAGGTATTTTATTAAAAGCCATGTTACTTACAACATTCCCAAAGGTTACCAAAGGTTACCAAAGGCTACAGAAAAATAAAGTTTAAAATCCTGAATTTTGCGGAGTAATGAACAGTGTGAAGGCAAAATTTCTGAAAAGTTCAGAAATCCAGATCTGTGTTTTGATAAACAGATCTTTGAAAAACTTTAAATACTTTTGGAACAAAAATTTTATTAAAAATTATGTTCTTCATACCATTTTCAAGGTTTTCAAAAGACTGTAGAAAAATAAAGTTTAAAATTCTGAATTTTGTGGAATGATAAATAGTATTGAGACAAAATTCTTGGAAAATTCAGAATTCGAGACCTGTGTTTTAATGAGCAGATTATTGAAAAACTTTAAGAACTTTTGGAATAGAAATTTTTGTTAAACATTACATTACTCACAACATTCCCAAAGGTTTCCAAAGACTACAAAAAAATAAAGTTTCACATTCTGAATTTTGGGGAGTGATGAACAGTGTGATGGCAAAATTTCTGGAAAATTGAAAATTCCCGATCTGTGTTTTGATGACCACATCTTTGAAAAACTTTAAGAACGTTTGGAACAGAAATTTTATTAAAAATTATGTTGTTCATACCATTTTCAAGGTTTACCAAAGACTACAGAAAAATAAAGTTTAAAATTCTGGATTTTGTGAAATAATGAACAGTGTGAGTGCAAAATTTCTGAAAAATTTAGAATTTCATATTTGTATTTTGACGATCAGGCCATTGAAAAACTTTAAGAACTCTGGGAAAAGAAATTTTATTAAAGATTGTGTAATATACAATATTCTCGAGGTTTTCTAAAGACTGTGGAGAAATAAAGTTTAATTAATCATTAAAAACTTTCAGAACAGAAATCTTATTAAAAACCATGTTGAACATAACATTCTCAAAGTCTTTCAAAGACCATAAAATACAATTCAATATTCTAAATTTTATGAAGTGATAGACACTGCGAGGGCAAAATTTCTGGAAAATTCCGGAACTTTAAGTCCAAAATTGAAAATTTATAATTGTAAAATAAAAATCCTCAGACTCTACTCAAATGTATAACTTATTGTAAGATGTTAAAAAAATATCACTTCAGTTTTTTCTACTACTAGAAGTAAAAATATTCTTTTAGATTTAAGTGGTATTCAAGTATTTAAGAAGTTGATTTCCTCATTAATTAAATCGATTAATTAAATTATAAAGGAATAAAAAAGATTATTCACTATACTCTTCAGTATATTACTGTAGAAATGATTTTTATACTCATATAAGTAAGAACAAATTTGAAAGGAATCATTTTTTTAAAGAACTATTCTAAATTATATCAACAATCCTTATGATCACGATTAATAGTTGTAGCATATTTATTAGGGAACAAGAATTTAAAACAAAACTTATTAAAAAATCCTTAAAATTTTATGCTTTATCAATTTCAAGTTTCTGCAAAAAATATCAATGTTATTGTTAAATTGATTTTCATATTCAATCAAAAATATATAATATAGGTATACATACACATTTATAAGTTATAAGACCGACAAAATAAATTTATGCTATTAGTATCTTAGATACTTATAATTTTGAATTACTATGATCCATAATATAACACCTAAGAAGGTAATATCCATAAATACCCGACGATTTCCGGTGTGAATCGCAGCGTACGCAATTTAACTTACGATTCACATTTAAGAAACGTCCATAAATCCGTTTCGCATAATATGTAGGCCTACTACTTAGTAAATCTTTTTTTAAAATTCCTTCCCAAAGGACGTTAACCCTCCTCAACCTTGGGTTTTTCCTCATGATCCATCTCTCTATACACACATAAGCTTTTTAATCTTTTAAAATTTACTTGAGCAATTAAAATATTAATTTCAACTCGTTTATACATAAATACTGTTCCTAATCTTGAAACACCCGCGGCTCGGTCGGCCAATTTCAGTTAATTAATGGCTAAAACGCTTAATGGGTTCTCCGGTACGCGCAGGTGCTCGCACCACCCCACAGGAATTCGATGTTTATTTATTTAGCTATCGAGTGCGGCAATTTTCTGTTTGTGTATTCGAAGAAGGTGGGCGAAAGAGTCGACCAACTCCAAAGCACATCCACTTACGTAATTGTTCGAAGCAGTAAGGACGTTACTTTTAATACCCTTGAATCCGCAACGAAACCGGTCGCAGCAGTGTCGTCCGTTTTTCTCAAAAAAAGAAAACGGCCAAAGTTTACTCGAGTCTAAAAGGAGTCCGTGTAAAACATAAATAGAGTTACGTACACTGCACACACCTCTTTTAAAATGAATATGTTGTTTTAACCGGCTGTGATAATAAGTGAGGATCTTTCCGTCTATTAAAACATTTCTAAACGTTCTTATTTAAGTTAGTGACTAGGAATGAGAGGAATTTCGTGCATCTGCCGTGGTTTGCTCCGTGCTATTTTTCCACATCGCTTGTTCGAGCAGTTATGGATGAGAAATGTGGATTCACTTAATGCATACCAGCGCTGTCACGGTGCGGTATTGAGACTGAACCAACAGATGCGGATCATTCTCCGGCGTACATTATATGATAATTGGGATATTAGAGAGTAAAAGGTATTTGGTTTGATTACCTCGAGCTTTTGCCTATCTGGAATTGAATGAGAAAAACTAATCTTTTGATATCCTTGGAATGGGGATTGAGTATGTGATTTAATTTAAATTTAATTCATAGAATGTTTTTGAGAAGAAAAGATTTATGTATCTTAGATTTATCGCAAAAAATGACTGGTTCTTAAAAAAAAATATAAGTATAATGATGTAAAAATATTTTAATTCTTTATTTGATTTAGTTGAACTAGATTGGATTAGCTTGAGTGTATGATAAATGTACTTTCATTCATAGAAATCCGAGGAATGATTAAACAAACAATTTCTCCTTACTGAAAGAAAACTATTAATAGAGTTTGATTTAATTCCTTTAGATCATTTCTTTGGAGGATAGGTTAAATGGCAAACCTATGTGAATACACAGCAAACAATTAAAGTCCTCAATGTCAACGTATCGAATGCCATACAGCAATTTCAATCGGTTTTGCGCGACAAAGTCATTAAAAATTGGACCCCTTCATTATGTGCCACCTAGCAAAACCGCGGGAGACATTTGAAAGATTTACAAAACCATACTTAATGCCATAAAATGTTTTTTCAAACTGAAAAAGAAATGAGTCAATACCTCACACGGAACTTATTTTATTTGCATTAAGAAACACAGCGCTTTTATTGAAAGACTCTATAGTTAAGTATCTTAACGAATTTCTGTATTTTCTCTTTGAAATTTACAAGGTTTTGCTAGACCCAAACTGTGGTTTTGTAAAAAAAAGTGTAATGATATTTGTCAATTTTAAGTAAATAAAGAAATAAGGATGTGTGAAGAAAACAACCCATTAAAAATGTCTTTCCAAGCTTCCATCGGATGTAAAAGTGGCAATACTATGATAAACCCCAAGATGTAATAAACATTAATGCAAAATGGAAAACTACTAAACAAGGGCAGGGAATGATTGAAAATTATGCTGAGGCAAAGTAACAACGTGTAGGTGTTTAAACCGGACCAGAAACCGACGAAGTCGATTGCTTATAGCTTTCATATATTACGGTAATTAGTACGTAGCAGAATAATTTTTCAGAAAATAATGTAAAGGAGCTGTCACACTAGCTATCTAATTAAACTTATTAAATAAAATTAAGAAATGAAATCCGAGAAATGATTAAACAAGCAATTTATCCTTAATGAATGAAAAGTATTAATAGAGTTGATGGAATTCAAAAGAATTTAAGCGGCCATAACAAACATTACTGAAAAGAAGTAATCATAAATTAATCACTTAAAATTGAGTAAAACTCCATTTATACTGATTAAGTCATTCACGTATTTTTTATTAAAAAAATCATTCATTTAGTACGTGTACTGTACTGTTGCGATCATAAAGTTTTTGTCACCTTGTTTTTGGCAATAATTAACTATTTAATTGATGAATTAAATAATCTTATATAGGATTAACTGATAAGCAAAACACTTTAGTTCATAGAACTGTAAACTGTGTAACTTACATCATTTTCATTTGACCCACAAAATTTATCTTTTGCAACAAATAAAATATTCAGGGAGGACAATTAAAACCTGTTTATATTTTTCCTGGTAGTTCTTTTTTATAAAAGTTCACTTGACCACTTTCCACTGTATAATAGTCATTTTAACAATATCTTTAGCAGTGATTATCCAAGGAGTAACGCCAACAGGTTTGTCTTAATTTTGAAGTCAAAAACGAAGTCGATCAAATCTTAAGACATAGTTAACAAAGAATTGTAACACATTAAAATACGATTGAAATAACATTAACAATGAAAGTATTAGTTTTGCTTCTAATTTTGTATAGAAATTAGAAATTTGAAAAATAAACTGTGAGACAAGATTAAGATTATCGAGTTGGGTTGACTCAAAAAAATAATGATTTTTTGTTTTATTACTAATCTTCTATAATTCTGGGAAGTCAAAGATAATTCATGTGATTGCGATTGATGTTGAATTGATAATTTATTGCTGAATCATTTTAAAAAATGCAATCAATGAAAAAATACTGAAGATAAATGTATTAGAAGTGCTTTTCATTACGAGTACAAATTGATTAAATATAAAATTGTCTTCAGATCATTACGTTATAAAATTTGAAAAACGTATTTTGAAATATATTATGCAATTAAAAAAACGTAAATAAATTTTGAAGAAAAAAGTTTATTTCAAAATGTATTAAAAGTACAGTTGTAATCATAAACTTTTAAGCGTGTATTTAACCTTTAACTGGTTCGCTGAAAGTCAAGTGTAGTCTCGAGGAGTACTATTTTAATGTCAATAAAAAGAAATATTCTTTATATTTACAATGTTTTGAAAAGTGAGAAATTAACTGAAAAATCATCTTTGAAAGAGGGTAGTCTGTCAGACGACAAGAATTAAATTAAACCGAACTGGAGCGAAAGAACGAATTCGTAGGCACTTGCTCGTTCGCTTCTTCTTTAGAAGCAGGAGCGTTTAAATTAAAAGCAAACAATCCAATTCGTTAATGATCCGTCCGTTCGCTATGTTAGATATGGTTAAGGTTGAAATACGCATATTTTAGTACTGTTGGTTTTACAGTTATTGGCGAACTTTAGAACTAAGAAGAACTCTAAATTTAAACTCTCCAATTTGTTACAGAAGAAAAACAAAATAGGATGTGAAACTTTCTTAATAGATTAACGAGTGACATTCTAACTCAAGTTATATTTACGAGTTAGAATTTTTGTTAAATTTGCTTCACCCTGCCATTTCTACAAGAAAAATACGAGTCTTAGAAAAGCAATTACGAATTATCAAAATCGATTTGACAAATAAATGAACTTGTTCATAGTAAACTCGCCTCTTTCTTAAACTGCACTATTCGCATTAAGCACCAATTTCCATTGATGATTAGATGATTTATCGATAATCATTAAAACGCACAGGAACATGAATGAATTCGTTTATGTTTGGTTCTCCATGCAAAATATGCTAGCTTACCATGGGAGAGCTCTTAGTCTGGCATATTTCTCTCCATGGAGTAAAATATATTTGATGGATGGTACCCTTCTAAAAAAATAAAATATACATATCCCTCGAATACCGCGGTACTTGAATTGTACGAAGTCTCGAATGGCACGGTTAAAAATTACATTAGAAATCCTTAAACATTTTTGCTTAATTAATCTTTGGAAGCAAATATACAAATTTGTGTGAATCTCGAGTTTCGAATTGCACGCAACATTATCTTCAAAATTATGTGCATTATTAGTATCGAATAATACAATTTCTAATAACACGGAACCAATTAGTCGTGTTATTCGAGTGATGACTGTAATACAGTAAAATGTGTAGATGTGGAAGTCATTTTTAGCAATCAATCAAAGAATTAGTAACTATAACAAGAAATGGTTAACTGCACATTTCTTTTATATCAAATGAACACGCAAACTATAAAGCCGATGTTCTTCGAAGATGGTGGTTCGTTTTTGCAGTTAATATAAATGAAATGAATTTGGATTTCTGACGTATTTATATCACTGAGTAACTGAGTTCATTGAGTTGTTATTTATACACAATAATTTTGTCTACTAGTTTGAAAATAATAATAATTCAAATTCGTATCATAGTAATGACGAAAAGTACACTTAATCAAAAGCATGTGGATTGAACATTGTATTTGTGCGTGTTTTAAACCACCATCTACCCTAATTAAACCATCTTTATCCAAAAAAGGAGCAAGTTTTCGAAAAGATTTCCCAGGGAATTGATTATTTTTGAGCGAAGTAAGGAGCAATGAAAAATGTTGCGTTTGTACATGACGAAGAACCGTTACCAGGGCATTTTGAGTTTCCAGAGGAGATAATGTAAAGCTGGATCCAGACCAAACGCGCCGCTCCGCGCCGCGCTGTTTTAAACAGCGCGGCTCTCAAAATTGCGCTAGAATGCGCTGTTTTGAGTACGATCGAACACGATCCGTCGAGCGTCGGTACATCAAAGGGAACCGATTGTTTGTGCGCATTTGGTTTGGACGGTGTTTTGAATATACCAAGCCACATACATACCTTTCAATGTTGATAGACGCAAAAATGAGTTCAACTGAGTGGTCACACGAAAATATTGAGAAAGTTATAGATTTATACCGCCTAAAACCCGCATTATGGAATCCAAAAAACAATAATTACCATATAAAAAATAAAAAGCACGATGCTTGGGTTAATATTGCGTCAGATATGGGTTGCGATGTAATTAATGTTAAATCAAAAATTACATCAAGCAAAAATTACATAAAGATACATCAAGCTGGTGAATGAGTCTCCCGAAGCCAAAAACCGTAAGATTACAGATAATCTTTCTTTGAAAGGAATAGCCTCTCTATAATTTGTATCATTTTTTCTTATACTTGGTTCGATTAAATTTAACAAGAATTCAAAGTCTTTCAAAGACATTCGACAAAAATTTTCAAGTTGTCCAGTATTACTCATCAACATTTCACTTAGCAGTTGTTTTGCACAGTATGTGGATCTACTTGCAAGCATCGGAGTTATCCAAAGACGCCGTTTTCTGTTTTGCCTGTTTTTGTTCAGACTATGATTGATAACAATAATAACAGCGGCAATTATAATTTTTCTATTAAATTCCATACTGACTTGCGCGCCCGCCAAATGGAACAGAGCTGAGGTTCATATGTTTGTTTAAAATGGTTGCACCATTTTGCGTTGCTCTGTGCGGCGCTGCGCAGTTCAGCGCTGTATTTTTGGGCGCAGTACAGCGCAACGCGGAACGGCGCGTTTGGTCTGGATCCAGCTTAATGACAGAATATTTTTTATTGTTCCGGCAATGACCAATAAATCTTTGGAGGTAAGCAATATTGCGTTGAATTTTTAATAAAGACGAAAATTTACTTAAGATATTATCAATAAAGGATGTGTTGTGACTTTCAGTAGAAAAGACAAACTTGGATTGTTGTTTAAGCAGAATTTCTGACGTTTCAGGTACAATTTCCAGGGCCGAAAGCCAAGTTTCTGGCAGATTAAGAAGCCACGAAGGATCTTTCCTCTATAGGTCACACGAGATCAATTGATCGGAAAAGGTACCTCTAGATCCGCAATCTACAGGATTATCAAATGACGGCACGTGTTTCCAAGATGTGGATGGTAGAATTTCTTGTATGTGAGTGACACGATTCGCCACGAAGATTTTCCATTTACTTGGCGGAGAGGAAATCCAAAATAACATTACTTGAGAGTCAGTCCAGGCAGTTAGTGAATCAAAGACAATGATAGAAGATAAAGTTTCCGTAATTGTTTGAAACAAATCAGTAAGAAGACTGCACCACAAAGTTCAAGTCGAGGAATAGACAAAATTTTCAAAGGTGCAACTCGAGCTTTTGAACATAGAAAGGAGGTTGTAGTATTTGTTTGAATTTGACAACGTAAATATACGACCGCGCAATGCCCATGTTGAGAGGCATCACAAAAGAAATGAAGTTGAATTGAATTAGTATCGATTGAAATCATTAAACGGTATAGACAATAGAATCAAATTGTCCTTAAAGATTTTTCAGCTTTTCGAAATAGCTAACGGAGGATTGTCATCGCAAGAAATTTTTTATTGCCAAAGTTGTTGTATAAACTGTTTGGCTTTAAGCGTACAAGGTGTTAAGAAACCAAAGGGATCGTAGATACGAAAAATTTCAGATAGGATTGAACGTTTCGTACAGTATTTATTTCGAGAACAATAAGAATAATTGAAATGATCAGTTGTTGGATCCCATTGAAGACCTAAGACCTTGACGTAGTTAATTTCACCATAATCCATCGAAAACAAAACAGTAAAAAATGCATCATACATAATTTTAAAATAATTTTATTAACAATAGTACGAATCTAATTATAAGTAAACTCTACGATCTAGACTTCAATTTCAATACAAGTACAAGTTACATACGTTACACTCTAGAGAGTTCACAGAGATATAATTCTCTTTAACTTTCGATCCCATATCTTACCCAAGGTAAATAACTAATAATAAGTATTTTGAAGGAAATTTACGATAGGAAGATCTTTTTGCCAAACGAATTAACTCTACGCCGCATGAATGAGCACGAAGCGCATGTGTGCGCGACGAAGCTCGCGTGTCCATAGCGCATACGCAGCGTTCGGTACAATGTGAGTTACTCCGTCTGACATTCTTATTGCTTGGTAGATAATAACCCCGTGAAATAAGACGGGTCGCCTTTAACCCTTGGTAGAAAAGCTCGTCCGTCCGTTCGGTTCATCTGAGATAGGCCGGTAATTGTGTACCGAGCGGGCACAAAGAGCTTCGGCCCCGAGAAGTAATTGACCGGTATACCACCGCGCGAGCGGCAGCATGTTAGATAAAACGAGGCGATCCAAGCAAAGCGGCTTCTCCTGCAGCTCCTCCTGCAACCGAACCGCACCGCGTCTCCTCTTATCTACCACTTCTTCTTTCGTCTGAAAGAAGAAAGGGAGCGCGTCGATCGTTGTTCAATTTATCAGCCGACCGACTTAATCTAATTTATATTTTATTGTGTTAATTCCCGGCAGCAACCCCGCGCTCCTCGCCGGAATTCCAATTAATAACGCCGACGATAGATTTTCGATTCAGATAACGCGAATACCTTTCGATAACTATTACATGTACGCATCGCGAGATGAACGTTCTTTTTTTGGATCTTTTCGTCCTTTTTCTCGAAGGCTGTACGAACCTATTAGGCGAAGATTAATTGAACAGCGGAATAAAATTGATTTGATTGAACGGCTTGCAGAATCTTACCCATAATAACGACCGTTACTAAGATCATTTGATAAAATCAACACTATGACTACTACAATTTCATATTTTTCTTTACTTTAAGTTGGTTACATTTAAAAGTATCCTATGAAAAGTCAGAATTTTAACGTTTGTTTAAAATAAGATAAAGAAATTATTTTATTTATATGTTGTTTATTTAACAATAATAAACAAATAAATAAATAAAGTTAACTAAATTTAAGGGTTATCCTAAAACTTGTATGATAGTCGAGTCACTTGTCTCCTAACTTGCAGAAGAGTTTTTCCTTTGTTTTAATACCCTGTTTTATAATACAGACGAAAATTTTAAATAAATCCACAGGGCAACAAAAAGCGTTTAATAAAGCTCCACAAGAAGGTAAGTAACTATCAGCGAACTGAAAACAACAATTTAACTTCATGGCTGGGGATTCTTGGATATGAACAAGGATTCGAACTCCAAAATCTAAACGGGATACATTACTACTTAATCTGAAAAAAATTAATTGTGTCTTCGTTTACCCCAGCGCTGCAATTGTCGTCGTCGTTCTCGTTTATAATAAAACTCGTATTTCTTATTAACTAAACTTTAATATTCGAACGTCTTAACTATTTGACAATATACGTAAAACCACTAATAGTACCAATCTTGGCGCCTCTTTTTTGTCTTGCGGTCTGGCGCCATTTGCGTCAACATATGGCCTCGCTACCGCAAGAATCGTCCTTCCAACGATTTCTTCGTTGAAATCTTCTGGAACCGCCCATCATGATCTTCGTTATCTTCCCGCTTTCGGCTGCTGGTTTTGTGGTGGAGACATTTCACGCAAAACGCAACATAGTGCGCGACTTTTCTTCGCATTTTAAGGAACCAGTAATGTTTTCTCAGTTGTGCCAGGATCTTCTCTTTTCCTAAATATCCCGTATCGTCGTGCGCTTCTTTTATGACTTTCCAAACGGTGTTTTTCGAGACAACCCATTTCAAGTGATTGTCTGTTTTGGCCTATCTTGTAATTTGTATGAATTTGCTTTTCTTCGGTGTTCTTAGGGTTTCTTTGAAGTACTTTATATATCTCTTGTAGTTTCTTGTCCTGAAGCTGCATTGTCGGCAACCAATCTTCTTGGTCGATTCGAATTGTTAAAACCTTTAAATTGGGAAGTTCTACCGAGTCTTGTTTCGGTCCTTCGCTTGGATTTCGACTAACAAGGAGACCTTACGACTTTCCCCTCACCGATTTTAACGAAAGTGGTACCAATCGATAGATATTGGTACATAGTACAAATGTATAAAATATTAGGGCGCAATACTCAACGGTTCGCAAGAAAATTGGTGTTAAAGTTGTAACGAAGTTACCTAGTTTCTTTTCCGTTTTCAAAATAAAAATCCTACTCCTTAGAGAACCCGTTTTACATCGACTGGCTTATCACAAATTTTTCTGATAATTCCCCGAAATATAGGCCACCCTTTCTCCCCAATTTATATTTTCCCCTAATTAAGAAACCAATGTTTGAATACCCACTTTTCCGTCCGTCTCAACCTCATTTCATGTTAAAAAGACGTCTCACAATCAGTACCGATTGATAAATAAATAAAAAGACACAATGGTTTTCTAAAAATAGCCTAATTGCACGTGAGTTCCGTTAATCACCAAATTGAAGAAGATAATTGCGATTTTGGAAGCAAGAATGATCCATACCGTTACTAGCCAGGAGACCCTTCAAGATACCAAGTCATCCGTCCAGCGGAAGGAAGACCATCAAGAGTAATTAGTCCGAACTGCTAATGAGTGCGGAATTAGGCATTCACCAAACATTTAATTTACCGTATTTGAATGCGTTCCTTTAGAATACCATGTTGAACGATTTTCATTGTCATAGCTTCATTATTATGTTAGTTTTATGTTAGTTTTCCTAAACTATTAGAAGCACGTGTTTTGAGAAGTTTAAGTTGTTGTAACTTTGTAAAGAAGCATTTTAACATAAAAATTGTAACTCTGAAAACAGTTAGTTAAGAATAGGGCAATCCGTGACTATTGTTAAAACTTAGCTAATTAGAATTATTTATAATTATGTTTTTAATTTTGTTATTAATTAACCGATTTTCCTGTTTCAAATGCCTTTTTAGGGTAATTCGGGGTCGTAGAGAATTATTGTAAGGGCTAGATGACCCAATAAAGAGTGGTTCAGGTCATTAACGCTCGATTAATTGTTATTCCGCTGGGAGAATTCGACTCCCTCCCCCGAAAAATCCAGTTTAGCGCTTCGGCCCCTATATAAGCTCGCGCATTTTTCATTTTAGATTATTAATTCTTGAGCAGAATCTCTGCTAGTGCTCCGTAACGATTTTCTCCTTGCGCTTTTAAAACGTACAATTTAACGACGATAAAGTTAGTTTTCATTTTATTTTCTCGTTTTAGAATTATCTCGTTAGTTCCGCTCAGTTTTTAGTTTCCCTTGATTAATTTTCTTTTATTGTTGTTTCAAACAACAGTTTTATTTGGCAAAAATCCCTTTTCCTAATTTCTCCTAATCCCTTGAATTTCTGACGTGGAATCGTGGAAATTCTCCTGCCCCATTGAATTTCTGACGTGGAATCGTGGAAATTCTCTTATCCCATTGGATTTCCGACGTGGGATCGTGGAAATTCTCTTATCCCATTGGATTTCTGACGTGGAATCGTGGAAATTCTCTTATCCTATTGGATTTCTGACGTGGAATCGTGGAAATCCTCTTAACCCGACCGACGTGGTAATCTCGGACTCCCTTAGACTTTGCCTAATCGTTTTCGGTTTTTGCCAAGCTTTGCTTTCCGTTTAATTTAATTTACTTTTCATACAATTTTCCGTGAACGAGATAATTCTCCGACTTCCGATTAATTTGTTTTGCTTTCCATTATATCAATTTTATTCACCTCTGTATTTTTCTATTTTTCCCTTATTGCCTCAATAAACAACTTTATTGTTTATTACCTAAACTTTGTGTTTTACTTCCGTTTGAACCCTGGACATTATTTTCTCCACTGTTAAAAGCTACTCAGAGGTACAGAAGAGGTCCTTTTCCCTCGTTTAGAAGAAAAGGTGGCGCCCGAGAATTGTCGTCTCATATTAACATCGAATTAAATTTCGGGAAACGGCGAGGGTCGTCGCAAAGTTTGCAATCGGCTTATATGTCAATGATTTGTCATTTTCCCTACAACCCCCCAATAGCCATAGTGGAAATATATCCGTTTCCAGATCCATAGTACGGTGGTTCGAATCTCGAACAATAACTCTTTTATTTTTATTTTGAGTACAATATTTCATGTTATTTTAAAAATATTTTAATATTACATCAACATGTTATAAAAAAACAACTTAGAATATTGTATAAAAAAAAGGAAATTAAAATGTATTATTCGAGATTCGAACCACCGTACTATGGATCTGGAAACCGATATATTTCCACTATGGCTATTGGGGGGTTGTAGGGGAAATGACAAATCATTGACATATAAGCCGATTACATACTTTAACACCAATTTTCTTGCGAACCGTTGAGTATTGCGCCCTAATATTTTATACATTTGTACTATGTACCAATATCTATCGATTGGTACCACTTTCGTTAAAATCGGTGAGGGGAAAGTCGTAAGGTCTCCTTGTAAGTGCATCAGCGTGCTGTATACTCTTCCATTGACGACATTTTGAGCGATTGAAGTTTTTCACAACATCTAAGAGTTCTTTTTAAATAGGGTACTCTATACGGTCTGCACGTCGCTGGTTTATCCGTTGTTAGTTCTATCGTCATTGTCATCTTATTTGTTTGTCCAATCTCGCTCATGTTGAACGCGAAACTCTCGATAATTATCAGTTAAATCACACAAAGGTTTCTTTTCTTCCACGACTAAGCTTGGGGTACTTTCATTGTAATTTTCTTCTAACTCGTTGTCTTCCTCTTCTTTGTCTTCTTCTTCTTTGGCTTCTTCTTCTTTAGCTTCTTCTTTGTCGCCATCTTCTTCGTTGCCTTCTTCTTTCTCTTTTCCACTGATGACTTTCCATTCTGGGTTTATAGTTTCTATACGAAATCTTCTAGAGTTCTTGGTGATTCATAAGTTAGGTCTATC
The DNA here is from genome assembly GCA_036711955.1 of Digitonthophagus gazella. Classification (NCBI taxonomy): domain Eukaryota; kingdom Metazoa; phylum Arthropoda; class Insecta; order Coleoptera; family Scarabaeidae; genus Digitonthophagus; species Digitonthophagus gazella. The sequence goes on from JASCIT010000007.1 coordinate 13,902,605, forward strand.
TAAAGCACTTCTACCAACTATAATTTGTTCTCCTTGAGCATGGTCGGGTACGATGAAAATGTCCGCGTCATTAATAACAACGTCATTTATGGTTATTGGGCACGTTATTTTGCTAAGAATGTTGTATATTTCATTTCCAAACCCCTTTAATCTTAGTTTTTTCTAATCGTCACCACAACACTTCCCAAATCGATAAATGTAATTAATTTTGCTCCGTTCACATGTATTATTTTGTGATATAAATCAGGTATTTTCTGTAAAACTTCGATTTTAAAACTTTAATATTCGAACGTCTTAACTAGTTGACAATATACGTTTAGTTCTTACACTAGATCGTCATCAGGTCGATCTCCTGAAAAACAGGAAATAAAATGGACAATTATTGATGCCAACCTAAAAAACCCATATTTTATAAGTTTCTACCAAGGACACTGGATTAACAAGATGGCTCAACCTCCGATAATCGCCCGTCACCCTTTAACGTTATTGTCAACCTTAGCGTTTCTGTCTTACACTCAACTCTTTGTCTTACACTCGACTGCCTCACAATCAACTCTTTGTTTTACGCTCAACTGAAACCACAAGAAGTGTCGTCAAACTGGCGGCTGCGCACTAAATTTCGGCCTATACATATCTTATGGGATTGAGTCATCCTGTTAGTCCAGAATCTTACACTAAATCGTCATCAGGTCGATCTCCTCAAAAACAATCAGAGTCAAAAATGAAAAACATACTTTGAAAAAGAATTTCCAACGTTTAATGAACCCATGCTTCGATTTCAAACACCTCAGACCTAAGACTCAAACTTAACAACGATTAAACTCATTGTCAGTTTAATGTTTACCATTTTTCGGCTTTAACAATTTTAAAATTATGACATGGTTGATGATTGTCCATTTTACTTCCTGTTTTTGACGCGATCGACCTGATGACGAACTATTATAAGATCGAAACCTGGTAGTCAAATGCTAATAAATCTCTTCAGTAGAAACTCAACGTTTCATTTATTTGACTCTCATCTCAATTTAGGAATGAAATAATTTATTTCAACTTTGTATGTTTTTTTCTTTTATTGAACAACGTAATTACAGTATTTATGTTTTTGTAGCTATAAAGACCCTTCAATAGAAAACATAATCCGGATCTAATAAATTCCTATTTATTACAATGCGTATATTTTGAAATGCGTGTTACACCATACGTTACGTATTAATTCGCGATCGAATAATAGACTTGTAAATTTATAAACGCAATTAAGCTGCTGGCGAGCTCACCGCCCATATTTTGACCCCTTTTATGTAGCGACTTATAGGCGAGAGGCCGTCTCAGTTATTTACACACGCGAGATTCCTAGCTTCTGCTAGGTTTAATTCCTTTCTTGGAAGCTGGACGGCTCCGCGGGATTGGCGCACGCTCCCGCGGCACCTGCTCGCTTATCGCCGTATTAATTGAGCTGGTCCATTGCGAATGAAATTTTTCTTGAATTCGTAATCGGGATGTTCAACTTTCAGAGCTTTGAACTCGCCAACGTACTGATAACAGATACCTATCCAGCCTATTTAACACGCTATTAAAACGCAACAGCAGCGATTACCTTTCAAAAACTTACAAAATAAATATAGGACATTATTTACGTTTCCATACAAGTAAAGTTAATCGATGACCCGTCCGGCGTTTAATTATAATTTTTCTCACTCCCGGTTGAATGATAATAAGGGGAACGAAAGGGTGTGAGAAAGAAGAAGTGAGAAAGAAAGAAAAGGCAGGAAAGCTTTCTTTCTTTCATTCTTTTCTAAGGACGGCGTGGACAGAGGGCGCTCAAACCGGTCGTCGTCATTTCTTTTTCCAACGCCGCGCACGTCGCCGGCGTAACGGCAATAAAAAAAGGACGAATCGTAGTTAACTATGACTCGTGCCCGCATTATATAGGAATTGTATGGAGATAACAGCCCGATATCGGTTCCGAACAGGTGATACTTACTCATGGAACGCTGTCAGCGGCGATCGCGACCTCTACAGCGCATAAACTACCGCTTTCGCCATAAATTTTCGCGCGCGCCAACGTCCACCGCCGTCTAGATCCTGCCGCGGCTCCATTTCTATGGAAATCTTTCCGCGGACGCATTCCTGTATAAATAGATGAGTCGATATAGGTCTTACTCCGGCGACTATACAAACGAGCTAACTACAATCGGACGGCATTTTCTGAAAGTTTTGACAAATTTATGCTAAATTGAAAATGTCTTTATTAGTACTTCAAAATCAGTAAGAAATTGTTTATGTCATGCATATTATGAAGAACAATTTGAGTTTTTTTATTTTATTATGACTACATTAATGAATCTATAATAGTGTTTTCTTTTTAACTTCTAGTTGGAATCATTTTAAATTAACATATGAATGATGTTTTAGCATCAAAAACTTGTGAAAGACAAAAAGTTAGCTATCAAATTGATTTGAATTTAGCTGAAATCTAGGTCTTTACGATCCAGATAATAGCTCTAGGTTTTTAGGTTTACGACTTATAAGTAGATACTTAAATAATTAAGTTTATTTCTAAAATGAATATTATGATGATTTAAAGAAATGATAGGAAAAATTTACTAACAATTATCTGCAAATTTCTTTGAATGGGTTTTGCAATAGTTTATTTTACTTGAATTGCGAATTTCGAAAAGGACTCATCTCCGAAAACTAAGTTTTTTCATGAGACAAAAGGAACTAAATTTCTCATAAACTGTTGGACATATTTAAGTAGTTATTCTTTTTAATTACTGACGCAATGTAGGTACGTTATGACGAAGCAAAATAGTATTGTTAAAGGATATTTTGATGGAGAAAATTATCTTTACTCTTTCCTGAGATGAGTCTTTTTCGAACTTCATCTAAGGACTTGGACGATTTTAGTAATAAAACTGCATTAGAACTGAACATATTTAATAGAAAATAATCTGTAAAAAATTAAACAAAAGAAATGTTTTAATTAGAAATCTTCTTCGACATCAACACGTGATGATGCTTCTGTCGGCCACTGCAGAATTTTTTCATAAAAATTTTCAAAGTTTTTCGCTATATATTGCCTTAACACGTTCGTTACCAGCCGGCTCATATTTGAGCCAAATGGTTTTCCCTAACAGACCAACAACGCATATTTGGGACGTTGATATAGGCGCATTAAAACACAACATTGGTCTATGGGAGACGGTGCCTTTTTGCATAGTGGTAGCGAACGTGTTAACTTTTCTAAGTCCTTCATTTTTAAGGTATTGATGGGCAATTCGGAGGAATAGCATGGAAATGCCTCAATTTTAGGAATGCTTGCACAACAATTTTGCATTTTTGATAGAACGAATACTTGACTGTCCGTTTCGCTGTTAATAAAGGGACGACATAATACTTGACCGGGTGTTTTTGGGTCAAAGATGAATTCAAGAAAGGTTGATACTTGAAAGGAAACTTTATCCTTTTTTACCACCTTTTTTCCGTGAGATGATACCTTTTCGAAATTTATTTCTGAAAGCCAAATATCGGGTGTTCATTTAAATTCGTGCTCAAGTGTGCTTTGAAATTTTGTTAGACGACGATAGAGAGAAAAATGTATGTGGCATTATTAGTGCACACTAATCAATTAAATTTCAAATTTGACAAACGTCAAATCTTGTCAAGCTACACTGAACGGCTTGTATTGGCAATTTATCGATAATGTTTTTAATTTGTGACAAAAAACTTGATGGTAAGTCTAACGTTTAATCTGCTTCGAAAGTCGATGAACTATGGGAATATTTACTGTTTTTATTCACTACTTGAACATCCCTATGAAATTTTGGACGACCAATTACTGAAAGGATTAGAGTTTAGGTAGGTTTTAGCCAAAAACAAGTTGTTAGCTAATTTCCTCCCATTTTCTGTCTCGTTATTTATAACCTATTGAATATTTCAGTGTTATGACATTGCTTCAATTAAGTTTTATTGGACATACGTCAAAAATGCAGACAAAATCCATAGCTCACTTGAGCACGAATTTAAATGAACACCCGATATATTTCACCTGCACGATATCCTGATATGAGCTGTTCTAGATCATAAATTGTGAGTCTATGTGAATGCATGAAAAAGGAACGAAATAGTTTATTTTGAAAAAAAATTCGAGATGAGCCCTTTTCGAAATTCACAATTCAGAAATTAACTACAGGACTTCCAGGACAGACGAGTTATTATGTTTGAGGAGAAAGTGAAAGTTGTCGTACGGAAAGTTGATAATCAGGTGAAGGACGGGCGGGACCAAAAGCTTTTTCAGGACTTGGTTGCAACTGAAGTAGAGAAACTTGTGGAGGACTTTCCGGAGGGGAGATATCGGAACATATATGCGTCCTCTCCTTCAAGAAACGACGCCGCAGTTGCTAAATCATCTAACATATGCTATGCTACATTAAGATCAACGTCGGGGTATGCAAGAGGACTTTCCGTCAAAGAACAATCAAATTAGGATCTTCCCTCGGTTATTGACGGTTGAGGAGCGTCTCTTTGCGGTGGTGGAGGTGTTAAATAAGGAAGATTTGGTACTTCATTATAAATTCCTGGGGGTGTTAAGTATGGTAAACTAGCATATGAACTTCCGTAATTTCACGAGGTGTTAAATCTTCTACAGGAAGTCTCCATTTACCATATCGTAATCTAGGTCCACGATAGACTTAGTAGACAGTTACACTAAATTGATACATGAAATGTAAAAAAAATGACATTCAATCATTAATTCTAACTTTAAAAACTTGCGAAATAACATAAAGGGAAAAAAATTGTCAAATTTCAGTGTCATCCTAAAAAAAATCATGCCATTCTAAACTTTTTCTTTTCATTGAACGTATGTATGATACAATAAGACTACAAAAAGGCAAGTATTTTTTGACAGTTTTAACAATTTTTAACTGAGCTATTATATTTTTGATTTTTATTATTATTTTAGTTGATCAATAAAAGCTGAATAAAACCTGTATTAACACATTACTGGCCGCTCACGTAATAATACGTCATTTTTCTTCACAATCCAAAAACCGTTGACGTATTAATGATTTCCACAATACATCAGACGCGACTGATAGAAACCGGTAAAATAAAGCGAAAAACTGATGAAATGTTAAAAAATCAGAAAGTATTACGGATTAGAATATGTATATGAATAGTGTTGATTTTGCCGATCAATACCTTTCTTATAATCCAATTATAAGAAAACGTCTGAAATGGACAAAAACGAGCTTTATGTTTATGTTAAATTGTATATTATTTATTTCATTTATAAGAAAAACTGAAACCGGCAACGAAAGTTGTTAAAGATTGGACGAAAATCCAGAGATTCATAAAAAAGAATCTCTTGTAAATATGCATCAACTAAGCTTTCAGGAAATATAAAAACGCACAGGTTGATAAAAATCGTAGTTCGGGAAAAGAAAAGCTTCCTCAGAAGCGTTACAAAGTTTGCAAAAATCATGACAAAATGAAAGAAACCTGCGTCATGTACGGACATTGTCAGATGCCTATGTATATCATGTACAGAAAAATATTTTGAGGGCTGCCATATTAACCTTTAACTGGTCACGTATGGGTCTGTGGGACCCGTGATTTTTGATTTTGGTTGCCAGTTTTTTTGTAGGCTATTGCTGTTTATTTAATACCGCCCTTGTTAATTAAGTAAGGTTTGAAGTGAAGCATAAAACGACAAACTAAAAGAAAAATGGAAGAAAAATATACCAAAGGCTCTTAAAAAAACTTGGGTCCCTAGGACCCAAGGTCACCACGTACGTCCCTCCACATGCACGTCACCAGTTAAAGGTTAAGTGAAATTACAAGAAATTCAATTTTCAGGTTAGGCACTTTTTTTATTTGAATAAATTCACTATTTATTTACTTGAATGATTAAGGCTCGGCTTCATGCTGGGTGAAGTAAGGATTTTTAGCGGACAGTAATGAGTTAAGAACCCTCCTTTCAATACAGTTGGTCAAATTAATAGTTGATCAAGGAAAAGTTTGATACAGTCCAACAAATTTGAGCTAAATTGAAAATCTCTTTTCCCAACTTTATAAACAGGAACACAATATTGTAAAAAATGAAGACCTCATAGATTTTTGATTGAAGTAATTACAACTTATAGAGAACACATACTTGAACAACTTGTCACAGATCTTCTTGTCTACAACATTTGACGATTACAAATATTGTAAACTATACTCAAATTTTGAAAATTTTTGTAGCATGTTGAAAAAGTTTCAGGCTCTTCATTGCCTGTGATATTTTCTAACAAAAGGCAAATGTTTCATTATATAGCAATCAATAGCAAGCAATATAGTATAGTATTTGTCGCAAAAATTTCTTTCATAAAAATTGCACAAATATTTCTCTTTCACATGCCTAACGGTCTTAATAAAATAATTTATTTATTGTCAAATTATATTATTGTACAGGAAAATACACAAAATTTAACCTCTTTAAAACATATGTAAAATCTTAAAAAATATTGATTCATATGTCATCACACTTGAATAATGAGTACAACAACAAATACAACAAAAAAATAAAAATTTACAAACTTCCGTTTAAAGAAATGTTCACAACTCATGTAAACCACGATTAACTCGTACCATAACATTGCCATACCACCCCTCGATAAAACGCACAAACACACGCGCATTATAATTCAAAATTTATACCCGTCGATGATATACGACACACGTACTTGAGAAATTGAAAACGTGTGGGCTTCGTGTAAGCGCATTGCGTGCCTGAAACGGCTTTATAAGCCATCCGCGTGTAACGCAATAAAAGCTCTCCGCATTTTTACGCCGAACGAAAATGTATTCTACGGTCAAAATGGTCCAGGCGGAAAAAATCGCATCGCCGCATAATGCAATAGATAAGTAGAGAGCAAGTTAAGGTTTAGCCACGCAAGAAAGTTTAGCATTTTCCCACCGGGTAACCGCTGCTCTAAATATAAACCGTGCTAAGTGAGTATATTTTATGCAGGGAGCGTTCGCGCTCCGAGCCGATTTGTGCATAATAACCAGCTTTAGGGGAAAGCCGTTTTAAAATTAACTGGTACGTAATTAGAATGAAGATGAAAATATGAAAAATAAAGTTACATGATAGTTACCCATCATATTTTAGAAATGTCTTGTAATTATCTACGTTCGTGTAACATTGTGTAGTAAACTTGATAATTAATTTTTTGTGAGGTTAAAATGATTGAAGTTAGAATTAATAACTTTGTTCGTTAGGGCTGCACTGCTTGTACTTAGCAGTTCAGTGCAGATATCGCGTGTATGTTGGGCATAGTGCCGTAAAAGACAGCTGCACTCGTCTGTTCTTAGAATCGATCGCAATGCAACTTCGTGCAACCAGTACAAGTTGGTGTAGCTTTTGTTGAACATGCTCTGGAGTAAGTTCAAACGGTATAGTGCAAGTGCAATGGCGGAAATTTTAGAAAGATGGTTCATACCAAACAATGACGGTACAAAATTTGAAGAAAATGACCACTCCAATATAAACACAAATATTTAGCAGTTGTTCTCAACAACAGGAAAAACTTTGAATCAAAATCATTTTGAGTTTTGGGACTGCCATAAAGCCATAGCGACGTCTAGTAAGGCCGCTAGTGAGTCCAGTCCTAGAAATAGAGTAGCAGTTGAATTAGATGATTAGTTCTCTGAGAAATTTCTAAAGAGAGAGCAAGTTCCGTTTGCTTGGTGGAAACAACATAGCTTGAAATACCCAAAAATGAGTAAACTGGTAAAAGTGTACCTATCAGCCTCATCAACTACAGTTTTCAATGAGTAGCTGTTCTCTGAAGCAGGAAATATATCCCGCAAAAACCAGAAACCGCTTACTTCCAGAAAGAGCCGGATCATAGTTCATACCACTATTGTTTATTGTATATTTTGTGCAACTAAAGTGCACCAAATTACAATGAATTACAGTCATTCCCCTTTAAATGCTGCACGAAACTACACCCTTGCACCATAGTGCAAATTACAATTACTGCAGTGTAAATTTTAACCCAACGAAGAAAATGACTAATGAGTAAAAAACTAATGAGTAAAAACGTTAAATTTTTGACATATGCCCAACGTTTCACTTTTCAATTCACATTGCAACCATCTTCAAGTAAAGAATTAAAAAGTAAAAGTCAAATGTATAGTATATATTCTCTATTATTTCCTTAAAACCCATATACAGAGTGTTTTAAAATTATCATATTATTCATATTTTTAAAATAAACATAAACATTCAAGTGTATGCTTATAAGTCGTGCCTAGGTTAACCTAAAGACCTAGAGCTATCGTCTGGACGGTGTCTGGACCGGAGGGGCCTAGATTCCAGCTAGATTCTCCCCACCGAAGCGACACAGCGACCTCTAGAGGCGGCCTCCTCCGCTATTAATAGAGATACGGGTCTGTGGGTCTTACCGTCTGCCTCCGCAGACTCTTTCGCGAAGACTTCTCGGCGTGGTATCGAAGTCTCTCTGCTTCTCGTGGCTTTTTAGCGGCGCTTTCAGTACGCCTTTACGAACAGATACCATCTCCGGCCATTTATTACGAAATTATGCAAACGCCACGAAGGCGGCGGTTCGATCGCTTTTTACCAACCTCCGAGACCGTCGCAATCCGTTAATTAATGTCCCAATGAGCGCGACGGAGAAGGAATTAAGTAATGATTTCGATGCCATTTCAGGAGAGAAGCGAGAGAGTCGGGAGTGAGACTCGAGACGTGCTAAAATATATTAATCAATAATTTATAATTTTTTTTTATTCGATGGAGATATTTACGAGTGATCTCGGACGGGATGATTCTGAGTTTATATTGGATGGAAAACAGGTGCACTCCTTTCATGGATCTTATTTGAAAAGGAGTATTTCAACTTGCTGAAAAAGGATATTCATTAAAGTAATTTATGGTGGAGATATCAACGTTAAGGGGTGTTTTCTGAAAACGTCTTCTAAATTCCTCCTTAGTTCTTGTACGATTTTGCATACGATTAGTTACGCTTTTTTGACATCCTCTGGTATACCATAAGTAATTATTAATTATGACTTTGTACGGCGTGGAACATGTAAGCATAATTACAAGCGTAGGGGGAGAGATTATGCAAAACACCGATGAATAATGTAACAGGTAAAAAGGGAATTTATGCTTGTCTCGACCTCTAGCAAAAAAGAAAGCTTCTCGTTTCTAATTGAATTCTTTCAATCGACCGCGCGATTCCCTCGCAGCATTGTTTGTGCCGATGGAATGTGCGTGCTCGAAGTATAGAGTTGAGAATTTATGTGGCGCCATGCTAAGGCGATCGAAAATAGAAGAAAACTCCACAGGTATTGTGCGTGAGGTGTTCGAGTATTGATTATGCCCATATCTGTCTTAATACATTTAAGTTAAAGCAATTTAAAACATACCATAAACAGAAATACTTGTAGCTTACAGACAAAAAAATGTTCTATTTCTTACAAAAGAATTTTGATAATACTTAACTAATTGTAAAACTAGAACTAACATTAGCACTAATTTTAACGTTAGGCCTAGAACTAGGAGCTTTCGGGTTTAACCGTGCGTTTTTTGAAACAGGTTCTTCAGAAACAAGTTCTAAGTTATGTTAGTTAACTATTAAAAAATTTTACCAATGAATGTCTTAAATTTTGGTAACCTCTAGAACAAATTCGCCTTTTTTCATCCAAAATAAAATCTGTTACATTTAACTTAATATAAAAATTGTTGCTTAATTCATATAAATAAAGTCGATTCTTCAATGTTGATAAAAAAATTGAGAGGATAGGATTGTTATATTCAATTAAAATTCGTCAATATTCTCAATTTTATTTATTTATTTTATAATAATTAGAATCAGTTTAACTTTTATGATAAAGTATAGAATATTTTAGCTTTATTTTAACGGAAATATTATTTCTTAATGTCCATAAATAGAGTCTATGAGATTTTTTAGAATTTAAAAGAACATGAAAAAATGAGAAAATAATATAATAATGGCAACATGTATTTTGCTAGGCGACCAATACGGTGTATCTAAATGGTGGTTACAATATGCTACATACAAAAACTATGGATTAGGCAGAAAGACATATCAGAGTCCGAGTAATAGTATCGCGTTTCTAGCGTAATTTTCTTGCTGCGATCACCTTGAATCCTACTGCAGACCACGCGCTATCTGGTACATTTATTACATCTTTCGTTGTTGGTAGACATTCAGGAAAGTGGTATCAAATAAGTCCCTGGGGAATAAGGACGTTGGAAGGTCGGCCCACTTTAGATAGAGATGCAGAATTGTTATAGTGATATTTTTCCACGATTTCCTGTTCTTTCCCTCAACTTTTTAATTAATAATGAGTGAGTTCTCTAATTGGATGTTAAACTAACGATAAGAGTTGATCTACGCGATTAATATCTTCCATTGTGTCATGGTGATCTATGATTAATATTGGTTTGTTTACCTCTTCATTTTTACATCTCCTTAATTTTCATAGTATTGCCTCGATCAGGGCAAAACCTTAAAAGAGGATCATTGTATATTGGGGAGTGACCACAAAAGCCTAATCGAACGAGTATAAGAAGCCATGGAATTCAATGAAAGTAGCTTTTGGTGTTTAGTCATCAGCCTCGCCATCAACGCGGTCGAAGAGGTTCCATTTGCTAGCTCGCCTGTGAGGTAAATAAAAACAGTTAAGGAAATGTCTGCTGGTGTGTTAGTTGTACTATAATCCGAAATGGGGCTGCATCATGAAGAGAAAAATGAAAAAATAAATGCCCTTTCCGTAACAGTGCCAAGTACTCTTTCATTGTTCTTTTCATAGTGCAGCTCTATTTCTGGTTATAGTACGTCCCTCTTTCCTGCAAGTGTGAGTGCAGCTCAGAAAGAAGCCCTACATAAAAAGTAAGTATACCTCTTGTTTATTTAAGCCCATAACCAGAAATAAGCGATTGACTCGTAACAGTATAAACCGTCGATAGCAAACTGACATCCTGCTTATTATTCTATACCAGGGGTGGCCACACTTGGTGATACTGAGAGCCGTATTGAAAAATCGGAAGTTATTAAGAGTCTAATCGGAAAAAATTCGCCCTCCAAAAAAAAAAAGGAGATCCAGTAAATTATACCTCCTAATTCCATTTCATTATAGGAAACAAATTTTCTTAAAAAATCAAAACCTAGTAAATAGTATTTATGACGTTTTTTAATTGAGCCGCAATAAAACTCAAAAAGAGCCGCATGTGCCCCTGTTTTGCCACAGTTGTTCTATACTACGACGCTTACTTTTCCACTTCAAAAGTCAATAACTTCTCCATTCTTCAATTTTTGGTCTTTGAAATCCTTGGATACTTCTTTTTGGAATAATTTTAATAGTTTACTCTGTTGTAAGGGAGTACATTTTGTTTGAAGGAGGCTTTATTGCTGTAAGAACAGGTTGCGACGATACTGGAAAATGTTTATATTCTTTAACCAAAACAGTCTGATTATAAGTTCCAAATATAACTACTCTTGGATTCGAAGAGTAGGGTAATCTCGCCAAATCTCGGCCATGCACCTAAAATCGGCCTTCCAGTTTTTCTACGTGGATTTTTATAGAAATTCCGATTTTAGGAAGCATTGTTTGTCTAATAAGTTTCGTCGTTTGGGCTGTTTATCCTCTGTTTCTATACTAAATCGCGCTCTTTTGAGTAACAGACTTTCATCTACGGTTGTAATTTTTCTGACTCTGGTGTTCTTCTGTTTAGGATAGGGGTTTTGTATTAAAATTCAGTTACGAAGTTGAGATGTTCCATTTTTATTTTAAAATGCATTCACACTTTATAACATCAAAACCAATATTGAACTAAAAATGGTATTTTTACGCGAAACACATCTCCCGCACATTTATGTAAATAAATCTTAATAACACATTACACTGACAATGAGTATATTTCATATTTTGCATTACAATTAGTTTTAGGGTCATACCTTTCTTTATTTGAAAAGTGCAGGTAATTTTTTTATCATTTCAGTTTCTACGCAAGTCGTAGTTCATTGACAAAATGGTATTGTAAATGGCGTCGGTGATTTTTCTTCCAATAAAAGCACACACCAACATTTTTTGGTTATGTTTTGTGTCAACTACCATTGCAAGAAAAATTTGAATTTAATTATTTATTACCGTTCTCCATCTACTATTGGAATTACTCATATTAACGTCAGCATATCTGTTAGTTTAGTTTTTAATATGTATAGTCAGTACGTCATCGAAGAGTTTTTCAAAATACTTAAGTTGATTTTCGTTGTGAACCACTTTAATCGGCACTGAAGGATTACCTGTAAAAGTAAACAGTGGGGGATTCAACTAAGATACCTACAAACGGCATCGGTTTAAAACTAAAGACACATCGGTACCTTCAAAGGTCAGTTACACAACTTACACCACCTGAGTTTCAGGGTCATATTTTTTTTTTTAAGTGCAAGCAACTTTCTTATCATTTCAAATCTATGCGAGTTATAGTTAATTGAAAAATGGTAGTGTAAATGTTGTCGGTGATTTTTGTTCTAAATTTTTTTGTTATGCTTTGTGTCATTACCAATGCAAGAAAAATTTGAATTTCATTATTTACTACCGCTCTCCATCTACTATTGGAATTACCCATATTGACGTCAGCACATCTGTTAATTTAATTCTTAATATGTGTAGTCAGTACGTCATCTAAGAATTTTTCAAAATACTTAAGCTGATTTTCGTTGTGAACCACTTTCTGAACCACGTTGTGAACCTCCACGAACTAGTGAAGGGTTCGACGAAGATCCCGATAACTGCCATCAATTTCAAAGTAAAGACAAGTCGGCACCTTCAGTGGTCACTTTCAATTTCAAAGTCAGTCCCTCCATAAGACAAATGTTTATCACTCGCAACACTTGTAGTTTACTTCATAAGAACAATCAGTTACACCGCACTTCACTACTAAACTGAAAAATTTGCCCGTCTGTCTGAGGTCCGTTGTCTGTACGTATATCACAAAACAAATATTGTAAATGATTAGGTCTGATTGTGAGCTTAAACCAAATGGATTTATGTAAAGTTTAAAGTCGTCCGAGTTAACTCGGGTTAGCTCAAAAAATCCATAAATATGAAAACGAATATTTTCATTGTTTGTTACTAATTGTGAGTCGTTAAAGTTGGTCAAAAGTCTGCAAGTTTATGTTAGGTTTGTTTAAAATATTAGGTTTGAATTTTCTTTTTCTTTTCTGTTCATGTTGTTTTCTTCTCGCCAATCAAGATTTCGTTTTTCGTAAGCCTCAGTTGAGTTTTAAGTTGTCCTGAGAGAGTGATTTATTAATAACCCCCTCTTAACATTCATTATTATTATTTTGTAATTCGTTTCCCTGTTTGAACATTATTAATAGACACTTAAATATCAATTAAAATTGCCGACGTTTTTCTAGATTTTAACGCAACCAGTTCGATTAAAATTATTTACTCTTTTATTAATAAATTTTATATGACTTTTTTTTAAGTTGAAACTTAAAAAAATATTGATGGAATATCTATCTACCCATCTCCTACCAATCTTGTACCTTTTACAATATAGTTAAGAATAAATCGACTAACTAAACAATAAGTTTACGATGACTTTCTTAAACGGCTTGTTAAACACGTTCAATTCTAATTACCCTTGCAGTTTCGATTATAAGCACTGTTGGAATTATGTTCACCTGCCTAAAGTAATACGCACTAAGATTGCACATACTGTCGGTACATGGAAGAATATAATTAAGCCAGCCATTAAGCACTGTGTCCAATACGTTATTAATTACGGGTCGACGTTACGCGATATTGGAGCGTACCAAATATAGTAAATTACCGACCCACCGGGAGTACCAATCACGATTTTTTTTATTTTAAGTATTAGCCATAACATACGTGGTTCGCTTTTAGAAACGAAGAACTTACCTAATGGGTCATTAAAATGTTAATGTTTTCATTAAGAAAATTGCTACTGAAACGTGAGCAATCGGGATCTTCTCATATTTACGCTGCTTGTACGTGTTGGCCGACGAATCCGATATCTGCTCCGGGAATTCCCCAAAAGATCGAAGATAAGAATCGTGTAAGGTCATCTGAACCATGAACAACCATCTGGTGGATGCCTTCGACCACCTTGACCCAGGTCGGGACCGTGTTCATTGAACAGGTTGTGTTGAACGACCAAATCAGAAACACTTTAATTTTGTTTTATTTTGTATCTTTTTTTTTAAACCTTTTCTTTTGATTTTATTTCATCGGATGTCTCTTTTAAGTCCGACACTTGTTCGTTATTCTTACATGCGAGATTGCAATTAGGAGAACTTCGGATCGGTTTTATATACACCGAAAGCTCAGTACAGCTGTCATTTCGGACGGGTTGTTTTACGACAAAAAAAATTGATTAACTCGACCGGTTTCTACTTTCCGGAGACAATCTCACGATGGATGGACTTAATTGAATTTTCATGATGAAGAAGACTCGCGAAAAAGTGGTAGACGTTGGATATTGATCGTATTTTTAATAAGTGACTGGTGAGAAGAAGTATTACTTGTTCTACTGGTTATTTTATACCTATAATACTTACAAAATAAAGTTTCATATAGGTATGTTTGGTAAGGGTGGAATTTCAAAATGTAAAGATGACGATTTAAAATTTTTTAACTAATTTAAAAAAAAATCGTACTTAATTTATTTAGGAAAATTACAAAATTGTTTTTAGATTTAATTAAAACTTAAAGTTTATATTCTTTATTATAACAATTAAATTTTGTTGTAATTATTCGCAAAAAGTTAACAAAAAAATGGAGATACCCTCTATTCATAACTGAGGGATTTTTTTCATTAGATAATACAACCGTACAATTATTTTTTACTTTACTTATGTTTTACATTCTTATTTTGTATCAATTTCATCTTATATTTAAATAAATAATAAATATTTCTTTGATCTCATATTAGATTTTCATATTTCATTCTTTTAAATACGTTTCTTAGAAACTATTTAAATCACTTAATTGAGCAACTCGACAAATCCACCATATGGTTTTTTTATTCATTTCTAATAGAAAGACGCATGGTTTGATTTATAATTCCTATAAATCTATGCACTTTCTTGCACAATAACCGCTATTGAATATTGTGTATACTTTCAAAACCCGATATGTCCAGGATATGACGGATTTCTGAAACAAACTCGAGCGCTTGTCGCGTTTTAAGAATAGTAAAGTTCTAGAGCAACGGTGGGCAACCTACGGCCCACGGGCCAACTCCGGCCCGCGTGATGGTGTAATCCGGCCCGCGAAAGCTTTAGAAAGAATAATAAGCGATTTTTGTTTGAATTCAAAAATTTGTAATAGAAAGAAAGGTTTTTATCACTATTCTGTTAGAGAAGAAAAATATCTCATTACGACAGTTGACCTTTAGCCATACGAGTAAGACAAAAAGTTTGTCTCCGGCCCGCGTACGAAGACTAAATCGTAATGTGGCCCCCACAATGCAAAAGGTTGCCCACCCCTGTTCTAGAGCTTGGCAAAACATGAATGAAGTTAATACTAGGCAAAATAAGCGTACAAAAGGTGTCAAAAGTGTAATATGGCAGTGTGAGCGAATTAAAAAAGCAAGAATAAAAGGTGATGAATATATCAATTATAAAGGAAAAGTTATTCCTAAAAAGAAAATGGGATAAAACTGCAAGTAAGTAAACAACCTAAAAACTGGAAACGATGTCCTAAACCAGGTATTTTTTTAGTTGTCGCAGTAAATGTTTAGAAAAATTATCAGAGGAGACAAAGAAAGAAGTCTTTGATAAATTTTACAGCTTTGGTTCCAAAAATCAACAGAATACTTATCTTCAAGGTCTTATATCAGTACTCCCAATTCAGCGAAAGCATCCGAAAAACAATGTCAAGAAACCAAAGGCTCACAAAAATGCCTATAAGTATAAAATTAGTTACAGTTCAGGACAGCTGTTAGTATGCAAAACTGCGTTTCTCAATCTCCATGGTATTAGTAAAGATCGTGTTCATCGATTGTGTTTGCTTTTATCTGCTGGAAAGGCTCCACAAGATCTACGCGGTAAAAATAATCCAGGCAACTCCAAACCAGTTGGCCTTATTGATTTGATTGTGTCTCATATTGCATCATTTCCCATTAAGCGAAAACCTTAATACTAAAGCGATGCATAATTTGTAGTATCCCAACACTAACGTTAAATATTCATTATATTACAAAGTTTTTAAAGAAAAATTCAGTTTATGTTTTGGAAGACACTTGCTGTAAATGTGAGGAACTAGCAGTTAAAATGAAATCCAAAGAATTAAATAACAATGCTAGACGAGTGACTGCAGCTGAAAAAACTGTTCATCTCAGACGTGCTAAGAAGTTTAATTCAAAAATGAAAACCAGTGTGACAATAATACATGTTGACTATATACAAATTACAGTCAGTCACAAAAGTCTACATACACCAAGTAAATTCACTCTAGTTAAATAAAACAACATGTTATTGAACAATGTATTTTAAAAATATATATTATTACCCAATTGGAGGTCATTTTGAAACACCTTATCTATATTACCATAACACTTTCTTAGGAAAAAAATATAAACTAAAATTAACAGGTCACAAAAGTCTACATACACAGAACCCTATGAAATTAAATTTAAAGATATTAACTTAATTATGGACGAATACAAAACTTTTAATATTTTGTGGGACCACCTTGTAAATCGAGAACTGTCTGGAGTCGTCTTGGCATAGAAAGGACAAGATTCTCGGTCACAGTAGCTGGTATTTCTGCCCAAGCCTTTTTTTAGCGCATCTTTCAGTGTTTGTTTGTTAGTAATGGTGTATTTCCGCACCCTCCGTTCTACCTCATCCCAAATGTGCTCAATAGGGTTGAGGTCAGGCGACTGAGGAGGTGAATGTAGTTGTTTAGGTACATTGGAAAGGATCCATTATCGAACGACGCGTGCGGTATGCGTAGGGTGGTTGTCTTGTTGAAAAATCCAACGACCTCTAAGCCCTAAGCGCTCTGCTGATTTTTTCGGATTGCATTGCAATATTTTCAAATATTGTTTATGATCCATAATACCTTCTATAAAAACTAAATTCCCTAGCTTAGAAGCCGCCAGCGAACCCAAAACCATTACCAACCCACCACCACGTTTAATAGTTGGGTGAAATTTTTTTGCTTTCATTTCCTTATTTGCTTTCCGCCAAATTTTTCCTCTACCATCCGATCCGAAAATGTTATATTTGCTTTCATCCGTGAACAAAACTGTTTTCCAAAACTCTAAATTTTGTTCAATGGATTTGTTGGCAAAGTCAATCCTTTTTTTCTATTTTGTTCGGAAATTAAAGGTTTTCTTCGCGGTACTCGTCCATTAAATCCGTTAAATCGTAGTACCCTACGTACAGAGTCTGGATTTACTACTTTATCAGTAGCGAGTTGAATATGTTTTGCAAGTTGCGGAGCACTTGTTCGTGGATTTTCTTTTACTTTTTTCTTTAATTCCCCGAACATCTCGTTGATTTAATAGTTTTGGACGACCTACGCGCCATTTATTTATTACACTTCCATTTGAAGCAAAATTTCGAATAATTGTTTGAACTGTGGCTCGACTTTTTCCCACAATTTTGGCAATTGCGCCATGTGATTGTCCCTCATTTCGTAATTTTACTATTAAACGGCGTTTTTCAACCGATAATTCCTTTCTTGCCATATTATCGTGTAACCGAAGTTTTAAATACTATATTTGTTTATGCAATTGTTAAAACGTAACTATAATATCAACTTTCTGAACTTAAAATAATGCAAAAATTGAATACAGTCCACTGTGACAGCTCTTGTGTATCAAACGCGTAACTGTATGTTGACTTTTGTGAGGTTCATTTGTCCGGTTTTAATCGTTTACTCCGTCCGTGGAGTAATTAATGTTAGATTTGTTTAGTGTGGTATGTTCTTGAGTAAATAGAAGTAAATATATATGTGTCGCAGAGATGAACTTGATGTTCTTTATAACGGTATTACTATTTTATTTGGTGTATTTAGACTTTTGTGATTAACTGTATATTTTTTAACTCACGGTTTCCGTTTTTGACATATATGACGTTAAGACGGGTAAAGCATATTTTTACATATACCACAAAGGAATGTGGAGAAAAGGCCCCAATGAGGTTTGCCCATTTATTGCAAATTACATAGAAACCTATATTCCATCAGATGTTAAACAATTACATGTTTTTATGGATGGATGCCCAGAACAAAATAAAAATCACACAACTGTAAGAATGTTTGCTGCATTAACAGAAATGGGGCGGTTTAAGACAGTTAATTATTATTTCCCATTACGTGGTCATTCATTCCTGCCCTGTGACAGGGACTTTGGAGTAGTAAAAAGATCCCTTAAGAAACATGATTCATACTGGCGAGTCAACAGAACAAGTTTACGGTGCATCTCATAGAAGATAACAGTATCATTAAAGATTTTAAGTTTTGGTGGCCCAGATATTATAAAAGAAATTGTCAAAGTACAGCCCCTGTAAGCAGTGAAAGAGTTCCATTCAACATATCCAACTTTAACACGTTGAGTGCCATGCGGTTTTATATCGACTTCCCCGCCAGGCCACTGTCAGTCACTGGTATCTGAACGAAAAGTGGTGTCAGTCACTGATGACTGACGCGGCTTGAACGGAAAGGTCGGTGTCAGTCATCGATGACTGACATGGCACTCAACGTGTTAAGCAGTTTTCGTTCGACGACAATCGTAAAGGAACGGTTACAGCATAAGACAACATAGACGGAATATTGACTTTTTCGTTTCCAATTGTTACAAAACATTCTAGACCCAACGTAAATTACCTATTAAGAATAAAAAAATTGATAACATTAAAAAAATCCTAAACTACCTTCCGTATAATGAAGAAATTAAAAGTTTCTACGAAGAGATTTTTCTATGGTCAACTGTAGATGGTGAATTAGAGCCAGAAGTTTTATAATGTTATATTTCTCATAAGTTTATACAACATGGTTTGTACTTTTTTTGAATAAATAAATCAAATAAAAAAATTTATTTGAATAAGTCGACATGTCTATTTTTTAAACTCCACTTTTTGCTAACTTGCTTTTATAATATATTTGCTTCTTTATCAACAAACTGTTTAACTATTTTACGTTAATACTTATCAATAGCTAAACTAATTGTAAGAAAAAATTACACTTTTCAATAGACAGACAGTTTTTTGTAATTTTCTCAAAAATATGTCTATAGGACTTATCTGGTTTCTCAAATAAGTCATTCAATTATTGTTGAGACATGAAATTTTATGGAGATTTAGTTTGAAATTTATTCTTTATTTGTACCGAAAATGAATTTTTTACGACTCTTAGTTTTTTTTAAAGAAGAGAAATTCTAACATAACTAACATGTTTACTAAAACTTGTCAATTAAAAAAAAATCATATCTAAAAAAACTAATTTTTATTGAGACTTGAAATTTTATAAGGATTTAGATGGAAACTTAGTCTATATTTTTGCCAAAGATAAATTTTATACGACTTTTAGTTTTTACCTCAGAAGAGAAAATGTAACTTAATGTCTTTAATTGACATTTTTTAACATTATAAAAATTAGACTACATTCTAAAAGAAAAATTTTCTATGAATTATGTTAAAATTGGACGTTTAGAAGTGACAACTTTATTATACATAATTAAGAAAGGTTTTTTTTTTGTTTTATTTTTATAAAAACTCTATAAAGGCTTTTATTAAATAAATTGGTACAACTTCATATAGCTTATTATCTACTTTACTTTTTTATTTATGTAACATTTCAAGATAATGTATACATCTTTATTGCATTAAAATTTACATTTAAATTTTTTCAACGTTGAAAATATCTTAAGTAAAGTATGCGTAGGTTCAGGAGCCAACAAGGTTGGGTGAGTTGGAATTCAAATAATTTGTTGTTTAGTGGCGCTAAACTAAACGACTCACCGTTCCAGTGCACATAGTTTACAAATTCTTAAATTCCATAAAATTACCCGCGAAAAACACCACCTATATAAGTAAACGCGTTAATTTTAATTGTCGGCATTCGAGAGATATTCCGACGCTGGTTACCTCCTTATTAGGCTTCGTTAGAATTTTAGCGATCGCTCGGTATAACCAGCCACGGAATGCCGACCAACTAAGCGGCGGCGAAGCGTTCGTCCCATCATTATTCCGTAATTTGCATGTTTATTCGCGAGGTGTCCGGCTTCTATAAGTCCTAACAATGATAGAGCGCCATTTAGGGCGTTTTTACTACCGCATTACCATAGAATGCAATCTGGGACAATCGGCGTTTAAAGTCATACCCTAAACGACTCCTAATCGCATAGTATTTCTTCTTACCGAGACCATTTCTCGCCTAATTACCGATTACCGGTCTAATTGAAATTGGAAGGCGAGTAAAGGATTTAAATCGGGATCGCGTCGACGCGAGCGTCGTTCACTAATGAATGAATAAAATTAAAATTACACGGTCCGGGACAAATTAGTGAAGTCGGGGATGCAAAGGAATTGTAAATCGACCGTTACGCTACGTGACAACCGACCGGCGTCGGTCTCGTGGCGCACTGCTGCTTGCCCGACTCCTAGCAAATAGTACAAAACGCGTTACATTATCACCTGTACCCACATGCTCTAGGCACACGACCGTAATTATATCATTAAATTATCCCGCCAGTGCAACGGAGGCAATGGCTAAAGGTGCGCCGGTGCAAGTCTTGGCTTTTTTTGCACGGTGTCGTAACCGAACGACTTCACCATAAAACGGGTATATTGTCAATCCAACCGTTTTTAATTAAATTTAACTGTTACTTCTTATGTAACAGGTGATCAACTTTATTTATTATTTTTCTTTTATAATAAAAATAGATTTATAATTAAAAAAATGATTTGTACAAATTAGATTTTTGATCGATAGGGATCTATAGTTAAATCTCATTCCTCAAAAAATGTTTCCTAAAGTCAGTCTTTCTATAGAAATCCATATAGAAAAATTCGAAGTTCGAAATTTACAATATTTCATATGATAACTAGGGTATAAAGGAGGCAATGGCTAAAGGTGCGCTAGTGCAAGTTTTGACTTTTTTGCACTGTGTCGTAATCGAGTGATTTCACCATAAAATGGGTATATTGTCGATCCGACCGTTTCTAATAAAATTTAACTGTTACTTTTTGATTCAGTTTCCGGCTTTGATTGGGAACGGATGAAGTGTTTGTGTCTATTTATATGACCTTATGTGACCTTTATAAATCAAGTTTATTATAATTCATCAGTGGTCTATTTATAGTTGTTTTGATTATTAAATTTATAGTAAAACTAGTTATGATTGTATTTTCAATATTTTATTGAAGATTGGTGTTCATACGCGTGTTTTTATATATAATCAATAACTATAAGAGCTGGTTCTCAAACCCCATTACCTAACCTTTGGTTTAAGAAGAAGAAGAAAAACTGTTACTTATTATGTAACAAGTGATCAACTTTTTTTATGATTTTTATAATTTTATATTAGATTTTTGATCGATAGGGTAAACTAGTAAATCTCATTCCTTAAAAAATGTTTTCTAAAGTCAACCTTTCTATAGAAATCCATATAGAAAAATTCAAAGGCCGAAATTTGATGAGGTTACCCTACTATTACAATCATCAACATTTCATATGATAACTGGAATACAAATACAATGAAGGTAAGTATGACAATTATGAAAGTTAATTAAAAAATGACTAAGAACTGAATTGCTAAGAAAAGTTTGTCATTAATTTATCTGGTAGTTTAGATCAATAAAATGAAGATAACTGGAATGAAGTAGGACGACAAACAGTAAATTTTAAGCATAAGGGGAGAACAAAAAGAAAAGATCTCAGTTCATAATGTTACGATTTTTGATTGGATTTTTTAAAAGGACTATTTCCATAACTTGGACTATATGAAATACATATAAATGTGCGATCGACTAGCACTTACCGTATTCGCGATTTCAAAATTTAAAAAATACCTCCGTATAGAGCTCTACTTGCTGCATGATTTCGGTGAATTCGTCTTTTTTAAGTACTTACCAAAATCTCTAAAAAAATAATTAAATATTGAGTTTTAAGCACTACTTTAACAATTTTTTATAAGTGTATAAATCAAAAAATTCGAAATATAGTTCATGGAAATTGTAGTTTGTACTTTTGAGACCACACAAAAAAAATTGGACAATTATGATAATAACTACCTTCATAATTTTGTCGCACAAAAGTCATTGCAAAAGACGAATATTTTGACACTCGACCATCTCATCCCGGCTAGCGTGGGCTTAAATAAACAAATAGATTTCTTTCTAGCCTTCCAAGGACGGTACGAATGCTGCGTTCTATTGTTCTTGATAACGCCGAATGCAACG
This sequence comes from Digitonthophagus gazella, assembly GCA_036711955.1. Taxonomy (NCBI): domain Eukaryota; kingdom Metazoa; phylum Arthropoda; class Insecta; order Coleoptera; family Scarabaeidae; genus Digitonthophagus; species Digitonthophagus gazella. Next base: position 13,925,086 of record JASCIT010000007.1, read on the forward strand.
TTTTCGTACCTATGAGAAATTAGCCTCTAACCCTCCGTTAAATTGGGATTTACATACATGTATAGCAAGTCATTTTTTTTAGCCTTTTAGCCTATGGATCACTTGAAAGCTTCATCCTTAGCGAATATAATAGATGAAATGGAGAACCTCGAAAATACCTTAAATAGCCAGACGGATTGCAGTATCAACGAAAACGTAGTTTAGTTGACCGCGAAAAACCGACCATGAACCAGCTACTCACCGAGATTTGTGCTGTGGTGAGTTCAAGTTTTGATGTTATTTTAGCACAAAAGATGAATCAGTTGCTAAAATCTAAAGAGGAACGAAAGAAAAGACTATGGTGGGTTAGAAAGGTTTTTGACAGAAAATCAGAAACACATAGTTAGACAGACAGGGTGCTAAGAAGTTATTACACAGAGGATTTTAAAAACTTATTGCAAATGTTCGAAGGCGATTTTGATTACCTACTGGAAGCCGTTTTACCACTGATTTCAAAATTACAGTATGAACTCCTCATGTTTTTAAATTTTGATTTTTAAATTTTTCTTTTCGTCCAAATCCAGGGTTATTGAGCGCATCAGATATTCTCTTAACTGCTGTCATTCTCAAATCTCGATTTCTGTAGTCTTCAACAGTTGCATTATACAACACTTTTTCGACAGTACACAATACAAAAAACCACATTGTCTCCTTGTCTTGTAATTTAGTAACAACAATTTTCATTTTACTCCTTGTTGTCATTTCTGAAAACGAATAAAAAAGCAAACGAAAGCGAATTCAGGACAAAAATCAAACATGTTTGATTTGAGGTGTGAGCACCACTTCCTATGACGTCAACAGCTAACCCATGACACTTCATTCATTCGGGGCATATTCTTCGAACGAGTGACTTATGAAAGCTTATACGAAAGCTCTGTAGGAACGTAGCATTACTCGTAAACCGTTTAACCGATTTTGAAGATTTAATACACCAATAGATTCGCCAGATCATCCTCTATTAATTCACAGAAAGCCGATCTCAAATTTCGCGAAGTAATTTTGTAGAAGCGTTTAAACGTTGCCGCGTTTGTCGTAATCTATAGACCTCGCAAGAACTTCGCATAGGTCGTTTTCGTAACGTTTAATGAAAACGTATTTGGTATCGAAATTATAAAGCTTTTTTGCTCCGGCGATGACGATCAACGAAACTATCAACACTTTAGTAATACCAATACATAACGTAGGTCACGCCTCTTAACTGCAACATGCTTGAACAGGATTCTATACGATAACCAGTTACAAAAAAACAATCTTTTTTTCTTAAAATAAAAAATTCAGGCTTTATTGGGTTAAGATTTAGCAAATTACATATAAAGTGAGAGTGTTTATTTTGGTCGATTGTTGCTTTAGAACTGGACTATTCCTAGTCCATTTTTTAAATTTTACAGAAAACGAATTTTTAGATTTGACATTCTATAGATGCATATAACATTATACAGGGTGTCCCACATTTTAATACGCAAACTTCACCAGGACATAGTACTCATAAAAATGACACAAAAGTTTTATATAAACATGGGGTCGCAACTCTTTTGTTTTCGAGATATGGCCGTTCAAAGTTGGAAGAAAATTTACATTTTCATATTTATTTCAGCTATTTATAAACGCAGGAATGTGGATTTTTACAATAATGTACTACAACCTAGTATGTTATTTCCAAGCCTTAACTAATCCACCCCGGCGTACTTGAAAGGGTTGAAATTCACGATCACCACTACATTTTCCAATAGAACTTTTTAACTCGGTGAAATTTTAACATGAAAAAATATCCCTTAGAAAGCTCATTCCTTAGCAAGACTTTTTTGTCTCTTACATTTTTTGCATAAAACTGATAGTTTTCGAGAAAAAAAATAAAATTTTACCGCGTGCCAGACCAATTTTCCAAAAGAACTTTTTAATTCTGTAGAATTTTAACCTAAAAAAATATGCGTTAGAAAGCTCATTTCTTTGCGAGATTTTTTTGTCTCTAACATTTTTCGCATAAAACTGATAGATTTCGAGAAAAAAAATAAAATCTTAGCGCGTGTCGTACTGTAGCGCCTCACCCCTAACCAAATGTTCTTTAAAAGTTGGCTGTGATTTTAGAGTAGTAAGTGATAACAATAATAATAAGCTAAAAAGGTTAACAATTACACTTTAAATTAAATGCATTCTATCTTAGTCAATGTACAGTTCATCAGTACAAAGAAATCAGACCAAAACCACGGCCAACTTTTAAAGAACTTTTGATTAGGGATGAAGCGGTACAGTACGACACGCGCTAAGATTTTATTTTTTTCTCGAAATCTATCAGTTTTATGCGAAAAATGTAAGAGACAAAAAAATCTCGCTAAGGAATGAGCTTTCTAACGCATATCTTTTTAGGTTAAAATTCTACCGAATTAAAAAGTTCTTTTGGAAAATGTAGTGATGATCGTGAATTTCAACCCTTTAAGGCACGCCGGGGTGGCTAAATTACGGCTTGAAAATAACATGCTTGGATGTAGTACATAACTGTAAAAGTTCACATTCCTGCGTTTATAAATAGCTGAAATAAAAATGAAAATGTAAATTTTTCTTCCAACTGTGAACGGCCATATCTCGAAAACAAAAGAGTTGCGACCCCATGTTTATATAAAACTTATGTGTTATTTTTATGAGTACTATGTCCTGGTGAAGTTGGCGTATTAAAACCTGGGACACCCTGTATATGTATGTACATCTATAGAAGACGACAAAAAGAGCTGTAAACATAGGTCGATATTAAAAAATTGGATATCGGGTTTAAGAAAAATTGTACATAGAGTACTCTATCGAGACTATCGCGAAAGTAGTTAAAATTTCTAAAATGTAAAATGCGTCAAATATTATAAACATATGCTGCTAGCTGCCATCATATGTTAAAAGCCGATTTTTCTCCCTCCAACACTTTTCGAGAAAAAAATTCACAAAGTTAGACAATTTTTCGGCAGTTAGAAAATTTGACTGATTTTTTATATTTCTCGCAATCGTTCAAAAATTGCAGTCAAAATCTTTTTTTTATATTAGGTTGAGGAGAAAGATATCCATTACTTTTACGTGAACTATATAGAAAAAATAATGGATTTCTTTTTCCCCAACCTAATATGTTACACAAAAATGTCTACGCAATACAGTGAACTTTATCCCGATTGTTTTCGACCAGTGGTTATGAAAATATTCTGCTTCAAAATGAGGAGCTTTTACTTCTAACGGAGAGAATAGTTATAAAGCGACGAGATATAATTAACTCTTTAAAATGTTTCAAAATTTTGGATTATAAATAAACGAAGCATGACTGTTTTTGGTAAAATTCACTTTTATCCAATTAATTATCTAAAGCAGCCCAGTCTGATCCAATTCAGCTCAATCTAATTCTATACCCAATTAGTCTCATTTAATTCATAGTTAATTCATTTAGTGTTATTGACCGTTAAGAAGGACAATAAAATGTTAAGGTTATATTATATCTTGTACCAACTAAACTCAACCAGATCCTAACCCAATCAAGCTTAGCTCACTCAAACCCATCCTAAAACCAGTCATTCATTCTTATGATTAATTATTATTTTACCGACCGGTAACCTACCAATCGGTTTTTTGTCGCCAACACTTACTAATCGGTAGCCTATTAATCAGCATTTGATCGAAATGAAAATTTCATTATCTGAGAAACAGAACAAAAAAAAAGAATAATCATTTTACAACATTTTCTGAACAAAATTTTTTTTGGTCATACTATGTTAGTGCTCTAAACCATCGATATTACCTTCTAAATTACTTACAATTAGATCTTTTTCTTAATTTTGTCGAAAACTTATTTTTCTCGTCAGGTATTAAATTAGGGCACATTATGACAATGTGTTAATTTATCACACTGACGAAATGAATATGTGTGTACATATTATAATCAAATTGGAAGACTCTAAACATTCACAATTTCGATACAAGATTTTCTACGAATCTTTAAACATTAAACGCATTTTGTGTGCTTTATCAAAAGTTTATTAAATATGAAAAATTATATCTTTAACAAACGTTAAAAACCGATTGTAGTAAATCAAAGCACAATAAAACCTAAAATCCAATTTTATCCCTTCTTTATTGTTACGGACGTCCAACCGAGAATCAATTTAAAACACGATGTCGATGTGTCAAAAGCAACGAAAATAACACAATAAGATGTTCCCGGGATATCTAAATCTAATGGGCTACCATAGAACGATTTATTTATAGTGACGTGTCCCCATACAAAGCCCGTTAATGTCTTCACTAGCTACTAACCCCGCGGACAGAAACAGCATGCGGCCCCCAACCAGAACGTCTTGAACCTTTTGTGCACCTCTTCTTCCACGGATTCCATCATTTCAATCGAGTCGTGACACGCCAAGTGTGTGGTCTCTATTCGCGTATACCTGTCATAAATACAAAGCTCATCTCAAAGCAAAAGAAGAACAAGTAATTGTTCAAATCGAAACGAACTGCCCATTTACTTAAAGGACAAGATTTCTTTCGAGTACTGGTTTGGTTTAAGCGAATTAACATATAATACCTTCTAGGCAACTCTATAAACTGACTTGTTGCATTGTATTTATATCAGATTTTCACTCTAGGGAAAAGATGAACGCAATCGCAAAAACATCTGCGTCTTGTAGACACTAAAGCACATCGAGCACCTGTTGCTAGTAACACGATGTGGCACTTCTTTTATATGCAGGCATCAACCTGTTATCCGTGTCATTACTTGGAAAAACGTTTAATATCGTTCTTATTTTAACTTGTCGAATTTTACGAACAGGTTAAATTAGATTCAATTAGAGTTGACAGAGATTGTGAAATATGTTAAAGCTCTTCTAACCAAAGGCTTAGTTTAAGTTCCAGTATAAATCTATCAAAACTCAGTTGTGTTTATGTTCGGTTCTTGTAGTAGTTCGACGCTTAAGGCGGTTAAGTAGCTGTTTCCCATGGACGAAAGCCAAGCTAACCTAACATAATTTTATAAATTTTTGGCCACATTAAAAAAATCATATCTACTTTATTTATAAGAATTAAGAAATAATTCTTACATTAAATTGAACTTAAAAGATTCTAATTTGGATTAAAAAAGTCAAATTTGTTCTAGTTATTGCGAAAAAATTAAAAAAATTGTTAAAGTTGACAAAAATTTTTGAGAGTTAACTAACCTAACTTTTCAAAAAAATTGATCGCCTTTAAAAAATTTTACCGAGTTTATTTATGAAGATTAAGAAATGATTTTTAACTTAAATTAAAGTTAAAAGATTCCATTTTGGATTAAAAAAGTCAAATTTGTTCCAACAGCTGCCAAAAAAATTAAAAAAAATTTTAAAGTTGATAAGAATTTTTGACAGTTAACTAACCTCACATTTTGAAAAAGTTTGATCAACTTTAAAAAATCATACCGAGCTTGTTTATGGAGATTAAGAACTGATTTTTACATTAAGTTGAAGTGAAAAGATTCTACTTTGAATTTAAAACGTCAAATTTCTTCTAATTGTTACCGAAAAATTAAAAAAAAAATTAAAATCGCAAGAAAATTTTTGACAATTAACCACCTTAACTTATTAACTAATCTTATTAAATTAGGTTCGATTAGAGTTGTCAGAAATGATGAAATATGTAATGTTGAAGCAAGTTTTCATAACCAAAGGCCAAGTTTAAGTTCAAGTATAAATCTATCAAAGCTCAGGTGTGTTTATGTTCGGTTCTCGTGGCAGTTGTACGCTGAAGGCGTTTAGTAGCCGTTTCCCATGGACGAAGAAGTCTCGTAAAGATGTCAACTAACGTTGAGCAAAAGCGATTATCTAAGCAACAGTACTATAGCAATAGATCTATTCTAATCGCGCATTAAGACATCTCCTACTAAACCATAGTAAGGATAATTCGCGTTTTATTACGCCCCCTCGGCTAGTAAACCGGGAGGTATGTAAGCAATTTTCTAGAGCACCGGGTGGCCTGTGAACCGAAGAATGTCCCAAGTATGAATAGAAGATATAAAATGCGTTTTATGAAAAGATGCGGACCTTCGTATATATGGGTGCTTCAACGGTGGCCCAAGTGGTTAATATTATTATCTCGGTCGATCTTAGATTGCGACCGGAAGATAAGGGACGTTAAAACGGAGAGACGGTTTTCGGGTAGAAACTCTCCAATCAATACCAATCAAAAAAGCGTCTCTCTCCCCCTCGAAAAACCCGTAAAATAAATCCATTTGTTGACGGTCCGGCATAAATGGATTTGACCTTCGCGGCCTGTTAAGGGCTCCACCCTACCACTAATTTACTCCGGAGTGAATTCCCCACGGTTCGGTCAATTATGACAGACGGTACTTTCAACCGACAAAGTGAAATTCCAGTCTGGTCTTGCACGCTTGGGCTTGGCCGCGATGACTTGATACATTATTCATTTGATTGGTAATTATTGAAAAATTCTGAACGAGACGACTATTCGAGACGACTGAGTTGGAATTATGAAAGGGAAATTGGACATTTAGATACATAAATTGAACATATTAAAACAGAAATTGAACATATTATAACATAAATTAAACATATTAAAGCATACATTGAATAAATTACATATTTATTATTTTATATCATTAGTGGTAAACCGATTCTTAAAAAAATTAAAAAGATTAATATAGTTCTTAAAAGGGGAACAAAAAACGAACAAAAAGGTACTTATTGTCTGTACGGTTTCAAAGGGCGGATGTTCAGCGTGATTGTTTGAACCAGACAGAAGCGGGGAAGCCAACACAACAGATATACGACATCCTAAACGTTCTTGTGAAGGGGTACGAACCGACACGTACTGAATGGGTCGTTGGTGGTCTTTGGATCACCTTTACAATCAACAAGACGTTCTATTGGATGAGTTGTAATACTATATTTATAAAGAAATTTTTATCAGAGGTTATTTCTTTATCAACACACTTAATGATATGCTGATACCAGGTAAAGTATAAAAAGAAACATTGTTTTCTTGTTGAATGATTTCGTTAAACTAACAATAAGTTGTAGACTTATTATTTTTTTTATAGAATGAAATTACATTATTATGTTGTTTTCTGTGTTAAAATACTGACAAATAATTCAGTTAGGTTGGGGTAGAAAAGATTTTTGGTTATTTTAAAAATTTGAAAATGAACCGGTTTAAATAAAATTGAATTACTCCGAAGAAAATATCATTTGATAATTTTCATTTCGTTCAAATAAACCAAGACATTTTGTTAGATGTATTGTTGCCAAAATCACCACCTCCAGCATAGTGATCGGTCTTCGCGCACCATCCTCCAGTTGGAGTGTTAAGCTTGAACGGCCAAAGGAAGTTTGACGTATATTTGAACTTAGGTCCAACAGTAGACATTTAATGAATCAAATCTTCAACGCAAATAATATTAGACGCACCAAGCTTATCTTCAATAATTTGATTGCTCGTAATCGGAATACAATGTCCATTAACTCTTTCAAAACCATAATACAGGGCTCACAAATACGAAGCATGTTAATTGTCGCTTTATTTAATTTAACGAAGACGCCATTATTGATCTGACAGAGACGGAAAAGGACTTTTCGTACTTTTGGTGCTACATTGTTGATATGTCTAATACGAATAACGAAAGCCAATTTAGCTTTCCCAGGAATATAATAATTTTCACGAGTCTTAGCTTGTATTTCGTCACGTCCGTTAAGCCTGTACTCCTTAACAAAGTCCTCGACGCGTTTGAAGACGAGTTTCCTCTTCTTAATGTCATCAGACTTTTTATTGATAACGGCCTTTTTCAAACCCTGTCTGATCGCAAGACGCTTCTTACGCCTTTTTAATACAAATTCTAGAACAGTCGGCAGTCCCTTTGCCGTTTTCTCGGGCTTCGCCTTTTTGTCTACAGGCGTGATGATGTGCCTAGGTATAGAAGGTATCTATTAAATTTAAGAAAAAGTTACCAAAAACTGTTACCTTACAAACACACTTAAATAATAATAATTAAATTTTTTATAAACAAATTTGAAAAAAATCAAACATATTGAATGGTCTCTTAATAAATACCAGTTAAAATACAAAACACCTTTATTAACGAAATTTCTTTATCATCAATAAGATATTCCTTTGTGTGTTAAGATACAGACAAAATATTGAGTTATAATATTAAAAACAATTTTGGCGAGTCTTTTGAAAGAAACAGTTTAAATAAAATAGCATTATAGGGTCAATGCATTGGTTCTCGACCAGTTAACAAAAAAATTGACTTTGAATGTATTTCACATGTCGAAAAATGATTCAAATTTTAGTACACCTAGACTTCAACGATTCCTCAATGAGTTCTTAACAGTGTGCAAGCATGCTTTTTTCTTTCTTTCAACAATATTTATTAAAATTTCAATAAAAATAAAAAAAAGTACAATATCACTACTTCTCGACCACTCCGCGGAGTTCTCGACCATTTTATATTAGTTCTCGACCACCACAAATTGGACTAATTTCTAAGAAAATATATTTAGAACAATGGATTTCATTAGAAAAAACATAAATTCAAACAATTTTAATATAAGTATACACATATTTTTCACTAAACAAATGTAAATAGGAACTTACAAAAAATAGATTATTATTTTTTACTAATAAAGAAAGTGACATTAATCAATATCCTTGTTGATTTGGTCGAGAACTAATTGATTTTCGATCACCTATAACAAGAGTGTAGAAAAAGAATACTTTGGTCTAATTTTATGGTCGCAAACTAAAACTTAAAAAGTAGATATATAAATTAATTGAAGTATACACAAAAATACCAACAATTCTTAAATAGATGATATTACCAAAACAATTAATTTCTTTTTAAAGCGTACTGATTCTCGACCATTTTGGTCGAGAACTGAAAAAGGCAATTATTTTAATATTGGTTGGCGACCATCAAATATTAAGCAAAAAACTTACTGTGAGCCTATTTTTTCTTAAAATATATAAGCAACTATAACTAATAATAGACATAAACCATAATATGATCACCTAACGTGTTTAAAATCAAAATTATTTACTATTTTCTGGCCGAGTTCGGTTAACACTTTTTTACACTATACATGAAACTATACTGTCATAGCGATAGACATGTATTTACTGATTTTTCACGGAATAATGTAGATTTTTGGCTCCATTTTGAGAACAATTTTAAAAATGCTATAGATGTATAAAACCAAATATGCACACCTTTCTGAAGTATAGCGAATATATTTCTTATTATTTGAATTTAAATGATAAAATGGTCGAGATCCAGTGCCGGTCGGCTAACCAGTACATTTACCCTATTATGTTCCGAAAAATCTCTTTTTTCAACTATTTCAAATAAACAAAAATGATACAGGTTTGGAAAAGTTTATTTTATTAATATGTCAATTTTTTTTTCTAAAATTGTAAATTATAATCTCTACCATTAAAAGAATAACATGGCTGGACTAGCTTAAAAAAATAAATAAATAAAATTCGTACCAATAAATCTCACTTAACGCCTTACTTTCAGCAAGTTTAACACATTTTTTGGTTTTAATAAAACATTTTCTCAGATCTTATAATCATAGGTTAAATCCTTAGCTCGAAGTTTTGCTCCAAATTACCGGATCAAAACTTGGATCTTGAGAGGTTTATGTCAAAAGTATTTCCCAATAATTTATATTGGGTTGTTCGAAAAGTAATTTCCTGTTTTTCCCTACAAAGGATTTAATTGTATTTTTTCCACCCAACTTCGCACTTAATCTGAAAAATCATAGTATGTTTTTAGAAATGATTTAGCAAGGCTTGTATGTGAAATATTCAATTGATTCTACGTGCTAGTTTTTGGTTGGTAACCTGAAGAGCAATAAATAGTATTTTCGTCATATTTTCCTCTTTTACTAAAGAAAAGGTGAAAATGCTGTCCAAACCAGAAAGAAATTAATCATTGTCTTTGGAGAACAACATACAAAAGTTCGGACTGGTAATTTAGATGTCGAAGATGCACCACATACTGGAAAGCCGTTTGAAGCTGATAAAGATACGATAAAGGCATTAGTTGATGGAAACCGTCGAATAACAACACATAAAATAGGTGAGAGGTTAAATTTATCAAATTCAACTGTTTATGACCACTTGAAAGGTCTGGGTTTAACCTTGAAGTTCGATATATGGGTTTTCCTTGTTCTCACGGAGAAAAATTTGTGTCATTGCATTGGCACCTGTGACTCGCTTCTCAAACTCATGAAGACGATCCATTTTTGAAACGCATCAATGCTTTCCACTTTTAGTTAACGTCGTTACACTTATCTCGTCTTTACTCAACTCTCGTCGTTACTCGTCTTTCGTCCTTACACGTTTTTACAATACTCCATTCTCTACCCGACTCTCACCCTTACTATCGTCTTAATTCTCTAGCCAACTCTCGTCTTTACTCAACTTTCGTTTTTACACGTCTTACGTCGTTATACATCCAAATCGAACTCTATTCTCTACCTACCCTTGTCGCTATACGTCTCACGTTGTTATACATCTAAACCCAATTTTCGTTTTTACTCAACTCTCTCCAACCCCAACTCTCTTCGCCTAGCGGTTCCAATCTACTCAAAACTGTTAACCTAATCAACTTATAATAATAAAAAATAATCGATTCCTACATATATAACAAAGTCAAACCCAAGAGATCGTGGAGCGAAAAGCTGAACCGGCCCAAAGCAATTCCAAAGCCGATATCCATCAAAAAAATTTGATGCTATCTCTTTTGGTGGGATTTTAAAGGAACCTTTTTTTTAATTTTTTCCGGATAACACAATAATTAATTCGAAAGTCTACTATCATCAGCTGGACAAACTGAAAGATGCACTTCAACAGAACAGGCAAGAATTAATCAACAGAAAATGTGTAGTGCTTTATCCTCATACAAATTTAATCACTCGCCAAAAGCTTTTACAGCTTGAATGGGATACAATGCCACAACTACCATATTTTCCGGATCAGACACCTTAGGATTATTATTTGTTCCGGACACTATAAATTTTTTTAGACGATATAACCTACACTTCAAATGAGGAGGTCAAAAAGCACCTCTATCAGGTTTTTGCCAGCAAAGACCAAAAATTTTATGAGCATGGAATTATGCTACTACCAGAAAGATGACAAAAGGTATTGGACCAGAACTCTAATACTAGACCTAGAACTGGAAGCTTTCGGGTTTAGCCGTGCGTCTTTTGAAAAAGCGTTTGATGTTTCTGATGCCATGTTGCAACTTTCTTCAGAAACGAGTTCGAAGTGAATTTTTAAACCCAATATGTTCTTGTAGTAAACATATAACAATTAGACTCCCTTTATTAATCACTTAACTATTTTGGAAGCTAGCTCGAAATACAAGCTGTTTATTATTAAAGTTATTAGAAATTTTCGATTCGCATTGGTTGACATTAGAATGTTCTAAATACTTGATTGATTCTTAACGTGTACGGGAAATACTCTGGATTAATTAAATCATTGAATATGTTCAGTTTTGAAAAAAAAATTTATTGGAATTTCATTGGGTCTTTCTTAAAATAAAAAATTTCTTTTTTATTTTTATTAGTTAGTTTTCTCCTAGTTGGGTTTTCGAGTTCGAACCCTCACAATCAGTTCATATCACACTCCAGTTACATTATTTCTGCAGACTTGACAGGATTCTTGGATTCTTGTGGTTCCTTAATTTAGAGATTAGAATTAACTAGCTCGTGAGATTGACTCGAGTTCGAAGTTATTGTTCATCTTATTTCAATAAAAATTTAGAGGTTAAATAACCTCTAACTTTTTATTGAAATTTAGAGGTTATTTAACCTCTAAATAACCTCGAGAAAACTAACTAAATAGTTAGTTTTCTCGAGGTTGAAAACTAACTAAATAGTTAGTTTTCTCGAGGTTGGGTTTTAGAATTCGAACCCTAATTCATATCACACTCAAACTACAAGATTTCTGCAGACTTGACAGGATTCTTGTGACTTCTTTGGTTGCGAGAAAATAGTACTGAACTCTTGAGCAAGTCTGTCCAATCACCGGACGTGAACCCCGTAGACGATTTATGAAGTTTATTAAAGGGCAAAGATTGCTTGTGTCTAAAATAGAACATTGCAGTTTCAAAGACTTTTAAAAAATTGTATTCTCTCTACCAAAAAGGATTTCTGTAATAATTAAGGCGAAGGGTAAGCCCATTAAGAATTAATATTTTGTGAATAATAGACATTATAAACTTATACATGTTGTTTCAGATGATTTAAATTGAGTATTTCCAAAGTTTACTTAGGTACTCAATACTTGACCAAAACTGTATAATGAACTACTTTGAATTTTTCTCACGTATAACTAAATCGATTCTAATTATACGTGAGAAAGTTTATATCCAGCTGAAAAACCATCAAACTTAATCAACACACAAGTCGTAAATCTGATAATCATTAGCTATCAAGTTTTTCTTCCCATCACTTAGGATTTTGGGGGAAACTTCCTGTGGGATTCACCTCTCGTGACTGACCACAATAAAGAAGACTTGGTTCCCTCCTTTTGTTCGCACGTTCACGTGGATTCACCTTTAGCACGTGCCCGAGGCACGCTTTAAAACGCTATTAACAGGTTCGCACGGTTCGTTGATCCTAATGGTTTAGACCCCTTCGGTGAGAATTAATTAGGATATTAAATAACAATATCCAGTCATGTTTTTCTAACTGTAGAGATCTATCTAGATATATATAACCATGAATAAGAAATTTAACCTCATCATAACTTATTTTTAAACCATTTAGGATCAATTTAAAAGAAATTTACCCATCATTACGCTTACTTATTCTCTTTAGTCTTTTAGTACTATTATCCAGAGATTTCTTGTCGCTTTCCGAGTCCCTAATGACCCACAAATCTGGAATGCGAATAGCGCGTGGTCATAACGATTTCCCGCCATTATCTTCTTGCGGTTCATTACGAACCGCAAAACCGAGGAGAAATCGCACATAATTTATCAAATTTTTGGAACGAAGGTTAGTCGAGACTTTATTGTTGCCGGTAATTTAAAACGTTTACAGGGTAAATTAGGAATAATGAAACTGATTGTGAACCCTCTTCTTTAGGATGGGGTTACCACCCCAAATTACTGTGGGAACCTGTTTGGACTGACGGAGATGTGACTTCCGAACGATTTCACAGCGGATAAGGGATGTTATGTCACAGTTTTTAACCCCATAGATTGCCACTAGATACGATTAGATTGTATCTATTTTTTTTTTTATTTTTTAATTTTTCCCATTGGATTTTTTTTATTTTTTCGCAATAAGGGAAATCCATAATCACTTATAAATATTCATAAACCTTTTACAATATTATCTACAAGCGTCAATACAATATAATTATGCGGGTGGATAATTGTTTTTTAAAAAGAACGGTACATTACGGTTATTTACGTTTCCACCTCTTTACGTGTTTACCTCTTTTGTAATTTTTTTTTAAACGGTCGCTCACCTTGTTATAATAAACGTCAATATAAACGATTTCTTATAAATGAAACTATAATATGCAAATATTTTCCCTGTAATACTAATAATTCATCATTTACATCTCATTCATAGAATCTAAATAACAGAAAACACGTATTCAAACCAATTTTTTTATTACAGTAGAAAAAAAAACTTATAACCGCACCCTCTTTGTAATGGGTGTGCTTTTAAAAACCAGACGTTCATTGTGGTATTAAGAGGAGTGAATAGTCCATTATGACGGCCACGTGCCCGTGTATCTGTGGGTCACATGACCACCAGGTTATCTGTCAGAAGGGGAGGGAAATAAATAACCGGCCGAGAGACCAACCCAGGTGTAATCCTCCGGATACGAAACCAAGTTATGCGACTTCACTTCTTGCCGAGAAAGATTCTCTTCTAGGCGAACCTTCCTCTTCCCTTCCCTTCTTCCTTCGTCTTCGTCGTCTTCTTCCACCTGCTGTAGCACGCGCGAACCATCGAGAATCCGTACATACACGCTTCGGTTGGATTTATAGTAACAATTTTCACGCTGCCGCACTCCTTCTGACATCTCCGAAGTGTTGCCTCCGACCGTGTTACAAAGCGAGGAGAGACTTACTGTTGATTACTTCTCGGGTTGGATTTACACAAATGTCTTGGAGCGTGAAAGGAATTTCACGTTTTCGATTTAATTAAAAAAATCATTCTAGTCTGGTTTTATTGTATGGGTAATCGAGTTATTACTTGAATTTCAATTATTTGAAGTATTTGATGTTTCTTTAGATACTTAATTAGGTCTATCTTTTTAACAGAAAAGTTACTGTTTTTGAATTTCTTTTTAAATAGTGTTACAATTCTTAGGAATAGAAATTTCATTCTAACAATAAGAGGTGTTTCAGGGAAAACTTAGTATATACTAGTAGCGAAATTATTGGAAGTAAAAGAAATGCTTACTTTGGTGAAATGTAAGGGAATTAAACTTTAAGTAACTAGGAAATTTTTTCTAAGAAGTTTGTTGTTTCATTGAAGTAACAATAAAAAAGAATTTTTTTTAATAACCTCTAAATTTTTATTGAAATGTGATGAACAATAACTTCGAACACTAAAACCCAACTTGACGAATTAGATCTACTTCTAAATTGTTGCTGGAATGAGATGAACAATAAGTTCGAACTTCAAGAGCCAACCTCACAAGCTAATTAATTCTCATCTCTAAATTAAGGGGTCACAATAATCCAAGAATCCTGTCAAGTCTGCAGAAATACTGTAACTGGAGTGTGATATGAACTGATTGTGAAGGTTCGAACTCAAAAACCCAACTGGGAGAAAGCTAACTAACTAATCTCTAAACTTTTATAAAGAAATGCGTTACTTTCTGGAAACAAGTATCTAAAAAGTGGTTACTACTCCCGATTTTAGGACATTTATGCATTTCATAGTGTTCATATGGTCTTCACACACGAACAATTTTCTCACTTCCGAAGCACTCATGCAACACCAAATGACCTTTAAATGTGGTTTAAATTTTTCACCTACATGACGATGAACACATGCCACACCTATTATACCAAAAATCTGAAATATTATAAATATTGAAAAGAATTCTCTCGTTGTTTGTGTTTTTTAATAAATTTTATTTTTTAAACGATTTGTTGAAAGTGTTTAGATCGTCAAATTAACTAACTCACCTCAAAGATTGAATCATCTCATCACCGGATATTTGACCAAGTATTCTTCAGTGAAGGTCAGATATTTTCGACCAGTTTCTCAATTGCACCATGCCTTTTTATTCCTGTGAGAGAACCACGGCTTCTTTCTGGCTTTACGGCTTCTTAGTCCAACTTCTTGACGTCGCACAATGTGACAAATATCAATACTATTCGGAAAAATTAGTAATATGAGAACAATAAATACAAACAACTTAACTTAATGTTTAATAGGTCATCAGGGTCTTATTTTCGATAGTAGTTGCAACAATGTACCACTTCCAGTGTAACCAGAAATGTTTGGTAATTTAATTATTTTTTAAAAATGTTTAGTTTTTATTAAGGGATGATTAAAAAGCTTAATTCTACATAACTTTCAATCGAAAATTGATCATATTTGAAGATCATAAATCTTCTTTACAATAAAATTTCATTGTTAAAATATTTAAAATACCTCCGTTTGTTAAAGGCTTCTAATAAACGTCCCAAAATATTTTATTTACTTTTTATCAATAAAATTACATAGATACTAATCTCCATATGAACATTTTAAAAAAATGATGTCTTTGATAAAAATAAATTTTATAGACACTACAAGTAAATTCCTCCAGAAGTAACATCATCAGTAGCCCTTCAACTCGATTTACCACCTATAAATCCACTACAAAAGAAGCAATCTCGTCTCAATTTCAAACCCCTCCATGCCAAACGTGGTCGAATTAAGTTCAAATCATTCAAAACCAAGTTGAAATTATTCCAACTGAAGTTCAAACGTTTTCATCCCAATTTCAAACGCCACCATGCCAAGTTATAATTCCATCCCAAGTAGAAATGATTCACTCCCAAATTCAAATGACACCTCGTCAAGGTCAAATAATGTGTCGTCAAGATCAAATAATGTCTCGTCAAGGTCAAATAATGCCTCGTCAAGTTCAAACGATTCAGTCTCAATTTCAAACCATTCCTCAAGTTCAAACACCTCTATGCCAAATTCAAAGTATTCAATCCGAAGTTCCAATGACTCGATCTCAAATTCAAACCCCTCTATCCAAAGTTAAAACATCTTCATCCAGACTTAAAACGATTCCAACCCAAGTTTCAATGATTTCATCTAATATTCAAACGATGTCTTTGATAAAAATAAATTTTATAGACACTACAATATTATTCTATATTTTTTATATGTAAACAAGAGATTCTTTTTTTTTTTCGCCATGAATGAAAAACTTCCTCGCGCGAAATTTGTGCAGACATACTTAAAATTAAAAAACAATTTGATGTCAACATTTGTCTGAAATATCTCTCTTCTTGAGCCAAGAAGTAATACTGTATACAACAGTATAATAGAAAAACCCATGACTTTACTTTCGGAAAGTCATTAGTCAAAGACGTATTTTTTTAAAATTTATTACAAATAAAGAATTTATTTTAAAAAGAAAAAGATGCTGCAAATATACACTAAATAACTCTAATTAGTGACGAAAATTAAATTACACAATTCACTTAAAATTTAAACCTATAAAAATCACACGTTATGAATGACAGCAGATACTTTGGTATTTGTATCTACTCTAATTATTATTGGATATCTTTATTAATCGAAAACTACTGTTTTCTAGTATTATAGATTCTAAAGAGTTCATATATTAAGTTATTGTAATTATTCCAACAGTTCGAAGAATTCATTTTTGTCCAGTCAGATTATCAATGTATCACACTGTGCGCCGTCTACAAATGATTCGAATAGATATTTTATTTGAACTTTCTGGCAACTCAGCAGCGAGGTCTGATGAAGTTTCTTTCCTGTTTTTTAATGACTTCTGTAATATCTTTCGATCCTCTCAGTCTATTGCGATCCATTTACCTCTGGTTCTGGGACTAATATCTGATCCGATCATGTGAAATCTGAATATCGGAATATCTCCTTGCGATTTCCCTTGCTCGTGCAAAATTTATATTTGCACACGTTTTTCTAAAGTAAATTCGTTTCTTTTAGACATATTAAAACAATATCATTACATCTCACAAATCTAATTATGATTTTTTGATACTCAGCCTGACGCATTTCGGCGATCTACGCTACCTTCAAAGGCTTTCGTCTGATTAAGCTATTTTCAGATGACACATACATAAAATATACAAAGTACCATTCCTCTTACTTAAAAATTTCGCTTGTGTATATCAGGACAGTCATTTCAGTGCGTGTTATTATTTACCTCAACAAATTAAAAGTTTTTTTTTTTAAATGTCAACAAACTTTCTTTTTATTCTTATAGCCTTCATGCATCATCAAGTTCAGATTGACAAAAAAAACATAAAAAAACGATAATTTGAAAAACACGTTAAATACTTTATCCTGCAGATGCTAGAGTCGACATTAATAAATTGTTCCTGGTACTGACATTTCTATTATCACTTTTTACTCTAAAATTACCGCGCGAAATGTCGAGTATTTCCGCTCTCTACATCAAAGAAAACTCGGCGAAATCTCCTCACAATTATCACTCAAAAAGAAAACCGCTTCATTCCACCATCGATACCATAATTAACGCGAATAACAAGAAATCGTTATTTATAGGGTTCTCTTTCGCCCCGAACCAGTTCTTTGTTCTTTCTAAACGTTGGCTAAATGGTATTTGGCGAGGTATTAGAGAGATACTGATTGCGGCCGCTGCAAACAGATAAACACTAATTTGATAGATTATTCGCACTGTTTATCGCCAAAAGGGAACCGGGAGCGAGGTAATTGGCGGGACAAAGCGGATGGGGCCCGCTCTCCTGGCGAAAGCAACCAACGATATCGTTCGCCCCTCTGTAGTTTGCCATGTGCTCCGGCTCTAATCTGTTAATTAGAGAGGATCGGCAGTGTATACGCGGCACTTTGAGCGCCTCTCCGTATCTGATCCGCGAGGGATAAATACACCACCGGCCACATGGAATTACACGCAACGATTAGGTTCGTCCATTATATCTTCTCTGCTAATGCTGGCACCATAGATATTTTACTCATTCATGAAAACAGAAAACTTCATTATCCTTCCACCGCTCTAAATAATAAAATAAAAAATATTTAAAATATCAAAAAAATATACGAGTATTAAAAAAATATACAGGGTGTTATATCAATATTGGGAAAAAATTAAAAATGAATGTAATTAGTTTCAGATAGGAAAGATTTCCGATTAGTTGAGACAAATGTCAAAAGTTTTATTTTACCATCATTTCTACTCATTAATTCAAAACTCTAAATTAAGATAAATAAAATGCAATGTATTGTTATGTACTTTTACTGGTTTTATTTTTATATTCTACTGACTAGTTTCGGTCTTTTAAACCATCTTCGGAGTCTACAAGAAATTAAATTGAAATAATTACAATGCAAAAAGTTAACTAAAAAATTAAAAATATAATAGTTACTTACAGTAGAATTCTTTCGCAAATTTACGACGAAAAAACAGTTGTTTAGCGGACCATTATAAACAAATTAAAATTATAGTGTTAACAAGTTAAAATTACAAACGAAACAATTTTTAAAATGTCGGACCGTTATGGTGTCTTAACATGAAATAACAAAACTTGACGCGCATGTGGAAGATGTACCAGATGTTGATGACGTAGTAGAACAGGTTTATAATAAAATAATATTAAAATTGAAATAAAATTAATGTAAAGTAGAATTGTAAATGATTAAAGCTAATAGTAAAATATATGTTAACATAAAAAGGGGGGAAATAATAGGATATTTGGAATTGAAATGGGTTTTGAACTAAATATGTAAAAGGGGGACGGGGTAAAAGGGATGGGGCTGGGGTAAGGAGTTGGGGATGGCCTCTAGGACCCCAAAAACTGCGTTTAATATACGCGGACCAAATACATTAAACCTCGGCATTTTGGGGAAAGGGATGGGATAGATGTTTGTAAAGTGGGATTTTTAGACTCTGGATCTGGTCATTTAAACATTCGAAATCTGTATTATTATTAACAAACTTATCTATTTCGTAGTGTTCAAGTAAACTGAGTTTAAGGCCTTTATTGTGTTTGTGCAAAATCTTAATATTTTCAGTTGGATTAAAATCATGACTATAAATTAACATGGGTCTTCCAAAATTGGAATTGTTATTAAGCTGATGTTCTTTTAGGCGTGTTTTTGTGGATCTGCCTGTTTCTCCAATATATGTAGCACTGCAAGTGCCGCACTCAAGTTTATAGACCCCATTCTCTTCCATTAAATTTATTTTATCTTTGGCATTAAAAAGTCTAAATTAAGAAGTCACAAGTATCAAAGAACCCTGTCAATCTGCAGAAATTTTGCAGTTGAAGTATGATATGAATTCAGCCCCTCTAAACTTCCACTGAAATGAGATGAACAATAACTTCGCACTCCAAGGCTAAACCTGACGAGCTACTTAATCCTAACCTCTAAATTAAGAAGTCATAAGAATTCAGGAACTGATTGTGAGGATTCGAACTCCAAACCCTAACCGGAAGAAAGCTAACTAAGAAGACTAATTAAATAATGGGTGATCAGACAAATTAAACTTTGAGGTAAGTTAGTCAATTTGATGTATAGGTAAGGAATTTAAAACCAGAATGTGTGACACCAATCATGAAATATAAATCATTATTATACAATGTTGCATGGTTATTTTGTAGGAACATTTGGATGTTCCCATAAGAATATATGGAAGTAACCTCGAGGTGTCAACATTGTGTTGACCTCCTGTGGTATCATGGGGATAGAACCTTAGTCATATTTCAGAGTTTTGGTACACTGACTGTGATGTATGTTCATCGCCGAATAGGTGCGGAATTTAAACTAGAATATGTGAAATAGCGCACCAACCATGAAATAGCGGAACTAACATCATGATCGAATGTTGCATGAGTGCTTCGAAAGTAAGAGTAATGTCCGTATGAACATTATAAAATATGTAATTAAAATACACGTTTTAAAATTAGCATTAGTAGCTTCTTTTAAAGCACTTTTTGACAATAGAAACATACTAACCTCTGAACTTTTGTTGGAATGAGATGAACAATAACTTCGCACTCCAAGATCCAACCTGACAAGGTACTTAATTCTAGCCTTTGAATTAAGAAATCACAAGAATTCTGTCAAGTCTGTAGAAATACTGTAGATGGAGTGTGATATGAACTGATTGTGGGGATTCGATCTTTAAAACCCAACCAAAAGAAAACTAACTAACTAACCTCTAAGCTTTTACTGAAATGAGATGAACAATAACTTTGAACTTCAAGACCCAACTTTACGAACCAAATCTAATCTCTAAATTGTTGCTAAAATGAAATGAACAATAACTTCGAACTCCAAGACCCAACCTGACGAACTAAATCTATCCTCTTCTTCTTCTTCTTTTCAGGGAATGGGAATCAGATTGGACTCGTATCATAAAAGAATTTAATTGTTAAATTTCAGGTTGTCAGCCTAGAAAATATTCCATGAAAACTCTACCACGATTTCTTTTATAACATACGATCTAATAAGATGAAATCATGAGTACAGAGTATTCCAAGGCCAAAGTAAGTGATTCATTGAGGTCTTTAGGTTTTCTCATGTTTGCCTAATGTCGTCTTGATATCTCAACCAAATCTCAACCACACCTCAATAAAATCTCCACCGTGGTAACCAAAACCATTGTCGTGCCAACTGTAATTCAAATAAGTTAAAATGTATAAATACGCGTGTCTCATAAAAGAGTTAATTTAACTAAAAGAATGTGTTAAAACGTCCAAGAGTAATAAAATTAAATTACATCAGAAATTTTCGTGTCTCTTGTGTTCACCCGCCTATGATTAGAGAAGGAGTATTAGGATTTTGTGTGGTACCAATTTTGTGACACACTGCGGAAATGAGTCACTGGCTTTGACCTTGGAATACTTTGCAAGCGAGGCTATGGGAATCGAATTGGAGTCGTTTTAGCTTCCAGTCATTAAAATTTAACCTCTAAAACCCTAACTCAAAAAAATTTAATTATCAAATTTCAGGGTGTCCACCCACAAAATATCCCATGAAAACTCTACCACGATTCTTTTTATTAACATACAATCTAAATAGTAAGATGAGATCATGAATAAGCGAGGCAATGGAAATCGGATTAGAGTCCTTTTAACCCTTTCGATCCTGGCGTACACTACATGCACGCCAATTTATAAGCTTGTAAATAGAAACTGGGATACATTTTTAACTATTAATTCCTAACGTGCATTTCTGTGACTTCTGACGAGGTACTTCAGAGGAAGTGTGGAGTAACAATGGTGAGGTAATTCTTACCAAATGGTTTGTTAATAAGAGTGTAATAATGGCATCGAACTTTATGAGTGTGGGTAATACCGAAACCTGCAAGGGGTGGGATAAACGAAGAAAAGAGACATGGAAGTTCCTCGCCCAGAAATCATAAAAAATTATAATATAAACATAAAACTGGATAAAATGGAGTGGATAAAATGGATATTTTAATCACTATTTATCGCACTAAGAAACGATCACGTAAATGGATACTTCGGATGTTTACACATTCTATTGATATAGCATGCCTAAATTCTTGATTAGAGTATAGAGCCAAAGCTGAAAGGCTCGGTGTGCGTAAGAAAGATATTATGGATCTTTTACATTTTCGTACATATATTGCCGAAGAGCTTATTGGAACTAATAAATTCCCTACTTTGAAAGCACGCGGAAGACCTCTAAAAGATTCACCACTTTCATCATCGTCCACGAGGCGACAAAACCCGGAATCTTCACCTATCCCCGACATACGCTTAGATGGTCTACACCACGTTCCAGTGTTTGATGACAAAAGCTTTGCGTCTAGGTGCAAAATGATGTGTAAGAGCAGGACACATATCAAATGTGAAAAATGTCAAATCCACCTATGTATTGGCAAAAAGCAAAATTGTTTTGCGACTTTTCATACAAAAAAATTAACCACTTTATTAATTTCCGTTTTATTTGTTCTTTTGCTGTTTTTTTAAATGAATGGTAAAATACACATATTTATTTAGCTTTTTTTACACCGAAAAATTTACGACTTATTAAATACCAGTGTACACTATAGTTTACACATCAAAAGTCAAAAATGAAAAAGTTTGTGAGTATGAGACAAAAAACCAAAAATCATAAAATAAATTAAGTAACTGTTATGCCAAATTTCAAATTTTTTACACGTTTACAAAAACATCGGGGTGGAAAGGGTTAACTCCCAGTCATTACACTTTAACCTCTAAAGCCCTAACTTAAAAAAAATTTAATTGTCAAACTTCAAGTTGTCAACCTACAAAATAGGTATTTCTTGAAAACTCTACCACGATTTTTTTATTAACATACGATCTAATAAGATGAGATCATGAATAAGCGAAGCAATGGAAATCGGATTGGAATTCTTTTGACTCCCAGTTTTTTAAATTTAACCTCTAAACCATTAACATCAAATGTTTTAATTGTTAAATTTCAGGATGCCAACCTACAAAATTTTCCATAATACTCTAATATAGGTTCCTTTTATTAAACATAGATATAATCATAGGATATAATATGCATATAAATAGAAACCCGTACATCGAGTAGGAGTAGATTTAAATATTAAATAAATTGAAACTCTTAATAATACGACCAGCAAAGCGGAAAGAATTATTAAATGGTACCAAATAAAGTTCAGTTCGACGTACGTTCGAGACTAATCGATCGTAAGTGATAAATTGGCTCGACCCTCCGTCGAACGTATGCATTTTTATGTCGGGAGGAGTCGTGCAATTAGACCTTTTTAAAAAAGGGGGTGAGACCAACCAAAGGGTAAATACAACGAGTAGGGCGGGTTATGTTTAAAGTTTTAGGTTACAATAAAGAGTTAAGTAAAATCTAACAAATCCGATTTAAATTTTAAAATCATTTCTCCCCATATTCCAGGTTGTTCTGATTTATATTGGTTTGGTTGTAGTTTGCATCGAAA
Organism: Digitonthophagus gazella; assembly: GCA_036711955.1. NCBI lineage: Eukaryota > Metazoa > Arthropoda > Insecta > Coleoptera > Scarabaeidae > Digitonthophagus > Digitonthophagus gazella. The sequence continues at coordinate 13,948,297 of JASCIT010000007.1, forward strand.
CGTAATTGTAGGGTATTACACTTGACGCCATGATTTATTTACTCGATAACCAACGTATTGAATCAGAGAAGTGAACACTACGGACGTTGTCCAATAAATAACAATTTTCCATCTACAGGTAGTATAGAGAATTTCCTTTCTTTTTATTTTATTTCTTAAATAAAGTTTCCTTAGGGTAAATCTATTTTTACGTACTATAGTTGTTTATCAATAAATTCTAAAAATAAATTCAGACGATCGATTCTTACAACTTGCAACCCTTGTCAAAATAAATAATCTCGTGTATCAATTGAACGTATCGACTGTCGAATACGTTAAATTTACATATTTATTCATATATTTATTCGCTATTATATCGGTGCATCGCACGCACCCCGATGCATTGGGTCATAAAGAATAGCAATGTAACTAGGCACTCGAAAGCTGTTCGAAGCTTGTATCCCCTCCGGAACAAAGGTTTTCGATCGGAACTTTTAACATTTCCTTTTGTCAGTTGATCGCACAACTCTGCGGGTTACTTTACGGTTTTTACCATTCAAAATCAACCTTTTAAGTACACTGACTAAAATTGGAAATGTATTAAATACCATTCATATAAATTTCCTTTAGATATTTTGAGTGAGGAACGAAATAAATTTAAAATCAAGTTTTAAACTTAATAAAAAAATCATGGGGAATTTATTTGTGGAAATTAAGAAATGATTTTTATGTTAAACCAAAGATTAAAGACTGTATTTTTTATAATTAAGGTTAAATTTATTCTAATTATTGGAAAGAATAAAAAAAAAATTAATTGATAGTAGTATAACCTCACAATTTTTAAAGAAAATTTGGAAAATCGTAACGACTTTATTTGTAAGAATTAAGAAACGATTTCTACTTCAAATTGAACTTAAAAGATTCTATTGTGAATTTTAAAAGTTAAATTTGGTCTAATTGCTACCAAAAAGTTAAAAAAAATCAAAACTTGGTAAAAATTTTTGATAGGTAACTAACCTAACTTTAAAAAAATAATCAACTTTAAAAAATCCTACAGAGTTTATTTTTGGAGATTAAGAAATGCTTTTTAAGTTAAATTAAAACTGAAACATTTTATTTTTTGTTATCAAGTTTAAGTTTATACTAATAATCACCAAAAAAATTAAAAAAAAAAATTTAAAAACCGAAAAATTTTGACCTAACCTAACTTTATAATTTTTGGATCAACTTTAAAAAATCATAACTACTTTAATAATAAGAATTAAGAAGCAGGTTTTAAACTAAATTGAACTTAAAAGTTTCTATTTTGAATTTAAAAAGTCAAATTAGTTCTAATAGTTACCAAAAAAATTTAAAAAAATCTTAAATTTGGTAAAAATTTTTGACAATTAACTAACCTCATTTTTTAAAAAACTTGATTCACTTTAAAAAATAGTACAGAGTTTATTTATGGGGATTAAGAAATAATTTTTGTATTAAATTGAACTTAAAAGATTCTATTTTGGACTAAAAAATGCAAATTTGTTCTAATTGTTACCAAAAAAATTAAAAAAATTCTTAAAGCTGGTAAAAATTTTAACAGTTAACTAACCTAACTTTTAAAAAAATTTGAACAACTTTAAAAAATCGTACAGAGTTTATTCACGGAGATTAAGAAATGACTTTTACATTAAATTGAACCCAAAACATTCTATTTTGGATTAGAAAATGCCAATTTGTTGCAGTAATTACCAAAAAATTAAAAAAAAAATTCAAAACTTGGTAAAAGTTTTTGACAGTTAACCTAACTTTAAAAAAAAATTATCAACTTTAATAAATCGTAGAGAATTTATTTATACAGATTAAGGAATGATTTTTACACTAAATTGAACCTAAAAGATTCTATTTTGGACTAAAAAAGGCCAATTTGTTCTAATTATTACCAAAAAAATTTAAAAAATTCTTAAAGCTGGTAAAAATTTTTGACACTTAACATAACTTTTAAAGAAACTAGTCGATTTTAGAAAATCGTACAGAGTTTATTTCCGGAGATTAAGAAATAATTTTTATATTGAATTGAACCTAAAAGATTCTATTTTGGATTAAAAAAGTCAAATTTGTTCTAATTGTTACAAAAAATTTTAAAAAATTTCTAAACTTTGTAAAAATTTTTGACAGTTAACTAACCTAACCTTTTTGTTCAACTTTAAAAATTCGCCCAGACTTTATTTATAGGAGCTAAAAAACGATTCTCATGTCCAATTAAAGCTTAAAGGCTCTATTTTTTGTAATAAATGTGACCTGGTCTACGAAACAGCTATTAAAGATAAACAAGTCATTTTATCAGTTTCGCTTTAGTTGTTCGCGTTGTACATTCCTCTTATTCATTACGTTTACTGAATCATTTTATGCGTCTTTTGCTTCCGAAAGAAATTAAAGATGACTGTTGAAGAAGAGTTCAGTGCCGTTTACAGACAATATTTCGGTGAAAACGAAGAAGATAGTGCTAAATCCGATATTGATAATGATTTGGACAGCGTTTATTATTTATATCAGGTAAGAGGTGATACAGAGTAAAGTTTCGTTAAAGTGGACTTATCTATGGCCGATTTAGAAGAAGAAGAGCTGATAGCAGGTGAGTATATCAAACATTAAAATTGTACGAACTCGAACCACTTGACTTATACCTATTTTTTTTTCAGCATAATTACTTAATTGACGAGAAGGATGACGTGAGGAAAGGAGACTTGGAAACCTATTGCGAAGACATCCAAAAACTTGTTTCTTTTGTGACAATTGCGTAGGGCAAAATAAGAACAATGCCGTACTATCGTATTTGCAATGGAGAGTTGCTTGAAAACTTAACCAAATGATTCTATTCAATTTCCTTCTCACAGGACACACAAAATTTGCTCCTGATCGCTACTTCGGGATTTTTAAGGCGAAATATGCTACCAGCAATATAGATACGTAAGAAGATTTATTGCAATGTGTCGTTGAATTGTCGCCCAGTGGTCATAATAAGGCGGTATCGGCGGAGAATGTTACATGGTATCAATGGGATAGCTTTTAAAACCATTTTATTGGCCACTCGTTGGTATAACGCAGTTCCATCTCTTCATAATCTGTACGGATTCACTTTTCATCTGATGTTGAAACCTATCGATAGCGAAATGCCGGAAACTATACAACCAGTTGGTTTAACTTTAGAACGTCAATGGTATATATACCAAAATGTTCGATGTTTAGTCACATATCCAGGAAAAGTAAATATTACAGTTCCATTACCAAAAAAAAGTTGGTATCAAAGAAACAAAATCCCGAAGTTGATGGAGAGGATAATTCTGCGGCTCCCTTGCCAAATAAAAATTCGGTATCGAAGAAACGAAAAGCAAAAGGTAATGACGAGGAAAATTCTACGGCTCTATTTCCAAAAAAGAAATTAGCATCGAAAAAAAACAGCAAAGGCCGAAGGAACAGTGAAGGAAGATTCTGTGTCTTCATTATCAAAGAAAAAGGTAGCATCGAAAAAACTGAAGGGTAAAAAATATATAAATTTACTTTAAATCGCATAAATTTGTGAATTTCTATGTAAAATAACTCCAACTTAATCTCCAAATTTTTTTCATTTTCAATCATTTCTGCTCTTCTTTTTGTGCATTTTTAACAAACTTCCCTACCAGTTAGAAACTTCCGGTTTGCGCCATTCGAAAGAGCATACTTTACTTTATCCAAATCACCAAAAAAAGTAAAAAATTACTTTTTCACACCTAACCACCTTTTCGTAGACCAGATCACAACTGTAAAATTTAGTCTAATTGTAACTAAAAATTTTAAAAGAAGCTGTAAGAAATGTTAATAAAACCCAACATTTAAATTATAAAAACCGGATATTAATTTTTGTAAATTTCAAAATCGATACACCATAAGGTAATAATTGCCGATGATTACGCTAATACGCTTTTAGCGGCTTAAACCTGAAACGATCTCGTTATGAAGTCTTTAAGTCGAACGCGATGCAATTTATTCCGTTCCGATGGTTCTTCTTCTCCTCGAATCTGATCGATAAGGATAATAGAGTAATAGAGAGCCGTCATTACTAACCTACGTAAAGCTAAATAATTACGATTCGGGCGTAATTGGTACCTCTCGAGGAACGAGCGCAGAGACAAAGTTGTTGACCCCGATTTTCTGTACGTTCGCATCCCGTCCCCGACATCACGGACCTTTTGACGGCGATTTGTATTCAAGACCATCGTCGTGTTAAAGCCCGTTCCATTCGATGATGTTCCATTCTTTTCTCTCGACCAATTCATCCCCGACTAGTTGGAATATAAGCCGATGTCTGTCGTGTCGAATTACCTATTATTTCATCATACAAACAGAAAGCACACGTTTTTACCTTCTTTTTTACTCTACAATAATGTGCTGATTTAGAGTTTAATGAAATATTCGTAATGGTTTATTTTTTGACAAGATTTACACTCTGTAGGATTCACAATTTACCAACTGCAGCGACAAAGTTGTTAATGTCCTCATATATCAAGCTCTTAGAGGTCGTATTTAACTTTATTTTTAAATGTTAGAATATATGTTCGGTAATAATTTTTATCTGTAATAAGTGGGTGTTTCTATTTTAAGTTTAAATCAATTTTGCAAAATGTTCTTCAACCATTCTTGAATATGGTAAAAGTTTTAAACAAGTTTCTAACACCGGAATGAATTTTTATTTTAATTTTTTGAGTTCTAAATGAGACGATGGTTTGCACGTGTACTGGACATCTGCCTTTGTAAATGATAGTTCCACTCCGGTTACCTAAGAACACCTATTGCTAACAACACCTGTACAAAACCACGTGATTATTTGTTTTGACGAACAGCCACGCGAAGCTTGTTGGAAAGAAATTCTTAGCGTAATTTTTCTAAGAGTTCAAATTACAGGTACCGTGTGAGCTTAGTTGGGTCGTTACCACGCGAGAGGACTTCTTTACTGATGTATCGAAGATTTTTATTGAGAAAAAAAAAGTCAAAAATGTCTTCTTCCCTTTTGATAGACTCATACAGCCAACAATATATCACTTTGAGAGCAAAATAAGGATGTATGAAATTTTTTCCCAACTAAAATGTTGGGTTATAACTCTTACTTGATGAACCAAAGAGACTTCAATACCAAAAAAAAAACTAAATTTCTTTGTTTTGGTTTACTCATCTATAAAACAAGAAGTAATATTCCTCTCGGGGAGTAAAATAGAGATCGTTGGAAGTTATTATAACCGCCGGTACGGTCGCTTGATTACGAGGCCTCAATAAATAGCTAAGTGACAGCCTCACTTACCGTACCTACCTTACACGAGATCGCTAATAACATCCTGGAACAATGGGGCATTGTACCGAAGCATGTTATCTTAATTAATAGGGTAGCTTTACCGTTTATGGCAATATCGCTTCTCCCGTTGAATAAATAAATAAGACGAGTTGGAGAGGCGAGTAAAGCAAGCAACGACCGTAAGCGAAAGATTGATATCTGACGTTGATCGATGCTCGGACCTCAAAACCAGGAGTTTCTTTTTGTAGAAGACACTACATGCGAGCCGCTTGTAATTGAGCTTAATTTTCGTGTAATGTCCTTAAGTAAGCCGTGTCCTCCGGTACACGATCTTCCAGGACCATGGACGCATCAGCGCCTACCGGTCCTTGTAAATCTATTGTGGGCGCGATGATTGATGTTTTATTACCGCGTTTGGCAGCTCTAAAAGGCATTCGAACGGTGGGAACGGCTATACGAGGCTGCTGCTGCTGGTAGTTGTTGGGGGCGCGCGCGATCGGCGATTGATAACTCTCTGACAGTTGCACTCTGCATTCAATTAAGCTTATTGACTTTCAGTTTAGTTTTCATACTTATTTTACTCCCACGTATAAAGACATCTTCAAACCTATAAACTTTTTTTTTGCATTGTACTGATATATAAATTTTATTACCTTATTTATTGTTAGTTATTTTCATAATACCTTTCATTCAATCCCATAAAAATTACACCCACAGTTTTTTTTTTAGTTTTAGTTTTTAAAATGTTTATTTCAAAATCACCTTACATGTTCTTTATCGAATCTAAACTATTAAATAATTGGTGTCTCCTTTTTTTTTAGATTAGACATATTTTTCAATTGAAGGGCTCGGTGCAAAAACCGGTCAACTCCACTTTTTGATGAAATTGCTTTTTTGCCTGAACTTGACCCTACTCAGCAGTGCGCATCGTTAGCTATAAAGAAACGGCTATCTCCACCGTTGTAAACTGGAAGTTCCCTTAGAAATGGGACTGACATTAATTTATTTGGATGCAAAAATCAGTTTTTTCGTGACACTGTAAAATTTGAGAAAATGGAGATGACCGCTTTTTGCATCGAGCCCTTCAATTGTAAGGGTTTCTCAAAAATGAATCATCTCAAACTATCCAGAGTGATCAATTTAAAGTGAGAGATTTTCGGAGATGACTGTCTATTAGAAGTAAAGATTTTTGTTTTCTTACCATAAAACATTCTGAAATTCTTTTTTTCTTTTATCATAAAGTTGTTTTAATGACAGATCTAAAAACTGAAAAAATGATGAATTCTAAAATTTTTATTAAACATCTTGTAGATTTTATCCTTTCCAATTTATAATATTTACAATGAATAAAAGTTAATGGGTAAGGTGTATTTCTTGATTTGTTTTGTTAGGAATCCCATAACTTCGTATAAATGTTAGGCAACAGAGTGTCTGAAGTTAAGTGTGCCCTCATCTTGAAATTGCATCATGTCAAAAACCCCAAAACCCTATCTCCGGTATAACCGGTATTTCAATTTCTCCTATTTATTATTCACTACATTGCTTCTGAGAAACAGATAGAATCCATAACCATCATTGAGCAGGTGACATGGATCTGCGAAAAGATTCGTCAAAATCCTGAAAGAGCCACGCGAGAATTGGTTAAAGAAATAAATGAAAGGTAAGTCCGGACAATTAAACACATTCTGAGGTTGAAAGCCATCAAGATGCAGAAGACGTGATAAGGGTAAGGAAGATACTTGATAAGGGTATGAAATTGAAACGCATTCAGCATTGTAATCAAATGAGACTCAAGCGACTTTAACAAACTGAACAACAGAATACTTGCCAAATCGGTCCAGAATACCAATAGAAAAGGGAGATATCGACGATCTCAAGCCAAAACGGCAAAACGGCCATTTTTTAGTTAGCTGCACCGTTGAGTAGCATTTTTAAATCTGCATGCAACAGTTAAAGCGGCATACCCGCAAACAAACTTCATTCGCTATAAAATAGGTTTAAAGTTTGCGTAAAGCCATTTAAGATTCATTATGTCAATCATTTTTTGCGTTTTCTGAAAAATTAGGTAAATGTCGTTTATGCCGTTTTGGCTTGGCAGCGTCGATATGTTGGTAGAAAAGGTCAACCAATATCTGTGATGGTTTGAACTGGAATCATCGCAAATGGCAAAACTCCTTTAACGGTGTGGAGCCTGGAATCAAGGTGAATGTTAAAAAACGACATATCTGATATTTGATAACAGGATTTGGCACCTGACGACAAGGCCAAAATTACCCAGCAATGGCTAAAAATCCATGGTCCAGATTTCATGACCTACGAATTATGATGTAACACCTAGCCAAATTCGGGTAGCGTGGTTTGACTAGATATTCATGTTTGAAGGGTAAAATAACAATTTAATTATAACAAATAACTACATCATTGCAAAACTGCAACTCAATCACCAGACTGATGAGTAGACAATTAAGCAAGTGTAATTTCATTTATCTAACAGGTGAACGCCTGCGGAACTAGGACACCTGTTTGTCTATTCATCGGTTCAAAGTACTTTAATGTCAATTTGGGCAAAAGGTAATGAGGGAAGCAGAATTATTCTTTTTGGTAAAGGTAAAGAAAGATAGTAGAAAATTCGATGTTGGCGATTTGGTATGTTTTAGCTACCGAAGGTGACTGTGGCCTGAGAGGGCGAAGTCAGTCAGTTTCGGACAGCGAACCCGCGCGAACAAAGAAAAACTTGTAAATGAGGGCTTTGGAGCAAAAATGAGATAAGTCACTATTTTTGTGAGAATATGTTCTAGATGAGTCCTTAATCTTTTAACAGTTCTAGTTTTTATTCCAAGTTTTGTATCGTTTTGTATAAGAACGGGAAGACTGCTTCCATAAATAACAAGGTTATTGACTTAATTAAGGCTCCTGGACCACGGTCCTAAAGTTTCTGAGGGGATTCGCTGTGTGGGGGGAGGAAGCTCAAAGGCGGGCCGGTGGGTATGGTCTAAAACTATCACGTGATCGTTTCTGTTTATAGGATATGAGAGGTTCAAATATCGGCAAAGATAAATACCGGTTCTTTACACTTTAAATAAAGAAAAGCAATGCTCAAAATATCAAAGCACCTACGTATAAAATGTTCGATAGAACGAAATGATGTGTTTTAATATACAGTGAAATTCCCCCTCGCGGGCACCCGTCTTGAGCGGACACCCCCCTTGGACGGACAGTTTCTCATGGAACGGACCGGCTCTCATTTAATTTACATTACGTTAACTCTCTCTTGAACGGACATTCTCTTCAAGGGACGCGGCCACTGCCAAGTGTTCTCTTAAACGGACAATCGCGCCGCGCGCAGACTTAGCTGTCTCTCTTTAATAAAAGATTTGATATTTCATGAGGATTTAGCTTGAGATTGAATCTTTATTTATACCAAAAATGTATTTTTTACGACCTTCAGTTCTTTCTACAAAAAACAAATTCTAACCTGACTTAATTAACATCTCAAAAACTTGTCAATTTTAAAAAATTCATATCTAAAAGAAAAATTGTTGTTGAAACTTCAAGTTTTATTAGAATGTTGCTTGAAAATTAATCTTTATTTTTGTCAAACAGGAATTTTCTACGACTTTTAGTTTTTTATCAGAAAAAAACGTGACTTAACGTCTTTAATTGATATTTTTAAACATTAAAAGTTAGACTATGTCCGCAAACTGAAATTTTCTTTAGATTACATTAAAATTTAACGTTTGGTAGTTACAACTTTATTATATAATTTTAAAGTTGGTGAAAATTTTTCACAGTTCTAACCAAACTTTTTAAAAAAATCACCCAATTTTACAAAATCACCCAGACTTTATTTATGAAGATTAAGGAAAGATTTTTGGTTTAAATGAAACTTCAAAGATTCTGTTTTGAATTAAAAGAGACAGGTTAGTTCTAATTATTATCAAAATAATTTAAAAAATTCTTAAAGTTGGAAAAATTTTTGGACAGGTGACTAACCTAACTTAAAAAAAATCGACCAACTTTAAAAAATCGTCCATACTTTATTTTTGAAGATTAAGGAATGATTTTTGGTTTAAATGAAAGATAAAACATTCTGTTTTGAATTAAAAATGACAGATCTTTCCTAATTCTTACCAAAAAAATAAAAAAAAATTTTAAAGTTGGTGAAAATTTTTGACAGTTCTAACCAAACTTTTTAAAAAAATCACCCAATTTTAAAAAATCACCCAGACTTTATTTATGAAGATTAAGGAAAAATTTTTGGTTTAAATGAAATTTTAAAGATTCTATTTTGAATTTAAAAAGACAGGTTAGTTCTAATTATTATCAAAAAAATTTAAAAAATTCTTAAAATTGGAAAATTTTTTTGACAGGTGACTAACCTAACTTAAAAAAAAATCGACCAACTTTAAAAAATCGTCCAGACTTCATTTTTGAAAATTAAGTACTGATTTTTGGTTTAAATGAAAAATAAAAGATTCTGGTTTGATTTAAAAAAGGCAGATTTTTTATAATTATTACCAAAAAAGTTAAAAAAATTCCCAAAGTTGGTAAATATTTTTAACGGTTTCAACCCAACTTTTTTTTTTAAATCCACCAACTTTAAAAAATCACTGAGACTTTATTTTTTGGAATTAAAGATTGATTTTTGGTTTAAATTAAAGCTAAAAGATACTATTTTCAATTAAAAGAGATACTTTTTTCTTATTGTTACCAAAAAAATTAAAAAAAAAATTTCAAAGTTTCTTCTGAAATCATCGAATTTTATTAAAATTTTTGTCAGATTTTGTAAAAAAACTACCTAAATTGATTTAATTGAAGGGTGGAGTGCAAGAAGTACCTAAGTAGCATTTTTATAAAATCTGCCTAGGTTTAAAATCTAGGTTTATCATGTTTGATAAACCTAGATGTCGCGATTCTAATGTCCCGAAATCTGACCCAGAAAAGGACGTTCGAAAAGGCGCTATTTAACCAATTTGGGCCTAGAAATGGCATCAAACTTATAAATCAAGTTGTATTTTAACGTTTTATTTATCAACATGAACGACACTTAAGGCGTCGAGGTCGGAAAGAGCGGTTAGTTTGACGTTTAGAAACGTCAAAAATTCGCTTGTCAGCAATTCTGCGCCGAAATTGGTCGATTTTCGTTAGTTCGGTGCAAACTGAGGGCAAAAAAAGACGGCGCTGCTCGTTTACTACTTTATTATATCTGCCGCATAATTCTGCTGTAATTAAATTGAGCACATTTTATATCACTTGCCTATTACAGTCATATTTATTTGTTCTTTCCTACCTCTTCCTCTTTCCTATTCAAATCACAACATCACCGCTGTTAATATACTGCTATCTGGTTTCGCCAGTCATAAAAACGAAACGTAAACAATGAATGCTCGATCAGCTCGTAGACCACGCCATGTGTTCTTTAGGGGCGGGGTCAAATTCAGATTAACGAAGAAATTCAATTTACAACTACCGTGAGAATTTCCAATTTTTCTTGATTATTTAAAAAAAATATCAAATTTATTTACAAAAAGCGACCGAAAATTAATTATCTAGGGCAATCCGTTGTCGGTTTAAAAACAGTTCTTAATAATCTCCGTTATTATCAACTTTTAACCAAATATCTCATCGGAATGCCCTAGACTTTGCCTTTCTAATCACTTCTTGTTTGAAAAGTTTTTAGATCAAATAAATAACAATCGCGAAAAAATGGAACAAAATTTTTGAGCCCGGTTCAGGAGCCTTAACTCGTCTTTGTTCGAAATTTTGGGCAAAAACGGAATAAATCATGATGACTTATAAGAAAATTTATGACTTTTGAAATAGTTATTTATCCCCTTCTTGTACCAAGGTCTTCAAATATCACGGGTCTTGTAAGTTAAAAAAATTGGCTTGTAAGTCTGCTTCCCTCGACCTTCGTTACATTCCCGCGGATCATCCTGATTAAGATTGCGAGTAGATGTCAGTAAGTTAGGGATTTAGTATTTTCTCCTTATTTCGGCCTAAAACCACCAGCTTCCCTTTTTAAAGAGCCATTGAGTAATTTGTAAGAAGCCCTGAGAATTTGGTTTGTTGTAGATTTGTTTTCATTAGATTAGTTTTACAAGATTCGAGTTTCGTTTTATTTTACTAACCCTCCTTTCAAACATGAATATCTAGTCAAACCAGGCTACCCGAATTTAGCTAGGTGTTACAATGGCCATCATATTCTCCAGCTCTAAACACGTTGGAATTCTCCGTATGAGAAATAGTACCAGAAATAGTAATTAATGATGATAAAATTTCATCATGAATTCAAAACCATTACTTGTTAGTTGAGAATCAGAACTTCTGAATCGTTCTGTCTCTTCCAAGCAGGTGAACAACCTAAATGGCATTATTAAATTCACAACCTAAGTAATATTAAAGTTCCGAATCGCCTTTTCTTCTTCAAGCTAGTATACAATCTTAGTAAGATTGCAGATAATGCAACTCAATTCATAAGTCCTGATATAAAATACGGAACCAGAAATAGTAATTAATGATGATGAAACCCAACCGGCATTCTGTCCATAAATAAAATTCAAAATCAATACTTCTTAATTGCCCTGCCTCGTCTAAATATGTATACATTCCAAAAGACATTATCCAAAAATAAAATCGATTGTTATTGGGTTTGATTAAAATATCACATTTTTTTTGTAATTACCTCTATGATAAACCTTTCAAACTACAAAGATATTTCTTCTAGATACTCTATTTCTAGTAACATTATTTATGATTTTATGATAATTTTTTCAGTCAGTTTATTAACTACGAAAAACTAATAATGGAAATGTTCATAAATATTCATGCTATGTAATTATCATTCCGCGTTGTGATCAAATGCGACTTGAGTGACTTTAACAAACAGAACAACAGAATACTTGCCTAATCGGTCCTGGATAGCAAAGAAAAGGAAAGTTTATTGGTAGGAAGGGTCATCCGATATTTATGATGGTTTGAAATGAAATCATCTCGAATGGCAGAACTCCCTTAGTTTTTGTATAACCTGGAATTAAGGTGAATGTTATAAAAGACATATCTGATATTTGACAACAACATTTGGCTGCTGACCACATGGTCAAAATTGCCCAGCAACCCATAGCCCATAGTCCAGATTTCACGGCCCACGAAGAATAGCCATCATCTTCTCAGGCTCTGAACACGTTGGATTTCTCCGTATGTTTGGTTTTTTAGGCCACGGTTTGTGCAACTTCACACGAGATTTTGAATAATCTGAAATACGTGTTCATCCTACAGATGGTATGAAAGGAACTTGACGACAATTACTAATTGGGTGCCATAGTAGATGCATTCCCTCTCCGTCCCAGAAAATGTGTGAAAAACATTCAAAATTTAATACTACTTCTATGTTCGCACTTGAATAAACGTACTGTTAATTTTTCATGTCAATATTTACTCTGGTTACGATGATACATCGGAAAATGCTAACCTTAAAGACTTTCTACGCATCTTGTATAAAATATGCACTCATAGCAGAATCTGAGGTTTCACAATTAAGCATGTTGAAACTTATTTCAAATGATTAACATTTCTAAAATAAGATTCCAAAAACATTCTGTTATCCAGTTTTTAAAATTTCAATTGTAACAAAATCTTTACAATTGTTCAATATGGAGATTTTACAAGTCTCCATATTGAAAACTAAAACGCCTAAATTTAAAAAAATATATGTTTCGGAATCTATGTATTGTTTAGTTATGAAGTAGGTAACAATAGAATTATTTCATTACATTCAATAAAGTAATTAAATTGTTCCCCTACTAAACATAAATAAAAATTAAGTAAATTTTAAACTGGATAGTTAATATCCTGACAAATTCAAAGTACCAACTGACGTTGTTGTCGGCGTTGGAACCGCTTAATTTTAATGATCGGGCACTTACAGTCACGCCGACGTAATTGGTATCGCCATAACGCACCCCCGAGCGCACGCAACGCCATAAAACTCGCAGGAGATGGATTTTAATTACGGTTATTAAGCCGGACGTCGAAATGCCCACGTGTTCACCCGGTCTGCGACGCTATGCGAGCTTAAAGAGGGGTTGAAGGCTTTGTTGTTCGAGACCGTGAGTCACCCAATTAAGACCCTTAAATTAATATTTGTACTTTTATTAGAGAACAATTCGTGGATTTTCAAGGGAGGACCGTGAATCCTGTGTGTTTCTGCTTGGGTCGTGTAAGTGAGTACTAAAAGAGAAGAGATAAGTGGGTCCACCGCTGAAGAGATCAAGATCCTGCAGCTGACGTACAATTACGTCGAGCCATACACGTGGACGGCGTAAAAATTCCGAACTGTTTAACACATGCGGCAGAGGGAGAGGACGACCAACTGACGTTGTATTCAAATTGAATTAGTCATTCTCTTGCAGGAGGTACGGCGCGAATGTTAATTGGATTTGGTGCGGACGTTCGATCGAAGTTGAGATATGGCAATTTAAAAAAAAGAGACACCCCTTCGTAAATGTCTTACTTACAAGTACTAGAAAAAAGAGTAGTAAGTACTTGAGTCATTGGTACTTGCTTGAACCACTTCGGATATCTCACCGTGACCGCTATACACGGCAGGAACGATTAAATTTAATTACCGAGTCGGGGTTTCTCCGGCAGAAAGGTTGGGAAAAAGGAGAAGACGCGTGAGGTGAGATAATCGCTACACATTAGCGAAGGCGCTCTGGTGGCACCATAAAAGTACCGGCTCTTAAGTAGCTCATTGTTTATCGGCTCGAATGGTTTCGTTGGTTGGTCTGTTTAGCCGTCGGTTACACCATAAATCGATTTTTATAAACCCAACAAAAATTTGCTACAAAATATTCTTCTTTTTATTACTAAATTAAGATTATACAATAAGGATGTTGTTTAAATACTTGTTTTGTCAATAAATAAATCATTAAAAATAGTACTTAAATTTGTTTTATTTACAGTCTATTTATAAAACTTTTTCATTTCTTGCATTTTTCTTAACTTTTTGATAAACTCTATATCGCCGTTCCGGAAGAACATCGACACAACTGCAAAATAAAAAATTTTGCAGGAAAAGCAAAAATAATCAAAATCAGCATTTTTTGGATACATTGATGGCCTTAACTCATTTTGTCAACAAATTGCAGTTACGTCGATGTTGTTCCGGAACGGCGATATAATGTTTTAAAGTTAGTCAAAAGGGTTTGTTAAGTTCGCTCAAAGTTCTTTGATATTTTTGGGATTATTTTTTCAATTTCAATGTCAAAAATTAATAGTGTTGTTAGATTCGTTCAAATTTCTTCTGTGTGTTTAGATTTATTTTATTCCTTAATATTCAGAAATACACATTTCAATTTATCTTTCTCAAGATGTCTTTTCGTAGCTTTTATAAATGAACCCTTACTACTTTTTTTTTATTTGGTCTATATTTTGAGTCAATAGAAACTGAAAGTCTTTCTTGTTCTCAGAAATTTTTCCAAAAATTCCAAAACTTTATTAGAAAATAATCTTTCTTATTACATAAGATTACACAATTTAATTCTGAATATAAATCCTTTCGTCTATTATTCCTTTCAAAATCTTGTTAAGGGTAAAAAAATAATAGAAACCAGTTTTTAAGTAGGAACTGTCAGGTGATGTACAACAATAGGTCCATTATTATTTTCGAAAGAACCAGCGTTGACCCTCGGCGAGGTCAAAATGTTTTTTTACCAGACGCTTCCGTTTTAAAATCAAGACTCTATTCATCTGAGGATCTCAAGTTTCATACATTTTGCACGTTCAAACATGTTCAAATCGTAATCGTTAAAAAATTTCAAACTTTTATAATGGAAATATTATTTCAAAAGTGCGGCTATTAAGAGCCCTTATTAAAGTCCAATGTGTAGTATATTTTTATATTCCATGTATAAATGCCTCTATAAAAGGATATGACAACGAGATATAACAAAGATGGTATAAGAGAATATAGAAAAGATCAGCGAATATATACATACAAAGTAGAAATACGGGGAAGAATACAACTAATTCACATTGATGACTAAAATCATCTGATGTTTCAGGACACTTTAATAAGTTAAAGTTGTTTAACTTTTTAAGTTAAAGTTATTTTCTTTTAATAAGTTGTATTCTTCCTCGAATTTCTTTTAGTCAGTTAAGATGTTCTAATAGAATAATTAAAGCACCCGATAGACTAAACTTGTAACTAGATTTAAGATTGTTCTTAATGTAGTTTGAGTTAGAAAGGGGATGTGTAATACATTTTCTTATACTATGTATAGATGTCTCTAGCAAAGGATATAACATCGAGATATAAGAAAGAGGGAGCAATAGAATAAAATGCGTAGTTAGAAAAAGGTGGTTTTATTGTTAAATTCACATAATTAGAAGTACCAACAAAACAATGCATCTCAGTCGCGGAAATACTAACTTAATTTATACTTTTCTAAACGGCGTAGCTTAATTAGTTTAGGTAAATAGCAAAACATATCACTTAAAAAGACATTCGATACTCTTCCCTGAAGTCAATAGTTTGTGAAGAAATATTTTAACTCCAACAATAAAGTAAATGACATCTCTTACAACATTTACGTTAATATCTAAATCCAAGATATAACATTGAGTGCAAAATAATTTACCAAGAGAAAAATTATCTACTGAGGAAAAACCCAATATCGTCGATGTGCCTGCAAAATCCGCTATGTGACATTTTTTCCGAAATCGCGATATATGGCGCAATAGACTCAATCAAATGGCAATACACCATCTGACAAAACGCTATAATATACCAAACATTCATTTGTATTATTATTTTGTGAAAAGTAAAAGTTTCTATATGTTTGCCATAAACGAAAACCAGCTTTTAAGGTTTATAAAAAGGACAACTAGATATTGGAAGTCCTTTTATAAAAAATTAATTAGTTTTTATTCATTCCTGGAAATTTTGTTAAAATGCACATAGCGGATTTTGCAGGCGCATCGGCGATATAATAGGTTGAAAAATATCGTTGATGTGTTGTGAATATCGACACAATTTCAATATTAAATATTTGACTTAAAATCAAAGCCAGGCTCAGCTACAGTGACAAACTCCATTCATGGCAGAATCTAAGATTCATTAAACGACTCGAATATTTAGACTTCTTTTAACACCTTTAAAAAATTACAAAGAAAGTTGTTTTCTTTTGAGACTTGCTTAAATAACATTAAGAAACTTGCAAACAAAATCTCAGATTTTACATTTTTGATTGTTGTATTTTGTTGGATAGTTTTAAAATTATACTCATAACAGTATCTTATTGTTAGAGTTAAAAAATGTAAACGGTTCTTTTTGTGTTACATTTCCTTGGTTTATAAAAAGTACAACGAAAATAGATTAATTTTATGACTTTTTTGAAGACCTCTAACAATCGAGTGTCACATCGTTTGAAATGCTCTATCATAACACGTTCTTTGGCGTTCACAGTGATCATTTATCACTTTTAGTTTTCGAGTTTCAACTCTTGTAACTTGCTCCAGAAGCTTTTACCGCATATATAAAAAAATACATCAACCTTATGTTGACCTATTCTACAACTGTACCAAATTTCATCAAAATTGGTGAATAACTCCTCTGATACTTCCCTTGAGAGAAAATTTTAAAAAATCTCAAAAAACGGTTTGAATATTTAGTCTTCTTTTACCTTCTTTACAAACAAGATTGTTTAATTTTGAGACATGTTTGAATAGCATTAAGAAACTAGCGAACAAAATCTCAGGTTTTGTAAATTTAGCTATTTAAACTTGTTCAAAGCCTTGGTATTTAAAAAAAATTCAAATATTTCAAACTATTTCCTAATTTACTTTTAAAGTTAGAATGATAGATGCAACAAATATGTCTCTTTAACTTCCAATATTTATTTTAGATTTGACACTGTTCAATCCTAAGACTCACAATCAGATTTTTTAAATTGATATAATAAAGCTGGAACTTCTAAAATGTCAAATTTTATTGTAATTCAAAAAGAAAATTCAGTTTGAGAACGCAGCCTAATTTTTAATGTCTAAAAACGTCAATTAAAGACATTAAGTTACATTTTCTGTTTTGAGGGAAAAACTAAAAGTCGTAGAAATTTATTTCTTTGGTAAAAATAAAAACAAAATTTCAATTTAAATCGACATACAAATTTCAAATCTTAATAGCTGAGAGTCTAATAGATATGAATTTTCTAAAACTGATTAATTTTAATCGACATTAAGTGACATTTTCTCTTCTGAGGAAAAAACTAAAAATTGTAGAAAAGCTGCTTTTGGTAAAAATAAAGATTAAGTATCAGTCTAAATCCTTATGAAATTTTAAGTTTCAACAACAATTCATTTTTTAGATATGAAATTTTAAAAATTAACAATTTTTAATCAACATGTAAATTAAGTTAGGTTAGAACTTCTCTTGTGTGGAAAAAACTAAAAGTCGTAGAAAATTAATCTTTGGTAAAAATAAGGATTAAGTATCAATTTAAATCCTCATGAAATTTCAAGTATCAACAACAATTAATTGTTTAGATATGAATTTTAAAAAAATGACTATTTCTTAAATAATAAACGTTATAAATCTGTATTGCATTTCGTAATAAAACTGTAAGAATAAATTTTGTTGTTTACGATTGAATATTCCAATTTCAACAATTAAAGGGTAGCTTTCCAGGGAATTAGGTTACACCGGGAGCCGTTTTGTTGCGTAAAACCGACGTTCTTTTCACCCCCATTTCGAAGGGCAAAAACCGCTATTATATCCCATAAACACGTATTGTATCCTACCCTGTCCCACACTAATCCCTACCTAATCCAATCACTGCATTATTTTGTCGTTTGGGCCGTTGGCCGATGTTTGGTTTGACAAGAGGGTGGGTGGTTTCCATACGTTACACATCATTCTCACCCTTTTGAGTATCTAAATACAAACCAATTTCAACATAATCACAAATTTTTCTTTCGTTTTTTCGAATCTAATCAAAAATATTATTTTCTCAAATAGTTAAAGTAAAGATAAAAGCATACGGTTAAACAATTAAAAGGGGTGAGTTATTATCATCGATCACAATCACCCAAAACATGGCGTCCAATTACAACCAGTCATTTGCATTGTAAAAATTGGCTCACCCCATAAAAAAATTAGTACCAAATGACGGTACCCCACTTAAATTTCAATTGCTTAATGCGTCATCCCTTATCCAAGCGTCGATCTAAACTGGTTGCGTTTTAGATGCGATGAAGATAATCCGCCAAGCTTAATTACGGCAGAAATTCGATGCCATATGTACATAACCCGCTATAAACATAAATATTTCATGATAGGTATTTATGCAGATAAACCAGGCTTTATAAACGTCAAAGTAAAGATCGATTGGGCGCAAAATAGACAAACATCCGGCTTCACCGTACAACAATAACCACTAACAAGCCCAAACGCGTTGAATGCGATTTTGCCCCATCACGGAAAACGTCCGGATAGGAGACTTTTTGAAAGTCGTTATGTTCAATGCACGTTCCAGATGCGCTCGGGGGGCTTCGAGCGACGCGTGCGAGCTTAAAGCTCGACTTCCGGCGATGGCACGTGGCCGCTTGCTGTCGCAATTGTTTGAAACTGTAATTTTCTAATATGGAAATGAGGATACGGGTATGTATGCGATTGCACCACCAACGATGTGTTTTTATGGTTTTACAGTTTTTTCCTTTTCTATAATTATACTTACTTATGGCTATTTGTAAGTTTTAACGTCCATAATGGAGTATAAATTATTAATGCAATCAATAACTTTATTATTATGGATATTTTATTGTTACTTTTTTCAGAAACAAGATTAGAAATGAAGGGTATAGGAATAAAACGTGTTGATCTTTCATTAAAACCCTTATTAACCTTTTCTCAAATGATGGATTCATTATCTAAGAAAAATATAAGTTAAGAAGCAAAACTTTACGACCAACAATTAACAATTTAATTTACCTTAATGAACATCTTTCAACAAATAATTTTAATTTTAATCTCCAAAAATTATGCCTTTACATTACTCAAAATACCACAAAGAAAACTAATAAGCTATGTGTTGGGTCCTTTTTTATTTTTCTGACAAAACTTGAAGGTTTATTAATTAAACAAAACATTTCATTTAATGAAGATAAGATTTAATAGCATTTGACACACATAAGTAAATTAAAAAAAAAACAAAAACATCTCGTAAATAAATAATAGGATTAAATTTAATATATTTATTTACAAAACGTTATCTAATCTTCATTACTATAAAACAGCACCAAACATAAATAAGATAAAATTATTGCCCACTCAAACACAAACACAAACCCAGCGTATAATTATAATCATAGAATTAACTGTACAAGATAAGATGTTACTTATCAAAATTAGTAGCCTAACAAGAATATGAAATAGTGCGCGCTATAAATATCTATTATGTTAGTCTTATCTGAACCTGTTTAGGTTGTGCAGTAAGATAAATTCATCCAGTTATGGTTGACAAAGGTAAATTTTCTATTTTCTTACTTAGTTATAATTATACAAGGTTTCTTCCTTATATCTTGAAAACCTTAATCGTTAGATAAAGGGGTGTGTATTGTAAATTCTTAGAGAATTAAATTCTCTGTCGGATAAGCTAATAAAATATAGGGTATTCCATTTAAAATTTTCGAGTTTTTTTGTGATTGAATATGGAAGAATGATAATTCTCTTTATGACCAGTCTGTATATGAAAGAGTGATGAGGGTCGTGGCGTTCTACTTGGTTATGTCTGGAAAGTAATTATACCAATTATCAACGTTTTTGTTTGAATGATAAATGAGAAGTGTGGGTTTAAAAACTGGTTGAAAATTGTTAAAAAAGTCTTTAAATCAAAATAACTCGAGAATGAGAAACGATAAGTACCAATAAGCCTTATTAAAGTCTACTTATTTTAGTATGTAGAATTAAAATAAGTAATAAAAATTATACCATTCCGTTTAAAATAACGAAGTTGTAGCTTGAAAATCTTTAAAATGAACTAACAGTGGAAGCTAATAAAGTTCGAACGAACCAGTTGCGTAAGAAACCCTGTATATGCACTCCCAGTCAAAGGGGAAATTTTCAAGTGGTCAATTTTTTCATCAGATATGAATTTTCAAAATTATTTTTTATAAATTTTACATTTGAAACCCATTTTACTTTTTAAAAATAAGCAGCACAAGAAAAAGCAAATTTTGTGTAAACAGTCTTCAAATTTTAAGTGAAGATCTTCCACAACACACTTTATGAAGCATATCTAGTTGAATTCGTGCTATTCTATTATTCTTTACGGTTCCTAAATATTCATACTGTTCTTCAAAACCCCCCAAAAGAAAAAGCTACAAACGGAAAGCTTTAAAACAGGCAACGAAATATCGAAATATAGGTTCTGATAAGCGAGAAAGTTCAGCAATTAATTTGCACTCATGTTTTGCCCTCAGATTTATCTGCCTGTAACTTTCTCTTGTAGCAAACTTTTGAAGAAGAACATCAACATTGACAAAGCGCAAATCATATCAGAATTGCACGGATTGAGTCAGACTTGGATTGTAAAATATTGGAAAGTGATCGCTTTCGTCTTTAAGAATGTTTTCACAGACACGACTTTCTCTTAAACACCCTTAGAGGACAAGTGTACGAGACAATCCATTAATGTTAGATTTAAGATCTAACATTAATCCATTAATGTTAGATCCATTAATGTTTCAATTTTTCATCTAAGGTAAGAATTTTATTAAGTTGAAGTATGTTGTGTTGAAGGGCGTTAATTGCATAGATGATGGTATAAGTATCTTCGCAAATACTCTGTTTAGTTCTTCGAATTACATGCCAACAATAGAAAGGATACAGGTTACGTTATCGAATAAAGTACGAATATAGTCTATTTGGGGCGAGATGATTCTGTTATTGCTGTACGAGATGGTCCATGCTTAGGGTCACCAGAGGTACAAAACTTTGCTGCATTGTACAGCAATATGATACGCAGTACACCATACGCGCGTGTACAGCAAACGTACGGCATTCACAATTTATTATTAAATTTGTGACTGATTACTGACCTTTTGCAATGAATAGTGTAGTGTCAGTAACATTTGTGTTATAGTTTTTTCTATTATCGACAGGAAGAACAGGCATTTCTGTGAATTGCCAACTGTACGTTATTTTTTACGCTATTATTATTCTTATGTTATTAGTGTAACCCGGATTAACTCACATTCAGAGGTAAAGCATTTCTGTATAACAAACTTGCCTTCAGCAAAATATCGTGTGTCATATTTTTGAAACGGGAATTTTAAGCTCTCCTCGTCATCATTTTTATGTCTATGACTATTCAATTAATTAGACTTTTCAAAAATACATTTTTTTTGAAAACCAGCCTATATCTCTGGAACCAGAAGAGATATCTTTTTATGGTTTTGCTTTTAAAATTCAGCATCAGACACCGACATTAACTTTCCTCTGCCTGTTCTAGAAATGAGAGTCTCCCTTTAAAGGTGTCCAATTTGGCCCATCCTATACTACAACCCAAAATGGAGCTGCACCCGAAGAGAAAGATGAAAGAGTGCTCGACAATGTTACTGAAAGAGGGCACACTTTTTCATCTTTTTCCTAAAAATGAAAGAGCACTCGACAATGTTACTGAAAGAGGGCATACTTTTCCATCTTCCTCTTCATGGTGCAGCTCCATTTCGGTTATAGTACATGCGTTGTATGTGTACAGCATTGAAGGTTGAGAAATCTGGTCACCCTATCCGTGCTAATCATCTTGTACCAAGCCAACAATTAACAAAACTGTCTTAATGTATCTGTTACTGAGAAAATCCCATTGTTAGTTGTATTTTAAAGTAGACAGTTTGCAGTGTATTTCTATTTAATGTTTTAAGTTAAATAAAATTATCATTTAATATTTTTTACTGTTTACCATTGGTTGTCCAATCTTAAAAAGATACAAGTATTATTTTACTCACAGTTCATTAACTGTTATATTCTTTCCGTAAGATCACATAAACCAAAACGTTATTAACTCTAAGAATTCTAAGTTCATTTATTTACCATAACTAATAATGGAACCCAATGAAGTTCTAACGAATCAATTCCATGAGAAACCCTGTGTAAGGTACTCCAGGGAAGCGGAAAATTTTAAAGTGGTCAATCTTTTCATCAAATGTGAATTGTCAAAATTCTATTTTATAAATTTTACATTTGAAACCCATTGTACTTTTTAAAAATAACGACGTACAAGAGAAAGCAAATTCTGGCTAAATAGACTTCAAATCTTAAGTGAAAGTTTCTCACATAACACTTTATGAAGCATGTCTAGTTGAGTTCGTGCAATTCTATTATGGTTTGCGGTTTCTAAATGTTCGTGCTGTTCTTCAAAAAACCCCAAAGAAAGGGTTACTGGTGGAAAGCTTTAAGACAGGCCACGAAATATCGACATATTGGTTCTGATAAGCGAGAAAGCTTAGTAGTTAGTTTCCATTCATGTTTTGCCCTTAGATCTATCTGCGTGTAACTTTCTTTTAGTTAGTGGAACTCTAAACATTCTAGAATGGAATTCTTATTATTCTTACAGTCGATTTTATTCTTCCTCATATTCCTGGGCTTAGGTTTTCACGGGGAGTGACGTTGTTGCCTCCGGTAGCGAAGCTGCTTGTTATCCTCAAATTGGAGGATCTTGTAGCGGAAGCACCAAATTGGTGACTAGTCCACTGACTAGGTTCCCTTTTGTGTCATCCCCATTGAGCCCCCATCTTGTTCCTTGGCTATAGCGTACTGATGAGAACTAGTAAATTCGAAACACGTGTCTACGGTTGCATCTCTGTGGCGGAATTGCCCTTATTTCAACTCCATTCCTATTATTGTCACCGCCGATTTCATTCTTCTTCTAAAAATTATGTGGAGAACTTTTGAAGATGACGATCAATCAGATCTGGATTTTAAAATGTTGGAAAATTAACACTTAAGTTTGAAAGAATTTTTTCTCAAAAACGACTTTCTCTCGAACTTTTTCCTACTTTTGCAATGTAATTCTTAACTAAATTTTAGGTGATATCATTTTACCTGATCAACGTGATAACATAATTAGAACTAAAGAAGCTAATTATATCATCCATCCAAAAGGAATCGGTTATGATATCTTCGAAGCCCTGAACAAGCACAAAAAGAGAATTGCTTTAATTGAAGCTGAAAACGGAAAAGAAGAAACTTTTGAAACCTTATTAAAAAAATCCATAAGAATAGCTTATCATTTAAGAGAACTTAACGTATCTTCAAATGATGTTATCTCTCCATGTACAACAAATAGTTTTAATTCAAGTGCAATTTTTTACGGTATATTATTTACTGGAGCCAAAGTAGCCGCGATGGATCCTTTTGCACCAGATGATGATAGATTAAGACAGTTAGAAATTGCTAAACCAAAATTTATTTTTGCCATACCAGAAACGGTTGAAGCTTTGGAAAGAATGATAAAATCTCTTGGACTCGAATCAAAAATTATAGTTCTCGGCGAAACAAATCAACATTTAAAATTTGAAGACTTTCTAATCCCTTTAGATTTAGAAGAAGAAAAGAATTTTCTTCCATATGAAGCTAAAGACCTTCAAGAAACTGCTTTAATTGTTTTTAGCAGTGGTACAACTGGAAAACCAAAAGGTGTTTGTATCAGTCATTATTCAGCTATGTGTATTTTTGGAAAAGGGTGAGTTTTTATTATTTATTTAAAATCAAATTTTAATAACAATTTTATTTTTTTTAAGCATTAATTTACCACCACAAGTTTTATTAGTATACAGCACATTAGTTTCCGCTTCTTCAATCGTACAAACTTTCTCATCAACCATTTTGGGTGGAATAAAACTCCAAGATAATAAATTTAACCCATCAAAAACTTTAAAATATTTAGAAAAATATAAAGTAACATTATTTTTTATCGCTCCACAAGACGTAATTTCTTTATTAAAACACGGAAACCCAGAAAATATAAAATTACCACATTTATTTATGTTATCACCAGTTGGTTGTGCTTTATCAGTAGAAACAATTTTAAAATTAAGAAAAATGTTCCCCACAACAAACATATACACAGCTTACGCTCAAACTGAGCTTTGGAATGCATCTCTCGTACCAGATATAACTCCATTAAGTCGAGAATTATATCTTAACAAACCAGGAAGTTGTGGTAAACCAGTTAAAAGAGCAACATATAAGGTATAAAACTTACATTTCCATTAAATTTTTACCATAATTTTTTATAGATTGTAGATTTAGACACAGGAAAGATTTTAGGTCCGAATCAACCTGGAGAACTTTGCATAAAAACGAAAACAACCACAACTGGTTATTATGGGGAAGAAAAACTGGACAATTTTGATGAAGACGGTTTCTTTAAAACCGGAGATATTATGTATTACGACGAAGACAAGTGGTTTTATTTCGTGGAACGTTGTAAAGAAATGTTAAGGTACAAAACGATACCTATAGCGCCAACGGAAATTGAAGGAATATTAATTCAACATCCTTCGGTTAAAATCGCGGTTGTTATTGGAAAAAATACTGATGAAGGCGATTTAGCAACTGCTGTGATTGTTAAAAAGGATGATAATGTTACAGCTGAAGAACTTGAAGATTTAGTCGCTGGGAAAGTTGATGAGAGGAAAAAATTAAGAGGAGGGGTTTATTTTGTTGAAGAAAGTGAAATTCCTTTTACGGTTACAAGAAAAGTTAAAAGGAGAGATTTAAAAAAATATATTTTAAAAAAGTTTCTAAACCAATAAATGTCTCCTATTATTAAAAATGTTTTAATAAAAAAATGTTTCCATACAATTAGAATAAATTTTAGTTCTATGTTAGATTCAATGAAAATTCTTCAATTGCTTAAAAAAATTACAATTTTTAAATCTGAATTTCATGTAAAAATAATTTCTTAACCTCCATAAATAAATTCTCTACGATTGTTTAACGCTTTTAGTGCCGGGAGCCGATATATCGGCTCGTTCCTTGTAGCAGTTTACTGCTTGCATTGCGGGAGAACTCTACCTCAAAATAAATTTATAATGCGTTATAAATGATCTAATTTCATTACGAGATAATTAAAAGAAATATTTTTTTGTTTGAACTCTTTGTGGACGACCGATGGGCGTTGGGCCCTCATCGGAACTTGTCGAAGGCGTTTTATATAAACAATTGTTTGGAGACTTTCACGAAATAACGTCACGATACCGCAGCAAGACGTAGGGTCAATTAGTTTCTCCTTGATCTTTGTTGTGAACAGTTTATTTCGTCCTAGTTGCAGTTTCAGAGTCATTTTTGTTACTGCCGTTGTTTTCTGCTTGTATAATACATTGTTGTCTTTGGCAAACCAACAATTAGCAAGACAGAATTTCGAACATTTTGCCACCAACCTTTTTATAAAAAATACACCATCATGGACGACGCGGAATTAGTCCGAATGGTTGACCAGGCGGATCTATCACATAGTGACGAGGAAGAAATCGTAGCATCAAGAAGTCGGCATCCACGTAGGATCTACAGTGATAGTGAAGCAAGCGATGATAACGAATCAGAATTAGAGGAAAACGATGCTGAGGAAGAGCTAAGAAGATTTCCGCGAAGTTTCTGTGGCCAATGATAGCGAATATAATCCTCGGCCACCATTTATAAAAATTGCTGAACCTAGACATATGCCAGCAAGAAATTCCATCCCGAAAGCATATTTTGATCTATTTTTCACTGAAGAATTTTTGAGCTTATTGAGAAGTGAGACTAACCGATATGCGCGGCAGTTCCTGAATAGGATCAATGTTCTCTCAGGATCCAGAGCAACAGAGTGGAAGGCAACTACAATGTCAGAGATGAAGGCGTTGATTGCTGTGCTTTAGGAAATGGGTGTAACACGTAGATCGAGACTTTTTGGTTATTGGTCTACCAACCACAGACATATCCCGTGGTTTGGCAAAATGTTCAGCCGCAACCAGTTTCAATTAGTTTGTAGGTTTTAAGATGACTGTATGTGCAAATACGTTTTCTACAAGAGATCTCAAATTCATTTCATTTACAAACATTTATACCTTTGTTTTTGCTATAATTTTCAAATGAGTTCGAAAAAACTAGTGTCCTTGTTTAGTTCTGTATTTCATCCATAATACGCAGCTTTTTGAATGATGTAAATATTGTTTCTCGTTTGGGTTTTTCAAGCATTTTCCCGAACCCTTGTAAAACTGTGAAATTCGGCCGGTTTTTCTCGTATAGGTATCTCTATTTCACCCGGCACTAAAAGGGTTACAGTCAACTAATTTTTTTTTAAAGTTAGGTTAAGGTTCAAAAATTTTTACAAAAATCTTTAAGAATTTTTTTAAATTTTTTATTAACAATTAGAACGAATTTGCCTTTTTTAAACCAAAATAGAATCTTATTTGTTCAATTTATTGTAAAAATCATTTCTTAATCTGCATAAATAAATTCTCTACGATTTTTTGAAAGCGATTAATTTATTTGAAAGTTAGGTTAAATGTCAAAAATTTGTCGAATCTTTAAGATTTTTTTTTATTTTTTTGGTAGCAATTAGAACAAATTTGCCTTTTTTAATCCAAAATAGAATCTTTTAGGTTCAATTTAATTTAAAAATCATTTCTTAATCTCCATAAATAAATTCTCTACGATTTCTTAAAGTCAACTAATTCCTTTAAAAGTTAGGTTAACTGTCAAAAATTTTTACCAACTTTAAGAATTTTTTTAATTTGTTTGGTAACAATTACAACAAATAGGCCTTTTCTAATCCAAAATAGAATCTTTTTTATTCAATTTAATGTAAAAATCATTTCTTAATCTCCATAAATAAATTCTCTACGATTTTTTAAAATCGACATTTTTTTTAAGTTAGGTTAAGTGATAAAAATGTTTATCAACTTTAAGAATTCTTTTAATTTTTTTTAGTAATAATTACAACAAATTGGCCTTTTCTAATCCAAAATAGTATCTTTTAGGGTTAATTTAATGTCAAAATCATTTCTTAATCTCTATAAATAAATTCTCTATGATTTTTTAAAATCGACTATTTTTTTTAAGATACGTTAACTGTCAAAAATTTTCACCAACTTTAAGAATTTTTTTTTTTTTTTATTTTTTTGGTAACAATTAGAATAATTTTATCCTTTCGAATCCACAATAGAATCTTTTAGGTTCAATTTAATCTAAAAATCATTTCTTAATCTCCGGAAATAAACCCTGTACGAGTTTCTAAAATCGACTAGTTTCTTTAAAAGTTAGGTTAAGTGTCAAAAAATTTTACCAGCTTTAAGAATTTTTTTAATTTTTTTGGTAACAATTAGAACAAATTTGCTTTTTTTAGTCTAAAATAGAATCTCTTAGGTTCAATTTAGTGTAAAAATCATTTCTTAATCTCCATAAATAAGTTCTCTACGATTTTTTCTTAAGTCGACTGATTTTTTAAAAGTTAGGTTAGCTGTCAAAAATTTTTACCAACTTTAACATTTTCTTTAATTTTTTTTGTAACAATTAGAACAAATTTGCCCTTTCTAGTCCAAAATAGAATCTTTTAGGTTCAATTTGATATAAAAATCATTTCTTAATCTCTATAAATAAATTCTCTACGATTTTTTAAAATCGACATTTCTGTATTAAGTTAGGTTAAGTGACAAAAATTTTTATCAACTTTAAGAATTTTTTTAATTTTTTTGGTAATAATTACAACAAATTGGCCTTTTTTAATCCTAAATAGAATATTTTAGGATCAATTTAATGTAAAAATCATTTCTTAATCTCCATAGATAAATTCTCTACGATTTTTTAAAGTCAACTAATTTTTCTAATGGCGAATTCGATTGGCAGAACTAGTGCGCACCAGTGCATACATACAGCGTGTTCTGTTGGTTGTTTCGTTTTATTCTGTTACATTTTATTATTGTGGTTTATAAAACATTTTAAACATCATCAAGCCTTGAACACACTTACAAGAGATGTTTTGATTATGTTTGATTTCATCGTGTTCTGTTGAATTTGCCCTTTTTTACACTAAACTAGTGTGACATATGTCACATTTTGCACTCAACGAGTGGGCACCAGTGCACACTATTTTTGCCAATCGAATTCGCCATAAGTTAGGTTAACTATCAAAAATTTTTACCAACTTTAAGAATTTTTTTAATTTTTTTTTTTGTAAGAAGTAGAACAAATTTGCCTTTTCTAATCCAAAATAGAACATTTTAGGTTTAATTTATTTTAAAAATCATTTCTTAACTCTTACAAATAAAGTCGTTATGATTTTCTGAAATTGGCCAAGAAATTCTAAAATCGTGTAAATACCCAATCAAAAATACTATTAAATTCTTGAAACTCCACTTCACTAAGATGCCTTTATAAGTGAACTACCATGTTCAAGAATTCCATTTTGAATCGTACAAACATCCAAAGTATTCCTGAACATTCCCTTCTAAAAACTAAAAATACTCAAAACAAGCAAATTTAATTTACCTTATAAGTTTCGTTGTGCGCATTAGTGTGACCAAAAAGCGCTTTTCATATGCACCCAAACACGTGTCTAATGCGTATTTCTCGTATAAGGCTAAGCGTGCGCGACGTCTTTAACGATCCTTGGCCAAAAAAGGATGAGGCGTAGGTGAAGGATGGTGCGAAGGTGGAAAAGGTGTAAAAGATGTAAAAGGTGGTGGAAGTGGCGCCGATGAAGTAACCCTAAAAAATTAGCAATATTAAACACTTCGGGACGGTAATCCCGGGTCGTAAGTTTAAGCACAATGACTCGGGAGCTTTCGCAAAAGGACGGTGCTAAACGAGGCGAAGGGGGAACCGTGTCGTTCGTCCGGCGCCTTCCATTCACAACTTCTCCTCCCCATAAATCTGATCGTCGATGCATTAGGGAACGGCGGACCTCGATTTATAATATGTAATTCAGCCTCCACGTAAACGGTTATTACGGCGACGCTGCCTGAGCTTCGAGTACTCTGGCGAGGGGTTCCCCGTCGTTAATAATACCGACGCAAAGAGACGCCGCTTGCTGTAAATTCCTCGCCGGTACTCGACGCAATTTTAATAAATCCCAAACCTGCAACGCAATGTCAGTGATAAATCTCTAACTTCACCATTCACAGGTTCAAACAACAAAACTATATTTGTCAAAAAAACTTTTTTTAGTTTCATAATTAAATTTCTTAAAATTTTGTAAACTTTAAAGTTAGAACAACAAATTCTAACCTAATTAACATGTTAGAAAAACTTATAAAAACTTGTCCATTTTTATAAAATCATATTTAAGAAACATTAAACATATACTTGTCACCTCAAATGATTTATTACCAACTCAAATCACATATCACTCCAACAATATCAATAACAATACTACTTAGAAAAACAACTCCATAAAACCCCCTCAAACAAAAAATAAAAAAAATCGTCTAAATAGTCGATTGTCCAGAGTAGGACAAGCGAAGCAACCCTAAACCTAGTAAATCACAATTGGAGTCGCGCCCGGGTTTCAATATTTTAATTGTCACCAGTAATAAATACGGTTATCAGGGTCCACTCGAGCGATTCAGGGGAGGTTCACACGCTCCCGTCGTCGGTGGTGATTGTTCCAGTCGGAAAAAAAGCTAATGAGGGTTCATCAGTTAAGAGGGTCGACCGACGTGGATGTTCGCTTTCGGTCGGAGGGCGTGCGATCGCGATTGATTAATGCGCGCGTAATTCGGGGGGTGGCGCGAAAGGGCGGTTTGGAAGGAAGGGTTCGAGGACTGGAAAACCCGCCCTGGGAGGGAACAGTTGCCGTTCAAAGGCGCGGAAATCCTACGGACTCCTTTTGCTTCCTTTATTTGAACTGGAGGGAAAATCGATGATGGAAAACAGAAGTTCTAAAAATTTTATTTTATCTATGTACTTAATAAAATTCACGAATGTAAATTGAGTCCGGTTAGATTCAAATGGATTAGATAGTGAGGTTTAAAAAAATATCTCTTTTTGATAATTACAATATCTCAACTGTCTTTGGACAAATAAAAAAATTTTAACAAAAACTAAAAGATGTAACAATTCAGGAAATTCAACTCTTGCTTATATAAATCGTCATCCTACAACTAAATTATTCTATCTTCAAAGTTTTCGAAGCCAACCTATGCCGTGGTTACAGCTCTCTTTACTTACCTACGTTCTTATTAAGAAAGGAATCGAAATTAAGGGCAGAACCGCCACAAAGATGAAATCATGGGCACGTGTTCCGAACTTATTAGTTCTCATCACTACGGTATAGCCAAGGAGCAAGCTGGAAACTCATTGGGGAAGACACAAAAAGGGAACATAGTCAGAGGACTAGTCATCAATTTGGTGCTTCGGCTGTAAGATCCTCAATTTGAGGAGAACAAACAAGCTTCGCATCGGAGGCAACAACATCACTACCCGTGAAACCAAGCCCAGTAATATAAGTAAGAACAATATCGGCGGTGGGAAAATAAGAAAGGAATCGAAATTAAGGGCAGAACCGCCACAAATCTTAAAAAATCCTAAATTTGCAAAATTTCAAAAAACAGATATGAAATAATCAAACTCTAAGGTAGGTCTCACACTGAGGCAACCAACAACAAGCAACAAGCGGTATTGACACTTAACCGTTTGCGTGTCACGAGCCATATTTGCGCTCTTCAGATTTTGTGTCGAGAAAAGCCAGGGCATTTGGTCGAAACAGACCACAGACTTCCCACCCGAAATTTTGTTGTCGAAATGTTCGACATTTAACTGAAGAAGCGCTAACGCGTTTTTTGGCATTTTTCGACACGCAACCGAATAAGCGCTATCGCGGTCTTTGGCTTTCTTCAGCACATAATCGAAGGAGCGCGATTGCGCTTCTTGGCGCTTTTCGATCGTGTTTTTTCAAAACCCTCTGCTACGCAAACGATTAATGATATTTTACATATAATTAAATAATGTCTCTCACATTGAAGCCGCTCGACGTCGCCTCTTTATTTGCAATATCGAACTGCTTCAAAGTGAGATGTCTGCTTCGTTTATATGTAAAATGTCATCAAGTGGCAAAATCGCCTATTGCTGGTTGTTAGTTGGTTGTCTTAGAGTAAGATGTACCTAAGGCGATGAAGTATCACTTGGCATATGTACGAAATTTATTAAGCCGTCATCCACGGTCGGACATATTGGTTCAACTTATTATGTTCGACAGGCTCGTCCAATATATTCGACAATCGATGGACTTATCGATGGACTCGCTTCAAACAAGCTTTGTTCCTTGTTGGATTGGGTACTGGGCAATCCAACTGGGACAACTGCACCAAATTTGTCCCAACACCAAACATGTTTGAAGATGTATGATTAACCATCAAATAATGCGCTTGGCAAGACCACATATTACAACGCTCTTAGAACATACATATTTTTGCAGTAATATACAAGGTGTAACTTAAGTGATGACTTTAATTTCAAGGGTGATTCCTTGTTATATTTTAAGCACAAAAGTTCGTATAAACATAAGTCCGTAAATGCTTCGTTTACGAGATATAGGGTGTCAAAGTTGATAAAATAAATCGTATTTAAATCGTAAGTGTCAAGATTACTGTCAGTAAAATATCTGTTATTTTGCAGTTAACTATGAATAACATTGAATTAGCTAAAATGCATTTCATTTATGGGCTCCATTTATGGGCTTTCCATTATAGATGGAAATGCTGCAGAAGTCTGTCGACTTTACCAGGAACGATATCCCAATAGACCACTTCCAACAGCAAGAAATTTCATAAGGCTACATGCTAGACTGTGCGAAAGTGGATCTGTAAATGCTCACGTTGAACGTATTGGTAGAACGAGAACAATAATGACACCACAACTAGAAGAAGCAGTCTTACAAGAAGTGGAACCTAATCCGTCAAGTAGTATGCAAAAATTATATGCACAGTTTAACATCAGTCATCAAAGTGTTTGGAGGGTTTTGCAGAGAAATTTACTTTATCCATACCACATTCAACCCGCGAAAACACTGTTGCCAAGAGATTTTCCTACACGGTTAGATTATTGTCGATGGTTTCTCCAAAAAACTACACAGAATCCCAACTTTACGTCAGAAATTCTTCAGAAACTTCCACAATAATCATTTTTGCTACTATGAAAATTCGCATGCCTTTGAAGAACGTGGATTTCAGGAGCAGTTTTCGGTCAATGTGTGGGTCGGAGTTGTTGGTGATCATGTCATCGGACCTCATTTTCTTCCTCCTCGACTGAATGATGAGACTTACAGACAATTTCTAGATGACACATTGCCTGGTCTGTTAGATGATGTACCACTAGCAACCAGAAATGACATGTGGTTTATGCATGACGGGGCACCTGCTCATTTCAGCCTTGCTGTTCGCCAACATTTTAATGGCACTTTTATTCGCCAATGGATAGAAACTTTGACACCCTATATCTCGGAAACGAAGCATTTGCGGACACATGTTTATATGAACTTTTGTGCTTAAAATATAACAAGAAATCACCCCTTGAAAATAAAGTCATCACTAAAGGTACACCCTGTATATTACTGCAAACATGTGTTTTTTAATTACAATAAAGAAATAGGGACTGAATGTTTAGAACTGTATCGAGAACATCGTTCATTATGGGATATTAAATCAAAAATTATAATAATGAAGATATTAGCAAGGAAGGTTAGGTGTTGTTAATTGCAAAGACAAAAGAATTATTTATAATGTTCATTCGAAAATAGTTGTTATA
This sequence comes from Digitonthophagus gazella, assembly GCA_036711955.1. Classification (NCBI taxonomy): domain Eukaryota; kingdom Metazoa; phylum Arthropoda; class Insecta; order Coleoptera; family Scarabaeidae; genus Digitonthophagus; species Digitonthophagus gazella. Next base: position 13,981,365 of record JASCIT010000007.1, read on the forward strand.
TCCCTGTGGCTTATTGGTATCTAATTGAGATAATAAACCCTTATAACTAAAACTATTGCGGTATAATAGCTTTTTTTTATTAGTTATAGCCCGTCAGATTCCCATTCAAATTGCACTGCAAAAATGAGCTTGTACCAACAAGCTCAATTTGAAGTTCGAGACTCTATGATCTACATCCAACATTTAAAGTTCGCCTTTGGGTTGGAAGTAAAATGCGAATTGGATAACATGTTCGGATGAGGATGTTAGTCTCTTGGAAGTTAATAGTAAAACATATTTATTACAAAATAATTACATAGTTTGACGTTGGGATAATTTAGATTGGATTAGATTAGACTGAGTTATTACAATATCAGCGTTTGGGAGTACCTCAACTTGTTGTCACAACAAAAGAGAAATGCCAAAAGAAATGTCAGTTTACCTATTAACATTTATAAATATATTTAAGAGTTATCTACCCTGTTTCTATTATTTACACTTTACTTATCTAGTTGGAATCGAGTTCAATTCAACTAGGGTGCATTTAGAAACATTTTCAATGAAGATAAGTACAGCTTATGAACTTTAAAAAACCTATTAATACTGAAAAAAATTGTAATCTAATTATTTATTTTTCTAAAGCATTCTGTTAAAACTTAATTAACACGTTCACGTCGGGGCGTGGCCCGCACCCATAAGAAAAACATTTGTAAATGAGTATCTACATCAAACCGAGCGATCAATTAAATTTGTCATCAAAGATCAAAGTAGAATATAAAATTTCCATTCTTAGATAGAACTAAGTGAGTAGTTATAAGTAGGTGTCATAGAAACTGTTTGGTCCCACTGGAATATAACCGCCTCCACTCGCAACAGCCTCCAGTTCGGTAAATATTTTCAGTTAATTAAAGAGGGCGCGGAACGCACTATTTGTCGAGTACAACTGAACAATTTTCTCGGAAGCCGCCCGATCCTAAATCCTAAACAATGTCAATACCGGAAATTCCGTCTCCACAATCCCTCACCTTTGATCTTCCTCGAAAAAACCCAATAAAACCCAATAAAGCATCTTCAAACTTTTTTTTTACTCCTCAACTCTTTTATTTCAATCACATCATCCATCAATCAATTCAATAATATTTTCCCAAGTTATTTAATTTCAAGTAAGAAAACTGCAAGTAAAAAGCTAAAAGTCTTTCTCCGTCATAAAATCTTTTTTCATGAGAGAGTGTTTTTCCTGTGGCGTCACCTGTCGCGGTCAACGCGCCCTTATTATTAATACGCAATATTACGGCACTACACGAGCCTACCCAAGGGCGATACGCCGGCCTCTTCGGGGGCAACGGCACCGCAGCAGCAAACCCGCCGAAGAGGATCTCTTTCGCGTGGCAACCGACTCACGACACGACGCGTTGCGGTAGGTCATGGAGGATACGCAACCGGACCGTCCGTTGGGGCTCCGCTTTCTCCATCCAGGTGAGACCAACGCAGGTTACAGGGTTTGCGGGACTCGAACAGCTCGTTTGTAGCACGAGCTATAGTATTTTTTTAAAGGTGGGTAAACATTGCAAGAGTTCATCTTTAAAAATCATCTTTTAAAAAAAAACTTTTTAATTTTTATTGTTCATTTTAAAATATTTTTTGGTTTATTAAATTTATATAATTTTTATGTATATTTTAGAAATGTTTTTAAGTCGGTTTTAGTGTAAAGTTGGTTTAACAACTTCGTCGTTGGTCTTCTTCAAGCTGGTTAGTGTTGTTTAGAAGCCCGTATAGTCCGGTGCACGTGCCAAATTGCCGGACAGCGTTCAGTCATCGCACGCTTCTTCGCTCGATCCACCTTTGCGATAACTGAAACTGCTGCGGACACAGTCTAAAAGCAAAAAGGAATCATCATCGGAAAAATTATCTTCGAGGGTGGATCGTACCGGGGTCTTTTTTTAATTTTTCAATATTCTCAACCGCGGTACGCTAAAGTTAATTGATTCAATCTATCTCGAGCGAGGGATTTATGGCTTCGGTAATGCTATAAAACAAGAAAGTACAAAAATAAATAAACTTTTTATTAAATCGATACTCTCAATAACATCTAACGTTCTACAAAATCTTTTATGTTGGCATTCTGAATTTTATTTTATTTTTTTACCTTATGTAATTTTATTTCCAAGTTTTTGAGGTTAATATTAACAAGTAATGTCAAATTTTTGACGTTTTGTATGTCAAATCAAAGTATAACCAACCTAAAATTTAAAAAAGGCAAATTTTAAACGACATTAAGTTACATTTTCTCTCGCGTGGGAAAAACTAAAAGTCATAGAAAACTCATCTTTGGCAAAAATAAAGATTAGATTTCAATCTAAATCCTCATAAAATTTTACCTCTCAATAATAATAACTTTCCTAGATGTGAGATCTTCAAAAAATTGTCAAATTTTAATCGACATTAAGTTACATTTTCTCTTCTGAGGGAAAAACAAAAAGTCGTAGAAAGTTCATCTCTGGCAAAAATAAAGACTAGGTTTCAATCTAAATCCTCATAAAATTTTAAATTTCAATAACAATTACTTTCCTAGATATGGATTTTTTTTTTTAAATTAACAAATTTTAATCGACATTAAGTTACATTTTCTCTTCTGAGGGAAAAACTAAAACTCGTAGAAAATCCATCTTTGGCAAAAATAAAGATTAGGTTTCAATCTAGATCTTCATAAAATTTTACATCTAAATAATAATTACTTTCCTAGATGTGAGATCTTCAAAAAATTGTCAAATTTTAATCGACATTAAATCACATTTTCTCTTCTGAGGAAAAAACTAAAAGTCATAGAAAATTCATCTTTGGCAAAAATAAAGATTAGGTTTCAATCTAGATCTTCATAAAATTTTACATCTAAATAATAATTACTTTCCTAGATGTGAGATCTTCAAAAAATTGTCAAATTTTAATCGACATTAAATTACATTCTCTCTTCTGAGGGAAAAACTAAAAGTCCTAGAAAATTCATCTTTGGTAAAAATAAAGATTAGATTTCAATCTAATTGTAAATCCTGATAAGATTTTAGATTTCAATAACAATTACTTTCTTAGATATGGATTTTTTAAAAAATTGACAAATTTTAATCGACATTAAGTTATATTTTCTCTTCTGAGGGAAAAACTAAAAGTTATAAAAAATTCATCTCTTGCAAAAATAAAGATTAGGTTTCAATCTAAATCCTCATAAAATTTCACATCTCAATAACAATTAGTTCTTTAGATATGAATTTTTTTAAAAAATTGACAAATTTTAACCGGCATTAAGTTACATTTTCTTTTCTGGGGAAAAAAACTAAAAGTCATAGAAAATTCATCTTTGACAAAAATAGAGATTAGGTTTCAATTTAAATCCTTATAAAATTTTACATTTCAATAACAAATAGTTTCTTAGATATGAATTTTTTAAAAAATTGACAAATTTTAATCGACATTAAGTTACATTTTCTCTTCTGAGGGAAAAACTAAAAGTCGTAGAAAATTCATCTTTGGCAAAAATAAATATTAGGATTCAATCTAAATCCTCATAAAATTTCACATCTCAATAACAATTAGTTCCTTAGATATGAGATCTACAAAAAATTGTCAAATTTTATTCGACGTTAAATTACATTTTCTCCTCTGAGGGAAAAACTAAAAGACGTAGAAATTTCATCTTTGGCAAAAATAAAGATTAGATTTCAATCTAAATCCTGATAAGATTTTACATTTTAATAACGGTTACTTTCTTGGATATGAATTTTTAACAAAAGGAGAAATGTTAATCGACATTAAGTTACATTTTCTCTTCTGAGAAAAAAAGTAAAATTCGTAGAAAATTCATCTTTGGCAAAAATAAAGACTGAGTATCAGTCTAAATCTTCATAAAATTTTACATCTTAATAGCAATTAGTTTCTTAAATATGAAACCAGTATGTAATTAAATCCTGAAAGATATGTCATTTAATCCTCTTAGAAATTCTCCAACCCTTTAAAATTAAAAGGGTTGAATACATTCTACTAATCTCTAAACTTGTTGATTCGACATGAAATGATCGTTTGACACTGACATCTTTATTATTAAATTCTTCATTGGTTCGTATGTGTACGCATAAAACTGGTGATTAAGTCGGTAAAACTATCTTATTTCCGAACAGGTTTATCAGCGTATCTCCTCGTGTAATACATAGTATGAAAATGTTAAGGTAAAATAGATGAAAACAAAAATAAAGCAGGTGCTTAAGATCAACCCCACGGTCTTCGTATCTTAAGTAATACGATCTTAAATACCCCGTTAAGCGTGACACGGGTTGACGATCTTAGCGAGACAAGTCGATTTTGTCGCTTTTTGATGCTTCGAAGTGCGAAACTGGTCTAATCGACGTAATTACAATATCCAGGCTACTCGGCTTACGTAAAACGAACAAGAATAAGAAAGGAAGTTGTAAAAAATTATTTAATTAAAATCCTGCTACTTCAGCAAAATAAAAATAAAAAATTGTATCAAGTTGATAATCTTTATCAAGCTCTACTTAAAAAAAAAATCGTACAGATTTTATTTATAGAAATTAAGCAATAATTTACACATAAAATTAAAACATAAAAACTCTATTCTCTATAATCAACATAAAAATTATTCTAATTATTACCAAAAAAATTAAAAAGAAAATTATAGTGATAAAAATGTTTTATTACCTACTGTTCCAATCATATAGGTCGGTTACGAACGTGGATTTCTATTCGATAAATAGGGATGCAATCGGAATACAACCGTAAAACGTAACGCTACTCGTAGTAGGTGGGTACCAGCATGCGCTATATCGTATCGTAGGCGGAATTGTAAATAAAACCGCTTTCAGCGTTCGTTCCCGTTAATCGAAAGCTCTCGCGTCGCGGGCGCTTTCCTTTTTTGTTGCGCATCTCGCCGCTTTGCGTTAATTCCACGCGATCGCGTGCAATTAACGTCCGCAAATTGATACCGACGCCTCGTTTTATTATAATTACGTCGGTAGACGTTTCAACCTGCCTATAGGTACGTTTTTAGACATTCCAGGGCGCCATGAACTAACCAGCCTCTTTAAAGTGGAAACAAACAGGAATGACTATTAACGTTAATTTAGTTACTATTAAGTTTTCAATTAATCTCCGGTAATTATAAGGTTGGTAGATGCTGGTTAACGCCGATGAGGTGTAATTATAAAAGATTTCTTAAGTTAGTTTATATTTAGATTATAGAGAATGAGAGTAATTTGTATTTTTTTTTTTTTTCACGTTAATATTTAAATAAAAAGAAGTTTTTGTTTTTTTTTTTTACTTTTTGAGTTATAATTGGAATTTTTTTGAAGTGACAAAAAATTTGGCGAAGAATCTTCAATGTTGTTGAATTTTTTTATTTTTTTTTAGTAATAATTAGATCCGATTTCATGATTTTAATTAAAAGTAGAGATTTTCTTTTACTTATCTTGAGCATCTTCTTCCTTAATGATTTTGGAAATTAAATTTAGTGTTTAACTAAGTACATTTTAGTCTACATTTTTCCTGAAATCCTAATATTGATTACTATAATTAAGCTTTGTATAAATTATGGAAAATTGTATGTAAAATCTTTAGTGTCCTTAGGTTTTTTTTGTAATTTTTTGACAATAATTATAACCAGTTTGATGGTCTTAACAAAAAGTAGATGTTTTAATCTAACTTTCCTAAGCATTTTCTTCCTTAATTCTTACAAATAAGTATTGTGCGATTTTTCAAAGCCAGTCGAAAACTTGTAAGATTATATGTATTAGGTTCGGTCAAAATTCTTAGGTGTTTTTGGGAAAAAAAATTTAGAACACATTTGTCGATTTTAATAAAAAGTATACATTTCAGTTTACCTTTCCCCTGAAATCTACATTTCAATTTTCATAACTAAATTTTACATCATTTTTTAAAGTTAGTTAGCATTTCTCTGAGATTATGATCATAAGTTTTTGAGGAAAACTAAATCAAATTTGATGGCTTTAATGAAAAGTAGAAGTTTTAATCTAACTTTCTCAAGCATTTTCTTTCCTAATTCTTAAGTAAGGTTTGTAGGAGAGAGAGATTGATTAATCTTTATTCGGCTATCGACCCGAAGATCAATATGTTGTACATTTAATATTATTTACATAGTTTATTAATGGTTATAGCATATATAATAGAAATAGCAGTAACAGTAATATTAGGTCGAATGTGTTAAATTTATTGTCAAAGTTTCCTAAAGAATGTGTAGTCGGTTTGGTTCTGGGTCTGTGAATTTGATACATAGTCTGTCTAGAATATCTCTGTTGTACGGGTTTTGGGTAAATTTCAATCTTAATCTGTCACGTTGTTCCTTTTTCGAAATGATTTGGGTCCGTCCATAAAGTTGTTTATTACTGTGTTATACAATGGATTATTGGGATGTCCTATTTTAGATATGATTCGCAGACATTTCTTTTCAGATTTGCTTATTACGTTCCAATTTTTGCAGGAAATGCTTTTTCTTGTACTATTGCCCGAAATGGAGCTGCACCATGAAAAGAAAGGTGAAAAAGTAAGTTCCCTCTTCGTAACATTGCCGAGTACTCTTTCATCTTTCTCTTCATGGTGCAGCTCCATTTCGGGTTACAGTACGTTAGTGCCCTGAAGTATTTTGATCATCGAGTCATTTCTATCTGTATCAGCTTATAGTGTTTTATTAGTTTAAGTCGGGAATCCAGTTTAATTCTTAGGTACTTGATCGTGGGCGACGGTCTGATGTTATGTTGTCCTGTCCATATTCTCTAATTGGTATTTGCTAGCGTTTGGCGTGAGTCTCCAGTTGTATAACCAGTCTACGATGTAGTTATACAGCCCTTGAAATTTGTCTATAGCTTTGTTAGTGGTTTTCCCATCCACTATTAACGTAGTATCGTCAGCGAATTGAAGTAAATGTCTGTCCAGGTTTACATAATTGGGATTGTTGGAGTATGTGTCATGACAGTAAATGTTATACAGCAAGGGCGAAGTTTTGTAGGATTTTGCAAAATTGGTCAAAAATTGACTATATTAGGTTTAGTCAAAATTCTTAGGTATTTTTGGATATAGAAAAAATTAGAACAGATTTGTTACTTTTATTAAAAAATATACACTTTGATTTACGTTTTCCCTGAAATCAATATTTCAATTTCCATAACTAAGTTTTGCATATTTTTTTAAAGTTGATTAACATTTTTCCGAGGTTGTAAAAAAATTGATGAAAAATCTTCTATGTCCTTAGGATTTTTTTTATCATTTTTTAATAAGAACTAAAACAAATTTGATGGTTTTAATGAAAAGTAGAGATTTTAATCCAACTTTCCTGAGAATTCTCTTTCTTGATGTTTATAAATAAATCCTCCATGATTTTTCAAAGAATTTAAAACATTATACTAGCTTTCGTCAAAATTGAAAATTAAAAAAATAATACTAGAACTTTACGATTTTAGTAAAAACTGCACATTTGAATCTACATTTTAAGTTCCATTACTAAGCTTTATACAAATTTTTTGAGTTGATAACATCTTTAACCATTAACCAGTTAACTGTTTTTGACGAATATATTCGTCATGACGCAAAATTTTCCAACTCGCAAAAAATAGTGATATTGGGTATTTAAATTGTAATTTTTGTGAAATTCAAAACATATTCTCAAATTACAAGATGTTTAGAATATTTTCCAGGTCGAAATAAAACAAACAAATAAAAAATATGAAAAAATTCAGATGAAGTCTTATAGGTGCGCGCTTTCAAAACGGAGCGAAACAATTAACTGGTTAAAAGCGTTTTTATTTTGAAATATGACATTAGCTGAATCTCACTACTTCAAAAATTAAATTTATTTTATCTAGATGCTATGTCCACAACGTCTGGACATAAGACTTGGCAAAGACTAATATAATGTCCACAACGTCTGGTCAAAGGACTTTTAAGGGTTAAGGGTTATGAAAAATTCGATAAAAAATGTTCAAATCATTAAGATTTTTTAAAAGTTTTTAGAAATAATAGAAACAAATTTGATGATTTTAGTAAAAAGTTGAGACGGTAATTCACCTTTTTTAAACATTTTCATCCCTAGTATTTTTAAATGGATCTTGTACGATTCTCTAAAATTGGTGAAAATTTTATAATAATGTTAGATTCAATCAAAGTTCTTGAGTGTGTGAAATTAAAGAAAACTCCTCATAACTATACCTTTTCAAGTTCAAATTGGCACGAATCAATTTCAAATAGGGAATAATCAATGTCAAATTGGGACTAATCAAATTCAAATTGAGATTATGAATATCAAATTGGGGCGAATCAAATTCAAATTGGGACTAATCAATTTCAAATTGGGACTAACAAAATTGGAGTTCAAACTCAATTAATTCCAAATTAAGACTAATTGTAAGTGGGATATATTCTGTACCTTATCTGTCACCAATACCACACATTTTTGGTATATACGTTGGGCATTACAAAGGTATGTATGAGATTAATTTAAATCCTTTTATTTCACTGATGACGAAAGGATTAAATATTCATTTAATTGAATATATTGACACTACGGGCCTCATGCCTCATTAAATTCCAAAAGATACTTTTAAAAAGCCTGAAGCCAACCTCTTCGCAATGCCAAACGTATATACGAAGAACCGAAGATAGCGGTTTTGGTGCCAGATCATGCTCCATACCACGATTCAATTGAGGTCTTCATAGAAATATTATGGACAGTTTTTTTTGCTGGAGACAAGAGTGGTCTAGCTGGCGACATTTGGACAATGTTTTTTTTCAGTAAAGAAAATAGACTGATACCTACCGCTACATGTACGAAATTTACAGCGCGTATACAAAGGTATTATAGTATAACTTATACAAAGGTGCGTATAACCCGAAATGGAGCTGCACCATTCCATTTCGGGTTATAGTACATCCCACTGCCCCTTTATGTTTTTTTTTATAATAAATTTTGCTGTCCCAATTTAAATTTGATTATTCCTAATTTGAAATTGATTAGTCTCAATTTGAAATTAATTAGGCTCAATTTGAAATTAAAAAAGTATGGAACAATTTGACCGTTTCAATAGAAACTACAATCTATATACATAAAGAAAATTGTGACGAAATTGGCGAATAATTCTCCTTCTAGTAGGAATAACAAGAAACTACTACTGGTGATTATCATTTTTCTCCTTATATTCCTAGGGTTAGGTTTCACGGAGAGTAATGTTGTTGCCTCCGTTAGCGACGCTGCTTTTAGTCTTCGAATCTTCAAGATCTCTCTAATTGGTGGGTATTCATCATGCTATGTTGCCTTTTTATGTCTTCTGCATTGAGCTACCATTTAGCTCCTTCAGTATACTATGCTAATGAGAACTAATAAGTTTGAAACATGTGTTTACGGTCGATACTTGTAGCAATCAGAATTCCCCAATAATTCTCCTTCTTACTTCATATATACACTCTGTTTATAAAGTCACAATCTGTTCATAAAATATTTTTTTTGAAAATTTTGTAGGATTATGCTAAGAATTAGTACAAAATTCAGGATTTTTATAAAAAACTAAATATTCTTATCATGAAATTCACTTTCAATTTCTCTTAAAAAATAGTTTTAATGAAAGGCTTAAAGTGAAATTTCCTCGCAGTACCAGGAATTCCTTAAAATTTGTATAAATTAATATTGCATCATTTTTATTAAAATAAAGTTTTGAAAACATCTTTCTACTTCTCTAATATTTCCATTTTGACCAAACACTTAATTTAGTTAATAAATTCCAAACTTCACAAAATAAAGTTATTTCAACTGAAATATAAACATTAAAAAAACAGATTATTAGACTTTTTTACTAACTGTAAGAGTTTTTTTTAAATAGAAAAGAAAATCCTCTAAAAATCTTTTTTTTTCTTGTCGACTAAAAAAGCTCATTTTTTTAAAAAACACCTTTTCATTGATTCGTTTCTTTCAGGAAACCGAATAACGCGCACACACCGGGCGCACGTTCAGTACCAAAAGCTCCAATCGGCGAGCTTTCAGGTATCAGGTGTTAGATAACTGAAGCGATTGGGCGGCGATCCAAGTCCTTCTAATGCCGTATTGGCCGCCGGGGCTTAGAAAGCTCTGGTGGGGCGCTAATCGCCGGGCGGAGCTAGAAAAACGCTCCGGGGTTGTGCTCCGGTCGGAAATCAGCGATTTCAGTGCGCATCAAGTTCTTCTAACGTTAGGGCGCGCCAGAAGCTCGTCTAACTAGATGCCACAACAGTTCGCAAAGTTCGCGAGTTTCATTCCAAGTCGGTGAACTTCTACAGTTTAGTGTTTTAAAGACAGTTTTCATTTTCCGGGGGAGCTTTTTTTTAAGTTTGTTGAATTTTGGGGGAAGAGAAGGAAATTTCCAGGATCTTCCTTTCAAAAAGTTTTCAAGGATTCAAGATATGGTGATATTGTAAGTACAAATTATTTTTTTTTTCCTTAATATAAAAACTTATTTTCTCACTACAAAAAAATTTTAAAAATAAAAAATATTTTTATGTTTAAAATCATATCGCAAACAATACTAAAGATAAGTAAGTGACAAAGCAATAGTTTTAAACGTTTTGTATACTAGGTGGGGGGAAAATTTCCATTAGTAATGTTCACATCCTGACTATGACGATAAGCATACTTTTTATTTCGCTAGAAAACACCAAAATCCACTTAGTGAACAATATTTCAGAGAGACGTTAAAATTATTACGTTTCCTACGCAAGCACTTTAATATATCTGCTCGGGTTCTTCTTCGGGTTGTTCTCACTGAAACGAGCAAAGTTGGTGTCAAGTCTTCATGATGTACCTCTTAATATCGCCACCATCAATTTTCGCGTCACTACGACGTCAGGCCGTAATATAACATCGCCCGGTTTATCACGCCCGGATGGTTAATACATATAAAATTACAGATTACCCGCAAACTACGCACCTTTCGGCTTCTTTCCGATTAAATTAACGCGTGCCAACAATTTATTTCCCTTTACATCTTCTTTATCTCGTACAATCGACGTATTTAAAAAAATAAATCCAAGAAGAAAAATTTTTAGAGTTATCCTGATTGAATAAATCAACCATTAGATCAGACAAGAAACCCTATACTTTAGACACAAGTTTCACACTAATCTCAACCAGGTTTTCATATATCTCCCGATCTGAATTGCTTCGTCCTTGATCGGAGAACAGTACTGGATGTAAAAGCACTCGCGGTAGGTTCAATTAAAGCTTCTCCAACGCATAAAACCGATATATCTCCGAGAGACCCCATAGTTAGATCAAGCGACGAACGTGATATACTGAGTGTTTAAAAATAATCATTAAATCAATTGATTTAAAATAAAAATATAATAAAAATAAAAGAAAATCTTAAAAGAAAAATTTTAAAATTTAAATCGAATAGTTTCTAAATCCTACGCATAACGAGAGTCGATAATTAAATTCATAAGATTGGCTGTTCGCGTCGTGTCTTGTCGGTTCGGTGTTTGTTGGAAAGAGGAGCGCCGAAGGGAGAGAGCGAGCCGGTAAAGAATAAGGCATTCTCGGATAATGTAATCGGCCGGTTATCTACGGTCCGAGGGAAAGATGTGTGTTTATCTGGCGGCGTATCGAACGGCCGCGCATTAATACCGATGTAGATAATTGCCGGGTATGTTGACAATTGTATAAATAGATGGGATTTAGTGCGATGGGCGTGTTTGTGGGGGAACGGGGAAAATCGATGGAGAGGCGGATGGCGAGAAAGCGAAGGAGTTTGTTTGATCGAGTCGTTTGCTTGGTTGTGTTTCCGCATTGATTATATTAGTTTGCAATCTATAAATAGAATCGATAATTATAATTTTGAATGTAGTGTTTAAAAAAACGTTAAGAAATAAGTGATATTTTTTGATGTTATAATAGTATTTAATACCATTACTTAATTGGGAGTACCTATTATTTATTTTATTATTTTTTTTTCTTAATATAACCTAAATCAGAAATGTTATTCTTAAAGAATTAATTTTCGATAATATTTTACTTCTTTAATAGTCGATAATTAACTATAACACATTACTAAAAATGTTATTAGTCAATTTAAAACCAAATAAATTATCTATAAAGTTAGGTGATTTAATGCTGATTCCATTAAATGTTTAAAATTGTCTTAACACGTTCGCGCCGTAGTGTATTTTAGAAGTCTTTCTTTACAGCCGTAACCATTTTTCCCAACTATTTAAAAAAAGTTACGGCGTGTACCACCGGTGGTACACGCCGTTAATTATATGGGATGTTCATTTAAATTCATGCTCATGTGACTTATGGATTTTAGTTGCATTTTTGACGTATGTACAATAAAATCTAATCAAAGCAATGTCCCAAAACTGAAATGTTTAATGGGTTATAAGTAACAAGACAAAAAATGAAAGGAAATTGGCCATTAATTTGCCGTTTTGGCTAAAACCTACCTAAACGCCAATTTTTTCAATAATCAATCCTCCAAAATTCTATGAGGACGTCCTTTCTTCAAATGGTCAATAAAATTATGCAATAAATAATCTAAAATCTTATCGATTTTCGAACCAGTTTAAAAGCAAAAGTTACTTATTTTTCTCTCTATCGTCGTCTGACAAAATTTCAATCCACAGCTGAGCACGAATTTGAATGAACACTCGATACAAATAATGAAGATAGTTTTCTATTATTTACAGAAGTATTGGAATATCTCCAAAAAATTTACTTGAAAAAAATGGTTAATTAGAATGCTTTTAAAACGAGTTTTTCATAGCAAAAAAGTTTTAGGGAAAATATTTTTGATGATATATTTTTAGAAATTCTGAAACTAAAAATTGGATTCTAGAATACATAATGTAAATTTTAATGGTATCTGATGATCTCTAAATGTTGCATTAAAAACAGTTTTCTTGTATGATTTTAGTTAAGTTGTTGATTATTTTATACATTTTTTTTATTTGACGTAAGAATACTATACACTACAGACGATATTTTTTGATCGTTATATTACCTAACTATACACACTGTATTAAATATCATCTGATGTATCAAATTATTGCAATTAAAGGAAATAATGTTAGTCGACATTTAATGATGATATAGAATATATTTGAGCAAAAAAAGATGGTTTAGGTTTTCTTTTTCAAAACAATGAATAAGGTTACAAAATGTATCCCAAAATAATTATTTATGTTAAAGCGTGGAAAGATATCTACTGCCTACGAGGAATATGTATTATTATGAGTACAAGGCTGCCGTTACCTGACAATTTCGGAAAAAAATTATTTCCTTTGTGAACCGCTTTCTAACAATACCCTAATGAATTACTTTGTCTATATGAGGTTCTATAGAAGAGTTCAATTTATGTAAACTAAAAAACAAAAAGAAGCAAAGCGAAACGTTCCATTTTTCTTCAGGAATTCTAGATACAACTTCAAGGATAACAAGCTCAGAGTTTTCTTCCTTTTAGGGATTTTTTCCCAATTTCTTCCTTCTAAAATCTCTTCTCAAACCTGGAAATTTGGAATATTACAAAAAAGAAAATTTTGGAATTCTGGTAGGATTTCTTCTCAAACCTCCTAATTTCTTGAATTGAGAAAACATCATACAAAGAAATAATTCTGACCTTCTTATTCTTCTTATCTCATTTTTTTCTTGGATTGGGAAGAAGTCTTAGAAGGAAAAAAATTCTGATCTTGTTAACCCAGTTTCGTCCCAAAAATTCTAAGGAGAAGGAAAAACCCTTAACTTCTTCTTTCTAACCTTTCTTCCCAATCCAAGAAATTAAGAAGATAGGGAAACAATCCTAGAAGGAAGAAGAATCTTACCTTTTTACTCTAATTTCTTCTAGGATTTCTTCCCAATTCTGAAAACTGAGAAGAAAGTCTAGAAAGACGAAAATTCTGATCATGTTATGCCAATTTCGTCCCTAAAATTCTAAGAAGAGGGAAAAAACACCTAATTTCTTCTTTCTAAGATTTCTTCCCAATCCAAGAAACTAAAAAGATAGAAAGGAAATCCTAGAAGGAAGAATTATCTTACCTTTTTATTCAATTTCTTCTAGGATTTCTTCCCAATTCTGAAAATTGAGAAGAAAGTCTAGAAAGAAGAAAATTCTGATCATGTTATCCCAATTTTGTTCCTAAAATTCTAAGAAGAAGGAATATCCTTCCTAATTTCTTCATTCTAAGATTTTTTTCCAATCCAAGAAATTAAGAAGATAGAGAGAACATCCTAGCTAGAAGGAAGAAAAATGTTACCTTTTTATTCCAATTTCTCCTAAGATTTATTCCCAATTCGGAGAATTGAAAAGAATGTCTAGGAAGAAGAAAATTCTGATCATGTTATCCCAATTTCGTCCCAAAAATTCAAAGAAGAAGGAAAAAACACCTAATTTCTTCTTTCTAAGATTTCTTCCCAATCCAAGAAATTAAAAAGATAGAAAAGAAATCCTAGAAGGAAGAATTATCTTATCTTTTTATTCCAATTTCTTCTAAGATTTCTTCCCAATTCTGAAAATTGAGAAGAAAGTCTAGAAAGAAGAAAATTCTGACCTTGCTATCCCCATTTCGTTCCTAAAATCCAAGAAAGGAAAATCCTCCTAATTTCTTCATTCTAGTATTTCTTCCCAATCCAAGAAATTAGGAAGATTGGGAAGAAATCCAAGAAAGAAGAAAAATCTGACCATGATATTCCAATTTCTTCTAAGATTTGTTCCCAGTCCTGAAATTTGGGAAGACTGAGAAAAATCCTAGAAGAATGAAAGATCTAGAAAGTTCCTCTCATTCCTAATAAGATTGGAATAAGAAGAATAAGAAGACTGGAAAGAAGTCCTAGAAAAAAAAGATCCCAGCTTATTATATTCTTGTAATATCACATCTTAAACATACGTTATGCACAAAAAGGTAAAATTAGTATTCAAACAATATTCGCCAAACTCCGAAGGAATCAACTCTTTAAGTTTTTTAAAGTATAAAGTTCTTTTAGAATCTTTGTTTACCGACATTTACTCGATAAAATACCATTAATTAATACAACGTGGCTTTTCTTCAATGTTCTTCGTAATATGACGCGATCGACCTGATGACGATTTTTCGATCGAAACCTGGGTAGTCAAGCTCAAAAAATAAATTATCTTCAGTAAACCTCAACGTTTAATTGATTCATTTCAACAAACTGAAGAATGGAAGTATTCATATCAAATTAAAATTCCAACATGTCACTTTCCCTGAAAAATCTTCCAATGGTTTCAACTGTATTCCAACTTACAAAAGTTACCATTCTTTGAACATTTTTTCATAGAACCTTTAAACAACAACCCCTTAAATTGATTTGAATTGTGAAATATAATTTAATATTTATTACACAATTTCTTAATTATTTCGTCATAGTGAAATATACAACACAAAAAATATATTAAAAAAAAAACTAATATTGTAAATTAAACATTTTTATTTTTTGTTGTTTTAGGCACACTTCATCACCTCCTGGCATGAACTGCCGGGTGCCATACGCAAGCGGTCAAGATTGGGACATAAACGACTCGACGATACCAAAAATAAACGAATACGACCCATTTTCAGAATGGGCAGACGGTCATTGCCGTTTAGTATACCGAGCGGATTCGGAAGACGCCAAAAGGCACGCTTCCGGTTGGGCCATGAGAAACACCAACAACCACAACGTACACATCCTGAAAAAAAGCTGCTTAGGCGTTCTCGTATGCTCCTCAAGATGCACCTTACCAAACGGAGAAAGAGTTCACCTCCGACCCGCTATTTGCGATAAAGCTCGTAAAAAACAGCAAGGAAAACCATGTCCAAATCGGCAATGTTCCGGTAGATTAGAGATTTTACCATGTAGAGGTCATTGTGGGTATCCGGTAACTCATTTTTGGAGACATACGGACCATGCGATTTTTTTCCAAGCGAAGGGAGTTCACGACCATCCTAGACCGGAAGCGAAAAGTACATCGGAGGCGAGAAGAAGTCTCGGAAGTGGACGGCGAGTGCGTGGATTAGCGGTTTTGCTAGCGCGCGAATCTAGTCTTAATAGTAAGGTAAGTTATTGCTAATTGTTGCATATCGAGGTTGGTACGAGTTGATTGTGGATGGTATTGGGGCCCTTCGGGGCGCACTTCGATTTTATCGGTTACTAACTAGAGATGGTATCTTGTAGAACCGCGTATAAATCTAGTATGTTAATGGGCGCCATTTATACTTTACCGGGAGATTATTAATTGCCGCTTTCGACGGCTTCACTGTTCTATCGGAACCGTGACAAGCGGTTATTATCCTTACTCGGCGTTCTATTAATCAAATTTCCTTTTGAATTATAGTACGGACGTGATCATTTAAAAATCCTACAATTATCTCCTGACCATTGTAGGTTCTGTAAAAGAAGGATGCCAACCAACACAATGAAAAGTTTATTTATAAGTTTATTTACATTTACGTTTTAAGAGTCATCATTTTCATTTCTAATTCAAATAAAACTACACTTAAGAAGTCTTATATAAATCGACAATAATTTATGGAAATAATTGAGTGAAATTTATCCAGTCAATTATCTTCATTAATTATTATTCTTATTTGAAGAAATTTCACTCGTGAACGAATGAACGATCGAATGCAATTACACAGCAAGTCCGGTTTTATAAAAAGATAAAATAATGTTGGGTTAATAAACTATTTTAGTTGTCTTGTGCAAGAGTGAAGTTAATATCGTTCCAATTTTAAGAGATACTCAACATACAGAAATGTTAGCAAACTATCACCTCTTTTATTGGAATAGTGTTTTGATTTTTCAATTCTATCAAGTATTTTTTTTTACTTCATTTCACTGTCAAGTTTCCTCTTTTTGAATTTCATCAAATTTTTTTCATTAATAAGATATTACTAGCACTTCATTAAGAAGAGACTATTCATGTATTTTCTTTATATAAGACTATTTACTGATATATTTAGTAGTTTTGTAGGCATTTGCTGAGTTGAAATCAAACTCTTCACTTTTATAAAAAGTTCGCTAGAGTAGGGGAAAATTTGAAAGTGCTCAATTTTTTTCATCAAATATTCTGAGAATTTATTTTTATAAATTTGACATGAGAAAACCATGCTATTTTAGTTTTTAAGAATAATGGCACATACAAAGCCAATTCTGCCTAAATAGACATCAAGTCTTAAAAGAAACTTTCCAGCACTTTATGAAGCGCATCTGCTTAAATCCACGCAACTCCGCTATAGTATATGTTAACCTTGTTTACGGTGTTCTTCGGAAATCCTAAAGGAAAAGTTACAGGCAGAAAAATTAGAGACAGGTTACGAAATATCGCCATATATGATAGGCAGGACAATTCAGTAGTTCACTTCTCCTCATGCTTTAGTCTAAGAATTTTCCGCCTGTATCTTCTTTTGGAGAGGATTTTTGAAGAGAAGAGGCGACATTAAGAAGACGCAAACCATATCAGGACGGTAAAACAAGAATCAGAGTTAAAGTCCAACTGGAAGCCAAACTTATCAACGACATTTCGAATCAGTGAACAAATCTTACTTTATGAAATGTATCCACGCAACTCCGCTATAGTATATGTTTACTTTGTTTACGCTGTTCTTCAGAAATCCCAAAGGATATGTTACAGGCAGAAAAATTAAAGACAGGTTACGAAATATCGCCACGTATGATAGGCAAGAAAATTCAATAGTTCATTTCTCTTCATGGTTTAGTCTCAGATTTCTCCGTCTGTATCTTCTTTTGGGGAGGATTTTTGAAGAGAAGATGCAACATTAACAAGACGCAAACCATATCGGAATTGCACGAATTCAATCAGATCTGCATCGTAAAATGTTGGAAAGTTTTTACTTAAGATTTAATGAATGTTTTCGCAAAAATGACTTTCCCTTGAGCATTGTTATTTTTAGAAAATTAAATTGTATGCTTTTCTGAATTCAAACTTGTAAAAAAGATTTCAAATTAATATTATTTGACGAGAAAATTGAACACTACTTAACACTAAACTATACACGCCTCTCATTGCATCTTCACCAACTACCCAATCTACTTATGACCTACTTTACCGTATTTCGTTCACTTTTACCAAAGTGCAAAATTGTTAATTACTGTTCTAACATCATCCACTTAAAATATCATAACAAATCCCATTAAAAATTACTTGAAGGTGGTATACGGCAAATGAAAGATTTTTAAATGAAGATATTTTCATTTGATATTGAAGAAATATTTATTTTATTACATAAAATTAAAGATTAATATCAACCAATTGATTTAACGTTAGTTATGGATAATTGTGACACTTATATGGTTGACTATCAAGCAATTTCGAATCAAAATTGAATTTTGTTTCCGATATTTTTGGTTATGATTTGTGAGCATGTTAAGGTGTCGATTGACTAAGGCTTCAAATGATTGTGGAATCAAAAACATGTTTTGATACTCAGGATGGTTATTTACAATCAAAAAGTTCTAAATTAACTTTAACAAGTTTACGGTGAAAGATACGAATTTGAGTTAAAAGCAGACAGCTCAGCTTCTTGGGTTGGTGATGGTTTATCTCAAGATGATAAAATAGGTGATGACTCTGTTATTGAATGTGTTAAAAACCCAGCTGCTGGTGTTCAAGTTTATATGTCTTGGACTACACCAAGACCAAATTTGAGTGTTTTCCAATCGAATGATGATCAGAAAGGAATTAAATTATTAAGTTCTTCACTCGCTTGTTTCTGCCACAATCAAGGCAAAGCCCCAAAAGGGGGTCATTGCATATCGCGGAGTTAGCACAAACGCCTAATCGAACGAGTATAAGAAGGCAGGGAATTCAATGGGAGGGACGACTTCTTGGTTCCTGGTCATCAGTCAGCTGATTTGTATCCTGAGCCACCGTCAGCTCATAGTGAAACCTCAGACAAGCAATGTTCAAATCCCTCGGTTGGTGGCGTACATGTAACAGAAATAATGCTCGGCAGTAAAGGACTATATTTTCTTACCACTAACTAAATTTTTATCGTATTCTCAAAGTGTCCCTACTTCGCTTCCAACTTAATATTTTAATTACAAGGAAGATGATAAGACCCAGGACAACCACCGTATCCAGTCTATCCACTCTTAACCTCTTCCAAGATATCCTCCAATGGTTTTTCCTCCCCCTCCCCTAAACGTACTCTATCTAGCTGGCGTCCAAGTGACAAAGGGTCGTCTAACCAGTTGTAGCTCTTGAATTTTGGTAAATTTATATGAATGTCCAAAAATACGGAACTGGTTACAACCGTTGCGACACGCTTAGGTGCTGGCAAGGATATTAATTTTGATTTTACTACACAACCGGCGTCCAAATGGAGAATTCCAGTACCATACAAATTTATTTTTGTGTCCCATAAGGAACCGTTACTCGAGCAAGTAATCGTCAGAACTTCAAGCTCTCTATCGGGAATAACGTACATCCAAACATTATAGTCACGCCAAGGCATGTACAATAGCCCGAAATGGAGCTGCCCCATGAAGAGAAAGATAAAAGAGTACTCGGCAATGTTACTGAGATGGGACTTCCTTTTTCATCCTTCTTTTCATGATGCAGCGCCATTTCGGGTCCTAGTACATTGGTCGGACCACCTCCAGAACTACCCTGCTACAATTAGATGTTATGTGTGCTAACTCCGGAATATACAATGACCCACTTTTGGGGCTTTGCCCTGATCGTGGCAATACTTCTTCACAGCTTCTATTGAAATCTTATTAGCGAGATATTATAGTGGTGATAATTTCTGGTATCGTGACAATTCTTCTAGCACCTAGCTGCTTTTTCTTTGCAATGTTTTCTATTGATCTGGAACATTCAACATATCGCAAGATCATATTGTGGCATGGAACTACAAAAAATAAAATAATTTTTTAAAGTTACTAAATTGTGCTTTCGATATTAGAAATATCTACTTTTATAGATTTAAAAACATTTCTCATTTTGTTAAAAAAGAGTTAAAATAATTCTACTAACTAAAAATTTACATTGTCAATTTTTTTGTTCAACCCAAATAAAAATAATAAAATAGAACCCAAACAATACATAAATTTTATACTAATTTTCTCTTTTTATTTTATTTTCAGTTAATGCCATTGAGAGAACCAAAAAGACAATGCAGAGACATAATCCAAAGTCCAAGATTATTAAACCCACCACCATTAATAAACGATCAAGAAAAACAATACTGTTCCTGTCCACCTTTCGAATGTATCTGCATCCAAAACGTCCAAACCAACCTACAACAACCCTTCCACAACAGCCACTCACCAAATTCATACCAACCGCAACAAAACGTCGATAATTTCTGGACCCCACCTTTAGATCAAGTACCATACACTTCAAACCTAACCGATCAACAAGGTCTAAGTCACCAGTACGATTTTTCAAACATCAACGCGGATTTATTCCAACCAGAAGAGATTTTTCAACTGGATCAACCGTTAAAACCGGATTTTACTCAACAAGACACGGCGAGAAGTCCTCCGACTTTATTGGATTTAGGTAGCGGGACGATTCATCGAGAATATAAGACTGAAGAGTATTGGCAGCAAAACGTTAATAACGTAACGAACGACGATAGTAACAATAGTACTAATAGTAGGTTTTATTTTAATTCTTCCCCGGATAATTCCCAAATGTCTTTAAATCAAACCGAGATTAATTTCGGAGCGAAAATCGATGATATTTACGTTAACACACCGAAATATGAATATTTCCAACAACAAGAAAATGAATATAAACATCAACAATTTTTAGAAGTTAACGATCCTAAATTATTTTTCGGTGACGATCCGGTTTCGACGAACACTTACGAAAAAAGTTTTAGAAATCACGAAAAATTCGAGATGACACCTCAATATGTAGATTATACCACTTTATTGGGAAATTGTGACACGAAAATTACATCTAATGAATTGATTTTTGGTGATATTGATTTTAAACTTAACAGTTCCTTAAATACTACGCATTATACTAATGATACTTTTGAAAGTATAGTAACGCACCAATAAGAAAATTAAAATAATTAATCAAAATTCGAAAATAAAATAAATAAATAAATTCATTAGAAATAGAATAATAATTAAAAAACGCGTGCCTTTTGTAAATAGTATTTGCTTTCAAATGATCTTCAATGTTTGAATTTATTGTTCATTGTTTTGTATGACGAAGAGAACGTAGTTTATGTACTTTTTTTGTTTTTAAAAAATTTCATTGCGTTCACTTCTTTTTCTAGCTTTAAATCGTTTTGTATATATTTCAATGTATATAGAGTTTATGAATAAATTGTGATATTTCTAATAATTGGTTTTTAATTTTAATTAATAGTTTTTAAAAATTTTAATTCATACACTTAAAAAAAAACCTAACTCCTTAAATACGTTATTGATCAAATAAAATTTTGATAGTTTATAAACAAACCATTATCGTTTGTAATAAAAGAAATAAACTGAATTTATTTTAATTTTCTAGATCTTGAAAATCAAAGACTTTATTTGATAAAAAGTGAACTTAAAAGAGTTACAATCTCTTAAAAGCGTTGGTGGTTAATATAAAACTCTTTTGAGAATGTATATAACAGTTCAATGTTTATAATAAAAGAAACAGATTGGATTTATCTTAATTTATTTTGATTTCCTAGAACATTAAAGGTAATCTAAAAATCGTATGAAAACCAAACAATCTGTGAACACCAAAATAACTTGATTGCTTTCCGCAGTAAAAACAAATGTTGCTTGTATTAAGATAATATGTAGTAAAAACTTACTGAATCTTAGAAAATAGTAAGATACATATTTTGGTTTGGTTGATCAAACCCTTGTTCTAGCTTCAATCGCTTTATTGGTTTCAGTCTTTGTCATATTCGACAATCCTCTCCTTAACTTCACTGGCAGACACTTTGTTGTACAGTTTGTATATCTGTAGGACTTTCTGCATGTCGTTGATTTTGCCCGTCTTCGATCTAGTCGATCTGGTCACTTTCGATCATTATTTTCAGCAAAGATCTTCGCTGCGTGTTGAATTCCATTTTTTTTCTTTCATAACTTCAAATCAAAAAAATTTTCTTCGGACTTTTCTATAATTGAGTTGATGAAGTTTCTACGGTCTCGCCTCCTTAAATTATCTATTAAAGAAAAAATTACAGACGGAAAAATTTAAGGCAAAACACGAAATATATACAAGTTTAATTCGTTCCAAAACCTTGCTCGTGTATCAAATTGTTCGTATTTCAAAGCAACTTTCCTCATTGAAATTAATTCCTCCTCCATCTCTGGCTCCTCTTCAAAACTAATTTTTCGTTGAATCAGGATATACTGCTGCGAATGTAGATCGGGTAACTCCTGGGTTGTCAGCTCCTGAGACTGTTCCTCAACAAGTTCATTCACATCTCTCTCATCCACCTCCAGACCAATGGATTTTCCCAGAGAAACAATCCCCTCCACCACTGACACTTCGGGTTCCAATCCTTCGAATGCCCTTTCAGCTATAGCCCCAGGCCATAACTTCTTCCATGCAGAGGTTAAGGTCCTCATTGTAACATCCAACCAGGCCTGATCAATAATTCTTAGTCATATCACGATGTTAAAGTGGTCCTTCCAGAACTCTCGAAGCGCAAGGTTTGTGTTCTATGTGACTTCAAAATAGCGCCGAAAAATGTGCTTTGTATACATCTTCTTAAAATTAGAAATCACCTGCTGATCCATGGGCTGCAAGATAGGAGTGGTGTTGGGTGGTAAGTAGATAACCTTTATATACTTGAATTCTTCGAGTAAAACATCTTCTAAATTTGATGGGTGAGTAGGGGCATTGTGTAGTATGCGATTATCGCAAAATATCGCTAACTCGGAGGCTCGTGTTTCAAAACACTCGTATACTAGGACACTCGTATATCGAGGTACCACTGTATCACCATGTCCGATAAGTGAGAAAATTGAGTATTCATTTCTAGCTTAACCTCAAATTTCTCCGCCTGTACCTTTTTTTAGAGACGATTTTTGAAAAGAATGGGTAACCTTGACAGATTTTATTTTGGTTGATCAAACCTTAGCGATAACTACAATCACTTCAATGGTGTTACAGTCTTTATCACAATGGACAATCTACTCTTCAACGTCACTGGCAAAGGCATCCTGCTGTACAATTTGTAAATCTGTACGATTTCCTGCATGTCGTTGCTTTGTCTATTTTCAATCCAGTCGATTTAGCTGCTCTCGATCATTACTTTCAGCCAAGATCTTCGCTGCGTGTTGAATTTATTTTTTTCTTTCATAACTTCAAATCAAAAAAGGTTTTTCGGATTTTTCTATAATTAAGTTGACGAACTTTCTACGATCTCGTCTCTTTAAACAATCTATCAAACAAAAAATTATAGGCGGAAAAATTTAGAACAAGCCACGGAACATTACCACGTCCGATAAGTGAGAAAGTTGAGTATTCATTTCTGGCTTAACCTCAAATTATTATTTTATTAAGTTACAGATTTTGGCTTAGTTGATCAAACCCTAGTTCTAACTGCAATCACTTTATTGGTTTCAGTCTTTGTCACAATGGATAATCCTCTCTTCAACTTCACTGGCAGACACCAGATCTTCGTTGCGTGTTGAATTCCATTTCTTCTTTCATAATTTCAAATCAAAAAAATGTTCTTCGGACTTTTCTATAATTAAGTTGATGAACTGTCCACGATCTCAGCTTTTCAAATTATCTTTCACCCCATGACGCGAGGGTGCATTCTCCAACACAAACAGAAGACGAAAAGGGAGCTTCTTTTCTTTCAATTCTTTTACAACAAATGGAATGAATTTGTCCAAAACCACGCTTGAAAAATATTAGTGTTCATTCATTTTTGACTGCGATAATTAACCGGCAAAGAAACTAAGTTTGCTTTTCGCTACTCTAGGCTTTTTATGTTTGCCAACAACGATCAAGTTTGTGTGTATCATCAAGATTATAAATTTCAGAGTAAGATTGAGCCCTTTATAAATTTAGTCCCTGCTAAGATTTCTTTTGATACCACGAGTGTTTTGATTGGCTGCACTTTATAGTTTAGGCTTATTTTGTCTACCTTATAGAGTTGGCAAGGTATCAATCAAGGATGCGTTTAGCAATAAGCTGAAAAGAACGATGAGTGACATTGAGTGGCAATTTTATTATAATTATTCTGGAAGTCGGTATGGTTATCGTCATATACTTTGTACCATTCGCCAGTTCGCTGATCCATTTGCCAGCGAGAGTCCATTTGTTCACTGTGGAATTTAGGATATTTTTAAGTATTGTCACTAAGGTGGGATCTATGTATCCGGCGATTTTTTCAACATATCCTTTACTCATTAGAAACGGTGTGGCGGAGAACGCTGAACTTGCAGATAAAGCTCATTTCTTGTTTGTATACATCGTTCGTTACATCGATTAAAACTCGGACTTGGATTTCTTTGACAATGCCTTGCATTATAATGTTCTTCATCGTCTACAGTAGCACTATTTAAGAAGCGGCAAAATTTAAAGTAACCAAACGATAATCTATTTTTGTGCTTATATTGTATTATTAAATATCATTTTATTCAAAAAATAAGTGATTACTTGTGAAAATGTGCGCAAAATATTGGACGGTACAAAATATTCAACTAATAAACGATAAAAATGTAAGTACATCCCTGGTAACATTTTCTTTAAGCCTCATCGGTATCAATGGATAGTTTTTACCGGAAATTGCAACAAATCAGATGCCATAACAGGCTTTCCAACAATCAATCCAACCCTCGCTAGCTGTGAACATACTTTCAGCTTCTAGTTTTTTTTTTTTTTTTGCTGCAAAGCCTTTTCAGATTGAATATTTTTTCGAATTCGTCTAACGAAAAAAAAAAAAAAGAATGCATTAGAGAACTGAGAGTAATAACACACATAATTAGCAGTTCTACTGCAATTTTAGAATAACATTTTTATAAGAAATCGCTAGGAAATTAAATTTCCTTTATTTTAAGTACAAACGTTATTTATATTTGAATTAGAGTCGTCTATGGTATCAAATTAAATAATTTTTAGTGGTTTTTAAGAATATTTAAGAAATCTTACATAATGTTATTGTTTTGATTTTTTATTTTTTTTTAATAAATAAAATGCTTAAGAACGAATTTGGGATAAAATTTTTATTAAGAATCGTTAGAAAATTAAATTTCCTTTAATTTGTGTACAAACACGACTCATCTAGATTAAATAGATTCAAAGTTATTAACTTTTTAACCTTGAAAACAAGTAACAATTTCCATTTTTAAAATTAACATAACTTCCTTGCTTATAGTTGAAATATAGTCGTGTTTGGTATCAAATTAGAAGAGCTTTAATAATCCTTAAGAATTTTTATGACACCTTTATAAATATTCCAATTTATATCTGTGATGACATCTGTCGGAAATCTACAGAAGCAATTTGGTGTTTTTAAAGCTCTCTGAAAGATGGCGATACAAAACCAAGTTAATCACGAAATCATTTTAATTATTAACTAAATATTTAATAATTTACAAAAATATTTACTAATTTATACAAGTTTTTTGTTTTTAAACTTTTCAAATTGACATGAAATGTTTCAAAAGAGTTTTATAAAAATTAAAATTTACATCAAAAGACTTTCAAAAAAAACCCAACGAAACTAAATTTTCAAAATCGACCGTACATTCTTATTTTAAGTAAACACAAGTATCCTTTTTACAGTTAATAATTTAATAGAATAATTAATTAATAATAATACATTTAATAAAATTTCAAATTTATCCAACATACTGACATCTATCGGATATCTACCAAAACAACTTAATATCCTTCAACGCTCTAAAAGATGGCGCTATCAAAAACGAAATTTCAAATTCGACCTTATTTTCTAATTTAAATCAAACACACCTTCCTTTCACATTTTAATAATTCATAACTCACGTAATAATCTCGTTAACCTACTTTACGCTGACATTCCAAAGGAGTTTCGATTGATTTTACGCTTTTATCTACTCGAAGTTGTTGAAAAAGACCACGTGATTGATGTGAATTGATGCATTTTGAGATTAAGATAAATAAAATTAAAAAGAAAAAAACATGTGATTTCTAAATTTATCATAAAACAATGTTATCGATTGTTGGTCGACGTAAATAAGTGTTATTTATAAAAGTGGAGGCCAATGTTTGTTAATTTTTATATTTTTTTACTTGGATATGATAAAAGTAATAATGGTATTTAGAGATAAGTCTGTATGCAATTTAATTATGAAATATCTTGTTAAAAAATAATGTTATATTTAGAAATCGTAAAAAATAAAAAGTACAAGGTAAAAAGTGCAAAGTATCTAACAATAACTTTAACCTTAAAGTTTAAAATCAGCTGTAGATAGTTAAAAAAACCTGTTGCATATATAGATGTATTAAAATAAATTAATCAACGTTTGCTATGGAAAACAAATACACGTGTTCAAAGGCCGACTTTAATTTGGCCAAATTTTACATAACTCCCGAAACATTCCCATCTCTCTCATTGGTTCCTGGCTATCGAAAAAGAACGATCCCCACCAGCGACGTGGAGCTAGGAGCCACTCCACCGCCTCCACCCCACGAACACAAATGTTCGGCGAACCGCAGACCCGGACATAACCTCCGTTACGTCTCCTTGACATCACATCCCTTCTTTCAAATCAAATCAATCGCGTTTTACTTTCGATCGGGTAGTGTAACAACGTCACAAAATAAAAAAAATCTTCACCATGCGGAATACGATCCTCAAATACACCAAATTCGCCTACAAACAGCCTTTTAGAAGAGCGACGCATGTTATTTTCGATATGGACGGACTTATTTTAGGTAGGTTTTTGATTTTTTTAATTTCGATTTTGGAGGTTTGACGGATTGAGTAAATAAACTGACGCGAGCGACATCTGTTGGTAACTCTTTAAACTATCGTTAAGAGGCGGGAATTTTAAAAGATTTAACATTGATTTAAGTTTATTTTTAGATACCGAGTGCATCTATTCGAAAGTAATTAGTGAAATTGCAAGTAGATTTGGGAAAACTTACACGAAGGACGTTCGGATTAAATTATTAGGAACTATAGAGGCGGATAGCAGTAAAATTGCTGTTAAGGAGATGCAATTACCTATCACTTGGGAACAGTTTAGAGAAGAATTTGCTTATAAGTCGAGTATTTATTTAAGACAGTGTCCTCTAATGCCAGGTATATTTATTTTGTTACATTATTTTGTATGAAATTATTATTATTATTTTTTTTAATATTTCATGTTTTAAAAGTTAAAAATGAAATTAATATCCTAAAAATTCTTAAAGATTATTAAAAATCCTGTAATTTGATACCAAACACGACTATATTTCGACTATAAAGAAGGAAGTTAGGTCAATTAAAAAAATGGCGATTGTCGATTGTTTTCAAGGTTAAAAAGGTCAATAACTTGGAAACTATTTAACCTAGATGGGTCGTGTTTGTACTCATATTAAAGGAAATTTAATTTCCTAACGATTTTTTATAAAAGTTTTTTTCTAAATCATTTTTTAATTTTTTGTTTGTAAAAAAATATATAGAAAATATATTAAAATCGCCTAAAATTTCCTCAATATTCTCAAAAATCACTAAAAATCCTTCAATTTGATACCAAACACGACTATATTTGAAATATAAACAAGAAAGTTGTCAAAGTCAAAGTCAATTTTAAAAATGACGATCGTCGATTGTTTTTAATGTCAAAAAATTGATAACTTTGAGTCTATTTAAGCAAAATATGTCGTGTTTGTACTCAAATTAAAGGAAATTTAATTTCCTAACGATCTCTTATAAACATTTTATTCTAAAATTAATTTTTTTAATCGTCATTTATAAAAAATCTAAAATAAAAACAGTAAAAATACTTAAAAATTCTTAGATATTCTCAAAAATCACTAAAAATCGTTTAATTTTATACCAAACACGACTATATTTGAAATATAAACAAGAAAGTTGTCAAAGTCAAAGTCAATTTAAAAAATGGCGATCGTCGATTGTCTTTAATGTCAAAAAATTGATAACTTTGAGTCTATTTAAGCAAAATATGTCGTGTTTGTACTCAAATTAAAGGAAATTTAATTTTCTAACGATCTCTTATAAAAATTTTATTCTAAAATTAATTTTTTTAATCGACATTTATGAAAAATCTAAAATAAAAACTGTAAAAATCCTTAAAAATTCTTAAATACTCTCAAAAATCATTAAAAATCCTTTATTTTGATACCAAACACGGCAACATTTCGACTATAAACAAGGAAGTTATGTCAATTTAAAAAATGGCAATTGTCGATTGTTTTCAAGGTTAAAAAGGTTAATAACTTGGAAGCTATTTAACCTAGATGGGTCGTGTTTGTACTCAAATTAAAGGAAATTTAATTTCCTAACGATTTTTTATAAAAATTTTATTCTAAAATAATTTTTTAATTTATCGTTTTTGAAAAATCTAAAATATAAACTGTAAAAATATGTAGAAATTCTTCAATGTCCTAAAAAATCACTAAAAATCATTTAATTTACCAAACATAACAAAAAAAAAACTAAAAAAATAATTTTTTTTTAAATCTTAATTTTTCATTTTTTGTTTGTTAGGTGCAGAAAAATTAATACATCATTTAAAAGCAAACAAAGTCCCAATAGCAATAGCAACATCTTCAACGGAAGAAAGTATGGCTTATAAAACAGAACACCTAAAACACTTTTTCGATTTATTCGATCATAAAGTATGTGGTGGTTCAGATCCAGATGTTCGTAGAGGAAAACCCGCCCCTGATATCTTTTTAGTGTGTGCACAAAGGTTTGCCGATAGTCCAGAGCCCGAACGTTGTCTAGTTTTGGAGGATGCTCCAAACGGGGCTCGTGGAGCTATCGATGCCGGCATGCAATGCGTTATTGTACCTGACGAAGATATTCCGCATCATTTATGTCACCACGCTACGCAAATCTTGCCTTCGCTAAAACATATTAGGCCGGAACATTTTGGATTACCACCATTTACTGCTTAGTTAAAAATCGGAAGATGAAGATGATGAGAAGATAATAAAACAGGCGATTAATGACAAATACAAACTGATAGACTAGTCAAACGTTAAATCAATATTTATTTGGTATACATAACATTTTAATACACTACCTACGATCGAAATAACTTGTGTTTTATTTTGCTACTTGTTCTACTTTTGCAAAAATATCCTCCGCTGACATATTTTTTAATGAGACACTCGTTTCTTTACCTTTTTCTGTTGATAAAAAGAAAGTTAAACAACCAAGATTAATTAAAATTTTCTAACCTAAAAAGAATTAAATACTAACCAAATCTAGCCCACAACTTAGGTTCTACACTCGAACATTCTCTTATTAATATCGGAAACGTAGGATTTTGGCTTTTAATTCCTACGTAAAACTTTTCCACAAACTCTCTAAAAAAGGACGATGTTACATAACCTCAATTTAATTTAATAAGGTGGTTATTTGACCAATTTACCGTGCGCCTTTGCTCGTTTCGCCTTTTTGACACAAATGTAATCGCAATTCCTTTAATTTAGAACCAATTTTCAACGCTCTTGACATTTTTATTTTTATTATAAAATACTGTAAGTTGAGTTTTTGACAGGAATGTCAAATTGGTCAAATTATCAATGCTACCAACGTAAATCCAGAGATCATTAAACAATCAAATATTTATTTTTAAATTTAATTTAAAATATTTAAGTAATTCCTTTAAATTTCAACCAATTTTTAACATTTCTATTATAAAATACGGTAAATTGACTTTTTATTATAAAAGTTGTGAAGTTAATCCACTCCCCGCGTTTTTTTATTATGAAATTTCTTCGAAAAGTGAGTGAATTAAAATACAATTTTTTTCTAAATAAGTTAATTTAATAGTCAAGAAAAGGAATATATTAATAAAAAAACAATTTAAAAATTGATTTAAAGAGAAATTAAGTTTAATTTTATAAGAATAAAGTTTAACGAAAATATACTAGATGGCGCTATTAGGAGTTTCTGCAGATTTTTAATTATTTTATCGAAATTTATTAAAAATAACACAAATTAAAATACAGTTTCTTTTAAATACGCTAATTAAATAATTAAAAAGAGGAATATATCAATTAAAAACCAATTTAAGAATTCATTTAATAAATATGTTTAATTTTATAAGGATAAAGTTCAATGAAAATATATTAGATGGCGCCATAAGGAGTTCCTTTTGATTTTTAATTATTTTATTATAAATAACACGAATTAAAATACGGTTACTATTAAATACACTAATTAATTAATTAGAAAAAGGAAAATATCAATTAAAAACCAATTTAAAAATTTATTTAATTAATTATGTTTAATTTTATAAGAATAAAGTTCAACGAAAATATATTAGATGGCGCTATCAGAAGTTCCTTTTGATTTTTAGTTATTTTATTATAAATAACACGAATTAAAATAAGATTTCTTTTAAATATGCTAACTAAGTAGTTAAAAAAAGGAATTTATCAATTAAAAACCAATTTAAAAAATGATTTAATTAATTAGGATTAATTTGATAGGAATAAAGTTCAACGAAAATATATTAGATGGGGTTATTACGAATTCCCCTTGATTTTTAGTTATTTCATTATAAATAAGATAAAATAAAATACGATTTTTATTAAATACGTTTATTAAATAGTCAAGAAGAGGAATGTATCAATTAAAATTAAATTTAAAAGTAGTATTAAATTAAGGGTAATTTTATAAAAATAAAGTTCAATTAAAACTTATTAGATGGCGCTGGTAATAAAACGTCAATTTGACATCTTAACCTATTTATCAGAACCTAACCTGGAGAAAAAAAAATAAAAAAAAATAATTAACCTATTTATAAATTTAAATTCGTGTATTTTTACATTTTTAAGCCGAAAAATATAGACTTTTAGAGAAATTTTTAAATTTATTTATTTTTATTTATCAAAAGTATAAAAATACAGTAAAATATTTACAAATACTTTTTAAAATCTCTTAATACTTTCCATGATAAATCCCCATTACCAAATAATTTCATAGGAACCGCCGATTTAGATTTTAAAGAATAATTAGCAGCTTTAAACCCAACAGACATACAAATTTCTTCACTTAATCCTTTTAACATCGAAGAAATTAAACCAGCGACTAAACAATCACCAGCACCGCTTACATTAACTAAATCCTTAACTAAATCACCCGGATAATAACGAATTTGTAAATCACTTTCTTTCTTATTTAAAAGTAAAGGTCTTGAAGCGTCTGAATATCTTGCTATAACTAATCCATCGTTTCCCAAAGTAACAATAACATTATCTATATAGTCAGCAACTCTTTTACCAATAAAAACAGCTTCTTCTATTTTATTTTTAAATGTATTTTCTTCGTCCAATTTAATACCTAAAGTCTTTGCGATATGTTTTAATTCGTTTAAATTGGGTGAAATATACTTGATCGCCTTCCAAAACGGTGTTTTAAAAGGTTTTTCTGATACAACGTGGTCAGTTGGTTCGAAGAAAACTGAAACAAAATAAAAATATTTAAATTTGCCGCTAAAAATAAGAATAAGAAAGTCAATTCTACCAACGTTTAAATACTTGACGTTGTCACAACAAACACAATCTTATCAAAAACATGGCAACGAAAACGAAAACTGGTCTTTGTGCTATTACAACCACCGTTGTGGCCTTTTTACTCATTTTAATCGCTTTTTGCACCCCTTATTGGTTAGTAAACGATGGAAAAATACCAAACCCACAATTTATACAAATCGGTGAGTCATAATGTTTATACTAAAAAAGGAGTGGCTTTAACTTTAAAAGAAAATTAAATTTAGGTTTATGGGAGGTGTGTTTTAAAGATTTTAAAGAATTCAAACATCAATACGACACAAGATTCACCGGTTGTTGGTGGGTTTTCGAAGAAGAATACTACATAATCCACGATTTTCTCCTTCCGGCTTTTTTTATAGTTACCCAATTTTTCTTTACACTTTGTATGACTTTATTATTAGTCGCTGCATTCTTAACATGGATGTATTGTTTCTGCAGTCGAAATCACGATAAATACATACTCTTAGTACTTACGATAGGAACTGATTTAATCTTAGCCGGTTTCTTTGGTGTCGTTTCTTGTTTAATTTTCGGTGTGAACGGAGATCGTCGCGATTGGATGCCTAATTGGGAACATAACGACTTAAGTTGGTCGTTTGGTTTAGCATGTGTAGGATCTTTATTATTATTTCCGGCCGGAGCTATGTTTTTTGTCGAAGCTAGACGAGCTAGATATCGAAGGATGGAAGCTTCGAGACCTTCGTTACAATATCAAATGGAGGAGAGAAAACCACATCATTCGCAAATGTATTAATTTTATTGAAATGATTTGGGAGATTTGAATCTACAACTTATTAAAACTTTAGCCGTCCATTTATTTAGTATTTAAGAAGTTTACTAAACGAAAAAATGAAAAATTAAGATAATATAAATGTATATATTGTATACAATTAGTTTATGTTCTTATCATAGTTTAATTTGTGTTAATTTGTGAGTTTTTTTATAGATTTTTGACAATTAACTAACCTAACTTTTTTAAAAAATCGACCAACTTTAAAAAAAATCATAGAGTTTATTTTTAGAGATTAAGAAATGATTTTTGCCTTAAATTAAATTTAAAAGATTCTGTTTTGAATTTAAAAAGGCAAATTTTTTCTAATTGTTACCAAAAAAATTCTTAAATTTGATAAAAATTTTTGACAGTCAACTAACCTAACTTAAAAAAAATCGACCAACTTAAAAAAATCTTGAAAAAAGATAGATCTGCCATTTATGAGAAAAATTCAAACCAACACAGATTGAGGTATAATAAGAATATGATAAACACAAAAATCTACTTTAGTGTACTTGTATGAACAAATTTTTGATCTTGTATTAACTTGAATCTCTTTTTTAAAAAGTGCCTTTTGTCTTTAACTGTATTAATTACTTGTATTATTATCAGCGCTTAATGATGTTTAAGAAAGTTGTTTTTTTATTTGTGTTTTTTCTTTTATTACTTGATGATATTGTATTTTATACTGTATTATTGTACAAAATGAACTTTTAAATGTATTTACTTTTTAAACAACGCAGTTTTATTTTTATAAAGTTAGTTGCGATGTGAATAAATGAGTCACAAAACTATTATTATTGGAATAAATTAAACGCTCATAAAGCTGTCATATAATTATGTAGCTCATCATTAAATTATTTGATGTTTTTCAATTAACTTTTTTTTTGACTGAATGTTTCATTGAAAACTTTGAAAAACTAGAAAATTGTTGTACTCTATTACATGATTTGTTAAAACTTTTAGGTCGTCTCCACATGGAGCATCCAGAAAGCAAGTCAACAGCAATTTGATATCGCTTCTCAGTTGATTGCTAGATAATAGAGTGGAGGTTCGTCAACACAGTAATTTGAAAGTAACCTATCGGCGATGTAATTAATTTGGGTATTCTGGGCAACCTTAACAACCTGCACGGAAGTCGTCGATTTTAAATTGCTATTGACATTAAGGCATTTAATACAATAAACGTGGGTGTTATGGACAAATATGAACACTTTGACTGCTGATTAGTCTGATTTGAAACGCTTCGCATCAATGGGGATTAACCCTTAAAAGTCCTTTGTCAAGAGGCTGTGGACATAATATCTAGGTAAAAGAAATGTAATGTTTGAAGTACTGAGACTCAGCTAATGTCATACATCAAAATAAAAAGACCTTTAAGGGTTAAATTCTTTTTCATGCAATCTCAATCTGTTCGACGATCTATTAAATTATAATATATGTAGTACAGAATTTAATTACTATTACTTTATTCACATACACTATAGAAGGATTTGCGCGACCACAGTGATAGTTTTTGATGGGCGCATATTTGGGTTTGTAGCAGTCAAAGAGTTAATGCTGTGATTGAAGTCGAATACAATAATTATTTTGTGTTCTCCCATATTTTTATTGTTTAGTATTTGGTCTGATATTACGTTCACTTATGGAATATTCGATTATATACTTTGAATATTTTAAATAACTCTTAATGAATTTTTCTTTAAAAACTATATAACTGAAACTGTTAGCAATAAGAAACTATACAAAAACAAGTTAATTTTGATAAAAATGCAGTGTTTTTCAATTTTTATTTTGTAAGTACTAAACATTTAACCAGCGTTTAAAAAAAAATCTTAAAAATTGGCTTAATTACTCTTCAAATGCTGTTAACACATGATATTTAGTATTACTCTCTTCTTGGAAACTACAAGTGACTAACTAATAAAATGCCCTGTGTGGATGGCTTCATAAATAAAAAATTTAGGTGTGTCTTTAAATATGCAGATTATTCTAACTAGGCCGATTGTGTTATCATGTTTATTATTGTCGATTGTGAACAGGAAAAGATGGACGAGTATCGCAAGGAAATTATGATAAAATTAAGGTTGGTTCTCACTATACGTTCCGTTTGCATTCCATATTCAAACGGTTGTTAAGCAAATTAACGTATACACATTTTACGTTCCATTTACATACCGTTTCTATACCTGCCATTTCCAATCAGTTGCATACCATAGTGGTATGCTACGTTTTATATTTCAATAAATTTTAGACTATAAATGAGGAGCTTGCCTACAAAACCGAATAAATCCATATTTTGGCGAAATTGAGTTATACATGTTAACTAAACGATTTTCATCCATTCTAATCATTTTTACATGTTTTTGTAGGTAAAGCTTAAAAAAAGCATGTCTAAATTGTATTTAAAGTTGACGTATGCGAGCAAAAGCGGACAAAATTTTACACGTTTTTTGTATCTCCTGAAAAGTTTTACAAAATGGATATATTCGCTTTTTCACGCAAGCTCCTCAAATCGACCTATGCAACGAAGACTATTGTAAGCCATTTTTGATAGAACTGAGTCAGATATAAGTGTTTAAAGGTTTTGAACCGATTGCATTTTAAGAACTAAAATTTTCTAGGTAAAAATTTGCTGCTTGGTTGCTATAGACATCTTATAGAGGATTCCGAAAGGATTCGCCATAGAAGAATAGCAATTAATTCTGTTTTCTTCTCAAATTTTTCAAAATCACCATTTTTGACTTACGACAGTTTTCGTTGCATAGATCGAAATGATTTTCAAATAGTAAATATCAATTATTAAAAAATGTTTATGTCTGTGTAGGTGGTTTCATTCAATACACCAAATGAAAAGCATCGATTTTCTTGCCAGTAAACAAAGTACTTGATTTGCAAAAAGGTAAATCCAATTTATAGAACTAATATGCTCTATAAAGGAGTTCATTTAATTAAACAAAGTTTTAAGCGTTACATACATTATAATAATATTCATATTGTGTTGAAATGTCAATATCTCTAAAACGTCTCCTGTCCGTAAAAAATATGTAAGCAGTATGGAACATAAAAGGGAATGGATCGGAATTGGAACCTAAGGTGTGTACACGTTAATTTCCTTAACAACCTAAAACATTGTATGTAAACGGAATGGTTTGGATATGGAATGGAAACGGAACGTATAGTGAGAACCAACCTTAAAACCTTCTATATCTTTCTTTTTCTATGGTTAAAACGTAAACAAACATCAAAAGATGAGTTTTATAAGAATTTATTTTTAAACTAAAATATCCTTATTTTTCTTCCTTGTGGGGTTTCTTTATGATTTAAAATACATATATAGATTCAATTCTTAAAAATAAATTTTCTATAATTTTGAACTTGATGAAAGTCATTTGAAAATAAGGTTATATTTCATCAATAAATGAGGTGTTTTTAAGAATTTTTTGAGAGCAATCAAAATAGAATATTGCTTTAATTTAACAAACAATTTCTTCATTTTTATGAATAAGTTTTCTTTGATTATCCAAAGATAACTAAAATGGTTTAAAGGTTATTAGTTAGTTCGTTTTCTTCGAGTTAGGTTTTGGAGTTCAAACCCTCAGATTTCTAAAAATGTGAATTTCATTTGTGAACTTGTTGTTAATTTCAGCGACATAGTTTATATCACATTCCAGCTACAGAATTTCAGCAAACTTGACAGGATCCTTGTGACTACTTATTAGCTTTGTTCGTTGGGTTAAAACTTGTACTGCCCTAAGTTACACTATGGTGCAAAGGTGGAGTTTCGTGCAGCATTTAAAGGGAAATGACTGTAATTCAATGTAATTTAGTGCACTTTAGTTGAGGTATGAAATGTTATCCAACGAACGCATATACAAATATATAACCAACATTTAATAATACATTGAACTGTTAAGTGCAAGCAGTGTAACCCTAATGAACAAAGCTATTCTCTTCTTCAAAACTGGGGTTTTTGAATTTGATCAGGTTCAGTTTTGTGATCTTTTGCTTGTTCATCTCGTTTGACCTTTCTCCTTATTTTTTTTTTTTATTTTTTGTCCTTGTTTAATTTTTCTACTGTTCTCTCGGTTTAAAACTGGATTGATCTATGTTAATCTCCCAGTTTTTATTTTTTTTTTTGTGGACATTGTTTTCCGCTTATCCGTTGGACTGTGTTTTGAGGTTTTCATGCCCCTTATTTCTTCACTGACGTGAGTTTAGGCAAGTTTGAGTTTGTTTCCATTGTTCTGACTGAAAATAGAGATTATTTTCATTGCCCTTTCTAGGAAATTCTTCAGTTGCGCTTGACTTGGGTTGGTGAAAGCGAAAACATTTGTCCAAAGGTCGTTTTCAATTCTTCTGCAGTGTTTTCTGTTTTTTTCGATTTCACCTTAGTAGATTTCTCAGTTCTTTTATCATCTTCTCTTTGTTTTATTTCTTCTTTTCTTTCTGAAAGAGTAACTTTCTTCTTTCGATTTTCCTCTCTTTCTTTCAAAGGTTATCTTTGAACAACAAGCATTATGCTTCTAAGGTATATAACATTCCCCCAGAGACACTATGTAGATATCAAAAAATGTTATCAAAATCTTAAAAATTATTAATTAATAACCAACCTAACTCTTGAACAACTAGAATCTTTTTTTGAAAATTTCTACTTCACGTTAAAAACTCTTAGCCATTCTCAAAATGCAATGTCACAAATAATAACAAGTATCCACTTTCGAAATAACGAGAAGACTTTTTTCCAAATCGTTGAATAAATCGATGTGTAAAAATTTTTAATATACCATATTCATAGAATTATAGGAGATATTTTAATTTTTTTTTAATTTGAAACACCTATACAAGTGACCCAGAACACCTTTACGATGGCAATAAAATAAATTGTATTACCAGCAAACGATGAAGCGTTTCCAAATTCACAAACGCTCAAAATTTCATTGTGATAGCTAAAGGCGTTATTGAAATACAGGTAATCCTCCTATAACACGGTAGATAGGTTCCTAGAAAGTGTCGTGTTATGTGAAATCGTGTTGCAGGAGGTCGCTTAAAACAAAATGAGTAATACAAAATGATTTGAAACAATTTAAAAAAACATAACGCATCTTTTATTAAAATAACTACAAATGAAATAAATAAACAGTAAAATATACAGGATGTCTCCGAAATGCGTGTACAACGTAACACCTCAGATTCCTTGGTTCAAAATAGGTCGATTTAACTTAACTTATCTATATCCAAAGTTGTTTCGTTTCGCCGCTAGAAGGCTTTAAAAATAATATTTTCCATGAGTTTTTCTTAAATTACTCGAAAAATCTTCATTAGATTTTATTCATTTTTTGACCACGTCTTTACATCAGCTGGGCACAGCTTTCTGTGGAACAAATTCGAATTTCCAAACATACAGACCGTTTACAAGCACTCTCACCACAAGTTATCTATTCAAATCTTTTTAACCACCCTGTATAATTTTCTATCAATTCTTTTTCTGAATAGCTTCATTAATTTAGACATTATTTTCTCTCTTATAAAATTTCAGTTGGGCAAACGGTTTAGCCACAAAAGAAGATCTTATAAATGCCTACAAGCCCAAAACGGTAAAATAAAGCAACATTAACAAAATTCAAAGTACCAATTTCTTCACGGGATATGAAGATTTTTCAAGAAAACCACATGTTATAGGTTTGGAAGTAGCTTATTGCTTAAAATTTTTAAATTTTCGGCAGCATTTGTGAACGTTATCAGGGTTTAGCCCTTTTAGTCCGTATTATGCAGATTCTCCTATAGAATCGAAGGAAATAAAGAGGAAATCATGCTCCTGTAAACTGGTCAGCAAGATCAGTAAACTTGGACCTTCTGATTTTGTTTATTGGGTATCATAAAACCAACAATGCAACGAAAAGAGCAAACAGTAAAAATTTGGCACAGTGTATTAATTTTGCCCTGATGATGGTTATAAATCCTAGCAACATTTTGAGCAAAAACTACTTCCAATCCTCTAAAATGTGATTTTCTTGAAAGAGCTGCATATCCTGTGAAGAAATTACTACTTTGAACTGGGTTAATGTTACCTTAACTTACAAATTTGAACTTGCAGGGAGTTAGAAAATGTTTTTTTGTGGCTAAACCGTTTGCTCAACTGAAATTTTATAAGAGAGAAAATAATGTCTAAATTAATGAAGCTATTCAGAAAAAGAATTGATAGAAAATTATACAGGGTGGTTAAAGAGATTTGAATGGATAACTTGTGGTGAGAGTGCTTGTAAACGCCCTGTATGTTTGAAAATTCGAATTTGTTCCACAGAAAGCTGTGCCCAGCTGATGTAAAGACGTGGTCAAAAAATGAATAAAATTTAATACCAATTTTTCGAGTAATTTAAGAAAAACTCATGGAAAATATTATTTTTAAAGCCTTCTAGCGGCGAAACGAAGCAACTTTGGATATAGATAAGTTAACTTAAATCGACCTATTTTGAGCCAAAGAGTCTGTGGTCTTACGTTGTACACGCATTTCAGATACACCCTGTATAACAATAAACAAAAAATGTATTCTAATAATATTAAAACATAGTGTTAATAAGTTTCTTCATCACTCGATGTAACAGGTCGAAGTCGTTTGTTCGAAGGTTCTTCATCCTTTTCTTCGGTAGGGTTTTTTCCATTTTTTTCCTTCCTTATAAAATCTGTTATTTTGGTTTGCTTCGAAGCCCTTGTAAGTGCTTGGTAAATTTCACTATAGGGTGATAGGGCATTTTGCAGTTCCCGTTTATATTTTAAGCTCCTTTCAGAACAAGGATCTTCGCTTAAAATGTATAATTCGAGATCTTTTGCCAAGTTTAGCACTTTTTGCACTTTTTTTAGAGAGAAATTAGCAGCTTCGGAATTTTTTTCATCAGTGCTGTCTTCTGATTCTATGGGATCATCTTGTGATATCATTAGCACTAAATCTTCTTTACTAGCTTCTTGCTCTACCAATAAATTTTGGACATCTTCAATATTCATATCTGCAAAACCTTCTCCTCCGATCGTCTTAGCAACTTCCAATATATCTTGCACTCCATTTTCTGTTGATGGAACACAACTCTCCACCGATGATGGCCATATTTTCTTCCAACATCCATTTAGGGTTTGTTTTTTAAGTTCCTTCATGGCAAGCAGAATAATGTCCATGCATGTTTTGATTGAAAATTCTTTCCACGCTCCCATTATATCATTTATTTTTTAATGCATTACTTCTAAAATCCATTGAAGGGACCGTCGTATATAGTATGACTTAAAGGTGTAAATAATGCCCTGGTCTAAAGGTTATATTAACGGCACTTTGAAACTCAAATTGTTTTTCATTAAATAATTTTCCATCTTCGGGACAAAGCAGTTAAAAAACCAATCCTTAAATAATTCTTTTGTTACCCAAGTTTTCGAATTTGCTCTCCAATGTACCGGCAAATTATTTTTATTTACACCTGTAAGCACACGAGGATTTAACGACTTGTTAACTAACAAGGGTTTCGTCATTAGATCCCCCGATGCATTACTGCATAAAAGTAATGTTATACGGTCTTCCGAAGCTTTAAAACCAGCTGCTGACTTTTTCTTTTTTGATATAAATGTCCTATTAGGCATTTCTCTCCACCAGAGCGCAGTCTCATCAGCATTAAAAACTTGATGAGGGGTGTAACCTTATTCTTCAATTATTTTTTGAATTTTATGTAGATACGTTTTAGCAGCTTCGTGGTCAGCCGACGCGGATATGTATTGCATAAGGTTTTTTAAATTTCTCTAACCAACCCTTACTTCCCACAAAGTCCGGGTTTATAGAATATTCAACAATTTCTTTTAATCGGTTATAAATTTTGACAGCCTTTGCTCTAATCATATTACCACCCAATGGGATTCTTTTTGTGCAGCAATCGTCAATCCAAATGCTAAACGCCTTTTCCATTTTTTCAATAATGGGCATACGTGGGCGAGCCAAATATCTTGCGAATGTTGAAGATCCTGCGGCAACTGCAGACCTAATTTCTTTTTCATTTTTTTTAATAGTACGAATTGTTGCTTCATTTAGATTTAAACTTTTTGAAATATCAGTTACTCTCTCTCCATTTAATAAATGATTAAGAATGGTTATTTTTGTCTCCCAAGAAATAACTTTTCTTTTA
This sequence comes from Digitonthophagus gazella, assembly GCA_036711955.1. Classification (NCBI taxonomy): domain Eukaryota; kingdom Metazoa; phylum Arthropoda; class Insecta; order Coleoptera; family Scarabaeidae; genus Digitonthophagus; species Digitonthophagus gazella. Next base: position 14,021,969 of record JASCIT010000007.1, read on the forward strand.
AAACTTGTCTTTCTATCCGCAGACATAATTTGCGACTGGAATATAATTTTTTTCTTTACGTTCTCTCTTTAAGTTACTTCTTATTATGGTAACTTAGTGTGCCATTTGAAAAAAATAAAATTTCTGTTTTTCATGACCGTATTATGGTGAAACCCACTAACGTGTTAAAGGGGGTTTCCGCAATTTTCTAATCGTGTTAGAGCGAAACCGTGTTGGGAAAAAACCGTGTTATAGGAGGGTTACCTCCATTTCTAAAAACCTGTTCAGAGACTTCATCTTCAAGAGGCTGTAGTTCTCTTAGGAAGCAATTTCAGATAAGGACTTTTTTGTTGAATGGCATGAAACAGCTCTAGAATGCGTGGTTAGCGTTTGGCAACTAAGTTCTGAGACAGCCTGTATATTTAAAAGACAAGAGAAGGAACGTACTCTAATGCCATTCCAAAGTATCTAAAATTGATATGAAATAACCTATAAAATATTACATAACATACGAATGTGATTTTTTTATTAAGTTGGAAAAAGGGAGATGATGAAAGATTGGTTTATAATTTAACAGATGCTATAAAACAAATCATTCCAAACTCAAATGAAATTAATTACTAAGGAAATAAAAAAAAAAGTAAACTGCAAGTACCCAGAGAAAATATGTGACCTTTTCACAAAATAACACTAATTAAATTCAAAACCCATTATGAATCACCAGAAATCATAAATTAGACGTTGCGGTATGACGAATCCTATAACACAATACATCCTCTGTATTATAACCATCTTTTTTAATTTTCCAACCTTTTATTAAGTCTTAAAAAGAAAAGACTTAAGTCTTACAAAAGAACCACCTGTTTTAAACCATACATTTAAAAAATACAAAGTTATTTTTTTTGTTGGGTTCTCCACCTGATAAATTCGACCTACACACACACACACAACATTCGCTTTCTTAACCATTTCCCCTTCCACCTGTCCCCGGAATTGTGTCATAAATGAATACAACCTCAGGTTAGCGTTCAAGGCGTGTCTATTCCATCCAAAAGAATCCAACGAAACAAACAGTTTTTTTTTTTCATTTTAAACGTGACGATGTGTGTTATCTGACGATTAAAGTAACGCCCCAAACATCACTATTATATTATTGGTAGAAAGTAGAAAAGATAAGATAAAGATTTATAAAAATGGAGGAGGATAAGGTATGTTTTTGTTTGTAAACAAAATATTTTCAATTTTTTTCTACCTTCATTTATTTATTTTTTTGTTTTAATACTATCTTTAAATCTCATTCATTAAATTCTTTATTTCATTTTTATTACTATTTCATTTATTAATTTACTTTTTATATTTAGGAAAAAAATCGTTCGTTAGCTGGAAATATAGCTATTGGATTTTTCATCTTAGGAATGATATTCGTATGCGTTGCATTTGCCACACCGAATTGGATAGTTTCCGATTCCCGAATAACCGGATCTCGTTTAGATAAATTCGGTTTATGGGCGCACTGTTTCAAATCGCTCCCCGACCCGCAAGATCTATATCAAAAAAGATTTTTCGTCGGTTGCAGATGGATTTATGATCCTTTTACAACCGGCTATGACGCTTTAAGAGGATATTTAATACCTGGATTTATGGTAGCCACACAACTTTTCTTCACCTTATGCTTTATAAGCGTTTTAATATCAACAATTTTGATACTCGTTTACTTCTTGTGTTGTGGACCGGAACAGAGAAGGTAAGAAAATTTACCATCTCTCTGTTTCTTTTCAGTACTTGACATCATTAACATACTTGTGTTATGTAAAACTCGTTGAAGGTGATGGGAACAATACTGTATTTCATAAGAAGAACACTTGGTATGCTATACAATTCTTGCATACATGAGATGTTTATCTTAATTTATGTTATTATTATGAGGATTTAGTTTGAAACTTAATCTTTATTTCTACCAAAAATAAATTTTCAAGATTTAATTTTTTTCTACAGAAAAGAAATTCTAACCTAACTTAATTAATATGTCAATTAAAATTTGTCAATTTTTAAAAATTCATATCTCACAATCAGAAATTAATTGTTGTTGAGGCTTGATATTTTATGACTATTTAGTTTGAAACTTAAGCTTTATTTTTACCCAAAAATGAATATTCTACGGCTTTTAGTTTTTTCTCTAGAAAAAAAATTATAACCTAACTTAATTAACATGTCGATTAAAATTTGTCAACTTTTAAAAATTTATATCTAAAAAACTAATTGTTGTTGAGTCTTGAAATTGTATGAGGATTTAGATTGAAACTTAATCTTTATTTTCACCAGAGATAAATTTTTTACGATTTTTATTTTTTTCCTCAGAAAAGAAAATATAACTTAATGTCCTTAATTACAAATTTTAATCATTCTAAAAATTAGGCATCGTTCTAAAAGTGAAATTTTCTTTCAATTACATTAAAATTTAACATTTAGAACTTACAATTTTATTATAGGGTCAATGCATTGGTTCTCGACCAGTTAACAAAAAAATTGACTTTGAATGTATTTTACATATAGAAAAATTATTCAAATTTTATTACACCTAGCATTCAACGATTCCTCAATAAGTTCTTAATAGTGTGCAAGTATGATTTTTCTTTTCTTTTAACAATATTTATTAAAATTTCAATAAAAATAAAGAAAAGTACAATATCACTATTTCTCGACCACTCCGCGGAGTTCTCGACCATTTTATGTTAGTTCTCGACCACCACAAATTGGACTAATTTCTAAGAAAATATATTTAGAACAATAGATTCCATTAGAGAAAAATATAAATTCAAACAATTTTAATATTATGTATACATATATTTTCACTAAACAAACATAAATAGGAACTTACAAAAAATAGATTATTATTTTTTACTAATAAAGAAAGTGACATTAATCAATTTTCTTGTTATAGTGGTCGAGAACTAATTGATTTTCGACCACCTATAATACGAGTGTAAAAAAAGAATACTTAGGTCTAATTTAACAGTCGTAAACTAAAACATAAAAAGTAGATATATAAATTAATTGAAGTATACACAAAAATACCAACAATTCTTAAATAGATGATATTACCAAAACAGTTAATTTTTTAAAAGCTTACTGATTCTCGACCATTTTGGTCGAGCGACCATCAAATATTAAGCAAAAAACTTACTGTGAGCCTATTTTTTCTTAAAATATACAGGGTGTCCCACATTTTAATACGCAAACTTCACCAGGATACAGTACTCATAAAAATAACACAAAAGTTTTATATAAACATGGGGTCGCAACTCTTTTGTTTTTGAGATATGGCCGTTCAAAGTTGGAAGAAAAATTTACATTTTCATTTTTATTTCAGCTATTTATAAACGCAGGAATGTGAATTTTTACAATAATGTACTACAGCCTAGTACGTTATTTCCAAGCCTTAATTAACCCACCCCGGCGTACCGGAAAGGGTTGAAATTCACGATCACCACTACATTTACCAATAGAACTTTTTAACCCTTTAAAATTTTAACATGAAAAATGATCCCTTAGAAAGCTCATTCCTTAGCGAGACTTTTTTATCTCTTACATTTTTTGCATAAAACTGATAGTTTTCGAGAAAAAACCTAAAATCTTAACGCGTGTCAGACCAATTTTCCAAAAGAACTTTTTAATTCGGTAGAATTTTAACCTAAAAAAATATCCGTTAGAAAGCTCATTCCTTAGCGAGATTTTTTTGTCTCTTACATTTTTCGCATAAAACTGATAGTTTTCGAGAAAAAAAAAAATCTTAGCGCGTGTCGTACTGTACCGTTTCATCCCTAACCAAAAGTTCTTTAAAAGTTGGCTATGGTTTTAGAGTAATAAGTGATAACAATAATAATAAGCTAAAAAGATCAACAATTACACTTTAAATTAAATGCATTCTATCTTAGTAAACGTACAGTTCATCAGTACAAAGAAATCAGACCAAAACCATGGCCAACTTTTAAAGAACTTTTGGTTCGGGATGAAGCGGTACAGTACGACACGCGCTAAGATTTTATTTTTTTTCTCGAAAACTATCAGTTTTATGCAAAAAATGTAAGAGATAAAAAAGTCTCGCTAAGGAAAGAGCTTCCTAAGAGATATTTTTTCATGTTAAAATTTTACCGGGTTAAAAAGTTCTATTGGAAAATGTAATGGTGATCGTGAATTTCAACCCTTTCAGGTACGCCGGGGTGGGTTAATTAAGGCTTGGAAATAACATACTAGGCTGTAGTACATTATTGTAAAAATTCATATTCCTGCGTTTATAAATAGCTGAAATAAAAATGAAAATGTAAATTTTTCTTCCAACTTTGAACGGCCATATCTCAAAAACAAAAGAGTTGCGACCCCATGTTTATATAAAACTTTTGTGTTATTTTTATGAGTACTATGTCCTGGTAAAGTTTGCGTATTAAAATGTGGGACACCCTGTATAAGCAACTATAACTAATAATAGATATAAACCATAATATAATCACCTAACGTGTTTAAAATCAAAATTATTTACTATTTTCTGGCTGGGTTCGCTTAACACTTCTTTTACACTATACATCAAACTGTACTGTCATCGCGATAGACATGTATTTACTGATTTTTCACGGAATAACGCAGATTTTTAGTTCCATTTTGAGAACAATTTTAGAAGTGCTATAGAAGTACAAAACCAAATGTTCACACCTTTTTAAAGTATAGCGAATATATTTCTTATTATTTGACTTTAAATGACAAAATGGTCGAGATCCAGTGCAGGTCGGCTAACCAGTGCATTTACCCTATATCAGTTAAAAATCCATTGATAAAAACCCGGTTTGAATCACGGCTGTCAGGGGTGGGCAAACTCCGAAAAAGAAAAACGGGATTTCAAGGGTGGGAAAACTTCGAAGAAACCCGATTCAGGGATGGGCAAATCCTCGATTTTTTGAAATGGACTTCAAAGGTAAACAAACTCCGTGGAGAGACGTTTGAGGGGTGGGCAAACTTCGTAAAGAGACATTAAAGACTTCTACATACTATAAACATCGAATTTATGAAAGGGGAACCCTTAAAATCGTCTGAAGAAGCTTTAATTGATCGATTAATGCCAATAAAAGACTTGAAACTTAAGAAATAAACTTGATTCTAACGATTTTTTGTGTCAACGTGTAGAGTAACAAATGTTGCAAAGTAGAAGAAAGCAATAAAAGAATTTAAAAATTTTGATCACATTTAAAAAATCGTGGAGACTTTATTTTTTTTAATTAAGAAATGAAATTTGTATTAATTGAAAGCTAAAATATTCTATTTTGTAATAAAAAAGTTAATTTTATTCTAATTATTACCCAAAAAATTAAAAAAAATCATAAAATTGACTAAAATTTTTCTTAACCTAACTTTTAAAAATTTTGACCAAATTTAAGAAATCATAGAGACTTTATTTTTTAAAATTAAGAAAGAAAAATTTTTCGTATCTAACTTTAAAATTTTCTTTTATTTTTTAGGTTTATTCATCTTGTTCGAATAATATCCTGGTTATTATTAATCGGAGGTCTTTGCGGTGCAATAGCAGTAATAGTTTTTGTTACAACGGCAAATAGACCTGGTTGGATGCCTGGTCATGACAATAATTTCTTCGGTTGGTCATTTGTCTTAGCTGCGGTTGGAGTGGTTGCAATTTTAGTGTCTTCCGTCCTATTTTTCATCGATTTACACGTCCACGAAAGGAAGAAAAGAGCTTTGAAAGAATCTCAAGCCAAATTCGAGATGAAAGGTGAAACTAAAGCTTGAGTACACTTAAAAAATAAAATTTAAAAAGATCGTCCTATTTTATTGCCATCTTATGCAACAAATCCGTCCGAAAAAAAGAGATATTTTTCTTTGTTTACTTTTTTTTATTTAGTACAGTAGAATTTTGTTAGTAAATTTAAGACTTTATATTTCACAATATAATCTAATGTAATTTTATTAATTAAGATAATGTGGTTTTGTTTTTATGTAAATATTGAATTTATTGTTGAAATATAATCATGTTAAGTCTTTTAAACACGAAACACGCAAATTAACATTCCATATGTAATAAATATACACTTTAATAATGTACGTAGATAAGAAAACGCCTTATATTTGTCTAGATATTCTAGAGTTAGGATGTAATTTTTCGAAAGTTTTATCATTTTGTAAGATTTTTTATTAATTTTACAAATAAATGTTTACAAATATTAGTTTGTTTTGTAGTATACAGTAATTTAAATAGTCTCGGGTTAAGATTAATGGGTTTGTAAATTAAGATTATATACTAGAAATAATATTATATATTATATATAATAATAATATTATATATATATATAATATTATATATTTATTATACTAGAAATGATGATGATTAAATTTTAGACGATCTTAGAAGATTCCAGACTTTACAATCATTTAATAAACGACGATTTTTTATGTTGGTGAATTATTTATAATAAAGTTGTAACTTCTAAACGCCAAATTTGTATGTATTGTAAAGAAAATTCGACTTTTAGAACATAGCCTAACTTTTAAAAAAATTAATTAAAGACATTAAGTTACATTTTCTCCTCAGTGACGATAAAGGTTGGCGGGCGATTATCGCAAATTGGGCCATCCTGTTTGTCTAGTGTCCTTGGGATGGTCATACGAATATGAAATTTTGGTGGTATGTACCAAGGACATTGGACTAACAGGATGCTCAATCTGCGAAAATCGCCCGCCACCTTTTAACATCTCTGTCATACATTCGACTGAAACCACAACAAGTGACGTCAAACTGGTGGCTGTGCACTAAATTTGGCGTATACATGTCTTATGGGATTGAACCATCCTGTCAGTCCAGTATCCTTGGGTATGTACAGCTTATGCGAAATAGTAAATGATTGAAATTTGGCCGTGATCAGTGAACTCTTTAGTTGTTTTTTGCCTGGTATTCTATGTTTTAGCAAGTACATACAGAGTGTTTCAGAATTGCACGGCACTATTTCGGGGATATGTTCTCCAGCACGAAATAAACAAGAAAGTTTATATAAACATAAGTCTCAAATTAATTTTTTATCGAGATATTGAAAAGTTAAAGATAAATGCCTAAATGTCTTGAATTTAATCAGACAGTCGTGGATTGCAATTGCAAAGCGCTTTTGTGTTAGACAGATGATTAAACCAATTAGTTTTAAATACTGTTCGTGTAAATAAGTAACCTGTTTTACTATTTCTGCGCGTTTTCATATGAGTTAATAAGAAGACTTCCATTTTGTATTATTATGGGAGACACCACAAATTTATTCACTTTTGAAGAACAAATAGACATGCTCTTAATTTATGGCGAGGTACATAAAAATGGCGTTGCTGCTGTTCGAAAGTATCATGAAACATTTCCCACTAGGAGGATACCAAATCGGAAAACGTTTGAAGCCATTGAAAGACGTCTTAGGGAAACTGGCACGTTAAAATCTCAACCACAAAACGGTGGTCGACAAAGATTTCCACGAACTGCTAACGTTGAGGAAGGGATACTCAATGCTGTTCAGCTATCTCCTATTACAATACTTCATTTAATAACTAGGAGGAGTAAATCTCAAAACCCCATTTACATAGGAAAAAGTAACTAAAAAATACACTAAATATTTTTAGCGGCAAATTTGAATTCTAAACTTCAAACCAGTCACATTTATGCAACCAACAAAACACCAAGCGTTTGAGCGTAGTATTCTAGAACATACCAAATATCTTTATGGCCGTTTATCTATACGTACATTGTTCAAAATTTATCCAAAAGACGTTCCTTGTGTTGACATATCGACCTATGCAACAAAAACTGTTGTAAGTGATTTTTGATAGAACTGACAATGAGTCAGATATAAGTGTTTAAAGGTTTTGAACCGATTGCATTTTAAGAAATAAAATTTTCTTGGTAAAAATTTCATACTTGGTTGTTATAGATATCTTATAGAGGATTCCGAAAGGATTCACCATAGAAGAATAGCAATTAATTCTGTTTTCCTTTCAAATTTTTCAAAATCACCATTTTTGACTTACGATAGTTTTCGTTGCATACAGGGTGGGCGAACTCTATGTAAAATATTTGAAATTGATTTTTAGTACGTAAACCGAAACACCTTTAGCGCTGATGTATAATTTTTTAGTGAAGTCCCTAGATTTATAAATCTAGGGATATTCATTTTAAACAAATACGAAAATACAACAACGTTTCCATGACAACACGTTCAAAACATATTTTAACTTCATGTAAGAGCATTCGGAGTTATTATGATTGATTTTTGATCATTTCGAGCTTAAACGTGAAACATAACGTTTACAGTGACTACAATTGTGTTCCGTACTATTTTTTTACTTCTATTACAGGTAAGTGTTGATTAACTTTAACATTTTTACAATCTTTCGTTACATTATGTTTCCTTTTCAAATATATATAGCGTGTACGGTTTCTATTTGTAATGATAAGGAGTCTTCCCGCTATCGATTCCCGAATTGCAGTAAGGATCCGGAGAGATTTAATAAGTGGATTTGGGCTAAGTGGATATTAGGTATATTTGTTTTGTTTAATAAATTACGCATTCTTGTATTAGCTTCATAAATGAAAATAAAAAAGATTAATCTATTTTAAAAAATGTTTTTTCTTTCATCATTGCCACTTATTTTTCGTACACAATAAGTGAGTCACTTATGGCTCACTTATTGTAGTACGAATAAAGAAATAAAATTAAATAAAAAAAATATTTTATTTCAAATTTCGCGGTTTTTTTGAATAGTTGCACATCAGCGCTGTGAGTTCTCGGTTTACGTACTAAATTTGACGCATTTCAAAAATCTAGTGGGAGTTCACCTTCTATATCTTTCTTTTTCTATGGTTGCATAGGTCGATATTATATCCAACAGATGACATCGCACCATACCTTCTTCGAACTTAATATTTTTTGTTTGCAACCATTTGAGCACAACGAAAAAGCGAGAAACAAGTTGACAAACTAGGTAAAGCACCTAACCTCAAACGTTAAAAACAATAAACGACAAAAACCAATTTTTTCGTCTTCGTAAACTTGACTGCGGAGCGACCAATAATAGTTCACTATTTTGGCGCGCAAAATTCAAATCACTCCTCCTAGTTATTAAATGAAGTATAGCACCAGAAAATTGTGACATCATTTCAATGTTTCATCTGCACGCGTATGGCGAACATTGCGCGAGCAACAATTGTATCCATATCACGTTACGTGTGTGTAACATTCGTTGCCAGAAGATTATAACAAGCGCATAAATTTTTGCCAGTGGTTGATTCGACAATGCAAACGAGATCCTAACTTCTTGAGCTACCTGCTAGTTACTGATGAATCTTGCTTTACCAGAAATGGAATTACTAATTTTCTAAACACTCATACTTGGAGCGACGAAAACCATCATACGACTGCTATTACGCATTACCAACATACTTTCTCATTAAATGTCTGGTGTGGTCTTCTTGGTGATAATCTCATCGGCCCTTTCTTTTTACCAACAAGGCTTTCAGGAATATCTTACTTGAATTCTTTGCAAAATAATCTCTATGAGCTTTTAGAAGATACTCCGATAGCCAATAGACAAGGGATGTGGTTTATGCAAGATGGTGCCCCTGCTCACTTTTCTCATGTTGTCACCGATTATTTAAACACAGCATATGGCAACCGATGGGTTGACCGAAACGGACCTTTTAAATGGCCACCACTTATTTTGTGTGGGGCTGAATGAAGTCTGTAGTTTATTCTACGTCTATTGCCACGCAAGAAGAGCTAAGAAATCGCATCGAAGAAGCAGCAGCTACTATTTGGTGTCGTCCCGATGCTATAAGCCGTACCAGAGAATCATGGATACGTCGTGCTGAATGCTGCATTCAACAAAACGGAGGGCACTTTAAACAGTTACTTTGAATGTTTTATTGTTAAGTAAATTAACTTTTCAATATCTGGATAAAAAATTAATTTGAGACTTATGCTTGTATAAACTTTCTTGTTTATTTCGTGCTGGAGAACATATTCCTGAAACGGTACCGTGCAATTCTAAAACACCCTGCATATTTTTAGGAGCGTGTAGCTACATTAACGATTACTGGAAATCTAAACTTTTTAAAATTCTTCACTTGTGTACGTATTATGTCTCGCGTGTACCGAAATTAATCTTACATTCAATTAACTCCTTTCAAGGAGAGTCAAAGTATGAACATTCATAATGCTTCGAATATCCTTTTGCAAAATTGGCAGAAAATTGAGTCGAAATGAAATGATAGAAATTTTCATGTATACCTGTTGGCGTCTTGACATCGCCCTCCTAAATTTTAAAGTTACCAAATCATTGTCGTGTCAACGATGATTTATAAAGGTAAACAGAAAGGATTGTGGTGACGAAGAATTGATGTGAAAATAAATTTTTAACATAAAATTTATTAACTAATAAAAGATTTCATTCAAGATTCAAGGATCGAAAACAATTGGTATTATAAAGCGAACTATTAGCTATACTAAAAAACTCTCGAATTAATCTATCATCTACGTTTTCCATACAAGAATTTCCGACTAAAGGTCGAACAATACAAACCGGGCCATTATAATGTTTACAGTTAAACGAAGAAATAATTTTCATATTATTCTCACTAAGATATTTTAATATTTTAAAATAACATCCACATTGCCAAGGATTTCCATCAAACAGTAAATTTCTTATCTTGATTGCTTTGAATAATTTTTTAGGTAAAAACGAGATTCTATTAGAATTAATATACAACCTATCTATGTACTGAAATTTGGATGGAAATGAATTTACATTAATCGTTTTCAATAGATTATTTTGTAATTTTAAGTATGATAATTTAGTTAATCCTTCAAAAGCCATTTCTCGAATATTAGAAATATCGTTATTATATAAATAAACATTTTCAATTGACGGGACGTGTATAAAACTTTTTGCCGGAATATTTCTTATTTTATTATAACCTAAATGAATCGTATTTAATCGTTTTAAACCGTAAAACCAATCACGATTAATCGAATCCAATTCGTTATGTGCTATCTCTAAACGTTCTAAATTTTCTAATGATGAAAAAGCGGTAGTTTCGATATAATTAATTTTATTATAATTTAAATAAAGGTACTTTAAGCTTTTCATGATAAATGCTCCACTTGGAATTTCTGTTAACTTGTTATCGAAAACATGGATTTCTTCTAGACAAGGAACGTTATTGATCATTTCGGGATCAATACGAGATAAGTTAACAGCAACTATTTTTAAAATTTTCAAGTGAGGCATATTAGTAATAGAATCTTTTTTCAAACTCGTAACATTTGTCCTGTGTATCCATATATCATGTACGTTGTGTGGATAAAACACAGACTCTTGTATACATCCGGTAACACGAAACTTTTGGGAAACTGTATTGGATGCCGTTCTTATTAAAGTATTATGAAAAGTCGAACAACACATCACCGAGTTAACACTAATTAAAGTTAGAAATAGAAGAACTGTTTTTATAATCATTCTACAGACAGAAGATTTTGTGTTCACTAGTGAAATTGATATTAAACTGTGAAAAATGTGGTGAGAATTTTGTTTAAAAGGTCAATGTAGGAGATAATTTGGTCATTTTTTATCGGAGATTTGTGATGTTTAAATTAACAATTAAGAGTATAATAAACCATCTTTTAACATTCAAATTATTTATAGAAATCTTAACTTTTTTTTACTAAATCACCAGAGCTGCACTAATAAGTAAATTGAGTTGAAACAAATCAAGATCTTCCAATAACTTGATTGATTTCGTAACAGGTTAATAACTGTCAAAAGTCTCTGCATTCTAAATAACTCGAAAAAAATCGTTTTTGAATCTTAAAATCAAAATAACTCGAAAACGAAAAACGATAAGTACCAACAATCAAAGTCTGTTTATTTTTGCATGTAGAATTTAAAATAACGAAGTTGTATCCTACTTCCGGTTGGCCGGAAGTGGCAGCCATTTTGAAAATATTTTAGATCGAAAGATTAGGATGAATAATCCCTACTGACAAAATTTTAAAAATCTACTAATTATGGAACCCAAGAAAGTTCTAACGAACCAGTTACGTGAGAAACCCTGTATAAAAGCTGACTGGTTTTTAATAATAAATCAATTATTCAATTTAATAATAGGGGAAAGTGGGTATGTTTGGGACACTTTTTATAATCTATTTAATTGTGGTAATTCCAGCAACATAAAAATTTTAAAATGTATACCATTGAATAGCTTACTGTTTATACTATATTTTGGTAATTATCTGATGTCATTTTTTTCTAATGGTTAGAGTTTTGTTGCAGTAGAAGTGATCATTTGTATTTTGACCCAAACGTACCTTGCGTTGGTATGTATGGGATAGTCATAAAATGACGGAAGGTATGTATAGGACAGATCTCAATAAATAATACCGTAATAATTCCATATCGCCGTTCCGGAAGAACATCGACATAACTGCAAAATAAAAAATTTTGCAGGAAAAGCAAAAATAATTAAAATCAGCATTTTTTGGATACATTGATGGCCTCAACTCATTTTGTCAAAAAATTGCAGTTACGTCGATGTTGTTCCGGAACGGCGATATATTGCGGGCTTTAGGTTAAATATTTTTTTAGCTTTCTCTTTGCGCATTTGTTGAAGTCATGTAGGAACTCGGACCCAGTCATAAATTTATGTAACAAATATATCGACGATGTCACGTCCTCAAATGTTTGAAGTTGTTTTAAGAACTCTTAAGTTCAAGTAATGAATAAAGGACGAGGCGAACGTTAGGAAAGTTTTTAAAGGGTCTTTTGAGTATTGTGTTTTTTGAGATTTTGGCCGATAGCCGGCATCTGGCCTGCAGATTTTGTTTCGAGATTTTTTCTTAAGAAATATCCGTCTTAGAAAACTCCGCCTCTGTGTGCGACATTGGTCAACAACAACCAATCGTTAGGAACGCCCAAAATGTTCATTCACCCCTTCTCAAAGGGCGAAGTTACTTGGGGAGAATTCGCGTTTTGTAAAATCACTCTTAATGAGACTTTTAAACGAGATACTTTTTGAACGAGATACTTTTTGAGCGAGACACTTAGGCCCGTATTCAGAGATGTTAGGAAAGGAGCTGCTAGGCGACATTTTTTATTCAACTGCGTTTGCCTGCTCTGAGAGTGCGCTCTTCGTCGGGGCTTGGTTTTTTGGCTGATGCATCGGTCGGTCGCACTTTAAGCACAGCCGGGTTCTTGTTTACTTTTGTTTATGTATTTCGTATGAATGGTTTTAAAGGGCAGGTCATTGAAATTTCTTAATACAACAATGACACCCCTAAAAGGTATCAAATGATACCACTTCTTAAATTACAAATTTATATTAGAAATAAAACTAATTTTTTTAAATAAGATTTTAATAAGAATTTTGTTTATTTCATAAGAACACTAAAATTGGTTGGGGGCGCCACGCAAAATAATTGAAAATGTTATTCAAAATTTTTAATTTCGATTCTTTTTGCAATAACTTGTTTTACAACCCACTATTAATGGTGAGTTCTAAGAATACATAAAAAAAATTATAAATATAGGCGTAATGTTTTCGGGGTAAAGAAACACAAAGTTTGTAAGGAAATTAGGCGCAATTATGTCTTATTATAAGTACAGTCCGACAAGAGTCCGAAGGGTCCAAGGACCCTTGAGGAAAGGTGACATCGTTCGCATGTTAATTATACAAATTGTAGCATTTTTTGTCTCTTTACAAGTTTTCTTCAGAGCAAAATAAATTGTTAAAATTCATTTCTGTACTAGCTGTTATCCTGAACGAGTCCTCTGTGTTTTCCATTGTTGTTGTGGTAGTTGCGACTATAGTTAGTGTTTTTTTTGTCTTACAATTAGTAGTATTTGTAGTTATTTTTTCATTTTCCATATTTTTTTAATTACTTTTTCTTAGATAAGGCCTTTTTTTACTTTTATTATATTACTTACATTAACATTTTTTTTTCATAAGTTCTAGTGGTAGTTGTTTTGATTAGGATTAATTATTTTTAGTGTTATTGTTAAATATTGGTAAGTAGTTGTAGTTTCTTATAGTTTTTAGAAATTTTAAGTAGTTACCTATTCCTAAAAATGTCCAATACCCAGACAGCTAAAAGATATATGAGTGAAAACGAAAAAAGGTTATTACAAGAATTGGTTAAACATTTTTATGACCAAATTGAAAACAAAAAAAGCGATTCTGTCAGTCGAGTCGAACGCTTAAAAGCTTTGACGTCGTTAACCAAACAGTTTAATTCTGTTTCAAAGAGTGAACCTGTAAGTACTGTTACTTATTACTATGTTAAAGCATATAATTTGCTACTTTTGCTATTTAGAAAACTGTGGAACAGCTAAAAAGGCTGGGGACAATTTAAAAAATAAAAGAAAAAAGCAACTGCTATGGAAAAGCGGCAAAGAATGCAAACAGGTGGTGGACCATATAATTCTCTCTCTGAAGAGCAGATAGATCTAATATTAGACAATGTAGATGTTGAAATTGAAAATGCAATTGACAGTGATTCAATTGCACTTGCTGCTGCTGCTGCCGGAATCAGTAGCTCTTTTGAACATAGTAACAAAAGGTATTTGATACCTTTTAGGGGTGTCATTGTTGTATTAAGAAATTTCAATGACCTGCCCTTTAAAACCATTCATACTAAATACATAAACAAGAGTAAACAAGAACCCGGCTGTGCTTAAAGTGCGACCGACCGATCATCGGCCAAAAAACCAAGCCCCGACGAAGAGCGCACTCTCAGAGCAGGCAAACGCAGTTGAACAAAAAATCTCGCTTAGCAACTCCTTTCCCGTCGTCTCTGAATACGGGCCTTAATCTTCAATACTAAAGTCATTTTGCATGTGGGATTAACTTTTTTTTGAGTGAGCTCTTAGCAGACACTTAACCACTTCGGTACGGCGCCTATCGGCCGCGAAACGTCGTAAAGAACCGGCATTCATCGTCCGTACGCTGGCACAGCCGTCGACTATAGTCGACGCTCGGCCATGTGGGGTCATCTGTTTCCGTCGACTATAGTCGACGTCCGTACCGAAGTGGTTAACGAAAAGTCGAGTAAAATTCAGCTGGTCAACATTTTCCGAATAATTTCGGCGTTTATGTTCGTATGATTGAGATTGTGCGCGCCCTTCTCTAGTGATTATTCTACTGGAAACGTACCCCCAGCTGTGTACGACGAGGCGCCCGCTGAGGACATAAACGCAACCAAACGGGAGTTTGGTGTGGTGAGTTTTTATTTCATTCTTTCGACGCGACAATTAGGGTTCTCCCGTTAGGTAACCGCCCGTCGTAATCGATAAGTCCCCGATCGTTTACTCGCGTGTTCAAAATACGTCGTATTTTCTAATAAAGTTGTTTTGTTATTATTCGAATTTGTTTTATTTCCTGCCCGAGTCTTCGTGCAAGAATCCACAGATTTTCCGGAAGGTTCTCCCGGGTAAAAACCTTGCCCTGGTGGCGGCGACGACTACCCATATTATTATAATACAATCAAAATCAAATGTACATGAGAAACCATATAAGAGTTAATAAACACTTTTGTGATAATAAAACATTCCATTTGCAACCAAATATTAAACTTTACTATTAAATTTAAATAAAATAGAAAAAAAAACAAATAACTTTTCTACAAGTTTTGTATATAAATAACACTTTGCCGTAAATTAGAAATATGACAAATATATTTAAATATCAATGCATATCGTCAGGGGCGCGCCGTGCGGGGGTGCAAGGGGCGCATCGCACCCCGGCGCGGTCAGGCAAGGGACGCATACCACGCAATAAAATTACGCGTTGATCATCTGAAGAAATTGTAATTTCAAAAAACTGTTACACTTCTTATGAAGATTCAGGTACTTGGCCTGAATTGATTACTGATGCAATGAGAATGATGTTAATAGAAATAGGAGCTGTTCAACTTGTAAACTATAAATTTCCATCAGACAAAAAATAATAGATCGTTTTCAACAAAATATTTTTACCGAATTTTAAATAATGGTGAAAGAATTCGCAGAAGCTGGTTAGTGTACTCTAAAACAAAAAAAATCAGTTTATTGCTTTTGTTGCAAAATATTCGTTAACAGCTTCAACGCGTTTAAGGGTTTTGAAGGTTACAGCGATTGGCATTTATGCAGAAATTTGGAACGGCACGAAAAAAGTGTATCTCATTATAAAAGCTACAAATCATGGACTGGAAATAAAATCGTTTAAATTTATATGCTCAACGCTCATGTGGTACAATCTATTATCTAAAATTAATATTGTGAGCAAACTAATACAAGAACAACACACTATAATATCCACAATCATTGCAATGTTATCTGATCTGGAGTCATACTTAAGGGAATGCCGGGCAGATCAAGCGTTTGTCAATATTTTAAAAGATGCTGGATTAATTGCAATAGAAATTGATAGCGAATGTAAGTTTCCTGGTGCAAACACGCTTCGCCCACGCAAGAGAAAGCAATCATTTGATTATGAACATGCAGATGAAACTATTCAAGATCCAGAATTAAATGTTAAAATCAATTTTTATTACCCATTATTAGATATTGCTACGACAAAAATACAAGAATACAAACTTAAAATGTGAATGTAAAGAGACAAAAATAAAATATTATACAAACTTGGAACTAAAATTAAAAAATTATGACAATTATGATATATGTGGAAAATATTTGTATGATGAAATAGAAATCTCAGTAACATATTTGAAGCCCAATATGAGCGCAATAAATGTCTTAGAGTATATTTTTATTAATGATTTATTTAACATGCTTCCAAATGTTACCATCGGACTCAGAATATATCTAACTTTACCCGTCGTGTAGCTTCAGGAGAAAGATCTGTTCCAAAGCTCAAAATAATAAAAAACTGTTTAAGAGCAAGTATGAATCAAAAGAGACTTACCAATTTAGATCTAATAAGTATTGAAACTGATATTGTTAAAGGTTTAAATATCGACAACATTTTTAACGAATTTGCAACAAAAAAGGCAAGAAAAATTAACTTTTTGTAAATATTTATATAGTTTTATCAAGTGAAACTTATAATAAATGTTTGTATAAAAAATATAATACATAAAATGCAAAATGTTCAATCGTTTAAATTATTCCAATATGAATGGGGGCGCCAAAAATAAGTTCGCACCCCGGCGATCATTTGTAACGGCGCGCCACTGCATATCGTAGTCGTTGTGTAGATGTAGCCCGTTCTACTTTCTTAAGTACGTCCATTTTTGTGATCACTTGCATATCAACTATTTGCAGGAATACAAATATATTGCTAAGTTCTCTTCTTCGTAAAAATTTGACATTATAACGCTCATAATTAATGACTTCCAAAATTTTACCTATATAGAAAATTTCAGATTTCGTTGTAGCAAATTTTACAATAATAAGAATTTCATTGATAAGAATTTCATATGGTGCATCATCATTACCTGAATAATTGATTTCTTCATCTTCTTCCGTCTCTGACGATTCTGGTGATCCAAATTTCTTTTTTCCCTGTGTTTAATTTTTTTTCCTTTTTTCGAAATTTTTCATTCTTGATTTCAAATGTTTCTTCTATTAACAGTTATTCTGTGTTGCTTGTTAATATCTTTGCACAACATGGTTTCCTTCCTACACCTTTCTTGGTGGTACAATAGGCAATGGCTTCAACATTTCAAAAATGATTAAATTGGTATTCGATGTTAATGGAATATTATGAAAGTCGTCTTCATTTGAACATATTTGGGGCGCATTATTGGGAATATCCACTGCAGAATTGTTAACAAAGTTTATATTACTAGATAAATCAGGATTATATTTTCGATCTGTTACAGCAGATATTCGAAAGTCCGCTTCTTCTGTAAATATCTTCTCATTATATGTCTTATTTCAGAAATTCTGTTAATTCGTAAATTGTAACTGTTTTGCACGGGTTATTCAAGAGTCAATTATGTATATGAGAGTATGTCTGGGATGTCTCAAATATCCCTTTCTTTCAATGTCCCAAACATACCTCATTGTAGTTTGTCCACATTTTATTTTTTTTTTAATTTTAGCATAGGATAAATAAACATAGTTACAACCAGTAGTTACCTGATGCACTCGATTTTTACTTTGAAACATCAACGCAAAGTCCAATTTTTAAGGTTAAAATAACTGACTGCATTTCAAGTTTCGACGACATGGTACTGTAGGTAACACAAGTAAATTTAAAGTAAGAGAACGGGTTAAATTCAAACAAGTTTTCAGTTTGGATTAATTGTCCCAAAAATACCACCGTTCCAAAGGTACCCACGTTCCCCTAAATAATTTTTGATTATTTTGCACAGTTTTAGACGATCCTAGACTCTACAGTTCTCTAATATAAGACGATTGTTAATGATCTTATTGTTAGATACTTTTAGATGATTTCAACCGATTTTAAACAATCTTACAATTAGTGCAGTTCTAATAATTTAGTAAAAAAAATTAAGATTTCTATAAATAATTTGAAATTTAAAAAGATGCAATGGTTTATACTCGTAATTATTAATTCAAACGTCACAAATCTCCGATAAGAAACCACGAAATTATCTCCTACATTGACCTTTTAAATGGAATTCCCACCATATTTTTCACAGTTTAATATCAACTTCACTAGTAAACACAAAATCTTCTGCCTGTAAAATGATTATAAAAACAGTTCTTCTATCTTTAACTATAGTTAGTGTTAACCCAGTGATATGTTGTACGACTTTTAATAATATTTCAATAAGTGTGGCAACCAATACGGGTCATTACTACCCACATCAATTTCGTTTTACTGGATGTATACAAGACTCTGAGTTTTATCCACTCATCCCACAAAGAATAAGGATATACGGAATAAAAGTTACAAGTTTGAAAGAAGATTCTGTTATTAATATGCCTCAATTGAAAAGTTTAATTATAACTTATGCTAACTTATCTCGTATTGATCCCAAAATGATCAATAACGTTCCTCATCTGGAAGAAATCCGAATTTCTGATAACGAGTTAACAGAAATTCCAAGTGGAGCATTTAACATGAAAAGCTTAAAGTACCTTTATTTAAATTATAATGAAATTAATTACATCGAAACTACCGCTTTTTCATCATTAGAAAATTTAGAACGTTTAGAGATAGAACATAACGAATTGGATTCGATTAATCGTGATTGGTTTTACGGTTTAAAACGATTAAAAACGATTGATTTAAGTTATAATAAAATAAGAAATATTCCGACAAAAAGTTTTATACACGTCCCGTCAATTGAAAATGTTTATTTACATAATAACGATATTTCTAATATTCGAAAAATGGCTTTTGAAGGATTAACTAAATTAATGTTCTTAAGTCTACAAAATAATCTATTAAAAACGATTAATGTAAATTCATTTCCATCCACATTTCAGTACGTAGATAATTTGATTATTAGTTCTAATAGAATCTCTTTTTTACCTAAAAAATTATTCAAAGCAATCAAGATAAGAAATTTTCTGTTTGATGGAAATCCTTGGCAATGTGGATGTTATTTTAAACTATTAAAATATCTTAGTGAGAATAATATGGAACTTACTAATTCGTCACAATGTAAATTGTATAATTGTCCGGTTTGTATTGTTCGACCTTTAGTCGGAAATTCTTGTATGGAATACATAGATGATAGACTAATTCGAGAGTTTTTTAGTATAGCTAATACTTCGCTTCATTATACCAGATGTTTTCGATCCTTGAATGTGGAATAAAGTCTTTTATTAGTTAATAAATTTTATGTTAAAAATTTATTTTCACATCAATTCTTCGTCACCACAATCCTTTATAAATTATTGTTGATACGGCAATGGTTAGGTAACTTTAAATTTTAAGAGGGGAATGTCAAAACGCCAACAGGTGTACATGAAAATTTCTAAAGAGTCCAGTCATTAGCTTTGACCTTGGAATACTCTATAAGTAAAGCATTACCATTCCGGGGATCACTTATTTCTTTTTCAAGTGATTATTAGACAAAATAACTTTTATGCCTAAAAGGTTGAAGGTCTTGGAGAGGCATAAACGTGCCCATAACGACACACATACAGCCTTGGCCAAAAGTATTATGCAGTCCATAAAATGCGTATTTACTAATTGAATAAATGTTTGTAATAAATATAATGTCGGAATCATAAAACAAAACCTAGAACAGTAGGCGGTATATTTTTGAAGTTATGAAAGTCCTGGTGAGCGAAAATAAAATTTTTTATGTTAAATAGTTGGAAAATAGTTGGAAAATCGCATAAAAATCCAACTTTTACATCAACAAGGGCGAAGCCAAAAAGAAATCGCCAAGTTGGTGAAATGCTCGCGTTGCGTTGTTCAGTCTGCCATCAAACAGTTTTCTCAAACTGGCACCCATCAGAACAAGGAGGACAGAAAATTGATTCGCGAATCATTAAAAAATCGAAAAAAACTTCTCCTCTGAGCTTGCTGCCGCCTTTTCCGAAGAAACCAGAAAGCGGGTAACTGTGCGAACAGTCAGAAGAAGACTCGGGGAAGCAGGCCTGAAAGGATGCAAAGCCAGAAAAAAGCCTTGGCTTTCAGAAGTCAACAAAAAGAGTCGCTTGCAATGGGCTCTACAGCACCAACATTTTACAGAGGAAGATTGGTCTAATGTGGTGTGATCCGACGAATCTAACTTTGAAGTAAGTTGATTTTGGTACTTTTACTATAATTATTTATTTTTTATTTCATTGAAATAATTTAAGTTATGATCTTAAGGCGCGGTTACACAGCGCATGGTTCGCCGAACCTCTGTGGACGAACCACGAACTACAAGCAGTCTCACATAGCCGGTCCGCATTGTTCCGTGGTTCGTGGTGTGCGGTTCGCCGATTCCCATCGAGTGTCGGTAAACTTGGAAAGATCAAAGGAGAGCTCGGGCAAGGTTCGTGATGGTTTGTATTGGCTCGTGTTGGCTCGACGTCACAGAGGAACTTGCTTGCAGATTTTGTAGGTTAAACAACGTAGGTACATCATTCAATTCATTCAGGTTAAAATGGCGTGGTCCACAGAAAGTACATTTGAATTTATTGACGACCTGAAACAAGCCCTGGAAATATGGAACCCCAAAGACATGGGCCATCATGACCGCAATATTGTGCATACGGCTTGGGCTAGATTAGAAAACAAATACGCCGTTTCAATTCAAGTGGCAGAGTAAAAAAAAAGTGGAAGTGGGACGCTGGACGTATATGAACCGAACTGGCGGTATTATAAATCGGTTGACAATGTTTTGCATACTTCCACAACACAGTTTGAAACAGTTTGTCTGGAACATTTGAAGAGAAAAGCTATACTTCTGTAGCTATCACCTGTCGCTAAAAATCTTAGTGTGATAGCCAGTCTTTCTTTGATAGGAATACTCAGCCTCATATTCGTATCCTGCTTTTGAATATGAGGTCCCACTCTTAGTAATAATAACTCAAAGTGAACTGCATTCGTCCTACAAAAATTTTCGAAATATCCTGAAGGTTCTTTTAAAAAGTCTGCCAGCATATTTGATCCACTGTACCTGTAAACGGTTATTATGTTTCATTTTTCCTTTTCAAAGTCCTCGCGCTGTACTACAAATTCTTCTCGTAAGTGTACATACAGTTGATGGACATTAAAATATTGGGTCACCTATAAACTTTTAATAGGTGTGTTTGATATACTTGCACTGACAGAACCTACCGTAAGAAGTGTAGCGGCATTAGTGTAGTTCACCGCAGTTTTCTAAAAACTGATTCATGATTCATTAGAATCCATGATTCCAATTCAGGACTGACAGACTTTCGACAAACCACGGACGAACCAAATCACGTTAAATGCAAGCCATCCCGAACTGGCTTGTAGTTTCGTGGTTCGGCGAACCACGCGCCCTGTAACCGCGCCTTTAAGTTATGGTTGTAAAAATGCCCTTTTTTCGCTCTTTTTAGGCATTTGGAACACCTGGTGTGACCGTTGTGAGGCGTTGTGTGGAGGAAGAATTGCGTCGTACCGACTGTTAAACACGGGGGAGACAGCGTAATGATCTGGGGCTGCATGGCTGTCGCATGAACAGTGAAAAGTACATACAAGTACTTGAAACTGCACTTTTGCCTTCGCTAATAAGCATTTACTGCGGCACCAACCTAGAGGGGGTCATATTCCAACAAGACAATGCTCCTTGTCATAAGTCAAGGATTGTTGGATTGGCCTGCACAGTCTCCAGATCTCAATCCAATTGAGCACCTTTGGGGGATTTTAAAGCGCAGAATCAAAGAGATTATTTCAAAAACGACATTAAAAAATGCTTTGGTGAATGGCACTCGATTTCGAGGAACGAGTGTGCAAAGTTAGTACGCAGTATGCCGGACAGAATTAGTGCTGTGATCAAATCAAAAGGTAAACCAACTAGATTTTAGGCTTAACCCCTTGGCCTACACAACATCTGCCAATTGCGCGAGCCATAGTATACGAGAAAATTGATCGCGCACCGTGACATTTAACCGTTTAGCTGCGTTTAGCCATGAACCCGAACTGGCGAGAAAAAAAAACTAGGAGCAATAGGACACAAAAGATTTACCACGAGTCGGACTCGTGGTTTTCGCTTATGGCACAAATCTTTACCACGAATCAGACTCGTTGTTTTCGTTTATGGCACAAATTCTTTACCACGAGTCAGACTCGTGGTTTTCGGTTATGGCACAATTTTTTTTACCACGAATCAGACTCGTGGTTATAGGCCAACCGGTTAAATGATTGTGTTAATGATAGTACAGGCAACCCTCCTATAACACGGTAGTTAGGTTCCTAGAAAATGCCGTGTTATGTGAAACCGTGTTGCTTGAGACCCAGAGCTAATATAAAAAGGGGGGTTACCCTCCAAAAACTTATTAAAAAAAAATATTTTTTTAAATTCGACATAAACAACTTAATTTTCATTAAAAATATAAATGTATGTACAGCACAAAGTAAAAAAAAATATTTTAATCTGACGCAACCATAATTTAATGAATTTATTCGTCCTCACTGCTCAGTATAATCAACCAAGAATATTTTTTCGGTGGAACGACATCGCCTTCACTTTCAGAATTTTTTTCGCTATTTGAAGTTTTTGAATATTTTCCCCTTTTAAAAAAATCTGTAATCGAACTTTGCTTGTTGGTTCTTACTAGGTCATTGTAAATTTCTTGGTATGGAGCTAAACAGTTTTGTAGCCACCTTTTGAATTTTCGACTTCTTTGCGTGGAAGGGTTTTCATTCAAGAAAAATGACTCGAGATTTTCCACTAAGCATAGGCTTTCTTGTAATTTTTTAAATGTTAAATTCTTAACTGTACAATCTTCATCAGAGCTAGCGTCCTCAATATCTATAAACTAGCAAGGGTTTTGTCATGAAGTCCCCCGATGCATTACTGCACAAAAGGACCGTTAGACGATCTTTGGACACCTTAAATCCAGGTGCAGTTTTTTCTTTTTTCGATATACAGGTTTTTTCGTCGGCATTGAAAACCTGATCCGCTGTGTATCCTTGCTCTGCTATAATGTTTTGAATTTTTTCTAGATACGTCCTAGCAGCTTCATAATCAGCCGACGCAAATTCTCCTTGGATTCTTATGTTATGAATTGTAAATTTTTAGACCTTTTTGTTTTATGATATTACCATCTAATGAATTTTTTTGACAGCAATCGTCAATCCAAGTGCTGAAGGCCTTTTCCATTTTCTCAGTTATTGGCGCTCTGGGGCGAGCTGAACGTTTTACGGATATCGAAGATCCTGCGGCAGCTGTACTTCTGATTTCTTTTTTATTCTTCTTGATGATTTTAACTGTTGCTTGGTTCAAATTAAGGCTTTTCCCAATGTGGGATGCTTTTTCTCCTTTCGATAAACGATCCAAGATTTGTATCTTCACTTCTAAAGAAATAAATTTCCTCTTTCCTCCGTTGTTTTATTTTTATCTGACATTGCTTGGGGCTGAAGCTTCATGTCTTAAAGATGAAAAAATTGTTCTTTAACACACCGTGGCTCGACGTAGACTACCCACTAGCAGCGTGAGACACTTTTGCTTTCAGGCCACAGAGATGAAAGTAAATAATGTACGAAAATCACACGGAAAACTGACTGACTGACTTCTCGAAGAAAACACACACATGTTAGCGAAGAGCATGCGTAATCACCACGAGATGTGGTCAGAATCCTACGACAAGGGAGTCGCGTACGAACAACAGACAAGGAAGTGTCAGTGCGAAATATATCGAAACCGTGTTATAAGATATCATATTAAAGGAGGGCTACCTGTATTATTAAAGAAATAATTCCAGAAAGTTAAGTTTTTTTTCGTAATTTTATGAAAAAATTGGGGTGCCTAATACTTTTAGCCAAGCCTGTAAGTGGCAGTATCGCTTGTTGCTGATTGTCTCAGTGAGAGACATACCTTACTCAAACATGCTTTGAAGCAAAATTGAACACCATTGATTTAACCTACTCTTCAGAGGCCTCCAGGGTAGGTCAACTCCCTTCAAAATGCTGAAATCGGTTGGTTGAGTACGTAATCCATCCGTTTTTGTCAGATTAGCGCTACTATTCAAAGACGTTTCTATGAAAATGTAAATTTCTGTTTATTGTTAGTATTTACCATAGAAAAAATATTATACATAGACACACTGATGGCACTAATATGATTTTTTTAGAAAGCGTCCCTTACCGAAATATCCAAAACTACTTCTGAACCCACAAAATTCAAAATAAAACTCTTTTTTTTACTTAAATTTTATTTTACCTATACAACAATAAGTGACTATGGCACACTTATTATTGTACGGAAAATAGTAATGCTAAAAAACAGTTTTAAAATCAATTAAAACATTAAAACCTACCAGTACCGGTCAAACTGACCGTTTTCAAACTCTTTTAAAACTTAACCATTTTTAAACGTTATAATGCCGTTATCGAACTCTTTGACAATTCTTAGAATATGCATATAATATTAATATTACATTATTTCTATATTCTTTACTTCTTGTTATTTTTTCTTTTTTCTAAGAAAAATTCGGTCGGTCAATATGACCGGTGTAAAGTATCATATTTTATTCCTTTCATAGTGTAATAATCTTCTAGATATTTACCCAAAAAATATCAAAGAATTTGAAAGTTACAAATTACCTAAGAAATATGACGGAAATAGAACACTTCTCAGTATGTGATGAACAAGAAACTTCTTGAATGGAAAAAAAACATGGAAACAGAGAAAGAGCTATTTACAACAAGTGAATTGGAGTCAGAAAGCGATAGTGAAGAGGAGAATATTAAGCGCCCAGGACAGAAAAGAAAGAGAGTATTACTGACATCCTAAGGTGAGACAGATTCAGAGGATCAGCACATCGAAACAGCTGCTAATGGAACAGTTTGGGAAGAAATAAATGGAAGTCCCAAACCTGGAAAGTTACCAGTGCATAATATTTTTAGGGATATGTCAGAGCCAACAGAATATGCTAAACGACATGTAATGAAAGGACAAATGAAGACGTATCATATTATAATAATGTATCATATTATAAAATGCACAGAAGAAGATACATTTAGGGTGTTGAATAATAAAATCGATAATTTTTTAATTATCGGTCAATTTGACCGCGCGCGGTAGGAATAGGTATATAAGAATTGTCGGTAGCTTTAGTGTTAATAAAATAGGGCGGATACTTGTTATATTTTTGATAGATGTTCCTTGCTCAATCAGGTAATTAATAGCCTCTTGGTTGTTGCCTTCTCAATTATTTCTTTGAAAAGTTTTGTATTTTATTATCTTTTTGACAGTCTGTGTTCTTGAAAGATGGCGCATATTTGGCAAAGTTGTTGTTTTTACTTGTCTATAGTCAACAGAATCTTGGAAAAAGTCACCAATTGGTGGTTTCTGAACTGAGAACTTAGTTCAAACCTAATCTTTATAATTTTTTTGTTAATAAAAGTAACCAACAAATACTTATATAATGTAGAATGACAAAGCTTGGCAGGGTACTGGATTTGAGAGGATTGGGGGATTTCAACTGAGCAGACATATTCTATAAATTTCTGTAAGTTTTAAAAATTAGCACATCACCGCCAGCAGTGTATCGGGATATGTATTTTATCCTGATTTCACTTTTCTCTGCTGAGTTGACCTATCCTAATACTGAGGTAACATAGCCTGGGTTAGGTTCCGTTTTTCTAGTTTAGCGTCTGTCACGATGATTGGATGTCATTCATGAATAGGCGGTAGTATTGGTTTTGGAGGCCTCTGAAGAGTAGGTTACATCAATAGTATTCAATTTTGCTTCAAAGAATGTTTGAGTAAGGTATGTCTCTCGCTAGGGAATCAGCAACAAGCGATACTGCCACTTATGTGTGTCGTTATGGGCACGTTGCCTCTCCAAGGCCTTTAACCTTTTAGGCATAAAAGTTATTTTGTCTAATATTCGCTTGGAGAAGAAATAACTGATCCCGGCAATGGTAATTCTTTACTTATAAAGTATTCCAAGATCAAAGCTAATGACTGGACTCTTTAAAAATTTTCATGTACACCTATTGGCGTCTTGACATCCCCCTCCTAAATTTTAAAGTTATTAAACCATTGTCGTGTCAACGATGATTCATAAAGGTATATATAAAGGACTGTGGTGACGAAGAATTGATATGAAAATAAATCTCAAAAACAAAATTTGTTAACTAATAAAAGACTTTATTCAAGGATCGAAAACATATAGTATAATACAGCGAACTATTAACTATACTAAAAAACTCTCGAATTAGTCCATCATCTACGTTTTCTATACAAGAATTTCCGACTAAAGGTCGAACAATACAAACCGGGCCATTATAATATTTACAGTTTGACGAAGAAGTAATTTTCACATTATTCTCACTAAGATATTTTAATAGTTTAAGATAACATCCACATTGCCAGGGATTTCCATCAAACAGTAAATTTCTTATCTTGATTGCTTTCAATAATTTTTTAGGTAGAAACGAGATTCTATTAGAATTAATATACAAATAATCTATGTACTGAAATTTGGATGGAAATGAATTTACATTAATCGTTTTTAATAGATTATTTTGTAGATTTAAGTACAATAATTTAGTTAATCCTTCAAAGGCCATTTCTCGAATATTAGAAATATCGTTATTTTCTAAATGAATATTTTCAATTCACGGGACGTGTATAAAACTTTTTGCCGGAATATTTCTTATTTTATTATAACTTAAACTAAGCGAATTTAATCGTTTTAAACCGTAAAACCAATCACGATTAATCGAATCCAATTCGTTATGTCCTATGTCTAATAAATCTAAATTTTCTAATGATGAGAAAGAGGCAGTTTCGATGTAATTAATTTTATTATAATTTAAAAGAAGGTACTTTAAGCTTTTCATGTTAAATGCTCCACTTGGAATTTCTGTTAACTCGTTTCTGGAAAGTTGGATTATTTCCAAATGAGGAACGTTATTGACCATTTCGGGATCAATACGAGATAAGTTAGTAGCGATTATACTTAAAAAATTCAATTGAGGCATGTTAATAACAGAATTTTTTTTCAAACTCGTAACATTTGTCTCGGATATCCATACGTGGTGTACGTTGTGTGGATAAAACACAGACTCTTGTATACATCCAGTAACACGAAATTGATGTGGGTGGTAATGACTCATATTGGTTACCACACTTATTAAAGTATTATGAAAAGTCGTACAACATATCACTGTGTTAACACTAACTATAGTTAGAAATAGAAGAACTGCTTTTATAATCATTTTACAGACAGAAGATTTTGTGTTTACTAGTGAATATTAAACTGTGAAAAATGTGGTGAGAATTCCGTTTAAAAGGTCAATGTAGGAGATAATTTGGTGGTTTCTTATCGGAGATTTGTGACGTTTGAATTAATAATTACGAGTATAAACCATTGCATCTTTCTAAATTTCAAATTATTTATAGAAATCTTAACTTTTTTTACTAAATTATAGAGCTGCACTAATTGTAAGTAAATTGAGTTGAAAAAACCAAGATCCTCCAATAACATGTTTGATTTCTTAACAGGTTAATAACTGTCAAAAGTCTCTGCATTCTAAATAACTCGGAAAAAATCGCTTTTTAATCTTAACATCAAAATAACTCGAAAACGAAAAACGATAAGTACCAACAACCCTTATCAAAGTCTACTTATTTTTGCATGTAGAATTAAAACATGCAATAAAAACGGTACCATTCCATTTAAAATAACGAAGTTGTATCCTACATCCGGTTGACTGGAAGTAGGGTTCGGTATGTTCCCTTGTTAGTCGGAATCCTAGCGATCCACCCAAAGATATTGAAGTTGCTGGACTAGATATTTTGACCATTGGAATTGACTCAGAAGACTGGTTATTGACGATGCAATTACAAGACCAAAAGCTGAAGAAAATTTACAATATTCTAAATAAGAAACCCGAAATAAACGAGGAAAGACAGATTCATACCGTTAGTCATATCAGTCGAGTAGGAGAAAACTTGGGATGGGTTGTGCCAAAAGCAGTGCGATGGCGAGTAATCAAATCCTGTGACGACGACATGGGTCATTTTGGGCTTGAAAAAGTGTTACAACAACTCCGAGCATCTTGTGTAGAATGTGCATCACAAGATGAAAGGTGGGAAAAGTGAAGGGAAACTTCATAACATCGAACGAGTCACCATCCTCTTCCATACTGTGAAGTAGATTATTTAGGGCCATTTCCGAAGAGCGCCAAAGGGAATGTTTACATTTTGGTGTATGTGGATAATTTCGCCAAATACGTTTACCTAAATGTAGTAAAAGACTTTGGAATACAGTAGAGCGTCGATTATCCGAACGTCTGTTATCCGAACCACCGGTTAACCGAACCGATTAACCGGTTACTTACGTCATAATAAAACGCACTTGCAATTTGTGCAGTTTATCCCTAACTAGAGAGTGGTAAAAGTACTGGTAAATAAATTCTCATTGGTAAAAACTTGGGAGTCATCTACTTTTCAAGCGAGTACGGGTTGGCTAAAACGGTTTAAATCGAGACATGGCATTCGTGAACTTCAAGTAGAGGGAGAAAAACTTTCAGCAGCTAATTCTTTCAACATAAAATCCAGGGATGTCTTAAAAGAAGAAAATTATTCCCGCGAAAATGTTTACAACGCCGGCGAAACTGGACTCAATTGGAAGGCTTTGCCACGAAAAACACTTGCTTCTCGTCGTGAGTCAGCAGCACCTGATTGTAAAGTAAGTAAGGATCGTATCACTGCTCTAGTTTGTGCTAATGCTGCTGGGAGTCATCGACTGCCTATTTTAGTTATTGGTAAAAGTAAAAAACCACGCTGTTTCAAGCAGGTGAATATGGATGTAATACCTATTGTTTACACATCACAAAAGAGTGAAAAAAGAGAGAAAACATTACTGCTCCTCAATAATGCACCAACTCATCCATCATGTTTCTTCCACCGAACGCAACTTCTTTATTACAGCCTATGGATCAAGGCGTAATTGAAACATTCAAAAGATATTACAGAAAAGAACTTTTACGTAAGTTATTGCTTGAAAAAGAAGAGGACGGAGAAGAAAACTTGGTAAGAAATCATAAAAAGATTAATTTGAAAGAAGCATCCGAATAAGGGCCACTTTTACCACCTTCTGTTATTCCTACTGTTATTTTTAACTTATTGTTATGTCAAAAATCGTCTTTTACCACCATTTTTATGTTGCTGTTAGAGATAACTGACAGTTATTTGTCACCAAACAGTGACTGTAGGTTTAGGGTTCGGTTATCGGTCTAACCGTAGGTTAACGATTGTTTCAATTTCTTTCTGCGAGGTGGCGTATCGTTCGAACTCTTTATAAACGTGAACACGTGCGTTGACAGTTTGTGGTTGAAGGTTTCATTCGATATAGTAATATGGATGTTGAAGATTATGAGAATGAAGATATTGATGATTTGTTGGAAGAAATTGAAGAGATTGATGAATTATTTCCAATTCGTGGTGGCCGTGTTTATAAAGGAGAGAATTGACCATGTGCAATTTTTCTCCGATGTTGAATTCATAAAGAGATTTCGTCTCTCAAAAGAATGCAATGGTTTTGTGTGTATTATGAATAATTTGTTAAAATTAAAAATATAATTTTTTTATAATTAGCGACCGTAGTCGCTTATCGCCCATTTCTAATATGCTTTGAAAAAATTATGTATTTTACGCCAAACGATCACCGACGCACTAAGGTTATTATTATTTATTTATTATTTATTTTTATTTTACAAGGTATTGGATTTGGAGTTTGAGTGTTTAGCTCTTCTTCTCCAGTCTCAAGGTTTATGCTTCACTTTTTTCCATTAAAATCTGCGATCTGAGTATGATGAGTACATTTGGATTACTTTATTCGTATTATATTTTAATTTGCCTAATCATTTATTATTTTTGATATATTCTTCAAAATTACCAATTTCTTCGCCAAAATAACGAATTTTACATCAAATTTTATAAAATAACTTTCATTTAATTTGACAGTTAAAACCGAAATGAAGAAAGGTTATAATGTCAAATCGCACTAAGGTTATGTTACCACGAGCCACAGGGTTACCGTCAAAAAATATGTCAAATGACCTTACAAATGATCTAATTTAGGTCATTTGTATGCCAGGGTCAAGTGTCTTTACAAAATTCCCCTAGATATATCGGTTTAACCGACAGTTATCTTATGGCGAATTCGATTGGTAAAACTAGTGCGCACTAGTGCACAGTAGAGTATTCTATTGAACTGTCAGTTTTGTGTACTAACCTAATGTGATGTATGCACTAACATGCACTCAAGGTCAAATTCTGGTGCACACGAGTGCAACCAATCGAATACGCCATTATTCTACTGGTAAGTTGTAGTGGTAAAAACCATTTTGGAGATAACCTTATGTTATACGTTAACTGCCAGTTACGATTCCAGTCAGATTGACAGAAGGTGGTAAAAGTGGGCATAAATCGGTTTTCCGAACATCCATGCCCCCCAATTAATTCGGATAATAGACGCTCTACTGTAGTTTGGATGAGATTATTTCGATCTTTAGATCACCAAAATGGCTAAATGGCTGATCGAGGGACGGCATAAACCTCGAAAGAATTCGAACAATATTGTAAAGACAACGACATAGACCATATCAAAAACGCGACCGCGACACCACGAGCAAATGGTCAGGTGGAAAAATACAATCGAATTATCACTACTGGGATTACAACTGAGTGCGTGATAGAAGACGGAAAAGATTGGGACAAGTATCTGTAACGAATCCAATATTCTCTTAATACCATGGAAAACAAAACAACTGGGAAGTCAGTTCATAATCTTCTATTTAATTATCACCCTCGTAACGCGTTGCAGAGTAAATTAACTCTGGCATTAACCATCGATGACGACAAAGAAGATATCTCAGTCATCGGAAAGGATGCTTTACGACGCATCCAGACCATTCAGTAGTACCAAAAAGAAAAGTTCTTATAAACCGAGAAGGATCTGCAACCGGAGAACGCAGGAAATTACAACCTTATTTCAAAGGGCCGTATTTAGTTGAAAAAGTCTTATGCAACGATCGTTATCTGCTGAGTGATATACAGGGGACTGAAAGAACACAACGCCCATTTCACTCTGTATACTCTGCAGACCGTATGAAACCCTAGTGTTTCCCATGTGACCCCCAAGGGATCGGGGATGACCCTGATGGTAGCGAAGCCGAATGTTAGCGAAGAGCATGCGTGATCACATTGTGATGTGGTCAACATCCCACGACACAGGATGTTTTCTTAAAGCCCGGTTCACATTATTCCAGTCCAGTAATCCGGCTAGCCAATCCAGTCCAGTGTTAGACTGGATCATATCGTTCACATTATTCCAGTCCAGCAATCCAGCTGCTCAATGCAGTCTATTCCTGAGCTGGATCGTATACATGTTCACGCATGTATCCAGCACTGGATTAGCTGTCTACACTATCCCAGTGATCCTGGAATGGGCGAGCTGTATTGAAAAAGTAGACCGTCAAGCCCGGTTCACATTATTCCAGTAGTATTCCAGTACAGTGATCGAAATCAGTGCTGGAATGCTACTGGAATAATGTGAACCCTCACTGGAACAAACTGGAATGCACACATTCCAGTGAGCAATCCAGTCCAGTGACTAGACTGACAGTCTACTTTTTCAATCCAGCTCGTCCATTCCAGGACCACTGGAATAGTGTAGACAGCTAATCCAGTGCTGGATACATGCGTGAACATGTATACGTGACTGAACACCCGTATGATAAATGTAAACTTATATGATCCAGTTCATGAGTAGACTGCATTGAGCAGCTGGATTGCTGGACTGGAATAATGTGAACGATATGATCCAGTCTAGCCCTGGACTGGATTGACTAGCTGCATTACTGGACTGGAATAATGCGAACCGGGCTTCAGTTCAGTCACTGTACTGGAATACTACTGGAATAATCTGAACGGGGCTTAAAGTGGGCTTAAATACATAGTTTTATTAATACACTGAGTATTATTTCGGCCACGATCAAGTGCTAACATACTAAATACAAAATATTATTTATCAACAATAATAAAATTAATTACTAAAAAATTCCATACGTAAATTTTATTAGGTTTTAGATTGAAACTTAATCTTTATTTTTTAAAAGTGATCTGCTTTCAAAAAAGTTAGGTTAACCGTTAAAAATTTTAGTCTCCTTTATGAATTTTTTAATTTCTTGGGAAATAATTAGAACAAAATTGACTTTTTTATTACAAAATAGAATATTTTAGCTTTCAATTAATACAAAATCCATTTCTTAATTTTAAGAAATAAAGCATTCACGATTTTTTAAAATTGATCAAAGTTTTCAAAAAAAGTTAGGTTAACTGTTAAAAATTTTAGTCGCCTTTATGAATTTTTTTAATTTTTTGAGAAATAATTAGAACAAAATTGACCTTTTTATTACAAAGTAGAATATTTTAGTTTTCAATTAATACAAATTTAATTTCTTAATTAAAAGAAATAAAGTCTCCACGATTTTTTAAATGTGGTCAAAGTTTTCAAAAAAAGTTAGGTTAACTGTTAAAAATTTTAATCACTTTTATGATTTTTTTTTGGTTTTTTGGACAACAGTTAGAGCATATTTGATATTTTTGTAATAAAATAGAATATTTTAACTTTCAACTAATCATAAAATAAAATGATTAAATAAAAAAAAATCCACGTCAATTGTAGAAATGATTATATTTTTATTATGATTATTATCCCAGTTTTTTTTCAAAACTTCCAACACTTTAAAGTTTCAAACTGTTTTCAAACTTCCAACCAATTATTTCAAACAAAACAAGATCATGATTAATTAATTACTCCTCAAAAAATCAATAAAATTCCTAAATATGTGTCATTGACCTCAATTATAACAAGAATTTATCTTTAAGAACACAACTTTTAACATCTTTCTAAGCATTTTTTCTCATATTTACACATTTCCACGTTTACAATTACGTTTATATTAAAATTTTATTATATACACATTTAAAATTTTAAATCTCCCGCTTAATCACGATTCAAGCTAAAGTAGGCGTGGTCGTGAGTGTTTTGTTTTCAACAGTAGTGAATCAACATCGCATCAGGTGTACAAACCACTACAAAAATGGGTGTGGAAAAAAACGAATATCCAAAAGCCTCAAGTAAGAACAAATTTTCACCTTACAATTAAAGAAAAAATCAAAATAAACCTTTAAACGTTTTTAGAACACCTCGTAAATGGATCAATACTAACCTACATAGCGGGGATGTTTTTAATAATATCCTTCTGCAGCCCCTATTGGGTACAATCGTTCGAAGATACCTTTTCCGAATTTAAACACATGGGTTTATGGGAATATTGCTTTGAAAACTTCCGTTACCCTTACGACCAATTTAATAAAAGATTTTCCGGTTGCTATCACGTTTTCAGCGAGGAATATTATCTCATAAGAGAGTGGATTTTACCCCCTTGGTTAATGGCAGTCCAAGCTTTCGTTACGATGTCTTTTTTACTTAGCTTCGGAGCCCAAACCATCATGGCTTTACAATTATGCCGATGGCCGTTGGATTTCGTTTTACAATACGAATGGATTTTATCTGCTATTGATTTTATTTGTTGTACCGCAACAAGTAAGGAATTGTCATTAATAAAAAAAATTAGGTTATATAAACGTCAAAGTGACAGTTGACATTAAAAAATTAGATTAAATGTCAAATTAATAACTAACATTAATTTTGAATTAGTTAAATAATTAAATGGGGTTATTTATTTATTTAAATTTAAATTTGTGTTTTATAGAAATTTATTTTTATGATAATGTCATTAATTTAAATAATTAATAATAAAAAATGATTAATTAAAATATAAATTAGTAATTTAAATTGTTAAACATAGATGGTGTTTATTTAACTTTCATTTTTGAACATTTTAATTCTTTTTTCAATTTTTAAAAAATACAAATAAATTTGTATGAATCACAATTTTTAAATTTAAATAAATAATTCCATTTTATTATTAATGTTAGTTAATAAAATTAATGTTAGTTATCAGTTTGACATTAATCTAATTTTTTAATGTCAACAGTCACTTTGACGTTTATATAACCTAACTTTTTTTTAACTTTTAATAAATTTACTTTTTTTTAATTAATTATTAATGAAATTATTAAAATATATCTCTTTTTTCTTTTAGCTGTTTTTATGTTTTTCGCTGTGGTGGTTTTCGGAGGTTCACACACCCGTCGAGATTGGTTAATGTACCCTAATTACAACTATTTAAGTTGGTCTTACGGTTTTGCCGTTCTCTCATTCTTTTTCCACGGCTTTGCTTCTATATGTCTTTACAAAGAGGCGAAACTGAGTTACGAATTAAGGGAGAAATCTCGAAATTTAATAACACAAATGGACCAAAATGTACAACAACACCATGGATATTATTAGAAGTTATTATTAGAGATGAAAAAAAGAAGAAAAAAAGCTTTTATTTTAGAAAGCAAACGCAATTTTAAGCACATTCCCTACGTACAATGTTTGTTTTTATTATATTACTTTCGAACAATTACGAATCTTTATTTTATAGGTTAAGTATGTAATTTACACTTAAAATGTTGTGTTTTAAATTGTTTTTTTCTGTAAAGACAAGAAAATCTGTTCCGTCCTAGGAGAATCTCATTTTGAAGTTTCTTTTTTATTTGATTTCTTGTATTGAATTGAATTGTATTAAATTTAGAATTTTTTAAAAGTATTTTTTAATTTTTAAATGTTTTTATGTAACACGATTAGTTTTAGAAGCGATTTTAAACATCGAGTAATTTTATCACCGTGAGTTGTGACTTGTTGTGGCCTTACACACTTATAAAAGATCTGTTTTTTTATTGTACGTATTATATTTTTGTATAATCTACTAAAGTGTTTTAAAATCTTATTAAAAATATATATATATACATAAATAAAATCAAAATGGATTGTTTTATTTTCATCGTAATTTACCATAATATCACTTTTTGAAGATTTAATTAATAACAAGCTTATTTATAGAAATTAAGAAGAGATTTTTTTACCAAAGAGGGATTAAAATGTCTTTTTTTAAACGATTCATAAATATTTATATGTTAGATAATAAAAATTTTAAGTTAGAAAAATGTTTTTGAATCTACAAAAATTTTAAACATAACCTCAAAAAATTGGGTAACTTTAAAAATTTATGACGGGTTTATTTATAAAGATTAGCGAACGATTTTTTTTATTAAAGATAGATTGAAATGTCTTCTTTAAAACCATATGTAAGAATCTATATGTTACATGATAAAAATTTTGAGTTAGAGAAATTTTTTTGAACCTCTACAGAATTTGACAGATCTTAACGTCAAAAAATTGGTTAAGTTTAGACATTCGCGACGGGTTTATTTATGAAGATTAACGAACAATTCTTTTTATCAAAGATACATTGAAATGTCTTTTTTAAAATTATGTATAAAAATCTATATGTTAGATAATAAAAATTTTAAGTTAGAAAAATTTTTTTGAACCTCTACAAAATTTGAAACTTTATAACCTCAAAAAATTGAGTAACTTTAAAAATTCGTGAAGAGTTTATTTATAAAGATTAACGAAAGATTTCTTTAACAAAGGTAGATTGAAATGTCTTCTTTAAAATTATGTATAAAAATCTATATGTTAAATTATCAAAATTTTGAGTTACGGGAACTCTTTTGAATGTTTACACAATTTCAGTTTTCCAAAATATTGGGTAATTTTAAAAATTCCCGAAGGGTTTATTTATAAATATTAACGAACGATTTTTTTACCAAAGATAGATTGAAATGTTTTTTTTTAATTATGTATAAAAATCTATATGTTAGGTAATAAAAATTTTAAGTTAGAAACATTTTTTTTAATCTCTACAAAATTTGAATCTTCATAACCTCAAAAAAATTGGTTAACTTTAAAAATTCGTGACGGGTTTATTTATGAAGATTAACGAAAGATTTGTTTAACATAGGTAGATTGAAATGTCTTTTTTAAAACCATGTATAAACATTTAAATGTTAGGTTATCAAAATTTTAAGTTCCGGAAACTTTTTTCAATCTCTACACAATTTCAAAGTTTTTCAAAATATTGGGTAACTTTAAAAATTCCCCAAGGATTTATTTATGAAGATTAACGAAAGATTTCTTTACCAAAGGTAGATTGAAATGTGTTCTTTAAAATCATTAGAGAAGAAAATAAAATTAGAAAAAAGTTTTTCAACTTCTACAGAATTTAAGAAAGTACATACTTAACATCAAAAAATTTGGTAATTTTAAAAACTCATGACGGGTTTATTTACAAAGATTAATGAACAAATTCTATATCAAAAATAGACTGAAACGTCTACTTTAAAATTATGCTCAAAGATCTATATGTTATGTTAATAAAAGTTTTGAGTTAGAAACATATTTTTGAATCTCTACAGAATTTGAAACTTCATAACCTCAAAAAAATTGGGTAAATTTAAAAATTCGTGACGGGTTTATTTATGAAGATTAACGAAAGATTTCCTTAAGAAAGATAGATTGAAATGTCTTCTTTAAAACTATATATAAGAATCTATATCTTAGGTTATTAAGATTTTGACTTACGGAAATTTTTGTGAACCTCCACAATTTCAAAATATTGGGCAACTTTAAACATTTATAAAGGGTTTATTTATGAAGATTAACGAAAGATTTTCTTAACAAAAATAGATTGAAATGTGTTCTTTAAAATCATTTCAGAGAAAAATAAAATTAGAAAAATGTTTTCAACCTTTAAAGAATTTCAAAATTCTTAACATCAAAGAATTTGAGCAACTTTAAAAATTCATGACGGGTTTATTTATGAGGATTAACGAAAAAATTTTGTACTAAAGATAAATCGAAATGTCTTCTTTAAAATAACGCATAAAAACTTATATGTTATATGATAAAAATTTTGATTTAGAGAAATTTTTTGAGCATAAACAAAATTTGACAGAACTGAATTTCAAAGAAAATAAGGTAACTTTAAAAATTTGTTATGGGTTTATTTATGAAGATTAATGAAAAATTTTTTTAGTAAAGATAAATTGAAATATCTTCTTTAAAATCATATATAAAGATCTATGTGTTAGATCATAAAATTTTTGTGTTAGATGAATTTAAAATATATATATACATCTACATACCTGGTATATTATATTTCGTAGCCAATTCCAAAATTGTACTCAAAGTATCCACAGGAGGATTCCCATCGATAACCAAAATAGAAGCTTCCTTAATAAGATTTTCATGCTCCTTCACCATCTCAGAAGTAATTTCCTTAAGAATCCCCATATCTCCGATAAGCAACTTACATTCTCCTTGCTTATCAAAAATAACGGCGCATTGCGCGGTCGTAAATCCACTTAATCTCTTGATCTTCTTCGAATCTTCTTCGCAAATCAGTTCTTTACAAATAATTTCTCCCGCCGAGTCATTCCCAACGACCGAAATAAAAACCGGACGTTCGTTTAGTTTAGAGAGAGCATCCGCTATATTTCTAGCAACACCACCACAACTTTCGGACAATTTCCCTTCGTGAATACGTCCATCCAGCTAAAATAAATTAATTTTACATTAAAAGAAAGTTTGTTATGATGTATTATTCCTTTTCATATGTAACCGTAATACAGAATCTCGGTATTTAGTAAACAACGAGGATTAAATTTCGTCAGAATAGCCTCTGCTATTGTTTACAGTACGGAGAATGGGTCGACTGCAAACCGGGGAAGTTAAATTAATAAACTTTCATGGAATTGCCGTTTCAGGAGTCCCTGTATTTAACTGAAAGTACGTGGAACTCCCAAAGCACATGAGAATTCGTAATCCCAATTTCAGTGAGCTCGGACAGATCTACGTTCTTAGAATTTTAATTAAAACGTTTCAAATTTTTAAAAAATCCCAAGAGACAAGCAATCAAGAAGAGTAACGAGGAAAAATCAAACCGTGAATTATGAAACGTACCTGTTTCATTAACGACCTAGGTCACTGTTGTTTCACGAAACCCTTTTCCAACCCTTTCCTGAATCACACGTAAAGCTCGGGTCGTTTATTAACGAGAATATCTTCGAAAGGTATATCTGCGGTTGACGGAGAACCTCTGATAATGAAACCGTTCGGGGGACAAAACGGAGAAACTCCGGGCGTCGTTTCCATAGAGACGAGAGGGTGAGAGGGCATTGGGTCAAAAAGGCGAGGGGATGGTCGGTGTCATGGAGGTAGATCTCCGGCGAGGTGTAAAGATTTTAAAGTTGAGAGAAATGTCGGAAAGTAAAAGAGCGGTAATTATCCGGTGGAAACGGTTTTGGTTTACGATCTGATTGATGGGGAAACTCGTTAGAACGGGGGGGCTTTAAATCATTTTACGCGTTATTTTGCGGGGAAACGCCCACGTCGGTTTAAATTTTCGCTCGTACTTATAACTCGAACGTAAAATATTGAAATTTATTCGAGTTTTGAGTCTTATACGTCAGTCTATGTTTTCGCACTTAAAAAGTTAGTTTATTGGGAAAGTTGGTGTTGTTGTTAGTGAGGAAGATGTATTTGATGGGAAATACATCATAAAAATATTTGTTAAAACTTCTTTTTTGATTATTATTTTTTTAAAATAAAACCATGACTTTAAAATCGACAATTTCTACAATTTTTATTTAATTTATTTTGGTAATAACTAAAATAAATTTTACACTTATAGAAACTAGTCCTGATTAATGATAATAAGAAGAAAAACAAATGTTTTATATATACAAAAACAACAGTAAGAATCTATCTATGGATTGTTAAATGATAATCCATTAACGGGAATTTTGTGCATACAGACAAAATACTTCTAGATTTAATTACTCTACTAGTTTAGTTTTATTTTTAATATTTTTCTAAAAAAAAATATTGTTTTTGGTTGAATTGATCAACATTTTGGTAACTTTGGTGGGAGCTTTACGAATTTAGTAAGTTTTTGGTGGAATTAAAAAAAAAAAATGGTAAATTTTTGGTGGCATTTTTACAAATTTTGTAAGTTTTTTTATGGAATTTTAAAAAAGTCACTATTTTTGGTAGAATTATTAAAAATTTTAGTAACTTTGGTGGAATTTTTATGAATTTACTAAGTTTTCGATGGAATTTTCAAGGTTTTAGTTAATTTTTAATGAAATTTTTTCTAATTTGATTGATTTTTGGTGGAATTTTAAAAGAATTTGGACATTTTGGTGGAATTTTTAAAAAATTTGGTAAGTTTCTGGTAGAATTATTAAAAATGTTGACAATTTCGGTGTAATTTTTAGGATTTTTGTAAGTTTTTGGTGAAACAAAAAAAAATTCAGTAAGTTTTGGGTGTAGTTGTTAAATATTTTAATAGCTTTGGTGGAATTTTTGCGAATTTTATTCATTTCTGGTGGAATTTAAAAAAAATTCAGTGTTTTTGGTAAAATTTTTATGAATTTAGTAAGTTTTTGGCGGAATTTTTAAAAAATTCAGTATGTTTTTGGTGAAATTATCAAAAATTTTGATAACATTGGTGGAATTTTTGCGAATTTTATTCATTTCTGGTGGAATAAAAAAATCAGTGTTTTTGGTAAAATTCTTATGAATTTAATAAGTCTTTGGTGTAATTTTTGCAAATTGTATTAATTTTTTGTGGAATTTTTAAAAAACTTGGTATATTTTTGGTGGAATTATTAAAAATTTTTTGAACATTGGTGGCATTTTTGCGAATTTTATTCATTTTTGATGGAATTTTTAAAAAATTCAGTGTTTTTTATGGAATTTTTACGAATTCAGTAAGCTTTTAGTGAAATTTTTCCAATTCCATTAATTTTTTAGTGGAATTTTTATAAAATTCAGTATGTTTTGATGGAATTGTTAAAAATGTTGGTAACTTTGGTGGACTTTTTATTAACTTTAATCATTTTTGGTGGAATTGTTAAAAATATTGGTAATTTTAGTAGAATTTTTATGAATTTGGTAAGTTTTTGGTGGTATTCTTTAAAAATCAGTAAGTTTTTGGTGGAATTATTCAACATTTTTGTAGCTTTGGTGGAATTTTTATGAATTTACTAAGTTTTTGATGGAATTTTCAAGGTTTTAGTTAATTTTTAATGAAATTGTTTCTAATTTGATTGATTTTTGGTGGAATTTTAAAAGAATTTGGACATTTTGGTGGAATTTTTAAAAAATTT
This sequence comes from Digitonthophagus gazella, assembly GCA_036711955.1. Classification (NCBI taxonomy): domain Eukaryota; kingdom Metazoa; phylum Arthropoda; class Insecta; order Coleoptera; family Scarabaeidae; genus Digitonthophagus; species Digitonthophagus gazella. The sequence goes on from JASCIT010000007.1 coordinate 14,062,783, forward strand.
GGTAAGTTTTTGGTAGAATTGTTAAAAATGTTGACAATTTCGGTGTAATTTTTAGGATTTTTGTAAGTTTTTGGTGGAACAAAAAAAAATTCAGTAAGTTTTGGGTGTAGTTGTTAAATATTTTAATAGCTTTGGTGGAATTTTTGCGAATTTTATTCATTTCTGGTGGAATTTAAAAAAAATTCAGTGTTTTTGATAAAATTCTTATGAATTTAGTAAGTTTTTGGCGGAATTTTTAAAAAATTCAGTGTGTTTTTGGTGAAATTATCAAAAATTTTGATAACATTGGTGGAATTTTTGCGAATTTTATTCATTTCTGGTGGAATAAAAAAATCAGTGTTTTTGGTAAAATTCTTGTGAATTTAATAAGTTTTTGGTGGAATTTTTGCAAATTGTATTAATTTTTGGTGGAATTATTAAAAATTTTGTAAACATTGGTGGCATTTTTGCGAATTTTATTCATTTTTGATGGAATTTTTAAAAAATTCAGTGTTTTATGGAATTTTTACGAATTCAGTAAGTTTTTAGTGAAATTTTTCCAATTTTATTAATTTTTTAGTGGAATTTTTATAAAATTCAGTATGTTTTTGATGGAATTGTTAAAAATGTTGGTAACTTTGGTGGAATTTTTATTAACTTTAATCATTTTTGGTGAAATTGTTAAAAATATTGGTAATTTTAGTAGAATTTTTATGAATTTGGTAAGTTTTTGGTGGTATTTTTTAAAAATCAGTAAGTTTTTGGTGGAGTTATTCAACATTTTTGTAGCTTTGGTGGAAAATTGAAAAAATTTAGTACGTTTTTGGTGGAATTGTTAAAAATGTTAGTAACTTTGGTGGAATTTTTACAAATATAGTAAGTTTTTCGTGGAATTTTTACCAGTTTTAATGATTTTGGGTGGAATTTTTAAAAAATTCACTGTTTTTAGTAGAATTGTCTCTAAATTTAATAATTTTTGGTGAAATTATATTCAATTTAATTAACTTTTGTGGAATTTTTATTATTACTTTTCTATTTTTGTGAAATTTTTAAGCACCTAATCAATTCTTGACGAAATTAATCTTAATTTTAGTATATTTTTTAAAAATTCAGCAAGTTTTTGGTGGAATTGTTAAAAAATTTGATAGCTTTGGTGGAATGTTTACAAATTTTATAAGTTTTTGGTGGAATTATTAAAAATTTTAGTAGCTTTGGTGGAATTTTTTCAAATTTACTTAAGTTTTTGGTGATATTTTCAAGAATTTAATTAGTTTTTAGTTAAATTTATTCGAATTTTTGCTCTGCATAAATTAAATATTTGATAATTATTAATAAACCGATCGTTTTGACATTTCATGTGGCATTAGCGTGGTTAGAATAATAAATAACGTTTATGAAAATTGAACCAACTGTTTTATCGGCCCAAATCGGGGTTTAAGTAAGTTAAATAACTTGCACATAACAATTGTATATATTGTTGAAATTTTTATTTTTCTGAACTGGGAATCTTTTGCAATAAGTTTTTCGCTTTGAAGCATTGCATACAATTATGTGCAATTTCCTTCATAATTAACTTTACTAAGTAATATCGCTTGTAGTGTTTCTATTTCAAGTGTACCTATTAAAGAAAATATCCTTTCTGTAACGTATTTTGATATGCACAATTTTTTCGGTTCAAATTTTGTAAAAATAATAATAATCTTTTCAAAAATTCGGGACAATCCGGGACAAAAAACCTGAATCCGGGACAAATATTGCTTCTAAAAAAATCCGGGATGAAAGGTAGAAATCCGGGACTGTCCCGGCCAATCCGGGACGTATGGTCACCTTAGTTATAAAGCCGTTCCGAAGGTTAGCCGGAAGCAGAATCGCGGATCCGGTGGCTTTTTGGACAAAAAGTGCGTTCGAAAATTAACGAAAATGACAGGCGGACGATCGAGAATTTTAATTTCAATTAGGGCTACCGCAACGTCGTTCGATTTTCAGGGCCGTTTTTCCGAAATCGGTCACGGACCCCCCAAAGTTGTCGGGGAGGTGAAGATAATGGTCGGCAGAATGATGTCACACCATTGAATCGTCCGGAAAGCGATTTCCAAAAAAACTATTAAAAAAAGAGCTAGGCGCCTGCGGCGCCCTCTTTTAAAGAGGCGCAGCTTACTTACTACTTTAATATATTATAATAAGTTTATCAAAAACGAAAAATTAAAAAAAAGCTTATAAGAAATAATACCCATTTTAATCAAAAAATATTTTTTATTTCTGTACTTTATCATTCTTACAACAAAACATACACAAAATTATTCTTATTTCTAAAATTATTGTTGTGGTGGAGGTACGGGAATTACAGCTCCCATAAACGGAGGTGGAGGAGGAATAGGATTAAATATTGGAAGTCTTGGAGGTAGTGGAACAGGTAGTATAGGAGGAGTAGGAACCCCAGCAATAATATTAGGTCAAGTTATAATAGCTCCAGGTTTCTTAGCTTTCTTTTTAAAAGCAAACTGTAAGAAAAATTGTTTAGTATCTCTGTTCCAATGGGTCCAAAATTTACTTTCAACTTCACGACTGAATACTTTAAAAGCAATGGTTTCATATGACTCAGCAGCAAAGAATAAATACACTGGTACCTCGACATACGAGTTTAAATCGTTCCGTAACCTTGCTCGTATCTCAAAGCAACTTTCCTCATTGAAATTAATTGAAATGCCATTAATCCGTTCCAGCTCCCAAAACACCAGCTCAGTTGTTTTTGTTAAGTGTTTTTGAATAAGAAAAATGTATTAACAAGAGGAAACGTATATTTATAAATAACAAATACATATTCTATAAAAACATAATAAAAGAAAAAGTAGAGTGCTTACAGAAGCGTTTAATTTTCGTCACTGGTCTTCACTTTTTCGTCACACTTTGCTCATTTTCACCTGTAGATCGTTTAAAAAATTGTTCAAAGAGGTTTGTTTCTTCCTCCTTTTCTGGATATTGCGGAAATGAGTTAGGTAAGGTTCGTTGAATAGCCCCAATGCACGATCAGTTGCAACTTTTTCAGGGTGATTTTATGCACGACCTCTACAACTTTCTCCCACATTCCCAACATCTCCTTTATATCTCTTGTAGAGATAACCTTCTCCATCTCTGGCTCCTTTTCAAAACTAATTTTTCGTTGAACCACGGTATACTGCTGTGAATGTAGATCGTGTAACTCCTGGGTTGTCAGCTCCTAACACTGTTCCTTGACGAGTTCATTCACATCTCTCTCATCCACCTCCAGACCCATGGATTTTCCCAGAGAGACAATCTACTCTACCACTGAGACTTCGGGTTCCAATCCTTCGAAGGCCCTTTCAGCTATAGCCTCAGGCCACAACTTCTTCCATGCAGAGGTTAAGGTCCTCGTAACATCCAGTCAGGCCTATTATAAATATTATCAGTAATTTCAAGGTAATCTGTTTGGAATAAAAGATTTTGTTGACCTGTTTCAGGATCACGTTCTTTAGTCACTTTATATTCTGGTCTTCTAATTTTAACAAATTTTTAGGTTCAACTCTTGGCTTTTCAGGACCCAATAAAGTTGGTGCATCTTTAGCTTCTTTAGCAGCTCTTCTAGCTTAGTTAGTTTGATGTCTTTTTCCTTGAGTATGAGCCAAATAACTTCGTTATTATGTAGCGTTAAACAAAACTTACATTCATATGAACCGAGGTGATTTTTCATAAAATAAGGATCCTTTTGCAGATCCATCGTTTCTAAGGCTAATTGTCTTAACCTTTCTCGACGATCTCGATTACTTTCCGACCATGATGCTACTCCTGCACCTCGGTTTTTACTTCCAGGACGGTTTTGAAAGTCCATTTTTAATGGAAAATGTCTTTAGAATTAGTTTTTTAAGAATACTAGAGTTCCTAAGCTTTAATTTAATACGAAAAATATCTTTTAATTCCTATACATATAGTCTGGACGATTTTTCAAAGTTACTCAAAAAATTCATCGTGAAGGTTCAATCACAATTCTTCGATCTTTCTGCAAGTAAATCTGCTGTCTAATAAGAATCCTAAGTATTTTATAACCAACGGTTTTATACCTGCCTCTCCACTATCAATAGTTGGTGATTTTTCTAAGATATGATTTGTAATAAATAGTTGGATTTTTTCCGAATAGTTAATTTTCATTTATAAAACCATTTCAAAGTTTTACCGTAAAGATTGTATGTCACTCTTTTTATGATACATCTCATTTTTAAGATACGTGATTAAAATGATATCATTGGTATTGACATTGAAATTGCAACACATAGAAGGAGTGAAGATTTTTAGACCAAATTTGGCATTAAGGTTACTTTATAGGAATACAACAATTGATTAAAATTTGAAAATCATACGTTGTGTATACTTGTCATAATTCACATTTCTTATATCTATGTACTTAAGTTATTAACCAGTGTTCTTTCTGATAATTTGTATATCTTCTTTGTTGTTTTGTGTTATTGTATTTCATTATAAATTGTTATTACACCTAGAGTAAGAATATGTCGAAATTACCGCCAATAAAGTACATTTGATAGAGGGAGAATTATCGGCATGAAAGAATGTGGTTTATCATTTGCCGAAATCGTTTCCCGATTAATTTTAAATCGGTCCATCGTTATGAGATGTTGAAGAGGGTGGTTTGAGAATGGTCAGGAACAACGTCAGAGAGGAATGGGGGTTTAAGAAAAACGACAGCGCGTTAAAATCGCCATTTGAAATTATTGGCGTTCAGAGATAGATTTTGCTCGTCCAATCACAATGCTAACAGTATATCGCCGCATTACATCTTTTGGGCTAAAATCATACAGGCCATATTGTGTGTTACCACTTACTCCCAATAATCGACGGCAACATTTAAATTGGTACAGGGAAAAGACTGATTGGAACATCGAGTGCAATAGGATTGTCTTTAATGATGAATCTAGATTCTGCCTAGGGATGCATGATGGTCGTAAGATGGTCAGACGAAAACGTGGAGAAATAATTTGTAATACGCCATAGAAAGGCCTATGCACTGCTGGTATTATGGTATGGGGCGCGATTGCTTATGGAAGCAGGTCCCCTTTGGTTTTTATTGAGGGCACTTTGATTGCACAGTAATACATACAAGAGGTTTTAGAGCCGTATCCTCTTCTGTAACTTCAGGGGCTGGAAAATTCAATTTTCCAAAAAGACAATGCGCGGCCCCATGTGGCAAGGCGTACCTTAACCTTTTTAGAAGAGGCTCAGGTAGACCTTTTATCATGGCCAGCAAAATTTCCGGATTTTTCCCGAATTGAAAATGTATGGGATATGATAGGTAGAAAATTAAACAATTTGCCACAACCTCCGCAGTCCTAGGACGTTCTCATGTACGAAATTCAGGTACCTTGGTATACAATATTACAAAATAATATAAACAACTTAATCGAATTTACGCCTCATCGCCTTAATGAATGTTTACAGAACAGAGGCGTGGCAACATTTTATTAAAGAAATAGGAATTATCATTTTTTCCATACTTTAATCAATTGGCACACTCCTATAAACCAACATTTGTACCATATTTGGTTAAATAATATTTACTCCTAGGTGTTGCAAATTCAACGTCACGCAGTATATTTATATCTCGATTTATTCAAATTTTTGTCACAGATGTCCCTCTTACAGTGGGATGAAGCTGTTTGAGAGCTTTTCCTTAATTCTAACTGGTAGTTTTCACTAACACAAAAATTACAAAAGTGTCAATCAACACAATTTCCAAGTTCTGTTCTTCCATTTTGTATAAGTCTAATTATAAGAATTATTTACGAACTTCTCCGAGGGTCACGATTGAAACAGGTTTTTTGCGAATTTGGGGTTGAAAGTATTTTTGATATGGGAGTTTAGTTGTCGTTAGTTGTTGCGACCAGAAAGTGTTTTTAAAAATCCTATGAGTGAAGCGCATTAACGAAAGCATCGTTAAGTTGGTGATTATACCAGTTGAAATTCAAGATTTTGACGATAGTTTGCACTTGTACCACTGCTTAATTGAAGTTTTGGCCGGAGTTTGGTCGTTGGAGCACGTGGAATTACCTTTTAAGGGATTTTATCGCTAACCTGTAATAGTTCCTTAATTTTACTGCACTATTCAATCAGTTGTGAGAGGAAATGCATTACATTATATTAATTATTTTATATCTATACATTTAATTCTAAGTTTAAAACATGCAAGATCATCGTTTGGCATTATCTCTTGTAAAATTCAGTTTTTACAAGTACAGCCTTGATACGCTAACATGGAAGAGTGCCAGAAACTCACTGAACCCATTTGAAACGCCGGATAACATGTTTTGAAAACTATACAGATTTTTAGTAAATTTTTCAGTAATAATTTTTTCTTTTAAGTTAAGCCATTTTCCTCAAGATGGTAGAAAAATATTATTACCTAGAATTTCTTGTGTTACTATACTTTTATACTTGAAGAAGCTATCAAAACTATTTCTAAAGCAAATTCATGAAGAATATCTGTAATTACAGTTTTTTCGGAAAACAGTCAAAAAATAGATTCTTCTAAATATAGCTCCTTCATTCATATGCGTGATTAATTGTCAAAGCTTGTCAAAATGCAGACATAAGTTCCCCTTTGAGGTTATCTTGTTAGTTCAAAATATCTAACATTCAGGCTGACTTTTACCAACCTCCGGTTAATATAACCAGCGGTTTATTACCACGGTTACTGGCAAAGTAGCCAAGCGCATAAGTTAAAATTGAAATTAAACCGCTGATTAAGTTAACAGGAGGTTGGTAAAAGTCAGCCTCAATGAAAAGTAACATTTTATGTTACTATCCTATATGTATAAGTAATGAAGTATGAGACATCTTTCGCCGAACGGTGTATCTGTAATTAGGCTTCTGTTAAAAATTATGCCAGAATGCACTGTGAAAAACGTATCGGGAAAGCGAACCGTTTGTGTAATCCAAAACAAAACATTAAAAAATATGAATATTTAAAGGTTTAAAAGAAAACAATAAATTTAACACTCACTCGAGCAAGGACATAAACGTAAAACTTTAAGACTTGCAACAACTATACATGTTTACGCATTTACGCCATCAAAACGAATTACCAGCCATAAAAAAATGCTTCCGTAGAACGTGACTGTAAATGTACGTTCTACCAACAGCAGTGTGAAGATTCAAAAATTTAATTTTATTGAAGAATGTAAAAGCCATTTGATGTAAGTCAACAAATAATAATTTATTATAATTGAACATTGGGTACTTATTTTCAGAAAATTAATTTGCTTGTACAAAAATGTTTGAAATATTTTTTTATTGTATTTGATGGTTACAATTAGTACATTTCAAATTTCCAACGTTTTATTCAGTCTTACAATATATTATATTGTAAATCTTATATTAACACAATTGTTATGCGGGTTTTATAAAAATATAACTTTACATTCTTTGGTTTTTGAATTTTCAAATTTAGCTTTATTAACTGTAGCTATCACATTTTTTTCCCAACCAAACTCAACTTAATTAACAATTTCAAAAGCGGCCGCTAGACACTAAAACTTCATAAACGTCGAAACTTTTAACTTTTAACTTAGAAGTGGAAAGTTAGAAACACAATTTAGTTGTATAATGACGTTTCTGGCCCTCCGGGGAACTTTCCTTTACATATTTGGGTTAAAACAGATAAACCTAGCATTTCAGCCAAACCGCAAATATACACAAAGTCTCGACGGACAAACAAGCCCAACAGCTCTAACATTACTTATAAAGAACAATAACTACAAAATAACTTCGTCAATCTGGCTACGAACAACTTACTCTTTACTTATATTAACTTTCAAAAGCTTCTCTCTCGGATGTTAACATCAAATAAGACTAAACTTAAAATTTTTAACTTTATAAGTTTTCATTTCAAATCATCGAACATTTTTACATTACAATTTTTTTTCTTTAGGTTAATTTAAATTCCCAATCAAACCACAAACAAATCTTATATTAATAATTAACAATATAATACTTAAGTGTTAATTTTACATACAACTCATCTACGAGTTGAACAAAATTAGTCGACAGAAATGAATAATTATTTTTAAAGATAGGTTTGTTAACTGTCATAAACGTTAAGAATCTTTTTAATTTTTTGGTAGAAATTAGAACACATTTAACTCCTTTTCTCCAAAATAGGAGTCTTTTAGGTTCAATCTAATATAAAAATCATTTTTTAATTTATATAAATAATGTCTGGACGATTTTTTAAAGTTGATAAAATTGTTTAAAAAAGTTAGGTTAATTAACTGTCAACAATCTACTAAATTTAAGAATTTTTTTAATTTTTATGGTAATAATTAGGACAAATTTGACTTTTTTAGTTCAAAATAGAATCTTTCAAGTTTAATTTAACGTAAGAATCATTTCTTAATCTCTATAAACAAAGTCTGGGCGATTTTTCAAAGTTGATCAAATTGTTTAAAAAGTTAGGTTAATTAACTGTCAAAAATTTTCACTAAATTTAAAAATTTTTGAATTTTTTCGGCAATAATTAGAGCAAATGTGATTTTTTTAGATAAAAATAGAATCTTTTAAGTTCAATTCAATGTAAGAATATCATTTCTTAATCACTATTAGTACAATCTGGACGATTTCTTAAAGTTGATGAAATTTTTTAAAAAGTTTGGTTAATTAACTGTCAAAAATCTTTACTAAATTTAAGAATTTTTTAAATTTTTTCGATAATAATTAGAATAAATTTGATTTTTTTAGTTCAAACTAGAATCTTTCAAGTTCAATTTAACGTAAGAATCATTTTCTAATCTTTATAAATAAAGTCTGTATGATTTTTTTGAATTGATGAATTTTTGTTAACTTAGGTTAGTTAACTCTTTGAGGGTTAGTGGGTGGCTTATTGTACCTCTTCGAATTTTGACTTTTGTGCTCGCAGGTACACAAAATAAACCACTTTTTTAATCTGCGCTCCTTTTGCTGTACAGCGGTTGAGAGCGCGTACCACCTCACCACTTCAGGCTCACAATCAGATTATACTTCTTGCTAAGAGATGTTGTGCCCACTTTGGGTTTTTTATTTGAAAAAGTCCGCCCCTCAAAGAGTTAACTGTTTTTCGGGAATAATTTCTTCAATTTTTTTCGTAATGAATAGAACAAACTTGACTTTTAAAATTAAAAATAGAAGATTTTAGATTCAATTTAAAGTAGAATTCATTCATTAATCTCTATAAGTAGACTCACAAGGAAAGATCCCAACCCGAAAATTCAAAAAATTATGAGACCAGGAGGATATGTGGAGTACATGGGGTAGATTACTATGGCATTTTCATTTCCTGCCCAAATTCAGTTTAAAGGGGTGATATCAGCCCCTTAAAGTTTCTGCTATTTCTCAATTTTTATTTTTTATTTCGAAAACGAAATGAGGTACAGAAAAAAGTTCTAGAGAAAAATTGTTTACGTCAAGTAGATCTATTGTCAGTACAATTTTTTAAAGAACTAATTTCTTTGACTATTAAAACATTTTACCAAATTTACGTTTTTCTTTTCATTTTTCGGCAATAATTATGGAAAAATTTGGTATTTATAATCAAAAATAGAATAGAGGGCGTTAATCTTTTATTTAGATATTTTAATTCCAAAATCTTGTCGTAAAGAATGTGTGTCACAGGTTATTTTGATACTATGTGTAATTTTTATGAAATGTGATTAAAGTGTACGTTAAAGTGTACAAGTGTACGTGATCATTGGTGTATTGGATCATATAATTATTATTTATATCTCTATTATTCGGATTTTTCTGTTACAATTAGATGTGACAGAAGGTATTATACAATCTTGGGGATTGTGTTGAATACAGAGGAACCTCTTACAGGGGATGAAGCAGCTTGAGAACTTTTCCTTAATTTTAATTGGTAGTTTTCGCTAACACAGAATCACACAAGTATCAACTAGCACCATTTTTAGTTTTTCAATTTTTTATAAAAGTCTTGTTTTCCCATTTTGTGTAAGTCCAAGAATAATGCTGGCAAATATCCTTTTTTTATGCTATTTTTTTAAATATTATTGCAAATAATGAAAATATGGTACATCGTAAATTTTTTTCTTTGACACTAAATTAAATAAAAATGAATGTTATTGCCTATAGCATTAAGTATTCATCTCTTTAAAACATTTCCAATTTTTTTTCCACTGACAATGAGATAAAATAATGTAATAAGGCGATAGATAGCTTTCACATTAATTAGGTTTGTTCCGGTTTTAAGAATTGGGATTATTATCCTTTCTTTTCAGATCAGAAGGTCTTCAGTCGTAAACAATAATCGTATATTCTGCATATGAAGGAGTATACGTTTGCCTTAAATTGTCTTATTCTGAGTAACTTTTTAGCTGCCATATCTTTACTAGAAGAAATGCTTTTACCTTCGTACTAAAACATTTTACTAAATTTTGGTATTTTCTTTTAATTTTTCGTCAATAATTACGAAAAAAGTTGATTTTTATAACCGAACATAGAATCTATAAGCTTTATTTAACATAAAATCATTTTTTAATTTCTACAAAAAAATTAACAGTAAACGACTTGAACGTTTTTTTACATTAGGTTGGCTACACCTTCATCTGAAACGTGAAACGTCAAAAATTTGATATTAACAGTACTTTTACTCGTTAGACTTTTAATTGGCAATTAAAATTTTATGGTACCAATTTACAAAATTTTCCATTTAAAAAAAAATTGTTTATTGAATAGACAATAGCTTAGTTCGTAGAAGCGATTTCCAACGGTATTGAATTATTTAAACCAATCAAAATTTAGAATTTTTTGTATGAGATTAAAATGAAACAATTTCACTTGGTTGAAAAAATCAGAAACTGTTGAAAATCACTTCTAAGAATAAAGCTAATATTAGAAACAAACTTTTTGTTAATGTGGGGTGTTCATTTAAATTCGTGTTCAAGTGTGTTTTGAAATTTTGTATGACAATAATGAAGAGAAAGATATACCGGGTGTCCCAACGGTCCGAAAAAGCTCCATAACTTATTTATTATGGAAGATATTGGCCTTTTCCTTTTTTTAAGTTATAGCTGTAATGGTACTACACATTTTTAAAATATTGCGACTTATATACAGGTGTCCCAAAAGTACAAAACATACCAAAGTTACAATTTTTTAAATGGAATGTACCCGATTTTATTTTATTTTTGGATTCTATGCTGCCATACGATTCACTTTTATACAGGTCGTTTTTCTCTAAACTGCCGCTAATTTGATTTATAACACTTTTTTTGTCAGAATTTCCAAATGCAGTAGTCTGCTAAAAAATTCTTATTTTCAATATCCTTGCCTTGTTGTCAAATTAATTGACTCGGTTTGATTGTTGAATGTTTGTTGGATTTTTAAAAAGTTTACTCAACGATCTGCTTAGTTGCATTTGTCTCCTGCGATTTTTTAAGAATGATAAATTTAAAGTATCGAAAACTCATTCGTTTTTAAATAGTAACCCCTATTTGTTATTATATTGGTGAAAAGTTATTCTGACATGCTTATTATACCTTATTATGAATGAAAAGTTTGTCAAAATAATTTTTGATCACTACAATAATAAATCGGTACAATAATTTGACTCATCACGTTTAAAAAATCTCACTAGACAAATGCGACTAAGCAGGTTATTGAGTAAACATGTAAAAGATGCAGCTAACATTTAGCAATTAAACAACGTCATCTACTTTAAGGTTAAGCCAAAAATTTGACAGAAAAGAATTTTAGAACAGACCACTGCATTTCGAAATTCTGGCAAATAAACTGTTATAAATCAAATTTCCTGTATAAAAGTGAATTGTATTTTACCATAGAGTTCAAAAATAATATAAAATCGGGTACATTCCATTTAAAAATAGCAACATTGGTATTTTTTGTAATTTTGGGACACCTGTATATAAGTGGCAATATTTTAAAAATGTGTACTACCATTACAGCTATAGCCAAAAAAAAAAAAAAAAAAGAAAATGGTCAATATCTCCAATAATGAAGAAGTTATGGAGCTTTTTCGGACCGTTGGGACACCCGGTATGTCGCATTATTAGTGTACTCTTGTCGGTTAAATTTGAAATTTGACAAGTATCAAATCTGCTCAAACTACACTGAACTGTCTGCAATGGCTATTTTTAGATAATGCGTTTAGTTTCTAGCAAAAAATTGATAGTAAAATCTTACATTTAAACTAGTTATAAAGTCGATGAAGTTTGAGACTATTTACAACATAATTTTATTAACCATTTGAACATCACCATGAAATTTTGAAGGATCGATTACTGAATAGATAGGCATTTTAGTAAATTTTAGCCAAAAGCAACTTATTAGCCAATTTTTTTTCATTTTCACTTTGTTATTTATAACCTATTAAACATTTCAGAGTTATGACATTGCTTTAATTAAATTTTCTTGGGCATACATAAAAATGCATGTAAAATCTATAGCTCATTTGAGCATGAATTTAAATGAACACCCTATATGTTTAAAATATTATGCTATGAGAAGAAATTTGGTGGAAGCGCCGCGAATAAGTAGTAATCTAACGTCGCGACGTTCGGCGCCGTTTGGTAGACGCTAGAGGGCGCGGCGTCGTTGAGCGTCGCGACGCCAACCCTAATACGCCCGCCTCAGTCCGCACCGAAACGTGGACGTACGTAGCGGGCGCGATCCCGAACGAGAAAGAGGTTAGGCGTCGCGACGCTGCTCGGACCGGTACGAGCGCCGGGCGGGTGTAGTAGTGACCCCGGTTTTGGACATGAACGCGATTTTACTTTTCTAATTGGAAAAAATCGGCAATTTCGATCATGAGTGAGATTTTTTGAAAATTTGTTAGCTTTTCAAAAAAGCACCATCAACCGAGCGAGTTTTTCCAAACATCATTTGAAGAGTTAGAAAAAAGGAGAGTAATTCTTAATTTAAGGTAAATAATTTATTATTTATTTTAATAAAAATATTTTTTTTTGATGAAAAATGTAATAATAGATGAGATATAAATTGCGGAAGTAATAGGAAATTTCCGGGAATTCGAATTTCCAGTGTAAATCCGGGAATATCAGGTGTGTTGGGAGGTCGGTCGTTTTGTATTATTACATAATGGCACGTCGGGTGCATTCATTGTCAAGGGAAGGAATTTCATTCGCGAAATGACGTCACTTGTATCGACGACCGATCGTCAATAATGAACTAAGAGTGAAACGAGGATCGCGATTGACAAGGCTTCGATTTAATCGAATTTTCAAATTGGAACTTTCTTTTTTTTACGAAATATTTCCAATTTCACACCTTATCCAATTTTCATCTAACAATCTTGAATATCCAACAATTCTTACTCTAACAATTCCTAATCTCATAATTCCTCATATAACAATTCCTCCTCTAATAATTCCTTATCTAAAAGACCTAAACATCTAATAATTCCTTCCATAGCAAATTAAATACTATTCTTGGAATAAAAATACAACATTATGATATTTTATTAGGAGTAAAAGCGGTTGTTTATTGACGAAGGCTTTTCTAGGTTGGGTTTGGTTAGCTTGGCAAAGGAATAGACATCCCAAAACAAACAGGCAAACAGAAACATAAATGGTATCACTTGTTAATTGTTTAGATAGTCGCTAATGGCAACCCATTAAACGTGTCTGTTATTTTACGTTGCCATTAGTAACGAAAATTTGAAGTTTGATTTTCACGTTTGAAAAAAAAATGTAATTGAGATTATTAGAAATTTATTTTAAAAAATTTTCCCAAGCTTACTTACGATAAAAATACTTCATTGGGAATAAGTTTTAATTTGTTTATTATTAATGAGTTTTTTTCTTTGTTGGTAATATTATTTTCTTTTTGGTTTGCATGAAACATGAAAATTATATGTCAGTTGTTAACATATCGTATGTGAGTGCTGTGGAAAAGTTTTAGGTTGGGACTCTGAAATTTAATAATGAAATTCTTTGACTTTTCATTTGATAATGTTTTGATGTTAGAATTAATTTATACATACATCTCATTATAAATATCGATATTCAAAAAATCTTTATCCTTCAGAAAATGACTTAAAATGGTGAATTAAGTCGTGTTGATGAAAAATATTAGCTTCCCCCAAAATTAAAAAAAATGGACATACTATAAGGTGTTTACTATAGGGTAAAATTCACGCTCAAGTGTTCTATGAGATCTATTAGCATCTTTATCGCATCCGTTTCTTTCGTACTTTTCCATTCTCTTCTAATAAAAATTCAAGACATGTTTGAGCACGAATTGAAACGAATACCTGATACATTTGTGCTCTAAACCATCGATATGTCAAGTCAACGTGCAACCAACATAAAGCAAAAAGAAAACATAAAATCATGGTACTCTAATGGTGGGTTTAGGATGTCAAACTTAAAGGTTGTAATCGTAACCGTAGCAGTAACTCTAGCATTTAAAAAAGTACAACCATTTTTTTGTATTGAAGATACTTTATTAGGTATCATTTGTTGTTTGTTTAGATGGTTACTAAACAAAATTGAAGTTGCTTTCATCTTACGTTTTTCCATAAATAGCAAAAATCTCATTTGAGGAGCATTCATGCAAAAATAAACAAGTTGAGTTATCAAAATTTTACAGGAAACGATTTTTTGCATCGGTAGCTTATAAACTTTTGAAATAAAATGCCACATTTAGTACTACTTTTGGACGTATTCAACTTAATTAGGGAAAACAAAGCTGAAAATCGACAGCTCAGATTCTAACTTATAAGGATACATGTGTAACTAAATTTACCAGAAAAGTAGACGTGATGAGTTTTGCACGATTGTTCCTAATTAGTCAAATGTTAAATACAAGAAATAGTTATTTATCAACAGTTATTAGAAATTTATTATTAGGTATTTATAGTCTGAAAAACTTATTTCGAATACATTGAGATCGAAGTGTTCCCCATTAAAGTTAATATTATCATTCGATAAAAATAGAGGTATTACACCCATATGCATAGTTGATCGCTAGTAACTCGTCGAAGTTTCCCCATTCCCTAGTTGAAAATTACGATGCATAATCAATCGCTATGGAATCATTCATGTGCGTTATGCTATTTTCTCTGGCGACGCGTTAGAAGCGATCGATATCATCATACCATTTCCTGCATATATCCGAAGATGGTATGCTGATGATGTGATCGATAACAGAAACGTTAATAAAATTAAAATGTATGATGGAGTAGTCAAACTCCCATTTGAGAGTGAAATTTGTTGGAGCAATGTAAAATTCAATTTTTAAAATTTAATCTTGGTAAGTTATTATTTACTTATTTAATAACTTCTTTAATTCAGAATACTAAACTGTTGAAAAAAAAAATTAACCAATTATTTGGAATTGTTAAAATCGTAAAATGAACAAGCAGTTGAATGAACGTATTGGAAGTTCATGTCATTTAATCGGTGGTATCTCCACGAGTATATGAAAATGTCCCTAAAAACAATATGCTTGAAGAACATCATTGACTATTTATCAGAGCTAATTATGAAAAATACCAACAATTGTTAATGATGGTTTAAGGCCTTTGCGAGAGATGATTTGTTGTAGTTATTACGATTAAAATCTAAACTTTAATCTACAATCCACCGGCAATTCATCAAAATGGAGAGAACTGAGAGACCGACTATGCAACACAAATTATGCACCGATCGTTCTCCGGGGACTTTTCCGGAGAGTCGCCGAAATAAACTCCACCGAGCCGTTGACGATTGACTATGCATGTGGGTGATAAATTTCCATCGAGGTGTTTCTAAAGCAAAATTCAAGAGGATATTTTTCAAAAAAATCCAAGGTTTTATTACGATTCGATATTTCAGACTTCAGAATATGTTATCACCTGAAGATCGTATTAAATTAAGGGTCGGTTTATTCACCTTTGGATAAATTAATCTACCCGATATTTACCATGGTTTCTGGGCAAATAGCCAATCATATTATAATATATTAAAGTAGTAAGCAATAGTTTTTTTGGAAATCGCTTTCCGGACGATTTAATGGTTTTACGTCATTCTGCCGACCATCATCTTCACCTCCCCGAAATTTTGGGGGGGTCCGTGACCGATTTCGGAAAAACGGCCCTGAAAATCGAACGACGTTGCGGTAGCCCTAATTGAAATAAAAATTCTCGATCGTCCGCCTGTCATTTTCGTTAATTTTCGAACGCACTTTTTGTCCAAAAAGCCACCGGCTCCGCGACTCTGCTTCCGGCTAACCTTCTGAACGGCTTTATAACGCAACGTTATATGCGAATCGGGGCTCCTTTGGACCCGTAACGGCCGATTTAAGCCCTAAACGAAGTCCCCGTTTTCCATCATTTTCGATTTGGGCGGATAAAACAGTTGGTTCAATTTTCATAAACGTTATTTATTATTCTAATCACGCTAATGCCACATGAAATGTCAAAACGATCGGTTTATTAATAATTATCAAATATTTAATTTATGCAGAGCAGAAATTCGAATAAATTTCACTAAAAACTAATTAAATTATTGAAAATATCACCAAAAATTTAAGTAAATTTGTAAAAATTCCATCAAAGCTACTAAAATTTTTAATAATTCCACCAAAAACTTATAAAATTTGTAAAAATTCCACCAAAGCTCTCAAAATTTTTAACAATTCCACCAAAAACTTGCTGAATTTTTAAAAAATATACTAAAATTAAGATTAATTTCGTCAAGAATTGATTAGATTCTTAAAAATTTCACAAAAATAAAAAAGTAATAATAAAAATTCCACAAAAGTTAGTTAAATTGAATATAATTTCACCAAAAATTATTAAATTTTGAGACAATTCTACTAAAAACTAAATTTTTTAAAAATTCCACCCAAAATCAATAAAATTGGTAAAAATTCCACGAAAAACTTACTATATTCGTAAAAATTCCACCAAAGTTACCAACATTTTTAACAATTCCACCAAAAATGAACTAAATTTTTTTAATTTTCCACCAAAGCTACAAAAATGCTGAATAATTCCACCAAAAACTTACCAATTTTTAAAAATACCACCAAGAACTTACCAAATTCATAAAGATTCTACTAAAATTACCAATATTTTTAACAATTCCACCAAAAATGATTAAAGTTAAGAAAAATTCCACCAGTTATCAACTTTTTTAACAATTCCATCAAAAACATACTGAATTTTATAAAAATTCCACCAAAAATTAATAAAATTGGAAAATTTTCACTAAAAACTTACTAAAATCGTAAAGATTCCATAAAAAAGCACTGAATTTTTAAAAATTCCATCAAAAATGAATAAAATTCACAAAAATTCCACCAGTGTTATCAAAATTTTTGATAATTCCACCAAAAACATACTGAATTTTTTAAAAATTCCACCAAAAATTAATACAATTTGCAAGAATTCCATCAAAAACTTACTAAATTCATAACAATTTTACCAAAAACACTGATTTTTTTTATTCAACCAGAAATGAATGAAATTCGCAAAAATTCCACCAATGTTATCAAAATTTTTGATAATTCCACCAAAAACATACTGAATTTTTTAAAAATTCCACCAAAAACTTACTAAATTCATAAGAATTTTACCAAAAACACTGAATTTTTTTAAAATTCCACCAGAAATGAATGAAATTCGCAAAAATTCCATCAAAGCTATTAAAATATTTAACAACTACACCCAAAACTGCTGAATTTTTTTTATTCTACCAAAAACTTGCCAAATTTTTTGAAAATTCCACCAAAATGTCCAAATTCTTTTAAAATTCCACCAAAAATCAATCAAATTAGAAACAATTTCATTAAAAATTAACTAAAACCTTGAAAATTCCATCAAAAACTTAGTAGATTCGTAAAAATTCCACCAAAGTTACTAAAATTTTTAATAATTCTACCAAAATAATGATTTTTTTAAAAATTCCATAAAAAACTTACAAAATTTGTAAAAATGCCACCAAAAATTTACCAATTTTTTTTAAATTCCACCAAAAACTTACTAAATTCGTAAAGCTGCCACCAAAGTTACCAAAATGTTGATCAATTCAACCGAAAAAATAATTTTTTTTTTAGAAAAATACTAAAAATAAAACTAAACTAGTCAAGTAAAATTGCAGTAATCATGATAGATTTCAAATAGATTAATTTACCTAAAGGTAAATAATCCGACACTAAGTGGAATATTTACTAACAGCGTTTTCTTTTGAATAATGTGCTGCGCATCAGAATTTGACTTTGAGTGTATAGTTGGTGCATACGTTATACATAACTTAAATTCTCGAAATGAGGAGATATTTACGTAAAAGTTTTATATTGTGAGCTTAATTTTGGTTGCAAATTGATTATTAGATCCGTGCCAGTACATTTTTTGTACAGAATGTGCCACCAACGTTGTCGTTTTCTCTTATTGTTGTATAAATTTTCCATCACCAAAACCGTGTTACTCAAAACGGAAATACATGAAGAGAAGTGAGCACACAGTAGCATTAGAAACGGTTCGCGGTTCGTTCAGTTTCCGATGCATCAAAAGACGTTTGTATTAAAATAATTTCAACGAATGATTTACGAGGAGTTTGTCAACACCTCGTTTCTCAAATGTATACGCAGTTTTACTTTAACTTAGTGCAAAAAAGTGCAAGTTCAGCAGAACACGATGAAATCAAACGTAACCATATCTGTCAATCTGATCATAATATAACTTAGAAGTATGTATGTTGAAAACTTAAAGTTATTTAAAATGTTTCCTAAACTACATTAATAAAATGTATTAGAACATAAAATACTAATTTAGTGCTAACAACACAAGAAGATGAACTCATATGCACCAGTTTTTCCAAAAGAAAACGCTATAATTGTGTTTTTTTAATTTGGAAAGTTCAAATAGTTAAGAAAATGAAGATATACCTATTAATTTAGCATTCAATTATTTTCTTCAGATTGTTGTATTTTCTACTTACTAATACAGTACACTCGCGATGGTGTGAACATTGAGCAATGGGAACCTCGCGTTGCACAGTGTGATATATTGATAATCTGACTGGACAAAAATCAATTTTTCGAACTGTTCGAATAATTACAATAACTTGATATAGGAACTCTTTAGAATCTATAGTACTAGAAATGTATCTCCTGTCATGCATAACTTGTGATTTTTACAGTTTTAAGTGAATCGTGTAATTACTAGTGTACCAGCCAGCAAAGAAAAGCAAACTGTTGTTTACATATAAAAAATATAGAATAATGTGAACAATTTTCGACTGAAAGTTTTGTATAAATATACTTTTTGATCATCCCTTAACAATCGGATGTGGTACAGGATTGCAACTACTATCGAAAAAAGGACCCTGATGAACTGTAAAACATTAAATTAAATTGGTCATACTTACTGCTTTCGTATTACTAATTTCGCCCAAATTGTTATTTGTCATACTGTGCTATGGTGGCAAAATTCGGTATTGGGAATCTCCTGATGGTGTGAATACCAAATTATTTACACTGAACGCCGTATAGTATCAACAAAGCATGCCGTCGATGGAGCGAACAAGTGCATTATACATTTCTGTCCGGCTTTTACTTATATATCGCTCCGGGAAATCCCTTACTTTATACTATAACCCGAAATGGAGCCGCATCATGAAAAGAAAGATGAAAAAGTAAGCGTCCTCTCCGGAACATTGCCGAGTACTCTTTCATCTTCCTCTTCATGGTGCAGCCACATTACGGGTTATAGTGCTTTGAAGCACGTTCTACATATCATGTGTATAAAGATAGTTGTGAGTGTACTTCCGATGTAAATATGTTGTGCTGTGAACGCTTAGAGCAAGATAGGAAAAGTAAAGAAATTGTTGAGTTTAAGGCAAGGAGTCAATATAATCAAAGAACTTAGAACAGGAATGTCACTCACGAGGTTATGTAAAGAAAGTGTGGAGATTCAAAATCAATAATTTTTTGTATATAAAAAAAGAAAAGCTTATTTGTGAGACGGTAACTCACACCCTGAAATCATCGAATAAATGCACCTTCAATAACTGAGAGATTATTGACAAAAAAATTGTCATTTTGATGCAATTAAAGCTTTTAATGTAGCTGTAGAATGGTTAATTCAAAATTCCATAAATATAAGTGGAAAACTTTCATCGCCTTGAAAGCAATTCAAGAAAAAGCGGTTTGGGACCAAAACCATCCAAAAAAATATTCAAAAAAAAAAGAACAAAATAATGCAGATTTTTTAAAATTTTAGAAATGTTCATTTGTAAGTGGCTGAGGTTTAAGTAACAAAGTTAACCTATTTAACTATATCCTCATTTCTATAAACACCCTCATTAGTGTGAACGACCCACTTGTTCTCAACCCAACCCAACCCGACCCATTTTTTTTTTGTTCACACTATCGCGTGTGTACTGTATTAATAAAAACGGGCGTTATTATTAAAACGCCAGTTATTTTACAGATTTAGGCACTAAAATTTTAATAAAATAACCCTTATTCTAGATACACACAACCAATTATAGTTAACAAAGAGACCACACGACTTTTTATTGAGGGATTTTGATTCAAGTGTTACTACTCGATACATATCAGTACATAGCACAAATGTGTAGAATATTAGAGTGCACTATTCGGCGATTCGCGAGTAAATCGCAATTTTAGGTTGCGATTCAAGATCACGCCACTTATATGTCAAGGGTTGGTCTCCTTTTGAACCCACCCCTTGTTGACTCACCAGGATCGTCTGCCATATGCAGAATAAGATGGTTGGACTCTTGGAAAGTAACCTTTTTGTATTTTGAATATAATCAAAATTTTTAATATTAGATTTTATTTTCTTTAATATTTTATTGTTATATGTTTTGAAACCAAATAATTCAACCCACTTTTTTAAAGAAAACCAGGGAAGGTTTCGGAAGGAGAGGCTTACCACTGATGTAAAGCGGTGTCGCACAATTTTGAAATTCCTACAATTCGTGGCCACAGTTGTTATAAATGAACTGTTGTTAGTATAAAACTTAAAAATCTTGCACAATGATCATAGTTATTTTTTAAATTCATTATTTCTTAAATTGTGAGTCCGATACTTACGACCTATTTATACAGGGTGGTAGCGACCACACGTCCACTCTCTTTTAAGATCTAGGGAAGCGGTTTTTTGAAAAATAATAATATATATTACTAAATTAGATGTGTTCTATCTGACGATGACATTTCTAATTGCCGGTTTTGGCCAGAAATAGACTTTTCAGATCGAAAGTTAGGGATTCTGTATAAAATTAAATAAAACTTTTGTATAAAAAAACGTCAATTTTTACTTTGAAACTACCTTGCTTGAAGTACTTCGTTTCATTTTTCGAATTTTGCATTTTCTCCCAAGTGTTCTGAGGTACATATTTTTGATGTAAAATATTTGCTATCATTTAGAATCTGCAGAATAATTAATAATAATATATTGAAATCGTACAGCGTAGTATGTAAGGTATTTTAACCATGGAATGTAATACAAACTTTAAAACAGGGTAGTAAATATTAGCAGACTCTTTTTTCAAATTCCGAAAGTAGATCAATAGTACCTCATTTTCACGTAAACACGTTATCCGACAAACGCGACTTTATTTCTAAATTCTTTTAAAATAAAAAAAAACTTAGAATCTGCATACGGAGTTCAATTTTAAAGCACTTGAGATGATTAAAATGTCACAAAACTAAATATAAAATAGCTCAGTGACTTGTTTAGAAGACGCAAATGGCACTTAAATTAATTTCATAACTTATAAAATAAAATATGTGTACTCCAGTATCACTCACGTATGGGCTAACTCGAACCATTATTATGGAAAAACCAGTTCAGCCGAAGTGGTGATAGTTTTATGAATATGTAAGGCCTCTTTTATGGCCACAAAAATCGCAAATTTTTTTCTCGCAAATTTCTTGATTTACTCGCGAATCGATAAATAGTGCATCGTAATATTTCACACGTTTGTACTATGTACTAATACCTATCTATTGGCACCTCTTTAATCAAAATAGGTGAATACAAGGTTGTGTGGTCCTCCTTGAAAGTGAACAAATTTTCTTTTTACTTTTCACCCAAAAAAATATTTTGATACTTTTATACAAAAAAGTTGTTAACCTAAAATAAACATCCTTTTTTTAAAATATTCCGATATATATGTATTTTCCAGCAGGTATTATATGATGAGAAACGTCAATCAACTTACACAATAGAGCAAATTGAAGTGATTCATTGTGCATACTGGAAATTGTAATATAGAGGCATTTGTAATACAGAGAACATTTATTGTGTTCATATTTCATATTATTTTAACGTTAACGTTTCAGACCTAATCAAAATCCATCGAAAAAGTTCATATATTTAAAATAAAATCTATTGATTCGTAAATGTTCCATCATTTTTATTAAAAATAAAAGCGTTTCAATATATTTTAAAACGGTTGGTAATGGCAATGTATTAAAAAGTACTTTTCTACACTTTTACAATTAATACTGTTTATTAATATATTTTCACATAAAAATTTTTACTATATTCGAATTTATTATATTTTCATCTCTCATAATAAAATATTTTACTCAACTTACACAATAAAGTGTATGTAGAACCAAATAAATTGTAATATTTCATTGTGAACGTTTCAAAAAGCAATAAAAACATAAAAGAATAGATTTAATACTTATATTCACAAACCGTTTAATTTAAAACCGAAAGGTTAAGTGGCTTTCAAGTCGTCAGTTAAAATTAAAATTTTTGTAGTATGAAGGTCAACAAAGTGTTGATTTAAATCAATACCAATCTCGTGTATTAAATCAATCGAACGTAAATAAATTGTATTTTCTCGATTTTCTCGAAGAAAATACATTCTCTAGATTAAATTTCAAGTTTTAAAGCTTCAAAAACTTTTTTAAATCGAACAAACATGAGAATCTATTTGAATTGAAATTATTTGGATTTTTATAGTATTCCTCAGTATAAATTAAATATATTAAAATTAGAATTTTTACATCTTAAGAGTTTCACTTTCTGTTTCCTGTTTTTATGACTAAAACAACAGGAAACCTTTGGAGCAAAACCTCGCGGTTAATTTTAAAAACATCCAAATTTAAATAAAGTTATTTTTCAAACTTATTTTAAGACTGCATATACTATATATTCTCAATGGTAATATATTACAAGTTCCTGAGTTTATTTACATTTCATCTCATGATGTGAAATATCAATCAACTAACACAATAGAGTAAATTGCAATAATTCACTGTGAACACTGGAAATTGTAAATTATAGGCATTCATGCTTATTTTAAGCATTTACAATTCATGTACACTTATTAAAATTGAAAATGCATCAAATGTCTTTGATATAAGCAACATTCTTGGTAAATTCTAACTTTAAAAAATCGTACAGACTTTATTTGAAGCGTTCGGAAGTAAAACTTGTTAAATAGCAATTAGCATATTTCTCAGTAAGATGTATAATAAGGAAAATAAGAGGTCAAAAATAGCATACACAAAAATCCGAACTTTTAATATATTTAATAGCTAAATATAGACTGTTACTGAAGAAAAAACATAATTTTTGGTGAATTAGATTTTTTCCCCACCAGAGAAGACGTGAAATAAAAGGAGTGATACACAGGTGGTATCCATTGAAGGCAAGACATAACATGTCCTAACTTAAATTCATCTATGGGTAAACTCTCATTGTATTTCAGTGAGATATTCGTATTGAAATAGTCCTCTAATGAATGAGAAGTGCTAGGTCGGCCTCGTTTCTTCTTAAGATTTATTATTTCTGGTTCTCCTGAATATGTAAAATACCCACGTAGAATATAAGGTTCATGCTTGTTAAATTCCAGCATAACGGACTTGCATAAACCAAAATTGCTGTGTACAAACTTGTCTTTTAGAGCAGAAAAATCAAAAAATCCTCTCTTGTTAAACTAGTAACAAGAAAAGGTTCTTTTGGGCACCTTTTAAAACCTCCTCCTACTCCCACGGTGCGTAAACTGCGCTTTTCGCCTTTGTAAATTTTTCCACCAAAGCAAAATCCCAGTCATTTGCTAACATCGTATGTACTACTTGTGGAAAAATGTGAATAATTTTCTCAAACCTTCCTGAAACAAGTACAGGGGTGGCACGCTAATTAGCACACCGTAAGGTATGTTGGCGGAAACCCAAAAATCGCAGAAAAATGAAAGATTTCGACAAGGAACTCAATAATATTTATTTTTTAAATAAAATCAAAGATCAAAACATCAAAACAAACGTTGAAAACAAAATCAAAATCAAGGGAAGTCGTCAACCATTTATCAACATACTTAATGAAAAATAACACCTGCTTTAATACGATTGAAAAATATTTACGATGTAGTGTATAAGGTTCATAAGCATTCAATACTTTGTTGGAAATCTCTTTTGGACAATTAGGGCTTCACATCGCCTTTGCATGGACGATACAAGATCTTCGTATGTTGCCCTCGGGATTTTTTGCCATTCCTGCTGAGTGACATCCCATAATTCTTGTTGCGTTTTTGGTTTTAGCGCTATAACCTTCCTTTTAATAATTGCCCATAAATTTTCAATTGGATTTAAATCCGGACTTTGCGCAGGCCAATTCAATAGAGCTATTGCCTGATTTCGAAACCACTCTGTCACCAGCTTCGACCGATGACAGGGCGCGTTTTCTTGTTGGAACACCGTTTTTGAATAAATTGACAACGGCAAAATTTCTAAATATGGTATAGGAGTATCTGACAACACATTTTTATAAGCTAGGGCATTGAGCTTTCCTTTTATTTCAACAATTGGCCCAACACCACGCTCGCTGAAGCCACCCCATACCATTACGCTTCCGCCGCCGAACTTCACTGTCTTTGTCGTATACCTTGGACCCAATTCCTTATTTGGAGGACGTTGCTCATAAGTTCTACCATCCGGACCATATAGATTAAATTTAGATTCATCGCTCCAAATTACAGAATTCCAGAAAAGGGGAGGACGTCCAATATGGCTTTTAACGAATTCCAAGCGTTTCTTTCGATTTCCAATCAAAACTTTCGGTTTTTTTTTTTAAACTTTGACATCCCCGAAGGTTATTTTCATGGAGTCGCTGTATGACGGTTCTACTACAGATGTTTACGCCGTATTCTTGTTGTATTATGGCTCTTATCTGTGAAGAAATTGCGAAAGGGTCTTTAAGTGGATGTCGAAGAATTAGAGAATCTTCCCTTTTAGAAGTTTTCCTACGTCTGGATCGTCTTTGATTTGCAAAAGTTATATATTGTCGGAAATATTTGAGCGCATTTTGAACTTTTTTCCGCGAAGATCCAATAGGTCTGACAATCTTACTGATATTTTTTCCTTTTTCATACATTTTCCATATTAGCAGTCTTTCTCCCCCCGTAGAGCTCTTTTTGCGTCTCATCTTAATTGTGTTTGAATGCTTTACGTTTATTAATTGATTTAACTAACGTTTAACCTGCCTTTAAATCAAATTGAACTATCCGCGCGAACTTCACACCAAAGAAACTTTGCTAACATCGGAGTGTGCTAATTAAAATGCCAACTTAAACTAAAGTAATTTTTGAAAAGTGCTTGTATCCATTTAAGCTCTGATAAAATATTATTGCAATTGATCCATCACGAACAATAAAATAATAGTCGGTACAATTAACTTAAAAATTATATTAAAATGCCGTTATAGTTCCAAGTATAGGTAATACTGTGCGAATTTGCAAGGGTGTGCTAATTATATGTATATGAAACCAAAAAGGAACCATCGCCCAATTTTTATTTTGTCCACAACAGTTATCAGACATGGCATACAATGTATGTCCACGAATGTCAAATGTTTCGAAGTATTTTTAAGACAGCTGGCTACTTCATCTGATCCTCGTTTTGCTACTGACTCCATAGGAAAAAGTGTCCCTGTTCCGGTTTGTTACAGCAGTGGATACTAAAAAGTTGTAAAACCATAATTTTTTTTTATAAAAACACGGTTCAGTAGTCAATTTTGGGGTTGTAAACGCTTGTTGAAGGTCGAATGTTATGACATGAATATCGGGGTTTGTTGTAGATTTTTCTGTAGCCTTTTTAAACAGATCCCTCGCCTTCTCTGCTATTCTCAAGTGTAACTCTTTTTCAAACACCAGTTTTCTAACTGTTTCAGTTTCTCCAATTTCCTTTCCATGATTTATCATAACAACAAGTTCGTCACAATGTGCGCACGTATCTGATTTCGAAGGCTTAAATGCGATATTGTAATCCTCTGTAAATATTCTCCTGAATTTGTCGGATGAAACGAAATCACTCTTTGCTTGCTGGTAACATTCTTTGTAGCGATCATATAACAGTTCAATGTTGTACTCAAGGCTCATGTACTCTTTAGCCAGATTCCTGTTTCTGCTATAATGACTTTGGTAACGTGGTAATTTGCCAATAAAGTCTATCAGATTGAGGAATTAATTTCCACAAATTTTGTGGAAATTAAGAAATGATTTTTAGGTTAAATTAAAGTTTAAATATTCTATTTTTGATTATTAAAGTTAAATTTGCTGTAATTATTACCGAAAAATTACAAAAAAAATTAATAAGATCGAAGGATTTGAATCGAACCTAGCATAACCTCACAATTTTGGTCTAACTTTAAAAAATTGCCTACACTTTATTTATAAGAATGAAGAAATGATTTTAACGTTAAATTAAGCTTAAAAGATTCTATTTTGAATTTAAAAAGTCAAATTTGTTGTAATCGTTACCAAGAAGATTAAAAAAAATCCTAAACTTGGTAAAAATTTTTGACAGTTAAATAACCCAATTTTTTAGAAAATTTGATCAACTTTAAAAAATCGCCCAGACTTTATTTATGGAGATTAAGAAGTGACTCTTGCGTTAAATTGGACATAAAAGATTCTACTATAAACTAAAAAAATCAAATTTATTCTGTCACCGAAAAAATTTAAGAAAATCTTAAAGTTGGTAAAAATTTTTGAGTTAACTAACCTAACTTTATAGAAAATTTAGTCAACTTTAAAAAATCGCCCAGACTTTATTTATGGAGATTAAAAAATGATTCTTGCGCTAAACTGAACATAAAAGATCCTGTTTTGAAGTAAAAAAGTCAAATTTATTCTAATTATTATCAAAAAAATTAAAAAAATTCTTAAAGTTGAGAAAAATTTTTGACAGTTAAATAACCCAACTTTTTAGAAAATTTGATCAATTTTAAAAAATCGAACAGACTTTATTTATGGCGCTTAAGAACTGATTTTTGCACTAAAGTGAACATAAAAGATCCTGTTTTGAAGTACAAAAGTCAAATTTATTCTAATTATTATCAAAAAAATTTAAAAAATTCTTAAAATTGAGAAAAATTTTTGACAGTTAAATAACCCAACTTTTTAGAAAATTTGATCAACTTTAAAAAATCGCCCAGACTTTATTTATGGCGATTAAGAAATGATTCATGCGCTAAATTGAACATAAAAGATGCTGCTTTTAAGTAAAAAAGTCAAATTTAATCTAATTATTATCAAAAAAATTAAAAAAATTCTTAAAGTTGGTAAAAATTTTTGACAGTTAAATA
Source organism: Digitonthophagus gazella (assembly GCA_036711955.1). Classification (NCBI taxonomy): domain Eukaryota; kingdom Metazoa; phylum Arthropoda; class Insecta; order Coleoptera; family Scarabaeidae; genus Digitonthophagus; species Digitonthophagus gazella. The sequence goes on from JASCIT010000007.1 coordinate 14,090,369, forward strand.
ACCCAACTTTTCAGAAAATTTGATCAACTTTAAAAAATCGCCCAGACTTTATTTATGGAGATTAAGAAATGATTCTTGCGCTAAATTGAACATAAGGGTTCCTGTTTTGAACTAAAAAAGTCAAATTTATTCTAATTATTATCAAAAAAATTAAAAAAATTCTCAAAGTTGGTAAAAATTTTTGACAGTTAAATAAACCAACTTTTTAGAAAATTTGATCAAGTTTAAAAAATCGCTCAGACTTTATTTATGGAGATTAAGAAATGATTCTTACGTTAAATTAAACTTAAAAGATTCTATTTTGAATTAAAAAAAGTCAGATTTATTCTAATTATTACCAAAAAATTAAAAAAAATTCTTAAAGTTGAGAAAAATTTTTGACAGTTAAATAACCCAACTTTTTAGAAAATTTGATCAACTCTAAAAAATCGCCCAGACTTTATTTATGGAGATTAAAAAATGATTCTTGCGCTAAATTGAACATAAAAAATCCTGTTTTGAACTAAAAAAGTCAAATTTAATCTAATTATTATCAAAAAAATTAAAAAAATTCTTAAAGTTGGTTAAAATTTTTGACAGTTAAATAACCCAACTTTTTAGAAAATTTGATCAACTTTAAAAATCGCCCAGACTTTATTTATGGAGATTAAGAAATGATTCTTGCGCTAAATTGAACATAAAAGATGCTGTTTTTAAGTAAAAAAGTCAAATTTATTCTAATTATTATCAATAAAATTAAAAAAATTTTTAAAATTGAGAAAAATTTTTGACAGTTAAATAACCCAACTTTTTGGAAAATTTGATCAATTTTAAAAAATCGCCCAGACTTTATTTATGGAGATTAAGAAATGATTCTTGCGCTAAATTGAACAAAAAGGTTCCTGTTTTGAACTAAAAAAGTCAAATTTATTCTAATTATTACAAAAAAAATTAAAAAAAATTTGAAAGTTTATACAAATTTCTGACAGTTAACTGACTTAAGTTTTTAAAAAATTTCATCGACTTTAAAAAATGGCCCAGACTTTATTGCTAAAGATTAAGAAATAGTTCTTACCTTAAATTGAACTTAACAGATTCTATTTTGAACTAAAAAAGTCAATTTTTTCCCAACTATCACCGAAAAAATTTAAAAAATTCTTAAAATTGGTAAAACTTTTTGATACTTAAGAATCTAGCTTTTGTAAAAATCGTACTGAGTTGATTTTTAGATATTAAAAAATGTTTTTTGTTTTAAATTAATACTTAGAGATTCTATTTTTGATTATTAAAGTCAATTTTATTCTAATTATCACCAAAAAATTACTTTATACAATTTTCAATTTTACTAGAAGTAAATAATTTTAAAATCTGTGACCCAATCAAAACCAAATTAATCAATACGTTAAAAAACACAATAAAAATTATAGCTTCACAAACCATATTTTCCTCGTTTTAAATAAAATAAAAGCTCCCTGATATATTTTTCATAGAAAAAACAATTTTTCATTCACAAAAAAATTAATCATCGACGTTCAAAACTTACTTTTACAAATACTTTTTAAATTTTCATCCCAAAAATGTTCCCGAATTTATTTACAATTCATCTCGTAATTGAGAAATACCAATCAACTAACACAATGTTAGTTTATAAATTGCACTACTAAATCATTAACCACACTCGAAATTCATCCCCAGTTCATATAATTTCAAGTCTTCAATATCTACGTTAAAAATAAACTCAAACCAATTCGTAAACATTCCATCAGTTTCAATTAAATAAAACCTTTTCCATCTATTTATAGATAAACATTTCTATAAATATCACCTTAATGACACGGATCGTGGACAATAATAAAGGTAATTGTGTCATCGCTACGCACAGACTTACGTTCTAAATGATTCACGTCATTAATTTTAATTCGATACGCTTTTGTATCGTAATGATTCGCACAATGAAACGATTCCGAACGGTTCTTTTTCTTTATTGGAATCCCTGGAAGCTATTTCGTTTGACGTCCTTATCAAGTACGGTAATTAATTATTCTATGACATGCCAATTATACGCCGATTACAATTGAATCGATTGTTATGTGGAATTGGTAACATAATATAGTGGATAATAATTGACAGTGAATCAAGATAATTAGACAGGATTTGAATTTCAAGTCTTAATTGATTCCAAAAATTGTAGAGAAATTATTTATGAAGATTAAGAAATAATTTTATGTTCAATTGAACATAAAGGATTCTATTTTGTACTAAAAAAGTCAAATTTATTCTAGTTATTACCAAAAAAATTAAAAAAATTCTTAAATTTGGTAAACATTTTTGATAGTTAACTAACCTAGCTTTAAAAAAATGACCATTTTTAAAAAATCGCCCAGGCTTTATTTCCAGAGATTAAGAAATCATTCTTACGTTAAATTGAACTCAAAGGATTCTATTTTCAACTAAAAAAGTCAAATTTTTCTAATTATTACCGAAAAATTTTAAAAAATTCTTAAATTTGGTAAACATTTTTGACAGTTAACTAACCTAACTTTTCAAAAAATTTGATCAAGTTTAAAAAATCATACCGAGATTATTTATAGAGATTCAAATATGATTTTTACCTTAAATTGAACTTGAAAGATTCTATTTTGTACTAAAACAGACAAATTTATTCTAATTATTACCCAAAAAATAAAAAAAATTCTTAAAGTTGGTTAAAATTTTTAACAGTATACTAACCTAACCTTTTAGAAAATTTAGTCAATTTTAAAAAATTGCCCAGACTTTATTTATAGAGATTAAGAAATGGCTCTTACGTTAAATTGAACTTAAAAGATTCTATTTTGAATTTAAAAAATCAAATTTGTTCTAATTATTACTGAAAAAATTTAAAAAAAAATTAATATTTATACAAATTTTTGACAGTTAACTAACCTAGTTTTTAAAAAATTTCATAAACTTTAAAAAATCGCCCAGACTTTACTTATAGAGATTAAGAAATGGTTCTTACGTTAAATTAAATTTAAAAGATTGTAATTTTGATTAAAAAAGTCAAGTTTGTTCTAATTACAGTAGAACTCCAATTATCCGAACTCCGACTATCCGAATCGCCGATTATCCAAATCGGTCTCAGGAAAAAAATTAAGAAAAAGTTATGTTGGCTACACTGTCGTCGGTCGCCGTCCGGGGACGGCCCGGCCAACCTGTCGCTGTTTATTTTGATTTGCCAGTTAGTAAATCGTTGATCGGCTATTGTGACGATAACCTTTGGCTTCGGTACGTTATTTTGTTTGTGAGTACGTTTCGGCGTTCATCATGGCTTCGAAAAGAAAACGTGTTGTATTATCGTTAGCGAATAAACTAAAAATTATATGCCAATCAGATAAAGGTGTTACCGGTAAACAGTTAGCTGAGATGTACGGTGTTGGACAAGCAACAATGGACTATTACGGTACGGTGGATTTTTCAAAAACTAAGGGCTGTTTTATGATCCACAGGTACCAAGTACCTCACTTTACTGTTTCTCAGAACTACACGGTACGTTACAATGAAGAAAATAATTATTAAAAATTTACCTGCTTCAAACGGGTCATTCTTTGCCGCGTACCTAGAAGTGGAAAACAGGCAACGCTGTCTTATACCTAGGGATATTATTTAAGCGATGGTTGTTACTCTGTCTGTCAGTTTTGGGTCTGTCATCTGCCTGTGTTTGTAAACACGGTGAAAACGCGTTCTTAATTTTTGAACATTTTTTCGTAAAAATGAGTATTTTGAAAGCTGATTTTACAAAAGCCAACTCACGGAATTTACCAGCAGTAGACTTAGTTAAGTTATGGTGGGTTTATGATGTCAAACTTAAAGGTTGTAATCGTAACCGCAGCAGTAACTCTAGTATTTAAAGAAAATTCAACTATTTTGTTTCAATAGAAGTGTTTAGGCAATACGACAAATTTGATGGTTATTACAGCTAAGGTTACGGTTAAGTTGGACACCCTAAACCTACCATTAGAGTTAAGTTTTTAACTCTAATAAAACTTACGTGATTTGATGTCGCAATGGTCAAGTCGGGGTCAGGGTAACAATAAAAATTAAAAATTTAACCGTCTGAAATAAAAGATATAAATATAAAGCCTGTTTTGATTAAAATATTAAAGTCCCCTTTAACTTTGTCAAATCAAATCTATAAAACAGGCTTTAATAATGCGGATGTTAAATTTAATGTGAACGTTACTTTGATTATGAAAACAAGCCTAAATTAAATCAGATTTTGAAGTGTCTTACAAAATGTTAAGTTTGGATAAAAAATATTGTTTAATTTAAATTTCATATACTCATAATTCGTTCCTTATTAAAAATTAAACATTAAGTTTTTGAAATTAATTATTTTAATTTAATATAACTACAGTTTTAATATAATACAAAGGTACTTAACTAAACTAGATAATACACTTATAATAATATTTACAATAAATCTTTCGTTATCTACCCCTGAGTATTTATAAGGCTACAAGCTAAGAAAACCATTTCATCTAGATGTTGTATTAAATTTCTATTTAGACAGCTATGTAGCGACAGGGATTTGAAATGTCTTATTCGGTTAATAACCCTCTCCACATGTATTCGCAAACTTGCAATTCGTTTCGTTTCTAATACGTCTTCTGCAGATAATTTTTCTCCTGTAACACTGGGAGGCCTTATTAAGGAACATCCCACTTTTTGTAGATGGGTATCCAATCCCTTAAAACCTCGATCTGCCATAACTACACCATTCTTGACATAAGTTGTTTGAATACGACACTGTACTCCCTTCGATGCGACATGCTGAGATGTTTGAGTAGATTTGGTAGTCTTTCCAATTATTTTGGGATCTCTGTTTTCTTTTTCTTCATTTTCTATACGTGGTAATACCCCTTTTTGCAAGACTAATCTTGACTAATCTTGATTAGGAATAAAGCCCTAATATTTGCTTCATTGAATAATTTTCAATGTCTTCTTTCTGCAATGATTAATATGAAAATGAATTGAAAGGTAACAACTCAACATAAATTGTTAACTTACGTTAAAGTGATCTTCACAAATATAAATCATTTTAGAAGATAGTAAATCCGTTAGATTAAGTGCATTTATCCACGCATTTCTTGTAGCAGGATCTGCTGGCATTTTAAAAAATGCTTTATCAGGCATTAAAGTTGATTTATTGCTACAACCTGGGGCACAACACACTACTCAACGTTTTTTATACATAGTTTCTCTCCTCTAACTCAATATAAAACCGTGTAAAACGCACGTAAAACGTCACTTGTCGCACGTGTTGAACTACTCCATAGATAACCTAGATGGTTCAATTACGAAAAAGTTTGGAAGCATGCATTACCGCCATCTATACGCGAGTGGGCAAAATATTTAACAACAAATTTTGTAATTAAACTACAAATATTATTAAAACGTACATATTAAATATTTTGATATACAATACACACTTATAATATATTATTTTTTTCAAAGACATACGATTAGAAGATTTCAGATTTTATGGTAAAAGTAGATTCCTTTAATGTTGGCTTATGACATGACGCTTTGACATGTTTTTGACATAACGTTTTCACATTCAAAATTAAAAGGGTGAATAAAATGGATGAAACTAGGAATAAAAATGTTTTGGATTTACCTCTACGGGTGAAATACATTTGTAAGGTTCCGATTTGTCGCAGTAAGTGTTATAATCAAACAGGGGACCCCAATGGTCGAGTTTATATAAGCATTTTTTCAATTTTCCACGCAATACTTTTTTGGAGGTTTTGAAGGATTTAGATTTTTCGTGGTTTTCATGTTCAGTACATTTTCAGTCTATTGAAACAGAAATTTTGAAATTGTCATCGTTATTAATAATAAGAAAATTTCATGAGGACATTTGTAGATCGTTTGAATGCAAAAAATCATTATCAAAGAAAATTCGTCAGTTAATACATAAGAGGAGGCAAGTTTCGCAAAAATTGGTTGTAAAATCTTCAGTCTATGACGCCCAACCTATTGACCAGTTCGGTCTTGCAGGTGGGCGAAAAAATAGAATCAATTTGAAATGTAGGGGAATGGTACCCCTCCATCACCCCCCACCACTCATTTTAGTTCGCCCACTCGCGTATAGATGGCGCTAATCGTGCTTCCAAATTTATAAGAGGGGAATGAGCCGTCTAGGTTGTCTATGAACTACTCGCACCACAAAACAATATGAGACTCGCACTTATAAATACAATGAACGTAGCTACGCAGGTACCAACCAAACTGTAGGGTCAAGATTTAGGAACTAAGGCTGTGTTGCCGGATCTAACCATTTTTTGTGCCTTCCCTGTGACGTCACAGGCGAGGATAAAATTTAAATTTTAACAGAAAATTTTGTGAAAACGGAAAAGATTTGAACATTTTTAAATGCATTTCAAGTACTTAGGGCCGACGTACTTTCGATTAAACTCAACTCCCAAAAATGCCGGAATAGTCCATTTCAGACATTAAAAGGAGCAAACCTACACTTTTAAACTTCGTGTCAGTGCTTGAAAACGAAGATGGAAGTTCTTCAAGAAAATCAATGAGGACAGCAACAAACAAAGATTTAGAAGATATCGTCTTCAAGTGGTTTTTGCAGCCACGTTCTATGGGATACCCAATTTCAGGCCCAATTCTTTGTGAAAAGGCTAAGATCAAAGCTCAGAAGCTTGGCTATTTATCCTTTAAGGCAAGTAACGGCTGGCTAAGAAATTTCAAGTTCAGGCACGGTATTCGTGAATTAAATTTAAGTGGCGAGAAGTTATCAGTAGACTTCAAAGCTGCAAAGGATTTTATTAAAAAATTTAAACTTGTAGCAGACTCCTTCGAACCTGAGTTTTTGTACAACGCCGATGAAACCGGTCTTCTTTGGAAAGCTCTGCCTAAAACCACTTTAGCCTCTAAAAGGGAATGTAGTGCTCCAGGACATAAAGTGAGTAAAGAACGTTTTAAGGCGCGGTTACACGGCGCGTGGTTCGCCGAACCTCTCTAGACGAACCACGAACCACAAGCCGTCTGACATAGCCGGTTCGCATTGTTCCGTGGTTCGTAGTGCGCAGTTCGCTGATTCCCATCGTGTGTCGGTAAACTTGGAAAGATCAAAGGAGAGCTTGGGCAAGGTTCGTGATGGTTTGTGTTGGTTCGTATTGGCTCGACGTCACAGAGGAACTTCGTTGCAGATTCTGTAGGTTAAACAACGTAGGTACATCATTCATTTCCTTCGGGTTAATATGGCGTGGTCCACAGAAAGGACATTTGAATTTATTGAAGACCTGGAACAAGCCCCGGAAATATGGAACCCCAAAGATATAGGCCATCATGACCGCAATATTGTGCATACGGCATGGGCTAGATTAGAAAACAAATACGTAATAAATGTGCGTTAATAATGCACAATGACGCAGTCACAATAATTTTCTGCCTGTCATCCATGATTTCAATTGAGGACTGGCAGACTTTCGATAAACCACGGACGAACCATTAGGACGAACCAAATCACGTTAAAAGTCTGAAGAACCGCGCACCGTGTTGTCACTACTGGTTCGTTAAAACGCAAGTCATCCCGAACTGGCTTGTAGTTTCGTGGTTCGGCGAACCACGCGCCGTGTAACCGCGCCTTTATGGTGCTTAACTGCGCGAACTATACGGAAAGCCATAAAATACCTCTTTTTTTGATAGGGAAGTCAAAACGCCCAAGATCATTTGGAAATGCGAAAAAACTTCCCCTCTTTTATAAAAACCAGCCCAAGGATTGGATGACTGCAGCATTGCTTACCGAATGGTACGACGAAATTTTCATCCCCCAAGTGAAAAACCGACAAAAATCTCTTGGAAAAGAAGGCAGTAAAGTACTATTGATTGTAGATAATGCACCAACTCATCCCACCGAAGAATTGTTGGAAAGAGGCAACGGCCAGTTTACAACAATCTTTTTACCACCAAACGTCACAAGCTTGTTACAACCAATGGACCAGTCTGTTATCGAAACCATGAAACGCCATTACAGGAGGCAAATTTTAAGAAAACTTTTGGTAGAGGGCGAAGACGAAGAAGATGTGTTGGCTAACCATAAAAATATTAATTTGAAAGACGGTGGCGGAAGCTTGGAGCTTGATTAAGCCAGTTACATTAAGACTTGCGTGGAACAAGTTGAAAGGCATATCAACTGAAGAAGAAAATGAAAAGGGGAAAAGGAAAAAGAAGCTCAATAAAAGGAAAGGGAAGAGACAGAAGAAGATGAGGATGACTTGTCACTTGAGGAATCTATAAATATTCTTTTGAAAATTCCTGGATGTTCAGAAGTTAGTGCTGAAGATGTAGAAGAGTGGATGATGTGTGATTCGTCAGATCCTGGGTTTCAAATTCTGAATGATGATGAACTTATTGAAAGTATGAGAGAAGATAGTATTGAGGAAGATGACCTTAATATCGAAGTTGAACCAGACATGGGACCATCAGCTAGTGAAGCATTTGCCGGCCTTGAAACTGCATTGAAGTGGATGGAACATCAGCCTGAGTGTAATCATATGCAATTTCTCACTATCAGGAGATACGTGACTTGGCTGCCCGAAAACGGATCAAGGCAGTAAAACAGTTTACATTGACGGAGATGTTCAGCAAATAATTTTATTTACTATACTTCATTTAATAACTAGGAGGAGTGAATCTCAAAATCCCATTTACATAGGAAAAAGTAACTAAAAAATACACTAAACATTTTTAGCGGCAAATTTGAATTCTAAACTTAAAACCAGTCACATTTATGCAACCAACAAAACACCAAGCGTTTGAGCGTAGTATTCTAGAACATACCAAATATCTCTGTGCCCGTTTATCTATACGTACATTGTTCAAAATTTATCCAAAAGACGTTCCTTGTGTTGACGTATTATATCCAATAGATGATATCGTACCATACCTTCTTCGAACTTAATATTTTTTGATCGCAACCATTTGAGCACAACGAAAAAGCGAGAAACAAGTTGACAAATTAGGTAAAGCACCTAACCTCAAACGTTAAAAACAATAAACGACAAAAACCAATTTTTTCGTCTTTGTAAACTTGACTGCGGAGCGACCAATAATAGTTCACTATTTTAGCGCGCAAAATTCAAATCACTCCTCCTAGTTATTAAGTGAAGTATAGGAATGTACAGCACCGGTCCACTATATAACATCTAAAAATGTTGCCTTCTCATTTAATTAATTAAAAATTCATACAGTGCTGAAAAGAATCTTTTTCTTTAGAATATATAATATATGTGCCGTTTTTTTTTTGAGAAATCCATTTATCCGAATTTTTGATTATCCGAATGTGGTCCGATCCCATTTGATTCGAATAATTGGAGTTCTACTGTATTACCGAAAAAATTTAAAAAATTCTTAAAGTTTGTAAAAATTTTTGAAAGTTAACTAACCTAACTTTTTAAAAAATTGCATCAACTTTAAAAAATCGCCCAGACTTTATTTATAGAGATTAAGAAATGATTCTTTCCTTAGATTGATCTTAAAAGATTCTATTTTGAACTAAAAAAGTCAAATTTGTTCTAATTATCACCGAAAAAAATAAAAAAAAATCTTAAAATTGGTAAAAATTTTTCGACAGTGAACTAACCTAACTTTTTTAAAAATTTGGTTAATTTTAAAAAATCCCCCAGACTTTATTTATAGAGATTAAGAAATGATTCTTGCGTTAAATTGTACTTAATAGATTCTATTTTGAGTTAAAAAAGTCAGATTTGTTCTAACTATTACTAAAAAATTTAAAAAATTCTTAAATTTGGTAAAAATTTTTGACAGTTAACGAACCCAAGTCATTGAAAAAAATTCATCACTTTTAAAAAATCGCCCAGACCTTATTTGTAGAGATTAAGAAATTGTTCTTACGTTACATTAAACTTAAAGGATTGTAGTTTTGATTAAAAAAGATAAATTTGTTCTAATTATTACCGAAAAAATTTAAAAAATTCTTAAATTTGGTGAACATTTTTAACAGTAAACTAACCCAAGTTTTTAGAAAATTTGGTCAACTTTAAAAAATCGCTCAGGCTTTATTTATGGAGATTAAGAAATGATTCTTTTCTTAGATTGAACTTAAAAGATTCTATTTTGTATTAAAAACGTCAAATTTGCTCCAATTATCACTAAAAAAAATTAAAAAAATCTTAAAGTTAGTAAAAAATTTTTGACAGTTAACTAACCTAACTTTTAAAAAAATTTGGTCAACTTTAAAAAATCGCCCAGACTTTATTTATAGATATTAAGAAATGGTTCTTATGTTAAATTGAACATAAAAGATTCTATTTTGAATTAAAACAATCAGATTTGTTTTAGCTATCACCGAAAAAATTTAAAAAAATCTTCAAGTTAGTACAAATTTTTTGACAGATTTTTACTTTAAATTAATACTTAAAGATTCTATTTTTGATTATTAAAGTTAACTAATCTTAAGTCAACTAAGTTTTGTAAACATCATTAAAAAATTAAAAAATAATTAATAGTAAAAAATGTCAATGACCGTTTTATTCCTGTACTCTTCATTTATGATTTTATTTTCATTTTATTTATAAAGGTTGTAGTAAATAAGATATATTTTATTATTTGGCACAACATGTAAGTTTGTTGATGTTTATATATTTTCTGCCAAAAACTTTATTACTTCAACTTGTTTATAATTCCTGTTTTCAACTTAAAAATTATTCTAATTCTAACAAGCACAACGTATTTTCTTTTTATTTTTCCCTTCTTGAAAAATCATTTCTTCTTAAAAACCATAGAATATTAATAACGCCATAGAATAATTCCCTTTAAATGACCGTGCACGATAAAGCAGGAATAAAATTAGCATTCCCAGGAAAGGCTGGAAAGAATTTGCATGGGAAAAGCCTTAGCCAAGGCATGGAAAACGGCGCCGTAATTCGAATCCCGCCCTCGTAACTATCCTCTCGCGTTCCATTTTTCGTTTTAACACGACGAAATAAATAAGAAGCCTCTCGAGGCTATTGCCAAACCGATGCAAGTGGGTGTAGACTCTAGACGTCGATATCCATTCGCGTACATTGCATCTTTGACTCTTCTGATATTTCGAGAACCGCCGAAAATAAATCTAATTTCGAGCTTTAACCGTAAACAGTACGCTTGTTGACGTTAAAGCGAAATTGAGTTTAATTTCGTGGCGAACAACAAACGGTCTAGCATTATCAATCTATTTTCGGTTTATTTGAAAAAACGATCGATTCTTTTTTCTCTGAAAGGGTGGGAAATGAGACTGAATTTCATCCGGTACGTGTCGAATTCAACACCGAAACGGAGGGTGATGTTGAAACGACGTCCCGGAGTCATTTGACATTCACTGTCAATGTTCTTGTTGTCTCGGTTCGATCGATAATCGCGACAAAGTTACCGACGACGCGACGTTCTGTTCGTTGGAAACTCTGGAAATCGGAAGAGAGTTTAATCTTCCATTAGACAATGGTACGCCTGAGTAATTGTTAAATTTGGAATTGAGTTTCGACGATTAATCAATTGAAAACTTTGTGTAAACAACACACAAGACTTTCAAATAATATGTAGTTATAAAGTTCCTTTTAATTTTTTTTTAATTCATTACATGTATTAAAATTAAATTTGAGATTTATTAGGGAAAGTAGAGATTTTAAGCTTTAATCTAATGTAGAAATCATTTTTTAATTGCTACAAATAAAGTCTGGGTGATTTTTTAAAGTTAATAAAAAAATTAGGTTATGTTAAAATTTTTCTTTTTTTTCTTTAAAATTTTTTTAAATTTTTTGGTGATGTTTAGAACAAATTTGACTTTTTAAATTCAAAATAGAATCTTTTAAGTTTAATTTAGAGTAAGAATCATTTCTTAATCTTTATAAATAGAGTCTGGGGGATTTTTTAAAGTTGACAAAATTTTCTAAAAAGTTGGGTTACTTAACTGTCAAAAAATTTTTACTAACTTTAATTTTTTTTAATTTTTTCGGTGGCAATTAGAACAAATCTGACTATTTTAATTCAAAATAGAATCTTTTATGTTCAATTTAACGCAGGAACAGTTTCTTAATCTCTATAAATAAAGTCTGGTGGATTTTTTAAAGTTGACCAAATTTTCTAAAAAGTTAGGTTAGTTAACTGTCAAACATTTTTACCAACTTTAAGATTTTTTTAAATTTTTTTGGTTATAATTAGAACAAATTTGACGTATTTAGTATAAAATAGAATCTTTTAGGTTCAATTTAACATGAGAATCATTTCTTAATCTCTATAAATAAGGTCTGGGGGATTTTTTAAAGTTGACTAAATTTTTCAAAAGTTAGGTTAGCTCACTGTCGAAAAATCTTTACCAACTTTATAATTTTTTTTAATTTTTTTGGTAATAACTAGAACAAATCTGACCTTTTTAGTTCAAAATAAAATCTTTTAAGTTTAGTTTAGCATAAGAATCATTTCTTAATCTTTATAAATAAAGTCTGGGGGATTTTTTAAACTTGGTCAAATTTTTCTTAAAGTTAGGTTAGTTAACTGTCAAAAATTTTTCCCAACTTTAAGAATTTTTTAAATTTTTTCGGTAATAATTAGAACGAATCTGACTTTCTCAGTTCAAAATAGAATCTTTTCAGTTTAATTTAGTGTCAAAATCATTCCTTAATCTCTATAAATAAAGTCTGGACGATTTTTTAAAGTTGACCAAATTTTCTAAAAAGTTGGGTTAGTTAAGTGTCAAAAATTGTTACCAAATTTAAGAACTTTTTTTAATTTTTCGGTAATAATTAGAACAGATTTGACTTTTTTAATTCAAAATAGAATACCTTAAACTCAATCTGAGGAAAGAACCATTTCTTAATCTCCATAAATAAAGTCTGGGCGATTTTTTAAAGTTGATGAAATTTTTTAAAAAGTTAGGTTAGTTCACTGTCAAAAATTCATGTCAACTTTAAGATTTTTTTTTTATTTTTTGGTAATAATTAGAACAAATTTGATTTTTTTCGTTCAAAACACAACCCCTTATGTTTAATTTAACATAAGAATCATTTCTTGATCTCTATAAATAAAGTCTGGGCGATTTTTTAAAGTTGAAGAACTTTTTTAAAAACTTACCAATTGCTATTATAGCATAAATTATACCTAAAGTACCAAATGTTTCCTTTTTTCTTATTTCTTGTCTAATAATATGGAAGATTATTCCAAATCCTGGTAAAATTAGAATATAAACTTCAGGATGACTAAAGAATCAAAATAAGTGTTGATAAAGAATGGGATCTCCACCTCCTATAGGGTCAAAAAATGTAGTATTTAAATTTCGATCTGTGAGAAGTATTGCAATTGCTCCTGCTAACACGGGAAGTGATAAAAGAACAAGGACAGTAATTGCTACGGCTCATGCAAATAGAGGTATTCGATCAAATGTTATTCCGGTTGATCGTATATTAATTACCGTAGTAATAAAATTTACTACTCCTAAAATTGAAGAAATTCCTGCCAGATGAAGTCTGAAAATTGCTAGATCTACTGAATCCCCTCCATGTGCAATATTTGATGATAATGGTGGGTAAACTGTTCATCCTGGTCCTGCTCCTCTTTCTACTGTTCTTCTTATTAAAAGGAGGGTAAGAAATGGTCGTAAAAGTCAAAATCTTATATTATTTATTTGTGGAAAAGGTATATCATGGGCTCCAAGTATTAGGGGCACTAATCAATTTCCAAATCCCCCAATTAGAATGGGCATAACTATAAAGAAAATTATAATAAAAGCATGTGCAGTTAACGGAGTTAGTTAACTATAAAAATTTATATAAATTTTAAAATTTTTTTTTTAATTTTTTCGGTAATAATTAGAATAAATTTGCCGTTTTTAGTTCAAAATAGGATCTTTTAGGTTCAATTTAACATTAAAATCATTTCTTAATCTCTATAGATAAAGCCTGGGCGATTTTTTAAAATTGACCAAATTTTCTAAAAAGTTGGGTTAGTTTACTGTCAAAAATTTTTCTCAACTTTAAGAATTTTTTTAAATTTTTTGACAATAATTAGAACAAATCTGACTTTTTTAGTTCAAAGTGGAATCTTTTAAGTTTGATTTAGCGTAAAAATCATTTCTTAATCTCTATAAATAAAGTCTGGGGGATTTTTTAAAGTTGATCAAATTTTCTAAAAAGTTGGGTTAGTTAACTGTCAAAAATTTTTACTAACTTTAAGAATTTTTAAAATTTTTTTGGTAATAATTAGAACAAATCCGACTTTTTTAATTCAAAATAGAATCTTTCATGTTGAATTTAGCGTAAGAATCATTGCTTAATCTCTATAAATAAAGTCTGGGGGATTTTTTAAAGTTGACTAAATTTTCTAAAAAGTTAGGTTAGTTAACCATCAAAAATTTTTACCAACTTTAAGAATTTTTTTAATTTTTTCGGTAACAATTAGAATAAATTTGACTTTTTTAATTCAAAATAGAATCTTTTAAGTTCAATTTAACATAAAAATCATTTCCTAATTCTTATAAATAAGGTCTGGACGATTTTTTAAAGTTAATCAAAAAAATTATAAAGTTATGTTAGATTCATTTAAAATCCTTCGGTATTTTTAGTATGCTTTTAAAATTTTCAGCTATAATTAAAATAAACTCATTTATCTATATTTTAATAAAATTATACGCTAATAGAGTTATAAACCTAATTTCCTCCGTTAAACAGAACGATTTATCACCTACAATAAAGAAATTATGATAATGAATCACTCCCCGGTTTATAAATATCATCTAAAAGGTGACACGCTACCCAGAACTAAAATTTACCCCTATTAAATTATTCATAACGTAACTCAAGGTATATAAATAAAATACCGGACACGTTTGAATTATAGAACGATGTAGTACCTTAGGAAGAGTAACATAACGAAGGGAAATGTCCCAATATAACACGGTTAAACATCGAGGGTTTTTCGTGACACGCGAGGAAAACAAAGGGGGTTGGAATATGGGGAAAATCGTGACCCACTTTCGTTATTGTTCCGGTCGATTTAATTTTTTTTCCGGCGGCGTGCGCGGTTAGGCAAATATTGTCACCGCAAATACAAACGGGGATTAATATCTGGATTGGAGCTTATTCAAGGTTGGAAGTATTATGAGAGGAAGGACTGGTAGGATTTACGAGTGCAATGAGAAAACACGGCGCAATTACTTAATTATTCACTATCGTACCCGATGGAGAAGGTTGCGCTTAAACGACATTGACCATACAATCACGAACGACGCAATTTTCATCTTGACCTCATTTTTCTTTATTGTGGTTTTAAAAAATCGTATAGAATTTATTTATGGAAATTAGGAAATGATCCTTAGGCTAAATTACAGCTAAATGATACCATTTTTTATTGTAAAAGTAAAATCTTTGAAATTTGTTACCAAAAAATTAAAAATTTTTTTTTGTAAATCAACGAATTTTCATCGAACCTAACCTTAGAAATTTTTGACTAACTTTAAAAAATCACCCAAACTTTATTTATGCGAATTAAGAAATGATTTTTATGTTAAATTGTACATAAAAGATTTTATTTTAGGTTTAAAACGCCAAATTTGTTCTAATTCTTATCAAAAAAATCAAAAAAATTTTTAAAGTTAGTAAAAATTTTTGACAGTTAACTAACCTCATTTTCTAAAAAAATTGATCAAGTTTAAAAAATCGTCCAAACTTTATTTACAAGAATTAAGAAATGATTTTATATTAAATTGAACCTAAAAGATTCTATTTTGAGTTTTAAAAAACAAATTTGTCCTAATTGTTACCAAAAAAATTAAAAAAATTCTTAAATTCGGTAAAAATTTTTGACAGATAACTAACGCAACTTTTTAGAAAATTTGGTCAACTTTAAAAAACCGCCTGGACTTTATTTATAGAGATTAACAAATGATTCTTGCGTTAAATTGTACTTAAGAGATTCTATTTTTAATTAAAAAAGTCAAATTTGTTCTAACTATAACCAAAAAAATTAAAAAAATTCTTAAAGTTAGTTAAAACTTTTGACAGTCAACTAACCTAACTTTTTAAAAAATTTGGTGAACTTTAAAAAATCGCTCAGACTTTATTTATAGAGATTAAGAAATAGTTCTTATGTTAAATTAAACTAAAAAGATTGTATTTTTGATTAAAAAAGTCGAATTTGTTCTAATTATTACCAAAAAAATTAAAAAAATTCTTAAAATTCACTAATATTTTTGACAGTTAACTAACCTAACTTTTTATAAAATTTGAACAACTTTAAAAAATCGCCCAGACTTTAGTTATAGAGATTAAGAAATGATTCTTGCGTTAAATTGAACCTAAAAGATCCTATTTTCAGTTCAAAAAGGCAAATTTGTCCTACTTATTACCAAAAAAATTAAAAAATTTTTAAAGTTGGTAAAAATTGTTCAGTTAGCTAACCTAACTTTAAAGAAAAAATTGGTCAACTTTAAAAAATCCCCCAGATTTTATTTATGAGAATTAAGAAATAATTTTTACATTAAATTGAACCTAAAAGATTCTATTTTCGATTGAAAATGCCAAATTTGTTCTAATTATTACCAAAAAAATTAAAAAAATTCTTAAAGTTGACAAAATATTTTGACAGTTAACTAATCTAATTTACAAAAAATTGGCCAACTTTAAAAAATCACCCAGACTTTATTTATAGGAACTAATAAATGATTTTTACGTTAAATTAAACCTCAAAGACTCTACTTTCTATAATAATTGTCAAATCTATTCTAATTTGTATAAAAAAAAAATAAAAAAAAATTTTTTGATTAAAAAGTGAAACATTTTTTACAACATCTTGATAACTTTTCATTTCGAATCGAATCAACCTTTAACCTTGATAGATAATTTTTAACTTCCTTTCTTTGACTAAACCCAATCCAACTCGCTTTTAATTAATTTCCCGAGTCGTCCGACGGTCACGAAATGAATTTAAAGCGTCTTATTACCATCGCCATCGGACCGATCACCGAGGTCCTTTCGACTTGAAATTCCGGGACGTAGGGACGAAGGGACGAAAGGACGAATACGGCTCGTAAAGGGAAATAAAAAACCGTTAAGCTATTCAAATCCGGTCGGTTTGGCGACGCGAGCTAACCCGTTCTTGCCGGAAAGTGGGAAAGATTTATAAGTGCTCGCTTCGGTGCGGGACAGTCGGACTTTTCCCCCTGGTTTCGCCCTCTACAGGGCGTGCTTTGCATATATCCTACTGGATAAGGGTTGGATAGCACGAAGGGTTGCGTGGGACCAGTTGTCTTACTTTTCGTTTCAATATAAAATGACAAAAATGGGAGTGACCCGGCACCTCCACCATTTTTTATCCTACCTCAAAATAAAATTTCTCGTTATTTATTAAAGATTAGATTATAAAACCCATTTCGTTCTGCTTTACGGTTAACGAATACGTCTCGAAAGACAAAAAGCAGTGTTTTCATCACGAGGAGACGGTACCATTTCAATCATAACCATCAGGAGATTGGGGACTCGACCCGAGGAGCCTTTTTGTTGGGACGAGAAGCAAAAAAGCCGCGTGTTCACAAACCGGAAGAGCTGCCGAGGCGCCATCCGAGTGATATACGATTATTGGAGTTCGCCTGTACACAAAAGGTTTAATTAGACCGTTCTGAGGGCGTAGAATGGAAGCATGGAGGACTTAAGCGCGCGACCTGACGTTAATTGACCCCGCGGATATTTGATGAGTCGTGCGATATGAATTCTCTGATAATAATGGTACCAGACGATAATTAAACTCCAAGTCCTTCTGTTTTTCATCTTTTTATGGACGTGCTCAATATCATATGCTCATTCAGCATATCCAGTATTAAAACTGCGATATCCCGGATGCATAAAGCAGTTAGGAGCTCTGTAAAAAACGTTTCAGTACATGTGTTTACCAAAAGCTCTTATTAAGTGTGTTTACAGTACTCTCTAGGTTTCTCTTTCTCTATCTGCCTTTTTTCTTTTCTTTTTGTGGATGAATACCGGCTTGAAAGTCTTTTGAAATTGAAGTTAGTTACACCATTTGGTTATATTGTGGACATTTCATTAACATTTTTTAAATGTTATCATTAGAAATAAGGCATAATTAGAATAAATTTTACTTTTATAATCAAAAACAGAAACTTTCAAAATGTGGTGTATAAAAAATAAGTAAAGTAACGTTTCTTAAAAATGTTAAAAAACAGATATTCAAAAATATTATATAAACACTCATTGTCAGAAAAAAAATAACGTTTTGGTTTTATTACAAACCTAGGCAGGTTATAAGGCCAAACGAAAACAACGAAGATAAAAAATGTTATGGCTGGAATTGCGGGCAAATAAATTCTTCCCTGTCGTTTTGAGTAAGGCCAACGCATTCCTCATGCGCCCCTGCTTTACATGATGCACAAGATAGCATATCAGCTGCATATCTTTTATCACAAAGCGAGCACATAAAAACTTCTTCTGCTGCAGCCTTACTGGTTGTCGGAAATTTAGGCGATTTTCTTGTCGAAGTGGTTTTAACTTTTTTAGAACTGTAGGTTTTGAATATATTCCTTTTAATTTTCTGAGCTCGCTCATTCAATGCTTTCTTCCGTGCTGTAGTTTTACCTGATTACATATCGGGAGATTTTGAGCTGTGCAGAAAAAGAATTGTCTTTACTTTGTGTTTCACTTTGTTTTAGGTGAGCTAATGGAATTTCATCTTCTGGATCCCAGCGGTTTTCCACATTGATGATGTGGTTATAGATAGATTGGGAGCAATTTAGATTCAGGTGGCGATGTGTAGGAAGATTAGGAGCAAATGCAAGGTCTGGTATCACATTTTTGATGAAGGCATAGATCCCAGTTGCTTTAAACCCATTACATATATTGCTGATAGTTATACATTTACCCCAAAAATTTATTTAGTCTTCTGTCAGGATGTTGATCTCAGTAATCCAGAAGTTCCTGGTCAAACTGAGATTCTCTGCCCTTTGAATAAAATCATCGAAGGTATAACGTGACCAAGCGCATTTGCACGTCCTACAATTGTAACATTTTCCCCATGTTCTGACCCTATCATATGGACTCTTTTAGATCCTTTCTCAGCTAGAACCTTCTGCTGATGATGCAGCATGAGTCTGCAGCTCTTTTCATTCATATTATAAATATTCCCTAGTTTGTATTTTACGCCAGTTCTGTCCAAGAGGGTCCTCAACTTTTCAAAATAATCATCAAGAATGAAATGATTTAGTTTTTGTGCACGAGCTG
Source organism: Digitonthophagus gazella (assembly GCA_036711955.1). Taxonomy (NCBI): domain Eukaryota; kingdom Metazoa; phylum Arthropoda; class Insecta; order Coleoptera; family Scarabaeidae; genus Digitonthophagus; species Digitonthophagus gazella. The sequence goes on from JASCIT010000007.1 coordinate 14,109,628, forward strand.
GGTTCAATTGCTGTGCTTTTCTCTCAAATATTAGGATGTCGCCTCAAAAATGATCGGTACCATTCTTCCCCTGCTAATTGCTTCTCTTTGTTAAATTTATGATTGACATTAAGTTGTTCACAAAATCTGTAAACACTACGACGAACCACCTTAGTTGTAAGCGGAAATCTTCTTTGTGCAAACCTTATTATTTTCTCTACCAAGTCATTTTCTTGTTGTTCAGTTAAAATGGGTCCATTTTGCTCTTATTCCACGGTTTTCCTTACCCATGTTTGTAAAAAAAAATCGCGATGTGTACATCGTAGTACTTTCTCATATGAAGTCAGGTGATTTGTTTTTGTACGCATTCAATAGTAGTACAGACATGGAAGGTTTAAATGACACAGATTTAAGAGAACGTCGAAAAAATTTTGGACTTATTACCTGTGTGGGATGGTAATAAAGCCCGGGCCTTATTATCTGTTTTGTACGTTTATACTTTTTGAGGTTATCTATATTCACCAAATAAATAAACAATTAAAATGAAAAGTTTGTAAGAAATATATTGAATTAATGAAAATATCACTTACTTTCCGCCAAGAAATTTTATATTACGTTGCTTAAAATTTCACCTAACTGCTATACGGCCTGATGTCGTAAAACGGAATGGCTACTCTGCTAAATCCTCGTGTTTTTTGGATTAGTTGAAGTCGTCCTGCGTATTGATGGAGTTGACAGCAAGAAAGATTTATTTTAAGCGGTAATATAGCAGTATGGCCTTATAACCTGCATGGCCTTATTACACGACAGTACCTTTTAGAATAAATTTGACTTTTTTATTAAAAATAGGATATTTTAAGATCAATTTTGCATCAGAATCATTCCTTAATTTCTATTAATAAAGTCGCGATTTTTTAAAGTTGATCAAATTTTTCGAAAAGTTAGGTTAGTTAACTGTCAAGAACTTTTACTACATTTAAGATTTTTTTTTAATTTTTCGGTAATAGAACAAATTTGATTTTTTTAGTTCAAAACAGAATCTTTTAAGTTTAACTTAACGTACGAATTATTCCTTAATATCTACAAATAAAGTCTGGACGATTTTTTGAAGTTAATGAAATTTCTTAAAAAGTCAGGTTAGATAAGTGTCAAAAATTTTAACCAACTTTAAGAATTTTTTTAATTTTTTTGGTAATAATTGGAATAAATTTGATTGTTTTGGTTCAAAATAGAATCGTTTAAGTTTAAATTAACGTAAAAATCATTTCTTAATCTCTATAGATAAAATCTCGGCGATTTTTTATAGTTAATTGATTTTTTTTAAAAGTTAGATTAGTTAACAGTCAAAAAATTTTTCCAACTTTAAGAATTTTTTAAATTTTTTTGGTAATAATTAAAAGAAATTTGACTATTTTAGATCAAATTAGAACTTTTTAAGTTCAATTTAACGTAAAAATAATTTCTTCATTTTCATAAATACGATCTGTACGATTTTTTAAATTCTAAATCTTTTACAGGTTAGGTTAAAAAGTTCCAATCTTTTTAAAAATTTCTTTAAATTTTTTGGTAACAATTAGAACAAAACTGTTTGTTTTACATAAAAGTAGACATTTTAATGTATCTTTTATAAAAAGATCTTTTCTTCATTCTTGGAAATAAAGTCTGGACGATTTTTTGAATTTTGAAAGTTTTCCAATTTCAAGGTTAGGTGCAAAATCCTAAAATTCATAAAAAAATAGAATTTTTTAGCTTTAATGTAACCTAAAAACTATTTCTTAATTTTTATAAGTAAATTTTTCACGATTTTTTTAAGATTTATATTTGAATATAAATCGTTTTCTTTACACATCATAAAATTCCACTCCATAAACCATTCACAATTACCTTTTATTCCCTCATATAAGTCACGTTTTCATAAAATATCTTTAAAACATTTCAAAAGGGAAAGAAATCACATTACTTAACCACAAAGTTAAATTAAAAGCAATTTATCAAAATTAAACGGAATTAGCACCCATCAGAAATCGTTTAAACGCCTCCATTTATTTCGATTAACCTCAATACGTTAAACGCGTGCCAGTTTAAGCGGTTAACGTATTTTTAAGAAGTCAATTTACATTCCCCACCATAATTACGTTTAAAAATGATCATTTGAAAGCAGCTGGATAAGGTTTCAAGTCTCGCAATTCTTTTAGTCCAAATTACGTTCTCGAGTTGGAATTACAATTTCTCCGGAAACCACGTGGTCCGTTCCCTGTCAGATAAACGTATGATTTACGACCCGGTTCCATCTGAAGACGACCGACGCTCGCGTGACGTCACGAGAGACGCCGCCGACGCCTCGTCAGGCGCCGAGTTCCCCTCACGTCCAGAGAGGTGAAACAGGAAGGATGGAAATATTTTGGTCGTAAATTTTCGAGTGGATTAACGTTGCACCGCGTAAATCACTATAATTTCTTCGGCGAGCTACAAGAAGTCTTAAAACACGATACGGTTTTGTAAAAATAAGGGAAAATGGAACGAACGATGGCCTCGATTTAGTGGTTCGTTGTTCCAATTAATCAATCGGAATATAGGAGAAACTTTGGCAATTAATCATATCGTTTGTGTGGGAACGTTTAATTATAAATTAAAAATTTATTTTGGTCGGGTCGGGAAAATAAACATTTTCCGAGTTGAGTTTCTTTGTGGTGCAAATAGCTAACGTCGATTGCTTTATAACTTTATACATTCTGGGAAATATAGGGGAAAATATTGCTATGGGTTCTTTGGATGTTGGGTGTCGGATGTGAATTATGAATTGTGAACGGAAATAGAATGATTTATACTTTTCTATTTGGGTGTGTATGAGTGTTGAATATTTATAATTTTGTTGGAATTTATCACAACATTTTTCATCGGTAAAATAAAAGTTTGTTTTTCGAAAAAATTAGATTTCCGTACTAACTAAATTTATTTTTGTTTGCTGTTATGCTATGAAGTTAGTAAAATAACTGAAAAATCAATTACAACAACACAAAGGGAATATAAACAAGACTAAATAGAATGTGATTTGATGTTTTAAAGGGAATAATAGGTTGGAATTTATTGAAAAAATGAGTCATGTTTATACCACTAACTTAAAAATTAGAATTTCTTTTTTTTAATGAAACTCTATCAAAAGCAGGGTTGTCAGATCGTTCGAGTTTTAAATAAAAAATCCCCAGAAAATAAATTTATCGTTTTCGTAAATTATAATTTGTTACTTCTAAATTTTAATCAATTTTCGTGACTGAAGCATATCTCTAAAATACCCAAAAATAAGCCAATTTAGAAATAAATCTCCCAGAATTAGGAAATATTCAGAAAATAATTTTTCAAACTTAAATCATTCTAATTTTAATTAAAGAAGACCGATTTATTCTAAATCTTATCAAAAAAATTTTAAAAAATTTTAAAGTTGGTGAAAAATTTCTGACACTTCTAACCAAATGTAAGAAAATCGATCAACTTTAAAAATTCAATAAAAATTCATTTTTAAAGATTTTGATTTGATTTTTTTCTAAATGAAATTTAAAACATTCTAGTTTTAATAAAGAAATACCGATTAATTCCAAGTCTTATCAAAAAAATTAAAAACATTTTTAAAGTTGGTAAAAAAATTTTGACACTTCTTAACCTAATTTAAGAAAATTGATTAACTGTAAAAATTCATCAAAAATTGGTTTTTAAAGATTTCGATTTGATTCTGTTTCTAAATGAAACTTAAAACATTCTAGTTTTAACCAAAAAAGACCGATTTATTCTAAATGTTGTCAAAAAAATTAAAAAAACTTTCAAAGTTGGTAAAAGATTTTTGACACTTCTAACCTAACTTAAAAAAGTCGATCAACTTTAAAAATTTATCAAATATTCATTTTTAAAGACTTCGATTTGATTCTTTTTCTAAATGAAACTCAAAACATTCTAGTTTCAACTAAAAAAGACCGTTTTATTCCAAGTGTTGTCAAAAAAATTAAAAAAAATTTTTAAGTTGGCAAAAAATTTTTTAGGTAAAACGATTTTCTAAAAATTCAATCATTCTTTAAAAAATCATGAAAAATTGAATTTTTAAGATTTTTATCAATTTTTTTTCTAAAAGATACTAAAGACATTCTAGTTTTAATTTGAAAAGACCGTTTTGTTCGATATTTTACCAAAAAAGTTAAATAAAATTTCAAAGTTGGCAAAAAATTTTTTAGGTTAAACCATTTTCTGAAAATTCAATCATTCTTTAAAGAATCACGAAAAATTGAATTTTAAAGATTTTTATCAGATTTTTTTCTAAATGATACTAAAAACATTCCAGTTTTAATTTGAAAAGACCGTTTTGTTCAAAATTTTACCAAAAAAATTAAAAAAAATTTCAAAGTTGGCAAAAAATTTGTTAGGTTAAACCATTTTCTGAAAATTCAATCATTCTTTAAAAAACCATGAAAAATTGAGTTTTAAAGATTTTTATCAGATTTTTTTCTAAATGATACTAAAAACATTCTAGTTTTAATTTGAAAAGACCGTTTTGTTCAAAATTTTACCAAAAAAATTAAAAAAAATTTCAAAGTTGGCAAAAAATTTCTTAGGTTAAACCATTTTCTGAAAATTCAATCATTCTTTAAAAAATCATGAAAAATTGAATTTTAAAGATTTTTATCAGATTTTTTTTCTAAATGATACCAAAAACATTCTAGTTTTAATTTGAAGGGACCGTTTTGTTCAAAATTTTACCAAAAAAATTAAAAAAATTTTCGAAGTTAGCAAAAAATTTTTTAGGTTAAACCATTTTCTGAAAATTCAATCATTCTTTAAAAAATCATGAAAAATTGAATTTTAAAGTTTTTTATCAGATTTTTTTTCTAAATGATACTAAAAACATTCTAGTTTTAATTTGAAAAGACCGATTTGTTCAAAATTTTACCAAAAAAGTTAAAAAAATTTTCAAAGTTGGCAAAAAATTTTTTAGGTTAAACCATTTTCTGAAAATTCAATCATTCTTTAAAAAATCATGAAAAATTGAATTTTGAAGATTTTGATCAGATTTTTTGTCTAAATGATATTAAAAACATTCTAGTTTTAATTTAAAAAGACCGTTTTGTTCAAAATTTTACCAAAAAAATTAAAAAAAAATTTCAAAATTGGCAAAAAATTTTTTAGGTTAAACCATTTTCTAAAAATTCAATCATTCTTTAAAAAATCATGAAAAATTGAATTTTAAAGATTTTTATCAGATTTTTTTTCTAAATGATACTAAAAACATTCTAGTTTTAATTTGAAAAGACCGTTTTGTTCAAAATTTTACCAAAAAAATTAAAAAAAATTTCAAAGTTGGCAAAAATTTTTTTAGGTTAAACCATTTTCTGAAAATTCAATCATTCTTTAAAAAATCATGAAAAATTGAATCTTAAAGATTTTGATCAGATTTTTTTTCTAAATGATATTAAAAACATTCTAGTTTTAATTTAAAAAGACCGTTTTGTTCAAAATTTTACCAAAAAAATTAATAAAAGATTTCAAAATTGGCAAAAAATTTTTTAGGTTAAACCATTTTCTAAAAATTCAATCATTCTTTAAAAAATCATGAAAAATTGAATTTTTAAGATTTTTATCAATTTTTTTTCTAAAAGATACTAAAGACATTCTAGTTTTAATTTGAAAAGACCGTTTTGTTCGAAATTTTACCAAAAAAGTTAAATAAAATTTCAAAGTTGGCAAAAAATTTTTTAGGTTAAACCATTTTCTGAAAATTCAATCATTCTTTAAAGAATCACGAAAAATTGAATTTTAAAGATTTTTATCAGATTTTTTTCTAAATGATACTAAAAACATTCCAGTTTTAATTTGAAAAGACCGTTTTGTTCAAAATTTTACCAAAAAAATTAAAAAAAATTTCAAAGTTGGCAAAAAAATTTTTAGGTTAAACCATTTTCTAAAAATTCAATCATTCTTTAAAAAATCACGAAAAATTGAATTTTAAAGATTTTCATCAGATTTTTTTTCTAAATGATACTAAAAACATTCTAGTTTTAATTTGAAAAGACCGTTTTGTTCAAAATTTTACCAAAAAAATTTTAAAAAATTTCAAAGTTGGCAAAAAATTTTTTAGGTTAAACCATTTTCTGAAAATTCAATCATTCTTTAAAGAATCACGAATAATTGAATTTTAAAGATTTTTATCAGATTTTTTTTCTAAATGATACTAAAAACATTCTTGTTTTAACTTGAAAAGACCGTTTTATTCCAAGTGTTGTCAAAAAAATTAAAAAAATGTTCAAAGTTCGCAAAAATTTTTTCAGGTTAAACCATTTTCTAAAAATTCAATCATTCTTTAAAAACTCATGAAAAATTGAATTTTTAAGATTTTCATCAGATTTTTTTTCTAAATGATACTAAAAACATTCTAGTTTTAATTTGAAAAGACCGTTTTATTCCAAGTGTTGTCAAAAAAATTAAAAAAAATGTTCAAAGTTCGCAAACATTTTTTTAGGTTAAACCATTTTCTAAAAATTCAATCATTCTTTAAACAATCATGAAAAATTGAATTTTTAAGATTTTTATCAATTTTTTTTCTAAATGATACTAAAGACATTCTAGTTTTAATTTGAAAAGACCGTTTTGTTCAAAATTTTACCAAAAAAATTTTCAAAGTTGGCAAAAATTTTTTAGGTTAAACCATTTTCTGAAAATTCAATCATTCTTTAAAAAATCATGAAAATATGAATTTTAAAGATTTTTATCAGATTTTTTTTCTAAATGATACTACAAACATTCTAGTTTTAATTTGAAAAGACCGTTTTGTTCAAAATTTACGGGGGTTAATTTTGGTATTGCTGGAAAGAGCTTTTCAAAAGAAATAACTTTTATAGGAAGCAGTTTTTGATATTATTTACTATTTTTATCCAAAATCGCTTTCAAAATCTGGATTTTTTACGAGTGATACCTGATATCACCATTAGATGTCGCTGTAGGCTATTTTAAAAAATCATAACATTTAGAAATGACGAGTGATGGTAAGTCACAAGGAATAATTTTATTAACAATACGACAAAATAATGTAATACCTTTAACTAAACTTCATAACTTAAAACGCTTAAGCCCAATAACATAAAGCAATTTGATTTTTTTGAATGGCCGACAGCGACATCTAATGGTGACATCAAAAACACTCGTAAAAATCGAAATTTTGAAAGCGATTTTGAACAAAAACAGTAAGTAATAAATGTAATTAATGTTTAAATAATACACTAACGAGTAAAAATCTGGAAAGAAATCAACTCTAATCATAATGACATGGAATGTTTAAGAAATTAATTTTATTTTTCTACATACAAAAATAAAAATAATTTAAAGTATCGATGAAATTGAAAGAAGTTTTCTCGTTAAATTCTAAGCCATCTTAGAAATCCCATTAGTGTAGACACGGAGCTGCATTAGTCAAATTGGATTACTTCCAAGAACCGTTTGCTTAAACACCACAATAGATACAAAAACTAAATAGATACATACTAACCAAACCATCATTTACATCCATTAACAAGAAAAATTCCTTGAAAATTTTATAAATTTATCCTCGTATAAAGAAATTAAAAAAAAAAGATAAATCAATATTATCCTTTTTACGGCGATAAGTGCAACGGTAGGTAATAAATTACTACCTAATGCATATACACCGAGCCTAGATGGGATAGATACGGTTGGAAGGAAAAAAAGTAGAGTTCTGCGGCAATTCGGAGGACGATTTTTCTTGGGATAGAAGCTCCCGGGGGAGACGGCGGTTCGTCGCGACCGACGTGAAAATCGATGCGAAACGACGTCGAAGGCGATTGATTCCCGCGAAAGTAAGGAAAACCTGGCCACGCAATCTCGCCGAGTAATTCGATTCCCGATAATGAAGTGGCCGGGATGAAATTTTTATAATGTAATTGGTGCCGGCAACGTATCGACAATGACGGACCCCGGAAATTCCCCTCACATCGAATATTCATGTAGATACAGGTGTGACGTGGCGATTTTCTTTTAATCAAAAATCAAATAAACATAAATTATTAATGATAAGTAAATCTAATAACGTTTTATAAGTTGGTATACACTCAGCAGCAGAAGTATGCGTACAGAGAATTTGGAATACTTTAACCGAGAAAAGAATAATCATAATCTAATACGATAATAAATAAAATAATTTTATAATAATTTATAAAAATATAAATCAATAGAACACAAATGTAGTTAAAAAAATAAAATCAATACTAAAAACATTTCAAATAATGCGTACGTAAAAATCTGCGTAAAGAGCAAAGCAGCTTCTATAAAAAAATTTATTAGTAAGATGTCGTACAGCTCTTACGCTTAATGACTTCACTTAAACGTTTCGACATGAATTGTACTAATTTCTTTGTCTTGTCCGAATTGATTTTGCCCATTCGTTAATTATAAATCGTTTTAGCACTTCTTTCGATTTTATCTTGTGTTATGTTGACGAATTTTACGTTCCAATAAATCCCATAAGTGCTCAATGAGATTTAAGTCAGGTGATTATGGGGGTGTTTTCATTGTGTTGGACTGTTATATAGCAGCCAAAGTTTGGTATTATAAGCAGAATGTTTCTGGTCGTTGTCTTGTTGAAAAATGTATTCGGATCCCAAACCCAAGTTGCCGATACTTGGCATCAAATTTTCCTTTAAAATGTATATGTACATTTTATAGCCCATCGTGGATGTTATAAAAGCCAACTTCTCTACTTCTTTGGCGCACATACACCCCCAAACCATCACTACACCACCTCCATATTTTCAGTGGCTTTTAAGTTTTGTGGATCGACGACAGTACCTGGTTTTCTTCGCACAAATTGTTTACCTTTAATACCGGAGATGCAAAATATGCTCTCATCTGTAAAAAGAACCTTCTCCCAGAATTTTGTGGACTTGTTTAGGTGTTATTTAGCAAAAGCAATGCATTTTTGTCGTTTCACGTCTGATACGAATGGCTTTTTTCGTATAATGTGAGTGTGGTAGTGGGCCTTTGATAATGTTCTTCTCACCGTATCTCTGTTTCACATTATGTGCTATTTTTGTTGGTATTGGCTTAGGTCTTTTCGCACCTGCTGTATAATGCTTCGCTCATCTCGGTATGTTAGAAGATATGGTCGGTCAGATCGTGGACGTGAGATGTAATCTCCAATATCTTTGTAGTTGTTGATTACTGTCTAGATAAGTGGAGGAATGTTATCTGCTTACAGTTGTTCCTATTTTCCTAAGAGTTTTTACCTCTTTCCATAGTTTTACAATAATTTTTCTTTCTCCTGCTTCAATTTCCTGTCCCTTTGTCTCCATTCTAACTTTTAGCTTCCAATTCTCTACTAATGCAATCAACTATATGTAACATATAAATTATGTTGTTTATCTACCTGTAAACCATTCTTGTACCAGTCATTTTGAGTCGTACGCAGATTTTTGCATATGCATTATTTTAATTACTTTTAGTTTTATTTATTTTTCTAACAAATGCTTCTGTTTTACTGAAGCTTTATTTTGTGTTAATAGATTTGTATATTGTTAACATATAGAGTATGATTATTCTTTTCTTCGTTAAAGTATTCCAAGCCCTTTGTAAGCAGACTTCTGCTGCTGAGTGTATAAGAAATTTAATAATTAGATTTTTGACGTTAAGCTTGATTAATACTTTTTGCAAGTTTTCGACGTTAAATAGATCTAATTAGCCAGAAAATTATTTATTTAATAATCCAGTACAAACACAGCAACAGTCTTTAATTGCCATTGTCAAATCAAGTATGATGACTAAAATATGATAATAAGTGGGATACTCGCGTTTGTTGTTTTTCAACATTTTGATTTTTTTGTTTATATGATGAAAGCAAAAGACGATATTGATTTAAAGTTTTCAGCATTCTACATTAAATAGAATTTGTTCCAGTTAGGTTTTCGAATTCAGTGTTTCGTTCTTATCATATTCCAATATGATATCATATTCCAATTAATTCCATTTCCTCCTTGTTCTCTAATCTATTTAGTTATATTTCTTTTCTTCGGCTCTTTGTATTTCCTTCGCCCCGGTTAATATTAGACAACAGCACAAAATCGGTAGGATTTTCTTTTTCGAGATAGAAATCCGGTGATTCGACTTTTATAGGATCACTGTATCTGGAGAAGGACAAGGTGTAATTTGATTAAGATCACAAAAATCTCAGTCTGTTTCTAATTACTTCTCTTTCTGGTTGGTTTTGGAGTTCGAACCCTTATTTAGTTCATATTTCACTCTAACTAACAGGGTTTCTCTTTTCAGGTTTTAATTTTTTTAGTGAATATCAGAGTAAATTTGACTTTTATAATCAAAAATAGAATCTTCTAGGTTTCATTTAACGTAAAAATCATTTTTAAATCTCCATAGATAAACTCAGTATGATTTTTTAAAATTCCAAATTTTTGATAGGTTAGGTTAAAAAGTTTCAATGTCTTTAAAAATTTCTTTAAAAAAATTTGGTAGTAATTAGAACAAAACTGTTTATCTTATTTAAAAATAAACAGTTTGATCTATCTTTGTTCAAAAAATCTTTTCTTTATTCCTAAAAATAAAATCTGGGCGATTTTTTCAATTTTGATAAATTTCAAGATTAGGATCAAAATGTTAAAATTTATAAAAAAAATATTTTTGTTTCTTACATTAGACTTTGGAAAAAATGACATTTTGAGCATAAAATGAACATTTTAAAGTAGATTTGTGTAAAAATGTTTTTTGAAACCTATAAAACGATTTTTAAAAAATAATGAATTTTTTAATGTTAACTGTTAAAAATGTTTAGCAATTTTAAAATTGTTTTCTATTTTTTTGGGAATAATTAGAAGAAATTTGATCTTTCTAGTTCAAAATAGAATGTTTTAAGTTTAATTTAATGTAAAAATAATTTCTTAATCTTCATAAATAAGCTCTGTGCGATTTTTTAAAGTTCCAAAATTTTTGATAGGTTAGGTAACAAAATGTTCATGGTCTTTAAAAAATGTTTTTAAGTTTTCTAGTAACAATAAGAACAAAACTGTTTATTTTACTTAAAAACACATATTTGAATCTATCTTTACACAAAAAATCTTCTCTTTATTCCTGAAAATAAAGTCTAGATGATTTTTTAAATTTTGCTAAAGTTCAAGATTAGGATCAAAATGTTAAAATTTATAGAAAGAAAAAATTGACTTTTTGATCATAGAATAGATATATTTTTCAGTAGATTCATTTAAAAATTATTTTCCTAATTCTCATAAATAAACTACATTTTTAAAAAATTGTCAATGCTTGTAAAAATTATGTTAGCTTTATTATTATTTTTTTTTTTTTGGTAACAGTTATAACAAATCTGACTTTCTTAGTGGAAAACAGAATCTTTTAAGTTTAATTTAACATAAGAATCATCTCTTACTCTCTGTAAATAAAGTCTGGGCGATTTTTTAAAATTGACCAAATTTTTTAAAAAACTTAGGTTAGTTCACTCTCGAAAAATGTTTACTAACTTTAAGAATTTTTTAAATTTATTTGGTAGTAATTAGAACAAATCTGGCTTTTTTAATTCAAAATAGAATCTTTTAGGTACAATTTAACGTAAGAATCATTTCTTAATCACTATAAATAAAGTCTGGTGGATTTTTTAAAGTTGACCAAATTTTCTAAAAAGTTGGGTTAGTTAACTGTCAAAAATTTTTACCGAATTTAAGACTTTTTTTAATTGTTTGGGTAATAATTAGAACAAATCTGACTTTTAGTTCAAATTAGAATCTTGTCTATTCACTTTAACATAAGAATTATTTCTTAATCTCTATAAACAAAGTCCGGGCGATTTTTTAAACTTGACCAAATTTTTCTAAAAGTTAGGTTAGTTAACTGTCGAAAAATTTTTACTAACCTTAAGAATTTCTTTAATTGTTTTGGTAATAATTAGAACAAATCTGACTTTTTTAATTAAAAATAGAATCTTTTCAGTTTAATTTAGTGTAAGAATAATTCCCTAATCTCTATAAATAAGTCCTGTACGATTTTTTTTTAATTTCAAATTTTTGACAGGTTAGGTTAAAATTTTCAATGTTTTTAAAAATTTATTTAAATTTTTTGGTAACAACAAGAATAAAACTGTTTATTTCACTTAAAGATACACATTTTAAACTATTTTTATTCAAAAAATTTTATCTTAATTTCTAAAATTAAGATAAGGGCGATTTTTTTAAAGTAGTGCAAAAAATTGTGGTTAGTTCGACTAAAATTCTTTGCTCTTTTTAAATTTTTTTAAAATTTTTCGGTAACAATTAGAACAGATATAACAATAAATTAGAACAAATTAGCTTTAATAAATTGACATTAAACTTCCACAATACATACTTCAATGCAAAATATATCTAACCTAAATAAAACATAAACTCTAAATTATCACACTTTCAAGATTTTTTTTTATTGAGTAAACTTTACACTTTAACCAATTCTAATTTTTCCTTCCCCAAAAAAAAAGAGACTTTTCCTTGTGAGAAAAAAACCATTAATAATGTAATGGTCGTGTCAGGTTTTTGATAGCCTCGTTTCATTTTCCGCTGACCGCCATATAATCGATGACAGTAAAACGTTTTTAAGGCGGGCGAGTAAGGAAATTTTTCACTGTAAAGTCGACCGACGGTGTCGCCACTATATTTTAACTTCAATATTCCGGTCCGTAAAATGGAAAACCGCCCAGCATTAAAGTGGCGGAAACGCGAAACGTGCACCTGACGTATCTGAAATTACCGAGAACGTTCGAACAGCACCAACTAAAATTTTAATGCTTTTACATATCCATACCGTGCACGGAAACCGTTCCGTTTTGTGAACTACCTTTTTACCCTTTTACGATTGCTTCGCAATATCGTAAATATTATTCCACTTGTAAATATTACTATCCTTGTTAGGTATATAAATTTATAACATCTTTTATTATTATGTAAAAATATACTGTGGTTTTATTTATATATCTTTTTATAATCTTGGATGTAACATCATCAATTTTATAATTTTTTTTTTCGTTTTATGTTGTGAGTTTTGAGCTTTTTATGCTTTAATTTATAGTAATTAATTTCAACTACGAAATTTTCATTTTAATTAAGTTGAAATATGATCGAAACAGATAATTAATCTTAGGTGGTTGAAACTAATCGATATAATCCATAAAGTCAACTTTACTCGAAGTTTTTTTTTAAGTTAGGTTAGTTAACTGTCAAAAATTTTAACCAACTTTAAGAATTTTTTTAATTTTTTCGGTAATAATTAGAACAAATTTGACTTTTTTTATTAAAAACAGAATCTTTTGAGTTTAATTTACCGTAAGAATCGTTTCTTAATCTCTATAAATAAAATCTGGGGGATTTTTTAAAGTTGATCAAATTTTTTAAAAAGTTGGGTTAGTTAACTGTCAAAAATTTGTATAAATTTTAAGAATTTTTTAAATTTTTTCGGTAATAAGTAGAACAAATTTGACTTTTTTAGTTCAAAATAAAATCTTTTATGTTCAATTTAACATAAAAATCATTTCTTAATCTTTATAAATAAAGTCTGGGTGATTTTTTAAAGTTGACCAATTTTTAAAAATTGAAAAATTTTTACTAACTTTAAGAATTTTTTTAATTTTTTTAATAATAATTGGAATAAATCTGACTTTTTTAATTCAAAATAGAATCTTTTAAGTTCAACCTGAGGAAAGAACCATTTCTTAATCTCTATAAATAAAATCTGGGCGATTTTTTAAAGTTGATGAATTTTTTTAAAAACTTAGGTTAACTGTCAAAAATTTTAACCAACTTTAAGAATTTTTTTAATTTTTTCGGTAATAATTAGGACAAATTTGACTTTTTTAATTAAAAACATAATCTTTTCAGTTTAATTTACCGTAAGAATCGTTTCTTAATCTCTATAAATAAAATCTGGGGGATTTTTTAAAGTTGATCAATTTTTTTAAAAAGTTGGGTTAGTTAACTGTCAAAAATTTTCACCAACTTTAAGAATTTTTTTTAATTTTTCCGATAACACTTAGAATAAATTTAACTCTTTTAGCTAAAAATAGAATCTTTTTAGTTCAATTTAACGTAAGAATCATTTCTTAATATATATAAATAAAGTCTGGGGGATTTTTTAAAGTTGATCAAATTTTTTAAAAAGTTGGGTTAGTTAACTGTCAAAAATTTGTATAAATTTTAAGAATTTTTTTAATCTTTTCGGTAATAAGTAGAACAAATTTGACTTTTTTAGTTCAAAATAAAATCTTTTATGTTCAATTTAACATAAAAATCATTTCTTAATCTCTATAAATAAAGTCTGGGTGATTTTCTAAAGTTGACCAATTTTTAAAAATTGAAAAATTTTTACTAACTTTAAGATTTTTTTTAATTTTTTTTAGTAATAATTGGAATAAATCTGACTTTTTTAATTCAAAATAGAATCTTTTAAGTTCAACCTGAGGAAAGAACCATTTCTTAATCTCTATAAATAAAATCTGGGCGATTTTTTAAAGTTGATGAAATTTTTTAAAAACTTAGGTTAACTGTCAAAAATTTTAACCAACTTTAAGAATTTCTTTTAATTTTTCGGTAATAATTAGGACAAATTTGACTTTTTTAATTGAAAACAGAATCTTTTAAGTTTAATTTAACATAAGAACCATTTCTTAATCTCTATAAATAAAGCCTGAGGGATTTTTTAAAGTTGATAAAATTTTTTAATAACTTAGGTTAGTTAACTGTCAAAAATTTTAACCAACTTTAAGAATTTTTTTAATTTTTCGGTAATAATTAGGACAAATTTGACTGTTTTAGTTCAAAATAGAATCTTTTAGTTTCAATCTGAGAAAAGAACCATTTCTTAATCTCTATAAATAAAGTCTGGGCGATTTTTTAAAATTGATGGATTTTTTTAAAAACTTAGGTAAATGTCAAATATTTTTACCAAATTTAAGAATTAATTTTTTTTGTAATAACTAGTGCAAATTTGACTTTTTAAAATTAAAATAGAAACATTTAAGTTTAATTTAATGTAAAACTAATTCCCTAATCTCCATAAATAAGCTCTGTACGATGAAATTTTTATTTTAATTAAGTTGAAATATGATCAAACAAAATAATTAATCTTAGATGGTTGAAACGGATCGATATAATCCATGAAGTCAACTTTACTCGAACTTTTTTTTGGTGTAAGATAGAAAATGAAAAAGTTCCGAGCACATAAAAGTTTTCCTCCTTAAACATTTAAGCGCGTCTTTAAGCCCAAAGAACTTTTCATCTTCATCACGATTATTTCCTTTTTTCCTTCTACTCCCCCGAAGGCATTTCTTATGAAACGATTCCGATGTCTTTCTAGTCTCTTCTATGACTTTGTTTTTGATCCCACACTTATGGTCTTTGTGTCTTTTTTACGATAGTAATCCAATACCATTTCATCCGTCAAAAACTTGTAAACAATACCCAACCCCAAGGTTTTCCCAAAACAAAACGTTACAATCTGAAAAGATTGAAAAATGACTCTTCTATAACTTTAAAGGAATTGTTCATTCTCTCTATGGATTTCTCCCTATCCAATTTCTGGACGATTCCCGACGGTAGTTCATCATTTCCGGGTTGCAATCGAAGGTAGTGTGTTTGGCCTTCTTTTATGTGACTCTCGTAAAGTAGCCTTCGTGAAGTTGCAGCGGTGGCAATAAACGCCCACCTGCTTTTCACCGGCCTCATTGTTCACGTACGAAATCAGTCCGTTTTAATTTTCGCGCGCAAATAGGATTTCCGTTCACCTGGAGACTTTGCCGGCGCTAAGTGTTTCTTTATAGCAGGGTTGTTTTGGGGTGAAACGAGACTAATGGTCTCGGTTATATACCCGGCTTGTTTTACCGACCTTTCTGGGTTACTTTCCTTTCCTTTTTTTGCCCACCTTTGTTTTAATGAAACCTTACAGGATCTAATTTGTTCTAGGAATTAATTATCGTTGTAGGGTCGGAGTTTAAAAATAAAATCTTATGAAGGAGCAGTACGCTTATGTAGCTGTGCCATAATGTGTAACGGAAGTTGTTATGTTAAAGCACTGTTAGTCTCCGCGTAGGGCCTTAAATAGTCTCTACCAGAGAGTTTGAATACAATTTAATGATCTCTATGAAGAAGTTGGCAGTAAATTAAATATTTCCTTAGAAAATTTGCTAGAAATGCTTAGTCATGTGTCATGTAGTCTTTCTTCGAATAAAAAGAATAAGCTCTTAGATGTTACGTTTCATCCATAAGTTAACACTTTGCTTTTTTAATCTATTTACTAGAAATGTTAGGTTGCTTGATTAAAGTCGGGACCATTTATTAAATATTAGAAGTAGTATAAAAGATCTTATGTACGAAAAAATATAGATTAGGTTAATTGAAAAGAGGACACTTTGTTCCTTTTTTCTTAAAAGCAAGGTCTTAAGTGGAGATTTAAAAGCAGTGCTTCAAAATAACAACATTTGCTTCACTTTTGGGACCGCAACGGACCTCCTGTTATTTTTTGTTCTAACGTTCAGAGTTTTCAATTGTAATTGGTGATAGTAGTGTTGCGAAGTGTTGTTAAAGATACGGTGTACTATAACCCGAAATGGAGCTGCGCCATGAAGAAAAAGATGAAAAGTTCCTTCCCTGTAACATTGCTTAGTACTCTTTCATCTTTCTTTTCATGGTGTAGCTCCATTTCGAGTTATAGAGCTTTGAAGCACGTTCTACATATCCTGTGTATAAAGGTAGTTGTGAATGTGTCTCCGATCTGAATACGTTGCGTTGTGAACGCTTAGAGCAAGATGAGGAAAATAAGGATATTTTTGAGGTTAACAAGGAGAATAAAGAATTGCCAAGAATACGTTTTCACAAGCAAAGTTAATCGACCGATGTTAATCATCGATCAATTGAAAAGCTGAATGAAAACTATATGAAGAACTTTCATTTCAACAGAGTTGATCAACTTAAGGTTGGGTTAGGATATCAAACTTAACTGAAACCATAGCAGTAATTTTATTCGTAATTGTAAAGTGCTTACAACTGCCTAGTTTAGAGAGATTTTTTTTGAGATTATCACACCATACCTACTTATACACACACAAAACAAAGAATTTGCCAATATCTTATAAAGTACTAAATCGTTTTCTTTTTTTTTCCTCTAACCTTAAGTGTTTTGACCTAAACCTCCGTAAATTCTTGTTCCTCGATCGACTCGAGCTTGTTCCAGTGACGGTCGTCCGAAAATATTAAGAAAAAGTACATCGTATATGTTTCCAAGTCCAAAGTAGTTAGGTGAGTTTATTTTAGGAACGTCAAAGATCACAATGTCGGCTAAGGTCGACGCCAAAGAGTTTTCCAACGGATAATAGGTAATCGCAAGTTTTGCTCTATTCGTAGGAAGAGGCCTAAAAGAAATAAAATTAGGAAAGTGGAACATGATTAAAAGAGACAAAAAAGACCGTAAAGCAAAAGAATTTTTTTTGATAAAAGATTTTTAAGTAATAGTGGAATTAATGAAGGAAGGAGAGAGGAATGGATAATAGAGAGGGTGAAATAGAAGATTTATATAAAACCTACCTCAGATGGTCGAGGCCTCGTGTTAAAATAACAAATTGATCGTAGAAAGGGAATGCGAAGTAAATAAGGTAACACCGAAATTTTGGAAAGATTGTCCAATCAATTTCAAATCCCAACTTCAACGGAAAATCTTAATAAAATGATTTTAAGATGATCACCAACAATCTCCACCAAAATGACTGCACAAAGGCTAAATAAGATTCTCGATGATGTTGCCACATCCACATAACACAACGAAAGAGAAAGAAAATTTCTCCGAAACAGTCTAAATACTTCCAAAACCGAAGAAAATTTCATTTCGAATCAAGAACCAAACACACGCCATTACTCATTCAAGGGTGGAATAGAAGATTTATTGGAAAGGAATAAGGATTTAATTTTCAAATTTCCGCCACTGGAACAAAATAAAAAACAACATTTCTAAAAATAAAAATAAACTAAACTAAACCAATTTTGTTTCTATTCAGACAATTACAGGAAAAGAAAAGACAAGACAAAAATAAACCGAAACAAGATTTAAAAATTTAAGTGATCAACCAAGAAAATAACAAAGAATGCAACTAAAATTTTTAGATGTTCATAATTAATGATATTCCTTCTTTCCCTTGCAATTGATTTAATATCTAAGAATTCGAATTCGGTTAGGATAAATGAGCAAAAAAAAATACTTGGTCTAACAAGAACAATTTTGTCAGTTGTTGAGACTAAAAGAAAAATTAGAAGACGCCGACGGATTTTCAAGAGACCAGTGAACCGAAATGGAGAGTTGGAGGTATTATCTTGATCTTAATAAAAGATATGATATGTAAAGGAGAAAATCATGATCAGGATTTTAAATATCAATGTTTTAAAGCATCAAAAATGTGTACAACATTTTTCTTCTTTAGAAAATGGCGAATTAAGTCCTGTTGATGTAAAATAGCAACCTCCCACAAAATAAAAGGAAGTAGTCGTACTACATTTTGTACTCTAATCTAAATGGTCGATATACAGTCCGACACGTGAGAACTTGCCACTGAGATTTTACAAATCTACGCGACAGCGAGATTGAGAAAGTATTCAGGTAGATAGAGATAAAATTACGCGTGCCTCTTTAGCTGCAGTGTGCTATCCAGGCCGGTTTCAGACAATTTGATATGTTAATTTTGCATATTAATGTATGTGTTTATTTAAGAAAATTTATAATTTTCTTAAAATTGGCTTTTTATATTTTCTAAAAATATGCTTATAACACTAACACGTACACATCCAGAGACAATTATCTGTATATCGCATCATGAAGTCTAAAATATTTTTATACTTAATACTTAATACGACTCTGGTATATTCAGATCTCTTCACTGTGAGCGACTGCTTTTAAATGAAGCGTGCTAGTCTGAAGTTACTGTTGTCAAACTATACAAGATTGTTATTTCCTGAATTCGAACATTTAGAAAAAATATCAACTTTTGCATGGAACCCAATAAAGTTATCATTTTATATTGTCAATACAGAAAATTATTAGCAAGTACTGAATCTGGCAAAGAAAATAAAATTTACCTCTTATTTACTATAAATTACTAAAGGTTCGACGAAAATCTAGAGGTACATCAAAAAGAATTTCTTATAAAGATCCACCAATTAGCCTTTCACGAAATGTAAAAACGCACAGACTGACTAAAATCGTAGTTCGGGAAAAGAAAAGTTTCCCCAGAAACGTTGCAAACTTTGCAACAATTACGGTAAAAGGAAAAAATCTGCTTCATGTACGAACATTGTCAGATGCCTTTATGTATAGAAAAATATTTTGAAAACTACCGTATTAAATGAAATTACTAGAAATTTAATTTTCAAATTAGACACTTTTTTTATTCGAATAACTTACTACTTATTTGAATGATCAAAGCCCGGCTTCACGACGGTTGAAATAAAAATTTTTAGCGGCCAGCAATGAGTTAATCCAAATGCTGTCAATAGAAATTGTATTAAAACGCCACCAAATCAAACCCACAAAGACACGTTACTTGGTCAACTTATTATTAGTCTAAAAATCGTTTAAATTTTTACAAAAGAATAAACTTAATTCCATCGTTTTTTCCATCAACGTCTACTATTGGAGAAAGGATAAATTGCGCCACGAAGAAAAAGATGCAAGATTAATTCCCCTTTCTTTAACTTGCATCTTCCTCTTACATCTTTGTCTTTATGATGCAATTTATCTTTTCTCCGATAACACGGAAATTAAGCTTTCAAGACTAAAAAATAATTGCAAGATAAAAGTAGTTCATTTGATACAGTTAAAAAATCTAACTGTAAGTAATCAATATTTTTATGTTACGTTTAGTTAGTTTTTCTTTAGACTGGGTTTTGGAGTTTAATGATTTTAAAGTTAAAACAAGGCAACCCTTATTTTTATAAATCAATTATCAGTTTGTATAAAAAATAATATCATGTTGTTCTTTCAGATAACAAATCTACATTTCATAAAATTCAAAGATAATAAAAAATGTGTTGTTTATTTGGATTTTCATAGGAAAAAGCATTTAATAGGTTCACAAACCAGGTTTTATCACTCAACTTTATTACTTGTACAGTATAAACAGACTAGATAAACTAGATTACATCCAGGTCTGACATTTCAGTTTATATAGTACGTTTATCAGGTTCGTTTTTCACCCCGACCTTGTGTGTGCTAGGTGTCACCGGCTAATTAACGGTAATTGAAGGTCTGATGAATCGGGAGCTGGTGCACAGGGGATTAAAGTTCGTTACCGTGATGGCATTGTAGGATGATGACGGGACGATGTCGATGATGACGACGTCGACGACACGTTAATTAAGAAATTTTCTTACCGGCGTAAAGTTAATTGGAACGTTACCATAGATAATATTTGGTATTAATTAACCGAGGTGGTTAATTAATTTACAATGTATACATGCAGATACGATATTTTAAAGGAAATGTGTTGATACGTGTTAGCAAGGGTTTCGAAAGATTCATCGAGCGTAAGACGTAAAGTTTTATGAAAGGTTCATTCATTCCCTCGTTGGGTTACGGGATGAGAGGGTCGATATTGGGTGAAAAACATCATGAATTTACACTGTGTGGACGTGTTTCCGGTAAATGGAAAGGGTAATGTTGATGTATTCAACCGTGAAACGGTTTTTTCAATTGGGTGATTTTTCTTTAAATCTGTTCGCTAGAAAAAAATAAAATAAAATAAAATGAAAAAAATGTACATGAAGTACATTTAAATTGCTTTCCATTAGTAGGTTAATAGACTAACGGTACTTGTACTTAAAAGTTCATCAATCATCTTTATTGATCTATTTGTAAATAAACCAAGCGTAATGCGCTAATATTTACCGTATTAAATTGTAGTTTAATATCATTGTCGTTTTCAATTTATAACACATTTCCACCGCAATTTCTGTAGAAAATATATACACTTACGTACGGTTTCGCGGCGTGTTATTATTACCTACATACTATTATCGAACGATCTAATTTTAGCAAACGTTAAAATTAGGCCGGGTGCATTAGGTTATTAACGCGGAGGATGTCAAGTTTATACAACAAGGTTAATGCGACCATCAGTTCCATACTAATTATAAAGTCACGCGCGAAATATAATTAAAACATTGCGTGAACTCCCGCTTAATATTTTTATCACTTTGACAAGTACAAAAATATACAGGACCCTTTAATAATAAGGGTAGAAAAATAAAAACAATTTTATTAAAGTTCTAATTTTATCGCACAGAATTTATTTGTAAAAATTAAAAAATAATTTTTATGTTAAATTAAACCTTAAAGATACTAATTTTTATTATACAAGTCAAATTTGTTCTCATCATTAGAATAAGAGATAGAGAAACATGTAAATGAAGTAGAAACATAAAGAAAGATCTTGCAGAAACCACCAACAAAGCCATAGTTTTCTAGGATATTGGACAGAAAGGACAGAAAACCCATAAATTACAACTCGAAGGACTTGAGTTAATTTGAACACCCTAAAGTGTTGGCCGAAAATTTCAACACTTTCTTTGCCTCTCTAGACCTAACTTTTTAGTTTCTAAAATAACTAATAACACATGTGCTCACCTTGACAATATACTTATACAGTGTCGATCAATCTTTAAGACTCTGGTAATAGAAAATGCTCTGTTTAACATAGTACACTGTTTTAAAGATAAATGTGGCTACGGATATAACAGAATTCCCATTAAGATAATTAAAAGTACTGTTCTACACATACTGTCACCCCTGGACACAGTTATTCAGTACAGTAAAACCTCTTTTTGTGTGGTCCTTTTTTATGTGATTTGTTTTGTGCGTTTTTTGTGGGACTTTTTTCGTGCGATTTTATATCTAATTTTTTATACAGTATATGAATCTCAGGGGTGTTAGCGCCAGTTTAAAGTTTCGTATCTGTGTACAATATTCTGAAATGGAGCTGCACCGTGAAGAGAAAGATGAAAGAGGACTCGGAAATATTACAAAGAGGGAGCTTACTTTTTCATCCTTCTCTTCAAGGTGCAGTTCCATTTCGGGTTCTTGTACACATACATGCTATAGACACATTTTCTTAAAACAGATATGAATGCTGAGAGAAGTTTGAAATTCCACAAGGAACTAAGATCATGTATGTTTCACTATCGTGTCGCTTATAAGCAATTGACCAATTGACCGTCGTCAAAAATACTGATCATTAACTTTATAATGCCAAAAAAATAAATCAACTGAAATCGTATCATCAAGCAACGAAGGCGATTTCATGTACGAAATTAAGATTATAGAGATGCCTCGGACCATAGCTGCTTTACGATAAAAGCTATCGAAAAAAATGTAAAAGCAAAGCGAAATTTTTTAGGGGGTGCCATTTGTAATTTTCGAGAAAAATGACAACATGCGAAAATCAATCAAAAATATTTTTTTCCCATAAATTACCCAAAAAAAAAAAAAAATTATGTAAAGGTATACGAGATCTTAACCTGTCCCTCAGTTCAAAATGTAGGCGCCGCACAGTGGGGCGACATGCTTAAATTGCGGACATCGCCACATAACTTTCTTTTTTTCAATAGAACAACCACAAAATTGAGTGCAAATGAGTAAAATAGGTGTATAAATTAGTATATAAAAGAAGTGAGCATTTACTATTAAAGAAAATAACACTTTATTTGCTTTTAATGAAAAAAAAGTCAAATTTGTTGCAGAAGCGGGTTCAATTCCCAAACAGGACGTAACTTTTTTTAGAAATAATATTAATTATAGCAGATTTTTAACGTTAAGTAGTTAACAAACGACCATGTATTACCTGAAATAAGTGCAAGAACATTGTAACACCCTATACCTACTTGTGGTTATTGACCTCAGCATGCAGATATTTGATAAAAATATTTTATGGCTTATAAATGTTGTATATTTAGAAAGACCTTCATTTTCGATATCTACAACTTTAATATAATAAAATAAAACATTTTCCACGTCTTCAAAAATCTCTTGTGTAAATCTCCTTTCTCTTGCAAAATTTGGGCATCCAAAGAATTATAGGTTCCAACGAAATTAATAACTTGTTAAAAATATTAATATTTTTCCATAATTATTTTCATTATACAAAAAAAAAGTTTTAAATGATGATTTTATGTAATTTATTATCCTAATATAAACTGGTTTTACATGACAGATAGCGAATAATTTGACATATTTTATCTTTAAATGCAATTTTCATAAAAAGGTGGATGAAGGTGGACGGACAATAAGGGTTTTTAGAAACTAGAGCCTGTTGGCAACCGTTTGATGTATTGCATAGCTTGGACAGTTTTGGACAAAAAAAGTTTTGGCCGTTTAAAATATGTGATCTCTATTATATAAATGTCATTAGTTTTAACGTGTGTATTAAGAATATACAAACAACTTTACAAGATGATAATAATTATAATATGAAGTTTGAAACCTACTCCTCATGTTATAAAAATTTCAATTACCCCCTTCGTTTAGTTTTGATGGAAGAACGTTTTAAAGCAGTACATGTCGAATCAATGAAACTTTATTAATTTTGAAAATGTCGAATTTGAAAAATATTTTCTATAGGAAAATTGATAAAAATTAATGTTTCAAATGCATTTATAAATAGACTCAAGTATCTAGAATATAAAAAAATGTCGAAAGTATAAGTTTTCTAAAACTTAATTTTTATAAGAATGTCCGAGTTTAGAGCATTTCGCCCCACTGTGCGCCGGAGTCAATTAGTTTCTCTAAAAAAATCTCAAAAATTATAACAGCAAAACTGCTAAAGTTAAGGGTATAACATGTTAGATAAAAAAAATAAGTACTCTTCGAGCACTTTCCAAATTTGCAATAAAAAATAGGGCATTACATTAAAAAAAAACATAAGTTTGGTACGCCACTGGAATACGGCACGCCACTGATGATTAGAAATATTTTAGAAACATAGCGACGGCAATTATGCATCACTTTTTTCTTACATTTTTTCGATAGCTTTTATCGTAAAGGAGCTATGGTCCGAGGCGTCTTAAATGCCACACCCTGTATTATAAGTTATCTTTGTCCTTTTTTCATATAATATAGATAATCATGCATTTGTCAGCGCTATTGAATATGACAGTTTGGCTATTTTAAAAGAAAGAAATGAAGATTTAAAAGTAATGCTTCAAAATGACAGCATTCGCTTCACATTTGGGCAGGCTTCATACTGAGGCAAA
Source organism: Digitonthophagus gazella (assembly GCA_036711955.1). Taxonomy (NCBI): domain Eukaryota; kingdom Metazoa; phylum Arthropoda; class Insecta; order Coleoptera; family Scarabaeidae; genus Digitonthophagus; species Digitonthophagus gazella. Next base: position 14,133,915 of record JASCIT010000007.1, read on the forward strand.
TAGCAACAAGCAAGTAGCAACCAACAATAAGCGATATTGCCGCTTGATGACATTTCACATAGAATTAAATAATGTCTCTCACATTGGAACAATACGTTATCGTCTCTGCATCTGCTCTGTATCTGATTCTAATTTTTATTATAGAAGTTAAATTTGTTATCATTAGAATAAGAGATAGAGAAACATAAAGGCACACTTTGCAGAAACCTCCAACAAGACGATAGTTTTCTGGGATATTATTAGAAAATCCATAAATTATAAGAATTTTAGTCAATTTGAACATCCTGAAGTGTTGGCCGAAAGTTTCAACCCTTTCTTTGCCTTTTTAGCTGCCTCTTTAGTATGAAAAATAACTAATAATTACATTGACAATATACCTACACACTGTTTTTGCATTATTAAACGTTAAAGATATTGTTTTTTATTATACAAGTTAAGTTTCTTCTAATTATTACAATAAGAGAAAGTAGAATATTTTGTAGAAGCAATCAGTAAAGCGAGTGTTTTCTAGGATGCTATCAAGGAATCTATAAATTACAAATCGAAAAGTTAGTCAATTTGAACAACCTGACGTGACAAATGCTGTCACATATGAAGATAGAATAACACAAATGCTGATATGAGTTATTGTATTCAAGACAGAATGAGTTTATCAATGGTTGTGGCACCCACACTCTTTTTAGTGAATTTTTGACCAACATACTTCACACTTTCGAAAACAATAAACACGTCTGTGCTGTAAATTTAGATCGATCAAAGGCTTTTGTTTGCGTAAACAAGAGTGTTAGACTAAACTTGAAAAATACGAATTTAGAGGTCTTACAAAATGTTTAATTTCATCTTATTTATAAAGTAGACCACACGTAAGAAAAGCTATAAGTTCTGAAGGTATTCCAAGATATACCATTATACTTGGGTCTTTATTTTTCATCATTTATTTAAATGACGACCTTCACAGGTCCATTCTGAATGACTTGCTTCATAAAACTGCCTCTACGTTGCATAATATGGTAAACTCGATAAATCGCAGTGCCCCAAAAAAGGCTTGAAAATAGGTTTGAAGACAAATATCTAATTCTCAATAAAGATAAGACAAATAATGTAGTTTTGTGGCAACAAACCAGTGAATCTATCAACCAAGATATATGTATGATACTAAGGTGAGATTACTGAGAACTTACCTATACATTTTTTTTAAGTTTAAAAGCATTTTTGCACTCCGAATTTTAGGAAATAGTACTAATATAGAGATTGCAAAACTATTTCGCTTGAGCAACATCAACGTGGAAAATATCTTTAAGTTACAGAAGAGACCTGTGAGAATATCACGTAAATTAAAAGCAGAATGAATCATGTAGATAAAAATTCATGGAGGAAGAAAACCTTCTAACCTTACCCACTGTTTGGGTAAGGTAGACCCTACTCCTAGTGTTACCCACAAGAAGTATTGTCAACAATTTATTATACCCAACAATTATGACATAAGACAAGACAAAATCAGGTTCTTTTTATTACCAAAACATAGAGTAAATCTATTTGAAAAGAGTTGGTTATATACTTGTGTAAAAATATCGAATAAGATTCCTTTAGAAATTAAGATAATTAATTACACATTAGTTAGACTTAACATATTTAAGATAAGAATATATAGTTTAGTGTGCAATCTTATATGCTACACATTCCAGGAATACCACTAATTCTAACATAATCTCACAATTTTTTCAATTTTAAAAAATCGCCCAGACTGTGTTTCCAGGAATAAAGAAAATACTTTTTAACAAAGATAGGTGAAAATGTTTATTTTTGAGTAAGATACGCAGTTTTGTTCAAATCGTTATCAAAAATTTTTAAAGACATTGAAATCTTTTAACCTAACCTCTTAAAAATCTTCTATGTATATCAAATTAAACGTCTTCTATGTTAAATGAAAACTAACAGATTTTATTTTTCATTATAAAAGTCAAATTTATTTTAGTTATCACCTAGAAAATAGAAAAAAAAGTTTAGACAAAGTGAAAGATTTTTAACTGAATCTAATATAACCTCGGAATTTCTTTTGATCAATTTTAAGAAGTCGCCCAGAGTTTATTTATTGGATTTAAAAAATAATTTTTATGTTAAATTAAAATTTGAAAACTCTATTTTCTATAATAAATATAAAATGTATTTTAATTATTATCAAAGAAATTAAAAAAAAATAAATAAATCGAAATTATCAGATACACACTTTCACAATTTACCACAACACCGCATTTCGTTCCGCCTTTCTACTGTACACCCCGTAAAACAGGAGTTGCAGATTAATAATTCATCCCATTACAGGAAATTGGTCTCGTAAACTCTAACAAGCTTCCGGTAAGGAGGCCCCGCGGCAACGTTGAACGACTTTTCCCGCCGTTAAATCCGGCTTCACGTCCCAACAATTTTTTTTCAAGCCGCATCGCAAACAAGAAGATCTCGCGATCGACTCCGGGGAATCGACCTTCGAGATTAAATTCGCACCGAGCCGTCGGCTTCTTCCACTTGCGCGACCCGCCGAGACCCGAGTTAATTTATTTCTTGGAATCGATGGCTCGGGATCTTTGTTGTTGCTCCGGGTTCGTTTTAATTAATGATTATGACGTTCGCGCAAACAGGGATAATTAAGAATTTCGGGGACGAGACCGTAACTCACAGCTGGGAGTAAATTGGATTAAATTAGATTGGTTTGTGGTAAGCTTCCAGCTGCTGCGTTCTAATTCACTTTGAAAGCATATTTTAGAAGATAATATAAATTAGTAAGTTATTAAATTAAACTAGTAGTCAATTTTTTAAAGTTTATTTTTAAGGAACTTCTTAATTTCTAAGGAATTATTGTTGAAGTTTGAAATTTTATAAGGATTTAGATTGAAACTTAATCTTTCTTTCTACCAAAATTTTACTTTCTAAGACTTTTAGTTTTTTTCTTTTTTCAAGAGAAAAAAAATTCTAACCTAACTTAATGAACATGTTTATTAAAACTTTCCAATTAAAAAAAATTCATATTTAAGAAATTAATTGTTCTTGAAATTTGAATTTTTGTCAGGATTTAGACTGAAACCTAATCTCTATTTTTGCTAAAAATAAATTTTCTATGACTTTTAGTTTTTCCCTCAGAAGAGAAAATGTAACGTATTGTCGATTGAAATTGGTCATTCTTTAAAAGTCAGTTTTTTGGCTTTACCTTAAAAATTGTTAATGCTAGAACGAACTGTACTCTATAGTTAGAAACTACGTTTCATGGGTTATAATATGAAGAAGGAGCCATAGCGATAGAACAACTAGTAAGGGACCTAGGGACGACGGAAGAACTTTAAGTTGTGTTTGGGTGCTTGTGTCAGCTTTTTTGGCTCTACCTTCCAAATTGTTAGTGCTAGAGCGAACTATACCCTATGGTTAGAAATTAGATTTCGTAGGCTATAATATGAAGAAGGAGCCATCGCGATAGAACAACTAATAAGGGAGCTAGGGACGACGGAAGTACTTTAAGTTCTGTTTGGGTGCTTGTGTCAGTTTTTTTGGCTCTACCTTCCAAATTGTTAGTGCTAGAGCGAACTATAGCCCATCGTTGGAAATTAGATGTCATTGGCTATAATATGAAGAAAGAGCCATCGCGACATAACAGTTAACAAGGGAGCTAGGGACGACGGAAGTGCTTTAAGTTCTGTTTGGGTACTTGTGTCAGTTTTTTTTGGCTCTACCTTCCAAATTGTTAGTGTTAGAGCGAACTATAGTCTATCGTTGGAAACTAGACTTCATGGGCTATAATATCAAGGATGAACCATAGCGATAGAACAACTAGTAAGGGAGCTAGGGATGACGGAAGAACTTTAAGTTGTGTTTGGGTGCTTGTGTTAGCTTTTTTGGCTCTACTTTCCAAATTGTTAGTGCTAGAGCGAACTATACCCTATGGTTAGAAATTAGATTTCATAGGCTATAATATGAAGAAGGAGCCATCGCGATAGAACTACTAGTAAGGGAGTTAGGGACGACGGAAGTACTTTAAGTTCTGTTTGGGTGCTTGTGTCAGTTTTTTTGGCTCTACCTTCCAAATTGTTAGTGCTAGAGCGAACTATAGCCTATCGTTGGAAATTAGACTTCATAGGCTATAATATGAAGAAGGAGCCATCGCGATAGAACTACTAGTAAGGGAGTTAGGGACGACGGAAGTACTTTAAGTTCTATTTGGGTGCTTGTGTCAGCTTTTTTGGCTCTACCAGAACTATAAATATAACTAGAGCGAACTATACCCTATGGTTAGAAATTAGATTTCATAGGCTATAATATGAAGAAGGAGCCATCGCGATAGAATAACTAATAAGGGAGCTAGGGACGAAGGAAGTACTTTAAGTTCTGTTTGGGTGCTTGTGTCAGTTTTTTTGGCTCTACTTTCCAAATTGTTAGTGCTAGAGCGAACTATAGCCTATCGTTGGAAACTAAATTCCATGGACTATAATATGAAGAAAGGGCCATCGCGATAGAACGTTGAGATTTAAAATTTTATGGGGATTTAGATCGAAATCTATCTTCTATTTTTCCCAAAAAATGAATTTTCTACTACTTTTAGTTTTTACTTCAGAAGAGAAAATGTAACTAAATATCCTTAATTGAAATTTTTAAATATTATTAAAATTCGGCTATGTTCTAAAAGTGGAATTCTAAGTATAAAAAATTATCGACTGATTCTGAAAACTGATTAAAGTTTTTAAATGCATAGTAAGGGTCGATTGTGGGGGTGGAGTTGAGGGTTTGGTCGAGGACGTGCACACGTTGCTTGACCCACATCTTTGTTTTATTTATCTCCAACCGGCGCAGGAATGTTCCCGTTTAAACCACCCCTAAAATAGCCGATTCGAACCGAGGGAGGACAATTACGGACGAAATCGAAAAGCTAGTTAGCGTTTAATTTTTCGAATTGGTCGCTTTAATTACTTCCCGACGCTAATTAAAGTCGGACATCGAGAAGTCCCGGCTCGTTTCGTTTTATTTGTAAAGATTGTAATTTAAAATAAAAAAAAAAGTTAAAAGCAGGGTGGATTCCTCTTAACGGAGGGGTTTTTTTGGACGAAGGGCAGGGAAAAAAGTCTGGATGGACCCCCATTCGTGCTGATGACTTCTAAATTGCCTACCATCAACGCCAGGGGTGCTAGAGAACATCCTACAAGACCGATTGCTTGTGATTTTGCTACGATAAGGGGTTGTGATAATGTATAAATAATTGGCGAGATCTACATAGTGGAGGATTTATAGTGTAGTAAATAATACTAAATGGTCTAACTGTTTTTCTTTATAATAAATTTGACTTTTATAATCAAAAATACAATCTTTATGTATTAATCTTATATAAAAATCATTTCTTAATATACACAAATAAAGCCTGAACGGTTTTTATAAAGTTGGCGAAATTTTTTAAAGAAGTTAGAAAAATTTTAACCAATATTAATTTTTTTTGTAACAACTAGAACAAATTTGACTTTTTTAAACCAAAATAGCATCTATCAAGTTCAATTTAGTGTAAAAATTATTTCTTAATCTCTATAAGTAAAGCCCAGGCGATTTTTTAAAGTTTACCAAGTTTGGCAAAATGTTAGGTTAGTTAACTCTCAAAAATTTTTACTAACTTTAAGAATTTTTTTAATTTTTTTGGTAACAACTAGAACAAATTTGACTTTTCTAATTCAAAACAGAATCTTTAAATGTGTAATGATAACAAGAAAATTCGAACTTTAATTCTGAAAATTATGAATCTAAACAAACTTAGGAATCTTTAAACTTCTCTATAATATAACAAGCATTTCTTAATCTGTATAAATAAAGTTTGGGCGTTTTTTTAAGTTGATGAAATTTTTTGAAAAATTAGGTTAGGTTACCGTCAAAAATTTTTACTAAATTTAAGAATTTTTTTAATTTTTTCAGTAATAATTAGAACAAATTTGACTTTTTAAAATGAAAACAGAATCCTTTAAGTACAAATTAGGGTAAAAATTATTTCTTAATTCTAATAAATAAAGTCGCTAGGATTTTTTAAAATTAGCGAAAAATTTATTAAGGTTATGTTTTCTAAGTTCTATTAAAATTTGGTTTTTTCAATTTTTTTTAATTCTAACTTCTATAATCAAAAGTAGAATCTTTTGGCTTTGATTTAGCATAAAAATAATTTCTTAACCTCTATAAATAAACTCTGGGTTTTTTTTTCAAGTTCCAAATTTTTGATAGATTAGGTTTAAAAGTTTTAATGTCTTTAAAAATTTCTTTAAATTTTTTGATAGTAATTGGAAGAAAACTATTTGTCTTACATAAAAACAGACATTTTTGTCTACCTTTGTACAAAAAATCTTTTCTTTATTCCCGAAAATAAAGTTTGAGCGATTTTTTAAATTTTGATAAATTTTCGAATTTTAAGGTTAAGACCAAAATATTAAAATTCATAAAAAAATATTTTAATGTCTTTATCAACTTTAGAAAAAAAAATGAATTTTTGATCATAAAATAAACGTTCTCAAGAAGATTTGTTAAAAAAAAATCTTTTAAAAATTCCCATAAATAAACTGTGGGTAATTTTTTAAAGTTTCAAATTTTTAATAAATTAGGTTAAAAGGTTTCAATGTCTTTAAAAATGTCTTAAAAATTTTAGGTAATAATTAGAATTAAACTGTTTGCGTTACTTAAAAATAAATATTTTAAACTATCCTTTTTGAAGAAATCTTGTCTTTATTCCTGGAAATAAAGATTGAGCGATTTTTTAAGGTTTGAGATGTTTCTTATTTTATTGGTGATAATTAGACCAAATTTGCCTTTTTTAATTGAAAACAGAATTCCTTAAGTTTAACTTAACGTAAGAATTATTTCTTAATCTCTATGAAAAGAAATCTGGGCGATTTTTTAAAGTTGATGAAATTTTTTAAAGCTTCCTAATTACCCTGAGAAGTTTAGAGAGTATTGTCGAATGGATATAATATCTTATGATTATATTTTAAAAGCTATTTTTTAATAGTTTTTACTTCTCTGAGGATTTTCTCTGCTGAGGTCGTTTAACGTTGATTTGTCCATTGCTCAGAAAGTAAATACAGTCGTTGCTTGATAGAATATCAAACACGTTTGATCCGTACCGACCGTCGAAAAGTACACGTACCATAACTCGAAATGAAGCTGCACCATGAAGAGAAGGATGAAAAAGTAAGTCCCCTCTCCGTAACATTGTCGAGTAGTCTTTCATCTTTCTCTTCATGGTGCAGCTCCATTTTGGGTTATAGTACGTGCCTGGTGAAAAAAAGTCGGTCGCGATCTGAATGGATAACTCTAGCTACTTATCTAGTCTGGTCTGATCTCATCCACTTGTCTAGTCTCTTTCTTTCTTTTTCTATGACTGGTCTGAACCGGTGTCAATGAAGCCGTAGCTTAAGGCCGAGTGGAGTACAGTACCCCACAAGTTCAAGATTTGAAGTCTGTCACTAAATCTTCATCATCAATTATTTTCAATAACACTTGATTAATGTCCAAACTCTGAAAGTTATCAGTTCCAACTAACGAATTCTCTCGTTCTTTGAACTAGTAGTCACATTTTCTTGCGTCGATAATTGGCTCTCTACCATTAAATGTCACGAACGTTAGAATACAGACTAGTATGGAATCTTGAATGCACGACTACAGAGTTGTCAAATGTACTATAATATGATCCTGAGCCTCACCATCGAAAGAAGGATACAACAGCGAGGTTCCTCCAACTAACTTTACCGGAGTATTAATCAATCCTCCCTAATGCAAAGGTCTACCACACCTTACTGTTTTATCTCATTTGCCAGGACTTTTGATCCGCTTTAAAATCTTACAGCAGAGGCAAAGAGAGTTAACTCTAAAACCACAAAATTGACTTTGCATTATAATCCTTGATTTCGACAGTGTTTAGGCCTGCAAGACCTTTGCATTAAAGAGGATTGGACAATACTCCAGTCCTCCATCCTACTGTACTTAACTCCGGCCTACTAACAACAGTAAAGTTACGGGGAGGAAGCTCACTCTTGTATCCTTCTTTCTATGGTGAGGTTTAGGATCAACTAATAGTACTATTACACCAGAGTACTATTCACCAGATTTTGAAGAACGATCTGCATCTGAGGAAAATTGCAGCAAAGTCAATGCCACATGCTTTGATGAAAATCTCAAAATTTGAAACGGATTATATCCCATTTCGCACGGCTGTAGTCAGACATCCGGTTTGACTCTCTTCTTTGCGCTATTAAAGACACTTACAAGGACAACTAAAGTTAGGTTAGTTAACTGTCAAAAATTTTTACCAATTAAAATTTTTTTTTTTAATTTTTTGGTAATAATTAGAACAAATCAGACTTTTTAAATTAAAAACAGAATTCTTTAAGTTTAATTTAACGTAAAAATCATTTCTTAATCTCTATAAATAAAGTTTGTGCGATTTTTTAAAGTTGATGAAAATTTTTTAAAAGTTAGGTTAGTTAACTGTCAAAAATGTTTACCAATTTTAAGATTTTTTAAAATTTTTTCGGTAATAATTAGAAGAAATTTGACTTTGTCAGTTCAAAATAGAAACTTTTAGATTCAATTTAAGATAAGAACCATTTCTTAATCTCTGTAAATAAAGTTTGGGCGATTTTTTAAAGTTGATGAATTTTTTTAGAAAGTTACGTTAGTTAACTGTCAAAAATTATTCCCAACGTCAAGAATTTTTTAAATTTTTTTAGTGACAATTAGAACAAATTTGACTTGTTTTATCTAAAATACAATCTTTTAGGTTCAATTTAGTGTAAAAATTATTTCTTAATCTTCACAAGTAAAGTCTGCACGATTTTTTAAAGTCGATATATATATATTTTTTTAAATAGATTGGGTTAAAAATTTTTACTAACTTTAAGATTTTTTTTGAATTTTCTGGCGATAATTAGAATAAATCTGATTTATTTGGTCCAAAATACAATCTGTTAGGTTCAATCTAGTATAAAAATTATTTCTTAATCTCCATAAATAAACCCTGTTATAAATAAACCGATTTTTTTAAACCGATCAAACTTTTTAAAAAGTTAGGTTAGTTAACTGTCAAAATTTTTTAGCAATTTTAAGATTTTATAATTAGAACATTTTTGATTTGTGTATTAACAATTTTCAATTTTCTAATCCAAAATAGCATCTCTTAAGTTTAAATTATTGTAAAGGAATATCTCAGACTTCTAATTATGAAAATTTTTCTTCATTCAAAAGATTTTTCAGTACATTACGTTTTGAATATAACCATTCAACCTTTTCATCCGTAGGCGTTTGATTTAGCTTTTACAAACTCTGGTATTTGACACAAGCCTATATAACGAGTCAGCAGTGGCACACACAGCTTCGTTGAATAGCCCTTCATCGTGAATTAGTCTCGTAGGGCAGAGTTTACGTTCGGAGCGTTCCGACTCATCTCCAGGTCTATTTCGACGTCGACGTCGTTATTAAATACGGCCTACGACGACGACGACGGGCGACACTTAATGAACTCGCGAAAATAAACCTGCGCCATACGAAAATAAATTAGCGGAGAGGCTTTTTCTGTTACGCCATCATCAACTGCGCAATTTCTGGAGTCCTTGCGCCTCCCGAAATGTGCTAACAATAATTCGATCCGGTAAATGACTGGGTTCGGTTCGGTGAGATAGTGTGTACTATGGTCGTAAACATTGATTTACGGTGTTTGGAGTTTTCGAGGATTTAGTGGCTCGTTTTGTGGGCGTTTTTTGATCGATAATATAAATTTAGAAAGGAAATTTAAACAAGTGTACGTGCGAGAGAAAAAATTATTTGTGCTATTATGTCCGTTAACGATTTATTTTTTAATAATCGAATCGAAAATTGTAAATCGTATCATCGAAGACATAAAATTGAGTCGTAAAATTAAAATTTTTTTTTTGGACGTTCCGTTGGGATATTTTAAGATCTAAATTGTACACAAGTTATTTATAATAAATAGGTAAAAGCGTGACTACGGAAAATAACACGGTCCACATGCGCGTACTTTAATTAACCATAATTAAAACGGCACGTGCGGTAACAACTAGCCCGGTGTCTAGTTTGCATAATGCCGCTTCATATTTCGCGTCGCGACGCCTTCCGCTAGCACCGGAAGTACAGAGCGCCGCCGAATAGGGGGCGGACGAGCAACGATAAATTTTCGCCTGAATTAAGTCCGAAAATCCCTCGTTCCAAACTGGAACGATCCTTTTAACATTTACCTACGACCGTAACTGACCCAATTTTTTTTATTATAGGTTCCCGGAGATACTCAACACGTAATGCGCGCATGTGCATTGGAAAATTTTTAGAAGAGTTTGTTAAAACGGTAAGTTTCTTAATAAAATTGGTGGAGGTGCCGGAAATATAACGATAAAAATTCTTTTTGTTAAATCAAACCTAACAACAAGTAAAAACAACTTTGTTTTTACTCGATAGAAGTAAATAATTTGTGTAAATCTTTAATAGTTAAATAACCTAATTTAAAAAATTTCATTAACTTTAAGAAATCGTACTGAATTTATTTATGGAGATTAAGAAATAATTTTTACAATTGATTAAACTTAAAAGATTCTATTTTTAATTAAAAAAGTCAAATTTGTTCTAATTATTACCAAAAAATTTAAAAAAATTCTTAAAGTTAGTAAAAATTTTTCTAACTTTAAAAATTCATCAAAAATTCATCTTTAAAAATTTCGATTTGATTTTGCTTCTAAATGAAACTTAAAACATTCTAATTTTAATCAAAAAAGAACGTTTTGTTCCAAGTGTTGTCAAAAAAATTAAAAAAATTTTCAAAGTTGGTAAAAAATTTTTTTAGGTTAGAAAATTAACCATTTTTTAAGAAATTCATGAAAAATTCATTTTTCAAGATTTTGATTTGATTTTTTTTCTAAATGAAACCTAAAGCATTCTAATTTCAACTAAAAAAGACCGTTTTATTCCAAGTGTTGTCAAAAAAATTAAAAAAATTTTCAAAGTTGGTAAAAAAATTTTGACACTTTTTTAACTTAACTAACTTTAAAAAGTCATCAAAAATTCATTTTTGAAAATCTTGATTTGATTTTTTTTCTAGACGAAACTTAAGACATTCTAATTTTAATCAAAAAAGACCGTTTTATTCCAAGTGTTGACAAAAAAATTAAAAAATGTTTTTCAGATATGAATTTTTAAAAATTGACAAGTTTTATTCGACATTAGGTTAGATTTTCTCTCCTGAGGGAAAAACTAAAAGTCTTAGAAAATTCACCTTCGGTAAAAATAAAGACTAAGTTTTAATCTAAATCGTGATAAAATTTCAAGTCTCAAAAACAATTAGTTTTTTAGATATGAATTTTTAAAAAATTGAGAAATTTTAATCAACTTGGAAATTAAGTGAGGTTAGAATTTCTCGTTACCAAAAAATTAAAAAAAATTCTTAAAGATAGTAAAAATTTTTGACAGTTAACCTAACTTTAAGAATTGACCATCTTTTTTTAATCGTACAGATTTTATTTATGGAAATTAAGAAATGATTTTTACTTTAAATTGAATTTAAAAGATTCTATTTTGAACTAAAACAGTCAAATATCTTTTAATGATCACCAAAAAAATTTAAAAAAATTCTTAAAGTTGAGAACATTTTTTGACAGTTAACTAACCTAACTTTAAAAAAAATTTGGTCAACTTTAAAAAATCGCCCACACTTTATTTATAGAGATTAAGAAATGATTCTTACGTTAAATTAAACCTAAGAGATTCTATTTTGAATTAAAAAAGTCAAATTTGTTCTAATTATAACCAAAAAAATTACAAAAATTCTTAAAGTTAGTAAAAATTTTCCGATAGTGAACTAACCTAACTTTTTAAAAATTTTGGTGAACTTTAGAAAATCATCCAGACTTTGTTTATGGAGATTAAGCAATGATTCTTACGTTAAATTAAACCTAAAGGATTCTATTTTGAATTTAAAAAGTCAAATTTGTTCTAATTATTACAAAAAAATTAAAAAAAAAATCTTAAAGTTAGTAAAATTTTTTCGATAGTGAACTAACCTAAATTTTTTAAAAATTTCATCAACTTTAAAAAATCGCCCAGACTTTGTTTATAGAGATTAAGAAATGATTCTTACGTTAAATTAAACTTGAAAGATTCCATTTTGAATTAGAAAAGTCAAATTTGTTCTAATTATTACAAAAAAAAAATTTAAAAAATTCTTAAAGTTAGTAAACATTTTTCAACAGTGAACTAACCTAAGTTTTTAAAAAATTTGGTCAACTTTAAGAAATCCCCCACACTTTATTTATAGAGATTAAGAAATGATTCCTACGTTAATATAAACATAAAAGATTTTATTTTGAATTAACACATTCAGATTTGTTCTAATTACCATAAAAAAAATTAAAAGATTCTTAAAGTTAGTAAAAAATTTTCGATAGTGAACTAACCTAATTTTTAGAAAAAATTTGTCAAGTTCAAAAAATTGTAACGAGTTTATTTTTAAGAATAAAGAAATGATTTTTATATTAAATTGGACTTAAAAGATTCTATTTTTGATTAAAACATTCAAATCTGTTGTAACTAGCGAAAAAATTTCAAAAAATTTTTAACTCGGTAAAAATTTTTGACAGTTACCTAACCTAAATTTCTAATTGTAAGAAGTTACATCAACTTTAAAAAATCGCACAGGGTTTATTCATAAAGATTAAATAATGATTTCTGTGTTAAAATAACAGTTGAGAATTCTATTTTTGATTATAAAAGTCAAACATATTCTAATTATCACCAAAAATGTTTTTAATATTTTCAAAGAATTGAAGAATTTTGAGTGAATGTAACATAACCTCGCAAAGTTTTGACCCACTTTGAAACATTGTATCTACTTTATTTATAAGAACTAACATTTTATTTTTACCATAAATTAAACTTAAAAGATTCAATTTTGAATTAAAAAATCAGATTTGTTCTAGTTGTTAGTTAAAAAAATAGTTGGGGTTACCGACTAAAACTCCTCCTCATATCCTTGCCTTACTGATTTTGAGCAGCTCGGACCCGCTCTTCACATTACTGCAAGCTGCTTGGCATACGTTCTTAATGGTTTCACTTCTTTCTTTATACTCTCTTTCTTCTCATTTCTTCAATCTCCTTCTCATTCATTATGCTTCTTAGAAAATTCATTACTACATTACTACTATCCGGTTTCCTCATCATCTCTACGGCTCATTCTTTTCCAAACCTACTTCCTATCTGAACCTCCAACTCTTCTCTTTGTCTTCTGAAATATTCGCACTTGAAAATAGTGTGTTCTGGGGAGTCCACTTCTTGGCATTCAAACCAGCACATATCGCTGTCTTGTTTCTTAATGGTTTTCAGATATTGACAAAATATACCATATCCATTTAATACTTGCGTTGTATAGGGTGTTTATAAATGAATATCGGGGTTTTAACTCTTTATAATATTTATTACATTAAACTTACAGTTATAAATTATATGTCAAATGAAAAAGCAACTCAAACAGTTTTACCAAGAACCTTATAAATGTTCAATGTGATAACCATTTGCCATACGGCACACATCAAGTCCATAGTTGAGTTCTTCCCAAACGTTGATAAGTGTGTATTCAGTAATTGTAGCAACAGCTGCTTCCATCCGGTTCCTTAATTCAGGAAGGTCACCTGGTAGCAGATGCACGCACACACGATCCTTGATGAAGCCCCAAAGGTAAAAATCGCATGGCGTTAGGTCAGGAGATCGTGGAGGCCATGCATGCATCGTTATGCTAGTGAAGTGGCGAACCATCTTGCTGGAAAATGAAGTCCTCTGGCTCAGTTTCTTCCAACTGAAGGAAGAGCCATTGCTCTAGTGTATCAAGGTAAGAAGTGCCAGTTACAGTAGGTTCACCAAAAAATGAATGCCCATAAATTTTTCGCCGGGATACGGCACAAAAAACATTTACTTTAGGGGAATCTCGTTGCATTTGTACCATCTCTAGCGGATTGTAGCAGAAACATTTCGCGCACATACACACTGGTGCCAACAAACAAAACTGTTTGAGTTGTTCTTTCATTTGACATAATATTTATAACTGTAAGTTTAACGTAATAAATACTATAAAGCGTTAAAACCCCGATATTCATTTATAAACACCCTGTATAATAGTCCACTTGTGAGGCTTCCAAATGCCACTCCTTCACGTTGTTAATAAATATTTTTGCCCATCCTATGTATTCATCCCATCTCTCCTGCCATTTGTCGTATACTACTTCTCTGTTCTCTTTAACTCTTTTCCTTTCGTTTCCCAATTTCTATTTTGTTCCCAAGCTAGGAGGTCCATTGGGGTTGCCTGGCTAGTACTCTCGCGGCGTCAGTTGATATTGTCTTGTACGCTGATGTTACATTTATTGCTGTTTTTCTTTCAATGCTTCTTATCATGTTCCTTTACTTTTGGTATTTTAGAGCATTTTCCCAAGATGGAGCTAGATAAAGAGTTAATGATCTTATTATGGTCGCTAGCAGGGTCCTTCTGGAATAGCTTGGGCCTCCCTTTCTTTGCATTATCCTGGTTAAAACCGTATTCGTTTTAGCTGCCTTTAATCTCACTTTCTTTACGTATTCATTCATCTTCAAGTCTTTATCCATGTACACCCCCAGGTATTTTATTGACTTTGTGCTTCTTATTTTCTACTGCCCTATCTCAACTTCTTGCTGCTTCAGCTTTCTTCTGCCCTCCAGAATCACCATTTCTGTCTTTTCTATTACTAACTGTAAACACTTTTCTCCTATCTCGTCTGATATTAGTTCTAAGGCATATATCACTTTGTCTCTTATTATGTCTTCATTCTTCCCTTTCGCCACTATCGCTAAATCATCTGCATAAGCAATTAGAGTCATACCTTCCTCCATTCTCAGTCTCAGTATCCTGTCATAAAATACATTCCACAAAGTTCCCCCTATAACTGAACCTTAGGGAACACCACTTGTTATGTTTTCTATCCTTCCATTTGGGAGCATTATCTTTGTATTCGATAAATAAGAATCTCTTATCTTTCTAATACCCTGTGTAAACCCTTTCTTTCTAACTTCCTCTTTTGTTCTTTTCCAGGGTGCCGAGTTGAACGCATTTTTAATATGCAGCGTTATCATTACACTTATTGTTAGTCCTCTATGTTTTGTCCATTTTCTCTTCTCCTCTTTTACTTCTTGTACCATATACATAATTGCGTCCACCGTGCCTCTTCTCTTTCTACATCCTTTCTGTGCGTCGCTTAATTTCCCATTCTCTTCTATTTCTGTTATTAACCTACCGTTTACCAACATCTCCAATAGCTTACCTATAGCACTCAGCAGACATAAAGGTGTATAAGTTTGCTCTTTTCTTTCTTTCTTTGGCTTTTCTATTAGTACTAACGATGCTTTTTTCCATATTTTGGGAAACACGCCTTTCATCCAACAGTCGTTGTATGTGCTCAAGAAGAACCATGGATTTGCTGTTACGCACACCTTCAAAATCTCATTCGTGATGGCATCTTGTCTTGGTGCCCTCTTTATTTTCGGTTGTTTCAGGTTTATCTACAGTTCCTCAATTGTAAACGGGTACAGATCTTCTTTCTCGTAGTTTTCGTGTTCTATTTTTTGGTTATCCTCCTCTTCTTCCACTTTTGGAAAAAACTTCTCAAATTG
This sequence comes from Digitonthophagus gazella, assembly GCA_036711955.1. Lineage (NCBI taxonomy): Eukaryota > Metazoa > Arthropoda > Insecta > Coleoptera > Scarabaeidae > Digitonthophagus > Digitonthophagus gazella. Next base: position 14,149,608 of record JASCIT010000007.1, read on the forward strand.
CTCCTCGATTGTTTTATAAGCAATTAATTTCCTTCTTTGACTTTTCATCCATTTTGTTACTATTTGGTATGCTGTACCCCATATGTTGGTCTCTAATTTTTCGCATAAGTGTTTCCATTTTTTTTCTTTGTTTCTTTTAATTACGTTTCCTAGATTCTTCCGCGCTTTTTTATATCTCTCTGGCGCTTCTTCTTCTTCTTCTATATTGTGCCTTCTTCTGCGAATTCTTTGTAATAATCTCCTTTCTTTTATACACTTCCTTCTTTCTTCCGCGAAGTTTTCATCCCACCAATACACCGGGTTACATCTTCGTCCGTTGTACCTTAAAAACCTTATTGCATGCTTTCTTAACCAGTTCTGTCAGCTGTTCCGGTTTGCTTCTTTTGACATTTTTTGTATCTTCCTGAAATGCTTTGCTTAACCTTAATAGCCCTTCTTGTATTACTTCCCAGCCTCTTGTTCTACTCTATTTCTGTATGCTACTCTCCGCTGTTGAAATCGTGAAGAATATTGGCTCATGATCACTTTAGTGCCTCTACCTCGTTATCCACTTTCCAGTTCTCTATGTTACCGGCTATCTTTTCGCTTGCTAATGTTAGGTCAATCACCGAAGACCCTCTTATACAGCTGTTTAATTTTGACTGAACTTAAGATAACCATAAACATAAATATGTTCTAATTATCACCAAGAAATTTAAAGAAAAAAATCAAAAGATTGAAGAAGTTTGACAAAACCTAACATAACCTGGCAAATTTTTAACCAACTTTAAATTTTTCTTTAATTTTTTTGACAACATTTAGAATAAAACAGTCTTTATTAATTAAAATTAGAATGTCTTAAGTTCCATCTAGAAAATGAATCAAATCAAAATCTTTAAAAATGAATTTTTAAAGTTGATCGATTTTTTAAAGTTAGGTTAGAAGTGTCAAAAGTTTCTACCAACTGTGAAAATTTTTTTAATTTTTTTGACAACACTTGGAATAAAACAGTTTTTTTAAATTAAAATTAGAAAGTTTTAAGTTTCATTTGGAACAAAAATCAAATTAAAATCTTTAAAAATGAATTTTTGGTGAAATTTTAAAGTTGGTCGATTTTCTAAAGTTAGGGTAGAAGTTTCAAATATTTTTTTACCAACTATGAAATTTTTAAAAATTTTTTTGACAACACTTGGAATAAAACAGTCTTTTTTAATTAAAATTAGAATGTTTTAAGTTTCATTTGGTAAAGAAATCAAATCAAAATCTTTAAAAATGAATTTTTGGTGAATTTTTAAAGTTGATCGATTTTCTTAAGTTAGGCTAGAAGTGTCAAAAATTTTTACCAACTCTGAAAATTTTTTAATTTTTTTTGACAACATTTAGAATAAAAAGATCTTTACTGGTTAAAATTAGAATATTTTAAGTCGAATCAAAATCTTTAAAAATCAATGTTTTATCAGTTTTTAAGGTTGATCGATTTTCTTAGGTTTGAAGTTTCAAAAATTTTTTACCAACTTTGAAAATTCTTTAAATTTTTTTGACAACATTTAGAATAAAACGGTGTTTATTACTTACAATTAGACAGAATGTTTTAAGTTTCATTTAGGAAAAAAATCAAGTCAAAATCTTTAAAAATAAATTTTTAATGAATTTTTAAAGTTGATCGATTTTCTTAAGTTAGAAGTTTCAAAAATTTTTTACCAACCTTGAAATTTTTTTAAAGTTTATTCAGAATATTTAGAATAAAACGGTCTTGTATCACCAAAAGAGAGAATTTTTTTAAACAAATCAAGGGATTTTAATTGAACCTAAAATAATCTCATTTTTTTTGGTGGAGGCGCCAGATAAATAAGCGAAAATTCCTTTCCTTTTGTTGAATCGATAATGCAGTTAAAAACTTAAACAATACGCTCTCAAAACCAAGTCGAGTCGAGTCGAGTCGATTAATCTCGAGCTTTTTGACAATGGCCCCCACGGTCCTCCAACGATTAAACTTCAAGAAGGAGGGTACGTTTAAAACAGAAATACGCCAGTGGCGGCGGCGGTTACGGACAAAACCCCACTTGTTGATCGCAAAGAGCACTTGGTAAAAATGACTGCGGGCTGACGAAGGGTAGGAGGAGTCGAAAGGTGGCGGAAAAGGGGACCAAAAGATGATATTCAGCCGGGTGCATTGTTCCTGCGACTCGGTTATTAATGGATCGCATGCGACGTCTATTTGTCATTTGGCGCGTTGTCAGGTGACAAATTGCCCTATCGGTGGGTGGTCCCGGCAATTTGTTATTCATCCTTTGCCCGTCTGCTCGGGTAATAAGGGATTAATTTGCGAACAAAGCCGAGAGACTCAGGTACTACGCTTGTTAGCGCGCTTTGTTCGAGTTTTTGTGTGGATTAATTTCATCTGGGGATCATATTAAATGCAAGGAGTTAATTAGTTAGAACAACTTTATCTCCCAACGGGAGATCATTTTATTATTTTCATTGTTATGATTATGCTGGGAATGTAAAATAATTTTATATTAAAATTTTAACGTCAGTTGGAAATTATACAATACAATAATAATAATTATACGTTAAAATGAGTTTATTTCAAAATATATCGGATTGCGGTTGAAATTTCGAAACCTTATTCAGCAAAATCCCGAACTTTAATTAAACCTTGCATGTAGGTCAGCGGTTCCATTCAAATTCTCCGGGCGTCGTATCGCTTAATACCTGAATTTTAAGAAGATTACAGTCGGTTTTATTAAAGTTTATCTTCACTAAAAACCCCACAATACTGTACACACTCTGATAAGATTTGGATGTGGTTACATTTTTTTAAAAAGAACTAACCCAATTTAAAATTAACGAGGAATAATCCTAATGAACAAACTTTTAAAATAAAAAGTTGTGAATATGAATCACTTGAAATATAAAAAAATCTTTAAAGAAAATTGCAAACAAAGATCAGATCAAAATCTTTAAAACTCAATTTTTTTACGAATTTTTAGAAAATTATTAAAAAAATTTTTGCCAACTTTGAAAATGTTTTTAGTTTTTTTGGTAAAATTTAGAACAAAACGGTCTTTTTAAATTAAAACTAGAATATTTTTAGTATCATTTAGAAAAAAAATCAGATCAAAATCTTTAAAATTCAATTTTTTATGATTTTTTAAAGAATGATTGAATTTTTAGAAAATGGTTTAACCTAAAAGATTTTTTGCCAACTTTAAAAATTTTTTTAATTTTTTGCGTATAATTTAGAACAAAACGGTCTTTTTAAATTAACCTAGGATATTTTTAGTATCATTTAGAAAAAAATCAGATAAAAATCTTTAAAACTTAGTTTTTTTATGATTTTTTAAAGAATGATTGTACTTTTAGAAAATTTAACCTAAAAATTGCCAACTTCGAATTTTTTTTAAATTTTTTTTGGTAAAGTTTAAAAGAAAACAGTCTTTTCAAATTAAAACTAGAATATTTTTGGTATCATTTAGAAAAAAAATCAGATCAAAATCTTTAAAATTCAATTTTTTATGATTTTTTTAAAGAATAAATTTTAAGAAAATGGTTTAACCTAAAAAATTTTTTTCCAACTTTGAAAATTTTTTTAATTTTTTTGGTAAAATTTAGAACAAAACGGTCTTTTTAAATTAAAACTAGAATATTTTTAGTATCATTTAGAAAAAAAATCAGATCAAAATCTTTAAAATCCATTTTTTTATGATTTTTTAAAGAATGATTGAATTTCTAGAAAATGGTTTAACCTAAAAAACTTTTTGCCAACTTTGAAAATTTTTTTAATTTTTTTGGTAAAATTTTGAACAAAACTGTCTTTTCAAATTAAAACTAGAATATTTTTAGTATCATTTAGAAAAAAAATCAGATCAAAATCTTTGAAATTCAATTTTATATGATTTTTTATGTGTTTTCGGTTCGAATTTTACTCGAAATAGTAACCCACTAGTTCATATCTAAAAAACTAATCGTTATTGAGACTTGAAAATTTATGACAATTTAGATTGAAGCTTAATCTTATATTTTGCCAAAGATTAATTTTCTACGACTTTTAGTTTTTCTGTTAGAAACGAAAATCTAACTTAATGTCTATTAAAATTGGTCAATTTTTAAAAATTCATATCTAAGAAACTAATTGTTGTTGAGATTTGAAACTTTATCAGGATTTAGATTCAAACCTTATCTTTATTTTTACCTTAAATGAATTTTCCATAACTTTTAGTTTTTTCTATAGATATGAAATTCTAACCCAACTTAATTAACATGTCGATTAAAATTTGTCAATTTTTTAAAATTCATATCTAAGAAATTAATTGTTGCTGAGACTTGAAATTTTATCAGGATTTAGATGGAAACTTAATCTTTACTTTTACCAAAAATGAAATTTCCATAACTTCTAGTTTTTTCTATAGACATGAAATTCTAACCTAACTTAATTAACATCTTTATTAAAACTGGTCAATTTTTAAAAATTCATATCTAAAAAACTAATTGTTGTTGAGACTTAAAATTTTATCAGGATTTAGATGGAAACTTAATGTTTATTTTTACTAAAAATAAATTTTCTTCGAGATTTAGTTTTTCCCTCAGAAGAGAAAATGTAATCTAATGTCGATTAAACTTTACCAATATTTAAAAATTCATATCTAAGAAACTAAGTCAGATTTATTTTTATAGAATTTTTAATTTATTGAAGAGATAAAATCGTTGATAATTGTATAGTTTAACCAAATTAACATTTCACATGAAATGCACAAAGGAAAAAGAGAAATAAATGTGAGAAAAATTTCTTGGGTTTATTTAAATCTAATTTTCAGTTTTATTAAATTTTATGACGATCATAAACTTCACACTATTTCTACAAAGATTCAGATATGATTCTAAAAGTAACAAACCGTATTTTAAAAAAAAACAGTGTTAATATTAGAAGTCGAAAGCAATAAACTTAATGGACAAACCTCGAAACAACAAACGGAAACCTATTTATATGTGTATTTAGGAGTTGAGCGTGCCCTATGGCAGTTAACCTTGGCACTTTTGGAACCGAATCTACCTACTTTGAAACGGTTATGCAAATCAACTGGAACAAAAACCGACCTTTCTAACAATTAAGATGGTTTACGGTCGGTTTAGTTAATGTATTGAAGCGGAACGTACCGAATTAGACAAACTTGACCTTTCGCAGTGTTTGAAATGGTTGAAATTGGAGTTATTTATAGGAAGTAAGGTCGTAAAAAAAGGTGTGTCTTTACTGCTGTGTTAGTGTGGGTTATGTAACAAATTTAACTGTAATAATGCAAATCATAAAAATTAAAATGGACAAGAAAATTACCGACACCTCCACCAATTTTTATGCTTTACAGTTTAATAATTTATTATTAAAATTTAAATTTTTTATCAGCTCTAAAAGAATGTGCTGTCTATTTTACATTGAATTTTTGTTATTTTAATTATTATTAATATTTGAAATGAGAATAACTTTTGATTTTCTTGTTATGATCTTGATTTTTTTATATCTTGAATAAATTCGAGATGACTTCAAAAAATTTTGAACTTTTATTAAAAATAGTTATAACAAATTTATCTCTTAACTGATAAAGTAGAATTTAAATTTTAAGCTTAGGTTCGCTCAAAATAAAATCGCTGATATTTTTAAGAATTTTTTAAATTTTTTGGATACAGTTATAACAAATTTGACTTTTTAATTATAATATAGGCATTTTAGTTTATCTTTGATTATAACAACTTTTCTTAATTTCCATAAATAAAGTCTCTTTTATTTTTTCAATTTGTTCCTATTTGTAAGGTTATATTGGATAAGAAATCTTGAACAAAATAGTTAATTCATCTTTGGTTACAACGTTTTTTTTTTTTTAATTATCCTGAATTTTAAGTATAGGTTTGTCCAAAAGACAAACACTGATAATTGTTATAACAAATTTGACTTTTTAATTATAAAATAGGTATTTTAGTTTATCTTTTGTTATACTAAACTACTTTTCTGAATTTTTATAAATAATGTCTGTTTTACTTTATAAATTTCATTTAATTTTTAAAATCAAAAAAAAATCTCTGGTTTGTTTAATCTAGCTGTTGTGATTTGTGTTGAAAAAAACTTTTATAACAAAAAATGTTCATAATTAAAAAGGGGAATACATTTTACTTGAAACATTTTTTTCTATTTTGTTTAGTTTTTGAATTAGATGAAGTCAAAGTTGAAAAAAATGGGGGGTTTGATGTTATAACTAGTTTTTGGGTTATAACTCCTTTAATATTAAGAATTGAAAAGAATATTTATAACAAAAAATGTTCGTAATTAAAAAGGAAATAAATTTTATTTTAAACATTTTTTCTGTTTTGTTTAGTTTTTAAATTAGATGAAGTCAAAGTTGAAAAAAATGGGGGGTTTGATGTTATAACTAGTTTTTGGGTTATAACTCCTTTAATATTAAGAATTGAAAAGAATATTTATAACAAAAAATGTTCGTAATTAAAAAGGAAATAAATTTTATTTTAAACATTTTTTTCTGTTTTGTTTAGTTTTTAAATTAGATGAAATCAAAGTTGAAAAAAATGGGGGTTTTGATGTTATAACTAGTTTTTGGGTTATAACTCCTTTAATATTAAGAATTGAAAAGAATATTTATAACAAAAAATGTTCGTAATTAAAAAGGAAATAAATTTTATTTTAAACATTTTTTTCTGTTTTGTTTAGTTTTTAAATTAGATGAAATCAAAGTTGGAAAAAATGGGGGGTTTGAGGTTATAACTAGTTTTTGGGTTATAACTCCTTTAATATTGCAAATTGAAAAAAACTTTTATAACATAAAATATTCATAATTAAAAAGGGAATAAATTTTATTTTAAACATTTTTTTCTATTTTGTTTAGTTTTTGAATTAGGTTAAGTCAAAATTGAAAAAGTGGGGTTTTGAGGTAATAACTAGTTTTTAGATTATAACTCCTTTAATATTAAAAATTAAAAAAGATATTTCTAACAAAAATATTCATAATTAAAAAGGGGATAAATTTTATTTGAAACATTTTTTTCTATTTTGTTTAGTTTTTGAATTAAATGAAAACAAAATTGAAAAAGGAGGGTTTTGAGGTTATAATTAGTTTTTATGTTATAAATCCTTTAACATCGAAAATTGCAAAAAATGGTTATAACAAAAAATGTTCATAATTGAAAAGGGAATAAATTTTATTTGAAATTTTTTTTTCTATTTTGTTTAGTTTTTGAATTAGATGAAATCAAAATTGAAAAAGTGAGGTTTTAGGGTTTTAATAAAAAGTTTTAACTAAAAGAGGAATGAATTCAAAGGCGATAAGACTAATACAAATTATGTATGAAAGAAATATAAATGGAAATATTCATGGATGATATTTAAAGAAGTGCAAATCACGGGTCAAGAAACTGAAACATAATATAAGCGAATACAGTGACATGCACCATAACCCAAGATGAAGCTGCACCATGCAGAGAAAGATGGAAAAGTAAACCACCTTTCTGTAACATTGTCGAATGTTCTTTCATCTTTCTCTTCCTGGTGCAGTAGCGATCGTGATAGATAGAATATTATTATTAATATTATTTCTTTATAAGATATTATTATTAATATTTCCCAATCGTCGCATACTGTCCTCCTTCTAACTAATTGTCACTGTGTTTTCCGCACTTAAAGTTGTCTGAACGTCCGTCGTCAGCCAAACCTCTCTTTAGTTCAGCTTTAAAACTGTTTACATTACTTCTTCATTATCTGGCACCAATACCACAGGTTCTTTATACGTTGAGCATTGCGAAGACGTTTGCTTCAACCTTTTTTTAAATACTTTTTTCAATTCGTGATGTATCAGACCCGTAGTGCAAATATACAGGCTGTCCCGTTTTGATTGTCCAATCCTTTACTCACGTATTCTTTGGCTAAAAATTAATAGAAAAATCCTAGTGAACATAGTCTTCAAAGTTATTCGTTTTCGAGATATTGGAAGTTTACTTCCTTAACTTTACCTATTACAGTGCACTCCGTTTAATTGGGACACACCTGATCTCATTCAATCTGTCCCAATTAAGCGGTTTTCCCAATTATCCGATAGTAAAAAAAACGATTAAGAAATCGGTCTTTTAAATTTTTGGTCCTGATTAAGCGGTCGTCCCTATTAACCGGTGTACCAATTAAGCGGAGTGCACTGTATTAACATAATCGATGAGAATCATTTCAATTAAATTATTAGTTCGTTACGATGGTTTCGATAAATTGTCATTATTAGGCTACACTGGTTAGGTACAAAAGCTTGTCGAAATGATCCACTTTCGAACCTATGTTCATTAGCGCTTTTTTGCTTGTATTCAATCAGACGATACGTCAGTAAAAGATCGGACGATCAAAATAGAACATCTTGTATTCAATTAAATGAATATTTCATCGTTCATAAAATAAAAAAAATTAAATGATCTCACACACGCGTTCACAATGTCCACGTAACCACTAAAAAACTGTGGTATTGGTGACAGATAATGTAAAGAATACATCCCATTTGCTCTTAATTCGAAATTGATTAGTCTCAACTTGAATTTGAGTATTTCCAATTTGAAATTAATTATTCCCAATTTGAAATTGATTATTCTTGTGATTACTTTCCATTTGAAATCGATTAATCCCAACTTGAAATTGATTACTTAGTCCCAATTTGAACTTGAAAAGGTGTGGACGGGATATACAGATAGAGACAGAAGGCGAAAGGATAGGACAAGTGAATTATTTCCAATATCTGGAAACAATGATAGACGAGGAGAAAGTAAGAAATAGATATCAACTGCCGATTCGTAAAACTAAACAAATTATATTTCGCAATAAATAGTAAATTCATAAGAAAAAGAGAGACATTTAGAGATAACAAAATAAACATCAATAAAAGAGTTTAGCGACTTATTCTCACGGATGTGAAACCTTGATTTTAATGCCGGTATTTTTCCGAACGTCCAAAAATAAGCTTGCTTTCACACAAAACGTTTTATTGCCGTTGGTTGAGTTCAGTACAACATTTAACATCATTTAATTAGATATCTTAATAGACAGTGTGTTCCAATGAATCGCATTGAAGTTATTGCATTGTTATGGTTAATTTACCGTCCTTACAAAAGAGGGACACAAAAGAGAGAAAGAAAATGTGTTTGGAAAACTTTTTGTATATCTACAGAATGACAAAGACATATGTTTCGTGAACGAGAAAAAGGAGCACTTCATTATCAAAATTTCCATTCTAATTAACAAAAATCACTACTCAAGATACTTCTGTAATAATATACAGGGTGCTTATAAATGAATATCGGGGTTTTAACGCTTTATAATATTTATTACATTAAACTTACAGCTATAAATATTATGTCAAATGAAAGAACAACTCAAACAGTTTTGTTTGTTGGCACCAGTGTGCATGTGCGCCATATGTTTCTGCTACAATCCGCTAGAGACGGTACAAATGCAACGAGATTCCCCTAAAGTGAATATTTTTTGTGCCGTATCCCATCGAAAAGTTTATGGGCCTTCCTTTTTTGGTAAACCGACTGTAACTGGCACTTCTTACCTTGAAACACTAGAGCAATGGCTCTTCCCTCAGTTGGAAGAAAATGAGCCAGAGGACTTCATTTTCCACCAAACTGGAGCGCCACTTCACTGGCATAACGATGCATGCATGGCCTCCACGATCTCCTGACCTAATGCCATGCGATTTTTACCTTTGGGGTTTCATCAAGGATCGTGTGTGCGTGCCTCCGCTACCAGCTGACCTCCCTGAATTAAGAAATCGGATAGAAGCAGCTGTTGCTACAATTACTGGATACACACTTATCAACGTTTGGGAAGAACTCAACTATAGACTTGATGTGTGCCGTGTGACAAATAAATCGTTGTCACATTGAACATTTATAAGGTTTTTGGTAAAACTGCTTGAGTTGCTTTTTCATTTGACATATAATTTATAACTGTAAGTTTAATGTAATAAATATTATAAAGAGTTAAAATCCCGATATTCATTTATAAACACCCGATACTTTTATCACCACGCTAAGCTACTTGTCTGAACAAGATCAAACAGTATAAATCCATTGTATGCGAAAGCCTATGTTTAATCACGTAGACAATCACCATCATGATTGCCGTCTCTTGTAATGACAATGGAGAGGATGAGCTAATCATATATTAAGAAGGTGTTTGGTATACAATATATTTCAGAATATATTGAAAACTTCAAATCTACCTTTAAAACTCCTACTCTATTTTTAAAACAAACCGGCACCTCCACCAATTTTCATATATTCACAATTTATGATGAAAATCAAAATTTTGTATTAACTATAATAGATTCCAACTACAACCTATTTAACATTAAATTTCTTAACTGTAACTATTAATCACATTACATTTACATCTATTACATCTCCAATTAGAATAACCACCGCTAAATCTCTCACTGTTAGAATTAAACAGGATCAAATTTCCCATTAAACAGCAGTTGAACGAATAGCCCCGGTGCTATATTAATTAGGGAAAACGGGTCCAGATCCGACCAAACTGTTTGACGTCAAATTATCTTGCTCGCTACGTGCACGCAGTTTAACAGTAACGCGGTTTAACGTGGTTAACATTCGCAGTGCGAACGCAATAGCGTCCAATGGAGCCATTTTCCAGGAACACGCGGTGAATAGTTCATCATAGGTCCTCGTACGGGGATAAAAAGCTCCATTAGGTTTCGTGTTTGGCCTTTTCAAGTGTTTTCGCCGATGAATAGCGGTTAAACGATTTAGAATTGCGATTAAACCGCATTTGGACAAGTAATTTTAAAAGCATAACTTTAATTACACGGTTGTCGTTTAAAATTGCACAATACGCGCTAGTTAAAATCGGCCGAAGGTATAATTTAAATTTATTGAATGCGGTGTTAAATAATAATTAAATAACATCGGTGCCGGACGTTTTAATCGGCGGGTTCGTTAATAAAATAGTACCGACGTTAATTACTCTTGTTTTAATCCCGTTTTTTTACGTTTCAAAAAGTTTTCTATGTAGGAAGTTGGAAGTTACAAATGGATAAGACAAATAGTTGCTAACAGAACGATTTGTTCTCTTGAAGTGGGACGCTATCTCATTAGGACGTGAACATCAACAAAGAGCCGTCTGAAGTCTTTGTGTTGCTTTACATTCAATTGTGTTTTAGTATACAAGAGATAGAAGTGTAGTGATGGTACTTTTTTAGAGGAGTTTTTGTTTAAAACGAGAGGGAAAATAAAATTTATTTATTAAATTAAGGCAGGTAATAGGGTGAAATAATTCAACGTTAATTAACGCGATTAAATCCATTTCATCAAATAGTAGATATAGAGGCATAAATATGCATGAACGCTTTGATCGATTAATTGTGCTATAAATTCCATTCGATATATTAAACGCTTATAATCTCTGTTGGAGTAATTAACCGAAGAGATACTCATCAAATTTGTGAAAGAAATTGCCTATATGAATGATATTTTCAATTTTTGTTGGTGTACAATCGTCAAAATTAAAAATAAATTGTATACGAAGGAAAATATTAAAAACTAGGATTTTCCTAATTAAAAAAAAATCGTACAGGGTTTATTTATAGAGGTTATTTATAGAGGTTTATAGAGGTTAATTTATATTAAACAAAAACTAAAAGATCCTATTTTTTATTATAAGACTTAATTTCCTCGTAATTATAACGAAAAAATAAAGAAATAAAATAAAAATCGGAGAATTTTAATTGAACCTAACCTCATAAATTTTTGACTAACTTTAAAAAATCGTTAAGACTTTACTTATAAGAACTTGGGAACGATTTTTATATTAAATTAAACTTGAAAGATTCTATTTTGAATTAAATAAGTCAAATTTCATCTAATTGGTACCAAAAAAAAATTTTTAATTCTTAAAGTTGGGAAAATTTTTTTGACAGGTACCAAACCTAACTTTTAAAAAAATTTCATCAACTTAAAAAAATCATAATGACTTTATTTATAAGAATTAAGAAGCGATTTTTACCTTAAATTGAACCTAAAAGATTCGATTTTAGATTTAAAAAGTTAGATTTATTATAATTGTTACCGAAAAAATTAAAAAAATTTCTAAAGTTAACAAAAATTTTTGACACTTAACTAACCTAACTTTCTAAAAATTTTCATTAACTTTAAAAAATCATAACGACTTTATTTATAAGAACTGAGAAGCGATTTTTACATTAAATTGAACCTAAAATATTCTATCTTTGATCTAAAAAGTCAGATTTATTATAATTGTTACAAAAAGATTAAAAAAAAAATCCTAAAAATAAAAAGAATTCCTGACAGTTAACTAACCTAATTTTCTAAAATATTTCATCAATTCAAAAAATCTTAACGATTTTATTTATAAGAACTAAAAAATGATTTTTATGTTAAATTGAACTGAAAAGATTTTGGATTTAAAAAATCAAATTTGTTATAAATGTTACCAAAAAATTTTTAAAAATTCTTAAAGTTGACAAGAGTTTTTGACAGTTAACTAACCTAACTTTCTAAACATTTTCATCAACTTTAAAAAATCATAACGACTTTATTTATAAGAACTAAGAAGGAATTCTTGTATTAACTTGAACAGAAAAGACTCTATTTTAGAATAAAGGAGTTAGATTTATTATTATTGTTACCAAAAAAATTTTAAAAATTCTGAAAGTTGACAAGAATTTTTGATAGATAACTAACACCCCTCTTAAAAAAATTAATCAACTTTAAAAAATCGTAGCGACTTTACTTATAAGAACTAAGTAATAATTTTTATATTATATGGAACTCAAAAGATTTTATTTTGGATTTAAAAACACAAAATTGTTCTAGTTATTACCGAAAAAATGAAAGAAATTCTTAAAGTTGCCAAGAATTTTGACAGTAAACTAACCTAACTTTTTAAAATTTTGACCAACATAAGAAAATCGTACCGAGTTTATTTATAGAGATTAAAGAGCGACTTCTACGTGAAATTAAAACTTAAAAAATCCATTCTTCATTAAAAAAATCAAATTTATTCCAATTATCACTGATCAATCAAAAAAAAATTTTTTTTAAGAGGGAAAAATTTTGTCCAAACCTAATATCGCCGTTCCGGAAGAACATCGACGTAACTACAAAATAAAAAAAATTTGCAGGAGAAGAAAAAAACAATTAAGATCAGAATTTTTGGATACATTGATGGCCTTAACTCATTTTAACAAAAAATTGCAGTTACGTCGATGTTGTTTCGAAACGGTGATATAATCTTACAATTTTTTAAATAACTTTACGCCATTGCACCGTTTTTATTTATAGGAATTAAAAATGACAAAAAAAAGTAAAAATATGAGGCGCCTAGTTTCAAAGCTGGACAAGTCACATTTTTTGCAAAAGGCCAATTTCGATATAAAATGGTGGTGTTATAAGGCAGCTGTTGATCTGTTAGGTATTATATATTCAACCAAACATTTTACAATTCTCTATGTGCCAAACTTTTGAAAGGGTGCAGAATAGAATGTTTTAAAGTTAAATTTTACTGGAAATGTAATCCAATCCGTGGTCATCCGAACTGATGGAAACTGTATACAGTAAATAAATTTGAGTGAACTTCTAAATTATTAAAAATTTTACAAAAGCTTTTATTCGAATTAGGCGCGTTACTTCCAATTTAATGGTATCTAACAGATAAGCTGTCTATGAGCCGTCAAAATCGGACGTATTCAATATTATTCATATACGAAACATGACTTGGTTTCAAATCCGAACAAGTCCAAGGTGCATTAGTTTCAAAACGAACGTGTTCATGGTACCCAATAAGAAACGTCAAAGAAAAAGCAAGGATTAATGACATTTTCTTATGATTGCCACAAAAATTTAGTTTTGCCGAAGGTCCCTGATCAAAAAGCATATTACAGTCGTCAGCTATACTGCTACAACTTTTGTGTAGTCAAGGGGTTCGTCAAAAGACCCACTTCGACAAGAAAATGTTTTAACATACTCGTGATTAGAAACTGAAAGTCCGAAGAGTTCTAACGAAATAGCATCAGCCTTATATTATTGTCTAAAACGTAATGAATCGGAAATGACAGGTGTTAACACTGTTCGGTTGGAAGCGATGACTGTATCCGATGACTTTGGCCGATGACCGGCCAAAATAAAAACACTATTATTTTGGCAATTGTAACGAAATGGTTACTAGAAACTCCAAAGCAGGTTAAAAACGTGGAAATAGTGTTTCCTAGTGTTTTCCATAAATAGACTGGATTCGTTCATGCCTCCTGATCGTGTTTTTGGAATGTTAGAAAAAAATTTCAAAAAAAGGAGACCATCCCTCGGAATACCATGCTATTTTTCAAGGATAAGGCTCTTTGTTTCTACTTGGACGAGAGTGGTTTGTTCGTAAATGGAAAAGTGCGGCACAAAAAGTTGAAACCTCCAAGTTCATTACATTTTAAAATATCACAAATCAAACGTGTCCTTTTAGAACGAACAAAGAAAACATGTAGCATCTTAGTAAATGGAGAACATTATTACAACAATTAAAATGACCATATTTTTTTTATTTTAAATCCGGAACGGGAACTTGTAGCGAGGGGGGGTATAGTTAAGTTAAATTACTGAGTACAAATCTTTTTATATTTTTCTGAACTATGGATCTTTTTCGCTTTGAAGCATTGTATAAAAGTCTGTACAATTTTCTTCATAATTAACTTTAGTAAGTAATATCGCTTTGAGTGTGTCTATTTCAAGTCGAGTCTTCTCACCTGTTCAAAAACTATTCATTAAAAAAAATATATTCTTTCCGTAGAAGCATTTGTGCCAGGCAGACAGAAAAAAAACTCTGCTAATTTTCGTGAATTTGAAAATGGAAGTTCATGGTTATTAAAGTGAGAGACCATTTCATCCCACCTTTAGATTGATGCGGTTTGGGTATTTTTCCATTCGGCATTTTTTTCTTCTGTAACGCATAGTTTGATGTATCTTGAGGAGATCTATCCATACTGTCCAACCACCACGATTCTGCGTTTCTTCTTCCACCTAACGCTCAGAGATACAATGTGTACCATAGACGCTAGAAACCAGTGCTTCCATTGTATGCTTCAAATGGTTTAAAGCGTGCCGCGTATTTTGACATGCACAATTTTTTCGTTTCAAATTTTCTAAATTAATTCTAGTTGAAATACATTTAATATAAATATTGAAAATAAGAACCTTTTCAAAAATTCGGGACAATCCGGGACAAAAAACCTGAATCCGGGACAAATATTGCTTCAAGAAAAATCCGGGACGCAAGGTGGAAATCCGGGACTGTCCCGGTCAATCCGGGACGTATGGTCACCTTACAACAATACCCTTATTAACCCAAAATCTATTACCAAAAAAGGGGAAAAGGTTTCGCAAATAGAACCACAGGTAGTGGAAATAGGAAAAAATGAAGTCAAGTCCCAAAAACTGAAAGATGTGATTATGCGCTTGACTCTGCATTTTGGCCAGAACTGGAAGGACCAAGAGAGATGCAAATTCTATTCACAGTTGTTGCCTTTCGAGGAGACTACTCACGACGAAGATGATGAACCTCTCTACGAATTTGTGCAAGAATCTGGCTATGTCTAATTTCACTTTTTTTATGTTACTATTACAAAATAAATTACGTTTTGCTGCAACCAATGTGTTTCTTTTTTTGGTAATTTTTTTCAAAATCAAGGACCATTGGAAGTATGTTGTCACTTCTATTAAATATATCTAATCAGATGTCAATCCAGTTTCATATCGCTTTTTGAACAGTAATTCACGAAAATTCAGGGTATTGTTTTCAAAACGGGACAAACCCTATTTTCAGTATCAGTACTGTAGTACAGTAGGTTACGTTTATAACATAGTTTATTTAATCTATATAACACAAAATGAGCTTAATATAATAAATGGAACTTAAATTAACTCAAAAGGAAAAAATTAACTCAATTCTATTTTGACGTACGTTTTGAAAGTCAGTTAAGCTTACAGTAACTGGACATAGAAATACCACATATGTATTTGCAGTCCTGTAAAAACGATTGTCCAAGCATATCAAATTGATATTTTGTAGTAAAGCCACGATTTAGCACAGTTGCTACACATGTGCGTGGCCAGATCTCCACTAGCTTCTGACATTTGCTCTGAGAGATGGGGTACGACGCTTCCTTAATTCCATCCCAAAGCTCGTCTGATTGTTTAATTTTTTTCCCCCAATTTTAATTTTTACGTCGTTACATAGATTTTCTATAGGGTTTAGATCAGGACTTTGTGCAGGCCAGAACATCAATTTTCTGTTTGAAAAACCAATCCTTAACCACCTTAGCGGTATGCTTTGGATCGTTGTCTTGCATAAAAATCCAGTTAACCGGCATAGAATCAAATGTGAATGGTTCTATAACGTTCTTAAGGATGTCTAAGTACGCAAACCTATCCATCCTTCCATCAATTCTAATCAACGACCCAACTCCATGCCAGGAAAATGCACCCCCAGACCATCAAGCTTCCTCCACCGTGTTTAACGGTTTTTTTGTGTATTTCGGGTTAAGAGATTGGCATTTTGGGCGATGAACAAATGTTTTACCATCCGGTCCAATACGGTCCAGCACTCTTTTTCAAAATTTAATGTCTATATTTGCATGGTCCTTAGCAAAAGTGAAACGAGAAAATTACATGTGTGCTATTTCTCTGTCCATAGCTGTATCCACTTAAAAAATGTTTATTTTTTTAAATTATGGAAAAGTCTTAACCAAAAACTTGTAAAATATATAAAATGGTTGAGTTATAAATTGAAATATGTGGTTACTCAAATTTCAGTTAACTAAGACGATGGAACACTTTTTTTCTTTTTTACTCGAAAACTTTTTTAAGTAAATGTTCGATTTTGAAACTAGGCGTCTCATTTATCCAAATTAATATCAAAATAAAAAATAAAAAATAATTGCTTAAAAATGTCGATAAACGTAACACTGAAAACCGACCGTAACGGCTCGTTATTCGGTTTGATCCGGACATTTTCGTTTTATCGTTTGAGTTTTACGTCCCGAACCGGGATTAAAATTTCATTAACGCCCCTACGTTGTCCTGTAAAACTAATTGACAGCGTCGCGATGCCTATAGTAAGCCCCCGAAAGGTTAACGACGTCCGATAAAGAAAATAACGACCCCACGTTTACAACACGGACGGTCGAGTCTCTTTCAGAGTTTTAAAAAAATTCGATTAAGGTCAAAGGAGCTTTAGAAACTCGGTCAGTTTCGAGTAAAAACGTTTAAAAATTAAACGACAAAAACAGGTATTGTATTATACCGTTAAAGGTAATAAGTTATTTTCAGTGACGGTTTCATTTTTGTCCGGTTAATGTTTAACAGCATTTATAAAGAAATTTATCGCGCGCGCGTTGCGCCGTGTTCATTTTAGTCGCCGGAAATCGAAAATTCAATTAAATTTGTAACCGTTAGCCGAATTATCGCGGACACGGCGACATCAATTTACTATCGCGGTACAAATTGGCATAAAGTGTGTCACGAACGCGTAACGGTAGCTAACGACGTGGAATTATTGATATTGTGCATCAATTATTTCGACCAATAACATGGAACCACATCGTTGCCTCTAGAAGCAAAAAAATTCTAATTGCCCCCTGAATATTCATGTTCTCGAATTGGCTACATTACAAGTGAATTGGCAACGTTCCTATCCTAGATGCTAACATTAATCAGTTTCCTTTTAACTTTAGATATCTATATTTTGGTTTTTTTTTCTTTCAAATATATGTGATGATTTTTCATAAATTGCTATCAAATTATTTTATAAATATTTTTACATTTTTTTTTTAATTTTTACTATTCAGTCTTTAAGTTTCAATATAAAGTAAAAATCATTCTTTAATCTTTAGAAATAAAGTCTAGATTATTTTTTTAAATTAGTTTAAAAATTTGTGAAGTTAGGTTAGGTTCGCTCAAAATACTTTGGCGTTTTGAAATTTCTTTTAAATTTTTTGATGATGATTAAAATAAATTTGACTCCTCTAATCAAAAATAGAATCTTTTATGTTCAATTTAATGTGAAAATCATTCCCTAATTCTTATAAATAGACCATAGGCAATTTTTTAAAGTAGATCAAATTTTGTAAAAAGTTAGGTTAGCTACCTGTCAAAAATTTTTGTTAACATTAAGAATTTTTTTATTTATTTTTTTTTTTTGGTAACATCTATAACAAATCTGACTTTTTAAATCTAAAATAGAGTCTTTTAGGATCAATTTAATATAAAAATCGCTTCTTAGTTCTTATAAATAAAGTTATTATGATTTTTTAAAGTTGATGAAAATTTTTAGAAACTTAGATTAGTTAACTGTTAAAAATTTTTGTCAACTTTAAGAATTTTTTTATTTTTTTTTGTAACATCTATAACAAATCTGACTTTTTAAATCTAAAATAGAGCCTTTTAGGATCAATTTAATATAAAAATCGCTTCTTAGTTCTTATAAATAAAGTTATTATGATTTCTTAAAGTTGATGAAAATTTTTAGAAACTGAGGTTAGTTAACTGTTAAAATTTTTTGCCAACTTTAAGAATTTTTTTAATTTTTTTGGTAACAATTATAATAAATCTGACTTTTTAAATCCAAAATGGGGCCTTTTAAGTTCAATTTAATGTAAAAATCGCTTCTTAGTTCTTATAAATAAGTTCGTTATGATTTTTTTAAGTTCATGATTTTTTCTAAAAAGTTAGGTTAGATAACTGTCAAATATCTTTGTCAACTTTAAGAATTAAAAAAATTTTTTTTTTGGTAACAGTTATAACAAATCTGAGCTTTTTAATCCAAAATAGAGTCTTTTAGGTTGAACTTAATATAAAAATTGCTTCTTAGTTCTTATAAATAAAGTTGGTACGATTTTTTAAAATTGATTTAAATGTTTAAAAGTGAGGTTAGTTATCTGTCAAAAATTTTTATCAACTTTAAGAATTTTTTTAATTTTTTAGGTAACAATTAGAACAAATCTGACTTTTTAAATCAAAAATAGAATCTTTTAGGTTCAATTTAATGTAAAAATTGCTTCTTAGTTATTATAAATAATAATAATTACCTAACTAACGTGTGATACGGGGACTGGATGAAAATGTGGTGTTGAATTGGTACAAAAAGCCGGCATATTCAGGCAGATTTATAAATTTCTTCTCTTGCCACGCACCACAGATTGTTCTCAACACCCTTAAGGCCATGAAAAACAGGGTGATCTATCTATCTGATCACAAATTTAGGCATACGAACTCGAAATTGTTGTCCAGTATTTTTTTCAATAATGGTTTTCCTGTCTCACTAGTCAACAGAATTTTGTTCTCCACTAATACCAATCCTAGACAAGCCGTCCGTCGTCGGGCTGATGTTTCCCTCACTCATCTCCCTGATGATCAATCAATCCAGCTGCCACGTTACAGCCGGCCCATTTCATCTTGGCCTACCGAGGTCATCTGCGCAGTGACAATAGGTGGGAGGTTCTTAGAGAGCTCATTTGCGTAGTATACTTAACAGGGTACTGATCATGTACAGATCAAAGCAAAAGTTTGTGTATAAGTGCGTGAGATAATATTTAAGTTCGAGATGGCGGAAAGTAAAGTGAAAAATAAAGTAAAAATAAAGTTCTTATTTATTTATTATTTTTGTTAATAGTTTTAGCAGATATTGCACTATTTGCAGTTTAAAATATATTTGATTTTTGAGTTTTAAATTTCAATAATTTAATCCAAAATGATGACAAAACTATGAAACATTGTTTTGTAAGAATTTTTGATATTAGTTACTGTTAGATTTTGTGTGTAATATTATTTTATTAAAAATTTAACTGTTTAAAATTTTTGTTAGAACCAATTTGAGTTTTTTATTGCATGTCATTGTTCAGCATTCGGCGTGCTTTGAAAAAATACACCCATTTCCCAAAACCCCGTAATACCCCATTGTTGAACAGGAACAATGTATGGTGCACGAGGTACATATTTTTGTACAGGTCAACTTTTGCCGCGCTCTATACTTGCCGCTCCTATCTAACGAATATACCCACCTTTCTTCAAAGATTTACTGTCGCACTTCTTCGTCTGTGCATTTTTCATGACCTTCATCGGCCAAGATGGATTGGGCCGGCTGTACGTTAAGTTACCTTACATTACCTCTCTCACTGAAAGAGTTGTTGGTGTGTTGAATGATTCTAATTTGAAGGTCGCAAAGTATACCTTGAAACCTATACTTCCTCTTTTTTCCTTCATGAAGGACAAAGTTCCTCTGAAATGGCAATCGAACATAGTCTATCAAATAGATTGTTTACATTGCAAAGGGTGTTACATTGGTACCACCTCTCAATACTTTAATGTTCGCATACAACACATCAGAGATTGCAAGGCTAAAAAGAGGAATTCACGTGAGGGAAACAGGATAGATAATGTCACGGCGTTGGCACAACCACACATTCACACAGGACACAACTTTGATTTTGACAATGCCAAGATGTTAATTAAGGAACCGGCATACTTTAAACGTATGTTTTTGGAAATGGTATACATTAGTGAGCGGATAATTCGGTGAATTTTAGGTCCGATTGTCAGGAACTTAAATGAATCGTTTATTTCAGAAAGGGACTAAGTAACATTTTTGTAGTTTTGAGAAAAACGACAAAAAAGGAAAATTTCCAATTTAAAGATTATTCATGGCATTTTTTATTATAAATTCTATGTTTAACTATCAGTACATGGTGTCCTGACACAATTTATTGTTTTTTCAATTGCGATAGAGAAAAAAAATCAAACTAAAAAAATTGTACTTAGTACCTTTCTGCAATAAACCTCATGTTTATAGATTTAGTTTATTCTGTGCTCTCATATTAACATGACAAACAGTATCCAAGATGTTTCATTAACTAAAAAAAGGATTATAGATATTTACAAGAATATATTTCACTAATGGCGAATTCGATTGGTAAAACTGGTGCGCACTGGTGTGCACTAGTGCATAGTAGCGTGTTCTATTGAACTGTCAGTTTTGTGTACGAAGCTAATGTGATGTATGCACTAACATGCACTCAAGGTCAAATTCTGGTGCACACGAGTGCAACCAATCGAATACGCCATAAGTTTTTAAGAGAAAGAACGAAAATTGACACTAATGGCGAATTCGATTGGGGAAACTAGTGTGCACTGGTGCGCACTCGTTGAGTGCAAAATGTGACATATGTCACACTAGCTTAGTGCAAAAAAGGGCAAATTCAACAGAACGCGATGAAATCAAACATAATCATAACATCACTTGTAAGTGTGTTTAAGGCTTGATGATGTTTAAAATGTTTTATAAACTACAATAATAAAATGTAATAGAACACAACAAAACAACCAATAGAACACGCTGCTATGCACTGGTGCGCACCAGTGCAACTGAGTGCAACCAATCGAATACGCCATAAGAAAACAATATTTTATTTTATTTATTTATTTTTCATTAATCCGCACTGTTATTTTCTTTTTTGGTTTTACATGGCCATTTTAATATTTCCTGATAAAATTTCAAATGTGGTTCTTCAATGTAAGAAAGCATTTTATTTAGATGTTCAATCTTGGATTTTAAAATTGGAACTTTATCAGTATAAGCTTTGGTTATGGGCATTTTTATCGTAATTTTACCAGAACTTTTTGGCATGTGCAGATAAAATGTGTGAGATGTGAAACCATTTATGTACTCTGAAGCCACAACATACCCAGGTGTTTTATGTTCATGAAGAAAATAATGAAAGTGAGATATTGAAAATGGTTGTTTGTTAACTCGAGCCACACCGGGTTTCATACTTTCAAGAGAGTTTGCAGTTTTCTTGTAGTATTTAGGCCACCAGTTCTTAACCCGGCGTGTGTATACTATATTTTTTGAGACGCGGTGTGTATACTGTGTCTTTTAGGGAAGAGGCATGTTTTCAAAGTTTTCTAGGCTTTCAAAAATTCTAGAAAAAATCTGAGTTACTTATTGAAGCGTCTACTACATGGCCGAGCAGTTACCAAACTTTTTTTAGGCGGGGTAGCCGAAGCCTACCCTCTATCCATAACAGAGAATTTCGAATTTCAAATTTTCACTGTTCCTTCAAAGACCCAGTGTACACACGGCGGGTTAAAATCGATTATGTCTTTAGAAGAAATTTCATGTTGAGGATGAGAATTATCTCATCCGATGATACATAGTCCCTTTCTACAACAAACCAAAAATTTTGTCTCCACAATAAAATGTTTCGGTCATATAAAGTATAAGCCTTTCTACTCAAAACGATAGGTCTACAACCAGAGAACACGAATATACATTTATCTAAAAATCGTCAAAAATGTTACTTAGCCCCTTTCAGAAATAAACGATTCAATTGTTTTTCTGCCACCTTTTGTTATTGGCGAAGCGTTCCAATGGAGATGCCCTGAATGAGTTATCGCACAGTTCTGTGTGGTTTTAGCTTTGTAGGCTTTCTGAAACTTTGATCTTTCATTCCTTTCTTTCTCTTTGCTGTAGTGTGGCCACCCCATTCAATTTGGATGGCTCTTTTGGTTTTTTCAAACACCCTCCCCCCATTTCTGGTTGGTTGATTTATTTTTGGTAGCGGTTTTGTATTTCTTCTGTCTTGTTTCGAATAATCGAAATCCGCTCCAAATTTCACGCCATCTTTTGGGTGGCAACCTGTCCTTTTCTACCTGTTTGTTGTTTTCTCCGTTAAAGTTTTCTTGTAAGTTACAATTTGGTATAAGCGTGGCTTGATCTGTTTAAAGATATTTGCGGCTATTTAACTCACCTTTGTGGTAATATTTTATATACTTTAGTGAGTTTTTTCACGATGTTAGTGTTTACATTTGTAGGTTCGATGCGTTTTTTGTCATAGCGTTTTTTTGAATTTTTCCACCTGTATTGGATTTATACTGATGCCTTAACCTCTCATTGTAAGTGTTGTTACGATTTTTCGGCCGATTTGTTGAGACTTGTAGCTTACATAATTTGTTTAGCGTTTGTTTTTGTTCATTTTAGCGTACCTCTGATGAAGATTGTATTATCAATCGAAAGCTTAGGAAATGAATAAAAGAGGTGTTTAATTTCGACATCTTGTTTGGTTGGCTTTCCAAGAATTTATTAAACTTAATTCCTAGACGTTGCACAACCAGTACTCCTACCCCAATTATAAATAAAGTTGTTACGATTTTTTAAAGTTCATGATTTTTTTTAAATATTAGGTTAGTTAACTGTCAAAAATGTTTATTAATTTTAAGATTTTTTTTAATTTTTTGGTAATAATTACAACAAATTTGTCTTTATTAATTCAAAATTGAATCTTTTATCTTTCATTTAAACCAAAAATCATTCCTTAATCTTCATAAATAAAGTCTGTGCGATTTTTTAAAGTTGATGAAATTTTTTAAAATATTAGGTTAGTTAACTGTCAAAAATTTTTATTAATTTTAAGATTTTTTTAAATTTTTTGGTAATAATTACAACAAATTTGTCTTTATTAATTGAAAATAGAATCTTTCATCTTTCATTTAAATCAAAAATCATTCCTTAATCTTCATAAATAAAGTCTGTGCGATTTTTTAAAGTTGATGAAATTTTTTAAAATATTAGGTTAGTTAACTGTCAAAAATTTTTACTAATTTTAAGATTTGTTTTCTAATTTTTTGGTAATAATTACAACAAATCTGTCTTTATTAATTCAAAATAGAATTTTTTATCTTTCATTTAGACCAAAAATCATTCCTTAATCTTCATAAATAAAGTCTGTGCGATTTTTTAAAGTTGATGAATTTTTTTAAAATATTAGGTTAGTTAACTGTCAAAAATTTTTACTAATTTTAAGATTTTTTTAAATTTTTTGGTGATAATTACAACAAATATGTCTTTATTAATTGAAAATAGAATCTTTTATCTTTCATTTAAACCAAAAATCATTCCTTAATCTTCATAAATAAAGTCTGTACGATTTTTTAAAATTGATGAAAATTTTTAAAATGTTAGGTTAGTTGCTGTCAAGAATTTTTACTAACTTTAAGATTTTTTTCTTAATTTTTTGGTAATAATTACAACAAATTTGTTTTAATTAATTCAAAATAGAATCTTTTATCCTTCATTTAAACCAAAAGTTATTCCTTAATCTTCATAAATAAAGTCTGTACGATTTTTTAAAGTTCATGAAATTTTTTAAAATGTTGGGTTAGTTAACTGTCAAAAATTTTTTTCAACTTTAAGAATTTTTTTAAATTTTTTTGATAACAATTAGAACAAATTTAATTTTTTTAATTCAAAATAGAACCTTTTAAGTTCAAATTAATATAAAAATCATTTCTTAATTTTTGTAAATAAAGTCGTTATGATTTTTTTAGATTTTGTCAAGAATTTTAGAGGTTATGTTAGATCAGTCAAAATCCTTCTATCTTTTCAACTATCTTTTGAACTTTTTTAATGAAAATTAGGACAAATTTAACGTCTCCTATAAAAAATAGCATATCATTTTAAAATCATTTTATAGTTTCCACAAATAGATTCGTCACCGTTAGTATTTTTAGATAGCGAGAAATATACTACTTGTAAGACTTTATCTTTTTGTAGAAAACCCCAGAAAGTATTCTTTCTTCCGTACAAAACACCCATTTCCACATTTCTCCATTTCGCTTCATTTTCCGATACATCCAGTGTTCGATTCGACTTCATTGTTCACCAACAACATACATCAGCATCTGTTGCGTTCGGTAATAGTTGGAAATTATTTCCGCGGAAGGATTCTCGCACGGAAAAGAGCCGTTATCGACCGAGTGATTCATATTCGCCGATATTAAAATAGTTCAAAGCGGTAAATTTCCCCGTCGCCTTCGCCGTTTCGACATTAAAGGAACTCTAAACCTTTCAAACGTGAATTATTCATCTTTTAATAACTCTTGATTAAAGATTCTTGAATTCAAAATCTAAAATCTTTCTCTTAAGTACATTTTCCCGGCGCCTCCACCCCTTTTGTCGTTGGTAAAATTTATCGCGTTTAATCGTGAATTATAATTCACGTCGATAATTATCGACGGTTTAATAACCTCTCCGTTTTGGTGGCTTTTCTGGCATTTCACCTTTAAATTTCTTCGGATAAAACACTTCAACTCGGATCGATGTAACGTCCCCGATAATAAAATTTAATGACGCCTCTCAAAATCGTTTTCACGGTAGATCAATTTCACTTATCCGCCTAAATACCATTATAATACCAACTAGGGTTAATGCTTAACCTCGAAAGTGGAAATCTGGTATGGAAATCTTTAATGTGGTTTCATAAAATATTCTCTATATCGTAACCGAATGTTAGGGGTTTATATCCGCGACGTTACAATTCCTTTGTTAGATCAACACTTGAGGTTGTTGTATTGTATTGTTAGAATGCCTTACCCAAATTAGGTCCGATTTCCCGAAGGGGGAAATTGCGGTTTGTATCCGCTTTGACCCTACGATTTAACACGTTTGAATCTTGGCGTAAACAGAAAAGAGAAACCCTAGTAAAACGAAATCGTAAAGATTTAACATTACTTAAACAAAGTAAAGTTACAAATTTCCAACCAAGTTATAAATTCGTTTAACTATTTTTAAATTCCCAGATAAATAAACGGTGGTATTTAGAGAAGGTTTATATAAATAGAGCATGAAAACATCAGTGTGATATCAGCATTGTTATGGTTCAAACTGAACCAAACCCGGTTTGATCGGTAGCGTTCAGCAAACGCCGTTTTAAATTGAAATGTCGATACTCGATACTTCTCTTGCATTGGATATGCGACAGGCGTGTGTGATAGACGTGCAAAATGGATGGCGCATTGAGGACGTCCCGGATTTAACTCCGTTCGGTGTGTAATCTTGTTTTGTGATCGATAAAAATTGTGTTTTGATTAAAAATGTGGATCGGAAAAAATTGCGTTATTAGTGATTAAGGTTCGGTTTCAAAATGCGTTTTAATGTCAGCTAGCTGAACGACTTTGAAAATTAAAAACTGATTGTTAGTTCGTTTTGGACAGATATTTGAAAATGGTGGTAATTTCGATTTCTTTAATGAGAAACTTAATTTAAATGCTTTCAATCGAAATTGTATTAAAAACGCCACAAAATAAAACTGGAAGATAACATTACTTGTCCATAAAATTACTTCTCCCTAAAATCAAGATGTACGGAAGATAAGTTTTTAATTCTTAAAACGTGGAAGAAAAAAATGGGTCGTTTGACGGTTACTGAAAAAATTTCTTTGAGTTGATTGAAATCGTACTGACGAAATGTCAACAAAATCAGACCCAAATAATAAACGTTTGAAAAATTATTATTTAATCGATTTGTATAGAAAAACCGACCAAAACATAAATAACAAACAAAACAAAACATAAACTTAATTTTATACTTTAATTTTCCATCAACATAAACAGGAGAGAAAGTTTTAAGGTCAGGAAGAAGTAGTTCGTTTGATGTTTAATGCAACAAATTCTTAGGATCAATGGAAATTTTAATTTCGAAACGTTATCAATATCAGACTTGGAAGGAACGTTCAGAAAAGTGATTTTTAAATCGATTTGTATAGAAAAAATGGTTATAATCTAAACTAAACAATAAATTGGAGTTTATTTTGTTCCATCAAAATCAACAAGAGAATTTTTTAAAGCCAAAAAATGAATCGTTTGAAATTTAGTGAAGAAAAAAAATCTAGTCAATTGAAATTGTACTTGTGAAACTTTACTAAAAACAGACTTGGAAACGTTTGGAAAATTATTATTGAATCGATTAATATAAATTTTCCATGCCCATTTTCACCTTGATGGCTTAGTTAATAGGCACAACTGTCGCATTTGGGACTCAAAAAATCCACGAATGATTCATCAGAAGGCATTGCATCCACAACGGGTCACTGTATGGTGTGCATTATGGTCTGGAGGAATAATTGGACCCTTTTTCTTCGAAAATGAAGATGGTAATGCAGTAACGGTGAATGACGAACGTTATCGTGCTATGATAGCACAGTTTCTAGTACCTCATTTGGGAGCTATTCATCTTGACGACATGTGGCTTTAGCAGGACGGTGCCACATGTCATACCGCCCGTGAAACATTGACGATCTTGCAAGAGTTTGCTCCTAGTTATGTCATTTCCCGATTTGATGACCAAAATGTATCCTTCACGCTCTTGCGATTTAACGCAATTAGGCTTCTGGCTATGGGGTTATCTGAAGTCATAGGTTTATGTCAATAAGCCTGTAACCATCGAAGCATTGAAAGCCGAAATTAGACGCTGTGTCAATGAAATACCACCACATGTATTCAATAACGTTATTGAAAATTTTGTCAAAAGGGTACGCATATGCCAGCAAAACCGTGGCGGCTATTTACAAGATATTTTGTTTCATACATAACTCCCAAATGTATATTTTCTAAATCAATAAATATTTCAATACTTTGCTACAAAAAACATGTTTCATTGAACACTGAAATCTTGCGGTCTTATTAAAACACCCTTTAGAAAAATCAGTTAAACTTAAACAATATGTTTAAAAAACAATTTATGTTTTTTCCATCAACATGTTTATGTTGGTGAAATACCTCGTGTTTACGAGGAAAAATTTCAAGGTCAGAGACAAGTAATTCTTTTGAAATTTTAGAAATGCCAAGATGAGGTTTTGAAGGTTTTTGCTAGGCACTTAATTTAATATACAAGGTATTTTATTAGAGTAATCTTATAATCCCGGGACGCATTACACAGACGATTTGTTTTTTCCTTTGTTCATCCAGACGTAAAATCGATGAAAGTATTTCTTTGTAGATAAACTTTGGTTTAAGTCTCACCCGACCCAACAACCTTCAGGGTTGGATTTTCGCCTTATCCAATTTAACAATTTTCTAAGGGTTTGCTTTTGGTTTCAATTTATGTAAAGGTCAGTGATCTGTTTCTCAAACATAAGAATTCTTTTGAAGAAAAACTAACCCTAAGGTACGTATCACATTGAGGCAACTAGCAACTAATAACAACTAACCAGCAATGAGCAACACACGATATTATTACTTGGTCACACTTCACATATTATTAAATGATGTTTCTCACATTGAAGTAATTCGATATTCGAGATGTGAGACGTTCGCTTTAATTATATGTAAAATGTCATCAAGTGGTAATATCGCATGTTGTTGGTTGCTAGTTGCTTGTTGTTGGTTACCCAAGTGTAAGATGTGCCTAACACTTACTACTGTAGGAAATTTGGCTGTGTCTAGGCGTTTGATTTTTGGTAATACGGCCCGCTTGTTTGTTAAAACCACATAAATGGATGTATTTAACAGTAATGTGTACAGTCGTCCGTCGTTCTTCACCTTAACTAGCGTAGCTTTTTTACACTTTTTCTATCTAACGTCGTTACATTTCATTCATCTTTACTCAACTCTCGTCGTTACTCGTCTTTCGTCTTTACCCAACTTCGTCTTTGCTCTTCTCGTATTTACAATACAGTTAAACTCTCCTCGTCTAGCGTTTCCGCACTTACCAAAACCTCTTTCCATCGCAAACCTTCTATATCTACTTTCGCGCTGTTACGAATAAAAACTTAACCTAATCAACTTGCAATTAAAAAAATAATCAATTTCTATACTACATAATTGAATTTTTTCTCATCCAGATGTATGTAAAATCAATAGAAATATTTCCTTCTAGATTTAAAATAGACTTAGGTTTAAATTTCATCCAACCCAATCACTTTCAGAGTTGAATTAAAATGACAATATTATAAAATTAAATTCGTATATTATATCAACGGTGGGCAACCTCCGGCCCGCGGGCTAACTCCAACCCGTGTGAGGGTCTAATCCGACCCATAAGACCTTTAGAAAGAAAAATAAATAATTTTTGTTTTAAATTAAAATTTTTAATAAAAAGAAATAGTTAAAGAAAAGCTTTTACCACTAATGCGTTAACGAAGAAAAAAATGTCTCGTTGCTGCATTGGATTTCAAACCCAGATCTCCTGCTTTTCTTGGTAGAACTGCCGGGAAAGCAGGAGATCTGGGAGATCTAATTATAAACTTTGTTAGTTAGTATGAGTTTGTTAGGTAATTACTTACTTATAATATAAGTAACAAAAAATTGTCAATGTTTTTACTTCGGCCCGCGTAGTAAAAGTAAACCGTAATCTGGCCCCCACTATACAAAAAGTCGCCCATCCCTAAGTCAGGACTGCTTAAGTAGTGCACAATGCACACGTGCTGATTGCTGTGCAAGTATGATGTGCACTGTACCCGCGTTATGGATTGTTTTCTTATAAGGCCCTCCCCACACGGATCGACCGATTGGCAACCCGAATTTTAAATCGGTTAGGAGCACAATCAGTTTGCAACAAGAAAGCAACCTCTGTCCACACACTAGCGCGACTAGTTTTGAATCACTTGATATTGTTCACTTACAAGCAAAATACATATTTTTTCTTATGAAGACAATTTTGCTCATATGTCAAGTAGCAGTTCAACCCGTACTTATGAAAACAGCACTGAAGTGGACATTAAAATTTAATAGGAACTTTAGTTTGATTGTAAAATCAAGCTTTAATTTATTGTAACTGAGGCGTACATAAGCCAAGTGTGATATGTCAAAATAGGATAATTATAAAATATATGATATACCTATGGACACAAATTTGTAACGGTAATATATCGACGCTGCCAAGCCAAAACGGCATAAACGCCATTAACCTAAATTTTCAGAAAACGCAAAAAACGATTGACATTATGAATCTTAAATGGCTTTTACGCAAACTTTAAACCAATTTTATAGCGAATGAAGCTTGTTTCCGGGTATACCGCTTTAACTGTTGCATGCAGATTTTAAAATGCTACTCAACGGTGCAGCTAACTAAAAAATGACCATTTTGGCGTTTATGCCGTTTTGGCTTGAGAGCGTCGATATGTGGTGTAATTTACTTTCTCTTCATCACATTTCTTACAATATTTTCATTTTCACATACTGCACTTTACATTTGTATGCCTCAATTTTAAATTTTTTTAGTTGTAATTTATTATTAATTTCTCTTACAATCGAGTTTTTGCCCAACAATATCTGTTATAGTATTAATATATGTGCCAAACAAGTAACAAAAATAAAGATATAAGAAATATATGCAAAGTAGTTCATGTTTTTCTACTTTTCTAAACAAACTTTATGTTAGTTTCCTGATCCATACCGAAAAGAAAAACAGCGAGATGTAGTTGCATAACATGCAACCATGGAACTGAAACTATTTTGCAACAGGGAAAATCACACTTGTCGACACGTATGTAGATACTCGTTTTCGGGCATGGGCAGTCATCAAACGGTTGCATCTTCAATTGATTTGAAACTCGAGTTGCAAATCAATCGATCCGTGTGCAGAGAGCCTAAGGCGCAAATGGTTGGATACCAGTGTTAGGCAAAAATCAATCGTGGTAGCTATTGACGTTTAGTTAATCGCCAATCACTTTCTGGCATTAGGATTAATAATAACCGTCAAATGCCTTCACAGAAAGTTTCGATTAATTAATCATATATCGTCTTCACTCGGAATTACGGTTCATTAATCGAAAATATCAGTGAAAGCAATTGACGATTATTATTAATCCTAATGCCAGAAGGCGATTGACGATTAATTAATCGTCAATCGCTACCACGATTGATATTTGCCCAATACTGTTGGATACCTGCTTACGATAATACCATCAAGTAATTCGACTTATTACAATTTTCTGTTTAAGTGAATCTTTTTGTGTGTAATTGTATCTGAATTTCACGGCACAAGGATGAATTTGACTTTTTTTAATTCAAAATAGAAGTTCTTCTTAAGTTTAATTTAATGCCAAAATTTTTAAAAATTGGTAATAAAATTGTGAGTTTAAGGTTTACAAAAATCATAAGTTACCTTTTCATTTTTGGGTTATTTCTCTAGTACTATGTTGTTATAATTGAACAACATTTATAAATAAATATTTTATAATTTATAACTTGTTTTTTGTAATTTGATTTCCATTGTTACATAAAAATGAAAAAGGTTCTAAAAAATTGTTCCCAAAAGCCATAATCAAAATGAGTGAAACGTCAAGTATCAACTCGTAAGTTGGGATTCCGTTTCCGGCTTTGGTCGGGAACGGATGAAGTGTTTGTGTTCGTCCTAAAATTTTGAAAATTCTTTAATTATCTACTTTAATTCAAGCCATCAGTGATTTGTTCAAGTTTACTTTGTTTATCTTTTTCATCGTGCATATTTATGTGACAATATTTTCGTAATTTAACTCTAGTTTTCTTTAAAACACGTGTTTCATATTCTTTTACTCAAGTGTCTGGGAGTCAGAAGAGCTGAACGCTCAAATCCCATTACCTATCCCTTACCTTAGGGGCCAAAGAAGAAGAAGAAGAACTCGTAAGTTGGTTACAATTCATCGCGAAATAATGACAGGTAGAAGGGAAGTTTCTCCAAGAGAGTAATGTGCACAGTGCACTTATGCAATTAGATTATGCAATGCACACTGAGCAGCACTGGATTAGCTTAACTTGTAAAATTATTCTGCTGCATTTTATAACAAGCTATCCTCGCTTCATTTCATAACAAGTTATTTTTTAGTTACTAGTTATATTTAGTTCATATTACCGTTTATGTGTTACCGTAGAATTAAATTAAGATAGACTTGTAAAATTAATGGTTTTTATTTTAAATCGAACAATCAATATTTTAACATAGATATGTTTTTCTTTAAAAAAAATTTCTATTAAACTATTGGTCTTCACTTTATGTTGAGTAATCAATGTTTTAAAGTTGCCCTATTTATACAAAATTTAATCATCAAAATTCTCACATCTTCCATATCAAAAAGGTTTTATGCCGAAAATTTTTAAATGAAATTTCTAGTCCATAACATCATTTATAACAACTTCCTTAGTTAAATCAGATTGATTTTCATTAAAAGAGGAGCAACCAGTTTTAAATTTGATTATTAAAAAAAAATTTACTCTCAGAATTTTGAAATGAAATTTTTAATCTATAACAGCATGTATAACAACTTTCACAGTTCGAATTAAATTGGATCAGTAGAACTATTTCATTCTAAGTCAAGCAATCAATATTCCAACGAACTTTTTCAGATGGTTTCACAAAAATAAAAAATTTTAAAATTCCTTTTATGTCAAATGCGATTTTAATACCGGAATTTAAAAAATGTTCACATGATTTTTAATATTAATTCGAGTTCAAACCGCATAGAAAATTACATTTTTCCTTTATCCTTTCTCACGTGCGATCGGTTAAAGTATTCCTTTGTGCCTAGGCTCCGGTTTCAACTAATTTACATACACACCGAGCTTCACCCATTCGAATCGGCAATTTCATGCTTCAACTACCGAAAAGCTTAAACCCGAGCGAAGAATTATTCCAACCCAACCGAGAGATCCAATCCTAAGTTTAAATTTCATTTTTACCTTAATGCATATATTTAAAAAACATATTAATTTTAATTTTGTACACAAAAACCTAACTAATATTCTTGAATCAATTAAAATAAATTATACAGTTGAGTTGCTGAAAAATAAAGTGAATTGTTCGTACTCGTATGCGTGTGTGGAACTCGTCCGTTTTAAATTCAACCGTATCTAAGGTAATTATCAATGATTTATATTGCGTGGGTGCAAAGCAGAACGCTTGTGGTCAACCCCTTTCCTCCTTTAATGCGGTTTGCCGTTAGAGGGTTATTGTTCCCTGAAAATTTATTTTCCGCTTTCAAAATTACCTACATAAAGCACAAAAGTATCTTTATTCTTATGGCAACCACTAAAATTCCCCCAATTTTCAAACAATAAAATATCCGATTTTTCGATGAAATAAATTACTGATGTGTAATTCCACCGATGGTCGTTAAATTTTGAATTAAATTTCAACGTATCGATCGTGCGAGGGAACAATACTACAACGCATCAATTAATTAATACGAACCCATTGTTTAATTAAAAGCGATATAAAAGAGCACGGTGTGTAAAATATCCGGGTTAAAAGCGACAAGATGTTTCGTTCCGTTGTACTTTAACGGCAAAAATATCACAGCACGAACAACGGATGTTCACGACGGCCGTCTGAAAGCTCGAGTAATTAGATTTATTACCCCTTGCTGTTGGCAGTTTGCATATTGTCGTGTTATCTCTCTTTTTTATTCGTCTTTCGGGAAGAAGGTCGTTTTCTACCCTTCCGGAGGGTTCACGTTAATTTTATATTTCGTGGGTGGTTTTAATTGAAGTAGACACGAAGACAACATCGCCAACCGAGTGGTACAAATGTGGGGTTTGTTAACTTTGGCTCCATACGACGACGTGCTCGCGAACTTGGAAGGTTGCCAAGGTTGACGAAGTTGTTCAATAACCTCCGATAATGCCCGGAGACGTTTCTTTTATTTCAGGCCATTATCAACCCCGACGCGGCGCCGAAAACGATCTTTAGTGGCTTCGGAGGGAAAAGATAACAATGAAATTTTAGAGTTGTGGATATAAAATTTACACATAAAACGAATTCCCGTTAATATGGATTGATTTGATGGTTCTAAAGGTTAACGTTCAATGTGGTTTTAAAAAAATAAAACTAGTTTTTTTTTTCATAAAATTATCAAACTCGTTATATCTAACTATTGTCAAAGAATTAAGAAAAAAAAAACAAAATAGTAAAGAATTTCTACCGAATCTACATAACATAACCTCTTAAAAATTTTACTGAAATGACTGTTCATTGAAATTTCGCAAAGAATCTTAAAAAAACTCCTTGATTTATACTCTTATAAATTTTTCGTTGTCCATCAATTACAACTATCTAACTTTCCACAAAGGATACGGTTTTGCTAATGGTACAAAAATCATTAGCGAAACAATATTAACAAACAAGTTGTTAGTTTCATTCTGGATGGGATGTAGTTCGATTTTTTTGGCTATATAAATACCCAACATTTCCTAAACTTGGTCAACAAATAAGCCTTGCAACTTATTAAGGTATACTTCGTTCACCGAAAGACGTCTCATTCGTCATTAATTAATTGTGTTGTCTTACAAGGAGACCTCATGACTTTGGAATCTCCGATTTTAATGAAAGTTGTACCAATCGATAGATATTGGTACATAGTACGACTTTGTAAAATATTAGGGTGCACTATTCAGCGGTTCGCGAATAAATCCACCCTTACGATCGCCAAAAAGTTCGAGCGACTTACATGTCAACGTTAGGTCACTCCCCTTGAAGTTCGCTCGCAGTCAAAAAGCAATCGGTCGGCTTTCAGATGCAAACGTCGATGGTTCGAATCCCAAATGAAATAATTATTC
Source organism: Digitonthophagus gazella (assembly GCA_036711955.1). NCBI lineage: Eukaryota > Metazoa > Arthropoda > Insecta > Coleoptera > Scarabaeidae > Digitonthophagus > Digitonthophagus gazella. The sequence continues at coordinate 14,184,003 of JASCIT010000007.1, forward strand.
TTTTTTTCTTAATTTATAAAATATTATATTAAAATAAAATGAAATAGATATTGCATTAAAAATAGGAGTGAAGGGGAAAAAATAGCTATTTTATTCGGAATTCGAACCATTTACGTTTGCATCTGAAAGTCAGTCGATTGCCTTTTAGCTATGGATGGTTTTCAAGGGGTGTGGTCTAACATTGACATGTAAGTCACTCGAACTGTTTTGGCGATCGTAATAGTGCGTCTTAATATTTTACACATTCGCGTTATGTACCAATGTCTATCGATTGGTACCACTTTCATTAAAACCGGCGATTCCAAAGTCGTGAGGTCTCCTTGTTAGACTAATATACACGGTTCGACGAAAGATATCTCATGCGTCATCAATTAATTGTGCTATCCTAGACGACTATTTTCAATTTTCATCTCTCTCTGTAATGCATAACTAGATAAGGAAAATTATTTTACGTACGTTGAGAAAACGATGATAAGTAATGACGCATGAGACATCTTTCGCCGAACCATATGAGTTGTTTGGTTTCAAATCCCCTTAAATCCAAATTTAACGATTTTGAGGAAACGGCAAAAAAGTATTTTGGGATGATTTTGGCGTTATTCATTCAAACGTAACTTATTTGTTATTAGAAGACTTACTGAAGTTTCAAAAATTCTATAACTACGTCTTTTGAAATAGATATAAAAATCACAAAGTGAATTTAAAAATGGTGTTTGGTTGCGTTTGCTCCCAAACTGTGAGTTAAGGTTCATTTGAATCTGAACAAAATGGCTTAGACATGAACTGAAAGTGAATCAAATCTTTTTGTAGCTAATAACAAGAAATTTTATTTTTTGAAAGATCTGTTATTTAAAAACTGTACTTAAAAAACTCTTAAACTCACATCATCACGTATATTTTCGGTTGATTCACATAAACTAGGCTCTTCGTCCCCACTGTCTTCTCGTGAGTCGTCAGGAATATTATTGTTCTGAAATTTTCCCAACACATCTCTATAATAGGCCAAATTTTCTACCTCTCTCCAGTTCTTTCCATAATGTTTGCTTAACAAGTTATTTACATCTCTCATTTTCAGATCTTTTGGTTTCACTCCGGTAGGAATTTCTTTTGGCTGGATATTCATGGCGGTTTGGTTTTGGTATTCGCGCGTTTTTTAACCCTCCGGTGGGCGCGTATGCGGCTGTTAGCCGCATCTTTTTCCCAAAATATTTCTAAGTTCACTGTGAAACCATTAAATATCCTATTGCGGTGTAAAAGCCGCAACGCGCCTATTCGTGTAAGTCCGATAGGCGCGCCCACCGGGGGGTTAATACAAATCATTGAGTATTTTATAGAAAACTTTTTCTAACAGATGACGTATATATCTCATTTTTACCCAAAAATGGATTTAGGGGATGTTGAAACCAGACAACTCATGTATATTTTTGGTTTTTGCTTGTCTCTGAGATATACAATGAAATAAAGAAAAAATTTATCATCTTTCGCTGAACGAACATTACCTTTGCATCCAATCAATATTGACGTCGGAGTAGTCACGTTCCGAAGAATTACTGGACCCATATTCTTTCAAGGAACTACTAAGTCTCAAAGATACCAAGAAAGCCTTTTAGGGTTTTTAATAAACTAATTAGATGGCATTTTTTGAAATGTAAACTTCTATTCTTCAGCACATTAAATTTAGAAAAATAAAAAGACAAAAGGCTGAAGCGAAAAATTTTTTTTTATTTGTGTTCGACTACCAATGGTTTCGACTTTTAACCATATTCAGGTCAACCCGTTAGAATTTTAAAGATTAATGAACCATATATTAGAAATTTAACCTATAATAATTTTCGAAAGGTTACAATTAAAAACACACGTTTTTCTAACTTTTAAATTCTGACGCAATGATCTGACGATGGCCTAAAAGCTGAAACCATTGAGAATCGACGACAAATCAAATTATAAAAATAATAATAACTTAAGCATTTTGTCTTTTTTATTTTTCTCAATTAGATAACATTAAATCAATTATTAAATGGATATTTTCAACATGATTCAGCCACAGTTCACATTGCGAAGTCTACTATCACCGTTTTAGAAGAGTTTTAGATAGTTTCCGAAAATCTGTAAATTTGACACCTCTGGTTTTGTTTTTTTTTCGATTATGTGAAGAACGAAATTTATAAAAATTCCATAAGTAATTTACAAGAACTTTAACGTAGAATCGAAGATAAAATAATGTACATGAAACATCAAACAATAATCAGTGTCTTCAATAATGTAAATCGGGTGAAATATAGTCTACAACAAAGAGACCACTATTTCTAACATTTGCTTTGTTGTGTTTTCATGCATAATATTATTCAATATCAATTAATAGTACACAAAGCTTTAGCTAACACGTGTTTCTATTAAGAACTGTCATATTGTACGAAAAGGGAAGACAAAAAAATTTTAAGAGAAAATTTTGGTTTTGGAGGAGGTTTTAGAAAAAATCTTTAAAGGAAATCAAAATATTAGTAAGGTTTTGAGAAGATTTTAGGTCGGTTTAAAAAGTTTCTGATTAAATATATTATTAAAAGTAATTTTGATATAATATCGAAAGCAAGTTGTTAGCTTTTGAAAAAAAAATTACCAGTGTATTACAGTGAAAGCTCTAGTACGCGGACGCTCTAATAAGCGGACATCCCTCATAACTGGACACAAACCTTGGCACCACAGACCAATACATAATACATGCTTGGCACGAACCTCAAAGATATATCTTTCCATACAAACTGCTCTCCCTTAAGCGGACTCTCCAATAAGCGGATGCGGACACCATTTTTCCTCAATAATGGACAAAGATCTCTAATAAGCGGACGCACGGCTCTAATAAGTTAGACGAACACGTCACTAAACAGTAGTAGGTATACATATTTACCGACAAGTTTTCGGGGATTCCCCTCTTTGTGCGTTCCGCTTGTCAAAGACAGGTAATTCCCAGTAGGTACTGCGAGTTACTATTATTAGTTTGTTCGCTTTGGTGTTACATGCGTTAAAATGGCAACCAAGAAAAAAATACTTACCTTAAAGGAGAAAATGGAAATAGTTTGTTTATTAGACAAAGAGAAGCTGTCAGTTCGTGATATAGCTAAAAGATTTAACATTGGCAAAACGCAAGCGGCGAAAATAGTTAAAAATGATGAAAATATTGGAAAGAAATGGCAGTCTGGGGCCAACATAAAAACGAAGAAAAACTTCTTAAGTAGCGAAGGTTTAAAAATTAACAAAGCCGTGTTCCGATTGGTTTGTGAAAACAAGAAATATATAAAAACATTCCCTTATCAGGACCATTAGTAAAGAGAAAAGCAAGGGAAATTGCAGAAAAATTGGGAGTGAGTACATTTCAAGCTTCTAACGGGTGGTTACAAAAGTTAGAGAGCTTGTACTATATTAAATCTGCATGGCAAAAGGTCACTCTAGAAACAATTAGAAATTGCTTTTAAAAGGCTGGATTTCATATGGATCAAGATAATTCAACTGACAATGATACTGAAGATGATTTACCACTCGCAAGACTAGCTAATTTGTTTAAATGTAGTAAAGAACTGGGAGTAGAAAGTGTAAAGGTAGTGGAAGAATATTTAAATGTGGACGAAGATGTCGAAGCAGAAGATTTGGTATTTTCGGAAGAAACAGAAGAAATACAAGACATTGAAAGTGAAAATGAGTCGGAAGCAGGTGGTGCGGAGGAGGACTGCAATCCAATCAGGTCTTATCAAGAGCCATTGGATGTAGTTTCCAGACTTAAATCGTCCATAAAAAATGATTTTACTGGTTTCCAACATGTAAAAAATATACAAACACATACAGAACGTAGTTTCCTATTACAAAGAGAAGCTTTACTTCGTCAATTAAGTATTTTAGATTTTATTCAACAAAAAAATAAATAGTTTAAGTTTAAATAGTCAATGCACAATGTAGAATATTTTGTTTTAAATAAAAAATATTCTAAGATAAAAAGTTGTTTGTTTTAATAACGTTAAAAAATCAAAAATTGTCAGAAATAGTGCAATATTTTCCATTTTAATAGCTTTTTCTTATAAGCGGACATCTCCAATAACCGGACAAAAATGTTGGCACCGTCAGTGTCCGCTTATTAGAGATTTCACTGTAATAAAATTTTTTTTTGATAAGTTAAATTTTTGGATACATTTAAAATTAGTAAACTGAAAAATAAAGCAAGTTTTTTTATTGTAATTATTATAAATTGCACAAATTTTTCTTTGAAAACATATATTTTTTAATTAATAAAATTACATTCATTACGACTTTTGTATTGTTACATTTTGAAACCTTAAAGATTCCTGATTGATTTATTAAATTTCAGGACCTTTTTTTAATTTCAGGATTTTTTACCAATTTTTTATTGTGTTAGGTTGAGGAAAACGAAATCCATAATTGTTTTCTTAAATTTCAGGATTTTTTCCAATTTTTTTATTGTGTTCAGTTGGGAAAAAAAATTCATTATTTTTTAGTATGACTCAGGTTAAATTACGGATTTTTTTAGGGTGTTAGGTTGAGGAAAAAGAAATCTATTATTTTTTCAGTATGATTCAGGTAAAAGTAATGGATTTCTTTTTCCCCAACCTAACACAATAAAAAAAACCATTATTTTTACCTGAATCATACTGAAAAAATAATGGATTTCTTTTTCCCGAACTTAGCACAATAAAAAATTAGAAAAAAATCCTGAAATTTAAGAAAATAATTCCAAAATCTAAAAGACAACTTTCGTTACATACAGTGAAATTCCACTTCGCGGACACACTTCTTGAACGGACACCCCCCTTGAATGGACAGTTTCTCATGGAACCATCCGACTCTCATATGCAGTGAAGCCCCCCTTGTGCGAACACCAACGGGACCCACCAAAAGTGTCCGTTCAAGAGGGATGTCCGCTTAAAAGAAATGCGAAGTAATTATATAGGAGTCGGACGGTTCCATGAGAAACTGTCTGTCCAAGAAGGTGTCCGTTCAAGAGGGGTGTCCGCGAAGGGGAATTTCACTGTATATATTTTTTATAATAAAAGTTTTATATGATAAACGTCAAAATTTTATGTAATCCAAAGAAAATTCAGTTGTTAGAACGTAGCCTAATTTTTAGAATGTTTAAAAATTTCTAATAAGAACATTTAGTTACATTTTCTCTTCAGAGGAACAAACTAAAAGTTGTAGAAAATTAATCTGTGATAAAAATAAAGACTAAGTTTCAATCTAAATCCTCATAAAATTTCAAGTTTCAACAGCAATTAGTTTTTTAGATATGAATTTTTAAAAATTGACAAATTTTAACAAAAATAAATTAAGTTAGGTTAGAATTTCATTTCTGTAGAAAAAATTAACAGTCGTAGAAAAATCATTTTTGGTAAAAATGAAGATTAAGTTTCAATCTAAATTCTCATAAAATTTGAAGAGTCAGCAACAATTAGTTTGTAAGATATAAAATTGACTAGTTAAAAATTATTATATAAATCATTTAATTCGTTCCAATCATTTTTAGACACATGGTATTTTAGTATCATTGTAACAATTTGTTATTGATTATACATTAATCCGTATGGATGATCATAAGAAAGATTTTTATGATTTCCTTCTGCCGGAGGCCGAACGAATATCTGTAAACATTAGGCCCTATAACAATAAAATAGTACTTCTCCCCCCGCTCGCTTTACGGTGATAGGACAATAGGAATTTTATGGCGAAAGCCACTGAAAGAAGCAACTCCGCCCAGTGTGGCCATAAAAAATAACTGGGCCCCCCGCTTGGTTATTTTTAGACGCCGACACCCTCTTTTTAGCATTTTTTTTTGTATTCAGTCCGATATATCACTTTGTTTTCCTTTAGCGCACGCAGATCGATTCCATATTCGTTTCTATACATAGAACCAGTCAAAATAGATCAAGATTGATGAAGATTGAAATTCTCCAAATGTAATATAAAAACTTCCAAATACAGAATAAATTATACTGTGATTAGCAATTGTAACTAGATTAGTTGATCTAACAAGACTAATTAAAATGTATTTACGTCCAGATGGTGTTTGGAAACATTATCTGTTAGCCGGTGGGAAGTTGAGGTTAAGGTAAATAGATAAACCGGATGGAGACGAGCCAATTTTCAACACCGGGAAACGGTCGGGAAAGTTTAGGACATGTTTGTTCTGTTGCAGACGCGATTCGCGTCGTCACATCTTCGTTTTCGACCGGCGAATGCATAAATTTCGCTCTTCCGAAGCGAAAGAACTACCTACGCGAAGTTTCCGGTGAAATTCGTCCGAACGACTGACGTAAAACCCAAAAACGGAATGTTTACCCTATTGTTACATCTCCGAAACTTCATTCGAATTCTATTGATAAACACGGACGGATTTTATCGTTAAATTTAATATGTTTTCGAAGTGAATTATAAAATGAATACATATAATCCATTATTAACATAAAATGTTAATGTCGATATTCATTTCGAATTATTTAAGACTATTAAATTGGAAACAGGTATTACATAAATTACTCCAACTCGGTTTAAATATATCGTTATGGATATTACACCGATCCAAATCCCGGTATATAATATAAACAGGTTGTAATAAATCAACGGGAATTGCAAGTTCTTACGTAGTTATGAGTTTCAGCTCCATTTGCTGGCCTCATATTTTTCAAACATTCCAGCGAGATGAAATTGTGTTGGGTTGGTATAAGTAGCTGTTCGTATATTTTTACGACCGTTATGCCATTCACGTTTATACTTGAATTATTAAAGTATCGATCTACAACACTTTATGTAATCGTAAAGTTTTCAAACTTAACAAAAATTCTAAGAAAAAAATTTTCTTAAAGACAAGTTTCATTTATAAAAACACTAAAAGTAACTTGGAATCCTTCTTGAGAAGGAGTTTGCCAACGAACGAACTAGTACACACCGTCGTGCCGGACAAATTACTTTTCCACGGTTTCCAGGGCCGGAGTAATGGAATTTTCTACAACGTCCGTGCTCAACTAAATTAAGATTACGACGACGACGTAAATCTTCGCGACCTCAACTTTTTTTTCTGTGCAAAAAGGAAACTATAAGGCGAAAGTAAATAATAAACGAGGTAAAGGTAGAAAAAATGGGGAGAAAACAGAAGGAGGGGGATAACACGGACCTGTAGCGAGGACGCAATTTGGACTATGGCCCGTGTTCGTGCCGTAACGTACTTGGAAAACCCTTATCTTTCAAAGATAAGAAAGTGCCAGAGGCTCGAATATCTGGTTACTCGGTGTGGGGTCCTTCAACCGACAAAAAAAGGGCTTTGTACTGTTAAGTGTATGATAGATACACTTGTATTGTGATACAATTGGTGGTTACTTATCTTTACCGTGTTGTATATTTTTTTTTATAAAAGTGTAAAAGCAAAAATTTTCATTTATTTTAAAAGAATTGTAGCCATAAAATTTTAGCCATTATATTTTTGATATTTAAAAAATTCATGTACGATTATAATGCTAGATTATGTTATGTAATTCTTTTGGTTGGGTTTTGGAGTTCAAACACTCAGTTCATATCACACTCCAGTTACAGGATTTCTGCACACTTGATAGAATTCTTGGATTCTTGTGACTTCTTATTTTCTTCTATTTTGAAACGTTTTATTATTTTTTCTCTACTGTTATCTTTCTTGGTTTCCAAATTTATCAGGTTTTCCTTTTCAGTGATCTCCTCTCTTCAACTCATTTATTTAATTTCCTGCCCCGTGGTCAATACATACATACTTATAAAATTCTAACTTATAACTTAATGCCAGGTAATATTACTCTATTAATTTTGAAATTTTGACACAGCAAGTGAAAGTTAACTGACAAATCCAAAGTGCGACCGACCCACATTAAAAAAAAGTTTCGGTGTGCCAACATTTTATGGGCACCGATGGCACTTCACCATTTATTTGTGAAAGTGACTGACGTTTATTGTTAACGTGACTGACATTTATTGCCAAAGTGATTGACATTTAAAACATTCGTTGAAAAGTATTACTCCCCTATTTATCTAGTTAGAAAACTAGAAAACTTGTTGTACACGTTCGTATATTGTTAATATACAATTAACAGATTACCAAAAGGTAGCTAAAATTTTATGGTATCAATTGTAAGTTCAGTTTGAAAGTTTTGCAGGGTAAAAATTGGTAGTAATTATTCAACTATGGAAAAGAAATGAACTCTTTTTGAACTCTTCTCCTTCAAAAAAAATAAATAAAACAGTTTTATGAAAAAGTAGTTCACTTCCCCATAAGTTATCGTACAATATTTAGAAATTAAAATCACTACTTTGTTTATTACTAATTTGATGGTATCTATACTTCATTTAATAACTAGGAGGAGTGATTTGAATTTTACGCGCTAAAATAATGAACTATTATTGGTCGCTCCGCAGTCAAGTTTACAAAGACGAAAAAATTGGTTTTTGTCGTTTATTGTTTTTAACGTTTGAGGTTAGGTGCTTTACCTAATTTGTCAACTTGTTTCTCTCTTTTTCGTTGTGCTCAAATGGTTGCGATCAAAAAATATTAAGTTCGAAGAAGGTATGGTACGATGTCATCTGTTGGATATAATACGTCAACACAAGGAATGTCTTTTGGATAAATTTTGAACAATGTACGTATACATAAACGGCCATAGAGATATTTGGTATGTTCTAGAATACTACGCTCAAACGCTTGGTGTTTTGTTGGTTGCATAAATGTGACTGATTTAAAGTTTAGAATTCAAATTTACCGCTAAAAATGTTTAGTGTATTTTTTAGTTACCTTTTCCTATGTAAATGGGGTTTTGAGATTCACTCCTCCTAGTTATTAAATGAAGTATAGCATCTTTATAGTTTTAGCTGTTTAAATTTAAAACGTCAATTTTTAAGCATATCTTTGAATTCTTCTTTCAAAAAATGGTTTTATAGAAAAACTGTTAACGCTACCATAGATTATCGTATGGTATTCAAAAATAGAAGTTTATAGCTACGTAGGTTGTCTTTTATATTTCGGGATTGGACAACCCTAGTGTTACAATCTGGCAACTGACTGCTCTATCGTAAAGTTTGACATTTTTGAGGTTATACGTACTCAGAACATTTTGACATACGAGCGCTATTTGTGTTGTTTACAGTAACTTAAAAGATTCATCTCGGCCAAATAATGGAGTTAAATCGTGAACATTTTCTTGCAATTATTTTTTACAACTATCGATGTGGATTAACTCAACAACAGTGCATGGATGAACTGAATTCAATTTTTGGCGACGAACCTCCATCAAGGACCAGTGTTTATCGATGGTATGGTGAATTCAATCGAGGTCGTAATTCACTCCAAGACGAATTTCGTGAAGGTAGTCCAAAATCAGTTGTTGCTCCGAAAACCATTGATGCTGTGCGCCAACTAATATTGCAAGATCGTCATGTAACCTATCGTGAGATTGAAACAAGCTTAGACGCATCTTAGACGTTAGAGGGACCATCACACATTCAATATTGCATAAGCATTTGACTGTCAAAAAAATTTGTTCGTGTTGGATCCTACACAATTTGTCAATCGCTCAAGAAAAGGCTCGTGTTGATTGGTCGAAAGAAATGCTCAAAAATACGATCGCGGTGCTTCGAAACACGTCTATGACATCGTGATAGGTGTTGAATCGTGAATTTACCCGTATGAATCCGAAAGTAAACAACAGTCGACTGTATGGGTGTTTCAAGATGAGCCAAATCCAACAAAAGTTGTTCGCGCACGAAGCACTTCTAAGAAAATGGTCGCCTGTTTTTTCGGAAATACTGGACATGTCGCAACCGTACCACTACAACAACGCAGAACAGTCAATTCTTGGTGGTACACAACTATTTGTTAGCCACTTGTCTTCCAAGAATTCAGGAAAACCAATCCCCAAAGACAATGCGAGTCTCACACATCGGCTCAAATAACTGGATTTTTGATCATTCAAAACATCGATTTGATGAGTCGTCCGTCTTATACTTCTGACTTGGCACCGAATGACTACTTTTTATTCCCATACGTAAAAAACAAACTGAGAGGTCGACGTTTCTCGCCACCTGAAGAAGCGGTTGCTACGTTCAGAATGCATGTTTTGGAGATACCTCAATCAAAGTGGCAAAAGTGTTTCGACAATTGGTTCAAACGCATGCAAAAATGTATAGATCTTCATGAGGAATATTTTGAAAAACAACAAAGCGATTTTCAATTAATAATATTTGTTTTTGTTCTCTAATCCCGAAATATAAAAGGCTAGTAATAGGGGTAAGGTTCTAATAGAGATAGAAGTCTCCTAATTGGAAAAAAGAAAAAAAGAAGATTCTTTGAAGAACTAATATAAGTTTATGGAAAAATTATTGTCTCTAAGTCTACAAAGGAATACTAAATCAACGCACCTTAACGACAGAAGATATTATCCCCAATTATCAGTTTAAATTTAAAGTGAAATATTCCACCATACACCTTCTTACTATTCTATTCAACAATATTATCTAGGTGACTCACCTTCAACATAAATGCACCGTAACCTTCCCATTCAACATAAACAAAGCATTCGATTCTGTATGGCACAAAATTCTGGTATACAAGATACACAACATAGGGCTAAAACCGTACTTGCTAAGGATTTTAAACCAATTTCTCACATCGAGAGCACTGCAAACAAACGTCAACATTACATATTCAAAGCACTAGTCTCCCTTACAAGGCATCCCTCAAGGTTTCCCTCTTTCACCCTTGCTGTGTAAGATCTATTGCCACGGCATATACTCCGACGTCGTAAGCTACATAAACCCGAATATATACATACATCAATTCGCTGAAGATTCTGCTTTAATTACCCATGACAAAGCCCTAAAGCAAACCGTAGACAAACTCTAAAACAACATTCTAAGCTGGTTATTTAAATAGAGACTCATGTCTAACTTTAGCAAATACTAATTATTCATACGCCACCATCATATAACTTCCGTTCATTGAGCATGGGGATATGACAACAAAATATCATACAATCACCTACGATTAAATATCTAGAAACATCTAACGGTACAAAAATAGTCGTAAATACACAGAGAACAAGGAAATTCTGATTGACTGAACTTGAAACGTCGATTTTTAAACATATTTTTGATTCTTCTTTTAAAAATGGTTTGAAAATGAAATCTTTCATAACATCTTTATCAGCTTTGCCATAGTAATCGTACAGTTTTTCTTGCCTACACTATGGAGATACAAACGTCCTAATTGAAGAATGAAAATGGAAATCTTTGAAACTAGAACATTCGTTCAGCATATTTTTGGAGATTTTTTCCACCATTCATCCTTATTAGCTTTACCATAGATGATCGTATAGTTTTTCTTGCCTACACAATGGAGATACAGACGTCCTACTTGAAGAAAGAAGAAAAACTTTGAAACTAGCGACATATTTTTAGAGATTTCTTTCAAAAAAATACGTATAGCATTAATATATCGACGCTGCCAAGCCAAAACGGCATAAACGCCATTAACCTAATTTTTCAGAAAACGCAAAAAATGATTGACATAATGAATCTTAAATGGCTTTTACGCAAACTTTAAACCAATTTTATAGCGAATGAAGTTTGTTTGCGGGTATACCGCTTTAACTGTTGCATGCAGATTTAAAAATGCAACTCAACGGTGCAACTAACTAAAAACTGGCCATTTTGGCGTTTATGCCGTTTTGGCTTGAGAGCGTCGATATATTTAGAATTGGAAAATGCAAAATCGTAAATTTCCAACGATGGGAAAACTATCTTGAGCAGACAAACAATAAGAAAATTTTGGCTATTTGAAACGTCAACTTTAAATCATATTTTAGAATTTCTCTTACAGAAAATGGTTGCATAAAAAAATATTAACTCTACCATAAATTATCCTATAGTATTGGAAAATAGAAGGTTATAGCTATTCAATGTTGATACAATCATCCTAATTGGATAGAGAAGAACAATATTTTGGCTGTTTGAATTTAAAATACCAAAGTTTTGGTACATTTCTTCCTCTGCTTCTAAAAACAATTTTAAGGAAAAGTTATTTCGACATTGTTATTCATCTTTAATCATCCTAATTATACAAATAATAAGGATGTTTTGGCTCTTTAAATTTAGAACATTAAACAAACTTTTAACTATCATGGATTATAATATAATATGAATCATCAAATTTGTGGCTTTCATGACGTTGCATTGTATTTTGGTTTCCTAAAAAAAGTTAATTCAACCATAGATTAACTCTTTCAATATCGATACTCAATAAATTAAACCGATAATGAAAGGTAAATACATAACATCGACTAAAAACGTATAAACTCAAATTCTACCTCAATTCATACGTAATATTATTCATGAAAGCGACTGGGAAAATGCGTGATACGCCCTTGAAGCGGCAGCAAACAATATCGAATGTCCGTTCAATCAGCGGGAGGTTCAATCGTTGCATCTGAAATATCCAATTACAGCTGTCACTGGCATTGGCCCGACAGCGTCCGAGTGCAAACAATTCTCATCGACATTTATAAATATCCTAAATTATATCCGGATTTATTAAAAAAAAAATATATCTCGCTCTGACACTCAAGTTTCAGTATTACTTTAAAGGTCAGGTTTTATTTTAAGAGACAAGATTTATTTTAAAGGAAAGATTTTATTTGATCCCTTTCTATCCTTGTAATATTCTTAGATAGATCAACATATCTACCAACCCTTAGTCGGGACGATAATCCCTTCGGGGGTTTCTCGTTGTCCTCGCCCATGCGCGGTAACTCCACTTGGGGTCGTGGAAGACGCGCGCGTCGCCGCGAGGGGTCAATAAACAGCCTCGGAGATGAGGGCCAGACTTTTTCCAGACTAACCTTTCCCACGAAGCGAGCCCTTGGACGTTTCTAGTGGATTTTGTCACGTAAGAAAAGAAGGCCGAAGAGTACTAAGGCTTATGTTGTAATAATGAATTTTCGCGCCTCGAACAACCTCGAGAATTCTGCAAGGAGAATTCTCCTAACTTCTTAGAAGGAGAGTTTTCCGCGAATAAAAATTCCCGAACGTACCGCTTAGGAATTTAATCGTTGTTGAACTCGCAGGTATAATAAAACCGTTTCGAGATGGTTAGTATATTATTACCACAAAACAACTAGGTCGGTATCTGGTCGTTATCTTTCGTGCTGCTCGGTCATAATAATTAAATTACTTGCTTACTATGCGGAGCAACGCGTTCCCATTGTCTTTCTAATGTTCTCCTGCTGCATTTGTATGCAGGTTAGTTATCACCTCCCATATGTGTTTATTTAAGATATGGAACCGGATACACATCATCACAAAACATGATATGAAGAGATTTATTAGTGTATCCTCTCATAAGGTTTCATCAACATAAATTTCATTCATAATTTTTAAAATATTTTGAAATTCTTTAAATTAAATTAGAATAAGTTTTACATTTATTATAGAAAATAGGGTTGTTAAGCTGTAACACAAAAATCTTCTTTTTTTAATTCTAAAAATAAAACCTGTACATTTTTTTTTGACCATACTTTTGAAAACATTATGTTGGTTAAATGTGAAAAATGTTTGCCAACTTTAAGATTTTTTTTTTAATTTTTTGGTAATAATTAGAAAAAATCTGACTACTTTAGTTTAAAATAGACTCTTTTAAGATCAATTTAAAATAAAAATCACCTCTTAGTTCTTATAAATAAAGACTGGGTGATTTTTTAAAGTTGATCCAATTTTTAAAAAAGTTAGGTTAGTTAATTGTCAAAAATTCTTCCCAACTTTAAGAATTTTTTAATTTTTTTTTAGTAATAATTACAACAAATTCGACTTTTTTAATCGAAAATACAATGTTATAAGTTTAATTTAAAGTAAAAATCGTTTCTTAATTCTTATAAATAAAGTCCGGGCGATTTTTTAAAATTGATCAAATTTTTTAAAAAGTTAGGTTAGTTAACAGTCAAAAAAATTTTCTAACTTTAAGAATTTTTTAAATTTTTTTGGTAATAATTAGAAAAAAACTGGCAGTTTTGGTTTAAAATAGAATTTTTTAAGATCACTTTAACATAAAAGTCATTTCTTAATTCTTATAAATAAAATCTGGGCGATTTTTTAAAGTTGATCAAATTTTCAAAAAGATTAGGTTAGTTTACAGTCAAAAATTCTTCCCAATTTTAAGAATTTTTTAATTTTTTTGGTAATAATTACAACAAATTTGACTTTTTTAATCGAAAATAGAATCTTTTAAATTTAATTTAAAGTAAAAATCATTTCTTAATTCTTATAAATAAAATCGCTACGATTTTTTAAAGTTAGTCAAATTATTTAAAATGTAAGGTTACTTAATTGTCAAAATTTTTGTTAGTTTTAAGAATTTTTTTAATTTTTTTGCTAACAATTAGAACAAATTTGACCTTTTTAATCCAAAATACAATATTTTGTGTTTAATTTAATGTAAAAATCATTTCTTAGTTCTTATGAATAAAGTCGGTACGATTTTTTAAAGTTGATGAAATTTTTAAAAAAGTTAGGTTAGTCAAAAATGTTTCCCAACTTTAAGAATTTTTTTAATTTTTTTGGTAACAATTAGAAAAAATCTGGCTATTTTAGTTTAAAATAGAATCTTTTATGATCTATTTAACATAAAAATCATTTCTTAATTCTTATAAATAAAGTCTGGCCGATTTTTTGAAGTTCATCAAATTTTTAGAAAAGTTAGGTTAGTTAACTGTCAAAAATACTTCCTAACTTTAAGAATTTTTTTAATTTTTTTGATAATAATTACAGCAAATTCGACTTTTTTAATCGAAAATAGAATGTTATAAGTTTAATTTAAAGTAAAAATTGTTTCTTAATTCTTATAAATAAAGTCTGGACGATTTTTTAGAGTTGATCAAATTTTTTAAAAAGTTAGGTTAGTTAACTGTCAAAAAAATTTTCTAACTTTAAGAATTTTTTTAATTTTTTTGGTAATAATTAGAAAAAGTCTGGCTATGTCAGTTTAAAATAGAATCTTTTAAGATCAATTTATCATAAAAATCATTTCTTAATTCTTATAAATTAAGCCTGGGCGAATTTTTAAAATTGATCAAATTTTTTAAAAAGTTAGGTTGGTTAACTGTCAAAAAATTTTTCTAACTTTAAGAATTTTTTCAATTTTTTTGATAATAATTAGAAAAAAATCTGGCTATGTCAGTTTAAAATAGAATCTTTTAAGATCAATTTATCATAAAAATCATTTCTTAATTTTTATAAATAAAGTCTGGGCGATTTTTTAAAGTTGAACAATTTTTTTTTAAAGTTAGGTTAGTTAACTGTCAAAAAAATTTTCTAACTTTAAGAATTTTTTTAATTTTTTTGGTAATAATTAGAAAAAGTCTGGCTATGTCAGTTTAAAATAGAATCTTTTAAGATCAATTTATCATAAAAATCATTTCTTAATTCTTATAAATTAAGCCTGGGCGAATTTTTAAAATTGATCAAATTTTTTAAAAAGTTAGGTTGGTTAACTGTCAAAAAATTTTTCTAACTTTAAGAATTTTTTTAATTTTTTTGGTAATAGTTAGAAAAAAATCTGGCTATGTCAGTTTAAAATAGAATCTTTTAAGATCAATTTAACATAGAAATCATTTCTTAATTCTTATAAATAAAGTCTGGGCGATTTTCTTAAGTTAGTCAAAAATTTAAGGTTAGGTTCGATTAAAATTCTTAAACTTTATTTTTTTTTAAATTTTTTAGTAAAATTAAGAACAAATTTAATTGTTATAATAAAAAATAGAATGTTTAAGCTTTAATTTAACATGAAGTTTATATCTTAGGTTTCAAAAATGAGTTCTGTGCGATTTTTTAAAGGTAGAATTGTTGATTTTTTCAATAGAGATATAAATTCAAACCCTCCATCACAATCTATCGTGATTTACATTTAATCTGAGAATTGAGTTAAAAATAAGAGATTCAAAAAAGGATTTATACCATCTATTAATCAAGATTCGGACAAAAGACAATGGGTGGACACGCGAACAAGTACGAGCTCGCATGCCAGGTTGGTTCACGCCCTATTGAACAGTTCGGAGCTGATTTACAGCCTGTTCCCGTGCGGAGCCGTACAGATAAGCCGTCCTGCGTGGAGATTTCCATTTTCGAACTGCGAATTCGCACATAAACCCGCCGGGGGATTATAGAGGGATTCGGTGCGGATTATCTCGATACAGCAAACATTGGCGAAATAAACCAAAACCGAACGGTCGCGACCCGGGAAAAAGGAACCGGGACTCAAAAGCCGCATAATTGCTCGACTCTCTGCGTACGGAACCGAGGCACCGCACCGGTTCAAAGGAAATTAAGTCGGGTTTAGATCCTATCGATTCGAACACGCGGTAGTTCCATTACCGAGCTTCGGCAAATAAGATGTCTATCGGATATACAAACTGCGGCTAATCAATGTGTATTGAACGTTTGTGGTTTAAGCGTAATTTTACCACAATTAAACTGCATGTGGACATAGCAACAATTAGGCTTCTAACAATTTTATATCGATTAAAATTCAGTTCTTTAATTTTATTTTAAATCATTTTAATCACAGCATCGACATTTTTCTATTTTTATATTTTTGTAAAAATATGAGCAGATTTGCCATTGAATATAGAAAATAGAATTTTTAAGATTTCATTTAACTCTTTGAGGGGCGGACTTTTTCAAATATAAAAAAAACCCAAAGTGGGCACAACATTTTAAAAGCGTTTTTATTTGGTCAACTTTTGTTAATGTGTCAAATTTGATGATTATTAAAGGTAGTATAAACAATTTTTCAAAAGATTTGTGTATTTGCAAAAAATTAAGATGCGGTTCATACAATGTACCACCTTCCACAATAACCACTTTAGCCGGAATGGCATTGTTCAAATTAATTTTTATTTTTGTTTTAAACAAAGTGCCACTTTACACACTGAGCACTGCCAGTTAGATCGAACATCAGTTTTCTTCGTGCTGCAAAGTGCACAGCATCTTCTGGTAACTCGAATAGGTTTATGCTCTGAATTTTGAAGTCTTATTGTTGTTGGTATTTCTGGTTTGTGTGTTTTTATTTGTGCAGGAAGTTCTGATGATTTTTGTTTTTTAATAGGTACACTTATCAGGCTAAGAGTAATAACCTGAAGTTTTTCATAGACATTTTAGGCAAATTCAGATTTTTGTATAAGATGAAAGCATTCACAACGCATGCATCAATTAGGTAAAAAAATCTTGTGCCACCATTTGTGACTTTTTCGATTTTGCTCATAAGCATGTTTATTTTGGTCAAATTTGTCGACAAATTTCATGTTGGAATTGTAATCTGTCTACATTTTTGGACACGGAATCGTTTCATGTCATGAATCTTCCTTCCTCCTCTTTACTTCTGACACATCTTCGTGGTGGTGGTAGTTAGACAATAAGTACACACTTCTTTTGTCTGTCACTTGACAGTACCAGTCCTTTATTGCTAATAGAGTAGTCAAAATTTCCCTTTGTTAATTCTTTGTCTGGGCGAAATTTAGGCATTAGTTTTCTAGTAGCGTTTACAGTGCCACGTGCATAAATATGTTTCTCCTGAAGATCTTCCATCAGTTTGGGTGAAGTAAAGAAACTATCGAAGTGCACATGATGGCCTTTATTTTCTAAACCTTTACACAGATCTCTTAACGCGGCTTCCTAGACCCACCTCTGTGAAAACTTCGTTCTTTCCAGTATAGATATCAAATTTTAAGCAATAACCACTTTCATCTGCCATCATCCACACCTTGTAACCTCTTTTAATTGGTTTTTAGGCATGTATTGCTTCAGAAACGATCGCCCTTTAAATTTAATCATAGATTCGTCGATAGCAACATTTTTTGAAGGAGAGAAGCATTCCGAGAATCGGATCTGTAAAGGCGCGGTTACACGGCGCGTGGTTCGCCGAACCTCTCTGGACGAACCACGAACCACAAGTCGTCTGACATAGCCGGTTCGCATTGTTCCGTGGTTCGTGGTGCGCGGTTCGCTGATTCCCATCGAGTGTCGGTAAACTTGGAAAGATCAAAGGAGAGCTCGGGCAAGGTTCGTGATGGTTTGTGTTGGCTCGTGTTGGCTTGACATCACAGAAGAACTTCGTTGCAGATTTTGTAAGTTAAAAAACGTAGGTACATCATTCGATTCCTTCGGGTTAATATGGCGTGGTCCACAGAAAGGACATTTGAATTTATTAAAGCCCTGGAAATATGGAACCCCAAAAACATGGGCCATCATGACCGCAAATTGTGCATACGGCATGGGCTAGATTAGAAAACAAATACGTAATAAATGTGCGTTAATAACGCACAATGACGCAGTCACAATAATTTTCTGCATCATCCATGATTCCAATTCAGGACTGGCAGACTTTCGACAAATCACGGACGAACCATTACGACGAACCAAATCACGTTAAAAGTCTGACGAACCGCACACCGTGTTGTCACTACTGGTTCGTTAAAACGCAAGCCATCCGAAACTGGCTTGTAGTTTCGTGGTTCGGCGAACCACGCGCCGTGTAACCGCGCCTTAAGCCGTTTATCAAGGGTCGCACTTGAAAGGCAAAAGAAGCAGAGATTAAAAAAAAGTGGTTTATTTTGTGTACCAGCGAGCACAACGGTCAAAATTCGAAGAGGTACATTAAGCCACCCACCAACCCTCAAAGAGTTAAGGTGTAAATCGACTTTTAATCTGTATAAATAAATTCTAGATGATTTTTTAAAGTTTGTCAAAAAAATGTGGTTAGTTGACTATCAAAAATGTTTGTCAACCTTAAATTTTTTTTTAATTTTTTTGGTGATAATTAGAATAAATTTGCCTTTTCTAATTAAAAACAAAATCTTCAAGAATTAATTTAACGCAAAAATCATATCTTAATCTCCATAAATAAACTCCGTATGATTTCTTAAATTTGATAATTTTTTGTTAGATTAGGTTAATTAACTGTCAAGTATATTTACCAACCCTAAGAATTTTTTGACAATAAATAGAACAAATCTGACTTTAAAAATTAAAATTAAGATGTTTCTGTTTTAATTTTGTGTAAAAATCATTTATTAATATCTACAAATAAGTTTGGGCGATTTATTAAAGTTGTCCAAATTTTGCAAAATGTGAGGTTCGTTACCTGTCAAAAAATTTTACCAACTTTAAGAATTTTTTGAATTTTTTTGGTAATAATTACAAAAAATCTGTCTATTTTAATTTAAAATAGAATTTATTAAGTTCAATTTAACGTAAAAATCATTTCTTAATCTCTATAAATCAAGTCTGGGCGATTTTTTAAAGTTGATGAAATTTTGCAAAAAGTTAGGTTAGTTACCTGTCAAAAATTTTTACCAACTTTAGGATTTTTTTTAATTTTCTCGGTAATGATTAGAACAAATTTGACTTTTTAAATTCAAAATAGAATCTTTTAAGTTCAATTTAACGTAAGAATCATTTCTTAGTTCTTATAAATAAAGTCGGTACGATTTTTTAAAGTTGATCAAATTTTTAAAAAAGTTAGGTTAGTCAAAAATGTTTCCCAACTTTAAGAATTTTTTTAATTTTTTTGGTATTAATTAGAAAAAATCTAGCTATGTTAGTTTAAAATAGAATCTTTTAAGATCAATCTAACATAAAAATCATTTCTTAATCCTTGTAAATAAAGTCGCTACGATTTTTTTAAAATATGTTAAAAAATATGAGCTTATGTTAGATTTGATTAAAATTCTTCCTTTTTTTAATTTAAATTTAAATTTTTTTCGTAGTAATTAGAATTTTTTTTTTCTTTTATAGCACAAAGTAGAATCTTTAAGGTTTAATTTAAGGTAAAAATCATTTCTTAATTTCTATAAATAAATTCTGTACGATTTTTTAAAATTAGGATGTTTTTAAATTTCAAGTTGTTATAATATGAATCGTATTTTTCTATTAAAAGCTTTCAAGAGAGTATTTTTCGGTGTAAAACACTTCTTTATTAACCAAGACTTTGAATCAAATAACAAATACTCTGTTTACGAAAATCCCTTATTATATCAAATGAAAATTTAAGTAAAAATCCTCATTTTATTACTTAGTTCGTTCAAAATGATTACCTCGATATAATTTGAATTGTAATTATACTATGTTTTAAATAAAGGCCAAGTTAAAAACCTCTTTTTCCTAAAAAAAAAAAACAATATTTTTTATCAAAGTATTATTTTTTTAACTTGGCGATGCTTAATATTCCACTCACACCAAATGTAAAATACACATACACCCAAATAGAAGTCTGACACGAACAGAAACCTAATAAAACGCTCCGATTATACGGTAATTTAAATTCCAACTCCCCCAACGTTATTAAACCACATTCCATAAGCACAAGACCTTCTCCACTCACGCTATGTGTAACATTAATAATACCATTTCTTAAAAGTACTTTTTAAATATTCCAATTATTATCTATTTTATAATTTTATCGTTTCAGATTTACCAATGAATTTACATCGGACAACTACACTGACGTCAAACGCATAGTAGTGGTGAGTAGTTTCCGATAATTATACGAGATTATCTAAAAATGAAAAAGTTTTATTGTTATCGAAAATAAAAATCCGGTCGATAGTTGGTATACCCGTGCTGGCTACTGTGACAATCAAATCAGTTTTTCACGCTAGCCGACAGTTCAAACGATCCACTTCGGTTGAAAGCCGCTCAATCCATTTGTCATGTTGAAGAACGGATATTAATAGTCTGAATATTTCAAGAGCATGAAACGCGCTGCCGGGAAATGACATCGAAGGGTCACAAGCAATTATTACGATATGAAAGATGGACACGAGTTAGTTTGCCAAAAAAAAACTAATTAGAAGCACAGTTTCTATATTTGAAAGATGCAGAAATCAAAGATTCATAAACATTCTTATTTCTAAGTAAATTTAAAAAGTCGTACAAAATTAATTTATCGAAATTAAGAAATTATTTGTACTATAAAAATTAAAAAAAAATCACCAACTTTAAAAAATCGTTGCAAAAAAAATATTTTTAAAATTTTCTTAATAAATCAAAAGTATTTTACCTGGTAACATTCGGAAAATAACAATCCGAAGACTTCCTCAAAATGATAATCTGAAGACGAATTCCAATGATTTGAAACACTTTCACGGAAATAAACACTAAAGCTTTTAACACTAATTGCAAAAAAGATTAAACGAATAAAAATAAATAAGAGGAACACACGACAGATTTGTTGAAAACCCGCACAGTAACTACGAAGAACTTCTAGATTTGAGTTTTATGGTGTGTTCAACCCCTAATTGTTGGAGGGGAAACTGGTTTTCTTCGGTATAAAACTGGAAATTACAAAGCGTTTGGGTTGAAATTTACCGGCTCGTTTTCCAGTTTGCAAAGAAATCCCAATTCGAGTTTATTAACGTGAATTTAAAAATAAAATGGTTTTCTTTGGATTACATTAAAATTTGGCGTTTAAAAGTTTGTATAATAAAGGTATGATTTTCATATTAAATTAAACTTGCTTAATTGTATTTTGTATTAAAAAAGTGAAATTAGTTTTAATTGTTACCAAGAAAAAATTTAAAAAATCCACACTTACCCAAGAATGTTGACTGAACTAACATAACCTTACCAATTTTAGACTACCTTTAAAGTGGGTAAACATTTTTGACACTTATGGTGGGTTTAGGATGTCAAACTTAAAGGCTGTAATCGTAGCCGTAGCAGTAACTGTAGTGTTTTAAAAAAGTTCAACTATTTTGTTTCAATTGCAGCGTTTAGGCAACGTCTAGGAATTACGGCAAATTTGATGGTTATTATAGCTAAGGTTACGATTAACTTTGACATCCAAAACCCACCCTTACCTTACCTAACTTTTAAAAAATTTTATCAACTTATGGTGGAATTAGGATGTCAAACGTAAAGGCTGTAATCGTAACCGTAGCCGTAACTTTAGTATTTAAAAAACATTCAATTATTTTGTTTCAATAGAAGCGTTTAGGCAACGTCTAAAAATTACGGCAAATTTGATGTTTATTATGGTGGGTTTAGGATGTCAAACTTAACCGTAACCTTAGCTGTAAAAACCATCAAATTTGCCGTAATTCCTCGACGTTGCCTAAACACTTGTATTGAAACAAAATAGTTGAACTGTCTTTTAATATTACAGTTACTGCTATGGTTACGATTACAGTCTTTAAGTTTAACATCCTAAACCCACCATAACAGCTAAGGTTACGGTTAAGTTTGACATCCTAAACCTACCATTATAAATAAAGTCTGTATGATTTTTTAAAGTTGATATTAAAGTATTGAAAAATAGGTTTTACATTAAATTAAAGCTTAAAGGCCCTATTTTTTATAATTAATAGCAAATTCATTTTAATTATTGTAGGGTGACCAGATTTCTCAACGTTCAATGTTGAACACATACAACGCATGTACTATAACCCGAAATGGAGCTTCATCATGAAGAAAAAGATGAAAAAGTAAGCCTATTTTCCGTAACATTATACTCTTTCATCTTTCTCTTCATGGTGCAGCTCCATTCTGGGTTATAAAAGGTGTTTCAATAAAAGCGCAAGACTTAAACTGCGCACCATGTTTTACAGTCAAAATGTCACATGATTATGTGACAGATCGAAAGTTAATAGACGGGAGTTAGTAAACATGGCTCTTTACACTGTAAAACAACGCGTCTTGATTGTCAAAAATTATTATCAAAATGGTGAAAGTTTAATTGCCACTATTCGTAGAGTGCTTCCAATGTTCGGTCGAAATAATATGCCTGATTCATCTCCTGTGAAAAGAATAATCGAAAAAATCGAAGCTACTGGTTTGGTTAGTTATGTGAAACACAAGATACGAGCTTCTAGAGGTCGTTCAGAATAAAACATCACGGCATTTCGCGAAAGTATGATCGAAAGGCCAGAAACGTCAATTCGCCATCGGGCACAAGAATTGGACATTTCAACAAGCACTCTTCATCCAATTCTCACAAAAGACTTATAGCTGCATGCTTACAAAATCCTGCTGACTCAACAACTTCTGCCAGTAGACTATGAAAAGCGAAGAGAATTCACTAATTGGATCCTTGAGCAATCTACTGATTTTGCTAACAAAATCATTTTGAGTGATGAGGCCCATTTTCACCTTGATGACTTAGTTAATAGGCACAATTGTCGCATTTGGGATTCAGAAAATCCACGAATGATTCATCAGAAAGCAATGCATTCACAACGGATCACTGTATGGTGTGCATTATGGTCTGGAGGAATAATTGGACCGTTTTTCTTCGAAAACGAAGATGGTAATGCAGTAACGGTGAATGGCGGACGTTATCGTGTTATGATAACACAGTTTCTTGTTCCTCATTTGGAAGCTATTGATCCAGACGACGTGTGGTTTCAGCAGGACGGTGCCACATGTCATGCCGCCCGTGAAACATTGACGATCTTGCAAGAGTTTGCTCCTAATCGTGTTACTTCCCGATTTAGTGACCAGAATTGGCCTTCACGCTCTTGCGATTTGACGTCTTTAGACTTCTGGCTGTGGGGTTATCTGAAGTCACAGATTTTGTTAATAAGCTTGCAACTATCGAAGGATTGAAAGCCGAAATTAGACGCTGTGTCAATGAAATACTACCACATGTATGCAATAACGTTATTGAAAGTTTCGTCAAAAAGGTACGCATATGCCAGCAAAGCCGTGGCGGCCATTTACAAAATATTTTGTTTCATACATAATTCTCAAATGTATATTTTCTAAATCAATAAATACTTTAATACTTCATTACAAAAAAAAACATCTTTAGTACAGGATGGGCCAAATTGGACACCATTAAAGAGAGACTCCTGTTTTTATAACTGGCAAAGGAAAATTGACATCGGTATAATGATTCCAGAGATATAGGCTATTTTTCGAAACAGTGCATTTTTGAAAAGTCTAATTAACTGAATAGTTATAAACTTAAAAATGATTTTTGCAAATGAAACATCCTGTATATTTTTACATATTCGAGGATAACTTAAAGTTTTTTTGTGTGTTCTTTCCGTCAACAACAGAAAAATCTATAATATGAATGTTACAGTCACTACGCTATTCATTGCAAAAGGTCACTAATCAATCACAAATTCAATAAAGAATTGCGAATGCTGTACGTTTGCTGTACACGGGCGTATGCTGTAGTGCGTATCATATTGCTGTACAATACAGCAAAATTCCGTGTGTCTGGTCACCCTAATTATTACTAAAAAATAAAAAAAAATGTGGTAAGAAAGTTCATGAAACCATTTTATTCTTATAATCCCTTAGAAATTAACTCAGAATTCCATTAAAACTGTCTTTCAAATTATTAATTACAATTTGAAAGATGAACTTGGGTTAGTTTGCCAAACAAAGAAAATAGTTAGAAACATAGCTTCTAAGTGTCAATTTTATTTGCTCTCACTTTACTCAGAGTGGAGTTGATAGACGATTCCTTACTTCAACCTAAAGGAATTTTCGGGAATTAACTGCCCCGTTAAGGGCGTCTTTCAACTACATAGAAGACGTCGTTTCGCCTAACGACGCCATTAGCATGGCCGATGCCGTTAAAATGGAACGTTTCGATATTGAACTAGCCTCTCGGTTCGTCCGAGATGGAATTGCAATGAAGCACCCAATTCCAAGAAGTTAGATTAAAAAACCCATCCGAGTCGTAATACGTCTTCCATAATTCAATTGGAAATACTTCTCAAAGTATAAACGACAAAATAAAGATTCTACAAAAAAAATCCAACCTATATTTTCCCTCAGAGAGGAAAAAAACTACTATACCTCTGATATACCTAACGGTTTTTTTAACAGATAGGGGATGGTTGTCACCGCGTGACAGATGAGCTGATGGAACTTTTTGCTGGTGAACACGTGGATCCGTATACGGTTGGAAACGCTGGAGCTTCAGCGATAAATGCCCGAAACTTTGAGGACTCCGGCGTTTCGGTGGAAAATGGAAAAGCGCTGTTTCCACTTCTGTCCGCTCGGTTTTCATATTTCGTGGAACTTCAAGCCCGGGTACTGCAAATTACCGAAACGTTTTCCTACGCTTGAATTATTAAAAACCCACCCTCAACCCTCCTAGTTCTTATTCGCAGAAGGAAAACAAAGAGATAATATTTATCTACTTTCTAGAAATTCGAAATGATACGAAATAATCCGGCTACATTATTATTCCGGTTATACTGAAAGTGGTTAAGGAATTATTATTAATTATTATATTATTTGGGTGACTGTTAGAAATAATCTGATAGTTTCAATAAAAAAATAGATATATTAATTTATCCCTCTTTAAATTTTTTTTCTTTAGTTTTCAAAAATAAGTTCTGGATGATTTTTTAAAGTTGGGTCAAATTTTATAAATGTCAGGTTAAGTCTAAAATTTTAAGTTTTTAGGATTTTTTTTTTAATTTTTTAGGTGACAGTTAATATTTCTAGTTTAACACAGTAAACAAATTTGTTTAATTGATTAATTCTCCCATTATTATTAAATCTCGTGGTCGAAATGGCACGTTCACGTTCATCCTTTATTTGAACATACTTTAAACTCAGCGACATTGTTAGCGTTTAGTTTACAGGTCTAGCCATCGCTTTTAGGTAAACCCCAGCGTATCGATCAGCACGTATTAATAATTTGTAGACCTTCGTTTGCATATAAAACAAGCTTCGGAGGAAGGTAGTTTCGCAAATTCCAGGAAACTTAGCAAACCACGCTTCCTAATACATGAAAAATGAATATTTTTAAAAAGGAAATCGAAGAGGACGATGACTTTAAAAATAATAAAGTAGATATGAATATATGATGTTGTATGATTTCCATTAATGACGACGTCCTTGACATTTAACGTGTACTTATTTATAAATTGTCCACCAACTCAATGAACGGTCCGGTATTGATATTTTCGTAGCATGTCATTTTACAAATGTTTTATTAAGTAGGTTTGATCCATAACTTTATTTGCAAAGGAATCAAAGATTAGTTTTGTGACGTTTCATCAAGTTCTAAAACCGAGTTCTAACTTTAAAAAATTGTATAGGATTTATTTATGGAAATTAAGACATGATCTTTATTCTAAATGAAATTTAAAAGATTCTATTTTGGTTTAAAAAAGACCAATTTTTTCTAATTATTAGAAAAAAATTAAAAAAATTTTTAAAGTTGGTAAACATTTTTGACAGTAAACTAACCTAAGTTTAAAAAAAAATCATTAACTTTAAAAAATCGGCCAGACTTTATTTATAGAGATTAAGAAATGGTTCTTTTCTCAGATCAAACCTAAAAGATTCTATTTTGAATGAAAAAACTCAAATTTGTTCTAATTATTACCGAAAAAATTTAAAAAATTCTTAAAGGTGATTAAAATTTTTGACAGTTAACTAACCTAAGTTTTTAAAAAATTTCATCAACTTTAAAAAATCGCCCAGACCTTATTTATAGAGATTAAGAAATGATTCTTAGGATAAATTGAACCTAAAAGATTCTGTTTTAATTCAAAAAAGTCAAATTTGTTCTAATTATTACCAAAAAAATTAAAAAAATTCTTAAAATTGATAAAAATTTTTGACAGGTAACTAACCTAATTTCTTAAAAAATTTGCTCAAGTTTAAAAAATCGTCCAGACTTTATTTATAGAGATTAAGAAATGATTCTTATGTTAAATTGAACATAAGAGAATCTATTTTGTTTCAAAAAAGTCAAATTTGTTGTAATTATTACCAAAAAAATTAAAAGAATTTCTAAAGTTGGTAAAAATTTTTGACAGGTAACTAACCTAACTTTTTAGAAAAATAAATCAACTTTAAAAAATCGTACAGAGTTTATTAATGAAAATTAAGAAATGATTTTTACGTCAAATTAACACTTGAAGATTCTATTTTTAATTATAAAAGTCAAATTTATTCTACTTATCGCCAAAAAAATTCAAAACAATTTTTTTTTAAACCAAGGAATTTTTATAAAACCTATTTTTTTAAACTGATTTTAAAAAATCGCCCCGACTTTATTTATATTAATTAAGTAATGATTTTTTGTATGATATTAAAGCTTAAATACTCTATTTTCAATATTAACAATAAGTAGGCATTTAAATAGCTCAGTGTTACCAACCTAACAATCAACTATAGCACAATGTTGTCAAAATTATATTTTATCAAAACTTATGGTATTTTTGGATTTTTAAGAAACCATCATTTCTTTTAAGAAACCATCTAAAAAAATCGTTTACAATTATTCAAATTTATTTTGTAAATTCTAACTTAAAATTCCACAAAAGTTTGATAAAAAGAATCAAAATATTTCTACGGAAATAATAAAAATAAATAAAAACATTTACTTTTCATTCAAGTCATTAAAAAAATTTTTTTTTTTCTAGCTTTGGTGGAATTTTTAAAAATTTCGTTTTTAATGGAATTGTTCTTAATTTATCTAATTTTTGGTGGAATTGTTACTAATTTTATGGTAACTTTAGTGGAATTTTTATAAATTTAGTAAGTTTTTGACTGAATTATTCTCAATTTTAGTCATTTTTATTAAAATTTGAAAAAATTTAGTAAGTTTTTGGTGGAATTATTAGAAATTTTGGTAATTTTCATAGAATTTTTACGAATTTAGTAATTTTTTCCTAGAAAAATTCTAAATTGTATCATTTTAAATAAAATTTAAAAAAAATTACTACGTTTTTGGTGGAATTATTTAAATTTTGATAACTTTGATGGAATTATTACAAATTTTATGAATTTTAATGAAATTTTTACGAATATGGTAAATTTTTTGTGAAATTGTTCTCTATTTATCTAACTTTGGTGGAATTGTTATGAATTTTTTTGTCACATTAGTGGAAATTTAAAAAATAATAAATTTTTTATAAAAATATCCTCAATTGTAGTCATATTTAATGTATTTTCTTTTAAATCCAGTAAGCTTTTGGTGGAATTTTTAGAAATCTTTTGTAACTTTGGTGGAATTTTTTGCGAATCTAATAGGTTTTTGGTGAAATTGTTCTCAATTTAACTAACTTTTGATGAAATTGTTATTAATTTTATATAACTTTGGTAGAATTTTTACAAATTTAGTAAGTTGTTGGTGGAATTTTTAGAAATCTTTTGTAACTTGGGTGGAATTTTTAAGAACCTAATAAATTTTTGGTGACATTACCCTGAATTTTAATCATTTTTAAGAAATCTAGTAAATTGTTGGTGGAAATGCTATAAATTTTGGCAACTTTGGTGGAATTTTTACGAATTTAGTAAGTTTTTGGTGGAATTTTTAGAAATCTTTTGTAACTTTGGTGGAATTTTTAAGAACCTAATAAATTTTTGGTGACATTAACCTGAATTTTAATCATTTCTTAATAAATTTTTAAGAAATCTAGTAAATTTTTGGTGGAAATGCTATAGATTTTGGCAACTTTGATGGAATTTTTACAAATTTAGTAAGTTTTTGGTGGAATTTTTACAAAATTAGTAAGTTTTTGGTGGAATTTTTAGAAATCTTTTGTAACTTTGGTGGAATTTTTAAGCACCTAATAAATTTTTGGTGACATTACCCTGAATTTTAATCAATTTTTAATAAATTTTTAAGAAATCTAATAAATTGTTGGTGGAAATGCTATAAGTTATGACAACTTTGGTGGAATTTTTAAGAATTTATTAAGTTTTTGGTGGAATTTTTAGAAATCTCTTGTAACTTTGGTGGAATTTTTAAGAACCTAATAAATTTTTGGTGACATTACCCTGAATTTTAATCATTTTTTAATAAATTTTTAAGAAATCTAGTAAATTTTTGGTGGAAATGCTATAAATTTTGGCAACTTTGGTGGAATTTTTACAAAATTAGTAAGTTTTTGGTGGAATTTTTAGAAATCTTTTGTAACTTTGGTGGAATTTTTAAGCACCTAATAAATTTTTGGGGACATTACCCTGAATTTTAATCATTTTTTAATAAATTTTTAAGAAATCTAGCAATTTTTGGTGGAAATGCTATAAATTTTGGCAACTTTGGTGGAATTTTTACAAAATTAGTAAGTTTTTGGTGGAATTTTTAGAAATCTTTTGTAACTTTGGTGGAATTTTTAAGAACTTAATAAATTTTTGGTGACATTACCCTGAATTTTAATCATTTTCTTAATAAATTTTTAAGAAATCTAGTACATGTTTGGTGGAAATGCTATCAATTTTGGCAACTTTCCTAGAATATTTACAAATTTAGTAAGTTTTTGGTGGAATTTTTAGAAATATTTTGTAACTTTGGTGGAATTTTTAAGAACATAATAAATTTTTGGTGACATTACCCTGAATTTTAATCATCTTTTAATAAATTTTTAAGATATCTAGTAAATTTTTGGTGGAAATGCTATAAATGTTGACAACTTTGGTGGAATTCTTTACGAGTTTAGTAAGTTTTTGGTAGAATTTTTAGAAATCTTTTATAACTTTGGTGGAATATTTAAGAACCCAATAAATTTTGGGTGACATTACCCTGAATTTTAATCATTTTTTTAAGAAATTTTTAAGAAATCTAGTAAATGTTTGGTGGAAATGCTATAAATTTTGGCAACTTTGGTGGAATTTTTACGAATTTAGTAAATTTTTGGTAGAATTTTTGGAAATCTTTTGTAACTTTAGTGGAATTTTTAAGAACCTAAATTTTTGGGGACATTACCCTGAATTTTAATCTTTTTTTAATACATTTTTAAGAAATCTAGTAAATTTTTGGTCGAAATGCTATAAATTTTGGCAACTTTGGTGGAATTTTTACAAATTTAGGAAGTTTTTGGTGGAATTTTTAGAAATCCTTTGTAATTTTGGTGGATTTTTTTTAAGAACTTAATAAATTTTTGGTGACATTACCCTAAATTTTAATCATTTTTTAATAAATTTTTAAGAAATCTAGTAAATTTTTGGTGGAAGTGCTATAAATTTTGGCAACTTTGGTGGAATTTTTTTCAATTACGACCAAAAAAATTAAAATAATTTTTTGGTAAAATAATGGAAAAATTAAAAAAGTTTTTTTTTTTGGTTGTTGAATTTAAAGTAAACAAATGGAATTCAATTAGAAAACCCTGAAAATGCACACGTGATTAAATACGTCTGTAAAACCGGAGGCTGTCACGTTTTCGTCGTGGAAAAGCTGGTGGAAATGCATAAAACTGTCGCGAATGCGGGGGCGTGTTGGTATTGCACGTCGGCGGAAATTTATTTGCGAAGTCCCGTTCCGGCCCATTTTAGCGGCGAGAGGAGCTTTTCTAGCGGAAACACAAGTTTCGGCGACCGACGCCGTAAACGACCGCTCTAATTGTACGGAAAATGCAGCGGCTGCACTTTTTCCCGGAAATTTATCGGCGGTCGGCAAACGAACCCGAACTTCGAGTGCGCAAACGACATACTTCGAAAGGCAGCCACATCGATTGCATTCGAGCTTTAAGGAACTTTCACGATTGAGATGTTGGAAATTCGATTACCTAAACTTTTATACTACTAAAAAAAATTTACATATTAAAATCGATTTTATTAATCTGCTTTTTCATATGGTGTTTTTCCTATATAATTTCCCGCTGGGCCATAATTACAAACGTAAAACTTTTGATATTTCATCTTGGAATCTTTTCCTTCGAAATGAGTAAATCCACATCCAACGCAAGTTGTCGCAGCCCAAATTAATTGGGTGTAATGTCCAACGTTTGATGGGTATTTAGTTCCATAAGTGTAGTTTTCGTGTTCTTTAAACCAAGTGTTAACGGCTTTATTCCAATCTGGTCCGTCTGTTTTATTACTAGACATGGATTGGTACAAATTTTGACCTACAGGCCATCTACTATCTTTTACTTCTACGTGTTTGTATTCGCAAGAATTGGCTATTTTCTGGGCTTCTTTAGCTAAATTTTCATCCCAGGTTAAGACAGCTAAGTCCTTTCCTTTTGGCTGCTTTGGTACTGTTCCTTGTGTGACCATATCTCGATGTTGGTTGTGAAGAAGGAGGATTTGATCTTTTTGGGTGCCATCAACACCTTGTTCTAATATTTTTGGCATTTTTTAAACTTATAATTTCTTAGACATCTTTGACATAATAAATAAATTTAATAACCTTATTTTTAAGTCATAAGTTGTCAAATAATTAACTTGCCATTGAAAAAGTAAAAGGTATAAGATTTAACACAGTTTAAAAAATCACCTAGGCTTTATTTTTAGGAATTAACCCCTTAAGGACCGATTTTTTTTACGGCCATTTAAAACTGTACACGCTATTCCGAGATATCTCGGGTCTGGTCCTTAAGGGGTTAACAGATAATCTTTACCTTATTTTAAGACTTACATATTCTATTATTTATTTTTAATGTTAAATTTATTCTAATTATCACCAATTAAAAAAATTGGTAAGACCGAAAAATTTTTACCGAACCTAACCTTATAATTTTTTGACCAATTTTAAATAATCATAACGAATTTATTTATAATAATTAAGAAATAATTTTTATATTAAATTGAACTTAAAAGATTGTAATTTGGATTTAAAAAGTCCAATTTGTTGTAATTGTTACCAAAAAAATCAAAAAGATTCTTAAAGTTAGTGAAAATTTTTGACGGTGAACTAACCTAACTTTTAAAAAAATTTCATCAACTTTAAAAAATCGCCTAGACTTTATTTATAGAGATTAAGAAATAATTTTTACGCTATATTGAACCTAATAGATCCAATTTGGTTTAAAAAAAAGTTATATTTGTTCTAGTAGTTGCCAAAAAAATTTAAAAAATTTTTAAAGTTAGTAAAAATTATTGACAGGCAACTAACCTAACTTTATAAAAAAATTGACCAACTTTAAAAAATCATAATAATTTTATTTATAAGAACTAAGAAATAATTCTTATATGAAATTGAACTTAAAAGATTGTACTTTGAATTTAAAAAATCAAATTTGTTGTAACTGTTACCAAAAAGATTCAAAAAATTCTTAAAATAGGTAAAAATCTTTGACAGTTAACTAACCTATTTTTTTTTTTTTTTTTTTAATTTAAGCAACTTTAAAAAATCATAACGATTTTATTTATAATAACTAAGAAACGATTTTTATATTAAATTGAACTTAAAATATTGTACTATAGATTAAAATGGTCAAATTTGTTGTAATTGTTACCAAAAAAATTAAAAAAATTCTTAAAGTTAGTAAAAATTTTGACGATTAACTAACCTAACTTTTAAACAAATTTTATCAACTTTAAAAAATCGCCTAGACTTTATTTATAGAGATTAAGAAATAATGCTTATATTAAATTGAACTTAAAAGATCCTGTTTTGGTTTAAAAAAAATCAAACTAGTTATAAGTCGCTTACTTTTTGAGTTAGAAGGAGCTAAAAATTGAAGTATGCCATTTTGGAGTGGTTCCAGTTTTTGGTTTGGTTTATAACTTCGTAATTATCAATCGTACGGAAAAATATTTATGACCAAAGATGTTTGTAGTCGAATAACCAACAACTTTTATCTGAAATGTTTTTCAGTAACTCGCTTAGTTTTTGAGTTAGAGGGAGCCAAAGTTGAAGTATGCCGTTTTTGAGTGGTTCTAGTTTTGGTTCATTACCCCGTAAATATCGATCGCATGGAAAAATATTTATAACAAAAAATATTCACAGTTGAACAGTGAACAACTTTTATTTGAAATATTTTTCACTAACTCACTTAGTTTTTAAGTTAGAGGGAGCCAAAGTTGAAGTATGCCGTTTTTGAGTGGTTCTAGTTTTGGTTTATTACCCCGTAAATATCGATCGCATGGAAAAATATTTATAACAAAAAATATTCACAGTTGAACAGTGAACAACTTTTATTTGAAATATTTTTCACTAACTCACTTAGTTTTTAAGTTAGAGGGAGTCACATTTGAAGTATGCCGTTTTGTAGTGATTCTAGTTTTTGGTTTATTATTCCGTAAATATCAATCGTACGGAAAAATATTTACAACTAAAAATGTTTGTAGTCGCACAACGAATAACTTTTATCTGAAATATTTTTCGGTAACTCGCTTAGGCTTTAAGTTAGAGGGAGTCAGATTTGAAGTATACCGTTTTGTAGTGGTTCTAGTTTTTGGTTTATTATTCCTTAAATATCAATCGTACGGAAAAATATTTATAACTAAAAATGTTTGTAGTCGCACAACGAATAACTTTTATGCGAAATATTTTTCGGTAACTTGCTTAGTCTTTAAGTTAGAGGGAGTCAGATTTGAAGAATGCCGTTTTGTAGTGATTCTAGTCTTTGGTTTATTACTCCGTAAATATCGATCCTATGGAAAAATATTTATAACAGAAATTATTCACAGTTGAACAGTGAACAACTTTTATTTGAAATATTTTTCACTAACTCGCTTAGTCTTTAAGTTATAGGGAGTCAGATTTGAAGTACGCCGTTTTGTAGTGATTCTAGTTTTTGGTTTATTACTCCGTAAATATCGATCGTATGGAAAAATATTTATAACAAAAAATATTCACAGTTGAACAATGAACAACTTTTATTTGAAATATTTTTCACTAATTCGCTTAGTCTTTAAGTTAGAGGGAGTCAGATTTGAAGTACGCCGTTTTGTAGTGATTCTAGTTTTTGGTTTATTACTCCGTAAATATCGATCGTGCGGAAAAATATTTATAACTAAAAATGGTTGTAGTCGATCAGCGAATAACTTTTTTCTGAAATGTTTTTCGGTAACTCGCTTAGTTTTTGAGTTAGAGGGAGCCAAAGTTGAAGTATGCTGTCTTGGGGTAGTTCCAGTTTTTGGGTTATAATATTTATTTATTACCTGTTGTATTTTATCCTCAATTGAAAATTGTATTAATTAAAATGAAATTATTTTAATTATAAATTTACAATAGCCTAATTGTTACCAAAAAAATTTAAAAAAATTTAAAGTAGGTAAACATTTTTGACAGTCAACTAACCCAACTTTTTTAAAAATTTTATCAACTTTAATAAATCATACCGACTTTATTTATAAGAACTAAGAAACGGTTTTTATATTAAATTGAACATAAAAGATTCTATTTTGGGTTTTAAAAGTCATATTTGTTATAATTGTTACAAAAAAATTTAAAAAAAATAATTTTAAATGGGTATAAATTTTTAACAGGTAACTAACCTCACTTTTTAGAAAAAATTAACCAACTTTAAAAAATCATACAGACTTTATTTATGAAAATTAGAAAATGATTTTTATGTTAAGCTGACACTTAAACATTCTATTTTTGATTATAAAAGCTAAATTTTTCTAGTTATCACTCAAAAAATTTTAAAAAAATTAATAAAAAAGACCGAAGAATTTTTATGGAACCTAGTTTTTTTGACTAACTTTAAAAATTAATCCAGACTTTATTTATAAGAATTAAAAAATGATTTTTATGGTAAATTAAAATTCAAAGACTTTATTTTGTATAACAACCATCAAATTTATTCCAATTATTCCCAAAGAAATTAAAACAATTTTTTGATAAATGTCGATAAAACCCTTTTATTCATCCACCTTTCAAATGGTAATGAAAATATTATCCCGACGTATTTTTTTCCTCTAAGAAAAGAAAAGATTCAACTTGAACTTGATTCCCGAGTACTTCGTAAAGTGCCAGACGAAAATTCTCATTATTTTCCTCGAAGTTATGATGATTCTCGCTCGAATTCAGCGGAGAGTGGATTCCTCCTGACAGATGTAGGTTACGGGCTCGTGGAAAACGAAATTCCCCGCCTGAACGCGGTCGGAAATTTCCTCAAATACGATTTTATATTCCTCCCCGACTCTATTAACTATAAAATTGCACCGTTACGTAATTTGTTTTACCGAAATAAACTTGTCCTTATTGATTAATAGTTTCGTTCATTTGATCCCGGATAAAGTCTTTAACGAATTGCCAAGTTAAATCGTCGACTTCGGCAATACCTGAAGGGGGATAGCGGAATAAATCAAAGGGATAGATGGCGTGACCAGAAGTTATTGCCCCGGGGGCAAAGCTCGCCGTACCAGTTACCGGAACGACAGGTTCCCTTACACCTGGGATTATCCATGAAACCGCATTGCGCCATCCGCCTTCAACGTCCGCTCAACTGGTCGTCTCGAAGAAACTAAAACGTTGCTAAAATAAAAGGCTATTTACCGCGGACGGGCAGTAATTTAATACCCGGAAGGTATATCGCCACTCGGCATGCGACGTTTGTTATGCAAATCCAAGCAAAAAAACGTAAACGAACCGAAAGAGACAACAAAATATTCGCGGTTCGTGAATAATTCCGCTGGGGGACATATTTTCGCATCGCGGAATGTCAAGCTACATTAAATTTCACCCTTCGTTACGCTGATGAAGCGTGATATGAAATCACAATTTTATTTGTTTCTTTTATACGATAATAAATTTAAAAAATTGTTTAGAATTTATTTATAAAACTTAAGAAATGATATTTTTTGTAGGAAAAGGAAATATTTCAATAATTGAAAATTTTAGCATTTAGGCCCTTTGTTCCATTACTCAAATGTTTAAATTCTGGAAACAACATTCTTGTATATTTGAAAAACTGATCAGGATCTTCTTTACTTAACATATCTTTTATTAAGATTGAGAAATGACCCTCTGTCTTATGATTTCGGTTTGGTTAGGTTGGGTTCTAACTCTTAACTTTCGTTTTATACATCTCCTGAAGAGCAGACGCAACAATAGCTGCAGCTACAAACAAAATTCTTCCTGCTACAACAAGAACTTTTTTTTCTTATTTATCGCAACTGAATTCGAATTCTTAGATGTTAAATCAATTGTAAGCGAAAAACGGGGAATGCCAATTATCATAAACGTCTTGAAACGTTAAGTACATTCCTCATGATTTTATTGGCTGATTATTAAAATTTTTAAATCTAAAGAAAATCTCCCTAAACTAGGCCGTTGTAAACATTACATCCTTTACTTACAGTTACGATTAAAATTACTACTACAGTTATAGTTAAGTTTGACTTTCTAAACCCACCATTACTAACCTAACATTTTACCAAATTGTGTCCGTTCAAGAGGTATACCCGCTTAAGAGAAAGTAATTATATGAGAGTCGAGCGGTTCCATGAGAAACTGTCCGTGCAAGAGGAGTGTCCGCGAAGGGGAATTTCATTGTACTATTTACTTTGCCTAAATTCGTCTAACTTTATCAAAACATCATCATAATTCTAAATGAAATAAAATTTATCAAAAATTGCTCTTGATCTATCAAAAATTTGTTAGAATTCGAATTAATTTTATAAAATTTATCCAAATTCATTAAAAACTGAACTTTATTTATATCAAAAATTCATCACATATCGTATTAGTTTTACAAAATTCGCCCAAATTCGAGATAAACCACCATGTTTTTATAAAATTCGTTCCAACGCGAAAAATCGCTAAGTATTTGTGTTGTTAGCTTGCAAATATTTATTATGAATTTAAAATTCGTTACTGATTTTATAAACTTCGGTAAAAATTTGTCTTTGCATGTCAACTTTAGAAACTCATACAAACTTTATTCATAGGAATTAAAAAATTATTTTTCTATTAAATTAAAACTTAAAGGTCCTATTTTCTTTCACCTTTTTATACTTGTAGTTGTTTCTTGGAAATTAACTGCTCCATTAAGACAATCGTTCTATTAAATAAACATACAACGTTTATTTATGGAGATTAATGCGTTTATGATATGACCTAAATTAGAAGATCACAAAAATGTAAATTTATTTCCATTGTAAATCGTATTTATTCATGATAGTGTTTAGTTAGTGTAGTTATTTGGTGAGTTTGGTTGAATTGGTTTCTTTTTTAAAATTTCTAAAAATTTTTGTGTATAACCTACCGGTGGGCAACAATGTTCAGTAGTAATAATTACTTTCCTGCTATTCAAATTGTTAGAAAATAACGTTTAGAGATTTTAAGGGCACATAGTATGGTCGAAAATAAACTTAAAAGTCTTCATAAACATATCATCGAACATCAAACATTTACGAGATATGTGCAATTATACCGGGTGTCCCAACGGTCCGAAAAAGCTCCATAACTTGTTTATTATTGGAGACATTGATCTTTTCCTTTTTTTAGATTACAGCTGTAACCGTACTACACATTTTTAAAATATTGTGACTTATATAGAGGTGTCCCAACAGTACAAAAAATACTAAAGTTACTGTTTTTTGAATGGAACATACCCAATTTTATTTTATTTTTGAATTCTATGGTAAAGTACGATTCACTTTTATAGAGGTCGTTTTTGTCTAAACTGCCAGCAAATTTGATTCATGGCACTTTTTTTGTCTTAAATTCCAAATGCAGTGGTTTCTTCAAAAATTCTTATTTTGAATATCCCTGCCTTGTTGTCAAAGTAATTAGCTCCGTTTGATTTTTGAATGTTTATTGGATTTTTAAAATGTTTACTCAACGTCCTGTTTAGCCGCATTTCTCTACTGCGACTTTTTAAAAATGATAAATTGAAAATGTGGAAGACTTATTCATTTTCAAATGGTAACCCCTATTTGTTATTATGCTGGTCAAATGTTATTCTGACAGGCTTATTTTACTTTATTGTGGATGGAAAGTTTGGCAGAATAATTTTTGATTACTACAATAATAAATCGGGGATGCCATTTAACTAACTTGACTCAGCATGTTTAAAAATTCACAGTAAGCAATTGCGACTAAGCAGGTTATTGAATAAACATTTAAAAATTGCAGCAAGCATTTAGCAATCAAACGACGTCACCTACTTTAAAGTTAAGTCAAAAATTTGACAGAAAAGAATTTTTGAACAGACCAATGTATTTCGAAATTTTGGCAAATAAACTGTTATAAATCAAATTTCCTCACAGTTTAGGTAAAAACAACTTCTATAAAAGTGAACCGTATTTTACCATAGAATTCGAAAATAAAATAAAATAGGGTACGTTCCATTTAAAAAACAGTAACTTTAGTATTTTTTGTACTTTTGGGACACCTCTATATAAGTCGCAATATTTTAAGAATGTGTAGTACCGTTGCAGCTGTAACCTAAAAAAAGGAAAAGATCAGTATCTCCAATAATAAACAAGTTATGGAGCTTTTTCGGACCGTTGGGACACCCGGTATATTTGTATTTTTACAATTCAACAGCATTGTTACGTTGTTAGGGAGCAACCATTACTGTTTTGAATTGAAATTCATTGAACTTCAGTAATTGAAGAGTAAAAATAATAATGGGGATAAATGCCAAAACTCTTAAGCCTTTATATCATCATGTGACAATTCTGTTACAAACCATTTCATTGCATGTTTAAAATGGCTTTTAAATCTGTGTTACTGCGCAGGTACGCACCGTTCTCTCAAATTTTAGTAGATTTTGTCAAAACAGATAGCACTAGCTGCTAATAATTAATTTTGAAAACATAAGAAATCTGTGTTTCTAATTTATGAAAAGCTATCAAATATATAAAGTATATAAACATTTTTAAGAAGTTGAGTTATAAGGGGTTAATTGAAGACATCTTATTTTACTGCAAAATTGAGCTTGACTTTTCTGTAAGGTCTCATTTTCTAATCAAGACAAAAATTTTTCTATGAAATTTTTATCAGAACACTTCTTCTATTTAATAAGATATAATTGACGACACATAGAATTTCTTTATAGTAATGTTTCACGTTTCGGTAAAATGTCATTTATCCCCTTTGTCATTTCTAATCCTCAGTTGATGTAGGAAACACTACTCAATATTTAGATGAAAATGAGAGGGTATCATCTTCCTGGGGAGTTACACAAATATAATGTGAAAGTCTATAACATATACACTGTTGTAAGCCACGCGTATTTTTGTCATCCTTTAATAATATTTTCGCATTATTTTCATACCTTTTGCAATTTTCATCTGTAGTTCGTAGAACGCTTATCGTAAGGCCTTCCGCACACGAATCGGCTGATTGGCAACCCGAGTTTCAAATCAGTTGGATATTGGTTGCAAAATGGTCTCATTTCTATCACTCGTTTGGATATCCGTTCTTGTACACGAGCAAAGTCACCAAACGGTTGCATCTCCTACTGATTTGGAACTAGAATTGCAAATCAGTCCACTCATGTGCAGAGTGCCTAACAATAAGTTAAGATTATATAGGACAGTCGCACCAGCAAGTCTAAACCCGGCTCGTCTAAACTCAAGTCCCACAAATACTTCTCCGAATTATTCTTCTTTTGAAGTGAAGTAAGTTTAGATGTAACTTTATGTAATGAAGTATTAATAAGATCAAAAGTTAAGTCTTCTCTAATGCCAAAATTACTTTCCAAAAAAGGAATACAAATGACTGGAACGGAGATTTAGATTTGCTCATGATCCGGATCAGTAAACGTTTTCGAGATTAGTATAAACTTTCCAAGTGAAACAATTTTAGTATTAAATAAAAACTCTGAAAAGTACGGCACCGTGTTTTCATTCCACAACAATATGCCTGAAGGTTATACAAAGTAATCTAATTGTAAGTAACAAAGAATAGTGCCAGATGCCAGAAAAAAAATTAAGGCAGAAATGTTCGGTAAAAGACGTTTGTCAAGATAAACATCCAGTAATAAGGATGAGTTTTGTTCATAGTAAGTAATCCTACGGCAATTATTGCAATTATTACGTACATGATAAGCCAAATAACATGACACAGTGAAGACAAAGAAAACGTGAAATGTTCTACGTGACTGTTGAAAAACAGTCATACGATAGGAAAATAAGAAGATTTCACTAGAAAGAATAATAAACGATTTTTGTGTTAAATCAAAAATTTGCAATAGAAAGAAATAATTAAAGAAAGGTTTTTACCACTAATGCATTATAGAAAATAGAGTCTCATTACTGAACTAGGATACGAACCCAGATCTCCTGCTTTTTGGGCAGTTGTTCTACCGATCGAAAGCAGAAGATCTGGGAGATCTAATCTTTAACTTTGTTTTTTATATTAAAATGAAAAACTTGTGAGTATCAAACGTTTGTCAATTTTCTACTCCGGCCCGCGTACGAAAGCCCCTGGTCTAGATAACAATAATCCTCGCGTTTTGTAAAAACTATGATAAAAAAGCTAACAACATGTATTACTTATTTTAAAAGGTTCCATAAATAATTCTTGTCCATTAGATAATTAGTTTTATAAAGTTTGTTAAAAATAAACTTTTTTAATTTATTATTATGTAGCTAAATTGATCCAATCAGAAAACCTTTTCCGATAATGGGAGCTTAATCTTGTTTAAAACCATCATTAAAACATAGAAAACTTTCGATATAAGAGAAAATTTCTCGATACAATCTAAGAATGTGCTGTGCGTGACTCACTAGTAGGCACTAACATTTATTAGTGCAACCATGTGTGACCCACCAGTGAGTCACGCCATGAACGTGTTAAGAAATTATTTTTACATTAAATTAATCTTAATATATTTTATTTTGAATTTTAAAAGTCAAATTTCCTCCAATCATTATTAGAAAAAATTAAAATATTTTCACAAGCTTATTTTGTAATTCTTAACGACGCCCTTATGAATCGTTTGTCGTTCATTACAATTCATATTTTGTAACTTGTAACGACAGCGTTATGAACGACTTTCAAGTTGGGTTTGGTCGTTTGGTGAACGACATCTTCATAGCAGTCGTTTATGTCGTTAGCATAGTAAAATTGAATTTTAAAATAAGTTGTATACCGAGTGCATTGCACAAAATATTTTATATCTATATTTAATTATAAGTTCAAAATATGTAAGATCATCGTTTGGCATTATCTCTTGCAAAATTCCATTTTTACAACTTCAGCCCTTGATACGCTAACATGGAAGAATGCCAGAAACTCGCCGAACCCATTTGAAACGCCGGATAACATTTTTTGAAAACTATACAGATTTCTATTAAATTTTTCAGAAGTGATTTTTTCTTTTAAGTTAAGCCATTTTCCTCAAAACGGCACAAAAATATTACTACTTACAATTTCTTTTGATATTATACTTTAATATTTGAAGAAGTTATCAAAGCTATTTCTAAAGCAAATTTATGAAAAATGTCAGTAATTACAGCTTTTTCCAAAAAATAATGTCATATAATGGATTCTTTTAAAGATAACTCCTTCAATCACTTGCGTCATTAATTATCAACTAAAAAAGTGTACAAAGCTTATGTGTGGAGATCAAGAAATTATTTCTATATTAAATTAATACTTAAAGATCCTATTTTTCATTATTAAAGTCTAATTTGCTCTAAGAATGACCAAAAAATTACAAAAAAAAATGTTAAAACCAAAAAATTTTAACTGAACCTAACATAATCTTAACATTTTTTGACTAACTTTAAAAAATCATCCAGACATTATTTATAGAAATTAAAAAATGATTTTTACGTTATATTAAAACTTAAAGACTTTATTCTCAATAATAACTGACAAATTTATACTATTTTTTTTATTTATTTCTCCATATTCATCTTACTTCTATTAATTTCTTGCCGTATCAAACACTCCTTTTTATTTTCAACATCCAAAAGATAATTATTCATAACGTTAATTTTATTTTCTACATCTTCCAAAAGTTTTAGATCGTTTATCATAATCATAGAAACTTCTTTTAACGGTTCTTCTAACACAGTTTTATCCACGGACTTACATCGATCCAAAATTTCTTCAACTTGCTCCGTTAAAGCCCCAATCGATAGATAAACGCTAGAAAGCGTGTTGTAAGTCTCCATTCGAACTGGATCAACCTTATAAAGATCTCCACTATGTGGATACATCTTCTCAACTTTATCGACGAGTTGTTCCAAATTATTTTGATAGTTAGATAGAGTTATCATGTCGTTAGTTAAAATCTTATCGTAATAAAAAAGAAGATTTAACCAATTATTAATCTTCCTTAATTCTATTTCATTTTGGGCGTTATTTTTTAAGATGTCATTAACACCTTCAACTTGATTATGAAAAACTTTGTTACTTTCAACTGTAGATTGTATCCAATTTTCAACTATGTTATTAAATTGGTTGAATGTAAGTGGTTTATTATCCATTTTTATTTTTAAT
Organism: Digitonthophagus gazella; assembly: GCA_036711955.1. Taxonomy (NCBI): domain Eukaryota; kingdom Metazoa; phylum Arthropoda; class Insecta; order Coleoptera; family Scarabaeidae; genus Digitonthophagus; species Digitonthophagus gazella. The sequence continues at coordinate 14,226,121 of JASCIT010000007.1, forward strand.
AAAAAAAAGTAGACAGTAATTTTGATAGGTTTATAAATTTATGACTTTTTTTAAATAAAAAAGTCAAAAATTTATTTAAGTGAAAAATTTATTAAAGTTGAGCATGAAAAGCAATCGTCTAAGGTTAGAAATAATTTAACAACAAGGGGAAAATGCGTAAGCAGGCGTAAACTAAAGGAAGGGTGAAAAAAAAGAGGCATACGGAACGTTGAAAATTTCAGTGGGATGTCCGCCCCTTTCATTAAGCCCGACGGAGGCTGAAAAAATTAAACCACCTTCGTCCCGGCGAGTGGCTGTTACCATGAATAATAAAAATCGAGCCCCAGGTACGAAGGAGGACGAGAAGGGGTCGGATCCTTGCATAATGTACCCCCGGCAGGAATTATACGAGAAGGGATGGTACGTTAGGGTGGCAGAGAAAAATTACGTGGAGATGACTTCCACTAAATCAGTTATTAACACCTCGAAAGCTCCCGGCAGCATCAATTTGAGCCGACGTAGGCGTGTTTAACCAACATCTCCACCGCGTACGGTTTGCCCTCCGTTCGAGATAGAACACGTTCTTATCGCCATTGAAGTTGTGCACGTTGCTAGGGACATTTCTCTAGAGGGATCCACCGGAAATTGAGTCTTTTTCCTTTTCTCTCAAAGAGATACAGCATTCCAATAACATTTTGAAGAAGAATTTTTAACAAATTTTTCTATACTTTTTTGATGATAACTAAAATAAATTTTATATTTGTTATAAAAAATAGAGCCTTTAAGTTTGGGCGATTGTTTAAAGTTAATCAAAAAATTCTAAGATTGAGTTCGGTTAACAATTTCGGTTTGTGATTTTTAATTTTTTTTTTTAATTTTTTGGTAATAATTAGAACAAATTTGACTTTTAAAATCAAAAATATAATCTTTAACTGTTAATTCAACGCAAAAATGATTTCTTAATCTCCATAAATAAACTCTGTACGATTTTTTAAAGTTGATCAATTTTTCTAGGTTAGGTTAGTTAACCATCAAAAATATTTACCAAGTTTAGGATTTTTTTTAAATTTTTTACTAACAAATAGAATAGATTTGCCTTATTTAATTAAAAATAAGATGTTTCTGTTTTAATTTAGTGTAAAGATCATTTCGTAATCTCTACAAATAAAGTCTGGGCGATTTTTTAAAGTTTACCAAATTTTGCAAAATGTGAGGTTAGTTAACTGTCAAAAAAACTTTACCAACTTTAAGAATTTTTTTAATTTTTTTGGTAACAATTAGAAAAAATCTGACTATTTTAGTTTAAAATAGAACATATTAAGTTCAATTTAACGTAAAAATCATTTCTTAATCTCTCTAAATAAAGTCTGGGTGATTTTTTAAAGTTGATGAAATTTTTAAAAAAATTAGGTTAGTTAACCATCAAACAGTTTTACTAACTTTAAGAATTTTTTTAATATTTTTGGTAATAATTAGAAAAAATCTGACTATTTTAATTTAAAATAGAATGTATTAAGTTCAATTTATCGTAAAAATAATTTCTTAATCTCTACAAACAAAGTCTGGGCGATTTTGTAAAGTGGATGAAGTTTTTTAAAAAGTTAGGTTAGTTACCCGTCCAACATTTTTACTAACTTTAAGAATTTTTTAAATTTCTTCGGTAATAATTAGAATAAATTTAGTGTTTTTAAACCAAAATACAATGTATTAAGTTCAATTTATCGTAAGAATTATTTCTTAATCCCTATAAATAAAGTCTGGACGATTTTTTAAAGTTGATGAAATTTTTTAAAAAGTTAGGTTAGTTAACTCTCAAAAATTTTTCCCAAATTTAAGAATTTTTTTAATTTTTTTTTAAATAACTAGAACAAATTTGACTTTTTAAATTCAAAATAGAATCTTTTATGTTCAATTTGAGAAAACGACCATTTCTTAATCTCTATAAATAAAGTCTGGGTGAATTTTTAAAATTGGTGAAATTTTTTAAAAACTTAGGCTAGTTAACTGTCAAACATTTTTACTAAATTTAAGAATTTTTTTTTCTAATAACTAGAATAAATTAGACTTTTTTAATTCAAAATAGAAACTTTTAAGTTCAATTTAAGGTAAGAATTATTTCATAGTTTCTATTAATAAAGTCTGGGAGATTTTTTAAAAGTGACCAAACTTTTTAAAATGTTAGGTTAGTTAACTGTAAACAAATTTTACTAATTTTACGATTTTTTTTAAATTTTTTTTAGCAAATGAAACAAATTTGACTTTCTTAATCTGAAATAGAATCTTTTACATTCAACTTAACCCCGCGTGTGTATACTATATTTTTGAGACACTGTGTGTATACTGGGTCTTTTAGGGAATAACCATGTTTTGAAAGTTTTCTAGGCTTTCAAAAATTCTAGAAAAATTCTGAGTTACTTATTGAAGCATCTACCACATGACCGAACAGTTACCAAAGTCAAAAATTTGAAACCGTTGTCAATAAAAATGAGACAATCTTCTGAAAAGTCAGAAAAACGGAATTTTATTAACAAACTCGTAAGTTTAAAATAAACAAGTTAAAAAAAATTAAAACGATTGTAGGCTTTTTTAGCTTAAACTATGAGCTTTCAAAAGAATGTAGTATTTTTATTATTTTAAAAGAATATAGTGATTTAAGAAAAGTAAATTATTGTGCGCAATTGTTGTAAAAATGCGTACGGTGGCCCTCGCAAATTGGTGTTCCGTACAACAGTATAGTGTTTTTTTTATTTTCTTTCCAGCTACAAATAGAACACCTTTTTCGTTTCTCTAGTTTCCCTGTCTTTAAGGGTGCGCGTTCATTAACTCCGAGAATATCGCTAATGAGGTTTCTAATATTTTTCTGTAAGATGGGTTGTTTTAGACGAGCCTCTAAATATGGTTTCAACAAACTTCGAACTAATTGTTTGGTGAAATCGCGACGAATCAAGGAGGGGTTGGCTTCCCGCAAATTATATAAAATTGCGCTGTTCACTCCAGCCTGATCCAAAAAAGTAGTGCATCGGCCATCGTTTGGTGATTCGGCTTGTCGTATAATTTTTGCAAGGTTCATCAAACGTGTCCGTTCCACCTTTTGTAAGGTTGTAAAAACCAACAACTTCTGGCTTCCCGATTTTTTGATCCATTCGGCCAGCTCTATGCAAGCTGGATAATAGCAAAACTACCTTGTTTTTGACTGTTTTTTCAAAGAAAATTTTAACTGTTCCTTCAAAGACTCAGTGTACATACGGAGGGTTAATATAAAAATTATTTTTCAATGTTTATAAATAAAATCTTTACCATGTTTTAAATTTATAACTTAAAAAAATAATAATAAACCCCTTTTTTATTTCCCTACCTTTCATTTTTAAGGGTTGTTGATGAAATTCAACGAATTGTTTTGTATTCCCACTCACGAAATAACATTTTAATGTAATTTTCATGTAAACTCCCAACGAAATTGAATTAAAAGTATAATTCTACCTCGAAAGGTACAACAACTCCAACTCCCTGTTTAAACAGCATTCCTGAGAATACGCTGTGCAAACAATTAAGGAACTAAATTGTAAATGATGTGTGTAAACACAGTCTAGTACTCTTTCGTAGAGTGGAACTTGAGGACACACGGTCATTAATATTAACAAATTAAACACCTCGTCGAGTCGAGTCGAGACGAAGCTAAGCTTACAAAAGCTTTACGTACATTCTAATCCTAGTGAAGTTGTTCGGATTTGGCTCCTCGGATATAAGTTTAATACTTGAGCCGGACGTCATTAAGGGCTTAAACTGAAGGGGAAGTAAATTGTATTTTATAGTGAATCTGACTAAAATATATTTTATACACATTTTTGTACATATAAACTATACGTGATACGATGAACGTTGCATAAAAATAACAAATGATTTCCGCGCCCTTTGACGCCGACGTTGCAAAGGAAAAAGTTCTCGGGTACAAAGGGTACGCTTGAGTGGGTTGATGTCTTATCGCAGCCCTTTAAAAAGGGCCGTCGCTGCGTTCAGATAGAGAGCGTTGAAAGGACAAGCTTATCCTGGATCCACGTGACTAATGGGTGCCTGTTAATAAAGCAACGTTGTCCCGCGGCGACCGATAAAGCCGAATCCGGAGGTGAATAATGTACCGTGATTTATGCGACGAACTTTTACCTCGTAAAAATGTCGTGCGGCGTTAGCTAGAAAATAACCGAACCTACCGGAAATACGGGAGTTGGATCAATTAAAACGTGACCGAATTTAGCTAAATTACTTCCGAGATCATTCTATGGAAAATACATTTAGAGAGGTGGAAATCGGATCTCAAGCCATTAAATAAAATCCGATGGGATACGGGAGTAGTTTTCCAGTAAAACGTAATTTTCCTTATCATCGACTCCTCGCGGTCGAGAAGTAAATTTTTCTTTACGTCCGGTCGGTAAATAAGAAGTCACGACGTTTACGAGTTACGAGGCGAACTGGGAAAAGGGGAAATATTGCCGCAGGATTTTAGAACTACGAATTTACGGGTCATAGGAGTTTGAGACGCGTTGCATTTTCTAGTTGAGTCGTTATTTATGTAAGATTTTAGATGTATTCTACTGATATCCTTTCCTATTTTCGTGTTGAAAGACACTATCATCAAAACAATCTTTATACTTCTGGTATCTACCTTCAACAGTATCCAACCCGAGATTTAGTACTTCTATTCACAATCAGGTCATACTGGCTTTATGTTTTTCTTGGAAAACTGAACATAATCTCATATTTCAACTTTATTTCTCTATGAAAAGGAAGACATTTTATACTTTCTTCGCCAAATAGATGTAGCAATCTTCAGGAAGTTTTAATTCCAATCTACCGCATCTGTTTAATAACTATTTTATCTAATCATTTAATAATTAGCCTATACAGCGATCAACATCAAATATTTAATGAAAAACATAAGTAAATAATACATTGGGTTGTTCGGAAAGTAATTTCGTTTTTTCCCGACAAAGGATTTAATTGTATTTTTTTACACCCAACTTCACACTTATCCGTATAATTATTATATACTTTGAGAGCTCATAATATAGCAAGGCTTGTGTATGAAAAATTCCAATTAATTCTACGCAGTAGTTTTTGGTTAGTGCCCTTTTAAATACGAAGAGCGATTAGCAGCATTTTCGACATATCTTACTGTTTTACTACAGAAAGGGTAAAAATGCTTTTCAAACCAGAAAGAAATTGACCGATGTGTATGCAGAGTGTGTGTTGTCAGTACGCCAGAACTGGTTCGCTAAATTTCGATCCGGCAATTTTGATATCGAACATGCACCATGTTGGGGAAGGCCGGTTGAAGCTGTTAAAGACGGAATAAAGGCATTAGTTTTGAACCGGCGAACAACAACACGTGAGATCGGAGTGAGGTTAAATTTATCAAATTCAATAGTTTATGACCACTTAAAAAGCCTGGGATTATCCTCGAAGCTCGATATATGGGTTCTCTATGTTCTCTATTGTCATCACCTGAACAACCTGAATGATGCACTTCAACAGAAAAAAGTCAGAACTAATCAACAGGAAAGGCGTAGTGTTTCACCAAGATAACGCGAGATCTCACACAAGTTTGGTCACTCGCCAAAAGCTTTTACAGCTTGAATAGGATACAACGCCACACCCACCATACTCTCCAGACCTGGCACCATCGGATTATTATTTGTTCCGGTCGCTTCAAATTTTTTTAGACAGTAAAACCTTCACTGCAAATGAGGAGGTCAAAAACCAGTCGATCAGTTTTTTTTTTTTCAGCAAAGACCAAAAGTGTTATGAACGTGGAATTATGCTACTGCCAGAAAGATGGCAAAAGGTGTTGGACCAGAACAGCCAATATATAATTTAATAAAGTATTTGTTTATTATACGAAAACTGTCTTTCGTTTCCACAAGAAAAAACGATATTACTTTCCGAGCAACCCAATAGAAAGTAACCATACAGGGATTAAGAATACAGGATGCTAGCCTTTCAACGAGCATCCTTTTCAGGCTGCAAATACTTAATTTAAGGACGACACCTATCAATCAGTTGAGTTCGTTAACCTGTTAACAAGGAATAATGAAATATTCCGTCATTTATATTTCGTCCGATTAAGTACTCTCAATGAGCATGAATAAATTTTTGTCATGGAAAAATTTGATCAGTGAAAAGTTTTTTTCAATTGAATCTAAATTTATACTCCGAGTAAGAGGTTAAAGTAAATAATTACGTTGTGTGAAAATGTTTGTTTAAACAATTGTAGCCTATGTTCCGGTATCCTTAGCAATTTCCAATTTTACGTGCTTGGAGAAGAGCCACAGACTTGAAATCAATACGCGGAAATAAATACGTCAGAGATCTCTTAGAGTGAGTTTAAACACAAAAATCCTAAAATATGATTTCCTATTTTTCATATAAGCCAATCGATATATCAATATAAACCTTTACTCTAAAGAATGTCCGTGTCTTTTGATACCGTATATAAACCTTATTCGAGCTTTGCTGGCATCGTCTACAAAGAGCCCGTGTAATATATCGCGATAATATTAAAACTCAAAAAAAATAATTCTCACAACTGTCTTTTCAACTTCATATTAAGAATTAATTTATGAGCATACAACACCTTTAAGTTCCAGAAAGCACACTAAACTCTCACCGATATATGTTTCCTGAAAGGCATATCAGCATTTATCACCATACCCAAATTCTTAACCAACGCTCTCATCTCCATATATTAATTTTCAACAACCAAATTCAAAGACTAAGTTGCAGTAACTCTGATTTTCTTTTAATTCTCAATACTGAATAGTATATGTTTGAAGGATTTATTCCTTTTAATGGCCAGAGTATAATAAAAACAAAATAACTAACAAACCGTTGTTCATAGAATCCAACTTCTTGTCTGTATTCCATGATAAAAAATGCAAACTAGACAAATAAAAAAACTTATGTATATTTGTTCTTCATTCTAGTCGATAGACCTTTCGCAAAGATATACAGATAGATAAATATTAAAGATAGAAAGATATTTTTTTAAGATTCCTTTGTTAACACATTGACTCTCATGTCTTTTAACTTTATGTAACACATATCCATTATGACTGTGCATACAGAAATCATAAATAGCGAAATAAATAACCAGAATCAATAACATCACTCATAGTTAGGAATGAACGTGTTAACAGAAATTTATTGCTTTGAAACATACGTTTCGTTGGAAAGACCATTATTTCGATCGTTATGTTCTCCGCTCTCGATCATACTCTAGTTAAGTTACATGCACCAGTTACTAGGTTGATGAGTTAGGTAGTAACTGGATTTCGATAAAATTGCGCGGTAGTTAGTAGGTAATGTGAAGGTATTGGTATTGTTTCAGGTATATTGCATGGGGGGCGATGGGCAACGGGCCTGGTGAGGGGGGGCTCCGGCGTCGGATGCCGCTGCGTCGGGGCGGCGGCGGCGGCTGCAAGAGCGGCGGTGGCGGCGCGGGGTCCAGCGCGGCGGGCGCCGCCGAAATAGGATCGCGCGCGATGCGCTACTATCGCCTTTGGATATACACGTGCAACACGGTCATTCTGGCGGGAACGTTGGCCTTTGTCGGCGCCGCCGTGCAAAACGTCCTGCTCGACTATCGGCGCACCCTCGTGCCCTCGCTGACGCTCTACCAGCCGAGCTTCCTCTACGCCTATCTAGCCCTGGCGACCCAGGGCGGCGCCCTTCAGCTGCTCGGCTGCGTCGCCGCCATACGCCTTTCCGAGCGACTGCTCAATGCCTACTGGCTCCTGCTGCTAGTACTTCTTTTCGGTGATATAGTTATAGGTAAGTCAACCGTTTACTCACAATTGCGTTTCTATGTTTCTGCCTTTGGCTCTTGCTATTTTTCTAATAATTCTTGTCGATTGGAAAATCAACTTTTTGTTGCAGGTGCATTTTGGGCATTTCGTTTCGAAAAAGTCTGCCAAGAATTGAAACCCGCATTGAAAGCTCGATTTCAACAAGAATACATGCCTGGAAACGAACTGGCGCAACTGTGGGATCGTTTGCAAACGGAGGATTCTTGCTGTGGGATAACCGGACCGCAAGATTACAGAAACGGTACGGAAAGGTGGGAAATGCCGGCTAGTTGCTGCGCGGAAACGAACACAAACAGCACCAAGTGCCAGAGGACGCACATGGTGGGTTGCGAGGAACGCCTAGTGGCGTATCTGCGATCGACGGCGTCGATCCTAACGATCCTGGGCTACTGCGTCCTGGCCTTCCTCAAGCTGTGCTTCCTCGGGATCCTCCGGTACGAGATCCGCGAGATGATTCAAAAGATACGCATCCTTAAGGCCGAGATGGATCTGACGGGCGTCAACGGGGCCGTACCGGGGGCTGCTCGCGAGGGCGGTCCCGAGAGCGAGCGCGAGAGCCTCCTGGTACGGCCCGAAAGCGTGGCATTGCTCTCCTCCCCGATGACGCAGACCAAAAACCCGAACGGAAACAACAACTTCGAGATGAGGGAGTTTCGGAGTCACGAGAACATTTGACTAAAGTATCGCCTGGAGGGTCTCTTCAACCGCGGCCGGTGGGGCCGCGTCAAGAAGGGCCCCCTGGCCACCCCGCTGGAGGAAATCTTCAACAAGAAGCGTCGGCCTCGCGCTGCCCCGTCGCGGGACGACCGCTGCTAAGGGGCGCAGCCCGAGGGGCGAACACGCATCATCGACATCCCGCTTCTTAGTGCACCCCGCAGACAGCAGCGACACCTTACGGAGAAAGGTTCGACGGAGAAGCGAAAGCGAACGGAGCTCCAGCTCGCGGTGCTCCCGGTGCAGTAAGTGCTTGTGTGAGGAGGAAGAGTACGGACCCACGTTTATATGAGCTTACTACTGATAGTGCCTCGCCTTGTCGCCAGTTACCGATCAAGTGCTCTATCGACTTACTTTTTTTGGCCTACGGACCGGTCGCTGTCTGCACTCATTCATCTACTTAGTACTCCACCCCTTTCACGGCATGTCTTAGGTAGTACTTTACACGAACACAAAACGACCAAGTAAAATTAATCTGTTACTAAAAAAAATGTTGGCATTACTTCCTCGAAGGAATCTAAAAATTGCAACGAATATTAATAACCCTTTTTTAGAAAGATTAATACGTCTTATATTTTTTTAAACTTTACTATACATCTCAAACCAATATTTTTCGATTGGTTTCCCCTATGATGTGGAAAATTTAACTAATTCATACTCTCAATTGCTTTCACTATCCAATCCAATGATGATGATCAGCTTACACTTCATTTCATATCATTTCTAACAACCCATAATACCCAGCATTTTACTAAAATATCTTTTACCTTCAGTCATGTCTAACAATAAGTCAATTTCTTTTCCTTAATGAAATTTTAAAGTTAAATATTCCAACCCAAACATGAGTGACTCCGAGGATAGCTAAATCCCATAAAACGAAATACGAAGAATTTCTAGTACGCAGCGGTTAATTTTTGACGTTACTGCTGACTGTTTGAGTAGCCATAGATAATCAGGTTTGCCGAAAAACAAGGTTTCCGGTCGCTAAACTTTCCGGAAAGTCTCACTGTTAGGGTGGTCATAGACGATTAGGTTTACCGGAAATTTTCGTTTATGTATTGATAAATTCTCTGCTGAAATCCCTTTATGTTTGTTCACTAATAGTGAAGTTTGCAGGAAGGTTTAGCGACCAAAAGGCTTGCTTTCCGGCACATATGATGGTCATCCTAAACGAACAGATCGCCCAAAGGGCGAGATTTAAATTCTCGGCCACCCCAAGATCTACCGAGTCTTGAATTTTTGCCGAAAGATAGACCTTACAAGGCTGAACATGTGCGACGTCCTTACTGTTTCCCGAAATTTAATTTGTTGTTAATTGGAGACGACAGTTCTCGGGCCCTACCTTTTCTTTTAAATGAGGGAAAAGGACCTCTTCTGTACCTCAGAGTAGCTTTTAACAGTGGAGAAATAAAGTCAATGATTCAAATAACAAAGATATATTGGTCTATATGGGTCTAGGAGGTCTACATGTTGAGAATTTGTCAATGCATGGACACGTTACATCTTCCACCCCGTGAGAATGCAAGTTTGGCCTCTAGTTTACTCGTTGAAAGATTTGCCGATACACCTGATCGTTTTGACGCGATTGATCTGATAATATTCAGTTGAATACGATCAAAAAGCTTGATAGTCAAGTTCAGTAATAATTTTTCTTCGGTAGAAGCTCTCGGTAGAAGTCTGTGAGTATCGCAAGAGTACTAGGCTTAAGAGGGTTAGCCTTCAGTTTTATTTGTCGGAAGGCTTGCCTTCCAGCAAAGCTGTTAACCACCCTTTTGCATGGTTTCATATTGTGATGAGTGAGAGGACCAAACGTAAACGACAGAAAGAGCAGTATAACAACAGTAACGTTACACCAATGACCGATTTTCATTGATTTAGCAATCCTTCTGCATTCATTATGCTTCTTTCAACTCAAATACAAGTCACTCATTTCTGCAAGGCGTCCAGAAATTGATATCACATAAAATTCAAATATTTCTTCACTACTTACTCATAAGCAGACGAACATAAGAAGCAAGAAGTTTCCAACAACTAAAAATATTAAATCAAAACAAGCAAATCAAAAATAGTATTTCTTTTTCTTTAAACATCACTTACTATAATAATAAATTTTTAACTCAAATTACTTCTCTCCAAAGATTTATACATATTAAAAAATTTGGGAAGCAATTGTGAAGGCCTATTCATAAAATTTTAAATGCTATAAGTTACATTTTTAAAAACCAAGTTACATTTAAAATTAAAAAAAAAAAGTTAAATACAACCAGACCAAAAAAATCGTGTAAAGTTCTACCTAAGATAAAAATCTTTCACCAAGCAATCTACCTTTCGAAATAAATTTCAAACCGACAACTTAGGCGTAGATTCTTTAGGATGTAGGCGCCGTTAAGTTTACCGAAATTCTATTTGACGATATTGATGATACACAGATAGCGCGGTTGTCGCCGTTTCATTTTTATATCAGAAATGATCACTCATATTTTTATATTCGCCAATGAGACGTACCTACAAAAAAAAACATGGTGCATAGATACTATACGTATATGTATATAGGGTCGTTTAGCCTCGTGATTCAATCGATTTAAAAACTTATCTACGAAAATAATTAAAAAATAAAACAATGAGAGAGTAATCAAAAGTACCTGGTAATTTACTTCTTATTTTATCAAAAAATAGACTTTCTCTTTTTCTACCTTAAATAATAAAAGTACTCATCTAAAAAAAAAATGTTCATCTAAAGATCTGTAAATACTCTCAAAAAAACTTAACTTAAAAAAATTATCTGATTGTTTCACGAGTGCACCATATTATAGATACGACAGCAAAGGGTGTGAACATACTTGTAAATAAAACTTGTATTTTATATAATACAATCGCTCAATCAGTAAATACACCTATTGTAAAAAAAATTATACGAGGAATAAAAGTGGAGTTTATATTAGAAAAAAATAATCGAGATAAGCCTGCTAAAAAAATCTAACGAAAACTTAACTTAAAATTAGACGAAAAAAAAACTATAAACACCAAACTCCAAAATTTAGATTTAACAATGTTAAAATAAAACCGTAAAGTACTACTCGTAAACGTATCTATTAACGTTCTCCTAACAGGTCTCAGCATGTACCAGTTTTTTTAAATTCACTTCGACTGGTTACAACGGCGTTTGTAATCGGTAAACTTACCCCGGCTGCAACCCGAGACGATATCATTTTCCTCAACTTAGTTTGCGAATTAATTAGCGTGTAAGTGCCATCAAGACTGTCTCCGTCTTTGATACTGAAGGGCAACCGCTTGCTTTGCACGATAATTGAAACTTTACAATAACAATCCTGAGACATAACGTCCTGTTTAAACTGTAAGTTTGTTTCCTTAAACAGGATTAAAATTTAATACAATTTTAATGAGTATACAAGTAAAGTTATTTTTAAAAAATTAATTTTAGTTTTCAATTAAAACAAAGTGGAAAATGGATACAGTACGAAGTTGAGTTGTAATTAACTGAAAAGCACTGTTCTAATCCTTGGATAAAGTTTCGAAATTGAGACGTTATCGGAGTTGACCTGCAGCGGGCGGTAATTTTCCCGCGGATGCCGTTTAAAGCCAGTCGATGTTCGGAAAAGTTGGGAAAACTGTTGAACCGGGCGAAAACTTATCAGGACAGCACACGGACCGGTCCTTAGAGTTCAGAACGCGGAATAAAGTTTAAGGAGGGTTATACCAATATGTAAAAATCAAAGATAATGAGGTAAAATAAAAACCGAGTTGAACGAAAAGATAAGGAAAAAAGGGAAAAGGAAAGAAAGATTGAGGGAGAAAAAAATTAATTATATAAACGAATAAAATAATAATGAGATTATTAAAACTTTAAATGAAGGACTGTAACCTACGCTTCCCGATAGTGAAATATTTAGTGTAGAGTTTGTTAAGAAAGACGAAAAGCTGCTAACTCTGTTGAATGTATATATTATCTATTATTTAATAAAGTGTATTGTTAGATCAGTTTAATTTATTTCAAACCTTATTAGGGAAAAAAAATTAATAAAAATAAGTTACATTTCATCTAAGTATTCATCATAAGTATTACCACAAAAAATTAAAAAAAGACTTGAAGAGACCAAAGAATCTTAATAGAACCTAAGCAAATCCTAATAAGTTTGTTTATAAAAATTAATAAAATCATTTTTATATTAAGTTCAACTTAATACATTCTATTTTGGTTTTAAAAAGTCAAATTTATTTTTATCACAAAAAAAAATAATAAAAAAGAATTGTTAAAATTGATATAAATGTATTTAACTTTAAAAAAAATGGTGAACTTCCTAAAAATCAACTTCAAAACCGTTACATTGTCAAAAATAGTAACAACTTTATTTATAAGAACTAGAAAACAATAAACTTGTTTTAATCTATATCTTAATCTATAATAATACAGTTTATTTTAGTTATTAATAGTATGAGAATATGATGTTAACAATTTTTGTTTTTCGATTTGCGTTTATGATCCCATCAGATTTATTTTTTAAATAAATTTATAATATAATTCTAAAGGAATGTTTCAAATTTAAATCATGGGCAAAGCTCTGAATTAAAATTAACTAATCACACTGATTCAAATTCTTTACATCGTGTGTACAAGTCGGTTATTTTGTTTAATAAGTTATATCAATAAGTTGCGTTATTTTTTATTAACACTTGGCATGCGGGCATATTTCGTTGTCATAAGCGTAAAACGTAAAAATACCTTTTCCGCATGCTAAGTGTTAATATCAGTCAATTTGTGTATCCGAACCCCCTTTTGTGAATCCGAAAGTATTCGGTATTAGTATTAAAGATCGATATTAGTTAAAGAACAGACATCCTTTACATAAGATTAGAAAACAGAAAAACAATGATTTCAAATTTAAAATATTAACAAAGCGGAAGAAGAGGGCGTCTTGCATACAGACTGTTTACAAAGCGAATTATCCAAAGCAGCAATTTTACCTATTCATAGTATTTGTCCTCTCAATTGATGCTCTATGATAGTTTTTTTAATAAATTTATAATGTAATTCTATACAAAGTTTTGCTGCTCACAAAATTTCATTACAGTGTCATATGGTTCCATTGACTGAATTTTTTCTTCCTTGAAATTGAAACCGATGGCATCATTATTGTCGTCGTTTTCTAAATCATTTCGATCTGGGATGATTGGGTTATCTCTTCTCATATAATGTGCTGTTATATCACTGTCAGCTAAACGTTCGAATCCCTCTTTCATCGTTTGGAAAATCGATGGGAACATTCAATAGTAGCATCTCGCTCAATATTAATGAAATCAGGAAGTCATTTTGAAACCTCGATGCAAACTTATTCATCTTTCGTACTTCCTTCCTCCTTTCAGTCTTGGTTTAAAATTTTCGTTCAGGAAACCTCACTTATCGTAAGCTCACAAAACGTACTCGCAGGTAAGTTTTTCCACGCATCGCTTATTGCAAAAATTACAAGTTGAAGCAGTTAAATTACCACTCAAAATTTCGTCATGAATAAAATAAGTCTAATATCGTATTTATTTTTTAATCTAAATACATAACCTTGTGATGGAGTAAACATTCCGTCGATTTTAAGATTTTTAGGAAACTATATTCCCCTTAAAGAGCCTTTTACACGATGATATCAGTTTTCAGTTCAGTTTCAATTTTCGTTTTCGTTTCATTTCATTCCGAAAGGAAGTTTGTTTTTATACGATCCTTTCAATTCTCATGTTTCTTGTCCTTTCAGTTCTATGTTCAGTCCGAACTGTTCGAATTTATTTAATATCTGTATTGATAATGATAATAAGGTGTCATTGAATAACAGGTACAGTATGCGGCAAAATAAACAGTACTGAAATTATGAAACGTTTATTATTTATGTATTTACTTTACATATATACTGAAATATACTTGAAAGCATTATTCACGTCGACGACGTTCTCGATAAAACAAATGTTCAAGATGCTCTCCGTTCAGTTCCAAGCAGCATTCGTAGCGTTCGCGAAGGTTCATAACATATCTGTGAACACAGGTTGTTGCATGGCACGAAAAAAACGTTGAATTTTTTGACACATTGAATTTGACACATGCGCATTTCAGTACTGTTTATATTGCCGCATCCCGTAGTATCATTTGATATAGTAAAAAAATTTATAATCAAATTTTTTTTTGTTAAATTTTGTATGTAACATTCATTAAATCAAAAACCACCAAATGACTTTTTACAAAAGTTTTCAATATTTCACCTGATTGTTCAGAAGTCACCAGACTCTAAGGAACCACACTCAAGCATGATATGACACGTTAGTTTACGTATAGGATCTCTAGGAACTGTCCGTCTACGTTTCAGTTTTCCGTTCAGTTTTTAGTTTTTAGACACAGGAAACAGTGACAGTTAATCTCAACCAGAAGTTGAACTATAAAGTAATATGCTCGTGTAAAAGATCCTTTACACACAATATTGGTCCAGAGATCTGAACTTCTTCAGCTCACCTCTGCTTAAACCTCATTTTTTTTCACTCTTTATTTCTGTGACCGATTTCAAAATTTCATCTGTTCGTTTAATGAGATCACGCACTATTTCCTCTTTAACTCTGAACTTATCCGCAAACTTTTTTACGCTTTTCCAACGGACTACTACACTCTACAATTGTAATTGCAATCTATTTCTCTAAAAGCCGGCCCAAATGCAACAATTAATCGCATAATAAAACGACAAAGTACGTCATTTGTAAATTTTTATTTGTGTAAAGTTTGTCTAGGAATAAGTACTTCTGGTATACATAAAGATGAAGTAATGTACGTTGGAACCATGCATTGTCCCTGATGTCCTAAACTGTGCGCTTCAGGAAGCCACGACCGTTTCACAAAAGCACCGCTTAATGTAAAAACTTTATAACTGTCACATATTTGAGAAGAAACACTTAATCATAATTAATTACTTGTTTAAAAAAGTATTTTTAAAATGTAAATTTCAATTAATTATTAACTATTCATTTAACACTAATAGTGCTTCGTTTGAATTACTTCTACAGAAGTAAATTTTAACGAAGACTCTTACAGAAAAATCTTATTGAGTTATCTCGTAATAACAGTTTATAAATAAGACTGACAAATTGATAGAACGAGAAAAATTCTTTTCAGAATTCGCAATGCAATTTCAATTTCAACAATGGCGGATAGTGGAGTTTTATAAAGAGGAGGCTGAATGTTAAAATAATCATCAGAAATACTTCATGTAATGTAAATTTTTCCACAAGTTTGAAAAGGAGGCTTAGCCTCCTCTACTTCCTCTACTTACCCAGACGTCACTAAACTCTGAAGAACCACACTCAAACGTGATATGACACTTTAATTTAAACATAGGATATCCAAGAACTGAAATGAAACGAAACAGCCCATTCCGTCAGTTCTCCGTCTACGTTTCAGTGTTCTGTTCAGTTTTTAAACACAGGAAACACTGACAGTTCATCTGAACCCGAAGCTGAACTAGGAAATGATATAATCGTGTAAAATATTCTTTACATACAACATTGGTCCAGAGATCAGAATTTCTTTAGCTCATTTCTGTTTAAACCACTCAAACAAAGCAGATTCCATATCAACTATTTAATATTGATTTTTCACTTGTTTTTCTGTGGCAGATTTCAAAATTTCATCTGTTCGTTTAATTAAATCAGGTACTATCTGCTCTTCAACATTGAACTTATCTGCAAGCTTTTTTGCGCTTTCCCAAAAGTCTACAATATTTTAGGATTATAATTGCAATTTATTTTTCTAAAAGTGATTCCAGGTGCAATCACTAATCGGACAACAAAACGACAAAGTAAATCATTTGATAAAATTTATGGATTAAAATAGAGTCCACGCGGATCCAATATAAACGCCCAACTTTTAAATGTGTAAAGTTTGTTAAGTAAGAAATGCTTCTTGTAGGCATAAAACTGAAGTTATGTACGTTGGAACCATGCATTGTCCCTGACGTCCCAAAGTGTGTGCGTGGGGGAGCCGCGGCCTTTTCACAAAAGCGCCGCTTAATGTAAAAACTTTATAACTCCCAGATATTAGGCTAGGAACACGTAGAACGCTGGTTACCAGCGCTGGTTGAACCAGCGTTGACAAGCGTCAACAAGCGAAAAGAATATTACTGTATTTTTAAATGTACGCAAACACGTAAAAAGCATGTCTGCACTTGTTGGCGCTTGAAGCCAGCGCCGACCAGCGAACAAGAATGTACAAAACATTTATTATACGCTGGCGAGCAGGTTTCACGGTAGGTTCATCAAAAAGTGGTTGTGCTTAAAATTGATAATAATTTGTTATTTTGATTTAAAGATGAGTGCTATAGACTGCGATCAATTAATTTCTTTTGTTTTCGAACGACGGGCGATATGGCACAAAAGAATTAAGGATATTTCAACAGAATATATTATACAGGCTGTCCTGGAAAATGTGGGAAATCTCTTGGATTCTGATAGAACATTAAAAAATATGAATACAAGTTCCCATAATTTTTTTTTTCCTAGCGGCCCTCCCCTCGGAGATACTGCCTCCTAAAAGAAGTCACTGGAAAACAATTTTTCCTGAATAAATTTTAAAGTACTTAATTTAATTTAATGAAAATTTAGTATGATAAACAGTAGTAATGATCTCTTAAAAAAAAAAGATCTTAAAACACAATTAGTCTCTTTAGTTTACCAGGGGCGTACTAGGTTGTACATTTTAATGCTTACATTTTTAACACCCTGTATGATAAGGAGTTAAAACAAATAAATTTAGATACCTTGAATATTTAGCTAAAGAAAAGGTACTTTTGTTCAGTGTCGATAGAATGAACCGTTTTCGAGAAAAAAAGGTGAAAAAACCATCAAGATTAAAAATTTATTAATATTTCGTAGGTACTATAGTAATGTTTGTAAAAACGTTAAATTTTTTGTCTGCTACAAATAAAACTGTTATCAGTATTAAAAAGGCGTTGTTTTTACAAACGTTGCTATAGTACCTACGAAATATTAATAAATTTTTAATCTTGATGGTTTCATTTACAATTTTTTTCTTGAAAACGGTTAATTTTATCGACACTGAACAAGAATACCTGTTCTTTATTCAAGAAAAATTGTTTTCCAGTGGCTTCCTTTAGAAGGCCGTATCTCCGAGGGGAGGGCCGCTAGGAAAAAAAATTATGGGAACTTGTAATAATATTTTTTAATGTTCTATTAGAATCCAAGAGATTTCCCACATTTTCCAGGACACCCTGTATAAAAAAATGTTGGAAAGAAATCAGCGATCAAATGAAATTTTTAAATGGATATTTTCCAGTAAAAATAATTGATCCTAGACGAAGACATCTTGCACACTAAAGAATTCACGAATCTGGTGCTGGTTTTAAGCTTTTTACATGTCCACATTAAGTGCTAGCAAGCAATAGGCATAAGCGTCCACCGATACGCTCATAAGCTCGCTTACAAGCCAGCGTTGTACGTGTTCCTAGCCTTAGAGAAGAAACACTTAATCACAATTAATTACTTGGTCAAAGAAATATTTTTAAAATGAAAATTTCGATTGATTGGTTTCTATTCATTTAACACTAGCAGTATTTCACCGAAATTTACTTCCACAAAAGTAAATCTTAACCAAGGCTTCTACAGAAGAATCTCATCTAATTATCACGTAATAATAGTTTATAAATAAGACTGGCAACAAATTGATAGAACAAGAACTCTTTTAGAAATTCGCAATTTAATTTCAGTTTCAACGCTATATTTGTACAAAACTAGATTTTTAGAGATGGTTGTAATAAAAAGTAAGTATATTTAAAGCAAAAATCTACCTATTTAATTTTGCGATGTGAGAAAATAAACAGTGATCTGAGACTTATCACTACTCCTAATTTATAATCACTTTATGGTAATAAATAACAACAATAAAGTTGGAAGATTTTGTTTGTTATTACATCTTATCTCCCGTACAATCATCAATTTATTTAGGGTAAAAACACCACATAAATGGAGGCGGGAACACATGAGGCAACATGTCGCAACGCTACGTGTCGTAAAAAATCGTCAACTGTTCATACTTGCATGATGACACGCCACGCTACGCCACTCTGTCTTCAACGAAAAGGGCTATCAACAGCGGGTCGTACTATTACAACTATAAAAGAAATTATTCAGCTGTTCTTCTAGGACCAGTGGATGCGAATTTATTGCGGTTGATATTGGTTCGTATAGCAAAAACAGCGATAGTGGCACATTCACATATTCTAACTTGGGTCAATCATCAGCCAACAATGCATTAAATGTTCCGAAAGATATTCCTTTAGTAAAAGGTATATGTGCCATACGTAGTAGTAAGAGATGAAGCATTTTCATTAAAACCTTATCTTCTGCGTCCGTACAGTAGGCAAAATATTATTGGAAATGAAGATAAAAAAAATATTTAATTATAGGCTGTCTAAAGCGTGTAGAGTAGACGAAAATGCTTTTGGTATACTTAGTGCCCGTTGGCGAATTTTTCTACGACATATGGAAGTACAACCGGATATGACGGACATAATTATAAAAGCCGCGTGTTGTCTATAGAACATGTTGTGCACCAGATCAATAATTTTAATAATATAGGGCCGAAGTCCATTTTTTGACAAAAGTGACTTTTTAAAATTTACATAATTCTAAATAAAATTTGAGCTCCTTTCAAAAATATTTATTGAAATATTTTAATGAAAAAAAGGGGCTAGGGAAAGTTTTAGAACCACTGCGCTATACAATAATTGTACGGAAAAATGTACAGATTGATCCACACGCTCCAATATATTGTATCAGTTTTGTAAAATGTTACCTTGAAGCTCAAACTTTCGTTTTATCGTGCGCTTTGAATCTAATAAAGTAAGATGTACGTTTTGTGATCCACACGTACCAATTTACTTGATAGGATTTGTCTGATTCGACAAATTCTATAATAAGACGTTGAGTAGACTGATCTCTAACAAACAAATCTAACGATAAATAAAGAAGTACTGAAAAGAAATAGACGAAACCAATCAAAACATTTCCCTGAAAAAACTCTAAACTACATAGGGTAAACCAGCTAAATTTTAGCCCAAAAAAGGCATCTTAAAGTCCACCTTTCTATACAAATCTATATAAAAAACACAAAGGCTGACTTTAGGTGCATGGCCGTGATTTGGCCAGTTTAATTGTTACTAAAAAAAGATTAAAATTCGTACACTATTTAAAACATTTTAAGTTTATCCAACTTTTCTTTATATAGAAAAATTTGTATATAGAAATTCCAATTTTTTAAGAAGATATAAAACTAACATTTAAATTGTAAAACCTTTTCTTATGTTTGAATTTTAAAATTCACTTACCTTTATTTCCGGATCTAAAATCGTCATGCATCGATCTAAAACTGAACCGCCAATTATCACCTATAAAAAAGGAAAAAGAACCATCAACTTTAGTTATAAAAAAACCTTACAATTTCAAAATTTCAAATAGCAATTTAACCGGGCTACAATAAAATTTTAAACTACTCCTCACAAAAGCACTTTAAAAATAATATTAAACTTCCAGATCGTTTAATTAACCAAACCGAAACTTTTAAAACCGTTTCGAGTCTACCCACATAGCATATTTTGAACGTAATAACTTCGTGAATATTGCAGCAGTTTATCCGAGAAGATGAGAACCAGGCAAACACCGTTCCTTTTGTTTTTCCGCCGGTATAAATCCCCTTATAACCGGTGGCGTCAGCTTGAAGCTACAGTCCTTTTATCCCAAAAACGTAGATCTTATTAAAAGTGGTACGACAAAAATAGGCTCTCACGGGACTGAATATTTTATGTGCCCCCATTCCAACGTTTAGTCGATTGGTAATCCACTTTCCTTTCACGGAGAACCTTCTCGGTCGAACTATAAATCATCGTAATCGTTTCCGTGCACGTTCCCACTAATTATTAACGATTGCTTCGAGTTTCCACCGTCGAAAGCTTAACAGTTGCGTTTTACCTATGAGCTTTTCAGGAAATGAACCGTGAACCTTCGCAACATAGCGAAAATGATTGATTAGACACATTTTCTAGATGAACAGACAACTTTATACTCCCATTTAGTAAATCGTTAACTTAATTATTAATTATAAGTTATTTCGAATTTAGTATCGTTTCGTTAAAAGGAACAAAACAAAACTTTACTTTGGGTCGTAATTGCAATTATTTCTAATTGGTTCCTCCGGATGCACGTTTATCGATCTTGTGTTCGTTAACGAGGGAAAACTTTTGTAACGGTTCTAGTAAAAGCAATAAATACTCTACTTAAAATGGTAAAATACCTGATACAACGTTAATTTTTAAACGATTTTAGCCTCGGTTTATATTTTAAAAGTATTTTAGAATAAAATATTCATAACGAATGCAGAGGAAATTAAATTTCGATATGTAGTCGTGTTTGGTATTAAATCAAAGGATTTTTAACGATCTTTGATAATATTTAAGAATTATGAGATTTTCTAAATGTTTTAATTTTAAACTAAAGAGAAAGAAACATTACCGGTCGCTTTTTAGATTGTGGAAAACTCTTGGAAGCTTCCATAGCACTTTCCTTAATCCCACCATTGTTCCTTCTAATCCTGCTCAGTGCCACGGCGACTTCAGCCGCAATCCTTGCGTTATTTTTTACCAAGGCTATGTCTAAATTTAGTTAAGTCCACTTTATATTACGTTCATATTTTGTACTTAACTTTTATAAAAAGAAACGTTAAGAAGATAAAGGATACTAGTTTGGAGAGATCTGCCGCTTGTTGCCTCCGATACTTTTGCTAAAAGAAACGGGGTTACATTTTTTCCGGAGATGTTTTCTCTCTTGGCCAGATCTAATGCGTTTTTAATGATTTCTTCAATTTCCTTCTCGTCTAAGGCGTTTTCTATTGGGACAGGAACGCCGAATAACATGCCCGATTTTAAAGAAGATGATTGGTTGGCTAAAATAATTTTTGCCGCTTCTAACGGAGAGTTGGTTTTGTACGGAGCGTGATGACCGCTTTTTCTGGAGTAAAAAGCTGGGAATTCGGTTGTATCTCCGTAAGTTGCTACAAAAACTCCTTGAGTCTCCTAATTTAAAAAAAATCAATAAATTAAAAGTATTTAAATTACATTAGCTTTATTCGTAGAAGGATTTTCAATGGTTTCTAATTTTTTCAACCAATCAAGATTTAAGATTTTTTTTGCGTGCGATCAAAATTAAACAATTTTATTGATTGGAAAAATTTTTAGAAATCGCTTTTACGAATAAAACTAATAAGTTTATTAATACCAAGTACTCTAAAGTTTTCGGAATGTCGAGAATTGATTTAGCTCCACTTGAAAAAATTGCAACAGGACTTTTTCCTAATTCTATTAAATCAGCGGAAATATCCAAAGTTTGTTCTCCAAAGCGATGAACTCCACCAATTCCTAGTAATTTTAAATTGTATTTTTAAAAATATACTGTTGTCAAAAAAAAAAACGCGATTCTCAAACTAAGGTGGTCGTTTTAACTTGAAATTTTTGTGGTAAAATTTTGTCATGGTAATCGGACATCTTTTCAATAATTTTTTGATATTTTTTAGTTGAAATTTTAATAGATTACAATCAATCTGTAATGTGAAACTATTTAATGCTTTTAGATTGTTTCCAAACTTTCAATCTTCTCCCAAAATTTGAGTTATACGATTCCTAGATCTCTTGAAATCATGAAAATAGATTCATAAAGATGTGAATCCAAGATGAGAATATCTCAGCAGATTTTTGTCTCATGAAATAAATATTGCAAGATAACTAAAATATCATTGTATAAATTGGGATTGAAATACATGATATACCAGAAATAATCTAGTAAAACAATGTGTCATGAAGATGTAAATCCACGATGAGAATATTTCAAGAGATTTTTGTCTTATGAAATAAAAATCGTAAGATATCGTAAGATATAATCGTAATATTAAATTTAATTATGGAAATAAGGACGGAAATACCCGATATACTAAAGATCGTAATCTCAAGAACAGAATCCACGATGAAAATATTTCACGAGATTTTTATCTCGTAAAATAAAAATCGAAGTATAACTTAAATTTTATTGTGGAAATAGGAACTGAAATACGTGATATGCTAGAGATAATCTCGTGAAACAACGTCTCATGAGAGTTTTATTTCTTGAAGAAGTTTCAACGCATAAACATTTGTCTTGTGAATTCCGCATGAGACATTTATTTCACGCGCTGCACGTGAGTTTCGCTGATGTGTCGTGAGACAATCATTTGGTTGGTCCAAAAATGAATTCTGCTAGTAAAAAATAAGGTTAAAAAAAGAATGTAATTACTATTAATTACACAATAACTATGATATTGCAGTTAATCGAATTATATGAGACTTAGCTTAATCTGTAGAACTGTTCGTCCGAAAAATACAAAAATAGAAATCTTTGGAAATCACCGATTTTTTTCTATCTGATATAAGGCAATAAGTTGCTACCTTTTTTAGCATTTTTTGTTGACGTCTTGTTATAAAATCACTCCATAACACAAATTGTTTCTTTCTGGTTCAAAACATTGGCAAATGTGGAAATGTGCAGAAAAATTTCTAATCTAGGGTGTTTCAATGATATATAATATAATAACAGAACTCTCATGAGATTTTAGTCTTCTTGTGGACATCTAGCTTAAGAGAGGTAGAATTAGTTTAGCGATCAGAAACCTGCTGCCTGCCATTATACTCATCGCAAATGTTGCTTTTTTACATTAATTATGTGCGCCAATGCACCTATTATCTAAAAAATGTCTATTAACATGTTCGGTCATAACTCAATTATTATTGAAAATAACAAAAAAATAATTTACATCTAAAAATGTTCCCAATTAAATTAGGAATAAATTTTATTAAAGAAAACTTTTAATGTTTCTTTTAATTTTCGAGTTATTTTACGTTAAATATCGATATAAACAGTTTTTATAAAAATTTACTTCTGCTGATATGCAAAAGAATAGTTTACATTCAAAAATGTTCCCAAATATATACAGAATAAATTTTATTTAAATTTCTTTTTGATAACTCTTAATTCTTAAATCATTTTAGGTTAAATAGTGAAATTTTTTTATTAAAAACTCATATGTATTAAAATTTTTAGTTAGAACCCAATTATCAAAAATGCCAAGAAAAAGGTCGTAATCAGAAATGTATATACGTTTTGTGAAAACACATCTGATTGTGAGATAAATTTCTCATGAAACAAAACTCTGAATAAAAAACTGAAATTTCAATTTCCATAAGGATACCTAACTTAAGAAAATCATTTGATTTCCCCAAAAATGAATTCTGGAAGTAAAAAAGGAGGTTTAAAAAGGAAAGAATGTACTATTAACTTGACAAGAATTATAATACAGCAGTTAATCGAATAATATGAATCCTCCTAATTTATCAGACTGTTGGTTTCTAAATTATAAAAATAGAAATCCTCGGAAATCGCCGATCTTTTCCTTTCTAATGTAATCGTAAGGTAATAAAGTCACAGCCTTTTTTAGCTCTTTTTGTAAAGAATTTTTTTATAAAATCACTAGAGAACACAAATTCCACACGGGTATTTCACAGAAATATCTACGTTCTGTGCAAACACATTTGAGATAAATTTCTCATGAGACGAAACTCTCAAGAGATTTTAGTCTCCTTTTGGACACCTAACTTTAGGACTTTGTTAGACAGTCGATTTAAATACTCTAGCTCAATAAAGCAACAGTACTTTGTTTTCACGTACTTCACATAGTGGTGTTACAAAAAATTTGAATAAATAACCATAAATTGAATTTCTATGTATGTGATCCGATCTCCAATCTGATTGTGAGCCTACATAACACTATTAGTTGTATGTCTTCTCACTTTTCATATCGTAATTCCGAAAAGTCCATAGTTCCTTTTAAATACCTCCACACTCTCTTCAAATGAACTTAATAATACCTTCACTTCTCCACTATTTACACTTTGATACCGACAAAAACAGATTGCATAACTAATATCTTGTCTAGACCCTAACAATAAAGAAATCAAACATCCTATTAACTGTCGTACAGGTTTATTTCCTCCAATCAAATTTTCTGATAAGTAATTTGGGATCTATTGGTGTTGAACATG
This sequence comes from Digitonthophagus gazella, assembly GCA_036711955.1. NCBI lineage: Eukaryota > Metazoa > Arthropoda > Insecta > Coleoptera > Scarabaeidae > Digitonthophagus > Digitonthophagus gazella. The sequence goes on from JASCIT010000007.1 coordinate 14,250,845, forward strand.
ATATACAATTGTCAAAATTAAATTTCCTTCATATTCCTTCTGGATATATCTATTGATTTATGTTTAACCCGGCGTGTGTATACTATATTTTTTGAGACACGGTGTGTATACTGGGTCTTTTAGGGAACAGGCATGTTTTCAAAGTTCTCTAGGCTTTCAAAAATTCTAGAAAAATTTGAGTTACTTATTGAAGCGTCTACTGCATGGCCGAGCTGTTACCAAATTCAAAAGTTTAAAACTGTTGTCAATAAAAATGAAACAATCGTCTGAATCATCTGAAGTCAGAAAAACGGAAATTTTGACTGTTCCTTCAAAGACCCAGTGTACACAGGAGGGTTAAAACACCTGAATTCCTATCATAATTTATCTGTAATTCTAAGAAAATTTTCAAGTCTTCTTTGCCTTTCATTTCAAATTGATCCACAAAATCGGGTTGCATTTTTCTATATCTTCTAAATTCGGTATAAACAATAATCATTTTCGGATTTAACAAAGCTTAATTCCAACAAATAGCTGTTTATTTTTTCATTTCAACACCTTGACGCCTGTTTAAGTCCGTATAAAGACTTGTCAACTTTTAGAACGCACCTGAGTTTACATCCTTTCCTCTCTGGCGCATAAATGTATACGTCTTCTTTTAAAACACCATTTAAAAAGGCTGATTTAACATCAACTTGTTTAAAGTAAAAATCTGAGTACCTGTTATTATGTTTTAAAGTGTGGTTTATTGGTATAAAAGTGATGTATTTTCCTAGCGATTTTCAGTTGAAACTTTAACAAATTTCAGTCAAATTATAACAAATATTTGCAAACAAACTCCTTACGATTGACACAAACCAACGAAATTGAAAGCGTTCCACAATTAAAGTTCTTCTAACAGAAGTTAATTTAAAGCAAGGCTGATTTCGTCGGTTGCGGAACTTAATAGCAACACAAGTAAAGGATTTAACAAGGCAAAGATTTCTGGCGATCATTATCTTAGGTACACAATTAAAAAAAATGTATGTATTTGTTAAAATATTAAATATTATACCAAAGAATACATACAGGTTCGCGGATAATGACTAAATTTATTTATTTCTTCACTTGAGGTGTGGTTACCACCAAAATTTCAAGTTTATACAATAATGTTTTTTGGGTGTTGCGTTTTTATTTTTTTGTGAGCAATTTAGTTAATCCTTTTAGTGTCAGCGCCGATCTATTGACAAGTACTTTGTAACGTTTTACTATGCGCATTGCGAGAAGTCTACCTCAAAATAGAATAAATACTTTTATATCTATTTAAAAATAAGTAAAATTTTTTGAATGGTGTAAATGTTTTGTGTTTGGTTTTTATATACCTTTTTCCAAGCCTTAGTAAAATCGTGACAAAGTCATCCGGTTATTTTCTCATTGACTGATTTCACCCGGCACTAAAAGGGTTAAGAAAAAAAGAAGTTTTATTTTACCTCCTGTTGCAAAAATTGAAATTCCAACTTTTGTACAAACTAATAAAGTACCAGAAACTGTAGTTCCACCATTTAATTTATTAGAAATAACATAAGCCAAATCTCTTCTTGAAGTTTTAACAACTTCTTTATTCTTTTTATCCGCTAAAGTTTCCAATTCTTTTTTTGTCAATCCAACTTTTACGTTTCCTTTTAAAATACCTATCGTTGCAGGTACAGCTCCCTATTTTAACACAAAAAAAAAATTAAAATGTATTCAACCAAACTCGCATCAATAAAAAAAAGTAAACAAAAATCACAAATTTATTTTAAAAACCTGCATCAAAAATTTTCTTACATTTTTTCGTATTTCTTCTTCAACAGCCAAAGCACATTCTAAATTCGTTGGAAAAGGCATTCCATGAGTTATTATAGTCGATTCCAATGCAACAACAGGTAGTTGGTTATTTAAAGAATGTTCTACTTCTTCAGAAATCAAAAAGTTAGGTAATTTCGTTAAAGATCGAGAAGAAATCTTTGTTAAAACCGAACATTTTACTAGTTTATACGCAGATAACATTTTAAAAAAGTCAAAAAATTACTTTTAACCAAAACATACAAAGGAAACGCACGTTGTGTTTGTTGATAGTTAATCATATGGTTTATCTTGATGCTTGTTTGGTCACATATTTTAAAAGGTCTTAAAAAAACTTAATTGGGAATAAAACCTATAAATGTAAAAAATGAAATGTGTTAAAAAGGAAATATTTAAAAGAAGAAATATTTTAAAGAAATGAGTTTAAAATACGTTTATTAATTTTATTATAGACGATAAAAAATATATACGTACAAAGTATAAAATAAATATTTTTCAATAAATACTTGTTGGGTGCTTATTCTAATAATAAAAAAGCTTATTCTAGTTTTAATTGTATAGATTGATACACATTTAAGAAATTTAAATATTTTACCATCTCAATGAACCAGATTCAGTGCTACGATATTTTGAAGGACTGAAATACATTAAAAGGTATACATTAAAAAAAAATAAAATAAAATTTACAATATTATTAAAAATTAAAAGTACCTAGAAGAACAAGAAGTCGAAGGAATAATAGTTAAGTTTTGTGGATTAACCAAAGGTTGTAATTTCTCAGTAAATTGCCTGTAATTCTTCTCAAGTTCCTTTTGATAATCTCTTTGATCGGAACCTATTAAATTTTTATTCTTTTTCAAGGCATCACTACATCTGAAATTTTATTTTTTTATTTCTATTTCATTTTTACAATTAAGAAAATTTTATTTAACATACCTTTTAGAGAAATCTTTAAAACACAACCTTAATTTATTTTGGTGTAAAGTTAAAGGTTTTCCATCACATGGTAAAAAGGTCATTGCCATTTCCAGAGGACCTTGATTCACAGTTGTTCCGATGCAACCTTGAAGAACCATCTGTAAGATTTTTGGATCAGCTGGTTCTTGTAATGTAGCAGCTGCTAACTCGGCGGTTTTCTTTTGAATATCTTCAATAGCAACCTTTACAAAAAAAAGTTATATAAAAAAGTCAAAAAATAAACTTAGAAAATATACTTCTATCGGTGTTAAAACTATTTGAATTCTATGAACGACTTGTATCCTGGTTTTAACATAAGGAAAATGAACGGCTGTTGTTAAAATAGTTTTTCTTTTGTATTGTTCGTGTAATTCGCCGTGAGCACGACCTGTTGTTGTAAATGGAGTTGCATACATAAATCTCTCTAAAAAAAAATAATAAGAAAAGGAAAAATTATTTTTTGTTTTAAAGGAAAATTAATTTTTTTAAGTACTTATGTTGTAGTTTTTATCAAAATGAGTTTGTCTTCGTCTTAATTCATACGGTTCGAAATAAGGCTCCACGTAAGTTATTTGTATGTAAGCTTTTTCTGGATCTAAATTATTCACGTCTACGATATTGGAGTCTTTTATTATTACGGTGTTTTCCGAACCGAATCTTTCAGCGTAAAAATTCTAAAAAGGAAAACATTACATAATCTAATATTTACTTAAAATTATACTGAAAATAGGACACTCGAAAAATTTACATTTTAAAATTTTCAATTTTCTTTATTAGGGTCAAGTGGGGTAAATGTAAACTAGGGGTAATTGTAAACAAGGCTTTATGTTACTAAAATGTTACTTTGCTTTGTTTTAGTAAATATTCAAAATAAGTGACTTTCGCGTACCTACTGCAGTGAACACGTTCCTGCCACCTAAGAAGTAGAAGGTACGCGAAAGTCACTTATTGTGAATATTTAGTAACATAAAGCCTTGTTTACAATTACCCCTAGTTTACATTTACCCCACTTGACCCTATTTTGTTAATAATTTAATTTATTTATTTTTAAATTTAATTTTTGAATTAATTTATTTTAAATCTTAAGCTTCATTTACACTGTATCACTTTTAATGATGTAAATGAACCTTTATATACATATATTTATAATTTATTTTGTTATTTTTTATTAATTTTTCGTGTGACCCATTTTCCCTGATGTACAATATAAAACCAACTTATGCCTATGCACAGAACTCCTGTTAAGGGATTATCAGAGTATCAGCAATTAGCAACCAACAGTTCGTTGATAAATTGTCACTTTAAATTGTGGAATACACACATTAAAACCGATAAATCAACTTTATGCATTTATGTCCTGAATATCGACTTTTACAAATTTTATTACCCTTAATACAATATCGAGTGTTCATTTAACCACTTGTGGTGGCAGAAATTTACGGCTGAGCGTGCCAGGTGAGTCATTTTTCTACCTTCAACAATGGTCTGACGGCGTACGTAATACCGTCGAGCTGGCGTTCCGGTAGCAAAAGTATCTCGACGTACACTGTACGTCCAGCTACCGCAAGTGGTTAAATTGATGCTTAACTAACCTATGGATGTTACTAGCATCCTTGTTGTATACGTTTTCGACTAATAAACTTTCAAAGTATCCTAAGGTACGAATTTAAATGAACATTCCATATATAAAATACAAGGTGACAACCGGGAACCTAACGATTTTAATATTACTGTTACATGGAAAGTTTGTAAGACAACAAGGTTTTATTGATACCAAAATAAAATTTATATTATGCCATTTACGATGTATATCAAGTGTAAAAGATAACATCATAGAGATGGTAACCGTTGCATTAAATGCAATTTTCGACTTTCTTTATAAAATCGTCCTTAACACGTTTTCATGAAATTTCCTAAACATTCTTCAGGAATGTCTAAATTATGGCGCTTGTGAGCAATTACCAGTCTCTTCAAACACTCCTACAGAAAAATAATCTCAAATTGATAGGTCTGAAAACTTTGGGGTCTTTAGACCTGTCAATTTATAATTCTTGTAGAGGCGGCAAATCTCCAAAATGTGAGATAAATTTTCATGGAAATGAAATGGTACACTAAAGTCAATATATGGCATGGTTTAAGTTTCATTCAGGTGCTAATAAAACCAGGGCCCGATATGAAGCGATTGCGCCCAATCACGCCCCGCGCTAGAAGAAGCCCCGCATTATGTAGTGTTCGATTTTTTAAAGCTCCATAAAGTGAACATTTTATAATATAGAAAAATGTTGACATGTGTATCATGACCTTTTTTTTTGTTTTTGAGACGTCGATTGTGTTGCATGACCTTTTTTTTTAACTATTCAATCTTTGAAGTTTATATATATTTTTATTTAAATTTTATGAGTTCCGCACTTAATGGATCCGGCCCTGAATAAAACCTTGTTATCTTGCAAACATTTTACGTAAAACTAACTTTAAAAAGTCCAGTTCCTAGTTGTCATCCTGTACAGGTCACACAAACACATACATATTTCTTTTTAAATCATGTGTGAAACTGAACAATCCAACCAAATTGATCTGCCTTTACAAAACCGAGTCTCGGTCTCGAAAAGATTCTTTAGCGTTTTGTAGAGGGTTTTTTCGAGAAACGGATACTATAACCTGTACATTAATCTACACTGATTAATCTACATCCCCGGACTCGCCTTTTGGAACCCCTTGGGGCGGGTACCTCTGTTATTCAGGCAGAACTTACTGGCATTAAACTTACCGCCAACCGTATTTCCAACAGTAATGTACGTGGTAAGTGTTTTACTATCCTCACAGATAGTCAGTTTTAGCTCTCAGCCCTGAGAGGATCACCTTCCGGCTTATATTGGACTGTCGCTATGCACTGGAGGTAGCAGCCATGCACAATCAGGTAACTCTCTAGTGGGAAAAGGGACACGGGAACTGCTCGGGAAATAAACGGGCCGACAGGCTGGCCAAAATGGCCGCTAGTAGACATTCCTACTCATCCGAACCAGTCACCATCCCCTCTTTAACTTCGCATCCCGATTGTATTAAGCACATTACTCATTCTAAATTTTCAGACTACTGGGACACAAGTAGTCTGACCCTTCGTGTGAGGCGTCCCGGTTCTTTACGGGTCTCAACAGGGAGGATCTACACCTAATCACAGGGCTCCGTATAGGACACTGTAAGGTTAATAAACACCTTTATAATTTAGGGTTTGCCGCTTCTCCTCTATGTCGTGCTTGTAAACAAGACAATGAGACTGTTAAGCACATCCTATGTGATTGCCCAAATCTCAAGGACCCTAGATTAATGGCTTTGGGTGACGACTAACCAACCATGGATGGAATCAGGGACACACCTCTGCGCTGCATCCTAACCTTTGGTAAATCCCTAGGCTGGTTGATGTAGACAGTGTGAGTGACAGAGGTTGTACAAAGGGCGCAATGGGGCCTAAGTGCGGCGTGTTAACTGGTGTGCCCTCCCGCTTCCTACATACATACATACAACCTGTACATTTTACCGAATTTTGTTGATTCCGAACCATTTTTTTGTTAAATAAATAAATTCGATTTTAGTTGTTTTAGATGAAAAATGTCTTACTGTTAATTGAAAAATAATCAATAGAAATTGTACTCGCGTAAACGTCAATGTAACAGACTTTGAAGAACAAGAAGTTAGAAAATGTATTGTTTAATGAATTTAAGCGAAAATTCGCCCAAAACTTAAGAAATAGACTGGACTCTGGCTGCATCAAAGGCTTCGATGTTGGAAAAAGTTGGTAAAAGATGTTTGATAAAGGGCTGTGATTGATCAGTGGTCGACATTGGTTAAAAATTTTTGGTAACCATTTGTTACAAAATTTGACCTTTTTATTGCGTTTCTTTCCATTAGAAATGTTGTCCGATCTCCATCCTCAATACTGAAATATGTATATGAAATCAAGTCCTAAGCTTACCATTAAAAACAAAAAAATCATCCCCATAAAGTAAAAAATTTAAAACTCATGAAGATAGCGATACACGATAATAAGTTAATTATTTTATTCGTTTCCAGCGGAAGCTGATAGATTTCATATTTCATTTGAGAACCGAAATATTTAAATTTAATTAATCACCTAATACCTTATTAATCACCTTACTAAATGATTAATTCTGTACAGTAGAAGAGAAACATAACAATAATAGTCAGTCGATATTCTTCGAATTCGATAATCAAACTGTCATTATGTACATTTTAAACTATGAAATCACCTATGATTCTAACAATCCCTTAACAGATTATCATCCCTATCAAAGATTGTGCATACAGTCATAAATAACATTTTTAAAAAGTGAATTAATTACCTCCAATCGACTAAATATCTCAGGCAATTTAGTCAAATTAGGTTCCTTATAAATAAATTCTTCGCCATCGAGATCACCAAACTTTATTCCATAAAATCCCACTCGAAAATACGTTCCAAATAATCTCTTTCCATGTAATTGATCGATTTTTGTATAAGCATCATGTAATTTTCTAAATAAACCCAATTACAAAAATCCAATCCAACTCAATTAATTAAAAACTTACCCGTGAATATACGCTAATTTTTTAAAATCCCTATTATTTTCAGCAATCGGAATCAAAACGCTATAAATATCATTCATAGGTTCGTACATCGCCCCCGAATATAAATGCGAAGCGGCTTGTTCTAAAAGTTTCATTAATCGTCCTTCCGAAAAGCCCAAACATCCCTCTTCCCTTTCCGGACTTAAAACATCATCGGAGACGGCGCTTTCTTCAAGAACATTCGGACTGACTTTTTCTAAAGTAGCTGCGCCGTCTGGTAAATGAGGCAAAGGCTCCAACATCGCTAAATATTCCGCGACTAAAGCTGCGGAATGTAAACAACACATTCCGGCTTCGCAAAAGTTACCCCTTTCTTTGTGCTTTTGAGCCATACTATCCAACCAGGTTAGTCTAAGTTCGGGGGAATTTTGATAGCCTTTTGCAATACGATACATCAAGTCGAGAAGCATTTCAGGATCGTCTTGGAACTCTTTCATTTTTACCGTGTCCGAAAGAATCATGTGAAGGTTAAAAACTAAATCGCGAACTTGTTCAGGAAAACTTGTGTCTATTAAGTCGTTATCTCGTTCGCCGTATTCTAAAATTGTTTTTAAAGATCTTCTTAAGGAATCGTCGCTGAAAGATGATGATGTTCCGACGAGTTTACTTAAAGACATTGTTACTTGCATTTTTACTCGAGCGAAATTCTGTTAGAAAAAAATTTTTATTATTGAAAAGTATTAAAGTGTCTTTTTTGATAAATACTTACATTTCCTATTTGGAATGTTTGCCTCATTAATAAATATAAAGAAGCAGCTGCTTGAGATCGAACGGCTGGAAGATTCGATCCACAATGTTTTAAAAGGAGTAAACATAATTTTGCGCAATGATTGCTTTCATCGTCAAATAATGCACTGTGAAACTAAAATAGTAGATGATAATTAAAATAAAGATAGTAATTATTATCAAAAATTAAAAGAAAATTTAAGACTACAGAATTTTAATCAAACTTAATTTAAAAAATTTAAATTTAATAAAACATCATGACAATTTTGCGTATAAGAATTAAAAAATTATTTTTACATTAAATTGAATTGAAAAGGTTCTATTTTGGAATAAAGTCAAATTTCTTTTGGATTGTCATCAAAAAACTTTTGATCGAACCTAACCTTACAATCTTTTTCATAAACTTAAAAACATCACACATTTACTTATAGGTATTAAGAAATGATTTTTATGTTAAATTAAAGTTCAAATATATTTTCTATAGTAAATGTTAAATTTATTCCAAGAGTTTCCAAAAAATTTATAAAAAATACAATGCAAGATGAAAATTACATCACCAACTTTCTAACTTTGATGAAATAGGTTTAAATTTTGAAATGTGACTTCATTATTCAGCTTGTACAGAAATAATAGTGTTAACGCTTGAATAATGATTAAATTTTGTTTGTATAATCCGAAATTTTCCATTTTTCGGGTCTACTGTACGATTAATATTACACTTACACGATTAATATTATTGACAATAAATTTACTCCTTAGATAATGAACTCGTGTAGTGTGAATCTGTTATTTATTGATTTGTATTGAAAATGTATCATAATATAGCGTAAACGCTGGATGAAGAAATGATTATATAAGAATAATATTCTCATAGTGACGGCCGGATATGAGGCGATTGGAGCGATTGTGCCCAATCGGGCCCCGTGCTTGAAGGGGCCCCACATTATGTAGTGTCCGAGTGTTCGATTTTATAAAACTCCATGAAGTGAACATTTTATATTTTATAACATAAAAAAGGTAGACTTGTGTATCATGACCTTTGTTTTTTTTAGACTTCGATTGTGTCCCATGATCTTGTTTTTTTTTAGAAAGATTCAATGTTTCCATATGTAAACAGCCAAATCAACATTTTTATTTAAACTTTGTGGGGCCCCGCGAAAAAAATTTAATCGGGTTCTGCCCATACTGTTGAAGACAATCTTCTTCAAATCCTATTTACAGTTTGTCATTAGACTGTTAAGTTACAACTGATCTTCATTCACGGAAACGAGTGATTAAATTCGTTATTTCTCACAAAATTCGTTCACAATCCGTCCATATGAACACTTGAAAAATACTGTTCAAAACGAAAATGTGTTGCTCTTGCGAAAACAAAATTTTTACTAAACAGTGACCTTCACAATAGTATAAACTTGTAGCAAAACCTTTTTTTTTTAAGAGGGGTTTAGGAAATCTGTTGACAGAATGACTATCTAAGTGACCGTATCAAAGACCACTCTGTGTTGGGTTGATGTACTCATCTTGAATACAACGACCAACTAAAACCCTGTCCCCTCCGCCTCCGGGAACCACCCATCAAGGTATAACTTCAGAGGCATATAAATGTAATTTTCGGGGTCTACTTTACATTTCTTCTCCAATTTTCTAGTTCTCTTTCGTGTTTTTCCTTTTTTTTTGCATAATGTTTGTCACCATTTCATCTACAGGTCTCCAGTACTCTTGCTTTTCTAGCATTATATTTAATATGTTTCCTTTTTTTAGATTTTTACCGATTTTATTAAAACAAATATTTCTTTCCTCAACAAAATTATTACAAATAAAAAACGTCTGTTCTGAATTATCTATTTCTTCGTAAAACCAACAAAAATCGTTTTCCTTCTTTTTTATTTTGAACAAATAACTACAAAAAATTCCATAGCCCGTTAAAAATTGTGTTAGGTAGTAATTTAACTCGCACCACGTTCTTTTAAACCATTTTTTTTAATCTTTTATTTATGCATTGGTCCATTTATTTCCGTGTTTTCTGCTCTATTTTTCTAATAACTTTTCTCTAAATAGTTTTTTATGTTTCTTACCTCTACTGTATAAGTTACATCTTTCCTCAATTAATAGATTAATGGGCGGTAGACGAGCCACCACTTCAATACCCACCGTAGAAACCGTTCTATATCCAGAGGATATCCTGATTCCTAATCTTCTATTAATTGAGGAAAGCATATTCAAACAGTATCTATAATTTAGAGCTCTACTCCATGTCGAAGCGGCATACAAAATGACCGAAAGAACAGTAGAAGGAAGAAGTTTCCTTTTCTTCTCTCTGGGTCCTCTGATGTTTGGCATAATTGTTGATAAATTGTTTATCATAATATTTGTTTTCTTGCATATTTCCTTTATATGTTCCGTGATTTTCATATCTTTGTCTAACAATAAGTAGACCTCCAGATATTTTGCCTTCTTGGCACTTCTTATCTTATTTTCGTTTATTTTTAGTTCTATTTCTTTCAGCTTTCTTCTTCCTTGTAATAGTACTATTTCTGTTTTCTCAGGTGCTACTTGAAGTCCCATTCTCTTAAGTTCTTCTGTGACTCTTTGATCGCATAATTAGCCTTTTCTTACAGAAGAGTGCTATCTTTGTGTGTAATTACGAGTGCAAGATCGTCCGCGTAAGCAACAAAATGGATATTGAGCTTTAAATTAATTTTTAGAATTTTATTATAAAAAATAATCTAAAGGAGAGGTTCTAAAAGAGAGCCTTGAGGAACTCCGCAAGTTACCTTGTAGACTTCTTCGTTTTCAGATATCACGCTTCTGTTTGAGAAATAGAATTTTATTATGTTCATCAAATAGTTACTAATCCTTCCCTCTTCTAAAGTTTTTATAATTCCTTTCCAAGGAGCAGAGTTAAATGCGTTCTTAATATCAAGTAGCACCAACGCGCATAATTCTCCATTTCTATAGCTTTTCTGTTTTAATTGATCTACAATTAAAGTTGTAGCAAAACCTGTGGTCTATGTTATGATAACCAATTGAATTAAGTCAATGAAAGTAACATCTACAAAAACATTTATTTTAATGTGCGCAACTTTTTGATCACCCGATATCTTGACCTGTTCTGGACAACTCGGTCATTATCGGCACATCATATGCCAGAGTGTGATAAGAACTGAATTGAACATTGATGAAAATATTGTCGCTCGCTTCTACATAAGCAATAATATTGACAATATCCTCTTTACTTTTTAGTATTGATGTTTGAAAAACAGAAAATCCAGATTTCTATTAATACTTCATCAATATCATCCACTAACTCTACAATATCGAACGGCAATACTACTAAATATTGTTAATAATAATGATCATGTAAGTTCGATTAAAAAACTTTAAATCGATTTTCAAAAATAAAAAAAATCAAAATTTAACCATTTGATAAAAGAAAAGTTAATATCTTACCTTATAAACAAGACTTCTCTGTGAAGCAAAAATATGCGGTAAAACCGTAATACTTTGATTCTTCCCCAACGCATGTAACAAAACCGTCAAAGCCAAACCAATTAAATTCTGCTGCGAATCCCACTGTGCAATCGTAGAAACACACCTTTCTAAAGCATCCAAAATAATAAACGAAGCCTCGGTCGCTAACATCCCCTCTAAATGCGAATCCGTTAAAACATCCTCTTTAGCCTTTTCAACGTAATCATTCCCCAAACGATTCGCCTTCTTCCATCTTAACTTCTCCGTATTCCCCTGCTGTTGAGCGTTACTTTTCCGTTTTTGCATCATTTCCCTTGCGGAACCTTGCCCCAAGATCATATCTTCAAGTCGAGATTTAACATCAACAGGTTGTTGAACATATCCCACTGGTTGAACTCGTTTATGCGGTCTATACTCAAAACAATTCGCACAAGCGTCCAAAAGTTGTAACATTATCGCCAAGCGAGGTGCTCGTAATTCACCCAACCATTGCGAAAGAGATTCTTGATCGATATTTTTTAATAACCATAAAACGCACGTTAAGAAAGTTTTTGTCACTTCGCTATTAATAGCAGCTAGTGTAACGGAATGACTTTTATTTGTTAAAGTACCTTCTTCGTATAAATACTTATCTCCTTTATCTATAACATCCATTAAAGGTAAAACATCCATCGCTATGTTTAATAAAGGAAGGTAAAGTGCGGCTACGCGTTTTTTCGCATCCGGAGATGAATACCTCGGATCTGTATCGTGCCAATACATTAAATATCTTAAGATATCAACGGCTTTTTGATGTAAACTTGAATGAGAAGGTTCGGATAAAACAGCAACTAAATCAGTTAAAACTAATCCGGTTAAATAATGATGTTGGCGATATTCAGTGGTTAATTCCGCGAATGTACTCGCTCGTTCTTGACTTGCCGGAGCACCGGATAAAAAGGAATTTTGACTTGTTGAAGAAGTTACGCTTGGACTTGGTGAAACACTCGCACCTCCCAAAGACATAAATGGAGTTGCAAAAGGTAAATTTAACGGTACGTAATATTCATGACTACAAATTATCCGTACAAATTCTAATTTTAAAGCAATTAAAACTGTAGGATCTTGAATCGAAGAGATTTTCGATTGGGTTTGTTTTATGTATAATCTTATTAATTGCATAACAAATCCCCGATCGCAAATTGAAAATAAATCAAAGATAAAAAACGCTAAAGCGTCGTTTAATTTATTCGCCTTACGATTATTTTCCATTGAATAAGAAATAATTTCTGATATAACAGATTGTAAAAGTGTCATTATATCATCAAGAAATTGTTCTGGGAATCGAATTTTACGAGAAGTATTTAAACTTCTTGTATAATTTAAATGTTCAATCATACTTTTTATAATCAATTCAAATAAAAACCAAGCGTTTTTCATTGATAATTCTTTCGTACGAGTATCAGCAATAACCCAATGAGAAATTAATTCTTGATGTACAATCCTTTGATAAGCAACTGAATAAATGTTTTCATCGTTATTAGTCGTCGCTCGCATACTCGAAGCTCTATCTAAAGCTCTTACATTATAATGAGAAACTTCCATGTCGGGATTTGAAGAAGCTCTTAATAAACCCGGAGTTTCATTTATTTCTTCATTTAAAGGATGTGGTAAATAACATTGATAATGAATATAAGTAGCTAATAAATAATCTCTTCCATGAGAATCTTTTTGTAAATTACCAGCGTTTGAAATTTTATCTAATAATAAACAAAGCGCTTCAAAACTTGTATTTCTCACGTTTAAAACGTGTCCGGAAACTTTTGGTGGTTGTACCAATAATTGTATGATACTATCTAAAATGACGGTTAAATTTCTTACTATCGCTTCTGGTTGGGCATTTTCCAATCCGATCATTGAAGATCTTAATTCAGCTTCAACTCCGCTTTCACCTAATCTACTCGGAATACATCCAGCGTAAACGTAATCATAAGCAGAAAAAAATCTTTCAATCGCTGGGTCTTGAGTATGGACCGAAGAAGTTGTATCCAAAACAACCGTAAATAATCCTTTATGATTATCTAACCATCGAGTTGAAGGAAGACAAACATCCGGTGGGATATAACTATAATTCGGAGGGAGTTGATCTAACATAATAGGTAAAGAAAATTCTCCAGAAACAAGTCTTCCATCTCTTAATAAAGGAAGCCAAGTGTAACCAACTGGTGTATCAACCGTTGGTTGTTCTAATTTCTTCTGACAAGAAATATGATAAAAAGTAAATAATAAATGGTGTTTATCTTCTAAAGCAGCTGGAAGTTTTATTTTAATCTCGTCGTAAAATGATGGACATTTATTATGATAAGTTACGGCTGTATAAGCTTCGCTTGCCATTTCAGGACAGCTAGATTTACCAAAAATGCTATTTAAAGCATTATTACTATCTTCACCAGCCATTAATTGAACCTTCACAGTTAAATTTCTCGCCGAACCGGTTCGATTTGAAAAATTCAATTCCTTTGCATTTACAAAAAGCAAATTTCTATAAACGTAATGCGGAGTGAGAATTTCTTTTACCGGAAATTCAAGTAATTCTTTAACTGGTCGACATTTATCGTCTATGTATGGATGTACTTTCATTAATTCCGGTGTTAAACAATTTTTTGTGTCAATCGGCATCGGGGAAATATCCAACTTTAATGTGGCAGGAATGCATTTTAATTTCTTAAAAATCAAGTTGGGTTTTTTAAATTCCAAAAGGCATTTGTAAAGGTCTTCGTCTTTCATTTTTTCGGGTTCTTGCTTGAAAAAGGATGACATAGTTAATGTAATTGGTCTGAAATTATCTAAGCTGTTAGCTAAATGATCTGGAGACCAAGATCTACGTTTTTCTGATCGTCTTTCTAATGATCCACGGCGAGTTAAAGTTCCCATGTCTGATGCACGTTTTCGAAGTTGTTCTAAACCGCTGCTTGAAGTTTTTCGATCTAAATAATAATAAAATTTAAGTTTAGTTTTTATAGTTTTATTAATTAGAAGTAAGTTTTTATTGAAATCATGGTTGTATTTTAAACATTAATTTCCAATGTAGTTTATGTTAAGAATAAGAATATATTTCCATTAAGAAACAAGATTTTTTTTTTATTTTCTAAACTATTACATCAAATATGAAATCTATGCAGAATTCGGGGAAACTATGATAAGAACTTTTGTACATAGTATAACAACTATACTTGACTTAATTTGTCCTAGGTTGGTAAAATACAATTTTTTAATTTATGCCAGAAAAATTGTTTCTTTAGCAAATTATTATATCGCCGTTCCGGAAGAACATCGACATAACTGCAAAATAAAAAATTTTGCAGAAAAAGCAAAAATAATTAAAATCAGCATTTTTTGGATACATTGATGGCCTTAACTCATTTTGTCAAAAAATTGCACTTACGTCGATGTTGTTCCGGAACGGCGATATGACGTTCGAAATCAATATCGTATTCGAAAAAAATATATGAAATGTATAAAAAAACAATAAGTAAACACAAAAGTTATGTATGCAGTTTTTAACACCGATAAAAAATAGGACTAAAACTCTTAAACATGATTTTTTGTTTTGTGTGGGTTGGGTTGGAACAATAAAATTTTTCTATTTAAGTACAGTAGAATCTCATTTATCCAGACAAACTTGGACCATTGACAATTCAGATAATCGAAAATTCAGATGTCTTACAATAATTTCTAAACGCTTGGTATCTTTACACCCTGTATATATCTTTAAACAACATAATTAAGAAAAAAATGTTAAATAGTATGGTCCGGTTAAACCATAAAATTAGTTTTCTTTTTCCAAGTTATAATGTCAAGTACAAAACGTCCAAATGTATCCCAAATTCACATCCAGCTAGAAGAAACTTTAATTGAAAGATGGGCAAAAGCACCTCAAGAAGACTTTTTGACAATCAGAAGAAGCAGGCTAATGAAATTATATGAACATATTTGTGCTGGTGAAGATCATACCAGCATATACAGGGGGTGGCACTTAAAACGCCTCGGACCAACGTTTCCCGACATTTGCGATGAAATTCCTTTTTTCTCCGAAATGTTGTTATGCAATGTGTGATTTTTTTGTACCAATGGAAAACTTAGAGTTTTGGCTGTACAACGCCGTAATTTTTTTAGGGGATGCCATTTGAAATTTTCGAGGAAAATGACAACCTGCGAAGATCAATCAAAAATTTTTTTTTCATAACTTACCCGAAAAAAAAATTATGTAAAGGTATACGAGGTCTTAACCTGTCCTTCAATTCAAAATTTAGGCGCCGGCGTAAATTAGTTTGTCTACAAAAAATTTCAAAAATAGGGCGCAATTTTGAAAGAAGGGCTTAGAACAGCAAAACCACTAAAGATAAGGGTATAACATGTTAGATAAAAAAAATACTCTTCGAGCACTTTCCAAATCTGCAATAAAAAATGGGGCATTCCATGTAAAAAAAAAAACATAAGTTTGGTACGCCACTGAAATACAACACGCCACTGATGATTAGAAATATTTTAAAAACATAGCGACGGTAATTATGCATCACTTTGCTCTTATATCTTTTTCGATGACTTTTATCGTAAAGGAGCTATGGTCCAAGGCGTCTTAAGTGCCACACCCTGTATATTAATGCTCGCATAAAGTCAGCACTGTGCATCAATAGTGCATCTATCCGACACTTAGGCTTTCGTAATGTTTTGTAGATTCTTAATTATTTCCTAACAGTAAATGTATATTTTTTTAATTATTAAATTTATTAATCCTCTGATTGCTGAATACTTTATTTCGAAAAGTTTCGTGTCAACAGCACGTAACTAGCAATCGTTATCGCTGGAGACTAAATACTTTTTCACACAATCTAAATCGGTTCGGCGATGTATTAAATTATAATATAGTACAGAATCCAATCACTGTTACTATATCCACATAGACCATGAACGAATATGTGCAGCCACAAATAACTTTTACTGGGCGCATATTTGCGCCCGTAGCAGTCAAAGGGTTAATTTATTAGCAGAGCAGAGGCTTTAGAAATTCAAATGACCTGTAGTGTTCTATTAATTTTTTTTAACAAAGTACTTATTATTAAGTTTTTAAAAAGTAAAATAAAAATAAAGAGATATTATATCTTACCTAAACTGTTTGTATTTGAAGTTCCACAATAATCCTTTTCGTCCCTCTCTAAAGAATTCCCACCATTTATAATGTTCATTAAATAAATAGCAGTCCAAGCAAAAGGTTGACGATATTTTCCGAGTCGCTCACAAACAGAAACTGCATTACTTTTTAATTTTTCTCTATTCTACAATCCAATATTTTAACAATTATAACCAATTAACAATAAATCAACATTTTTGTACTTAAGAAACTTCTCTAATTGGAATTTCGATACTGGAGTAATAAACCGAATAATTTTCCAAACATTAGTACACATTTCAGTTGATTTCAAAGTAGTTTTACCTTTTATAATGCAAGTTTTCTATAAAATTTTAAGAGAGTTGATATGGAAATTTTTCAATTTCATCTTTTAGAAAATAAATTACCTTTTAGATCGAATATTTAAATCGATCAAATTATATTAATTGAGTTTTTGTGACTCTAACAACAGATTTATCTTAAGACACCCAGAAAATCAATTAACTACATTTTTTACTACACGCCAAATATATTTTAATTTATCTATTTTAGGGATCTAGTTTCTCTACAACAAATTGAACAAATTTATCAAACATCAGCATATATTTCAGTAGATTTTAAAGTGTCATCTTTGTTAAATGGAATTTTTCTATAAAATTTCAACTAATTAATATGGCAACTTTTCAAATTTAACTTTTAGAAACTAAATTATTCTCTATACTAAATATTTGAATCAGTTAAATTATATAAGGCGAAGTTTTGTAACTCAGTTTTTTCTTAACATATCAAGAGAACTAATTTGCAAAAGCTTTCTGTGGCAGCACACCAAATATAATGTAATTAAATTAATCATATTTAGAAGTTTAGTTTCAAAACATAAGAAATTAAATCTGTTGTAAGTAGATTCTACAGCACAATATCAACAAAATAAACGTAGAAGATTCAAATCCATTAACAGAAAAAAATGGAGATTACACATTGGGAAACTAAACTCCTCTATTTGTTAATTACAATCTTAATAAAGTTTGCAGGTAGTGTTTATATAACTCAAATTAATAACTAAATATGTTCCAAATTTTTTGGTAAAGTTACTTTAATAATTTTTGGTTTAAAAAAAATTTAATTTTTTTCTTTAAAGCTAAAATTTCAATGATATTTTTCTAATTAGAAGTCCAGCCAACCCAAAAATATTCATAAAATTCCTTGCAATTAGTAATTATTCAAATTAGAGAAGTTTTAGTCTTAATTACAATTATTATTATATTAAAAACAAACCTTATCGTCTTTTAAATACGGCTCAATACAATCATTAATATCACCTTGAAGAACCTTCTCAAGTCTAATCACAATAAATAAATCCGCTGAAGGATAAGACACATCAAAAGCACACGCTCTAGCTAAAGTACTCGTATCACTATACGGAATATGATCTCCAAGCATTCTTTTTAAACTTTCCGGGTTTAAATCAAAATAGAAAGTCTCAGAAACCTTTTTACGTTCTTTAGCATCATAAAGAGCCATCGAAGCAAATAAAGGTTCAACTTCCAAATCCAACCTAAAATTAATTTATTATATTCTTTCTTTCTTTTTTTAATTCCGATTCTCTTAATGAAATAAAGGAAAAATTCTTACGTTAATTGAAGACATTTCACCAAAATTCTATGTCCAATATGTTCTGACGGTGGTAAAGCCGGCAATCGTCGTTCTATAGGTTCTACATCCTCATTTAAAGGACACAAAACAAAAAGAGATTCTTGTCTTTCAACTTGTCTTCGAGATTCATTTAATTGATCTAAAATTTCCGGAGAAAAATGTTCTAAAATTTCTATAATTAAAGGATCACCCGCTAAATGTCTAAGATCTAACGAGGCCCAAGAATTTCTTGGTGTTAAAGTATCGCCGCATGATGATACGCTTGAATTCATTGAAATTACACTTTGACGTTCACTGCTAGATATCGATTGAATATCTAAAATAATTAATTTTTAATTGAATTGATGAAAAAGTAAAATTAATTTTTTAAGTAAAATTAACCTATTTCACTGTTAGATTCTGTCGGTCCTCCTTGATAATCATCTTCAAATTCTTGTTTAACGCTTAAATTTAACGGAATATTTACTCGGGGTCCAATCGTACTACTGTAATTTCTATTTTGGTATTTAACAATTTTCCAATCTGATGTATAGCAACGAATACATGCTCTAACATGTGGTGATAAAATATCGCTAAAGAAAAAATATCATTTTTATTAAAAATTTTTTTATAGTTAAGTTTTTAAGGTTAACATACAGTTTTTCCTCTGGAACGATAGGTTCCAAAGTACGTATCGGCCTTTCAATGTATTTAATATCAACATCGTTAGGTGGAAAATCTAAAACTCCTCTTAAAGGATCTCTTTCTATTAAGATTTGATACTGAAGGAGAAATTCTTCATAATCGAAAGGTTCGACTACATCATACGTCCAATTCTAATTATAAAAAAATACATATAATTAATTTTATCTTAAATCCCACGATATTAATTATAAAGTTAACAGTTTCATTTATAAAATCTAATTTTTTCTTACCCCCACACTCGGTGAAACTAAACAACTTTTCGATGAGTAACACGAGACATTTTTTCGTGATTCTGATGTGTGTTGTCTAAAACAAAACGTTAGAAGTAATTAACAAACATTTTTTAAGTATTTAAAGGTCTTACTTGGACAATTTTTGGGTAAACGCCCAAATATTTGTCGCCATTTCTACACACTCTGTATACAGTGTATACAGCAACACTCCATTTATTGAACTTGAATTAAAGTCTGTATATAGACTACTTAAAATGATTTGATGAAATGTCAAATTAAAAAGAAATTATTCTTTAAAAAGTAGATACTTATTTAAAATAAAATTTTTTGTAAAGTTTTTAAGGATTAATAATACTTATTTGGAAATAAAATCAATTTCTAAAAATTAATTTTTATTGAGAAATTTCTAAAATACTTTGACATAAGTATCTCATTAGAAAATAAATTATCTATACATCTAGAAATCAACTTAAGTTGGTATCCCTACCATTGTTTACATATCTTTAATCTGTCAAATTTTTAAGGTTATATTAATTTAAAACCCATTTTTATCTCCTAAAAATGGAATCTAGAGGCGAATCGGAGACCCAACAGTTAGTTTTAAGTGATGCTGACGGAGAAAATGATGATAGTTTAGCCCAAGATGATACAATAACCGAACCGAAAATAATATCACCTGTTAGAAGCAATATTGTAAGTTAAAAATGATTCATTTACTATTGTTTTACCCAAAAGGTTATAGATTTCTTCTTCGGGGAATACTACAAGTCAAAGTTCGGTATCAAGAGGACATCATGGTAATATTCCACATGGTAGTCGTGGGAATTCCAAATTTTTAATTGTTAACGAGAAAAGATTACCGAAAGATTATAATAAAACTTCTTCAACGGCTAGACCGAGAAATCCACATAAAGGTAGTTTAATTATTAGTTAGTATTAAAGATTTTTTATACTTTTAAATTATTTAATCTATTGATTTATTTAAGTTTTTTTATTTAGCTTTTTATTTTATTTTGTTTTTTTCTTTTTCTTTCTTTTATATTAATTTAGAACCAATTAGCACAAATGTACGACATCATTGTTTTTTATCCGAAGTCCCAGATGTTCGCCACATGGAAAAATCCCTTTTGGGTTTATTAGAAGACTTTCATTCCGGTAAATTGAGAGCTTTCGGAAGCGGATGTTCAATGGAGCAAATGACTAACATAAGAGAACAACAAGAAAAACTTGCCAAACTTCATTTTGACTTAGGTTCGGCTAACGAACCTTCATTAACTGACGAAAACATAAGAAAATCCCAACATACAATGAGTCAATTAATTCAAAGACTAGAACAACTTAGTGTTTCAATCGAAGGTTTACATACCGATAATGATAAAAAATAAATATTAAAGGAAATGATTTAATTATGTAAATGTTTTGTATATATGTATTTTTTTCGTTTATAAACGTCAATAAAATTTAATGTGTTTTATTTGTTTTGTGGTAACCTATGGGATCGGAATTTCTTTTCCCGGCCATTTTTCTTTCCGCTGCATTTGAAGCCGTTACAAAAGTTCTTTGTAACTTTGTCTTTTTAACTTCTCTATATTTCTTCGCTACGTCTTTAGATAATTCTTCTATTCTCATCATTAAAGGTGCTGGATATCTACAAATATACACCCATAAAAAAACCTCAAAAATTTACCCCAATTTTAATAATTACATGCAACCTAAAAACTCAATGTTCGTAAAAGTCTTAGCTAAAGCAACCAAATAATCCTCGGGAAATTTATCTTTATGAACTTCCATGAAAGCTTTTCTCAATTCCCAATGTTCCTCCGGTTCCGTTTCATCGTAATACTCTTCAATATCCCAATCGGTGGGAAACTTTTCCGTCATGTTTAAAAATTGAGGTTATGTACGCGTGGTAAACGATTAACAAGTGTCAAGGCGAAAGTTTTAATGAATACAACTCCCAATATCCATCGTATTTTTATGATTTTACGTCCATCCGACGATTTAAATTCTTCGTAGGACTCCTTACAATGTTTTTAGCATGATTTTTATAACCCCCCTCTGACTTTCAAGATTGAACGCAACGTTGCCAATTTTAAATGCGGTTGAAAAAAAATATAATGTCATCACATAAATTAAGAAAGTTTCGAGTGACTACCCACAATTAAGTTCCTTTCTTTAATAAAAAAAAATGAAATTAATAATATAAAATTTATTGATTTTTGTAGTTTTTTTATTAATTTAGTTTTATTTTTAGTTATAATTAAAAGAATTATTTAATATTGATTTAATAATAGGGTTGATTTGATATTTAAATATAATCAATCGAATTTGTACTGTCAAATTGACATTTAGTTGAAATATATAAAGAAAGTAAAAAATATTTATTTTTGTATAAATAACTTTAAAAAAATTATAAAAATTTATTAATAAAATTTTATTAATTAGAAATATACCTTTTCCTTTAATTTGATTTCAAATTTAGTGTTTTAATAATAAATAAAAATGAATAATTTACTTTAAATTTATAATAAAAACTTTTAAAACTTAAATATTCTTTATAATATAAAAAATAAGGTTATTTCCTATTGTATTAGTTCTTTATACAACACACAAAAGTCGAGGAAAATCGTCTTTTTTTAGTAAACATGCGCACAAACACGATTTTATCTCACCGCGCACAGCGTTGCAAGAAGTACGTTCGGGTTAGTTGTAGTATTGTAAAGAATTTTAAAGTTTGTCGGAGTAACGAATTTCCCGAACTCGCAGCGACATGGCCCCCTTTCAATTTTTATCGAGTTTTAACGCCCCAAACGTAAAATCGCGGTACGCGTAGTCGAAATAGTGGCGCGTGGACGTAAAGCTTGCGTTACAGAAATATACAGAACCAGATTGAAAGTATAATTAATCAAATAGAAATGCTCTAAGTGTGGCCCCCGTTTGTAGAGTTTTTTATTAGCGATGAGTACTAACACAGAGGAAGAAAAATCCGAAGCCGGAAAGTCCTTCCCTTTGGACTTGGCTTCGAAACTAACCACAGTTAAAACTATTGATGCTAAGACTCCTATTGTTACCGGGCAGCAACTTCGTTCGATGCGTCTTTTAACGCATTCTTCTAGTGGTCAGGCTGGAGTTGGAACACCTACTATTATCACTACGAATATGCCACAAATCATTAAACAAAGTAAGTTAAAAAGTTTATTTTTTAACCTAACTTTTTGTTTTTAATCTTTTAATGAAATAAATTTAGATACAAATCAATCCCAAGTGTCTGGAACAATCACTGTACAACGTCCTGCTCAAATAACTTTAGCCACGGCGAGCATTCCTGTAGTTGCACAAACCACAGGGACTACTTATCACGTTCCGAGAGGTCCTGCTGTTGTTGCTAATTTAGCTGCTCCTAGGAGTAATGTATCTACGGCAAGAGGACCTATTGTTGTTGCCCAAACAACTCAGGTATAATAAAATTAATTTTTTTTTTAAATATTTTATTAAAAAGATTAAAAAAAAAGGAGTGATCTTTTATTTGATGTTATTTTTATAATTGTAGAGTTTTGTTAGACCTCCGAGAACACCTAGTCCGGCTTTAGGTGGGTCGTGGCATCCTTCAAATACGGCAAATGGAGCTCAAATCAAAGCTACTTTAAGTCCACCTATTAAAACGACAACAGCAGCTGGTGGTGGGATTAAACCGCAGATAATTAGTAGACAACCTCAAAATGCAGCCCAAAGTTTAAGTAGTTTGAGGCCTGCTTCTACTATTTTACAATCAGCTATTACCGTTGGACAAAATAATCAGGTAAATTATAATTAAAATTTTTATTTTAGAAAAATTGAAAGTTAAAAAATTAAAAATATTAAAAAATTTTAAAAGTACATTAAAAAAGTGCTTTTATTTGATATCATACATGATTATATTTATATTAAAAATGAAAGAATTAATTGAAATTTGTTGAATAATCTTTTATACTAGTTCAGTGATGGCAAATCTTTTTAAGAAGTAAGCAAAATTTTGTTCATTACAGTGAAATTCCCTTTTGCAAACACCCCCCTTGGACGGACAGTTTCTCACAGAACTGTCTGATTCTCATATAATTACTTTGCATTTCTCTTAAGCGGACACCATTCTTGAACGGACACTTTTGATGTCCGTTGGTGTCCGCATAAGAGAGATTTCACTGTATATTTTTTTTAATGCTGGCTTGTGTGTCACTAGTATTGTCACTTGCAGAGGAGGAATTTGCTTTTATAAACTTACTTCTTGAGTCCTTACTTCTATGAGTAAAAGAGTTTTCTCTCTTTTTGTTTTATAACTTTTATATTAACAAGTAAAGAAGAAAATAATAAAAATCGATTAAAAAAAACTGATATCACTGGGATGATCCCAGTTCTCCTACATTGAGTACTTGACAGAACACAGAATAAAATTTCATATCTGCCATAAAATAGTAATATTATATACAAATAAATATACAGGTGTCCCATTTTCATTCCAATCTCACTTGTGATCTTTTAATATGTCACCGCTAGAAATCACTTTTCAATATACCCATAAAAATTATAAATTTTCTCTGAAAAGTTAAATGCATCAATATCACTTATGGAAAAAACTGCACCTCGATATCTTACAACTGACCAAAAATATTGGTGAACAAGGATTTAGTGAGAAAAAT
Source organism: Digitonthophagus gazella (assembly GCA_036711955.1). NCBI lineage: Eukaryota > Metazoa > Arthropoda > Insecta > Coleoptera > Scarabaeidae > Digitonthophagus > Digitonthophagus gazella. The sequence goes on from JASCIT010000007.1 coordinate 14,274,817, forward strand.
CAGCGAATTTCGATCAAATTTTTCAAATATTCTCAAAAATTAAAAGAAAACTATATACTCTAATTTAACCGCATTATTTTTGCTACGGCACTAACATAAATTAGCGATTTTTGAAGTATTTTTTATATTTAAAAGATCGTTAATTGAACAGTGAACCTCCTTAATGAATGTTTTTTGTGGTTAACTTTATTTTCTTTTTTAAAATCAGCAGTCATACAAAATATGAAATAACTTCGATCATCAAATGAGCAATTTTCTGGAATAATATTTAATTAAAATGGAAATAAGTCATGCTTAGGAGCATATTTACAATCATTCTGAATTTATATGTGATAAAGTATATAAACTTGTACTCTGTATATTAAACTTCTCTGTATAAACTTGTCTTAAAATATTTTTGTCTATTCACTATTTCAGGACATGAAAAATAAGTTTATAAAAATAAACGTGTGGGTCACTTAAAAGTATTGCATGGGTCAGTGTCTGACCTGCGGGTCACAGGTTCACCATTACTGTACTAGTTATATAAGAATAAAAAACGAAATTTGAAAGACTTTCTGTACTTTCACTGATTTTTTTATTAACTATTGTCTAACTACTTTCTATTTACAGCATCATCGGAAACAAAGTCTAAACATTATTTCCAATATATTGTCATGTAATTAACAAACTAAAAGTAATCTAACTCCAAAAATAACAAATTGAAAATGAAATAAACATTTTATGATGGTGTCAACAAAAACTAGTCAGACAGTAGTTCATAAAAAAGCACAATAAAAGTACAGAAAGTTTTTCAAACTTCTTTTTTTTAGTAAAAGTTATGTTAATTGTTAACATAAATTAATTAATGAATAATTCTTATATTAAATTGGAGTTAAGAAAATCTATTTCGAACTAAAAATGTCAAATTTGTTCTAATTGTTACACAAAATAGTTTTAATAATTAATAATAAATTAATTTTTGTAAAAATTTCTGACAATTACTCAAAAAATTACTTTTATATTAAATTAAAAGATAAATATACTATTTTATTGTTAGATTAGAAAAGTCTAATTTGTTCTAATTATCACAAAAGCTTTTTTTTAATTTTGAAGAGAACCTAACGCTTTCATCAAATTCTTTGGCTAACTTTGAAAAATAGCTAAGATTTTATTTATAGGACTTGAAAAATGATTTTTATGTTAAATTAAATCTTAAAGATTTTATTTTCTATAATAAATGTTAAATTTATTCTAATTATCACCAAAAAATCTAAAAAGAAATTTGAAAAAAGTACCTTCACGAGGAATATCAAATCTGGAATTCATATTTCTAAATATTTTTCTTGATACAAAGCTCGAAGTTGAATTTCTTATTCTTCCATATGAGCATCAAATTTTGATGTTCTAGTATGAGCAGGTTCCCCAAGTAATAAATGTTCCCAATTTTGTATGTTTGCAAAATCGAAATCAATTTGAAGTGTTCCTTGAGAACAATCCTGCATATTAACCCAATAATTGTCATTATTCCAAACGTTTTCACTACCACAATAAAGTCCTATAAAAAACGTTTCTTCAATATCTCGCTTTCCTGGACGTATTAAAATCCAAACGTGAACCCTTAGGCTGGTTTTAGTGCTCAACCGACGGTCGGTACCGACGTCGGTCGCGCGTAGCTTATCAACGTGTTTATATGGAGCTGTTCAGTGCTTCACTGATGAACTCTACGCGCGTACGGTACACGGCGCGTATGACAACTGTCGGTCGAACGCGTCCATATGTACGTCAGCCAACTGACAGACTGCTGTCAGTACGTGTACAGTCATCGTGAAATAATGAGCATAGACACAGAACGATTAATAACCGAAGTCCGGTTGCATCCGGAATTATGGAACTGGTCTCATAATTTATGTAAAGACCGTTATGCACGGTTAAAGAATTACAGAACAATGAAATATCCAAGTATCGTACAATTTGTTAATGCGCACATTTTTCGTGAGACTGTACAAACTGACGGTCAGCGCGTTCTGACAGATCTGTCAATCAGCTAAGCACTGAACAACACAAACCGACCGTCAGCGCGTTTCGTCAGTACTGACGGTCAGTACCGACCGTCGGTTGAGCACTAAAACCAGCCTTAATCCATGAAGTTCATCGTACGGTGGTTTCTCCATTTCTTCAATTTGCCTCTTCTTTTCTTCCTCAATCAGTCGCTTTTCTTCGTTTGCTTTATCGATTTCTCTTTGTTCCATCATTATAAGGAATTTACTTCGAAGATCTTGAGGCGGATTTAAAATGTATTTTGGATCGACTTCCTCTTCTTTAACTTCTTCTTTCTTTTCTTCAAATTTAAGTTAACAGTTAACTTAAAGATTCTGATTGTTTTTAAGTTTAAAAAAAAATTCAATAACTCAGAATTTATTTGTTAGACAAATCTTGTTTGTACTTAAAGCAAATTTTATTTTCTACGAATTTCTTATAAAAATTTTATTAAAATTCGTTTTCACTTTTAAAATTATTATTTAATTTTACTTACTTTTTAAAATTTTATTAATCCTTTTGGTAATTTTAGGTACACACATTTAATAAAACTGCCCAAAACATATCCGGAATCCAAACCTTAGGCAGTACAGTGACAATCGCACAAGTGTTGCCGTCAAGAACCCAAACTTTAGTTTACAGTTCCGTTCCAACGACTCAATTTGTCTCGAATTCAAGGGTAACAATAGCAAGCTCTCTACAGACGCAAAGACAAACAGCAACAGCACCCAGACCAATGGTAAATTACCTTTTCGTTAATTTACCTTTTAATTTATAAAATACAGGCTGTTCTGGTATTAAATGGCCATATGTTACCAGCGCATTTTGCGTCCAAAAATAAGAATAAAAGCTCAAATATACATTGGACGAAAATGCTTCCTAAGGAAGCATTAAGTTTCCTAAGTTTAAGCTTTAAGTTAAGTCAACGAAAATTAGTATACTAGCCTAAAAATTCAAGATCGATTCATCGATTTTGCATGAAACTCGTCAATGGTGTGCATGTAAAAGGGTTATTTGGTTAACTGTTTATCTAACTTTTTTGCACGTCAACTTTCTATTGCCCTGACTTAAAATTTAAATATCTTAGACCTTTCTACGTAACAATAGTTCTCTTCTTGCAGTTTTGTAACTGCATCTATTTTCAAGTAAATCGTCTTTGAAGACCGATTAATGTCCTCTTTCAACTAACAAAGTAGGATTTTTTTGCAGAATGTGCTAAGCACTTTATAGTCTAATTTAGCATTGTTTCCTTCAAGGAACTGTAAATCCTTTAGGAAGCATTTTTCGATCAATATTTATTTGAGCTTTTATTCTTATTTTTGGGCGTACAATATGCTGGTAGCATATGACCATCTAATTTCGAGACAGTCTGCAGACATAATTAATAAAAAAATAATAATAAAATTTGTTTAGGCGCAAGTGTCAGCAACAAGACTTCCAGTAAACGTCCCTCAAGCTGGTACGGCAAGGTTAGTAGCCCCTCAAATTTTAACAACAGGCACTAGGATATCAACAGTGTCCACGTCTCAACAACCGACGATAATCGGTGCACAACGTATTCTTTCAACGACGCAAAGTAACGTTACGGTTGGAAGATTACCAGCCAGTCAACCTCAAACAACCACAAGCAATATTATCACTCAGAATCGAATACCCACTTTGTCCTTACAGCCGATTGTCGCTGTAGCTTCTACAGCTCCTATGAGGGCGTTACAACCTCAAGTGCCTAAAGTTATTACACAACAAACACAGCAAGGTAATTATTTCAATTATTTAAAAAAAATAATTCAGCTATTTTTAAATATTTACATTTATTTATTTTTATATTAATAAAATTAGGTGCTTCGATTCATTTAACCCAATTGCCGGGTGCATTAAAATCAGCTCAAACTGTTACACCAACAACACGAACAAGTATGTAACATTAAAAAGTAGTTAGTTTGATAGTTGCATTGTTGAATTACCATAATAAAATTTTAGTTAATGTTCAATCGGCTGCTTTGGTAACTCAGAGACAAGCTAATATAGTACCATCTCAAACTATACCGTTGGCGAAAGTTTTTCCACAAGAAGGACAAAATGTGCCTCCAACGAACGTGTTTATACACGCGCAGGTTAATTCTTTACCTAGAAGGAGTTCACCGAGTAAGTAGTAATTCTGAAGTATGGTTGTTGTTTATGAAGAGATATCAATATCGTTTCATTTTTATAAAACAGAACTGTATTTATTTATCAACTTGATTTTGTTCTTATTTTGTCTCTTTAACACTTTCATTCAGGGGCGTGGCCCGCACCCATAAGAAAAGCATAGCATGTGGCGTGCGCCCGGCGTGAACGTGTTAATGACTTACAAGTTATATTTCACTGACGTTTAAAACGTCAAAAATGACAATTCTATTTGACAGTTCTTAAAAATTATAACTTATTGACGTTTTAAATGTCAAAAACTAGCTATGTTATTTACTATAACCTTAAGAAATAATTATTTAAAGATTAAATTTTTGTAAACTTCGACCGTAAGTATTTAATTAAAGTTCATGTAGTGAACTTAACTGTCATAAATAAACGCTGTCATAAACGCTCTTAAAGTTTCAAAAAATAGTGGAAATTGATCTAAAGTCGTCAAGTATTGATTTAAATTCTTAAAAATGTTCAAAAAATCTTTCTAAAGTAATTGAACTGAGCGCTAATCACCAAAAGAATATGTAAAATGGACAAAATCAAGTAAAAATCTTTAAGAAGGTTGCTGAATTTATTTTTCAAATTGTCACAATTTCTCTAGAATAGTAATTTTCTTTCCATTTAAAATGTCAAAAGGATATTTTAATGTCGTATTAGTTTCACTGTTATTTTTGACGTTTAAAACGTCAAAATATAAACATTTTTAGATTACTATTAAAAAGAATTTGTTGATATTTTGAATAATGAATTAAAATTGAACGATTGTTAATTCATTCTAAATTATTTCATTTTAATGTTTTTCTATGAATTATCAACGTGAAATTTGATTAATTATTAATATAGTCGCATTTTTTGTATGTGTTTTGACGTTTAAAACGTCAGAAAGAGATTTTGTGGTTATGTTTATATTTCGTTTAAAACATCTAAAATTTTAATTAATTTATAAAAAAAAAAAAATTGGACAAATCTTAAAACTAAATTAGAAGAATAAAACTAAAGGATTTTCTTATTTATCAATCTCAAAATTAATTAATTTATAACCGCACTTTATATTTTGTATTTTGACGTTTAAAACGTCAAAAAGAGATTTAAAGTTATGTTTATATATTTCCTTTAAATAGGGATTTTTAAATTTAAAAGAATAAACCAAACAGCCAATTACAATTTTTCCTACAATGACACGACATATTTTAATCAATTTAATTAATCAAATAATTGTAAATTATTATACGTTCATATATATTCATCAAAGTTAGCTTTATCATAAAAAAAATCATTTTGACAGTTAATAAAATTAACCCAACCCAAACTAATCTATTATTATTTTTTCCATAATTAAAAAGCTCCAACTTCAACAACACATAGTTCATCAAGCGTCCCAACAACAACGGTTTCTGCTTATTCAATTGCCGGAGGAACTTACTTCTATGATAACTACTCAAGACCTTTTGGGCAACAACAATCTTCGTTCGCGGCGATCACGCCGGTAACAACCCAGCAAAGAGCAACTAACCTGAGTAAATAATTAAAATACGTACTCTCTTACAAATTAATGAATCAATAAATATTAAAAAAGGTATTGGAGCGAATCAATCTATGCGATTTAACCAAGTGATGGTAATCGGCGGTCAACAGTTCACCCAAGAAAATACAAACGTCACCCCGGAAAATAACCAACAACATACATTAACCCCGACGAAGTTATCTTCGTCGTCTAGGCCGAGTATTTTAAGGAAACGCGATCACGAAGGGTCTCCGTTAAAAAGCGCTAAGAATTTACAAACGGTTTTAACGAGTTTAGCCCAACAACCGGCTTCGCCACCTTCTAGACCAGATTCTGCTGGTAATGGAAATAGTTCAGGTAAAAAATAAATGCATAATATAGATCTAATTAAATAAGAATATAAAAATTAATCAATAAAATGAAATCATTAATTTTAATTTAATTAGCTGGAAGCACAACTATCTCAGCTACTTCAAGTCCTGGTCCGGGCGAAACTAATGAAGATAGTTTACCACCTATTCCTATGAATAAAGAGGAGGAAGAAAATAGACCACCTTTAGAAATGAGTCCAAGAAAAAAACCACGTAAACAACAATTGTATGTTTTCTTTTTTTATTTTTCGTAATAATTTTAAAATAAAATTTGTATGAAAGATCGTTAGGAAATAAAATTTCTTTTAATTTGAGTAGAAACACGACCTATCGAGCTTAAGTAGTTTTGAAGTTATTGATTTTATTAACTTATCTTTAAAATCGACATAACTCTTTTGTTTTTAGTTGAAATATGATCGTGTTTAGTACCAAATTGAACGATTTTTTATCATCTTGAAGAATATTTAAAAATTTTGAAACATTTTTAATTTTGACTTTGCAAGAATTAACACTATGCCGTCCGGCGTCACCACAGTGGTGATGTGCGCAAAATAGCGGTTAACGGCCGGCGTCACCACAGTGGTGATGTACACAAATTAGCGGTAAACGGCTGGCGACACCACAGCGGTGTCCCCAGAAGAACGGCCAAGTGATCCGAATAAGTGCTGCCGGCGCCAAGCGAAAAAATATTTACGAATCGTGCGGACGGCAAAGTGTTAAAATTAAAATATATATATATATATATATATATATATATATATATATATATATTGAAATTTTGAAACACATTTTTTTACAGATTGTTAGGAACTAAAATTTGCTTTCATTTAAGTATAAACACGACTCATTTAGTTTAAATAGTTTAGAAGTTATCGATTTTTAACCTTTAAAAAAATCATCGATCGCCATCTAACGTGCGTTCAGAAATGATTATAGGTCATTTGAATTTGGCGCGCTCGTAGTTTAGTGATTTTTGATGGTCACTATTGTTACCTGTGAATTACCTACGTCGTATCTTGCATATCAGTGGCGTAGCCGGATTTATTCATGATGTATCCTTTTCAGTATTAAGTGTATATGTACATATACTCATAATTATTGGAGATCGGATATCAATTGCAATGGCATATGTCAATAAATTCAATAAAATACCTCTCTCTTACGGTTTTTTGATAACTTATGACAGCTTTCAATGTTTTCCATGACACGCCTATGAGATATGATCAACATTATTGTATTTATACCAACCTTAAAAATTAATCTATAGCGCGCCAAATTCAAACGACCTACAATCATTTCTGAACGCACTGTATAAAATCTACGTAACTCCATCGTGTTTAGCGATTTAGAAATATGGTCTTCTATGGTATCAGATTAAATGGCATCAATGACATCATTTTTCAGCAATGATGTCATTCGTATGACGATCAAAAACAGTCTAGCATTTCCATACAATTGATAATCAATGAACGTTTTCCGTTATTCCATGACAAGTTAGGTTAAGCTAAAAAGTATTTGAACTTGATCCATCCAAATGTTACTCAAAGTAGTAAATAACATGCAATCAAAATTTTCAATTAGCTCTTAAACTTTGTAACCAACTTTTCTATACCATTGTACACGAAATCAGTGAAAAAGCTGCGTTCACTTAAATCAGTGGTTTCCAAACGTCTCCTAATCATCTCATCTTGTTTGAATTAAATTATTTCTATGTCGCTCTGCTCTATACATATAAAAGGATGACTATTGGCAAGAGATAAGGCCTAACTGAAACTCCTAGATTTTCAGTATTTTCTGTTCCCTTTGTTAACATTAAATGATTTATTAACCACTTCGGTACGGACGTCGACTATAGTCGACACAGCATATGGGGCCACAGATGCCCCCCACACAGCCAAGCGTCGACTATAGTCGACGGCTGTGCCAACGTACGGACGATGAAAGCCGGTTCTTAACGACGTTTCGCGGCCGATAGGCGCCGTACCGAAGTGGTTAACCCTTCAAGCGCTATGAACCCATATACCGTGTGCACGCCAGTGAGCTGAGGATACGTTTAACGTAAGTGGAAAAAGGCCGACAATAAGGCTTCTATTAGTTAATGTAGGACAGATATACTGCATTTACTTATCGGGCCGATTGGAGTTGATTTGTGTCTCTTTATCTAACTCATTAAAATCATATGCAATTCAATGCCTTGTCTAACACATTGAAAAGCCCTATCCGCAGGTGGCAGTAACCATACGAACCTCGAAGTGCGACGAAGACAGACGTAATCAACCGCACCGTTCTGAGAGTGTAAGCTCCGCCCACTTACAATCGCCCAATTGGTGCTAATGCGTCTATCCGCAGGTCGAATGGGTGCACACTGTATGCATTCTTATACTTTCACGAGTCACTCGCTCATTTCTAGTTACGGGGTTAAATAAGCAAGAGGTATACTTATTTTTTATTGGGGGCTTTCTTTGAAGCTGCACTAACACTCGCAGGAAAGAGGAACGTACAAGTAACACACCAGCTGACGTTCCCTTAATTGCCTTTATTGTCCTCACGGGCGGAATTAGTACCTGGAACCTCTTCGAACGAGCTGACGGTGGGGCTGATGATCAAAAGCCAAGAAGTAATCCCTTCCATTGAATTCCCTACCTTATTATACTCATTCGATTAGGCGTTTGTGCTAACTCGGCAATATGCAATGACCCCGTTTTGGAGTTTTGCCATGATCGTGGTGATACAACCATTCAATTTTGGCTATGAATCCACATATGCGTTTTCACACAAACATTCGATTTGGCTTATGCTTTATTTAGTCTTTTTCGTACAAAGGGCGCAGTCCACGGCGCACACTTAACGCTAGGCAATTCAGCGCTCAAACGGTTAATAACACTGGCCTACAAAATTTTATGAAAGTTGAGACCCATTGATCAAATAATACTTTTCTAATAGATTTTGGTGTACTGAATTCAAATATGATTTCAAAGCTGCTCCATCGCCTCAGGTTTTCAAGATATTCTAATCTACAGATACAAAAAACATGAGTTTTTAACATATTTGAAATAAAATAACGCATCAAATAAATTTTTATCTAGAAAACTCGACGTGGCATCCGACTGTACCACTTTTCCTACTCAAAATGCATTTTGAATTTTTTCAATATCCTAATTTCTTCACGAAAAAATCGTTTTTTATAATCTCCCAATCGTAGTCGTCGCTATAATAGACTAATGAGCATTGATTTGGTCATAATATATAAAAAAAATATTTTCTCTTTAATTCAAATGAAGGTTGTACTGACCCAACCCAACTTATGAAATTATCTTCCTTTTTCAAAACTTAGCAATAGTTGGCCATCATTCTTTCATCCCATCTACACTCATTTTCTGTGTTAAAGCGTGCACAAATATAACCAAATTAATTATTTTTTAACACAGTGACTTTTTGAAGTCATCGTTGTCTGCAAATCATCTAAATTCTATAGGTACGCATGCTAAAATGACATTACTTCTACACCTACTACACACTACGACACCTACTCTATCGATGACTACTGCTGCTCCTATGGGTTAATGATTGGGCAAAAAGTAATATTATGGAATTTATATTCCTTGAAGAAAAAAGAAAGATATTCGAAAAATTCTAAATGCGTTTAAAATGGGAACAGTGGTTCTTTCAGATGCCGCATGGAATTTTGTGAATAAAATTTTATTCGCTGTTATTTAACCCCGAACGTGTTAAAAAACCCGAGTTTTTTGTATCTTTAAGTTGGAATATTTGAAAAATCTGATGTGATGGAGCAATTTTGATGCCAAATTTGAGTTCAGCGCATCCAAAACTATTAGGAAACTATTGTCTTATCTATGGGTCTAAAAAATGTTGACCAGCGTAACTAACACTTTAACGACCGCACGTCTACGCAGTCAAACGTCACCAGGGGCCGGCAGTGTATTTATTATTGTCGTATTGTTACTTGTTGTTGCTTCAACAAAACACAAGTGAAAAGTGCTATTTCAACCTTTCAACCTTCGGCGGTAGCATCACACACATGTTGTGTGAGCGGTCCTTAACGGTTGTTCTAGCTATCACACACATGTTGTGTGAGCGGTCGTTAAAGTCTTAATGTGCTGAGGTAATGGAATTAAAATTTGGTGAGCATGGTCACTTAAAATTCCATACAGTCGAATCTTGCTTTCAAAATATTATCACAACATATTTCAGTAAAGTTCCCTTCTTCTGAAGACTTTTTTTATAAATGTTCGTTTCTTTTCCATTGACTACAAAAAACTAAGATTTTTTTTTAAGATGTCGTATAAATATCCTAGTTTTATAAAAAAACTACAACAACAAAATATTTTGTCTTTCTGACCCTGCTCTCTTAAAGGAAATAAAAATTTCTTAACCTTGTTGCTGTAATACAACAAAAACGAATACTTGGCTTCCATATTCTCACACAATTCCTTAAAAACCTAGCCTTTAATTGACGAGATTTTACAAAATTTACCGCATTCAATACATATTCTTATTTCTTTTAATTTTTATTTTCAATAAAAATGAAAATTTTGAAAATAATTTTGGTATCTTTTTTATCTTTAAGAACATAAAGAAATTTTTAATTGTTTAATAATAAATATTTTATCTATTTTTACTTTCTTACCGTTTTAATACCAATTTACTATTTTGATTTTATTTATCTATTGCTTTAAAGGACTGGAAATGATATAATGGATGAAGTAAGTGAAGAAATGCAATTTTTATCCGAAAACAACATCAAAAAAGAAGAAGATTCGGATGGAAATCGATCGGAAGGACACAGAGAGTACACTCCAGAAGCTTCTAACAACGCTTCTTTAAGAAAATCAACTTCGGCGTGTTTATTAAATAGTTATCGTCATCCTTGGAAGACGACACAAAATCATTTTTTGAGATACACGGATGTACGACCTAAAGAAGAACGAAAACCAAGTATCGTTGACTTGGCTAATCAGTGTAAAGTTATGGATAAAGTGAATGGGTGGAAAGTTCATCATTTAACAACACAAATGTTAGATTTGGTAAGGAAATTTAACAAAATGCTTAATAAATTTATTAATTTTTAATATTTTATTAACTTAGGCTGAACAAGGAGATTCTGTTTATTCCCAATTAGAAGAATTACTTAAATCTACAGATTTAAAAGGAGATATTGATAGTGACATAGATCGAGTAAATGAACTTATTAAGGTAATTTAAAAAATCTTTAAAAAAATTTTATTTTCATGATCATTATTTTAAATTTTAGGGTAATTTACAAAGAATAAAAGTAATAAACGAAGGTATGATCGAAGCCAAAACGACCCTAATGAAGATTTTTGATCATAAGGTGCACGTAACAGACATAATCAATCGGTGTGCAAGTAAACGTAACTTTAAAAAACGTGATAAATCGTAACTCTTCTATATAAATTCCCCCCTTTTTTTAATAATAGATTACGAAAAGTTGTGTTTTTGCGTTATTAAAACGAATGTGTGTTCGAATCCTCTCTCGTATGGTTTAGTTTTAATTTTAGCAGAGCTAATCCATCGTATGTTTGATATGAATATATGTAAATACATATTAAAAAAAAAGATATAGATTATATTTGAATAGTAAGTTTGTTTTTAAATATTGATACGTTAAGTAGATTTTGTGTGTTTTATTTCATTTTTCCTAATACCCAAAATTATACAAAAAAAATTTTGTTGAAAATTGTTGACAAGTCAAAAATTGCGGTTATGTTAATTAATCAAAAAAATTAATTATTAAGACATTAGAGATTAAAAATCATTATAAATAATCATAATAAGAAAGAAAGATAAATATTTAAATCGATTTAAATAGTAAATTTGTCTTAATTCTATTATTTAAAAGTAAAAGTTTTTAAATTAAAAAAATTCGAGGTTATGTTAAAATGTCAAAACTGTCAAAAATCCATGTGTTATGAGGTTAGAGTTAAAAATTATTTTAAACAATCATAATGGGAAAGAAAAATAAAAATTCGAATCAATTAGGAAGAGCATTAGTTAAAAGTAGATTTTCTAACGCTTCTAATAAAAGATTTACTTCAGATGGATCGATGGTAAATAAAAACATAACCTTAAAATTAGTAAAAAACATATTTTTTTAAAATTTAAGTTACATACAACCGAAATTAAAGACGGATACGATTGGGGTAGACTTAATTTACAATCGGTTACGGAAGAATCATCCTTTCAAGAATTTTTATCAACTGCGGAATTAGCCGGAACTGAATTTCAAGCTGAAAAGCTTAATATTAAGTTTGTTAATCCGAAATCAAATGTTGGGCTTTTAAGTGAAGAGGAGAAAAAACGCGCGATTGAAGAGTTTGATAAAAATAAGGATGTTGTTAAAATTCCAAGAAGGTATTAAAATAAAAATATTTTTTAAAAATTACCTTAATTTTTATCATATTCAGACCATTTTGGACAACTCAAATGTCAGCCGAAGAACTTCATCAAAAAGAAAAAGACAATTTTTTAGAATGGAGACGTTCCCTAGCAACTTTACAAGAAGAAAAAGGAATTTTATTAACCCCATATGAAAAAAATCTTGAGTTTTGGAGACAGTTGTGGCGTGTCGTTGAAAAAAGTGATGTTGTGGTTCAAATTGTTGATGCAAGAAATCCTTTATTGTTTAGATGTGAAGATTTGGAAAAGTATGTGAAAGAAGTTTCCAATAAAAAGACCAATTTAATCTTGTTAAATAAAGCTGATTTTTTGACTGAAAGACAAAGAGATTTATGGGCGGATTATTTTGATTCTTTAGGAGTGAAATATGCATTTTTTTCTGCTTTACAAACTGAAGAAGATTTGAAAAGTGATACAAATCAAATTAAAAATGATTCAGATACAATTAAAAATGATGCAAATAAAATTAATGAAAATAAAGATGAATTAAGTATCGAAGACATAAAAAGTGATGTAAATTCATTAGAAAATGATTTAAATAACATAGAAAAAAAATTAGATGATGTTTTAGAAGTTGCAAGTTCTTTACCTCATTTTTCAAACGATTTAATTCATCAAGATTCACATAAAAATATAAAAACCCGAAATAAAATTTTAACAAGATTCGAATTAATAGATTTATTCAAAACAATTCACACCGATTCAAAAGTAACCGAAGGAATAACAACGATAGGTTTAGTCGGTTATCCAAACGTGGGTAAAAGTTCAACAATAAACGCGATTTTAACAGAGAAAAAAGTATCCGTTTCGGCAACTCCAGGAAAAACTAAACATTTTCAAACTTTGTATTTAACTCCGGAAGTTTTACTTTGCGATTGTCCGGGTTTGGTGATGCCAAGTTTTGTTTTTTCAAAAGCCGATATGGTTATAAATGGAATATTACCCGTTGATCAAATGAGGGATCACGTTCCACCAATTAATTTAGTTTCTTCTTTAATTCCAAGGAAGGTTATTGAAAATACTTATAGTATTATGTTACCTAAACCTATGGATGGTGAAGATCCGGATAGAAATCCAACGGCTGAAGAAATTTTAAATGCTTATGGATGTAAATGATTTTTACTTTATTATTATTATTATTTAACCCCTCAAGGACCGATTTTTTTTTTTTTTTTTTTTTTAAATGCACCAAAAAAATTATTTTTTTTTTAATGCACCAAAAAAATTATTTTTTTTTACAAGTTACTTCGGGCAAATACGTACTGGAACGTACAATATGTGCCTGACCAAATTATCTCGGGTACGGTCTTTTTAGACCGTGCTTGGGCTTGGTCCTTGAGGGGTTAAGATAAAAAGAATAATAAGTTGGTATCTTTATTTTTTTAATTAATTCATAAGAATTTTTTGTACCATATTGGTTATAAAGAAATTTTTATTGTCTAACATGTTTCGCAGTTAGGCATCTTTAGAGGCAAAAAGTCAAAATATGATGTTACATTATAAAAATACAACAACAATTACAACAACATTGTGCACTATACTTCTCCTTTCTTCAGTTGGTAATTAAGGAAACAATAAGATGTACTGAAGTTTATTTAGTACGTTCTTGACTACTTAGGTTTTGTGTCTCCGCCGTGTTTAGGTCAATTTCGTCGCAAATCTTCATAAAACGTGTGCTAAACTTTTGTGTCCCAAGCTGCACGATCACGTTGTTCAGTTTTTATGGCAAGAAAACTCAGTACATTTTGAAAATTGTGGACAACTGACGGAACGGTACCTATTATCGGAGGTGCACGCTTGGATTTGCTGAAGCAAATATGTCACACAGCTTCTTTTAATGTAAATAGTACATTTTACTGTTTACTATTTTACATTTTACAATAGGAGAATAATTTTATAAACGGGCTATCGCGCTGCTCGGGTTCTTTTATACTCATTTATAGAAAGCGCGATTGCGCAGTTTGGAATTCTTCTACAGTGTTTTTTCAATTCCCTCTGGGATTCAAACGATTAATCCCGTGTTGACAAACTGGAGGCTTAAGTTAGCGTTCGTTCAATATACATTGTAAAATATTTAACTGTGAAATTGGAGCGTGTAATAATTGGGGATTCGTTTATTTTTATAATTTTGAAATCTTTCGATCTATTTTGTAAAAATTTTAACTTATCAACACAGATTTAACACATGTTTTATTAAGGTTTGCGACCCGATTGACCTGAAGACGACAGACACCGAAACCTAAATAGTCAAGAATATAATAAATAAGCTTTATTACATTTTGTTGTTTCCTTAATTATAAGAACACCTTAAAATTATGGTTAAACGGTTTAACAAGACAAATTGAACGATTGTTCAATTACATCTAGTACTAGTCACTTACATTTTAATTTGTGACAAAAAGTTAATTGTTTGATCCATTTTCTACCAGTTAGAATATTAAACTCGTTATTATCAATAAAAATCTGTACTTTTACTGGTCTTTTATTAAATACGTCTTACATGTTTCAGCTTACGCCATCGCCTGAGACGAAATTTTTACAAGAAATTAACACTAAAATAACTAATTTTGAGAAAAAAATGAAATAAATAAATTTTTTTTATATAAGATTCACGTTGCTTTTCGACATGTTTAATATTATAAGTGTAATTCTATAGAAGTATATCTTAAAATTCCTCAAAGTTTGTTATTTTAGTGTTAATTTCTTGTAAAAAATTTCGTCTCAGACGATGAAGTAAGTCGAAACATGTAAGACGTATTTAATAAAAGACCAGTAAAAGTACAGATTTTTATTGATAATAACGAGTTTAATTTTAATTTGTCATGTAAAGCCTTTTAACCATGAGTTTAAAGCAGTGTTTGCCAACCTTTTTTCTGTCATGCCCCACCTTAGCCTTTCTAAAATTCTTATGCTCCCCCTATGCAACATACATAATTTTTAATATTAAAAAATTGAATTGTTAATTTAAGAAAGTTAAATGATAGGTTTTAGGAAGAAATCGGTAGGAAATTGTTAACAAAACAGAGCAAGTGAACTTTCAAAACATATTATGAAAAACTGAAATTCAAATTCCAAATGATTTGATTAATTTTAGTGATTTAGTAAGATCCTTGCGCTTGATGCTTGCTGCACAAAGTTGTGTTATATCCAGCCCATTTATTTTTTACCAGTAAATCACTTACAGCACTAAATCCATATTCAGCTAAATATGAAAATGAAAACGGTAGCAATAGTTTTCTTGCACATTTGGTTGAATTTGGGTATTTGATTTCTGTTTCCTCACAAAGCCATGGCATCGCTGCTTTTATATTACATAGTTTTAACTGAATCATCATTTTGCAATTCTGCAAGTTCTTCTTGATACTGCATATCAATTTGATATATCAGATTTGATGTATCATCCATGTTAGAAAATCAATTTGTTGTCGTACTGTTTGCTTTTATAATCTACCTTCATATTTTAGCTTTTTGTCTCTGAAGATGACTAACGCTGAAACATGTTAGACAATAAAAATTTCTTTATAACCAATATGGTACAAAAAACTCTTATTTATTAATTGATTAAAACTGTTAAATAAATAAAACGTAAATTTTCTACTTAACACTTGATATGCGGGCAACGTATTTTTACTTTTTTTGCAATCTGTCACTGGAGCGCGGGTCACGTAAAAATACGTCTTCGTAGATTTATTGTTTTAACGGTTTACATAGAAACGTCCGCTGCAAGCATGAGTTAACCGCGAATTATACCTACCCGCATGCAAAGTGTTAAAAGATTTATTAGCACTTAACTACTGGGTTTCGATCTTATACGCCCAACATCATATATACGTCCAACATCAGATAAATTTACTATCATCAAACACGTTGTTAAAATTGTCAAAAAATTTTAATGCCAAATATTGTAGATATAATTTAACTCTTTGAGGGGCGGACATTTTCTAATAAAAAACCCCAAAGTGGGCACAATAGAGATGTTGTGGTATCTAAGAGATTAGCAAAAGGCATAATCTGAGCTTGAAGTGGTGAGGTGGTACGCGCTCTCAACCACTGTACAGCAAAAGAGGTAGAAATTAAAAAAAAAAGTCTTATTTTGTGTACCCGCGAGCACAAAGGTCAAAATTCGAAGCGGTACATTAAGCCACCCACCAACCCTCAAAGAATTAAAAACGAATACCTCAAATACAATAAACGACCGCTTCGATTTCAAACACTTTGAAGCAATCACAACAATGACAGGGAATAAACTGAACGGTTGATTATATTTTGGGTATTCGTTTTTAATTTATATCTACCATTCTCCGCTTTAATATTTTTTAACAATTTTATCAACGCGTTTGATGATCCATGTTACTTGCTGTTTGATGCGATCGACCTGATGACGATCTCTTTGGGCTGTTTCACATATGTGCCATTCACTTCGGTTCGTTTGAAATTGTAACTGAAAGCGAATCGAACTTTTTCAAACATAAATGCAGTTCTTTTAGCATTTATACATATAGTGATCATCAATGGAGAGTAGTCAAGTTCTTGCCTTGTTTTTCTCTCATCAGTTCACGAATGGAATTTGGAACATTACACACTATTTTTCCAAGCGAAAAGAATATGAAGACAAATTTTTAAATTATTTCAGGATGTCAACAAAATCATTTGATGAACTACACTTCTTCTCAATATTACAACTTACCCTTATAGTTTTCACGTTTTATCCCGCTACACTGGTTTAAATTATACTGCAAAAAGCAATTAATCCACATGAACATCTTCTGATAAGATGCTTATTTTATCAGAAAAAATACAATTTTCGAAAAAATAATATTAGATCATTTTTAAAAAGATCAACTCGTTATCAAGCTAAAACCGTACGTGAGTGAACGTTCTCATTGCTTTCTGTTGCCTGTACACGAATTCAAACCTTATACAAGCCTGATGAAACCTATTTGTATCGAGGGAATGTTCAGTGCTTTACAGTTTCTATTAAGAATTGAATAGGAACCGAAAGACTATTACACACTTGTCGGTAAGGACCGAAAAGTAATCGAAAACAAACTGAACCTAATGGAACCGCATGCATGTGAAACAGCTCTTATACGATCGAAACCTGGTAGTCAAGTGCTAATAAATCTCTACAATAGAAACTTTTATTTATTTAACTTTCATCAACTGAAAAATGAAATTAATCATTTCAAGTTTAATTAATACTGGTTAAAGTGGATTACAATCACATTTTGTTTTTTTAGATAGTAGAGGTTTTATGACTGCTAACGGTCAACCGGATAATCCAAGAGCAGCCAGATACATTTTAAAAGATTTTCTACATGGAAAATTATTGTACGTACACAGTCCACCTGGAATCGATGATTCAGACTTTAACATTTGGGAGAATAAAGATCACTCATTTGTAAAAAAACACTTACCTTTGCGTGAACAAAGAGCTATTATTGTAATTTTAATCTTTGTTTTCTTTCTAAGAACATTTTCAGATTAATTAATTATTTTTTTAGGGTACGCGTGTAACATCTGATGATTTTAATAAACAATTTTTTAGTGGTAACTCATCCGGAATACATACTAAAGGCACAAAGTTAATTTCTTCAGGGTAAAATTCATTCATAATTCAAAAAGTTCTTAGTTTTTAAGAGATGTGGTTTTATAGAAGTACTTCTGCAAATGATTTAGGACCAAAACCTTGGAAGAAAATCAATAAACACGAAAATAAGAAGAAAAAAGAAAAGTTAAGAAGAGTTTATTCGCATTTGGATCAACATTAATACAGTTTCTTAAGTTGTGATTTTATGACTTTGTATATTTTATAAAGAATAATACACTTGATATATAAAGTTATTACTTATTTTATTACTCATCCAGTAAATTGTAAAATTATTTTAAAAAATATTTCCTAAGTTACAGTTATAATCAAAGAAATATGAACGACATTGTCATTTTTGATAATTCCTGTTAGCTCAAAACTTCAATTGTGATGAAATCAAAGAACGTTGTCTAATTTTTAAAGTGCTTAAAAACGTTAAATGAGACGTAGCCTAATGAGTTTCAAAATAATTTTGATGAAAACATTAAAATTTCAGTAAAAGCTTCTTTAGAACACAACCTAAGCTTTAAATTTTGAAAATTATGATATTTAATTTCTCAAATTTGCTACATTGTGACTAAATTTAATGAACTTTTTATGATTATACTAAAATTGTGTTCATTTTTTAAACTAATTTTTAATAAATTCCACAAATAAATACTACCTCTGTCCCATAATAAGTGACCAATATGGTGCAAATTTAGGTCCCAAAATAAGTGTTCGTTTTAAAATAAAAAAGCTTATAATTTTTTTTCAAGTTTTTTTAATATCAAACGTCCAAAATTGTTAAGAAATATATTTATAACTTTACAAAACTGTGTAAAAGTAATAATAATACTACTTAATTACTGCTACTAATCTTTGCCTGAATAATGGTACACACTTTGTAAATAATGGTACACACTTTAACGCGCTTCCTGGTTTAGGTTAGGCCTTTTTGGTTAAGGCGCAACTTCAAAAACTCCTCGACGGTCCATTATGTGACCACTCCGGTACTTTTAGAAATAACAAGACGACGTATGATTTATAAATCACTACTCAAAAGTTAAGTAAACGCGTTTAAATTTTTTATCAACATTCATGTGTCAGTTTTAACTTAAGTCTCTTGATGGAATACAAGATTGCAACTGACATTTCGAAATAACGTTAAGATTCGGGAAATACCAAAATCGGACGCTTATTATGGGACTGAGGGAGTAATTTTTTTTAGTTCCAAAAGTTTTGCTCGCAGGTGTATATATAATTTCTTTTGAGTTTTGACGTTTTAGACTTTGACATATGTTTGACATTTCCATAACCTCAAAATAATTATTTGAACAACACATTCAATAATCATTAACAGCATAACATTAATTCAATAAGCATTAACATTATCCAAAATAATGTTATCAAAAGCAGATTGGGCGAAATACGTCGACGAACAAGAAAAATTAGTAACAAACAAGGTGAATAACCGAATCGTCTTATTCCCGCTTTATACATAACCTCAAATTTTCAGTTGTCCGATGTAGAAATAACGAAAACGAATGAACAGGCGACAAACGATCCCAACTTAGATGATGGAGTGGAACAATTTAGTCCTGCTGAAGCCAGTTTGTTACAAAAAATCATTAGGAAAGGTTTGGTTGAGAGCAAAAATGATTTGGAAATTCAACGAAACGATCCTAACTCACCTCTTTATTCCGTTAAAACTTTCGAAGCCTTACAATTGTAAAAAAGTTATTTTATTTATGTAATTTTAAGACTAATTGGATGTTTATTTAGGAAACCTAATTTATTAAAAGGAATTTATGAAATGGGTTTTAACGCACCTTCTAAAATACAAGAAACTGCTCTTCCTACGCTACTTGCTGAACCTCCACAAAATCTTATCGCTCAATCCCAATCGGGAACTGGAAAAACGGCAGCTTTTGTTTTAGCTATGTTAAGTCGTGTTAAACCAGAACTTAATTATCCACAGGTTTAATTAATTATTATTTTTTTTTAATTAAAGGGTTAATTTGAATTATTTTAAGGTACTTTGTTTATCACCTACTTATGAATTAGCTGTTCAAACGGGAGAAGTAGCTGCTCATATGGCTAAATTTTGTCCTGAAATTGAATTAAAATATGCCATCCGAGGAGAAGAAGGTTAACTTATTATTTTGAAATTTATGTAAAATATATTTTTTGTATTTTATTTTTAGTACCCAGAGGTACAAAAATAACCGAACACGTTATTATTGGCACACCTGGAAAAGTTTTAGACTGGGCCTTAAAGTTTCGAGTTTTTGATTTAAGTAAAATCACCACTTTCGTGTTAGACGAAGCTGATGTTATGATTGCTACACAAGGACATCAAGATCAATGTATTAGGATTCATAAGTAAGGTGTTTGGAGATGTAATTCCAAACAAATTAATGTAGCATTTATATTTTTAAAACAATTTCAATTTTTATAATTTAAGTTAATATAATTTATTTTATTTTTTTTTTTTGTAGATGTTTAGGTCCTACATGTCAAATGATGTTTTTCTCTGCTACATATGACCAACCTGTTATGGATTTTGCAGAAATAATTGTTAAAAATCCAATTATAATAAGATTAAAACGTGAAGAAGAAAGTTTAGATAACATCAAACAATATTACGTTCGATGTGCTAATCAACAGGAAAAATACAATGCTGTTACTAATATTTATGGGACTGTTGGTGTTGGTCAAGCCATTATATTTTGCCATGTAAGTTTTAACCATAGAAAAAATAATATAAAATAGAAGGTCAACTCCTACTACATTGCTGAAATTAGTTTGCAGTAGTTAGTAATCCACCCGTAACATCGGGTTTGGCGCTCTAAGCAAATTAATGCCCTCTACCGAAATATTCAAAACTATCAAAACCCGCGAAATTTTAAATAATTCTCGTACTTTTTTTTAATATTGAATTTTAGTATTTAATTTGACGCAACACCAAGAATACAACATTCTTTAAAAATGCAAAACATTTTATTAATTTCTAGAACATTTCTGAAAGTAATACAATTATTGTTGTATATCACCCTTACTCAAACATTCTTTGACGCAATATTGAACACCATTGATCTAACCCACTCTTTAGGAGCCTCCAAAACCAGCACTACCGTCTATTCATGAGTGATATAAATCACAGTGACACGCTAAACTAGAAAACCGGACGTGACGTTATTAATTTTTGATTTTCACATTTTACTGGATATAATTACTACTTACCAATACATTCTTTCATTTATGAATGTTTAAAAAACGCAAGGACGCCAAAGAAATTAAGTTCATTCTAATTCTTCTCAAGAGCAAAAAATTGAAAAAATCAAACGAAGTAAATGCTAACAATAAACAGGAATTTACATATTCATCGAAACGATTTTTTCAAAATTTGAATAGTAGCGCCAATCTAACAAAAACGGATGGATTACGTACTCAATCAACTGATTTCTGCATTTTGCAGGGAGTTCACCTACCCTGGTTTTAACCAAGAATTTGGATGTGATTGTCAAAAATTTCATTAATTGAAGTCAAAACGAAGCAAATTTGACAAATTATGTGTCACAATTTTGGAATTTTAAAGTTAGGTTACAATCGCTTAACCCCTTGACTTACGATTTCTTTCGAACGTAATGCAATTATGGCGGACCAGACTCGTCATTGTAAGTTAAGGGGTTAATTACTTTTATTTTAGAATTTTAAAAAATCATCAAAATTAGCTAGATATTGAACTGAATTATGTTAAAATTATCAAAGCATTTTAAAACTGTTGCATTAAATTTAACTCATTACTGGCCACTAAAAATCCTTAGTTCACACAGTGTGAAACCACGTCTGAATTGTTCAAATAATAACTAGTGAATTTATTTAAATAAAAAAAATGCCTAATCTAAAAATTGAATTTCTAGTAATTTCATTTAATATGATGCTCTTCAAAATATTTTTCTGCACATAAAGACATCTGACAATGTCCGTACATGAAGCAGGTTGCTTTTCTTTTGCCATGATTTTTGTAAACTTTGCAACGTTTCTGAGAAAACTTTTTTTCCCGAACTACAATTTTTATCAATCTGTGCTTTTTTCATATCTTCTGAAAGTCTAGTTGGCGCATCTTTACAAGAGATTATTTTTGATGGACCACTGGATTTACGTCCAATTTTTAGCAACTTGTAGTAATAAGAGATAAATTTTATTTTCTTTGTCGGTTTCAGTTTTTTGTATAAATGAATTAAATATTGTATAATTCAACATATCGTTGGCGTCATATGAAAATTGCCTAATTGTAAGTCCAAAAAAGTAAATTTTACAGGAGACAAAAAAAATCATTTCTAAACTGTAATATTTTATATATCTTAATTTTCTTTTCAATAATGCTTAAGGTAAGATGCTATGTTAATATATGAATGACAACACAAAAAAAAACTCGTAAAAAAATGCAATGGAGTTATGCAAAAATCAAAACAAAAAAACATTAGTTTTTTGGATTTACGCAATTTTCACATCGACGCGACGCACGATTTTACGAACCCGAAAACATTATTATTATTATATAGGAATGAAAAAATTCTTGGTACACAATTAACTTTTTTTATATAAGATTCTATTAACTTTAAATTAAATATTAATTAAGGATGTTGAAGTAAATATTAACCCTCATCCGGATTTTGTGTCAAATTGACACAATTTTCAAAGTTAATTGTTAACTTTTTGTTATTCACGGTCGAATCCACTAGATATTTTGGCTAACCCGGATGAGGGTTAACTAAACATGTTGAAGAGCATCATAAAAACCATGATAATCTTTCTCTATTGTATTTTTTAAAGATTGAAGATGTTCGTATTTTACTTTCTTAATTTTTAATTTGTCACCATATAATTTCGGCAAATTTTCCATTGGCATTAAAGCCTTCTTATTTATTCTAACCGGTAAAATATCAAATTCATCGGAGTAGCGTAGTTTATATTCAATAGATCCATCAGGTTTGTATTTTAGCGCTCTAAGGTTGTTAACAGTAGGATCACCAACCTGAAACCTCGAACGAATTGAATTTACAAAATTAATGCTAGAGAAATTTTTAAAGAAATCGTGGTGTAAATACTGCACTACATAAGGTCTTGGGTGAAGTCTAGCTGTTTTTGCATAATGAATATAATCTGCTGGTACGTTGATCACTTTACCAGATATTTTTCTTTCTATAATAGAGTGCATGGAGTCGCACTCCATCTCTGTGTGCCCTTTTCTAAATGTTTTTGTATGACACAAATATTATGTTCCATCGCAAAATTTAACAGGGCATTTGAAAGAGTAGCGTTACGATTCTGTGAATCACATCCATCGCTATAAATAATAATGTCAGGTTTATTCTTGAAATCTATATCACGTAACATTGTTGTAGCCAAAAAATTACAAATAATAGATGCAAAGCAGTTAGCCTTTAGCTCGCCTTCTCCTTCGTGCCAGAACAAGTAATACCCATCCTTAGAATGTAAGTCAAGAATTATAAAATTATGAATTATTAACTTAGTCTTATAACATAAAGAGGAGACATTAGACTGGGAACATAACAAAACTGATTGTAAATCCATGGTTATAACTAAGTTTGATGATTCCTTGTCCTTTTCTTTTTCATCACGTGCTTCATTTTCCTCTTAAGGTGTTCTTGATAAATTTCCTCTGCAATATTTTTGGTTCGAAATCCCATACAAATATCGCATTCATCCTTTTTAGGTGTGAAGAGAGCCAAATTCATGTCATCAAAAATATATTTAAACATTGTCTTACTTATCCCTTCAATTTTTCGGTCTTTACACCACGAATTTACGAGAAATCAGTAAAGTTCAGATTTACTTTTCCAACACGGTTCTAAGTACAGTTTAGTTGATGTTTTTCTGCAATAGTGGGATTCTAATTTTGGTAAACTGCTGAAAAAATCCATTACTTTCTTCTTTTTATCAGTACTTCTTAATTGTATTTGATTTTGATATTGAGTTTTAGCTTCCGAATTTGTACTGTTTATTCTAGTTGGTGATAGTGATTCTTTACTAAGCCAGTCTGTACCTGGCTGTAACTTCTATTGCCTGAGAACGGTCATAATATAAATTTTGTAATGTCATCTTCTTTTTTTATTAAAATCACTTACGTTATTGTCGAATCTTATTTCATCCATTTTAATTTGCAAAGCAACGGACTTACGTAATTTTCACACTGTTTAAACTTGACCGGACTTACGCAATTTTCAAATATTGATATTGCGGTGCCACCAAGCAACTTATTATCAAACTATGGCCCTACGTTATAGTTAAGTTGATTTTTAACAAGATTACACTAAAATCTCAATTTCCAAAAAAAAAATGGACTTAGGCAATTTTCATATGACGCCAACGATATAACGTAACATAACGATTTTTTTTTATCATTTCACCAGTTTTTTTATTTATTTTATCGATTTCTATCAATCGCGTAGAAACGTACCACAACCCGAAATGGAGCTGCACCATGCATAGAAAGATGAAAAATTAAGCCCCGTCTCTGTAACATTAGCGAGTATTTTTTCATTTTTCTTATCATGGTGCAGCTCGATTTCGGATTATAGTACATTCCTACGGATCATGATACGCGCGTGAGGCACACGTTCGAGGAAAAAGCCTCATATGAACGAAGTGTGGCGGGTTAACTGTTGACGTCACATGCAAGTGGTGCTCACGCCTCAGATCAAACATGTTCGATTTTTGCCGTAAATTCGCTTTGGTATGTCGGTTTTTAAAAATGGCGACAAGTAGTAAAATGAAAAGTAGTGTCATTAATTTACAAGACAATGAGACCATGCGGTTTCTTGAATCGTATGCTGTTGAAAAAGTGTTGTATGATGCCACTATTGAAGTGTACAGAAATCGAGTTTTGAGAATTGTAGCAGTTAAGAAAATTTCTGATGCACTCAATATTCCTGGATTTTAGCAGCTCTTTTGATTTTAGCAAATAATTCATTCTTTGTGCTAAAACAACACCAAAACCTGAACTCACCACAGCACAAGCCCCAATGAACAGTTGGTTCATGATCGGCTTTCCACGATCAATTAAATCACGTTTTCGTTGATACTGCAATCCGTGTGAACCATAGACTAATAAATATATAGACGGGCCCTTTTGTAAGAGGGGACTGATTTTAGCGGTAAGGGGAGACTAGTTGCACTTCGTTGAATTCCGTCGCGACTCGACTGTGTTCGGCATTCGAAGTAGATCTTTATGAAAGTATGCATTTAAATTATCAAATGTTAATATTAGAAAGCAATGAAACACCACTTAAAAAACTTTGTATAGAGTAGCCCAAGTTTTAATATAAAAACTTTGCCAAAATAAGGAAATGGAAGTTGGTAATAAAAACTATTTGTGTTGTTTTATAAGTTATTTTTATTGACCTTTAAATATGTATAATTAATTTATTTAATTTATGGCTATCGCTAACTAAAAATTAAAAAATTATAACATCTAAAATATTTTAGTATTTATTACTAAATTAATCGGAAAATCTTCATTTACAATTTACAATTAAATAATTTACTTACAAATGAAATGAAAACTTTCTGTTTGTAGCTTTTTCTTGCTCTATTTGTTCATGATTTTTCCTCATTTTACGATTATTATATTCAAATATAACACAAAAACTCATTGCTGCGTTTGAATTCTAAAATTATCAACCTTTTACTTATTTGATTAACATGTGATTCTTGTGATGGCGGCCATCAGATGGCCATCTTCGTACTCGAGCATACCCGAATGACCCGAACTTAACCGAAATGCTAACTAGTTAACTAGTTCCCCCTTACGTCGATTATCAGCCGTCCCTCGCCTTGCACTACACTATAGGCCCCGTCTATGTATTTATTAGTCTATGGTGTGAACAATTCACGTTCCACGACTGACAAGATTCCTTCAGCATTTTCACAACAACAAGTACAAAAACGTGAGACACTTTGGTTTTGGCGTTCCATGGTAACGCACCTTAATGTATTGTGGAAATCATACCTTTGGTCTTTCGATTATTTTTACAATTCGCCTAAACAAGCAATAGAACAAACTGATTGTGTAAAAGCGTATTAATACGTCAACGGCTTCTGGATTGGGAAGAAAAAATGTGAAATGAAAAACGCACCGGAAAAAAACATGACGTATTATTACGTCAGCGGCCAGTAATGAGTTAATTAGAAATTATAATATACCGTGTGTCCGTAAAGTAGGGGATATAGGCTGTATAATCGTTATAAAGGGTTTATGGAAAAATCGCTGAGACGGGTCTAAAGATTTATATTTTTTGCAATTTTCTGATGAAGATTTTAAATTTTTTCCGTCATTTTTAAATGAGTTATGACGTCATCGATATTTTTTTTAAATGGCAACCCCCCATTTTTATTACGAAATATGAAAGAAAATTTTTTTCTAAGTTCAGTACAGTCAATATTAATATCGGTTACATAAGAAAATTTTCGAGAAAAGTTACTTTAAAGTTTCATTCGAATTTACTTAAAATGATAAAAATAGCAGTTGCTATGGTTAAAGAATTGAGAGAAATGTGAGAAATTAATCATGGCAACTGCTATTTTTATCATTTTAAGTAAATTTGAATTAAATTTTAAAGTAATTTTTCTCGAAAATTTTCTTATGTAAGCGATATTAATATTCACTCTACTGAACTTAGAAAAAAATCTTCTTTCATATTCCGTAATAAAAATGGGGGGTTGCCATTTAAAAAAAGTATCGATAACGTCATAACTCATTTAAAAATGGCGGAAAAAATTTAAAATCTTCATCAGAAAATTGCAAAAAATGTAAATCTTCAGACCCGTTTCAGCGATTTTTCCATAAACCCTTTATAACGATTTTATAGCCTATATCCCCTACTTTACGGACACACGGTATAAGGCCGGAGACACACACAACGGTTTTTCGCCGTACGGCAAAATGCCGTCCGATATTTTGCCGGACGGCGAAAAACGAGCTTGCTTTCACACACAACGTTTTATTGCCGTTGGTTGAGTTCAGTACAATATTTGACATTACTTACTTACGTCTTACTAGACAGTATATTCGAATGACAAGACAATTTCTAGACAATTCCAAACGGCAAAAATCCGTTGCGTGTGAAAGCTTGTATTTAAACACGTAGGCCACTATCTACTATCTACGGCACGGCTGCCGTCCCTTGCAGTGACAATGGACGGCTGCTAAACGGCACGATTTTTTGCCGTGACGTTTTTTTGCCGGTGCCGTCTAGTGTGAAAGGTCTCAATCATTTATTCGCTCCACTGTCGGAAAGTACGGCACGGCATTTTGCCGTACGGCGAAAAACCGTTGTGTGTGTCCCCGGCCTAAGGCTGGTTTTAGTGCTCAACCGACGGTCGGTACCGACGTCGGTCGCGCGTAGCTTATCAACGTATTTATATGTAGCTGTTCAGCGCTGCACTGATGAACCCTACGCGCGTACGGTACGCGGCGCGTATGACAACTGTCGGTCGAACGCGTCCGTATGTACGTCAGCCAACTAACAGGCTGCTGTACAGTCATCATGAAATAATGAACATAGACACAGAACGATTAATAACCGAAGTCCGGTTGCATCCGGAATTATGGGACTTGTCTCATAATTTATATAAAGACCGTGATGCACGGTTAAAGAATTACAGAGTAATGAAATATCCAAGTATCGTACAATTTGTTAATGAGTCCATTTTTCGCGAGACTGTACAAACTGGCGGTCAGCGCATTTTGACAGATCTGTCAATCAGCTAAGCACTGAACAACACAAACCGACGGTCAGTGCGTTTCGTCAGTACTGACGGTCAGTACCGACCGTCGGCTGCACTAAAACCAGCCTTAAAGTAGTAAGCAAGCAGCGCCTCTTTAAAAGAGGACGCCGCAGGCGCCTAGCTCTTTTTTAAATAGTTTTTTTGCAAATCGCTTTCCGGACGATTCAATGGTTTTACGTCATTCTGCCGACCATTATCTTCACCTCGCCGGCAATTTTGGGGGGTCCGTGACCGATTTCGGGAAAACGTCCCTGAAAATCGAACGACGTTGCGGTAGCCCTAACTGAAATTAAAATTCTCGATCGTCCGCCTGTCATTTTCGTTAATTTTCGAACGCACTTTTTGTCCAAAAAGCCACCGGCTCCGCGAATCTGCTTCCGGCTAACCTTCTGAACGGCTTTATAACGCAACCTTATATGCGAATCGAGGCTCCTTTGGATCCGAAACGGTCGATTTAAGCCCTAAACGAAGTCCCCGTTTTCCGTCATTTTCGATTTGGGCCGATAAAACAGTTGGTTCAATTTTCATAAACATTATTTATTATTCTAATCACGCTAATGCCTCATGAAATGCCAAACGATCGGTTTATTAATAATTATCAAATATTTAATTTATGCAGGGCAAAAATTCGAGTAAATTTCACTAAAAACTAATTAAATTCCTGAAAATATCACCAAAAATTTAAGTAAATTTGTAAAAATTCAAAGTTACTAAATTTTTTAATAATTCCACCAAAAACTTATAAAATTTTGTAAAAATTCCACCAAAGCTATCAAAATTTTTAATAATTCCACCAAAAACAAAATATTTAAAAAATATACTAAAATTAAGATTAATTTCGTCAAGAATTGATTAGATTCTTAAAAATTCCACAAAAATAAAGTAATAATAAAAATTCCACAAAAGTTAGTTCAATTGAATATAATTTCACCAAAATTTATTAAATTTGGAGACAATTCTACTAAAAACTTACTGAATTTTTTTTTAATTCCACCCAAAATCAATGAAATTGGTAAAAATTCCACGAAAAACTTACTATATTCGTAAAAATTTCACCAAAGCTAGCAACATTTTTAACAATTTCACCAAAAACGTACTAAATTTTTTCAATTTTCCACCAAAGCTGCAAAAATGTTGAATAATTCCACTAAAAACTTACTGATTTTTAAAAAATACCACCAAAAACTTACCACATTCATAAAAATTCTACTAAAATTACCAATATTTTAACAATTCCACAAAAAATGATTAGAGTTAATAAAAATTCCACCAAAGTTACCAACTTTTTTAACAATTCCATCAAAAACATACTGAATTTTATAAATATGCCATCAAAAATTAATAAAATTGGAAAAATTTCACTAAAAACTTACTAAATTCGTAAAAATTCCATAAAAAACACTGAATTTTTAAAAAATTCCATCAAAAATGAATAAAATTCCCAAAAATTCCACCAATGTTATCAAAATTCTTGATAATTCCACCAAAAACATACTGAATTTTTTTAAAAATTTCACCAAAAATTAATACAATTTGCAAAAATTCCACCAAAAACTTACTAAATTCATAAGAATTTTACCAAAAACACTGACTTTTTTTTTATTCCACCAGAAATGAATAAAATTCGCAAAAATTCAACCAATGTTATCAAAATGTTTTATAATTCCACCAAAAGCATACTGAATTTTTTTTAAATTCCAACAAAAACTGACTAAATTCATAAGAATTTTACCAAAAACACTGAATTTTTTAAAAATTCCACCAGAAATAAATAAAATTCGCAGAAATTCAACCAATATTATCAAAATTTTTGATAATTCCACCAAAAGCATACTGAATTTTTTAAAAATTCCACCAAAAACTTACTAAATTCATAAGAATTTTACCAAAAACACTGAATTTTTTTAAAATTCCACCAGAAATGAATAAAATTCGCAAAAACTCCACCAAAGCTATTAAAATATTTAACAACTACACCCAAAACCTACTGAATTTTTTTTATTCTACCAAAAACTTACAGAAATCCTAAAAATTACACCGAAATTGTCAACATTTTTAACAATTCTACCAAAAACTTACCAAATTTTTTAGAAATTCCACCAAAATGTCCAAATTCTTTTAAAATTCCACCAAAAATCAATCAAATTAGAATCAATTTCATTAAAAATTAACTAAAACTTTGAAAATTCCATCAAAAACTTAGTAGATTCATAAAAATTCCACCAAAGTTACTAAAATTTGTAATAATTCTACCAAAAATAATGAATTTTTTAAAAATTCCAGCAAAAACTTACAAAATTTGTAAAAATTCCATGAAAAATCTACCAATTTTTTTTTTAATTCCATCAAAAACTTATTAAATTCGTAAATCTTCCACCAAAGTTACCAAAATGTTGATCAATTCCATCAAAAACAATAATTTTTTTTAGAAAAATACTAAAAATAAAACTAAACTAGTATCATCAAAAATTAGTTAATAACTGAACTAACAATCGATAGATATTGGCACATAGTACAAATATATAAAATATTAGAGCGCACTATTCAGCGGTTCGCAAGAAAATTGGTGTTATACTTTGCGAGCAGCTTGTATGTTAATGATTAGTCATTCCCCTTAAACACCCCCCAACAGCCAAAGTGAAAATATATCGGTTTCCAGATCCATAGTAGGGTGGTTCGAATCCCGCATAATATATTTTCATTTTTTTAATACAACATTCTAACAAAAGTTATTTTTATAATACGTTGATGTTACAAGATTGCCCTTAATTAATTATATATTGTAACATTAAAATATTTTTAAAATAATATGAAATATTGTATTCAAAATAAAAATAAAAAAAGTTATTATTCAAGATTAGAACCACCGTACTATGGATCTGGAAACTAATAAATTTCCATTACGGCTATTGGGGTTTTTTTGGGAAAATGATCAATCATTAACACATAAGCCGCTCGTAAACTTTAACACCAATTTTCTTGCGAACCCCTAAATAGTGCGCCCTAATATTTTATACATTTGTACTATGTATCAATATCTATCGATTGGTACCCCTTTCGTTAAAATCAGTGACGGGCAAGTCGTGAGGACTCCTTGTAAGTTATAGTAAAATCGTAAAATTTGACAATCGTAAAGTCACAATAGAGCTATAAACATATGAGAGATTGTAAAAATAATTTTTAGGATATTTTATAATAAAAGTTTTAAATTTTATAACCCCTCTACATTTAACGTAGCTTCACATAAAGTATAAAAAATGTTAACTTTTGAAATACAATTCTAATTTAATATTTATTTAATTTAATTTATTGTTTAAAAAATAAATGTTTTCATGTTCGGTGTATACCATTTTTAAGGGATTTCGGATTTGACTTTCGGAAAGTCAATTCGAGATTTTATTTTCGCGGTCAATAGATATGTTTTATTGTGACTTTGCTTTGTGATTGTTCGATTTTGGTTAGTTCAGTGCAAGATGCGTAGAGAAAAATATAATACTGCTCATTTACAGCTCTAATTTCTAACATAATCTCAAAAAAAAAATTTTTTTCTTCATAACTTTGTTGGTTTTTGATCTAATCATAGTTGTATTTATACTTAAATTATTTATAATTGATTTTAAAAATTCTGTAATATATAACCTAATGTTTTAATGAAAACTGATTTCGAAAAAGTTATCATTTTATTAATTTTTAGACAAGAAGAGCGGCCAATTGGTTAGCTGAAAAAATGTCAAAAGACGGTCACGCTGTAGCCGTTTTAACCGGAGAATTAAGCGTAGAGCAAAGAATAAGCGTTTTGGATCGTTTCAGAAACGGCACGGAAAAAGTTTTGATAACCACAAACGTTTTGTCGAGAGGAATCGATGTCGAACAAGTTACCATTGTTGTCAATTTTGATTTACCGGTTGATCTTTCTGGAAATGCCGATTGCGAAACTTATTTACACAGAATCGGACGCACCGGAAGGTTTGGCAAACACGGTATAGCTATTAATTTGGTTGATTCTCCCAGAGCTATGGAAATTTGTCAAGCTATCGAAAAACATTTCGGAAGAAAAATAAAATATTTGAACGCAGACGATTCCGATGAAATTGAAAAAATAGGCGCTTAAGTAATTGTTTTTTTTGATACCGTTTCAAGATTTTTTTTGTGTTGTACACAATTATTAATAAAAACTCGTTTCTTCTATAATTCATTTAATTTAATCTCATTTCTATCTAGTACATTGTCTTTTATAAACTTATGAATTACAGGTGAGTATAAATTTTTATCTATCCTTTCATTTTTATTCCCTCCCGTTAATAAACTAATAACAATTCCTATTGTTATAGCTGTTATACAACCTAAAGCTGTATAATACATATACGATATTCTATAAAGAAAAAAAGGTGGGTCCAATTTAGGTTTAACATCCGGATGTAAAGTTAAACTTAAATATTCCATCACCCAATTTGGATTACAACCTTCAACCGAAACCGGTTTTTGAGGGAATTGGATTAAATTCTTTGCCATTTGCATTTGAGTTCCAATTGATATCCACGCTATTAATCCTCCACTTACTAACCCACCGCTTAACGCACCCTAAAAAGAGGTATTTAATTCAATTTAATTATTTCTTGTATTATTTATTTTATGTTTTACCCAGTGATTTACAAAAGGAAAAAACATTCCTAGTGTAAATATCCCTAATAAAGGTCCGGCTGTTATAGCTGCTAGGCTTCCGGACGCTTGAATTAAAGCTCCCATTTTTTCAACGACAAAAACCAATCCAACGCAAATCGTACCGATTATAACGACGATTATCTTCATTAATAAACTCGCGTGCGCTTCTGAAAGTGGTTTTTTAACGTTCGGTTTTATTAAATCTTCGAAGATTACTCCCGTCATTGAATTTAAACCTGTTGACATTGAGCTATTAAATAATAAAGAAAATATATTAATTATAGTTGAAGAACAATTATTTATAGTTTTTTTTAGATGTGTTGACTTTTTAAATTACTCAGATTTTGGAAAATTTTGATTAATAAATTATTAGATTTTCACTGCCATTATTAAAAAGACTAAATTTTGAAAACAATTACCAAAAAGTTAAAAAACAATTTCATTAAAAGTCAGTAGATTTAAAAGAATTTTACTAAAAGTCACTAGATTTTGCAAAATGATGCTAAAAAGTCACTGGGTTTTGAAAAATGGTATTAAAAAAATCACTAGATTTTAAAGAATTTTACTAAAAGTTATTAGATTTTGAAAAATTGTATTAAAAAACCATTAGATGGCGAAAAATGTTACTATAAAGTCACTAGATTTTAAATAAAGTTACCAAAAAATTACCGGATTTAGAAGAAATCGTCAAAAGTCACTGAACTAAAAGAATCTTATCAAAACTTATTGAATTTGTTTTTAATGCTACTAAAAAATCATTAGTCATAAATAAAATTTACAAAAAAAATCACTAGATTTATGAGAATATTACTAAAAAGTCACTAAATTTTAAATAATGTTACCAAAAAGTTATCGGATTTAGAAGAAATCATCAGAAGTCACTGTACTAAAAGAATCTTGTCAAAAGTTATTGAATTTTGAAAAATTGTACAAAAAAATTAGTAATTTTTAATAAAATTTACCGGAAAAATTACTAGATATATGAGGAAGTTACTAAAAAGTCACTAGATTTTAAATAATGTTACCAAAAAGTTACCGGATTTAGAAGAAATCATCAAAAGTCACTGGACTAAAAGAATTTTATCAAAACTTATTGAATTTTGAAAAATGCTACTAAAAAATTAATCATTTTTAAGAAAATTGATTTAAAAAAAACACTAGATTTTAGAGAATATTACTAAAAAGTCACCAAAAAATTACTGGATTTAGAAGAAATCATCAAAAGTCCGAAACCGCATTCATCATTCGATTAACACAATCAAAAACCATCGATGAGTGTTACGAACAATTCTTGGTAGCTACTCCATAAAATAATGAAGACTCTCCAATCAACATCGACGACGAGGAACGCAACGAGCAAATCGAGAAAGGCAAGATTTCAGCTTCAGACAGAGACTTGGTCACCAAATATGTACTAAAACGAGTAAACCCTAACACCCATGAATTCATACGTTAACTCCTGAATTACTGCTTAAAAATCAATCAATTCCTTGATATATGGAAAATAAGTACAGTTTGACAAACCAGAACTTGCGGTTGAGTAAGCTATGCCTACAGTTGCTCAGTGGACAACAGTAAGTTCAGATTAGCACGCTTCATTTAACACTTGGTATGCGGGCAACGTATCTTTACGTTTTTAGTAATCTGTCGCTGGAGCGCGGGTCACGTAAAAATACGGGTTCGTAGATTTGTAGTTTCAACGGTTTACATAGAAACGCCCGCCGCGCGCTTAAGTTAGCGGCGAATTATACCCGCATGCTAAGTGTTAAACGTGATTTAAACGCAGTCGTACACAGTGAAGAGATCGGAATATACCTGGGTCGTCTTAAGTATTTTATAGATTTGTAATAATTCCATATACAGGTGTCCCACCGAGTTGGACTGGTCGAAATATCTCGGAAACTACAAATCCGATGACTTTGAAATTTTATACACAGATTTAGTACATACTAAACTACATTCTGAAAACATTTTCAACCATCCATGACTTCCGGTTATATCAGAAGGGGTTAAAAATTATTTTGTTTGAAACATTTTTTTCTATCACTTGTAGTTTCATAGAAAAAAATTATTTTTCATAATTTTTACGTTTGATTGAGGTGAAAAAATAAGCTATAATTCGCAATCCAAGATACCTACGCCCATAAATTGATGCTATTTTTTTCATAGCTAACCTATTTTTTTACCCCAATCAAATGTAAATAATTATGAAAAATATTTTTTTTCTCTGAAATTACAAATGATAGAGAAAAATGGTTCAAATAAAATTATCTTCAAATTAACCAATCTAACGAAAAATAAATATTGCGTTCGAAAATAATAATTCCTTAAACACTTCCGGTATAACCGGAAGTCATGGATGACCGACAATATTTTCCAAATGTAGTTTACAATGTACTAAATCTGTGTACAAAATTTCAAAGTCATCGGATTTTTAGTTTCCGAGATATTTCGACCAGTCCAACTTGGTGGGACACCCTGTATTGTGGGCTTTAGTTTAAAAATTTTTTTAGTTTTGTTTTTATGCATTTGTTAAGGTCAGAT
This sequence comes from Digitonthophagus gazella, assembly GCA_036711955.1. Classification (NCBI taxonomy): domain Eukaryota; kingdom Metazoa; phylum Arthropoda; class Insecta; order Coleoptera; family Scarabaeidae; genus Digitonthophagus; species Digitonthophagus gazella. The sequence continues at coordinate 14,309,924 of JASCIT010000007.1, forward strand.
AGGAACTCGGACCCAAAGTAATAAATTTGTGTAATAAACATGTTGACGATGTCACGTTCCTCAAGGGTTTAGAATTGTTTAGAGAAGTACCATCTGGAAAAAACAACCAATCGTTAGGAATGCCCAAAATGTTCTTTCAGTCCCTCTCCAAGGGCGAAGTTACTTCGGGGAGAATTCGCGTTTGCAAGTGTTCAAATTGTTTGAAACCGGCTCTGGATAGCACACTGTAGCTAAAGAGGCACGCCTAATTTTATCTCTATCTATCCGAATACATTCTCACTCTCGCTTTCGCGCATGTTTGTAAATTCTCGGCGGTAAGTTCTCGCGTGTCGGACTGTACTGTGTGCTTTAAAAAGTTACCGCCCAATAGTGCTACTACCGGCAATTGGCAAGGCATAATAAACCAAAGAATTGAGAGGAAGGCAAAAGACGCTGTATCTAGATATCAATTTGGATTCAAAGAGAAGCACTCTACTGTACTCTCCTTAATCATTCTATTTAACAACATCCAAGCATATCATCTTCTCCAAAGATGCACGGCCACCTTATTATTAGACATAAATACAACTTTCCATTTCGTATGGCATAGAGAATTGATTTATAAAATATACGGCATAGGAATTAAGACCTATTTACTGAGGATAGTGGATCAATTTCTGCCAAACAGGATACTGCAAGTAAGAGTGAACAACACCTACTCGAACCCTTTCACCCCATTCCAAGGCGTCCCTCAAGGCTCTCCCCTATCACCCTTGCTTTACAATATATACTGCCACGATATTTACTCTGCCAATGTACACCATCTAGACGTTGATCTATACATTCTCCAATTCGCTGATGATACAAGATTAATTTCCCACGGCAAAAACCTAAATGCAACAATAAACAAACTCCAAACCCTTTACAATAACATATTGGACTGGTTCCACAAATGTAGACTTTTTCCCCAAACCTGGATAAATATCAACTCTTGAACCAAAACAATATATTAATCCATCCCCTTCAATAAAATATCTGAGTAAGATCTAACTTATAAAAATAAGGGAATATCCCTTGAGCACGGCACAACCATCTACAAAAGTATGTATAGACCACTGCTGAACTACAGACACATACTGAGAGCAAACACAACTCGACAGACCGGAGACGTTATAAACAAAGCCGAAAGACAAAGCCTACGAATCTTTACAAAAATCAGACATCCGAACAACCCACTACACAACATCAGGAACGAAGAACTGTATTAATGGACACAAGTAAAGCCAATAAGACAACGTCACGAAAGACTTATGGCGAATTCGATTGATAAAACTAGTGTGCACTGGTGCGCACTCGTTGAGTGCAAAATGTGACATATGTCACACTACCTTAGTGCAAAAAAGGGCAAATTCAACAGAACGCGATGAAATCAAACATAATCATAACATCACTTGTAAGTGTGTTCAAGGCTTGATGATGTTTAAAATGTTTTATAAACTACAATAATAAAATGTAATAGAATACAACGAAACAACCAATAGAACACGCTGTTATGCACTGGTGCGCACCAGTGCACCCAATCGAATTCGCCATTAGATAGAATTTTATTCGAAATCGACAGAACAGAGGAATATTAGACAGGCCCTGCATTAAATTGACTGAATTTAATAGAGTGTTAAATTTGTTCTGTAGGTTTTATTTAAAAATCCAAGTGTTTCCGTCTTACAATTAGACCTTTTGTAAGTACTTTTCATTTCTTTTTGCGGAAAGTCTTACTTAGTTTAAAATTATGTTTTTAATAAATATAACTAACTTTTATACATTTCACACACTTATTTTTCTGTATCTGTCTATACTTTTTTTATCAACAACAATTCTACAAGAATATTAGTAAAAAGTTACTAGATTTTAATTAAAGTTACCAAAAATTAGTAAATTTAGAAAAAATCCATCAAGTCATTAGAACATATTGAAAAATAATACTAAAGAATCGCCACATTTTACTAAGAAGTCACGAGATTCAAAAGAACTTTACTAAAAACCATTACATTTTGAAAAATGATCTCCAAAAATCGCTATCCTTTAAAGTATGGTACTAAAAAGTCACTAGGTTTAAGAAAAATAGCCGTAAAAAAATCACTAGATTTTAACAAAAATTGTCATTAACGTCATTAAACATTAACTGAAATAAAGTTAATATTTATTACCTTAAAGCAGCACTAAAAACACCACTAACAAATAAACCAGGTAATCCAGGCATAGATCCAGCTATGTGCATAACAAAGTAAGGTAATAATTGATCAGATTTGGTAATCGCTCCTCTAGTTATTGGATCGCATTTATGATAAGTGGCATAAATAAGTAAACCCATAAAACAACACATCGATACTAAAGCCATAATACCAACAACAAGAATTCCAACGGTTCTACAATTAAATTAAAAGCTTAAAAATTTACAAAGTAATTTATTTACATGTTAGCTTTTTTTAATGTTGGCATTGCAAGACATCTCTGTACCATCGCTTGATTTATAGAGCAAGAAGCCAACCATCCGAAGTAATTTCCAATCGAAACAGTCCAAAAAGTGTGTCTGATTGTTGGATCCCAATCAAAACTGTAAAAATAATATTGACTTATTTAATTTAAAAGTACTTTGTGCATATTCATTTTTTACTTGAAAAAATCTATTCGACCTCCTTCTTTATTTACATTCCAAACTTTGGTAAATCCCCCAGCGTTGACGGTTCCCATTCCTGCTACGCAAATCAAAGCACCGAACATTACTAAAGTTTGAACGGTGTCTGTCCATACTACAGCTTTTAATCCACCCTATTTTAAAAGAAAATTAGTTAAAAATTTATCAATTTTAAAATTATTTTCGAGAAGTTATCTTTTGATGTCAATAGATGGAGCTAGTTTATAAAGAAGGAATATTAAATTTGAAAAGATTAATGACTAAACTGTTTTAATTTGTTAAATGTACGTTGAAACTAAAATATTAGATAAAAATTATACAATTGTAAATAATAATTTAAATAATAAGAATTTGTATTTTTAAAATGTTTCGTTTTAACATCAAGAGAGGGTGATACTGGTGATACTATTCAAAGAAGGAATTGTAAATTTTAAAGATTTAATAATTCTAAATTGTTTTAAAAGATTGATAACCATTTTTAGTATTAATTTATTCCAAATTTTATTTTTAAATGATATTTTTTAATTTATAAATACGAATTATTAAATAAAGTTAGTATCTGTAAGTCAATAATAGATGTCGTTATAGTAAAACGTCACTTTGTCGCAAGAAACGTCAGAAGATTCGAAAATCTCTTCCCCGTTTTAAATGCGTATTCAAAATTCGCCGTACGCTGTAATGCCGAAATGTACGAAAAACTCCGGACTATGGAAGTTGAAGGACAACAACAAGATGCAGGTAATCAACAAGACGAAGTCGACGATCAAGCTTTGATGCTTCTACTAGCGTTATCCTTAGTAATGTCCGTTTTTATACCGTCTGTGCTTGTAATTTCGCCAACGTTAATAAACGAAGGGCCGCTGTTGGCCTCATTAATCATACTGATCGTCGTCGGTCCCGTCCTGGACTTGACGCCGTCGGATATTCGTTATTTCGTCAGCAGCATTGTGTGCCACCTCAATAGTTTTGTAAACATGCACTCGGCTAGCATTTGACGGGCTTAAATTTGCTTACCAGTGTCGTGTAAAAGATGCATACGATGCAGACCACTGGCGTCACCAGGTGTAAGTTGATGCCCGTCACTGAAAGACAACTAAAGGCTCTGGTTGTGCTACAAGCATCGCGCTATTACTTCTCACCTTGGCTGAATGCCAGTGCCGGCACGTATATCACTATTGGAATGTAGAGAAGCATCTTGAGGAGAAATAAAATTGATCCTAATAGTCGTACAGTTTGATTAAACCTTAAATTTAAGTACTGAAATACAAAGAGTGATTATTTGAAAATTTCGTTTAGATTTCGTTTTGGGTTAATTCTAAAAGGGGTTTTACAATTGAATAATCACTTAATACTTGGTAATTATAAAAATTGTTTGAACTACTTACTTCGTAACTAGAGGTAATTTGCAATTTGTAAAAGACGGGAAGATATGCAACTGCCATAGTTATGGATACTAATCCTTCTGATGTGATTATCATCCAAAATTGGGTTCCGTAGGTGTAAATTTCTGCTGGTATTCCTAACATACTTATTCCCGATATATAACTAAAAAAACATTCAATTAACAAAACAATTTATATTTATTTACAAATGGGTTCTTCAGTTCTATTAAATAAACTTTGAAAAAGTTTACTATAATATTTATTAAAATGTCTTTTAAAACTATCAAAAAATTACTCATGTTTTGAAAAGTGTTATCAAAAGTCACTAAATCTTAAAGGGATGTACATTAATTTTTTCCAAAGTTTTATTAATAGCATTCTTATGATGTATAATCTTCATAGTATCAGAAAAATACTTAAAAAATATTGGAAAAAAATAGAGATACGACCTTTTATCTTTCAGCTATAAATATAGAAATGGCTTACTTATTATGAAACAGATCAGTAAAATTTTGAGTAAGTCATCATAAGCAAAATTTAAATGCATCAAATTTTTTAAAGTTTTACTAAAAAATGACTAAGTTTTAATTAAAACTACCATAAAGTCACTACATTTTGAATAATTTTATAAAAATTCTTTAAATTCCAACTGAAATTTCTAGAAAATTACATAGATTTTTAAAAATTTTACTGAATTTACTAGCTTTTTACCATAACCACCAGAATGTTATAAATTTGAAGAATTTTAGTAAGCAATCACTAGACTAACTAAAACTTCAAGAAAATAATTAAACTTTAATAAATTTAATCGAAAGCTATTAAATTTTACTAAAAAGTCAGTAAATTATCAGAACAACTAACATTAATGATAATTATCGTTGTCAGAAATTTACTACATTTTAAAACAGTTTCACCAAATTTACTAGATTTTAACTAAAATAATTTGATAGATTGCTAGATTTTGAAAAGTTGTTAAAAAGTCATCCAGCAAGTTTCCAGATTTAAAAAAATCTCATCAAAAGAAATCAGATTTTAACAAAAATTACCAAAGTTATTAGAGATTTGTAAACATTTTTTGAATGGACTTTTGAAAATTGTTATCAAACCCAATAACTAGATTTTTATTAAAATTACTAGGATGTTAATAAAAACGAAAATGTGAGAATTTGTACTAAAAAAATTACTAGATTTTAAAGAGTTTTACTAAAAAGTTATTAAATTTTAACTTAAATTGTCAGAAACTTTAGTAAATTTTGCTTAAGTACAAATTACATTACATTTTGAAAAATGTCAAAAATTCAACAGATTTTAATCAAAATAATCAGAAAGTTACTAGATGTTGAACAATTTCGCTAAAAATTTATTAGATTTCAATTAAAATTTTCAGAAACTGAACCACATTTTGTACAGTTTTATTATCAGAATTATCAGAAAGTGAAGTTATGAACATTTTCATCAAAAGTCGCGGAGAAATCTTAAAGTTACTAGATTTTGAAAAGATAAATCATGTGATTTTTTGGTAAAAGATTATTATTAACAGAATCATCACGATGATAGTAGATTTTGAAGAATATTATTAAAAATTTACAAGATTTTAACTAAAATTACCGAAAAATTACTAGATTTTCGAAAATTACTTTAAAAATCGTTAGGTTTTTGCTAAAATGTTTACCAAAATGTTACTAGATTTGGCAAAATATTTCTTTAAAAGTTACTAGATTTTAACTAAAATTGTGAGAAAGTGACTACTATTTTGAAAATTTGCATTAGAAATCGTTGGGTTTTTACTAAAATTGCCAGAATGTTACTAAACATAGAAAAATATTTCTTAAAACGTTACCGGATTTTAGCTAAAATTACCAACATTATTAGAGATCTTTAGAAATTGCACCAAGAGTATCTAAATTTTGCAACATATTCATTAGAGATGATTTTAATTTAAATTACTAGTTTTTTTTTTAATTTCGTCGAAATTCACTAAATTTGGAACAACTTTAAATAATCAGATTTAACTAAACTTATCATAAACTTAATTAGGTTCTGCATACTTTAACTTTTTTCAGAGTTTTGAAGAATATCATAAAAATTTGCCAGATTTGAACTAAAATTGCCAGAGATAATCAGATTTTCCACAATGTCATTTAATTTTGAACTATTTCACAAAAAAATACTAGACTTTATTTACTATTGCTGATAATATTACTAAATTTTGAAATATTGACTATATTCTAACTAAAATTGCCAGAAACGTAACCAGATTTTGTCCAATTTCACTACATTTTGAACCATTTCATTAAAATTCACTAGACTTCAACTAAAATTACCAGAAAGTTACTAGATTTTGAAGAATTTTACTATAAAAGCCATAGAATTTGACTAAAATCGCCAGAATGTTGCTAGCTTTTGAAGAATTCTATTAAAAAGTCACTACATTTGAAATTACCAGAAAGTTATTAACTTTCTGAGCAATTTATAAAAAATCAAAATTGCTAGAAAATTAGTAGATATTAAAAATATATATAGTTGCTAAATGTTCAACAATTTAACAAAAAAAAAGATTTTAACTAACATTAAAATTATCAGCTCCGGCAAGTTATTCACTTTGAACAATTTTACTAAAATGTTAGTAAATTTTAGCTATATAAAACTTATAAATACGAAAACTTTTACGGCAGGTGTTAACTGAACTGAAAAAGAGAATGCAAGATCTTAGGGTCACAGATTTAGTTCAAATTTTGTAGGATGGTCGATTTAGCTTCCCTGTTAATAAAAATATATGGTTATAAGGCCCACTGTTCAATAGTTTTTTAGATATTTGTAATTGAAGATGCAATTCGCTCAGTCGTTGGATAATAAGGTGTTTGAATTTGGCGCACTCGTAATTTAGTGATTTTTGATGCTAAAGGTTGTTACCTTCGGAATATTTATATCGTAACTTTGACAACAGTAGTGCGGTAGACGATTTTTTATTCTTTTTCAGAACAAAGACTGTTGGAAAAATCCATAATAATTAAATATTGGATATCAATCGGAATGGCACATGTCAAGAAAATTGTAATTATTAGTTAATTTCATTAATTATTACATATTGAATGTATTACATTAATATATTCTTAATTAATGAATTATTACATTAATTAACATCATCAATTTTTTTGACACCTTTGAAAATTTTCCATGATACGTCTATGGGCTATGATGCCAACCTAAAAAATTAATCTCTAGCACGCCAAATTCAAACACCTTACAATCATTTCTGAACACTCGTAATTAATTTTGAAATTTTGACGCATCAAATGATAATTAATTGACAAACCCAAAGTGCGGTGTACACTCAATAAATGTCTCAATGTCGCAACATTTTATGAACACCACAACATGGTATCTTTATACGTGTATGTATTATGTATGTAAAAATAGACATAACATTGAAAAAAAAATGTTCACACTCCCAGAACTTGAACCCGGCGCCTACCCAAGCAGCAATTTTGGACACATGGTCGACACTGTGTCGACACATAAGCCTGGACACGACACATTCTATGGGCACAGTGTCGACACAGTGCCCGCTATGTTTAGGAAATGTGTCCAAAATGGTGACAGAAATGTGTACCATATAGTGCCCAAAATGTACCCAAGTTTGTGTTTAAAATGCGCCTTTAATTGTACTAAAATGTCTCCAGAATGTGTCGCATTTGTGTCGCATATGTTTCCAAAGTGAACGTTTAATGTGTTCAAAATGTTTCTATTTTGTTACCAAATAGATTTTCATGTGTCCATTATGTTCCTACAAGCAAATTTAAGTGTGTCTAATAAGCGTCGGTATTGTGTGCAGTAAATCAAGGTACAAAAGTGACACAAATGAGTCGAATTTTAGTCGACACAGCCTGACAGGACACTATTGTGTGCTAAAATGTGTTTAAATAGGCACAAGTTTTTTTCCCTGGAAACATTATGGACATATTGTCGACACTAAATTAAACTATTGTGTACTTCTTCTCACTTTAGTTGCAAATGAAAACTGCTAAGGTATTTTATACTGGTATTTTATAATTAAAGTTTTGCTATGTCTGAGGGTTAAAAAATATTACGGATTCAAATTTTCTGATAATAGTGTGTATGATACCTTTAAATAACGAAAGCGCCTCAAAAATATTGATTATTTTTAAAAAACTAAAAAAGTCAAAAATTTTTAGTTATTACAAATTTCAAGAAATGTTGTCAAAAATTAGTGTGGAGATATTTGGGGTGACACAAAAAAATTATTTGCTCGAATATTTATGTTTATTAACGCCAAATATTGTAATTAAAAGCAAAATATAGATATTCGCCATTTTTTTTTCATCTCGTTGGCACAACTTTTCAACGAAAATATGGCGGATTTAATGGTTGTGTCCAAATAGAAACATGTGTCCGATATTTAACCAATTATTTTCCGAAAATGGTTCAAAGTAACACAAGAAACATAAGGGCTATAATTTGGACTCGTGTTTCCAAAACTTGACCGATATGTTGCCTAAAAGTGTCTATACACACAGAACAAATTTGGGCACATCGTGTCAATTAGGTGTCGACTCATCTGGGATTAAATTGCGTCTACTTAACACATTTTGGAAACAAATTAGAAACGGAAACTTAAGAACAAATTCAAGCACATTGCGTCAATTAAGTGTCGACTCGTCTGTGACTAAATTGTGTTTTGAAGTCGAAAGTAACACATAATGGAAACATATTAGACACATGAGTCCAAAATGTGTCAGTTTAGACACGCATTTTTTTCTGACACACTGTGTCCATAATTTGTCGACACATAGCGGCTACATTCTTATAAATTGGATACAGGACACAAAAAGTCCGATAAGTGTCGACTCAATTCGGACTCAAAAAAATTGTGCCCGATATCGGACACAATTTGCTGCTTGGGTAATAACGAGAAACACCGATCTATTGCTACTACGCTAAAGTCATTAGGTACTATTACCCGAAATAGAGCTGCACCATGAAGAGAAAGATTAAAGAGTACTCACCAATGTTACGGAGAGCAGGTTTACTTTTCCATCTTTCTCTTCATGGTGCAGCTCCATTTCGGGTTATGGTACGTCTTACACTGAGGCAACTAGCAACCAACAACAAGCGATATTGCCACCTAATGACATTTTACATAGAATTAAAGCAGACGTCTCACATTAGAGCAATCCGATATCTCTCTATTATCGATATCGATAAAATGTCATCAAATGGCAATATCGCTTGTTGCTGGTTGCTACTTGCTTCTTGCCTCAGTGTGAAACCCGCTTTATGTTTAATCGTTTGCTACAGATCCAAATGTCTCTAATATGTTGCATCTTCAATTACAAATATCTAAAAAACTGTTGAGTAGTGGTCCCTATAACCATATATCTTCATCAACAGAAAAACTAAATCTACCATTCAACAAAATTTGAACTAAATCCGTGATCCTAAGACCTTGCATTCTCCTTGTAAGTCTAGAACTAACAGCACTAACTGTAACACAAGACCTAGAACTAGGACCTTTCGGCTTTAACTGTGCGTCTTTTGGAAAGACGTTTGTGTTTCGGATACTATGTTGCAACTTTCTTCAGGGAACTTGTACACTTCGAACTTGCTTCTGAAGAAGACTGCAACATGGGATCCGAAACGCCTTTTCAAAAGACGCACGGCTATACTTGAAACTTCCCAGTTTTAGGTCTAGTATTGGAATTAGTGTTAATGTTGTACCTAGTCTTACTCTAGTCTTAGTTCTACCAAAAACTTAACTAGATTTTACATATCTTCATAAAAAATCATTAGATTGTAACTAATTTAATTCTCAAAAAGATACTAAATTTTGAGAAATATCACTAAAAAGTTACTAGATTTTTAAACTTAATAGACTTTTCGAGAGGGTTACTATATTCTTGAAAATTTGATTCATCAGTAGGTTTTTATTAAAAATTTTAGAATGTTACTAGATTTTGAAAGAAAATGCTAAAAGCTTTTTTCGTGCAGGCGATTTCCAATAGTTTCTGATTTTTCATCCAATCAAGATTTAGGATTTTTTGTATGTGATCAATGATTGCACATTGGTTTGATTGGTTGAAAAAATCAGAAATTGTTGGAATTCACCTGCAAGAATAAACCTAAAGTTATTGGATTTTTGACAAAATTACCAGAAGGTTATTAGATTTTTAAATATTTTCATTGAAATTCGCTGGATATGAACTTAAATTAAGTTTTAAAGGTACTAAATGTTGAAAAAAATCCATCAGAACCCATTACATATTTTTTGATGATGAATAAAGTTTATTTCATTCTTTAAATGCTTAGTAATCAAACCTTCATAACTCAGCTTTTTAAAATTAAAAAAAATTATACATTTTCTAAATGATAATTAACAATTTTTTTTTCAGTTTATCAAATCAGAAAAAGAAACTTACTAAACCAAATTTACAATTTTTTTACAGAACTAAATTAGTAGAATTTAACGTTTCCATAGATTCAACAATAACAAACAACATTAACTGTCAACAAACTTGCAATAACTAAATATTTCCACCTTTCCTTCAATCTAATCGAACTTAATTCAATTAAATAAAAATGTCAAAACGTGATTTCGAAAGAAAACAACGCGAAGAACAAGAAGCCACCGCATACGCCTTCCAAGAATTCATCCAAACATTCCAAGACAACTCCACACCACCAAACAAACTCTTCGTAAAATCCGGTATTTTATATTCAAAAGACAAAGAAAACGAACAAGAAAAAGGTAAACTCTACAACCCTAAACCTATCCTAAGACAAGGCAATCAAGAAACTATCAAAAAAGCCATCGAATGCGCTACATTACTTCGAGACAACAAAAACGAACGCGTAAAATGCGCTAAACCCAAATCAAATTTAGAACTTTTAAAAGAAGAACTCCGTCAGAGACATTTAGAAAGAGATGAAAGATTAAAAGTAAGAAACGAAACTTGTTTAAATTCATTCGAATCTGATGATATATCAACAACAAATTTATTCGTTGCGAATATTAATGTTAACATGACAGAACAAGATTTAATGAAGATTTTTGGCGTTTACGGTCCTTTAGCTAGCGTTAAAATTATGTGGCCGAGAAATGAAGAACGTGGAAGAACCAACGTTGGATTCGTAGCTTATATGAGTAGAAAAGACGGTGAGAGAGCATTAGAAGGTTTAAAAAATCGCGATGATATGCGAGTAGGTTGGGCTAAACCAGTTGAATTACCCCAACACCCTGTATATATCCCACCAGAATTATTAAAATTACTTTTACCACCACCACCAAGTGGTTTTCCTTTTAACGCACAAATAAAATCAGATTTATTAAAAACCAAAGATAATATTGATGATATATTAAAAAATTCTTATGTAACAGTTACAATTCCTTTAGATAAAAAAGTTTTAACTACAATTCACCGAATGGTTGAATACGTAGTAAAAGAAGGTCCGTTATTTGAAGCTATGATAATGAATAAAGAAATTAATAATTCACTTTTCCAGTTTTTATTCGATAATAAATCCCCAAATCATATTTATTATCGATGGAAATTGTATTCGGTTTTAAACGGTGAAAGCGTTTACGAATGGTCAACGAAAGAATTTCGTATGTTTAAAGGTGGAAGTATTTGGATTCCGCCTTTAATTCCGAATTATAGTCTTGGAATGCCGGATAATTTGATTAAGGGTGAAAAAGATAATAAGAAAACTTTATCTCAAGCGCAAAGAAATCGATTGATTAGTTATATTCAAAGTTTAAACGCTTCGAGGATTAAAATAGGTGAAGCTATGATTTTTTGTATTAATCACGAAGACGCTTCTAAAGATGTTTCGATGTTAATTGCTGAGTCGTTTGAAAATGCCGCCACAAGTCCTTTTAAAAAAATCGCTAGACTTTATTTAATAGCGGATATTTTGTATAATTCTTATATAAAAAAAAGTGGGAATAAAAGTTACATTACGGAATTTAAACCACATTTAAAAAGGATTTTTGATAATTTAGAAAAGTTTCTTGATGGATTAAAATTTGAAAAAGATAAAGAAGCTTTTAGAAATAGGTAATTATTTATTTTCACTCATTACATTTTATTTCTTAAATTTTATTTTAATGTTAGCAAATTTTTTTTTAATTTTTAAAGATAACAAACATTTTTAATAGTTACAGTGGGTCACTTAAGTAGTACACCTAACATTTTCTATAAAAATTGCAACCGAAATAAACAAACTCAAATTTTAAATGATATTATATTTACAACAAGAATAACAATAATAGTACTATTAATAACATATCAAAAAAATTAACAGTTTAGGAAATTTTAACAATAATGAAAGTTTTGACATCATAAAACTATTTGTACACTAGAATCTAGGGGAAGTCTAGACGTGTATAGATACCGAAGCGGTAGGTGTTTACCAGTTGTTGCTAAGATATCACCCCTACATGCACGCGTTACTAAAAGTTTTGTTGTATTTTGTTGTTTGGCGAAAAGCAAATACTTGAAGGCAAAAATTTAAGTTCAACAGTTAAGCATGGGGGAGGGCATGTTCTCGTGTGGGGTTGTATGTCCTATAATGGAGTGGGAAACTTACACTTTATTGATAGTATTATGGATGCTAAAACCTATCTAAAGATCTTGCAGGATAATTTACTGAAAAGTGCCCGTAAAATGGATATAGAAGATTCCTTCATACTCCAGCAGGACAACGACCCTAAACATACTGCCAGGATTATTAAATTGTGGTTTTTACATACTGGGCTTAAAACTCTTCCGCACCCACCCCAAAGCCCAGACCTTAACCCGATCGAAAATTTGTGGCATATTTTGAACGTTAATATTAGAAAGCAACGGATAACCAATAAAAAGGACTTAAAAATTTACTTGACGTCAGAATGGAAGAAAATTTCACAAGAAATAACAGCCAAATTGGTAATGTCTATGCCAAAACGCCTACAAGAAGTTATAAATGCTAATGGATGCACACAAAGTTCTAGGTGCTTAGTTCAAGAAGGATATAATTTAATTTCGTGAAGTGTACAAATACTTTTATGATATCAAAACTTTCATTATTGTTAAAATTTCCTAAACTGTTTATTTTTTTGATATGTTATTAATAGTACTATTGTTGTTCTTATTGTAAATATAATATCATTTAAAATTGGCGTTTGTTTATTTCGGTTGCAATTTTTATAGAAAATGTTAGGTGCACAAATACTTAAGTAACCCACTGTACTTTCTTAAAATTTTGGTGAATTTTAAAAAATCGTACAAAGTTTACTTTTAGAGATTAAGAAATGATTTTGACGTTAAATTGAACTTAAAAGATTCTATTTTGGATTTAAAAAGTCAGATTTGTTCTAACTGTTACTAAAAAAATTTAAAAAATTCTTAAAGTCGGTAAAAATTTTTGACAGTTGACTAACCTAACTTTTTTAAAAATTTGATCAACTTTAAAAAATCGCACAGTTTATTTTTAAACATTAAGAAATGATTTTTACCTTAAATTGAACTTAAAAGATTCTATTTTGGATTTAAAGAGTCAGATTTGTTCTAATTGTTACTAAAAAATTAAAAAAAAATCTTAAATTTTATAAAATTTCATGACAGTTAACTAACCTAACTTTTTTAAAATTTGGTCAAGTTTAAAAAATCGTACAGAGTTTATTTTTAAAGATTAGGAAATGATTTTTATCTTACAATTAAATTGAACTTTCAATTAAAATAGTCAGATTTGTTCTAATTATTGTCAAAAAAATGTAAACAATTCTTTAAACTTGGCAATTTTTTTTGATAGCACAGGTCCACATAGATCAAATAGCACTTTCTTACAAGGTTTTGACGCACTGAATTCAAATATGACCCCAGAATTGCTCCATCACCTCAGGTTTTCAAGATATTCTAACCTATAGATGCAAAAAACACGTGTTTTCAACATATTTGGAATTAAATAACGTAGCGAATAAATTTTTATTCACAGAAATCCAAAATGCATTTTGAATTTTTTCGATACGTCAATTTCTTCATGAAAGAATCTTTTTTATGATACCAGTCGTAGTTGTCAGTATAGTAGACTAGTAAGCAATGGTTTGGTCGTAATCTCAAAACGGTGTAATGTTTTCAAATTCTTGTTTCCTGCTAGATCATAGGTTCTTAGGTTTTTAGATTGATTGGCTTTGCGGTCTGTATTAATCAATTGAAATAAATATGGAATGTGGAAATTTCAAAACGGCGAATTCACTATGTCATACCAGAATTTGTAATTGTTTATATTACCACCTTTACCAAACCCAAAGCATAACATCGTCTTCTCTTCAATTCAAATGAAAGTTGCAGCGATTTGCGCTTATAACTTATGGAATTATCTTCCCTTTTCAAAGCCCAACAAAAGTCGACCATCGTTCTCTCATCCCATCTACCTTGATAATGTCGCTCTTTTTCTTTAGTCTTGATGAAAACCTTCGCCCATTTCTTCGCTATATGCTCCAACATTTTCCGGGAAATAGTCTAAATGGGAATGTAGAATGTAATTTCTGATCTCTTTTTCTATATACCGTTACTTTTGTCCCAGGCAAAAGTAGATTCCGTTCTTTCAGTCTTCAAGCACAAAGTTCCGCCTTGTCTTTTGGAAGATTGAGATCGTGAATGAAGTCATCTAATCCATCTTGGTGAAAGCACATAGAACCCACCTCACTAGAAGTATCTTCAAAATCAATGCTGCTTTTTTCGTCGTCAGCTTCATCACTATCCATTGGTTCAAATATAGTAGATTGAGAAACTGCGTCGTCAATTTTATGTACTTCATATTTAGCTGGTGTTACACTTTGAACGTTAGGGTAAATAAGAAATTTTTTAGTTTTGTTGTTAAAATCTTCTATATCGCACAAGCAAAAGTAACAATCTTTATTGTGATTCTTGGGTTCACGCCAAATCGTTGATTGGACAATAATTCTTTTTCCTACTGTTTTAGCATCCCACCTAGACAACACTACACGAATTACAAACTGAGGGAGGTACCCATGGCTTGTCCAAATTTTTCATATTCATCTTAAAACATTTTAGATATTGGGTTTTTATCAATTCGGTAATAGATCTACGCTCATATTTTGTGTCATAACGTCCACAAATATAACAAAATTTATTAATTTTTTCTTCTTTTTTGCTTCTAGAAGATATCGTTGTCTGCAAATTAGCAAAACTCTACGGATTACGCACTCTAGAATGAGAATACAGACTTACTCTATCGACAACTATTATTGTTTAGCATCCTATAGGTTGATACCGTAAAAAGTGATGTTATAGAAATTATATTTCTTCACGAAGAAAAATTCAAAATACGTTTTAAATGGGAACAATGGTACTTTCAGGTGCCGCATAGAATTTTGTGAACAAAAATTTATTCGCTATGTTAGTTCATTTAGAATATGTTTAAAAACCGAGCTTTTTGCATCTTTAGGTTAGAATATTTCAAAAATCTGACGTGATGGAGCAATTCTGAGGCCAAATTTGAGTTCAGCGCGCCCGAAACTATTAGGAAATTATTGTCTGATCTATGGGTCTGAAAAATGTTGCCCAGTGTAGTTAACCAACCTATCTTTTTCAAAAATTTAATCAACTAAAATTTTATTATTATTATTTTTAAATTTAATTTTAATTTTATAGAATATTAAAAGTGCTTCATTCTTGGGACATTTGGAAAATTTACCCAAACGATTTTCTAAAAACTTTCGAAAAACTCTTCAAAACCCACGAAATAGAACCAAACGAAGATTCCGGTAACGATGAACCTTTAGACGGCCAAAATCTAATAAAAAGATCCCTCCAAAACGAAAACGATTCTTCAAACACAGAAGTAACAATTCTTCCAACTGCTATAGCTAAAAGAAACGTTCAACCAAATCAATCGGATTTTGTTCAATCAAAATGGGAAAGTGTCAATCCACAAGATATCGAAGCACAAGCAATGTCCACAAGACAGATTTACAATTTGGAACTTGAACGTCAAATGAAAGAATTAAAAAGTCAACTTAATCAAATCTCAGAAGAAGAACGCGGAAATTTAAGGAAGATTGAAGTTATGGTGATGGAATATCAAGACGATTTGGAATCGGGAAAGAGAAAACGTCGAAAAGGAAGGAGTATTGAGGAGGAAGTAAGTTTGTATCGGAAAAAACTTTTGGAAAAGTCCAAAAATGAGTTTATAAATAGGAGATTAAGTCCGATTAGTTCGGACAGTTTTTCTTCTGATGAAGATAAAAGAGATGTTAAAAAGAGGAAATATCAAAAAAGAGATCGAAGAGAAAGATATAAACGATATAAAAAATAAGAGTTTATTTTTTGTTAAAATGTTTTTGAGTTAAAATTGTGTTAGTAAAATAGTTTTTATTTTATTAAAGTTCTGACTTTTTGTATTAATAAAATTGTTCTTTTTTTGTATATTGTTGAAATTCTAACTTAAAAATTTAAAAAATTCTTAAATTTAGTAAAAATTTTTGAGAGTTAACTAACCTAACCTTTAATAAATTTGATCAATTTTAAAAAATCGTAACGACTTTATTTATAAGAAGGAAGACACGATTTTTACATTAAATTGAACTTAAAAGATACTATTTTGGTTTAAAATAATCAGACTTATTCTAATTTAAACCAGAAAAATTTTAAAAAAATTTTAAAGTTGACAAAAAATTTTGATACTTAACCTATTTTTTTAATTTAATCCATTTTTAAAAAATCGTACAGATTGTATTTATGGATTTTAAGAAATAATTTTTACTTTAAATTAAAGATTAAAAACTCTATTTTTTATAATAATTTTCCAATTTATAATAATTATTACCAAAAAAATTTAGTAAAAATTTCCTTTTGTTTACTTACCTAGCAATTAAACTCATAGAAATAGGAAATATCCCCATAGTTTTACCTCCCATTAAATACTCGGAAGTGGTGTCTTGTTTAACTTTGGCGAAGAAAGCAAAGTAAACGCCTATTAAGGCGGATACGATGAGCATAACACCGAAAACTAAATAGTCGAAAAGGTCGAAGTATCTGTCGATGGTTTGTTCGACGAGATCCATGACGAACGCGCGACTCGAACGGGGCACGGAAAATGAGGTCCGAAAGCTCTCGAGCTGTAAATAATACAAATAACAAAGTCGAAATGCAAAATGGGCCAATTATCTTCAAATATAGTATCTTAGCGAATTAGTGGCAATTGGAAAATGGGTCTCTCGTGTGGACGCTTATATACCTACCGCTCTTATAAACACGGATGATTTAAAAATAAAGAACGGGACGTTAAAAAGACGAGCATCCTGTTGCGTGAAGACTTTTGTTAACGTTTTTGTTGATACGTATAATAATGAATTTTGAAAATTTTCAAACGAAATTAGAGAAAATTTCATTAATAATTCTAAACTTTTTTGTAAGTAGAAATAAGGCTTTAAAAATTTCAAAAGAATTTACATACCAAGATATTTTATGTTTTAAGATATTGTAGAACTTTAGAAGATTTTAAAAAATCTTGATTATTTAGGAAGTTTAACTAAAATAGTTGATTTATTTTAACACCCTGTATATAAGTGCCTTAAATTTAGGAAAATTTGCAAGAAAAAAAAGAATTATACCTACACTACTGATGATCTTCATCCAAAATTGATACTTTCTTTCAATTTCTCTTGAAAAAACAGTCCAGTAAGTCAAACTTTGCTGACTCAACTTATGCCATTCCAAAGAAATTCCTTAAATTCATATTCCTGTTGATCCCTTCAAAAAAACTTTTTATTTTTTTAATTCAATGCCTTTAACCTGTTAACTAGGGAATAAATTTTGGTTTAGTTGAAAAAGTTTTTCCCTGATGAAGTTTTTCCGGGATGCAAAATGGATGTTCATTGAGAAGACTTAATTGGACAAAATACTACTCACGAAGTATTTCATCATACCTACTTAACCAACTGATTAAAGTGTTCTATTCGTGCAAGAGCTAAATCTCTAAAAACATCTCTATAAACAACAAGCACAGGAATAAAAGGGGTTCATCAATGATTATTGAAGTCCTTACTAATTTTTAAAAATCGAACAGAATTTATTTGTGGAAATTATGTAACGATTTTTACATTAATTTAAAGCTTAAAAATGTATTCTTTCATGATTATTGACATTCTTCTCTTATCTTCTCAATGTCTCTACTGACATTCTCTTTTTTGGCTTGCAATTGATTTAATATCTAAAAATTGAAATTCAGTCGTGGTCAATAAGTCAGTAGTTGCAGCTTTTTTTATTACGGCTGAAAGAAAAATTTAGAAGATGCCGACTGGTTTTTAAGTGTCCTAAGAACCAAAATCTAAAGTTGGAAGGTCTTTTTTCAACCTTGGACCATAAAAAGGTGTGTTATGCAAAGAAAACCGCAATCAGTTTTTCTAATACACATGAAAATCACTTTCTAAATATAAACATTTAGAAAAAAAATAGTGGGGTCTTGAACTTTGTTAAATGTTACAGTTACGGTTATAGATTTTAAGTTTGGAATCCTAAACTCTTCATAATGGTTATTATAACTAAGGTTATTATAAAGTTTGACATCCTAAACCTACCACAAGGCAAGTGAGTTCTTTATAGATTTCAATACAGGGGACCTACGCTTACAATTAGTCACAGGATTCCTCATGGGTCACTGTAAAGTAGATAAGCATATTCACACCTTAGGGTTTGCCGCTACTCTTCTCTGTAGAGCTTGTGAACAAGATGATAAGACTGTTAAATAACACCATGTGATTTGGTTGATAAACGACTGGGCGACCATGGATGGAATTAGGGACACACCTCTGAGCTGCATCCTATCTTTCGGTAAATCCCTAAACTGGTTAGTATAGACAAAAAAAAGAGACAGTGTTAGGGAGGTTGTACAAGTGCGGAATGGGGTTTATGTCCGACATATTGTTTTGCGTGCCCTACCGCTTTCTACATACAACTTCGAAGCAAAAGGTTCGACAAGAAAAAAGAGAAAAGGTAAAGCTAGGATTATTTGATTTCCAGAGGCCGTGGAAGCTACCCTAGTGACGATTGAAAGAAGTCCACGAAGGTATGCTCAGCGCCACAGCATTGCTCTTCGAATTGAAGAGCATTTTTCCAAAACTAACTAAGTCCAAAATAAGTATTTGTAGATATGACTGAATTTCTGTAAAAAGTTGTATACAACACTTTCAGTAGAAATGTGTTAATAGATAAATGATATTATATTTTGTAGTGAATTAGTCACATGAATATTTAGGATTAATTTCTTTTTTTCTTGCAACCAATAGGTTTCTTGCAAACAACAGGAACTTTTCTGTTCTCTTGTACGTTTTCCTCTTAAGCAAACTTGCTCTTCTATATTGTCTTCATACAACACTCTAAACAACATTTTTTGGACTTAGTTAGTTTTGGAAAAATGCTCTTCAATTGTACTTCGAAGCAATAGGTTTAACGAGGGAAAGGAGAAGAGGTAAAGCTAGAATTATTTGATCCCTAGAGACTGTGGAAGCTACCCGAGTGACGATTGAAAGAAGCCCTCGAAAGTATACTCGGCACTACAGCATTGCTCTTGGAGTTGTACTTTGAATCAATAGGTTCGACAACGAAAAAGAGGAGCGATAAAGCTAGTATTATTCGAACTTCAGAGACTGTACACCAGTACCTCGCTTTGCGTTTTTTCAAAGTTGCGTCGCTGCTTAATGATATAATTTTCACTGTGCGTCGTTAGATTTTCGAGGTTGCGTTGTTTTGGGTTCGAGTCTTTCATTTATTTTGTTGAAATTTTTATTCTAAAAGATGGCACTATTTTTATTTCTAATTGCACTACGCCATCAAAACTCGGGGATATAGAGTCTAATTTTGAAGGTATGGTGGAGACTGACATAAATGAACTGCTAACCTCGCACAACCAAGTATTCTCTAATGACGAACTATTGCAAGACAGTGACCATTCAATAGAAATCTCCGAAGAACATAATTTAACCTCCAAACAAATTTCCAAAGCGATATGTTTGATTCGCGAAGCTATGGAGATTAAAAAAAACGATTTTGGCAGCGGAAGGAATTTTAAATGCTTTTTAAATGTTTACTTTATTCAATTTTCTTTTTAAAAAGTAGTATTTCCGTAACCCTAGAGCCTATCTTGGATCTTTATATGGTTTGCTACAGAAAATCTTAATTCACTTTACGTCGTTTCAGTTTGCGTCGTTTTTATTTTTGAACGTAACCCCGACGCAAAGAGAGGTATTGGCGTATAAGCTACCCGAATAATGATTGACAGAAGTCTTCGAAGGTATGCTCGGTGCCACTGCATTACTCTTGGACTTGTACTCCGAACCAATAGATTCGACAAGGAAAAAGAGGAAAAGTAAAGCTAGTATTATTCGAATCTCAGAGATCTTATAAGCTACCTGAGTAATGATTGAAAGTAGTTCTCGGAGGTATGCTCGACGCTACAGTACTGCTTTTGGACTTGTACTTTGAAGCAATAGATTCGATAATGAAAAAGGGGAGAGGTAAAGTTAATATTATTCGAACCTCAGAGACCGTACAAGCTACCCGAATAACGAATAAAAGAAGTCCTCGAAGGTATGCTCAGCGCCACAGCATTGCGCTTTGTTAGTCTTGTATTTCGAAGTAATAGGTTCGGCAACGAAAAAGAAGAGAAGTAAAGCTAGGATTTTTCGAACCTCAGAGACCCGAGGAAGCCACGCGAGTAACGATTGAAAGAAGTCCTCGAAGGTATGCTCAGCGCCACAGCATTGGTCTTGAACTTGTACTTGTAGCTTCGACCACGAAAAAGAGGAGAGGTATAGCTAGTATTATTGGAACCTCAGAGATCGTATAAGTCACGTCAGTAATGATTATTAGTCCTCGAAGATATACTCAAAGCCACAGCATTGTTCTTGGACTTGCATTTCGAAGCAATAAGTTCGACAACGAAAAAGAAGAAGGATAAAACTAGGACTATTTGGACCCACGAGATTGTATAAGCTACTCGAATAACGATTGAAAGACGTCATCGAAGGTATATTCGTCGTACTAGCAATACTCTTGGATTTTAAAATCGAATAGTAAGAATTTTTCGCAATCGCCGGACCACATTTTTTACGTCTGTTTTTTTTTTTCGGGGGATATCTTAAATCTAAAGTTTTCGGCATTCGCCTATGATTAGTACAACTGCAAGAGCTTATTGAAGGAGTTCCTGACATTACACAGCCATACTGAGAAGTGCAAGTAAAAATTTTTATAGAAGGCTCACAATACACTTAGAAAACAGTGATCATCATTTACAAGAATTAATTTTTGAAAATTGAATTGCTTTTCGTTTAAAAACAAATTTCTACTACATAATTCTTCCAAAACGTTTGCCTTACTTTTTCATTTTGTTTATTCTCTTGCTCATTAACACGTTAAGTGCGACTGAAATGACTATGAGAAGCGCCATATGATTCTTAAACAGAGTACATTCTTTTGACTTGATTCGTTTGATTGAAAAAAAATAGTAGTGACCACATGGAAAGAATATTTTATCATAATGGCAGCACTCAATGTGTTAAAAAACTAGTGATTACTCCACCCTTTACGTAGTACGTATGTTATCATGGAAGATTGGTTCTTACCAGTTGGGATGTTAGTAACTAGTTGTTGTGTATCGCTCCAGTTTATTTTTTATGAAAAAAATCTACCTAAAAGTGAATCAGTTGTATCTTGTAGCTTGCAAGAAGCAGTCGAATATAATTCCTGGTTGAGATCAAAGTTGGTTTTATTTCACTTGCGAAACCCTAAAGTTAACACGTATAAAAAAAATTAGAAGAAAAATAAAGGTAAAACAAGATAAAAATAAATAAAACGAAAACTCAATAATTATTTTTAAGGGAACACTATTTATTCAAAAAAATGAAATAATATGCACAATAAGTATCAAAAACAATTTGTGATTGATTTTTCATTTTTATTGTTAAGTGTACCAATCATGTAGTGGAACAAAGGAAGAAAAAGGATAGCTCGCTCTCAAGACGTCATGAATGCAAATTGTACCGAATACATGCGGAAAAGATTACCACGTTCTGCACGTTCCTATATAAGGTATTTAACACCGATTTTTTTTAATGTTTTACTACAGAGACACCGTGTTCGTAATTTTAAGCGCGTTCTCGACGGATAATCGAACTTCGCTTTAATCAACGTTTAAGATTTTACATTTTACCCTGACCGATCACTTTACAAAATTTTTATCGTAATTGTAAGGCAGTTTAAAATAATCAATCAGGTAAGAAAATGAAAACGAAACGTCGAAGTCAATCTGCAATCAACCATTATTATGGTTCATTGAATCCTGAGCTTTACTTCCTGAGAGAAAACATTTTTCTGTTTCGTTTTTTTCTTTTATAAATATAATGTTTATGTATGTATGTATATATAATGTGCATCTATTGATAAATATATTGTTATTATAATATACAATGAAGGTAATATTATAGTTAATGAGTGATCTATTTTTATGCTTAGATTTTTATTTTTTTTTATTATGATTGGAATACTAGGCAATGATAATCTATTTTCGGTTTTTTAAACGGCATTTTTTTGATTTATTTTAACGATTTCAATTTTTAGTTTTTTTTTTCTTGGTAAAAGAAAAACTTTGCGATTATCAGTACCTAATATGAAAAAGGGGGTAAATTTTTTCAACCATCGACATACATAATAGAATGGCACACACGGACACAATTTCGACACTATTTACTATTACATAGGTTCTTAGCTCTGACAGTTACTGTTTACAAATAGTATTCTCCAGATGAAAAAAAAAATAAAGAAAGAAACTTAACTTATTTAGTTTAATAAGAAATACCCAAAAAAAAAGTAAAACTTGAACAACATAGTTTTTTTTTTATTAATAGAATAATATATTACTTATTTGAGGTAGTTTAACCTTAGGTTGGATAACATATCTATAATCTTATATAGTTAACTAATTATAGAGCGATTAATGTCGTAGAAAAAAAAATATATTAAACGAACAAAAAAAAATAGTTAGAATAAAGATGAAAAAATGATTGGAATGGTATCCTGTTATCCACCTAAGCTGTTTAGATGCTACAACGGTTGGCTTCTTGCACGTCAGTCTCCTTTGAAACTTTTAACATGTAATTTAAACTATGAAATTTCTATATCCTATACATCGGCATTTTTACTTTTTAATATTTTTGAAAAAAGGGAAATTTTAACTGCCGTTTGTAGAGAATATAGTTTCTTGCCGAACCATAAATATATTATATAAAAACACTCAAAAACCAAGAACACTCATACTAAATAACTATTGATTTTGTTGGTTTTTTTTTACATAATCTGAACAATCGGAAGAGCGTTCGTTTAAAAATTTTCTTATGAAGAAAAAATACTTTAATAAAAAATTTTATAATTTAATTTTTATGATTATGATTAAAAAAGAAATTAATTTTTAAACGATCACTCTTTTTTATTTAATTTTCATTACAGTATAGTAACTAATCCGATAAAAAGTAATAATATGAAATAATAAAAATATATGTAGACAAAAAAAATGTAACTTGAAATTCTATCTATTCTATTTTCATTTATGGGATTAATTCGATTGTTGGACGTTCGAAAAAAAAAAAAAAAATACCAATAGATAGAAGGAACTCAAAAACTTACTTTAAAGGAAAAAAATGAATTTTTTAAATTTATGTACATTTTTTTCCTTTTTTTTTGACAGGCTATTGTATTTAACAGCTTGTTTTTTATTTCCATATTTTTGAGATGCTTTTGATTCTCTCTTAAATTGGAAGCGGATAACTTATGTATAAGTACCATTTTTTTTATTATTATTATTTTTTTTGAAAAACATCTATAACAGGCTAACAGCTTTTTAACTCGTCGTACAATAGTTTTCAAGCTTCGTAAAACGGCGCGTCTTTAAAAGAAACAAACCGTTTCGTAAGATTTCGACATAAACAAGCACTCGGACGTGCTTGAACGTATCGAGACCGATTTAGATATAAATGCTCATTCGGAATACGCTTGTGCTTGTGGGATCGCTCAATTTAAAAATGCGCATATGCTAGGGGGAGGGGGAGGCGTTTTTCCTTACAACCTACAGATTTTTTTTCTTTAGTTTTTTTTCGTTTTTTGCCGGAAAGTATTTTTTAAATTTTGGAGGATCGAACGTTTTTTTTCATACGTGGATGGAATTTTGCCTGGCTCTTTTTATTTTTAAACTTTGTTTTGGAGGGGGGCTGTGTGGAAATTATTCAACTGACAAAAAAGTGTTAGATTTGCAAATTTTTCCTTCTCAAATTTCTTTTTTTTAAAATGTCACTCGATGTTATTGTAAGTGGCAGTGTGAAACAAATGGATTACATACATTGACAAACCTCAAAACTCTAACTAGTCCCCGTGTTTTGTACTGTGTTCGTTAAAGTCGTTTGTACGTTAAGTTTTTCGATTCGATTTTCTTTTAGAATCTATTTTTGAAGTGGAGTTCGTTTTTTAAACGAATCTTAAAAAAAAATCTATCCCTATTTTTGGGGAAATCCTGCGACCTTGTTCTTCATTCAGTGCTAACACCATCGTAGCCGAAAATAAATTCATGTACCCTCAAAAATCACTTAAGTCCTAAGGTTGGTAACCATCTTGCGCTTTGGCACACTTTTAGATTTTTAATTTTTTCTCATTTTTTTTTTATAAATCTGTACAAATAATTTAATTCCTCTTTTATACATTACAATAAATATTAATTATATTATATAATAATAATATATCCATTTTTTTCACATATCAAAAAACGGCGCGAAACCGCTTTCTCATAGTTTTTTTTTAAGGTTTTTAAATCTAACAAAAAAAATTCCTCCCCAACAAACAATTTTTATCAAAAATAATTTCATCAGCGGCCAACCTGGCCCGTCATTTATACCTCCCGATAATCATATTCACTTTGTACTTTTAACTTGCGGCCGACCTTGACACAAGGTACCTGAGCCGCTTGGAAAGGCTGCTTTCGAGCCTCGTCCGATTTTGGTATCACACAAATTTGCTAGTACACCGCCACACGCACCGTAACGTATATACAATTCTTCAACCAATTTAACATTTCCACTTAAAAAAAAAATTTTATAAACATTAAAAATAAAGATGGGAAATTAAAAAAATTTTATGTTATACGGTTAGAAGAATCGATAACGTAATAATATAATTCTAAGGGCAGTGTACGTGCAAAAACATTTACTACAATTAGTAAATACTCGAAACAATTTTTTTAACAATCTCCTAACAATATAATTATAATAGTTAAAAAAAATGTCATTCACCCGCACATTTTCGCGCTTCGGCTGTCCGTATATCTACACCTAAGTTTGCCGCGCCACACTTATTTCTTCCCTATTTTTTAAATGTTTTAATACTCGAGACACTTTCACTCCAACTGGGAAAATTGAAAAGTTGAAAAATGTCGCCGCGATCGGAAACGAAAGTCGTGTGACCTCTTTAGAGTGTGAATTATTATAGTTATTAGTATTATATTTTTTTTTATCAATTTTTTTTCTTCGTAAATATGATGCTCCGTTTATAGTCCCAAATTCGGCTTATTCTACTTTGCAGCTAATGTAAGATGCAAGTTACGTGTGTTTTTTGTGTGTGTATGTGTATATACAGTTTAGCTAACATGACTCAGCAATGGTAATAATACAAAACGATTTCTGCAAAACATCTCCAGCCTATCTTTGGTAAAACTGTTAGTTATACAATTACGATAATTATAAAAATAACTTTGTTCATATTTTTTTTTAACTGTGCGCTTGTTTATATGTATATATCTATCGTATATGAATACATTAGTTTGTTTTTTTTTTGTATATTATATGTTCTGCGTAGCTCTCTTACTCTCTCTCTTGCGTTTATGTGTATATAAATATAAAAATGTATTTATGTAATAGGTTATTGTTATTGTATGTATTAGGCTATTGTGGTCAGTAACGGAAATTTACTATTGGCTAATAAGGATCGTCTAGTATATTTTGATTTCTTGAGGTAGATTGTAAATATTTAGTTGTATAATATGGGGCACGCAGTTTATAGTATACCGTATTATTCCGGGCGGGAAACACTCGAGCGTAAAAACGTCTTACACCGTAACGAATTTCCGTACGAAAAAAACATCTTCAACCATCAATAAAAAAAATGAAACAGCGATAATAATATTAATAATAAGAAAAAAGAAGACAGAACGGTAAACGAACGAATGAAAAAATCATGAAAAACCGTAACAACACTAACGATTAAAAAACCAGCTCGTATGCCACTCCGAGATATTATTTTTTTTAGCCGGGCGCCACACGCGGAGACACACGGGTTCAATTCGGTCTCTTTTTCGCGTTCGTTTATAAACAGGACACAGTACCTATTGCGTAGTGGAAGGCCTCGAGATGTTATTTACAATGTTGATACTAGTAGCAATAGTGGTTGTTGGTTTTTTTTATAATAATAGGGTACACATAAACCCGTGCTTCT
Source organism: Digitonthophagus gazella (assembly GCA_036711955.1). Taxonomy (NCBI): domain Eukaryota; kingdom Metazoa; phylum Arthropoda; class Insecta; order Coleoptera; family Scarabaeidae; genus Digitonthophagus; species Digitonthophagus gazella. The sequence goes on from JASCIT010000007.1 coordinate 14,336,530, forward strand.
TTTTTTGGTTGGGCAGTGGGACTTATTTCGATCGCTTGCGATACATTCTTACGGCTGCTGTTGCTGTTGTTGTTGCTGCTGCTGTTGTTGTTGTTCCAACGGCATCTCCGCCTGTTGACCGGGCTCCTTTGGCGCACGTTGCGATCTTGGCCTTCCTTGTGGCGGTACTACCGATTGTAATACCATCGCTCGAATACGTCTTTGTGCACTCTATAAAATTTAAAAAAAAGACTAGTAAAAGTATGAATGACTCAGTATGAATGATCCAGTAGTGCCAAAACTGGACACACAGAAATTAACTTAGCTTATTTAGAAATTCAATAAAAAAAAGAAATACAGTTGTACATTTAGACTGGTTTTAGACCTCAACCAACGTTCAACGCTCAACTATACGTTGATATAACTACGCGCGACCGACGTCAGCGCTAACCGTCGGTTGAGCACTAAAACCGGCCTTAGTTCTTTGAACGGCATCAAAGGATAAAGGTGCAACGTCAATCACGCGACTGCAACGGGTATGGTCGCGCGACTACAAACGCCCGACTCTGGCGATTTTGCGCCAGGTCTGGTTTGCATTGAATTATATGAACACGTTGTCAATAACGCAACTTCATGTTTTTCTAAAACTTTTAGAAGAAAATGGACGACTCATACTTAAGTGAGCTTTTAGGGCAGCATCTTTGCCTGTATAATCCGAAAAGTTAGAATTATAAGGACCAAAATAAAATACACAGTGCGTAGAAGGAAATAATGGGCGTTTTAGAATAATCAGGTAATGAGTAAAACGAATATGAATTTGTACTAGGTTTAGACAGCCTCCACAATGGTATATACATGTACGCTTATCAATAAAGTATTTCAGTCAATATCTTTAGCTTTATTCTTTAAAAATACGTTTACAGGAATTTTTGTATATCTCTTTCTTGTTACGAACGTAATGCAATAACTTGATCGAAATACGCCGATCTGCTGGTATGTAGTATAAGAATTTTTATCGAGCGTTAAGGGTTAAAAACTAATTTTAAATATAAAATCCGAAATAGAAAAAATCCGAATGTGACTACTGTCGCACAATTGACATTGAATAAGGTCGCTGCAGATGAGCTACAAAAGTTGTCCGTCTGCAGCCGCGTGACTATAGCCGTTGCAGTCGGATGATTGACACTGCACCTTAACATTTAAATTTTAGGTTTACGCATTTTTAAAACAGATAACGTAAAGTATTTTCAATAATCAAGGAAAACAACGAAATGTACTGAAGTTTTTTATTTTTTTGAGCTTGACTAGGTTTCGGCGTCGCCGCTATCTTCAGGTCAATCGCGTCACAAGCTTTAATGATATCATGGAATAACTTCGTATTAAAAGTTTTTTATAAAATGGATCGAACGACTTCTGTAATATTTTATAATCTTGACGTCGTTTGATCTTTATTATAAAAAACTTTTAACTCGAGGTTATTCCATGATATCATTAAAGCTTGTGACACGATTGACCTGAAGACGGCGGCGACGGCGAAATCTAGGTAGTCAAGCCCAAAAAATAAAAAGCTTCAACAGTGCCGCGAACGGGCATGATAAAAAATAGAATTCACGAATATCGGTCGTACAAAAATGCTAAATAAGGTAAAAAGAATACCACGACCTATAATCGGGAACGATACAAGGGGACTCGCGATTCGACCGCCATAGAGTTAAGTTCGGTATTGTTAGAAATATCGAGTTAGAATACATTTCGTTGTTTTCCTTTATTAACCAACTGAATAATGGAAAAGTATATTGCACAATTCTCAATAATATCAATGTACTGCGATTATCAAACTTGAAAATTCCAGTCAACTCTTTCTAGCATATTGACGGTATGTTGGCAGTATGGTGGCAGATTGATGAATAATGTTCTTCAAGAGAGTCAAGATCTTAGGACAATCGATGTAAACAAACAACGTATGCATTTTCTTGCACAATGAAATCTTGTAAATCAACTTTCTCCGGTTCCCGCACCACACATAATTTGTAAGAATGACCTTTTAACTCTTCATGAATAAATCACATTATAGAACGAACCCAACCCAACCTTAACTTCTTGCTTGTGGGCAGAGCAGTAAGGCAAAAGAAAGTCTCGTCATTATCATGTTTCGGGGCGATCTGACAATTCATTGAGGCCTAGATCTTGTTTAATGCGTAAACATGCAATTGAAATGTTGCTACTTATGTTGTTCAAAAAAATTCCAAGAGTTTTTTGAATTAAATTCGAAATAAGCAAGTTGTTCTGTTCCATTCTGTATTATGATCTTTTTAACCCGGCGTGTGTATACTATATTTTTTGTGACACGGTGTGTATACTGGGTCTTTTAGGTAACAGGCATGTTTTCAAAGTTTTCTAGGCTTGCAAAAATTCTAGAAAAATTCTGAGTTACTTATTGAAGCGTCTACTACATGGCCAAGCAGTTACCAAACTTTTTTAAAAGGGGTAGCCGAAGCCTACCCTCTATTCATAAGAGAGAATTTCGAATTTCAAATTTTGACTGTTCCTTAAAAGACCCAGTGTACACACGGAGGGTTAATTTTTATTTCTTTAGGCCGTAATTGTGCAGCTTAAAGTTGGTTACTGACAATAATTAATACTTTCTCCTTTTCTAATGAGGTTTGAAATGAAGGTATATGATTGGTCGACGTAAAATAAGAAAATTTCTAGACTTTAACGTTACCATTAGTACGATTCTGGACAAGCTAATAAAAATTTGTACTTTCTGGCATTGTTGGCTATCAATCGGCCCAACGGCGTAGCGTGAAAAATGAAATGTCATTTTATTAACATCGATGCTCAATTTTAATCGACAATATCGTTCAATCGAAATTACGATTACATTAATCGTCAATCTCCTTCCGGCATTAGGATTAATAATAATCGTCAATCGCCTTCACTGCGAGTTTCGATTAATTAATCGTAAATCGGCTTTACTCGGAATTACAATTAATTAATCATCAATCGCTACCACGATTGACATTTGCCCAATACTGCTTTCTGGTTAACCTAACATTAATGTTATTGTGATAGACTCTTAAAAGACAAATTTAGTACGAGGAAGATGACAATTTGTAAGGTTTTAGAACGTATTTGAAACATCGTATTTTTACGAAAATTTCTTTCTTAAAAGCAGCACATTTATCGCCATCATTTCAACAAGCATAAAAATCTGATATTCCCCCTTGATCTGACTGATTTTTTGCCTATGTGAATTGCCTCATTTTACTGAAGAAACCAATCGAGAACAGTTTGGTTTCTGAATACATTGAAATGAGCACAAATAAATTTGTTATTATCGATTATATTATCTATGGCTTCAATTAGCAATTATCTACAAAAAATATCCACGTTTCTTTTCTACCTAATTCAGTGTAAAAATGAATTTAATTCAATGAAAAAATGGTAAAAGCTTTTTCTTTAATTAATTTACCTGAACACTGAAGAAAGGTCCGATGATATGTACAGTTGTCTCATCTTCCTGTTGGCTAGCACCTTGTTCTGGCAGTTTGATAACGCTTCCGGTAACTCGTTGTAATTCGCGGACATTCTGGCCACCTTTTCCGATTATTCTTCCGACTTGCGAGCTTGGTACCATAATCTCAACGGTTAGCCTTACGTCGTCGGCACCCGCGACAAAACCTTCCTCTCGCATCTTTTCAAATATTAAATACTGAGCCTAAAATTACAATAATAATAATAATTTAGTAATTTTATACTCAAGACAATACAAGCAAATCTAACCCAACATAACAATCACAATTTGATTTCTTAAAATGGTAAATAACTACATACATTCTAACATTCATCTAAATTATCCTTAAGTCTCGTAATTTGTTATAAAAGTAAACAGCATAAAAAGTTAAGAATAATTTTAAAATAAAAATTTTATAAGAAATCGTTAGAAAACTAGGTTTACTTTAATTTGAGTACAAACACGATCCATTTAGCTTAAATACTTTCGAAATTTTATGCAATTTTAAAATTTTTAAATTAATTTTTTAACGTATTTTGTTATTTTTAATCGAAATGTAGTCATGTTTGGTATCAAATTAACTCTTATCCATACAACCGCATAAAATTTAATATCTTTAAAGTGTTCTATTTGCATACGGATTAAATGACTTTTATCAATCTTTAAAAATATTTAAGAAATTTGATACAGTTAAGTCTAGTTCTATATGTAATTTCTTTCTGTTTATTTTAAATTACGTACCTTCCATTGAGCTTCGGGTGATCCAACTATGGTAACTCGCCGTTCGGTTTGCGTGTCCTGCGGTTTCGTTTCATCGAGGGGCGCGATTTTAACGGTGGCACCGGAGAATCGAATTATGTTCCTAATGTGCGAACCCTTCGTTCCGATGATGGCCCCGACCGCGTTGTTCGGGATGTAGAGGTAAGTCGTCTCCTGGCTGTCGCCTCCACCGGCTTGCGGTCCTCCAGCCGGGTACATTCCCGGGTATGGTGCTTGGCCTGTATACAAACCCCTTGAACCATAGCCTATACCTGACAAAAGTACCGATAGAGTCGTGCCAATACTTCTGTCAGAAATTATAGCTTTTTTTCACGGAAATTAAATTCTTAAATTAACTACTAACATGTAGATAATTTAAGAATATTTTATGGTATGTCTTCAATAATGTAATCTATTAATGAAAAAATAAAATATATTTTACCTGCTGTAGCCATCATAGCCATTGGATGTAATCCCGGAAACATCATTGATTGTGGAGCCATCGCTTGAAGATCATTTTCGTAGCTCTGCCTTAATTTCGCGCTAATTTGAGCTTCGGCCTTACTCATATTTTCTATGCTACCCTTAACGGTGATAATACGCTCGAGATTGAACGAATTGATGTCGTTGATGCTGGACACGGTGATCTTAGTTTCGGTCTCCTGCATGATTCGCTTGATGGTGTTGCCTCCTTTTCCGATGATCCGCCCGATCAAGTTGTTATGAGCGAGGATCTTCAGGGAGATCTCGCCTTTGTTCGTATTGTTGGCCTCCTGTTGCATCACTTCCAAGATGCGTCGACACGCGTTCGTACAATTCTCCGGATTGCCGTAGATGGTGATGGCCTTCTCCAGCGAGCCGACGTTGTCCTTCCGGTGTACGTCAACGCGAGCGCGCGTTTGCTGGGTTATTTGTCTGATCGTCGAACCTTGTCTTCCGATTATAGCTCCAACCTAAATTGGAACGGTTTGAATTAAAGGTTATACTTAAAAAAAAAGTTTAATTTTTACCATATCGCTTTGGACTAATATTCGAAGTGGGAAGTCAGTTTGACGACTTTGTCCTGGTAATCCTCCGAACGCCGCTCCTGGACCTCGAGGACCTCTCCTGGGTTTCTTTTCAACAGCCAGTTCCACCTTCATTGATCTACCTTCCAGCTCGTACCCGTTTATATGATTTACAACTCTAAAATTATACATTTTTTGAATTTATTTAATTAGAAAAATTTTGATTTATTAATAATTACGTACAATTGTGCTTGATCCGCATTTTCGAACGTAATCTGCACGGTTTGCGTGTTAGGATCTTTGGAGGTGAGTTTATCGCAGGAGATGACCTTCCCATGGGGTTGAAGCAGGTGCTGTATATCTTCGAACCGAACCATCGGTGCTAAATTCGAAATGATGACTTTAGATGTCGATCTGAAATAAAAAAAAACATCCTCAATTAAAAAACAAAAAAATAATCCTTTGCAAAATAAAATTACTGTTCGTAAAAATACCCGTTCATGATAACACAAGTATCAAATTAATACAAAATAATACTCCGGGTATCAAAAGCAAGAGAAACCTCGATCATCGATGCGCCATGTTTACTCAGTTCTATCAAAGTTATCGATAACGCGAACGATATCGTTCGATTGCAAACAACATTCGGCGCTATTTTGGCGTATCTCGTCGACGTTCTAACGAGGCTCTATGAAATACTAAACGTCTCCGTATAGAACGAGCAACGTGATGATAACGAACGACCCATTTTCGCCGTACACTATCGGAGGGCGATAACGAAAGTGTGGTAATGCAGTCGACGGACACAAGGATTAATCGGTGTCAACGTGCGTAAGCGGTTTTTTGCGAAACCTTACACTTCTTCCTGTCGAACGACGCAAAAGTGTCGACAGTGAATCGCCGGTCGACGACGTTAATTGTACCGCGTGTTTTACACTAAAGACAACGAGCGAAACACGTTACGATAAGTGGCGCCGGCTGATTTAGATAAGAGAACCGGTGTAGGAGAAGTTTATGTTTTATTAAGATAAGTTGGGCGTTAAATGATTCAATGTTAGGATTTTTATTCAATTAAAATTGCTCAATTATTATTAATTTGTTGTATTACAAATATACAAATATTTGCTTAAGATAGTCATTATAAAAAAAAATGCAACCACATACCGTGTATATTTCAAATTTGTTTAATTTAATGTTGTAATCGTTTCATAAGCTTTATACAATTAAATAACTTGTAATAACTTGGCAGAAAATTTATTCAAATAAAGTGAGAATAACAATTTTGTTATGGTAGTGTTCAGATGCTTAGTTTTACTTGAATAGTTTTGAAAATTAGCGAAGTGCTAAGAAATTTAAATGCGTAACCATTAAATTTTCGTAGAAAACGAACAAATTCGCATTCTTAATAGTGATTATCTTCTTAGAAATGAAGTTTAAATTTGCATAGTTCTAAGAATTGGTAAAATGTAATTAATTTGAATGTCTTGTTATTTATTAATTATTTTCATAAAGATAACATTAGAAATTTTTACACAAAAATGAAAATACATTCAGAAATTCATTCAAAACTTGAAATGTTTTCAATTTAAAAATTTACCGTAATTGATATCAAACCATAAACTAATTTAATGTGTCTAAAGGCGTAGGATTTTTAAATACAATTTGTTGATTTGACACAAAACTCCCATTCAATAAAAACTTCGAATCCTGTTCTTTAAAACGACTGATTTTCGTCTGCGTCTTCGAGTTTTATTTGTGCAATTTCTAAAATTAATCAAGTGTAAAGGAATTTGAATTTCTAATAATCATCAAATTTTCATACAAAATAAGCAAATTATAAGTTACATGCAAAAAATGGAAACTCGTTTAAAAACTCCTTTCAAAATATTTATATTTGGGTTCTGGTTATCCAAAAAAAATTACCATAACTGATTTTATTTAAACCACAAACTAACTATCGAACTTCCAAGAATCTCAAGATTTTTAAACGCAAAGATAATTGAGTTTTCACTTTTAGTTTTATAGTACAACTACTGCCGGTAACAAAAATTAAGTCAGTAAACTTTTGACTGGTCACATTCCGAAAGTTTTTGTCGAAAAAAATCGGGGCAAAGACTGTTATGATCGGTGATCATTTGTGCGTAACATAGCCAAAATTCAAAGTCGTAGGTCACGCGGTTTAGGAAATATCGTGAGGTAAATGAAAAAAGAACCGATTTTTTGACCAGATCCAAAACGCTAACTTTGGGATTTTTTTTCCTCAGAAACCGTAGAAGAAAAAAAAATTAGGAACTTTTGTAGGATGTAGCCTCGTCTGTTTATTATAACATGGTATTTCTTTCTTTTTTAAAAATTCCGCCAATTTTCATTAAAAAATTGAATCTGTGAGATGAAAAACAGTACAAGTCCAAAAATTTAGTTCTGAGTAAATCAATAAAAACTATATAGTTTAAAAAGTATTTGAAATAGCATATTTGCTTCCACATGATAGTCATAGTTCTTTTAATTTCTGATTGTAACAAGTAGATATATTTCGAGAAAAGCGTTCATAAATTCAGTTATGCCATAAAAAAGGTTGTGGACTTATACTGTTTTTCAATTCAAGCGACAAAAAAAGGGTTAATAAAATGATAAAATGACTCAAAAAGTAAAAGACACGACGTATTTATTACAAAATTTGTATTTATTTATTAAAGAATAGAAAATCAGAACCGAAAGTCTAGTTATTCTTTTCGGTATTTGTAGTGCACCATGAAGTTACATGATAATAGAACTCCAAGTTTTCCCCAGTAATATACTGCATTACTTTCTTAATATCATCCACTTTCTTCTTGTTAATGAGAACAGGTTGGTTAAAACTATAACGGTTATCGGTGGGGAGGACTGGATTTTCCTTATTCTGTTTTAGGAGTTTAAAGGTGAATGATATAAAACCTCCTATATATTCCCATGTTGTGACATAAACAAGAGTGCTATTATCGTAAGAAAACTGCCTATAGTTGGAAATGGTGAATGTTTCTGTTTTGGCATTGTTTTCGCGAATGTAGTGCTTCGAATGAATGTAACCAGTTTATATGCTCTCTTGTATTAGGTCGGCGATAGTGACCTTAACCGGAATTGAATCAGTGAGATGAAAAACAGTACGAGTCCGGACCTGTACTGTTTTTGTACTCAATGGCAAGTAACACGTGGTTATTTCTCATAGAAGGTAATGTAAAATGTACGGTTTTTTAGCTCAGTCGATAACAACGCCAATTTAACGTCGATTGGCTATCTCAACTAAAATTGTCAAAATTTGGACTTGTACTGTTTTTCATCTCACCGATTCAATTCAATGCCAGAAATGGTAAATTTCAAGTTCACTGACTTGATTTTTGGCATAGTTACTAGCGTTGGCTGAGAACGGTTGTAACAATCTTAATAAATTAATTAACTTCATACCTTCCAAACGGTGATAGGTAGACACAATAAATATAACAGGAAGAAGTATGCGCGTAATAAGTCTAATTACGACTCACAATGTTCTATAATCCACAGAGTTAGTACAGATGAAGATAGTATATCTTATTTGAGATCTAAAAGTAAGTTTTCATGATCCAATTTTTGTTTAATTTTTAAGGTAATGATACAAGTAGAATATTAAATGTTGCCTTTCTCATAAAATGCATATTAGGCACGTCTGACACTGAGATAACCAGCAACAAGCAACTAGCAAACAGCAACAAGCGATATTGCCACTTCATGACATTTTACATATAATCAAATGATGCCTCTCACATTGGAGCAATTTGATATCGCCTCTCTATTTGCGATATCGAATTGCTCCAATATGAGACGTCTGCTTTAATTGTATGCAAAATGACATTATGTGGCAATATCGCTTGTTGTTGGTCGTTAGTTTCTTGTTGCTGGTTGCCTCAGTGTGAAGCGTACTTTACAGATCAAGATAACATTATTAGTTTTCACTAACAGTACATTTTTTAACTGCTGTTGGTTACAGTTATAACGATAAAGTACGGTTGTAACACCGCATTATTATTTTTTTTATTTCACTTGGCTATAATTGGTTGTTTGTATCTGGAATACGCTATGTATTATTGGTGTCTTAACGGCCCAAGGCCGTAAAAATCCGTACGTTCCTTCGGCGTATCATACAAACGGAAAAGCGATGATTTTGGCTTTAAAGTGGATGTTATCACAATACTCTAAAGCAGGGGTGGGCAATTTTTTGTATAGTGAGGGCCGGATTACGGTTTACTTTTTGTACGCGGGCCAGAATAAAAAATTAACAAATTTTTGTTACTTATATTTACTAACAAACTTATACTAACTAATAAAGTTAGTTATTAGGTCTCCCAGATCTCCTGCTTTCCTTTGTTAAAACAACTCTCCAGAAAGCAGGAAATTTGTGTTCGAATCCCAGTGCAATGATGAGACATTTTTTTCTCTAAAGCATTAGCGGTAAAAACCTTTTTTTAATTTTTTCATTCGTTTAAAAAATAATAATTTTGAAAACAAAAATTATTTATAATTCTTTCTAAAAGTCTCGTAGGCCGGAGGTTGCCCACTGTTGCCCTAGCGCGTTGCTACTGCAGTGAAGAAATGTAGATGAACAAGAACTTACAAGAATAAGAACAAAAAGGAGAAATCCCAAATTAAATCCCCCAGATGATTCTTCAAACTAATTATATTTTTATCTTATCTGCATATCACCATACAGAGAAAGTGAACTAGAAATTGATACAATGTATAAGTTATACAGTGTGAGTCTCTAACTTGGAATAAATTCATTAAACCGAATACACTGTTTTTTTCGGAAATATGCTCGAACACGTCGATTAGTATTTTAATCTATCCTATTTTTCATGTAAGAAAATTTTATACAGCGTGTCCCAAATCTGAGATATGACGTCATCAACAATTTTTTTAAATGGCAAGCCTCATTTTTTTAAAGTGTTTTTAAAGGGTATATCAAGTTAAATATGCGTACTAAATTTCAAATTTTTATTCCTTCTCATTAAAAAGATATTACAACAAATAATAATTCGAAAAATCAAGAAATTTGAATCAACTAAATCATAATAAATGTTCAAAATGTTGTCCATGTACTTCCTGACAATGCCCTACACGGAACTGAAACTCATTTTGAACAATCTAATTACTTCTGCGGAAATTAGCCTACACTACTGTCTTATCCTTTCTTTCAACACCAATTATTATTTGTTGTAATATCTTTTTAATGAGAAGGAATAAAAATTTGAAATTTAGTACGCATATTTAACTTGATATACCCTTTAAAAACACTTAAAAAAAATGAGGCTTGCCATTTAAAAAAACTGTTGATGACGTCATATCTCAGATTTGGGACACGCTGTATAAAATGTTCTTACATGAAAAATAGGACAGATTAAAATACTAATCGACGTGTTCGAGCATATTTCCGAAAAAACAGTGTATTCGGTTTAATGAATTTATTCCAAGTTAGAGACTCACACTGTATATTATGTACTCGTGATAAATGCACTGCAGGTGATGTAAACTAACTTTGCCAAAATTGTAATCCTGATTAATTTTCAGTTTTATAACTGTTATAAACTATTCGTTTAAAAACAGTAGTTGCTTTCAAGCCGAATGCTATGGTTTGTTATTATTGTTTCTTTTTAATTTATAATTGTTTTACTATTTAGTTCAGTGTTTCCCAACGTAGGGCGTAGGCCCCACAGGGGGGCAATTTCGGTTTTTAAAGATGTGTTTAAAAAATTTTGTTACTTAATTGGCTATTGATTTCTTCCTAAAAGGCATCAGAAAAGATTGTCATATGAACAATTTTTTTTTTGTGCGCATGGATGTGTTTTTAGGTAGATTTTATGTTTGAACTTTATATTGTTTTCAACAAAAATCAACAACTTTTTTCTTGGTGGGGCCTCACGGAACCTTAGGGGGGACATACCAATATTACAAAACCTTACATGGGGCATGGCAGAAAAAAGGTTGGGAAACACTGATTTAGTTAGATTTTAGCGAATAAAATTTACAACAACAGTACTATTTGTATGTGTAACAACGAACTTCATGTACTGTTACAATCGATTCCTGACACGGAGACGGTTGTGACAATAACTTTCACTTTTAATTATTCTTTCTGGAAAAATCCAAAAGAATTTAGTAGTATCTTTTAAACGACAAATTAATTGTCTTTGATTTAAAGTATTATACTTAGCGATTGGTTATCTACTAGCAGTTTGATGAATCTTATTTCTAATGATTCGAAAAAATGTAATAAAATTTTCTAATCACACTGTTCAGTTAAAACCTCAAGATTTTTACGTACAAATTTATGGATACATAATAATATTTCCATATGTTTTTCTTTTCATTTTTAATTTTATGTATTTCCGGTGACTCAAAAATCACTCAATATAATCGTTGAGTAGTACTAACAGTTATTTCCTGTTAGAGTTGGAATTTTAAATGTGCGCTTTTGAGAATTAACCAAGTGCAAACAATTTGCATGTGTTATGACGACTTATGATCATCTTTTCTTCTCAGAAAATAAGTATGTTAGAAGTTATTTATGAAGATGGGGTCTTATTTGAAAATCTATTAAAAACCTTTAATGTAAATCAAAAAAAATTATCATAAATGATTATTACTCAAATCATAAACTAGTTTTTAAATTTTCGAAAACCACAAGATTTTTATATACAAGTTATTGACTCGATACCCAACTTAATGTATTTCAAATTTTCCTTTTTCACTTTTAATCGCATGTATTTTTATGTCTCAAAAATTATTTAACAAAGATTTTCAGCCAAGCTTTTGATTTAAAACCCGAATGTTGAAAAATACAAATGATCGAATGTATACAAAACTCGAAGTTTGTTATCGAGGTTAAGATTTTTTGACTAATTTTAAAAATCCTTCAGGGTTTATTTCTTGAGATTATGAAATGATTTCTACCTCAAATTAACAGTTAAAGCTTATATTTTTAATCGTGATAATCAGATTTATTCTAATTAGCATTAAAGAAATTAAAAATGTTTTTGAAAAGATCGAAAATTTTTTATCGAACTTAAGTTTTTGGACTTACTTAACGTTATTGACTTGATACAAAACTTAAGGTATTTCCAATTTCTCTTTTTCATTTTTAATCGTATGTATTCTTTATGTCTCAAAAATTATTTAACAAAAACTTTCAGTCACGCTTTTGAGTTAAAACCCAAAGGTTTTAAAATGCAAATCATGGAATGTATACAAAACTCGATTGATATATTTCCAGTTTTTTTTTCTGTTTTTATTATTATTATTTTTTTGTACTTAAAAGACGCGTTCTTAATTAAGTTATTTTCTTAAAGAGTTTGGGGTTTTCTTGTGTAGTTTTAAGAATTAGGGAAATGTAAACAATTTGACTGTGTTGTCACTTATGACTTATCAATTTTTGCTAAAAAGTTGATGGTCATAAATGATTTTTGCTAAAAAATTAATGGTCATAAGCGATGAATAACAAATTAGCACGTTAGAAGTTATATTTACAAAAATGGAACCTCACTTCAATTGTACAATTGGAACCTCACCTCAATAGAAATAACCATAACTGATTATTACTTAAATCTTAAACTAACTTTTAATCTTCAAGAACATCAGGACTTTTAAATACAAGATTACGATTCGCCACAAAACACGATGTAGAACCACGAAGTTAAAACCTAAAAAAATTAAAATACAAATCATCGATTTGATATAAAACTCGACTTTAATTTTTGTCCACTTTAGTTTTTTGTATTTCCGGTAACTCAAAGCTCATTGAATAGAAATTTCTGGAGGAACTTTTAACCCATTCGAAACTAATTGCACATCGTGTGTGCAATAAGAGCAACGTGCATTTATTAGTTATTCTGAGTAAAGTAGTCGTTGAAATATGATTTTTCTTGAACTAATAAAATCTGTAAAGTACAGGAAAACAAAATTTGGCATTGGTTTTACTGTGTACTAAGAAAACTAAAACTTATCTGAAGCTTTTCTTAGATATAACATAATATGAATATGAATAAGCATTGGTTTCATTTTTATTGTTTGTGTGTGATAAAAACTTCCCTGTTCTTGAAAACAGAAAAGTACAATGGCGCAAAGACTCCTAACTTTTTTAATGATGTATTTTCATGTTACCTTACATTGTACACATAGTATTCTATCCGCTCCTTGGAATAAAAATTTTTCGAGGAGCGAGTTCCACACCCGATCTTATTTATGTGAATTCACTTACGAATTGGGTGATTTCCATAGTAAACATTTTTTTTATTAAAAATGAACAATATAAAGGAAAAAAAAATTTTTTCGCTCCTGGAGACCGTGTTGGAAAAAAATCGTCGTCTCGAATGGGTTAACAGTTATTTTCTTCTTAAGAGTTGGAGTTTTACTTGCGCACTTTTGTGAATTAGTTAAGTACAAACAATTTGAATCTATAGTGACTACTAATCATCAAATTTTTGTAGAAAATAACCAAATTAGAAGTTACCGTCAACAAAACACTTAAATTCTCTTTAAAAATTCAAATATTCAAAATCACACCACAAAAAATGAATTTAAATGATATTTAAAACGATTTTACCCAAATCATAAAAAAAATCCATTCTATCTTTTTTTATGGTTTTTAACTTTATGTATATCTCCGGTGACCCAAAAGTTATTCATAAAAATTTCTATAGTGACACTCTTACATTAAAACCTGAACATTTTTAAGCACAAATAATCGATTTAATACAAAATTCGATTTACATTTTGACCACTTTTAATTATTTCTATTTCCGGTGACTCAAAAATCATTGAATAAAAACTTCCAAGTGCGCTTTTAGGAGTATTTTCTTTTTAAGAGTTAGAATTTTCTTTTCGCTGTTTTTGAATATATTGTGACTTATAACCATCAATTTTTCATAGAAAATAAACAAATTAAATTATTCCTTGGCTAAAAATAAGTAAAGAAAATTCTAATGAACATAGGTCCAAAATTGATTCGTTTTCGAAATATTGGTAGTATAATTTCACAGGTTTTCCTCTTATTAACATAATCGAAGTGTCATTGTTAAACTACGCTGGTTAGGTATAAAAGCTTCTCGAAATCATCGTAACTATTTAATAACTTAATTTAAATAATTCCCTGTAATAATGTTAATGATGGGTTAACATGTGAAATTAAAATCTTGAATATCTCGAAAACGAAGCACTTTCGGAACTATGTTCATTAGAACTTTTTTGCTTGTTTTCAGTCAGAGAATACGCCAGTAAAGTAAAAATTGTATGCCAAGTGAAGATCACAGGCAAAGAAGGCCTAAGTTCAAAAAAATTTGATTTCGAGAAAACTTGCTTTAATTTATTAGGAATCTCATGTTTTTATTTATTTTTTGATAAATCGACCTATGCAACGAAAACTATTGTAAGTCATTTTTGATAGAACTGAGTCAAATATAAGTGTTTAAAGGTTTTGAACCGATTGCATTTTAAGAAATAAAATTTTCTAGGTAAAAATTTCTTACTTGGTTGCTATAGATATCTTATAGAGGATTCCGAAAGGATTCCCATAGAAGAATAGCGATTAATTCTGTTTTCTTTCCAAATTTTTCAAAATCACCATTTTTGACTTACGATAGTTTTCGTTGCATAGGTCGAAATATTACAAATGGTATACAAACGTAGCTTTCAGATTTAACAAATCCTTTCAAAATATTTAACCAACATTCAAAAATCACCGCAACTGATATTTAAACCACAAAGCAACTTTCAAACTTCCAAGAATTTCCAGGTGTTTAAATTCAAGACAATTAATAGCGTTTTCTTTTGGTAGATCTGGTGCGCACCCATGCATTATAGCGTATTTTGTTGGTTGTACCAAATTAGTGTTTTGTGTTCTATTGCATTTTGTTATTGTAGTTCATTAGAACTTTCTTGCTTGTTTTCAGTTAGAAAATACGCCAGTAAAGGATCGGACAATCAAAACGAGACAACTGTATATACAAAAAGTTAGAACTTCATTTGGAAATTCATTCTATACATCTTCTCAAAGCATAAACATTGTATGGCAAGCGAAGACTACAAGCAAAGAAGGTGCTATGTCAAAAAAACATGATTTCGAGAAAACTTGCTTTAATTTATTAGGAATCTCATGTTATTATTTGTTTTTGATAAGTAATGCAAATGGTATACAAATATAGCTTTTACATTTCTTATCATTTTTACTGAAGTTTGACAAAAAGACCAAATGAAGCTCTTATCATCCACTTTTGCGTTAACACTGAAGCTTTTAGTCTGTCCATATTACAAACTTAATTAACTTCTAACTGAGCGTTTTTGTTCCACAAACGATTGAATGGAGTCAAAGCTTTGAAAATTTTCTAATAACATCAAAATCTCAATTTCATGAAAAATTGATAGGGTAAACTGCCCAAATGTCGGCCCCCCTAAAAATACTTTCTAAAGTCGGCCTTTCTATAAAAATCCATATAGAAAAACTAGAAAGCTGACTTTAGACGCATGGCCGAGATTTGGTGAGTTTACCCTATAACGCTTTCTATGCCTTTAGACTTGAAGTGATATTACTAAAACCATAAATAAGTTTTAAACTTTAAAAACCTTAAAGTTTTTAAAAACTACTTATGTACTCGATACAAAATTTATTTCCATTTCATCTTTCTTTTTTTAGCTTTTAACTTTATGTATATTTCCGGTGACTCAAAAAATCATTCAACAAAAACTTCCAGTCGCACTCTTAAGAGTTATTTTCATTCCCAACAGTAACGAAAATAACTGACCGTCTAGTCGCTGTACACAACCGAGTTTATATTGAGATCCCTCAAGGCGCAACCTACGTTCTCAGTCGTTTGCATTCCGCCGTAATTGCCATTATCAAAACAGATCCTTCACTGATTATTTATTTCAGCCTAGAAAACACTCTTTACGGTCCACTTCGGGGCTTTGCCGAAGACGGTTGAGATCAAACGAGCCGCCGAAACAATGTTTGGCGTTCGTTGGGTCGAGTGTCCTCTCTCTCCAAGTGTTTTATTAAACGGGCCAATTTGAGAACAATAACTCGCGTATATCGGCGAAGTGTTTCCAATCGGCCAATTGTTGCTCTCGGGGGACGCAAAGGAGCCGCCAAGTCTATCGAGACTAGCGAATATCCTTTTCGCGGTTTAACGGTTGTCGCCCGAGTTTTTTTCGATTTTTGGCGTTACGTCTTCGGCGTGTTTACCGCGGTCCAAGTTATTTCGGAATTGGGGATTTCGGGTCAGACGCATTCCCGCGATCTCGCGAACCCCCTTTTAATAGTAACAACCAACCGGTTGACGTCACGTTTATTTCTTGCGGAGTCTCCAGACCGTTTACGGCATCGACTGACCGATATCGGAATCGTTCAAGTTGTTGACGTAAACAATTCTTCGTAGGCGAATCGAAGGACTTTATATGGTTTCCACTCACACACACATAAAAAATCTTTATTTCTAGTAAATCAAAATTAACAGGGAAGAAAACAAGTGTTTAATTAACCTCTCAATATAGTATTTGAAGACCATAGAAGTAAGAGGACTTCAATAGGATCGTCAATTTTTATAATTTTTTAAAAATAATTAGAACAAATTTAGCATTTATTATTTAAAATAGAGTAATTAATCTTTAATTTAGCGTAAAAATAATTTCTTAATTCTTATAAATAAAGTCTTGGCGATTTTTAAAAATTAATCAAAAAATTTTCGATTAAAATTTTTTGGTCTTTTCAAAATTTCTTCAACAATTTTTGGTGATAATTAGAATAAATTTAATTTTTATGATCAAAAATTGAATCTTTAAATTTTAATTTAATGTAAACCTCATGTCTTATTCTCAAAAAATAAACTCTGTACGATCTCTTAAAGTTGATCAAGTTTTTAAAAACGTTCGGTTAGTTAACTGTCAAAAATTTTTACCGACTTTAAGAATGTTTTTAATTTTTTTTGATAACAATTAGAATAAATCTGATTTTTCAAATAGAAAATAGACTCTCTTAAATTCAATTTAAAAAAATCATTTCTTAATCTCTAAAAATAAACTCTGTACGATTTTTTAAAGTTGACTTAATTTTTAAAAAAGTTAGGTTAGTTAAATGTCAAAAATGTTTACTGACTAAGAATTTTTTTTTAATTTTTTAGTAACAATTAGAACAAATCTGACTTTTCAAATACAAAATAGACTCTTTTAAGTCAATTTAAGATAGAAATTATTTCTTAATCTCTAAAAATAAACTCTGTACGATTTTTTGAAGTTGACCAATTTTTTTAAAAAAGGTTAGTTAACTGTCATAAAATTTTGTGAACTTTATGATTTTTTTTAAATTTTTTAGTGAAAATTAGAACAAATCTGACTTTTTAAATCAAAAATAGAATCTTTTAGGTTCAATTTAAGATAAAAATCATTACTTAATCTTTAAAAATAAACTCTGTACGATTTTTTAAAGTTGACTTAATTTTTAAAAAAGTTAGGTTAGTTAACTGTCAAAAATTTTTGCCGACTTTAAATTTTTTTTTAATTTTTTGATAACAACTGGAACAAATCTGATTGTTTTAATCCAAAATTGAATCTTTTAAGTTCAATTTAATGCAAAAATACTTTTTTAATTCTTATAAATAAAGTCGTCACGATTTTTTGAAATTTGCCAAATAATTGTTAGGTTCAATTAAAACTTTTTAATCTTATCAATTTTTTTTTAAATTTTTTTGTCATATTTAGAATAAATTTAACTTTTATGATTAAAAATAGAATCTTGAAGCTTTAATTTAACGTAAAAACCATTTATTAATCTCCAAAAATAAACTATGTACGATTTTTTAAAGTTGATCAATTTTTTTTTAAGTTAGGTTAATTAACTGTCAAAATTTTATCGACTTTAAGATTTTTTTTTAATTTTTTAGTAACAATTAGAACAAATCTGAGTTATTAAATCCAAAATAGAATCGTTTACGTTCAATTTAACGCAAAAATCATTTCTTAATCTCTAAAAATAAACTCTGTACGATTTTTTAAAGTTGATCCAATTTTTAAAGAAGAGGTTAGTTAACTGTCAAAAAACCTTGCGAACTTTAAGATTTTTTTTAAATTTTTTAGTAACAATTAGAACCAATCTGACTTTTTAAATCCAAAATAGAATCTTTCAAGTTCAATTTAAGATAAAAATCATTTCTTAATCTTTAAAAATAAACTCTGTACGATTTTTTAAAGTTGATCAAATTTTTAAAAAAGTTGGGTTAGTTAATTGTCAAAAATTGTTATCAATTTAAAGAATTTTTTTAATTTTTTGATAGAATTTAGAATAAATTTGATTCTTTGAATCCAAAATAGAAACTTTCAAATTCAATTTAATGCAAAAATAGTTTTTTAATTCTCATAAATAAAGTCGTTATGATTTTTTGAAATTAATCAAATAATTGTCAGGTTATGTTAAGTTCAGTTAAAATTCTTCAATTTTTCAATCTTTTTTCTCAATTTCTTGATCATATTTAGAACAAATTTAATTTCTATAATCCAAAATGGAACGTTTGACCTTTAAGTTAAGGTAAAAATCATTTCTTAATTTTCACAAATAAGTTTTATGATTCTTTTAATTTGTTACAAATGACACTTAAAGGGTTAAAGACATCAAAAGGAGTTTTTAAGATCTTTTAAAAATAATCTCTCTGGATGGTTGTTTTGTGCGAACGAACCATAACACATCGTTAGCACGTGAAGGAACCGAAGGGGGTCCGCGGGGGCCGAGAGGGGCTCCTTTCGTACCATTCGAGCCGGATTAACACACCGGTCGGCCGGTACGCGGCACGTACCAAAAAAAGGGGTGAATGGCGCACGCGGAATGGAATCCCATCCAAGTTGCCGAAACGAGATCCGGCCGAAAATTCGCTCGGAACCGACTACAATGGGGCCGGTGCCGGTGCACCGCGGCCCCGGGGCCCCCCGACCAAACTCCGAAAGGAAACAGGTTTGCCTGCCCGACCGACCGACTGAACGTTAGGGGGGCGACTCCCCCGGCACCCCCTGTCTTTCTTCCTTTCCGGAGGGCCGAAATTTGCTTCTACGAACGGTTTTTCATCTTCAACCATCATCTTGTTTTTTTTCCAACTGACAAAATTATTTTATACGATGGAAAAAAATTTTCTATCATCTATTTTTTGCAATCATATACATACATAACATTCAAAATCTAAAATTAAAATAGAAACATTTTTTTAAAGAATTATAGATTGTAATCAAACCACAATATTTCTAATTAGAGAACATTTCTTAGTAATCCTTCATATACATTTCAAACAATTACAAATTCTTAATAAAACCACAAAACCAAACCCGTAGATGACATTAAAATCAATACACATCATAACAAAAATAAAAAAAAAATCAAAGATAAATCAATACGGAGATTTAATACAAGATTTCTCTTTTTATGGTGATATTCTGTTCATTGAGCGTGGCAACGCCTTCGATACAATGAAAAAATAAAACCTACCGATGGTGTGTCATATCATACGACCTTCTGGGGGGCATCGTCCTTCCGGAATAGTGATGCGGTGGCGCGCTCATTTTGGGCCGCGGGACGGCGCTGGAGGTGGTGAACGACGACGATGACGGCGCCGAGGACGACGATCGGAAAGGAGGACAAACCTGGCGAAAAGACGCGCACTGACTGCAGCACCGCGACGCGAGAGCCTCTGCATATATGGCCGTGCAAAGAATGCGCAGACGAGCATTCTTGCGCTACCCCTGCACCGTTCGTTCTTTCAATTCGCGGCCAAACCGGATGCACACGTTACGCAACGCCTAACGTCGCCGAACGAAAGTGAACAGAACGGAGAAGTGAGCAGAGAGAGAGGTAAAGGAGCGAGGTACAGCATCCTATAATCAATTTAAGATGCAACTCTCGCCCGGTTGTATTTCTTTTAAAATAAAGTTATGGTACTGTACGGAAAATTTACAGGTGTCTTGTTTAGTATATCTAAAGTAATTTAATTCAAACTATAACTATTTTTAATTTGGTCAAAAAGTTGATACATTGACTTTTCAATCTACTTAGATATTTTTGGTAGACTCTAATTGAAATATTACACATCCAACAAATTGGTAGACGTATAGGTCACTGATATAGATTCGTTATTTTTGGATTTAGATAGTGGGCGATAATTTACGAGTGAATCACTTTGTAATGACCTTTTGGGTAGATAACGCTGTTTGGTGTCTTTCCAAACCATGGTCAAATATGTACATACTTGGACATTCCCAGACCTTTACAAAAGGAAAATTTTTATTTTATAACTATCTACAGTTTTATAGTTTCTAAATCTTTCATTTTATCAAAAATAACATTAATAATATTTTAGTAATACAGGGTGAATCTGAATTACTGGAACTTCTAAACCGTTAGAAATATGTCAAAAATTCGTTCAAAGTTTAAAACAATTTTTTTTTAGTATAGAGGGTGTTTTACTAGAGAACAACAATACACCTCATTGTTTTTTGAAAATATTTTCATTTGATATTGCTGAAATATTTATTTTATTTCATTAATAGAAAGTCCAATGTTCACCGTTTGATTTAACGTTAATAATGAAAAATCACAACACTTTGGTGATAACCATCAAAAAATTTCAAATGAAAACATAAAATATTTTCGCGAGATTCTTGGTTTGTTATTAACATGCATGACAACGTATGGATTGTCTAGGACCCATAGTGATTGCCTTTGTAATTCGGTGTTTGCTTGTGTCCTAATAGTTTTAGCACGTGTTGACTTTTTCTTTGGAATGTTTTCTGTTGATCTGATGATCTATCCTCATAACACCACAGGACATCAACAAGACATTCAAACGACATGTCATTCTTCCTATGATTAGCATACAATATTGCATGGATGTAGTGTGCCAACATCTAGATGCTCCCATAAGAGTCTATTGAGCAATCTCGAGGGGTCAATGTCGTGTTAACGTCTTGTTATGTCGTGAGGATAGACCATGAGACGCTTAACACATCGCAGGATTGCATTCGGAAACTGCACGATTCATATTGATGATTGAACAACAAATTTAGCATAATGAACAAACGTATCGTATGCAAACACAAGTTGTTCTATCGTCCACAGCTCCATTGCAACCAGATTGTAAACAATTGTTCTAAAAGAGCCAGACTACTGATGAACTTTTGGCCCTTTTAGAACAATTAAAGAAACTAAAAGGTCAATTACATGCAGTCACTTTTTACACGTACAGTTGATTACATTACTCGATATATGTGACTATAAAATTGATCGTTTTCTGGCGGTTTTTTGACTCTTTTATAAGCCAATACTCTTGTGCATCTCCCTATTATCACTTTCAATTGTGTACTAGCTGCTATAAAATCATCCGCTTCCCGCATGTCATCCTATGTAGGTACCAATTTCCTGATCTTAAATTGTAAATGTGGTTACATTCTGAACGCGATACAATTTAGAAGATACAATAATAATGTACGTTTATCAAGACTCATCCTGTATCTAAAAGTTCTTTATCATGTTTCTTCGACATGAAAATAAAGTATTAAAGTTCCATAGAATGAGTCATTGTATGAATCAAATTGGCAAAAAGATTAAATGGGTTTTGAAATTCAATACTTGTTATAATCGAATTATTCAATTAGATCAGATATACCCTACAGACTAATCCCTATTTTTATAAAGAAAAGTGTTCTACATAATAGTTTTAAATTACTAATCCCAAGAGATTTAGCAACTTTAATAGGTTATTAGAGAAGTAATCTAGAAAGAACACATTTAATTCGTTAGTTCAATCTTATTATCAGAATCACTAACGAATTTAATTTTATTGGAAAAATTGAAAAAAAAAAACATAAAAAGAAAATTATTAAGACGCCATAGTAAATAAATATGTGCATACTAAAACCTTAGAAGCAAAGGAATTCAAGTGGCACTTTACTAATGTTAGTGCATTTCTGAAATACTTTTCAACATTTTTAGATACTACACTCCTTAAAAGAATTTGAGGAATGCTTTTTTGCATCTTTGCTGGATTGGCTCAAATCTAAATCTGAAATCGAAGACGTCGAAGAATTGTTGAATATATTTGGACAGACGTAGTGGAAAATGTCCAAATACACCCCAAATTCTGTTCAAAAAGAAACTTTAATCGAAGAAGGGAAGGGTAGGTGCATACAAAGATCTTCTGGGAATCAGAAGAAGCGTAGCCAAGAACTTCACAAGTTGTTTATTCTGGTGATCATACCACATATTAATCCTCACATCATGGCAACATTTTGCATAGAAAATGCATCTATCTCCCATTTTATTTTTCGTATTGATTTTAAATTGTAAATTATTTTATAGCAGTAAATGTTTTTTTTTATTATTAAACTTATTGTCATAAAAAGACCATTCACCATTTAATTTAATGTTACTTATGAAACATTGTAATACTTGTGTTATAATCATCAAAAACATCCAATAATTCACATGCATGCTAACGTGTCGACTGACTAGGATAGACTAATCCGATGTTTACAGGCGTCCCAGACGTTCTATCACATGATGAGTTTTTCTTTTCAATGTTTCCTGTTAATCTGAGGGTCTATCCTCACGACACCATCAGACGACAACATCACATTCAGACGACATGCCATTCTCCTCTCTTTTCAATAATGATCAGCACACAATATTGTATGAATGTAGTGTGGCAACGCCTGGATGCTCTCATAAGAATCTATAGAAGCAATCTCGAAGTGTCAATGTTATGTTGACATCTTGTAGTGTTGTGGGGATAGACCCTGAGACGCTCAACACATCGCAGAATTGCATAGTAGAACTGTACCATTAATATTGATGATTAAACAACAAATTCACCATAATAAACAAACGTATCGTACACAAACACACGTTGCTTTATCGTTCACAACTCCATTGTAACCAAATTGTAAACAATTGTTCTAAAACAACCAGACTACCTCTCTTATCTTCATTACAGGACAACATATGTTAAACTAAAAATGTAAGTAACCCATATGCATCTTATTTTCATGATAAAAGTTAAAAAGATACAAAGAAGTATTCCTCTGATATGTTTGAGCAGTGTATTTACCAAAATATTAAATTCTTGCGACTATTTAAGTTTAATTTTTTTTAGTTTGGAGCTATAAAAAAAATTAAAGGCAGTCTGGACATATTTTTTAGATCATTGCAGGATGTCAGAAATGAATTTTTAAAGATGTTAAGATCATGTCAAAATTAAACAAACAAGTTTTAATAAAACCATGAACATTTTTAAATAAACCACGTAAAAAAATTTAAAATGTTT
The DNA here is from genome assembly GCA_036711955.1 of Digitonthophagus gazella. Taxonomy (NCBI): domain Eukaryota; kingdom Metazoa; phylum Arthropoda; class Insecta; order Coleoptera; family Scarabaeidae; genus Digitonthophagus; species Digitonthophagus gazella. The sequence goes on from JASCIT010000007.1 coordinate 14,360,142, forward strand.
TGCATATCAAATGTGGATAATGAACGTGTTGATAACGGATTTTAAAAAAGATGTAAATCTCCTGGTAACCTAAATGTAGTAAGTTCTGATGAACAACAATTTGAATTATTGCTTGAATTAAATCTTATTGGAGGGTTCTCATACTGAGGGGATGATCAACAAATTGCAAATCGACAACAGTCAACATTAGTGTTTGATGGCATAAAAATAGAACATGTATATCACATTAGAACAATTTGTTAAGACACTTCTTAAGATTTTTTGATTTGTTTTCGGCCATACCCCTTATATTAAAATAGAATATTAAAGTCTGGTTAAACTTCCAAAGAGATTTCACTATTTTGTCAATTCAAACAATACAAGAACTGATAATCGTACTGGTAAGTAAGCAGTTTTGCAGCAACACTATAAATAAATCAATTTTACTAATATTTTGAATCGTTAAATCGACAGCATTAAAATAAACAAATTTGGATGGCATAGAAATAAATATGTATCTCACATTAGCACAATTTGTTGACACTTCTTAAGATTTTTGACTAATTTTCGACCATACTACAGCTTATATCAATGTATCAACAAATTGAAAATATGGAATCAAGTTCTTTTGGAGTATCAAAATAGAATGTTAAAGTCTAGTTAAAGTTTTCAAAGAGATTTCACTATCTTGTAATGTTCAAACAATACAGTAGCGGAACTGATAATCGTACTGGTAAGTAAGCAGTTTTGCACCAATACTATAAATAGATCAATTTCATTAATATTTTGAATGGTTAAACCGACAACATTAAAATAAACAAATCTGTTGATAAAATTTTGACACACTTCCACAGTGCGCAAGTTGGAAACGTTGATAAAACCTGTTTATTTAAAACCAGCATTATCGCATAACTATGTAAGTACATATTTCGCAAAAATCATAACGTTACTTTCCAATATGCACGAAAGGTTGTGAACGGAACTATCTCGTTTAACCTTCGCGATAAAAGGAGAAGGAGCAGCGCAAAAATATTATGTTAACTTTCGCACGCCGCCGTCGCCGTGCCGCGTTCCATAGAGAACAATACTCGGGATGCAGCGCACAGGGCGTGTTCGCCGCCAGCGACATTTTCCCTCTCGCTCTCCTTTCCGAATTAAAACGAGACGGAACGTTTACTCGGAAACGTTCCCGTACAGTGGCGCCTCCGCGCGCACGTATCACGTCAAAATCGCGTACCGATGCAACCACACGGTCTACGCCTCGTCTCTCTACGTGCGTGCAAGAACCGGAAGGCCGTTGAACCCTTTTCTTTTTTCCGAAAGAACCGAATTTTCCGAAGCAGGGGCAGAATAGGCTCTCGACGTCGCGGAAAACTTACTGTCGAAGGAAGAAAAGCTAAATGGTTCAAAACGGATACGCCTACTCGATGCACACCGCACGTTCACTATACATCGGCTTCTTGGCCAACCGCGACCGATAACCGCATAACACACAGCCAACTCTGATGGCGGATAACGACGACTGACCGACCGGCCGAACAAACCAGCAACGCACGACGAACGTCACCGCTTACTGAGCTAATCGAGACGTCGTCGGTGCCGTTATACTTCGACGCGATGTTCGGACTTGTGACGTAAACGCACCAAGCAAAAGAGGAAAGAAAGTAGTCAGTCGCCGAGTCGAATCGTGGCGGTGGGATAAAACGATTCACGTGTCGACTTCGTGTTCAACATCATACATCTAAAGACACACTCTTTACATCTTAAAATAAATAAATAAATTCCTTTCCAATATATTTTTTTTTCAAACCCTATTAGATAACCACTATTACATTAAAACACAAAAATATATACTATGATTAAAAATTACGTGTATTCGAAAAATGATTTATGAAAAAAAATCACTTGTACAGTGTTAGACCACCAGCAAAACGTTGAAGCGAGATCGTCGTCTATACGAAGTTAAAAGTTCCTCGGCGAACCAGAACCAGTGAGTGTTGGAACCACTTGAGAGGATCGTTATAGCGAGGGCAAAGAGCCGGCCAATTATCGCTTGGCCGCAAGAGCAAGACCGGTTCTGACCTCTTCCCGGGACGGGAGAGATGTGCGTAAGTCCCATGAATGATACATGCGAAATTGGCGTGCTGGATTGGATACGAATCGGCCGTAAACGTTACAATGAACCGGGTTGGTCACAGCGCGTGCCCGATGGGCTTACTGCCAAAGGAACAAGTGTTTCCTGCGACTTCCGTTCTTTTACATAATTACATTTACTTATGAAAAAATTATAATAATTACTAAAACCTGTAGATATCAGAAAGTAACTTTTAAAGATACTTTAACCATTTATAAGAGATGATGAGCAGTCAGATTTTTCCAGAATATCGACGCGACTTTAGAACAAGTCAATATTGAGATTATTAGATATTCTATTACGACAGGTTTTTGATGTTAACAAAAAAATGTGTATTTCATCCTTTACTTGTCAATGTGGCTAAAATTAAAATCTCTTTATTGATAATGTGATTGACATTTAAAACATTGTTTGAAAAGTATTTCTAACCTGTGATTAGAAAACTCAAAAGCTTGGTTTACACGTACGTTGATTGACAGAAGGTTGCCAAAATTTTATTGCCGTTATGGTGCATTAACATATGTGTAAAGACACATTTTTTCCTTACAAACCCACTGCCTTTAACCCATTCGAGACCTTATTACACTGTGCGTGCAATAACAGTAAATGAACTATATAAAGAAAAAAGTTTGCTCCTGGGGAGCGCTTGAAAAAAAATGCGTCGTCTTCAATGGGTTAATATAATTATTTCAAGATTGATCCTATAAAATTGATCATAAAGTGATATATTTTGACAATTGTGTCCGATGTTTTGAAAGAATGTGTACTTTCTGACAATGGAATAATACATCTGAAAATGGTTCTTATGCCATGGTTAATTTCTCACATTTCTCTCCATTTTTTAATCATGGAAACGGCTATTTTTATCATTTTCAGTAAATTCGAACTAAACTTTAAAGTAATTTTTCTCGAAAATTTTCTTATGTAACCGATATTAATATTCACTGTACTGAACTTAGAAACAAATCTTCTTTCATATTCCGTAATAAAAATGGGGGGTTGCCATTAAAAAAAAATATCAATGACGTCATAACTCATTTAAAAATGCCGGAAAAAATTTAAAATCTTCATTAAAAAATTGCAAAAGATGTAAATCTTTAGACCCGTTTCAGCGATTTTTCCATAAACCCCTTATAAGGATTATATAGCCTATATCCCCTACTTTACGGACACACGGTATAGATTTGGTTTTTCAAGTCCTTTTTAAAAAGCTACACATATCAAATGAATAAAAGCCAGTTTAATAACATTTAACTGTATTGCCACCTAAAATATATAGTTGAAGTCATAAAATATTTACCACAATCTTAACATTCCTCATTATTTTTACACATACTATTTACACATTCTATTGGTTATCAGACATAAGAAAAATTTTATGGCCGTAATGCTATGTTATTTTTGAATCACTGTAAGGATTATTTTCCCTAAATAAGTTAAATTAAGTAACTTAATTTTAGAAAGTTTTGTGAAAGATTTTGGATTCTTGTGATTTTGTTAGGGATATTACTTACTTTTCACCCAATTCAAAATTTTACGAAAAAAATTCATTAATAACAGTGCTAATTGAAAGAAATAGTCAAAGTAAGTATTCACTGTGACAGAAAATAAGTAAGTGTTCGATTTGGATTTATTTTCAAGTCATTGTAGTACAAAGGGGGCAACAATTTATTATCCTTGATTAATTCAAAATTTCTATCAACCTCGATTATCAAAGATGAAAATCTTTCTTTTTAACTTGTAGCTATCTCGAAAATGAACGTTACATTTTAATAGAAAATTAAGATTAAATATTCGAATTAAATTTCACTCATTAGAAAATTAAGAGTTTACTTATGGCGTATTCGATTGGTTGCACTCAGTTGCACTGGTGCGCACCAGTGCATAGCAGCGTGTTCTATTGGTTGTTTCGTTGTGTTCTATTACATTTTATTATTGTAGTTTATAAAACATTTTAAACATCATCAAGCCTTAAACACACTTACAAGTGATGTTATGATTATGTTTGATTTCATCGCGTTCTGTTGAATTTGCCTTTTTTTGCACTAAGCTAGTGTGACATATGTCACATTTTGCACTCAACGAGTGCGCACCAGTGCACACTAGTTTTCCCAATCGAATTCGCCATTATTAAAAATAAAGTGCACTGATTGCCACTTAAAATTTAGTCAATATAATCTTTGAACAAAAAAACCTTAAGAACACAGGCCTGAAAGTGTTTCAAGTACATATTTATGAATTTGTGATTCAATACAATTTTTAATCCTTAAGAGCGCATTTTTCTAAAACTATGATCCGTAGGTCTACGGATTTTTAAGAAATTCTAGAGCACTTAAGAAATTTTAGAGCAAAGTCGTTTCTAGAGCAAGACAAAGTGCATAATTAATATCACTTCATTGGATTTTATAAAAACTTACAATAATAATAGGAAGTATGTGAACAGATATGTCCATACAAAAGAATACTAAAGTGAAAATTTCAGAAAAATAATGGGAACCTAACAGATTTCCTAAGATATCTCGTCATGTCGCGTGTATGGCAGTATTCGATTTTTTAGAATATTTATAATGTTGCGACCATAGCGGCATTCGTTCGTTGAGGGTTAAATGATAACTTAAAGAAAATAAATATGCTCTAAAAACTCAGTAAAAACTGTGAGTAAAGAAGAAATGTGAAAAAAAAATTATATAAGATGACACATTCTTTAACACTTAATAGAAAATGATTTTTCTCCTTCGAGTCTCTCGCATTTAAATTGAATGACCCTGTATATAAACAGTAATTTGAACATTTATTAGATGTGCTATTATTTTCATCGGGAACTCAAACTTTGACACATTAAAAAATAAATCAAAATTACTATAAGTTTCTTCTTGATAATTTTTAAAAAGTTCATAGTAAAGTATTAGATAATTCGAATACTCTGTGTAGTTAGAATTTAAGAAGGGTTTTATAAAGACACATCGTTGCCAAAACACATCTAATTTTCGGTTTCCATTTTAGGAAACGCATTCGCCAGGGTCAATTTATCATTCAGTTATCGCGGCACATCTGCCGTGGGGCCTTCTCTTTTTCTATTTAGACAGTCCCGTACGCGTGCAGGTACGCGGTTCCCGAAATTTCCTACGGCCGGGCGTCGGTTTTGGTCTGGCGGTCGGGCGGGCCGGCGATTTCCGGTGACAATGGGGCCCCGGAGAGAGAGCGGAGGGCCGAGGGGGCCTCCCCATCGCCCGAATTTAGGCCAAACACCGTGACGGACGAGCGGTGGCGCCGTCGGAGGCCCCGTCGCCCCGGCAGGAAGAGCGAGCGAGACCGAGCGCCCTTTCGGGGGACCGCGGGGCGCGCCGTCAGGAATTTCTCGGAACGGCCGCGGCGCTGCCGCGTGCGCGCCAACTATACATAGCGAATTTTTCGGAGCTACGACGACGACGACGCCCCCCTCGCGCTCTCTGCTTCTCCACCCGGGACCCATTTTCGTCCGGGCGCAAGGTTCAAGGTCAAGACACCCCTACCGGAGACCGTAGTTTTTTTTCGTTCGTATGTGCGCGCCTTTTTGGCCACCCTCCTATCTCCTTTCTATTCAAGCACGAATTTAAAATATATACAGAGCGTTTCAAAAAGTTTGACACTTTTCGACATATTCATTTATCACGCACATTTGAAATTTTAGGCGGGTCTCCAATGTGAGACGTCTGCTTTAATTCTATGTGAGTATGTCTCATACTGAGGCAACCAGCAACAAGCAACCAGTAATCAGCAACACGCGATATTGCTATTTCGTGACATTTCACATAGAATTAAATCACGTCTCTCACATTGGAGCAATTCGATATCGCAGATACAAAAGCGATATCGTATTGCTCCAATGTGAGACGTTCGCTTTAATTATATATAAAATGTCATCAACTGGAAATATCGCGTGTTGCAGTTGCTGGTTGCTGATTGCCTCAGTGTGAGACGTGTCTAAAATGTCATCGAGTGGCAATGTCGCTTGTTGCTGGATTGAAGGGCAAATTTGTTATTACTCTGATAAAAAAATCATTAAAAATATCAAATGTGTTGCTGTCAAAACTAAATCTTAAAAATAGAAAAATTTTAAATAAATCATACTGCATTTATAAAAATTAAGGGAGAAATCTTTAACCAAATGTGGAGTAAAATATTTAAGAACTACAAATTCTTAAAAAGTTTTTTTTTTGGCATACCTCATCTTAAAATTCTAATTTTTAAATCTAATTCTTAAAAGGATAATTTTAAAAAACCGTAAAAAGTTTATTTATGGAAATTAATAATTTCTCATAACGTATCAAAAATATCTATTTTACAATTAATCAGACAATGTAACTATAAAAAAATTAAAGCGTCATCAAGTTTAACTTTAAAAACTTGAGAAATAAAAAAAATCCCATAAAAAGTCAAAGTCCTCAAGTGGGGTTCGTGACAGTTAATGGGTTTTTGATATAACCATCGCAAGCGACAGAGAAAACTTTACAGAAATTTATTTTTGTTCAATAACTGATTTATTTGAAATAAAAATGACCTATAACGAAAGCTATCTCATGCGTCATTACTTGTCACCGTTTTCCCAATGTACGTCAAATATTTCTTTTTTATCTAATTGTACATGACAGAAAGAGACAAAAAAGATTAAAATGTTCCTCTAGGATATTATAATTAATTAGTAACGCATGAGACATCTTTCGGCGAACAGTGTATAATTATTGTTGTAGCAACTTTAATTGCATATTATAGATGGTCAAATAAAAATGGGCAAACTTTAAACTTTTGTCGAACTTATGGATGGACAATAACCAGAAAAATTTAGATTTCTGTCACTATAAAGAATATATCGACCTAATTATTTCGAAGATTAGTAAACATTTTGAACGAATATCAGAAGATTTCGCTTTATAAAATTATGTTGATTCAATCATGAAGTCCTTCCGATGGACTACACCTTTTTCTGATGTAATTAAGAAAATGTTATCAGTTCAATTTCAGTTCAATATAGCATTTGTAATACAGATTCGTGCATTTAATTTTAGATCATTTTTATTTTAAATGTCTGAAAATAATTTCAGAGTATGTCAGATGTAATTCCAATTTGTTAATTTAATTTCAAGAATCATCTGAAATTTAGATGCTGATTCATCAAAAAAAAATCTTTTATATTCTAAAAGTATCATTTATATTTAGGATAACGTCAATTATAATTCATACATTACAGTATTACCTCGATAAATCTGATATAAAAATGATACTTTCTGAAATGGAATTGGTAAATCTGAATCTATCTGAGACTGTGATAAAACTGAATTACATTTCAGTTCTGAAATTAACTTACTGCTTTCTGAAATACAAGTGGAAAAGATGAAGAAGTATTTCTCAACGATTTCATCTTTGATAAAAAATCCTATCAAACTGAACGTAAGCAAACATTTAAACCTCTGACATCTATTTTTTTTTTCAGGGAATAGGGTAAAATGTGTGAAAAATAAAATACTCCAATTAAGATATGCCAAATGAAAGAACTTTTATTTGTAACTTTCATTTTTTCAGGTAAAAATTGGAACAATTATTCTCCCGGCACTAATAAAACATGTTGTTCAGGTGATTTGTAATAAAAGTTCATATGAATATGTTTCGATTCACTTCACTTGTTGAGTTATGATAATTTGAAAACATAATTTTTTATTTTTAAACATTTTCGAAAATTCCACCTCCAACTTCAATACACTTATCTGACCGTCTGTGAACGGCTCGCGTTGCATTTTTATCTTTGCTTCTTTATTTGCGTTGCAGTGTCAAAAATTCTTTGGATTAGAGTCTCACGTGTGTCATTTTTTCTAGATACACTTACACCCGTATGCATAGTCGATCGCCGGCGATTCGCCGGAGATTCGCTGGAGATTCGCCGGAGACTCGCCGGCGAACGGTCGGAATATAATTTGTGATGCATAGTCGATCTCCCAGCGATCTTCGTTTTGGTGAATCGCCGGTGATTTTTAACGTGATTTGTGTTGTATTGGCACTATACATCCAATTCAAATCCCTATCGATTTTAAATATACAATATTAATCTGACATAAATTATGATTTTATTGACGTTTTTGACATCGATCGATCTCCGGCAAATCTCCGGCAAATCGCCGGCAAATCTCTGGCAAATCGCCGGCAAATCTCCGGCGCTCGCCAGAAAAAAAAGGATAACGCTCGTGAATGATTCCATGGCGATGACTATGCATCGGAATTTTCTATTGGCGGATGGAGAATCTCCGGCGAATCGCTGGCGAGTCTCCGGAGAACCTCCGGCGAATCGCCGGCGATCGACTATGCATACGGGTGTAAATCTTTCATCCAACCCCATATGTTATAATCCAGAGGTTTGAAACCTAGAGATCTGGCTGGCCAAACGTGCGGTCCACCTCGACCGATCCAGTGTTTAGGATAGCGTTCATTTAGATTAGACGATCGGTGACTACGGTAAAAATGAGAAGGAGCTCTGTCGTGTTGCAAATACACTCTTAATTGTCTTGCTAGAGGTACACTCATGGTCAATGGAAATGAACTTCAAAGCTCTCTGCGAGAGCGATAGCTAAAACGGACTCGGGTTTGGTCGGCTTTCGACAGAATGAAACCTGGCGGAACCTCAAGGATGTTCTCTTTCTCTGCAATATTCTGTTGTGGTACTCGTTCATACTGAATATGAACACTCACAACTGAACTAGTTTCTCGGAGAGTTTGGAAGGTACTAACTAAAAGTCTTTGGGGATGGAAGACGCCGATTTGGGAAACGTCGTCGATATTCAATTGAAGCTGTAATAGCGTTTCCATCGCAATTTTCCAGCACAAAAACCATATCAGCATACTCAACAGTAGTAAAATTAAACGGCATTGTACTTCACTTTACTAATTTAAATGAATGTGTCTTTGAAACTGTGACAGTATGTCACAAACAATATATCTTTTTTATCTTCAAAACGTTGTAAGTTTTAAAGGAATAAAGATCGAACCTACGTTTTTATACCATTATTTTGTTAGAAACACATCAGTTTTTCTTTTTCGAAGTTTGTCATAGAGTTAACAAGTAAGCCTGTATATGGTCTTAATGATTTTTTATTAATTTTTTCATATTATTAAAGTAAATACCATAATCAAGCTTATAAAATTTCTTAACAATCTCTTATTAAGCGAAAGCTTTTTAAAATACGAGGTTTTTTATCGTCAACTTTGGTTGTCATATAATTATTAATTATCTTTAATAAGATTGCAACGAAAAAATAAGATTTTTTTGGTAGGTAGGTTGGTTTATGAAGTTTCCAAATTATTAAGTTTATAACCATATAGTTATGTTATTATTAATTCTCAAATAGACTAAATTTTTGATTAAAAAACTAACTTCAAGTTGGATTAAGTTGAACTTTTTTAAGTTGGGTTAGTAACATATTACGAAAAGTATAGGCGTCTGAGAAGTCCGAGAAAAAAGAAGGTAGTTAATTTCGTCTGCGCGTCTCCTCGGGGGTAGGTTTTTTGCATATGCGGAGGCAGCAGCAGCAATTCGGAGGGGGCCGGGCCGTCAGCGGAGCATCCTGGGCGTTCGTTAATTGTGTGCAGCGGCGTCGTTTTCGGCAGGACCGGGCGCGAGCGAGCGCAGGACGGCGGCAGCTGCTCCCCGGCCGTCAGAGGAGCGCCCGCTACGCGCACACGGCCCGAGTAATCGCAATCCCCTTCGTTCCTTCCTTCACTACTTTTTCGTCTCTTTTTCGGCCGGCACACGCCACCGCAACGTTTCTTTCGGGGTTCACCTGCCGTATTCGCCCCGCCGCCTCGTCCTTCGGCCCGGGCACGAGCCCCAAATCCCAAAAACCTACAGGCTTGTCGCTTCGTTTTCTTCTTGCATACTTAACGATCAAACTACCAAGTCATTCATTTTAAACACACCGAACATCACATATTATATTATACTTTAATGTATGTAGGTATCATTACCAAAACTTTTCACAGTCGGCGTTAACTGAACTAAAACTAAACTTAACAGGAAGCGTCAAATACTATTTTTCAACGTTTCCATATGTACTAAAAAATCTTACCAAACTAAACCTAAACAGACATTTAATTTTCTAACATGGTTTCTCTTTTAGGAAATAGTCAAAAGCATAAGAAATAAAATTCCCCCATTAATATGCTAAATCAAAAAACTTTTTTCTTTTTAGGTGAAAATGAAAAAGTTTAAGATTAAACTAAAACTAAAACTAACAGGAAACGGCAAATGCTTATTCAAAAGACTAAAACGTTCCAGGTTTTAGGTCTAATGATGGAGTTAGTACTAATGTTAAATCTAGTTTTAGTTCTAATTCATTAACACAGTAGTTATATAAATATAAAAGCATTAGGATCCCCAAGTTAATTTAAATGAAACCTTAAAATCATACAATTTAAAGAATTAAAGACTGATTTTTTATATTTATTTGGATAAGTCTCTAATAATCAAACAACCAAGTCGTTCATATTAAAAAGGTAAATCTTCAAATTTTATATCTTTCAATATTCTTCCTTTCAGTGTTCAATTATGTACTTATAATTGAATTAAGATGAGCGATTTATTTTAAATCGAAGCTTGAGAGAAAATAAATCTTGTGTTTTTAATGATTGCTGTAACCTTTTTCTTTGTCACATTTCTTAACCCATTCGAGATGACGATCTTTTCGATCACGGTCTTCAGCAGCGAAACTTTGTTTTTCTTTATATAGTACATGTACTGTAACACGAAATGGAGCTGCACCATGAAGAAAGAGATGAAAAATTAAGTCCCTCTCCGTAACATTGCCGAGTCGTCTTTCATCTTTATCTTGATGGTGCAGCTCCATTTCGGGTTATAGTAGTGTTATTGCACTCACGGTGTGCAGCCCGTTTTATAGCCTCGAAAATCAGTTGCACACACGCTATGCAATCGGTCTCGAATGGGTTAGAAAACTACTTTTGTAAGTATAGGCGTACTCTGTAAGGTTCGGAGTTACAACTCCCATAAAATGTAGATTTTGGTTATTTTGCGATTGGGAGTACTTAACCATTTTTGTCTAACAATGACATGAGACCAAGAAAATTGTGAGATTTTACAAAAATAACTCAAATTTGTTCCAAAAAGAAACTAGATTTTTTAAAATTTTTGGCCGATTTATTCACCTTTGGGTAAATTATCTGATATTTACCATAGTTCCTGGTTAAATAACCAATCAAGGTAAATGAAATGGCAGTGACTATGGAATATATCTGATAGATTAAATTAACCAAAAATGAATAAACCAACCTTTAATAAAATTTGCAAATTTTACAAAATTCACATAAATTTGTCCGAAACGTAGTTAATTTTATAAAATTATTTAAAAAAAAATCTCTAGATTTTACAAAACTGTTAAAAATTTTCCAAATTTTCATTAATTTTCAAAACAAGTTACTAAATTTTACAAACATTAGGAAATATTCGTCAGTTTTCAAAAATGTTAGTCAATTTTATAAATATATCTTAAAAAAAAGTTGTTAGATTTTGCAAGACTGACAAATCGGTTTGAAAAATAACTATATTTTATAAAATTGTTCGAAAAAGGTTGCAAAATTTTCAAAAAATAATACTAGATTTTATAAAAGTATTCAAAAAAAGTTACTAAATTTTTATACATTTTCAAAAACAGTAAATAAATTTTGCAAAAGAATCGAATACATCTGTTAAATCTTACAACATTTATTTAAATTTGATTGAGAAAGTTGTTAATTTTATGAAACTGTTTCATAATGTTATCAGATTTTATAAAAAATACGTAAAAATAAAAAGTAATCAAATCCTCATTAATTTTCAAAACAAATTACTACACTTTTTAAAAATTAGGAGATATCATTTCCTAATTTCCGTTTCATAGTCATCAGATTCTATAAAAATAAAAAAGTAACCAAATTCTCATTAATTTTCAAAAAAGAAATAGTACACTTTATAAAAGTTAAGACATATTCGCCAATTTTCAAAAATAGTTACCCATTTTGTAAATTTCTAGAACGAAATTATTAGATTTTACAAAACTTACTTAAATTTGTTAAAATAAGCTGTTAGATTTTATAAAACTCTTTCAAAAAATCACTAGATTTTATAAAACTAATCAAAAAAGTTATCAAATTTTCATTAAGTTTTTAAGTATAGTCACTAACAATAAGCTACATAAACCCCCCAGAAAACCCGAATGTTCATGGATTCTCAAAAATAACTATTGATTTTGTAAATTTATTGAAAAAGTCGCTTGATTTTACAAAACTCTTGCAAAAAATCACTAGATTCTATAAAACTAATCAAAAAAGCTATAGCTAAGCTATATAAAACCCCCAGAAAAACCGAATATTCATGGATTCTCAAAAATAATTACTCATTTAGTAAATTTATTGAAAAAAGATGATAGATTTCACAAAACTTACTTAAATTTGTTAAAAAAAGCTGTTAGATTTTATAAAGCTAATCAAAAAAGTCATCAAATTTTCATCAATTTTTAAAAGTATTCATTAGATTTTATAAAACCGTCAAAAAACCGAATATTCATGAATTCACAACAATAATTGCTCATTTTGTAAATTTATTGAAAAAAGTTGTTCCATATTGCAAAGTCCACTTAAATTTGTTAAAAAAAAGTTGTTAGATTTTACAAAACTCTTGCAAAAATCACTAGATTCTATAAAACTAATCAAAAAGTTGTCAAAGTTTCATCAATTTTTAAAAGTAGTCATTAGATTTTATAAAACCGTCAGAAAAACCAAATGTTCATAGATTTTCAAAAATAATTGCTGATTTTGTAAATTAATTGAAAAAGGTTGTTAGATTTTACAAAAATTTATTTATTACTTTTGTAAATTCCTGAAGCCCTATATTAACATTCTTTAAAAACAAGAAGTGATTATGTCTATAACTACATAGCTTGAATTTCTTCTAATAAATCAATGATTATCTGTTTTTGAATTGTTTTCAAGAAGAAATCTTTTCTTAGAAAATATGGTAATCACTAAAAACGAAATAAATCTTCGTGATTACTAATAATTATGAAATTACGATTGAAAAACAACTTGGAAACAAAGCTAGCTTCTATCATCTCTACTATAAAATTATTATTAAGGGTGTTATATTGAGACATCGTAATTCCGAACGTTAGAGTGGACGACTATATTATTATTTTTAACTTAATTTTAGTAGCATCCATATCAGTAAATAATAATTAATAACAATAATGTGATTAACAATTAACAGTAAGAGTAGAAAAGCTGAGTTAGATCATGTTGGATAAAGCTGGATATCAAACATCTGTTATCAAAGATGGAAAGATGTAATTACGATCATTTCAACCTGGTTTATTTCATTTCCCTTCGTTTCCCTCTTATTTTCCCCCATTTTCATATACTTTACTAAAACATCTATCTATCATTTCCTCGCTTTCCCATTTCCTAACAAACATAGATTAAATTTCCTATGTAAGAAACCCCCGTCATATCTATCTATCTAGAATTATTGATTAGTTTATTCAATTCATTTTACTTGAAACGTAAAAGATAAAAAGATTTTCTCTTATTCTTTGTTAATAATCATTAACAATGATTATTAAATTAGCGATTGATTAACTTTAAAATGTGGAATTGAAGACAATTTATCAGAAAAGTTCGCTTTGGTATTAACTCTTCATTATACATTTTTTCAATCATCTTGGAAATTTTGTCGACATTTCACGAATAGATAGAAACCTTTACATATATTTTGTAATAGATATAGGGATGTAGTTACTAATAATTTGAAGAGACTATAGCTTAGAGCGACTGAAAAACTTACAGAACTTGAAAAAATTTGCAGTTATAAAACCCGCAACAGTCGTTTTTCAATCATATCCACTCCCAACACGATGTAAAAATTAAACTTTTGAATCAAATTTTAATAAACTTTTGTAGGGATATAAAACAAAGGAAATGGAATTATAGAAAATATTTAGCCTATAAGCGGCAAAAGTGTAAGTACATCTTTGAATACATACTAATTTACCTTGAAAAATTGATGTGTTGAGTTACTAAATTATGGAATATAAGATGTACCGAAGGGTAAAATTAGAACTTGATGAAATATTCAAGTGAACACAGTTCAACCCAACTTCTCCTCGAAACGCATCTTAAAAGTTACAAAAATATTCCTCCCCTTCCGTTATTTAAATCCCGCATATAAATAAATCCCGAAATAGCACAGGTGTAACGGTCGTCGTCGGAGAACTGCGCCCACGTGTATCACGAGGGGGGTCGACGACCGATAAAAAATCAATCCACCCCGCTCCGCCCCCCTCGGTCTCGACTCGCGCCGAATTTTCCGGGCCTATTTTCACCCATTTTCCGTTTCACTTTCATTTATTGCGTCCGTGCACGAACGAACCGCCGCCAAGTTTTCGCAACGATCGGGGAAAGTGCAAGTGTTTCCCCAGACCCAGACAGACGGTTTCTATCTGATCGCGACTCATCGATCCATACGTTTTTGCACGTTATAACAGACACCACAGAATTTTCATACCATATTTCTACAAACTTTAATATTATACAATATTTTCTCCTTTGTGCAGTTAATGAGCTTTTAAGATTATATTTACTGTCTTATTCTGTAATTGTTACTGAACGACATCGTTTAGCAAACGACTTTTTGTAAAAATATTTTGTAAATTAGCCGTTAGGAATTTTAGTAATAACGACAAGAGTTAATATCTTCATATATGATAGTAACATAAAATGTCACTTTCGCTTGAATGATAGATCTTTTGAACTAACAACATAAACTCAAAAGGGAATTTATGTCTGCATTTTGACAAACTTTGACAATTAATGATGCGAGTAAATGGAGGAACTATCTTTAGAAGAATTCATTATTTGATATTATTTTAAGAAGAAAGTTGTAATCACTAATATTTCTCATGGATTTGCTTTAGAAATAGTTTTGATAGCTTCTTCAAGCATAAAAGTATAGTACCACAAGAAATTGAAGGTATTAATATTTTTGTACCGCTTTGAAAATGGCTTAACTTAAAAGAAAAAATCATTTTTAAAAAATTTACTGGAAATCTGTAGTTTTCAAAAAATATCCGGCGTTTCAAATGGGTTCAGTGAGTTTCTGGCATTCTTCCATGTCAGCATATCAAAGGCTGAACTTGTAAAAATATAATTTTACAAGAGATAATACCACACGATCATCTTATATATTTTGAACTTACAATTAAATATAGATATAAAGTAATTTGTGCAATGCACTCGGTATACAGCTTATTTTTAAATTCAATTTTGCTATGCTAACGATATAAACGACAACTACAAGAATGTTGTTCACCAAACGACCAAACCTAACCTGAAACTCGTTCATATCGATGTAATTAGAAGTTACAAAATATATCATGAACAACAAATGATTCATAACGACATCATTAAGACTTACAAAATAATCCTATTAAACACAGCTAATTAATACGATTAAATTTTATAAATCCGAAGCGTAAAGTTCGTTAAATTATTTAAGTACCTACATAGGGTTTTTTCGGGGGATTCGGGTTCAACGTACGGAAGTTTCGGGTAAATAAATAAATTACCCTCCTCCCTGTCGGAATATTTCGGTTGTCGGGGTGCACGTCTTCGCGGGGACGACGGTACAGATAAAGCTAGCTCCTCGGTGCACGCTACCGAGCCCTCTTTCGGGCCCCCTTTTTTTGGGCAGCCCTCCGCAGGCAGCCGAACTTGGTGGGTATTGATTTTTCGCCCCGCGCCCGAACCGAGAGAGGGTCTTTCTTACCGGGGTTTCGGCCTCGTGAACCTTTACCACCGGCCGTATTGAAAGCGAAATTACCTAAATTACTACTCAAACGTTCAAGGTTGAAACTGATAATTTTCATTTAAAATTATTATTTTGATTCACCCATTTTATACGGTAACTAGTAACTCTCTATTAAGTAATGTGGGATAATTACAAAGTTAGGGTAAAAAATTATGATAAAAAAATCATTGATGATAAAAATTTACAACATCGTAAACAAAGCAATTAAAAAACTTAATTAAAAACAAGTCATTAAATCAAATAAATCCATTTTTATTTGCATTATAATTATTTCCAAGAAGAAATCTTTTTCCAAATCACATAGTAATAAAAAGAGTCGAACGAAACCTTCACCTTAAATAACCATTATGAATTTTTTTCGATGATAAGTACAACTTTGTTAGTTTTAATAGAAACTAGATTCTTTGGTTTATATTTCCCTAAAGTGGTTTTTAAAAATTCCCATAAATAGATTTTTGACGATTTTTTAAAGTTGATCAAAAATTTAGTAGGTTAGTTTAAAATTCTTTAGTGTCTATAAGAATTTTTTTTAATTGTTTTGTAAAAATGAGACCAAACCTGATAGTTTTAATAGAAACTAGACACTTTGGTTGATATTTCCTTAAAGTAGTTTTCAAAAGGTTTCATAAATAAATTTTTGAAAATTTCATAAAGTTGGTCAAAAATTTGTTAAGTTAGATTAAAATTCTTTAGTGTCTATAAGAATTTTTTTTAATTTTTTTGTAAAAATGAGACCAAACCTGATAGTTTTAATAGAAACTAGACACTTTGGTTGGTATTTCTCTAAAATGGTTTTTAAATATTCCCATAAATAGATTTTGGACGATTTTTTAAAGTTGGTCAAAAAATTTTTAGGTTAGTTTAAAAATCTTTAATGTTTATAAGAAATTTTTTTAATTTCTTTTGTAAAACCTAGAACAAATCTGACAGTTTTAATAGAAACTAGATACTTTGGTTGATATTTCCCTCAAGTAGTTTTTAAAAATTCCCATAAATAGATTTTTGACGATTTTTTAAAGTTGGTCAAAAATTTGTTAGGTTAGGTTAAAAATCTTTAGCGTCTATAAGAATTTTTTTTAATTTTTTGTTAAAACTAGAACAAATCTGATAGTTTTAATAGCAACTAGATACTTTGGTTGATATTTTCCTAAAGTGGTTTTTAAAAATTACCATAAATAGATTTTTGACGATTTTTTAAAGTTGGTAAAAAAATTATTAGGTTAGGTTAAAATTCTTTAGTGTTTTTAATTTTTTTTTTAATTTTTTTGGTAAAAACTGGAACAAATCTGATAGTTTTAATAGCAACTAGATACTTTGGTTGATATTTTCCTAAAGTGGTTTTTAAAAATTACCATAAATAGATTTTTGACGATTTTTTAAAGTTGGTAAAAAAATTATTAGGTTAGGTTAAAATTCTTTAGTGTTTTTAATTTTTTTTTTAAATTTTTTGTTAAAACTAGAACAAATCTGATAGTTTTAATAGCAACTAGATACTTTGGTTGATATTTTCCTAAAGTGGTTTTTAAAAATTCCCATAAATAGATTTTTGACGATTTTTTAAAGTTGGTAAAAAAATTATTAGGTTAGGTTAAAATTCTTTAGTGTTTTTAATTTTTTTTTTAATTTTTTGGTAAAAACTAGAATAAATCTGATAGTTTTAATAGAAACTATATACTTTGATTGATATTTCCCTAAAGTGGTTTTTAAAAATTCTCATAAATAGATTTTTGACGATTTTTTAAAGTTGGTAAAAAAATTATTAGGTTAGGTTAAAATTCTTTAGTGTTTTTAAATTTTTTTTTATTTTCTTTGGTAAAAACTAGAATAAATCTGATAGTTTTAATAGAAACTATATACTTTGATTGATATTTCCCTAAAGTGGTTTTTAAAAATTCCCACAAATAGATTTTTGACGATTTTTTAAAGTTGGTAAAAAAATTATTAGGTTAGGTTAAAATTTTTTAGTGTTTTTAATTTTTTTTTAATTTTTTTGGTAAAAACTAGAATAAATCTGATAGTTTTAATAGAAACTATATACTTTGATTGATATTTCACTAAAGTAGTTTGTAAAAAATCCTATAAATAGATTTTTGGCGATTTTTTAAAGTTGGTCAAAAATTTATTAGATTAGGTTAAAAAAATTTTAATGTCTATAAGACTTTTTTTTAAATTTTTCTGTAAAAACTAAAACAAATCTGATAGTTTTAATAGAAACTAGATACTTTGGTTGATACTTCCTTAAAGTACTTTTTAAAAATTTTCATAAATAGATTTTTGGCGATTTTTTAAAAAGTGTGTCCAAAAAGTCTAAAGAAGTTTACTTTAAATAGTCTTGAAACATTTTATATTAAAATTTCGTACTGATTACAGGCAATGTATTACAAAATTACTTTTACGTGAACTATATCGAAAAAATAATGGATTTCTTTTTTTCTCAATCTAATAATAATAGCGTTTTTGTCAAAATCATTTTTTTGCAAGAATTGAAAACTTAAAGTTTTAATGTTTGCCTTCACTGATGTAATTTTTAAATATTTTCTAAAAAGTTTATCGTTATATTCAACATTGTTGAAGAAACTGGGCTAATTAACTACAATGGGTTAATTCCTTTTTTAATTATCTCCTTATCTTCTTAAAAAATATGTTTATTTTATTCTGAATGCTCTCAAAATATTGCATAATCACATTTTAGTTAACTTTGTTAGTTAACTATTTGTTTCTTTAAATTTTAAAAGTTCTCGAATGTTCAACATTTTCAAGAAAGTTGGATTCTTGAATACTCATTTTAAACAGACGAAAATAATGAGTATCAAAAATACTTTCCAAAAGGTGACATTTTATCAAAATTTCTTCAAAGAATCCATTTTAGTTCAGCGTAATTTCTTAGATTAATTCCACATTAATTCAATGAGTTGAATGGATCAATTCAAAATAACAATATTTATTTAATTCTAAGTGTTTTGTAAATATTGCATGTTTTCCTTTCTGGTAAAGTTTTCCTTCGTGTTTGTTGATTGTATGTTGCATTGCTCATTACGGTTTTTAAAAAGTTGTTTCAAGAGCATTTAAAATGACTCAACTTCCTTAGAAATAACCAATTTTACATTTAAATTAGGCTATGATTATACTTAATTTATTAAAGTTTCTGTCGAAGTAATTTCCAAAAACTTTGAACTTTCAATAATTACCCTTAATTTCTTCTTAAATGATGGCATCAAAATTTGTTCGGGATTTTGTTTAGTTAATCATGATTTCTTGTGTTTTTCTTAAATTACGAACTAATTTGATTTTAAATGTTATGAAGTGAATTTACATTTTAGTTAATTTTTCTATTATGGTGGTTCTTTGGAATTTTCAAGAAATTTCTTACATGTCCAACACTTTCAAAAAGATTTAGTCATTTCAAACATTTTTGAAATATTTTACATCGAAATTTGGTAATAATTACAGAAAGTTTATTAACGTTTTTTTATCAATTCATTTGAATTTTCAAAAACTTTGGATTTTCAATTTTCTTAGTTTTTCTTAATATTGGAAATCTTCAAAATTTTCAAAAGAAGAGTTTTTATTACAATTTCTTCAGAAAACATTTTTTAATTTATGGTGATTTTTTATGAATTCATAAAAAGTTATGAATCACTATTTATTTGACCCTAATTGCAAACTTCTCTATGAAATAAGTATAATCTTTTGGATTTTCAAGATTTAGCAAGAAGTTTAGTATTTCCAAGGAAGTCGGATTCTTTCAACACATTCTTGAAAGAACGTTTTGAAAAGATTTCTCAAAACCTTTCTGTTGTGTACCTCGAAGCAAGGTTGTTATTGGTCAATATACCGACCTCCGGTACTTTCAGCGCGCATTCTCACGTGTTATTCATCGGATGTATAGGAGCAGATTCCAAGGATGCCATCGACTAGCGCTTTCTCACGGTCAAAGGCAGTAGTAGGTATACCAAACCAGCGGCAGGAGCGGCACCCGTAAGTGCAGGTAGGTCGAGATTTCAGGGGCAAACGTGCCGGAGGAATGCGGCCATCTAAGAAGAAACCAACTGACTGGTTACGGAACATCCAATTCACAATACAATCTCTTCTACACCCATCTAACTAGAAACATTTTCAACTTTCCTTCTTTCATTTTATTAATTCTCTTCTAAACAATTATCTTCTAAGAAAATTTTTCAATTTTTAGATTTTCTTCCTTCATTTCTAAAAAACTTAGGCTTTGATGAGTTCTATGAGTGAAACACTGTAGTTGTTGTAATGCACGTGCCGAAAAGGTTTTACGTTGGTGGCCTCGAGAAGGAGAGGTTGGGAAACCTCACGGAGCTGCGTGAGGAATTCGACATTGCATCGGGGGCCCGAAGCTATATACGGATCGGAATGTGCCGGCCGGTCGAAATTTCGGGCAATTCCGAGTCGTTATCGCGTCGCCGACAGTCCGAGTTCAAAGACTCTTGAATGAATTTTTATCAGCGACTCGAAGGAGGAGAAAAATACGATACAGAAGTTTGTTTTTCTCGACGACTTTGCGTAAACAATGTTCGGGTCCGATGTAGACCTTCCGAAATGCGATGTAAACACAAATCTAAATGTATGTAACTTCCAGTATAAGATTATGATACTCTTGAAATAACATTATGGACTATCAATTATTTTGATCATACTCTCTTAAATTGTCAAAAATATTTATATTTTTAAATGCGCTGTAAATATTATAATATTTCGTATTATAAAATGTTCAACTTTTTCATAAGGTTTGTTCTTTTAGATTTTCAGGAAGTTTTTGTACAAATTTAAATTTATGAATCTTAAGTACACATAAAATTAGAATTC
The DNA here is from genome assembly GCA_036711955.1 of Digitonthophagus gazella. Taxonomy (NCBI): domain Eukaryota; kingdom Metazoa; phylum Arthropoda; class Insecta; order Coleoptera; family Scarabaeidae; genus Digitonthophagus; species Digitonthophagus gazella. The sequence goes on from JASCIT010000007.1 coordinate 14,380,961, forward strand.
TTTTCAAGTGACATTATGAATTCTTTATCTTTGAAAGAAGCTTTTTTCAAAATTTCTTCAGAAAATCCTTATTAGCTCATCATTTATGTTCTTGAAATTGTAAATCAATATGTTGATTTCTTTTTAAATGCTTTGCAAATGCTCTATATTCACAGTTTAGTTAACTTTCCAGATTGTTCTTTTGGATTTTCTGGAGGTTATTGTATAAATTTTAATGTATGTTGCTTAAATACACATAATAATAGAATAATTAGAATTCTCTTCAAGTGAGATTATGAATTTTTTGTCTTTGAAAAGAGCTTTTTTCAAGATTGTTCTAAAGAAATTGGAAATCAATAAGTTGATTTCTTTTTAAATACTTTGCAAGTATTCTTTGTTCACATTTTAATTAACCTTTCAGTTTGTTCTTTTGAATTTTCCGGAAGTTATTGTACAAATTTAAATGGACGTAGCTTAAGTACAAATACAACTAGAATTCTCGTCACGTAATATGAATTCTCTACCTATCTTTGAAAGAAGCTTTTTTCAAAATTTCTTTAAAAAATCCTTATTTCTTCATCATTTATGTTTTTGAAATTGTTCTGAAGAAATTTTGAATTAATGTTTATTTCATTTCAAATACTCTGACAATATTCTATATTCACATTTTAGTTTGTTGTTTTGGATTTTCAAGTTCCTGAAAGTTCAACATTTTCAAAGAAGTTGAATCTTTGAATGCCCTTGAAACTCTTTGACAATCTTCAAAAATGCTTTTCAAAAGATTAGTTTTCATCAAAATTTCTTCGAGGAAACCATTTTAATTCAGCGTGTTTTGAGTTAATTCCTCTTTAATTCCTTCATTGTGTTCTTCTCAAGAATTGATGAATGAATATATTTATTTCGTTGTAAATGTTCTGCAATTGTTGTATATTCACATTTTAGATAAATATTTTGCATTCTTTTGTATTTTTAAGAAGTTTCTGAACTTTTAACAACATTTTTAAGGAAAGTTAGAATCTTTGAACGGAGGGATTGTTCTGAAAAAAATATGATTTAATTTTTATTTTATTTTAAATACTCTGCAAATATTTTATATTCACATTTTAGTTTGTTATTTTGGATTTTCAAGTTCCTGAAAGTTCAACATTTTCATAGAAGTTGAATCTTTGAATGCTCTTGAAACTTTTTGACAACTTTCAAAAATGCTTTTCAAAAGGTGAGTTTTTATCAAAATTTCTTCGGGGAATTCATTTTAATTAAGCGTATCTTGGGTTAATTCCTCTTTAATTTCTTTATTGTGTTCTTCTCAAGAAATTATGAATCAATCTACAGTATGCAGGCATTCGAGCTGCGGATAGGGCAGGTCAATGTGTTAGACAAGGCACCGAATTGCATACGATTTTAATGAGTTAGATAAAGAGGCACATATCAACTCCAATCGGCCAGATAAGTAAACGTAGTATATCTGTCCTATGTTAACTAATGGAAACCTTATTGTTGTCCTTTTTCCACTTACGTTAAACGTATCCGCAACTCACCGGCGTGCACACGGTATTTATTTCATTGTAAATGTTCTACAACTGTTGTATATTCATATTTCAGATACATTTTTTGTATGTTCTTTCGAATTTTTAAGAAGTTTTTGAACCTTTCCAACTTTTTTAAGGAAAATTCTCTTTGAATATGAAAATCTTTGTATACTCCTAGAATCTTCCATCTTTGAATACTTTTAAAATCTTTGAACGGATGAAAATGAAGTTTTTCTATAGACGTTTTCCAAAAGGTGTCCTGTCAAAGTTTCTTCATCGAATCCGTTTTAGTTCAGCATGATTTCTTGGGTTTCTTAATTTCATGATTCCTTAATTTCTTGGGTTATTTTGCAATAATATAAGAGTTCTGTAATATTGCGTGCCTGCTTTTTTAGGCCATTTTTCTTTCATGTTTGTTCTTTGAAGTTTTCGATAAGTGTTTCCAAGCTTTCTAAAGAAGTTTACTTTAAATAGTCTTGAAACATTTAACATTTAAATTTCATAACGATTATAGGCAATATATTAGGTTGGGGAAAAATAAATCCATTATTTTTACGTAAACTATATCGAAAAATAATGGATTTCTTTTTCCCCAACCTAATAATAGCATTTTTGTCAAAATCATTTTTTTACAAGAATTCAAAACTTAAATTTTTAACGTTTGCCTTCAATAATGTAATTTTTAATATTTTTTAAAAGATTTTTGTTGAAAGAAAAAAAAACTTAATTAAATCATTTTCAGGAAATTTTTTCAGTTGATTAGTTTTTTACATTCTTTTTAAATTATGAATTATGAATAAGCGCATATAAAAAAAGTGTTCGGTAATAAGAACAAATTTTTCATTTTTCTGTGTGATACGAGTTAAGCAACTTCACATTTTAGTTTACTTTTCTATTCTAGTTGTTCTTTCGAATTTTGAAAAAATCTTTCGTATATCCAACATTTTCAAAGAATGACAAAATATTTGTTAATTGATCCATGGTTTTACCAGATAAATATTCAGAACGTAAATTTTGAATAAAAGGCTATACTTTTACTGGTCTTTACAAAATTTGAATCTGTAAATTTTCAAAGAAATTTAATCATTTCAAATACCTTTAAAATTTTAAATGTAAAGTTTTACAATTGCAGTATTTTGGCAATGATTACAATTTATTGATGTTTTTGCCAAAATCATTTTTGATTTGAATTAAACGATATCTTCTGCACTTAACTGGTTTATTATAATAAATTTAAAGATGGATCGAAAATTCTCTACTCCTGAATAAAATCATTTTTGAAAGATTTCAAAACTTAAATTTTTAATGTTTGCCTTCAATAACGTTATTTTTAATATTTTCTAAAAGGTTTTTGTCGAAAGAATTTTCAGGAAATATTTTTTAATTGATTAATTTTTTGTATTCGTCTTAAATTATGAATTCATTTGATTCCAAATGCCTTTAAACCAATTCATATTTTAATTTAGTTCATATCTAGTTTTCTGTCAAAATTGTTCTATAAATTTTGGAGAAATCTTTTGTATGTCCAACATTTTCAAAAAATTTTATCATTTCAAATATTTTTGAAATCTTTTACGTAGCTTACAATTAGTAATTATTTTCAAAAGTTTGAAAACTTTGCATTGTCATTGTATACCTTTAATTTTTCTAATATGTTAGAATTTATGAAAGATTTCAACATTTTTAAGATTTTCAAAAACCTTTTTTAAAAGAGTAAACCTTTACCAAAATTTCTTCAGAAAATTCTTTTTAGTTCATTATAATTTCTTGTGTTTTTCTAAAGAAATAATAAATCAATAACAAATAAATAAACATTTAATCCTAAGTATTGTAGGTATAAAAATATTACCAGTTTACATTTTGGTTACCTTTCCTATTGTGATTCTTCATTAGAATTTTTTTTTTGAAGTTTTTATGTGTTTAATATCTACAAGAAAATAGTTTCATTTTAAATACTCTTAAACCATGTTTATTGATTCTTTTGAATTTTCAAGATTTGATATGCTAATTTTCAATGAAGTTTAATTATTTTAGATATTCCCAACACTTCACATATAAATGTGATAACGATTGATGAAATAATTTAAATTTTATTTTTGAATTATATTTCTGAATGAGAAAGCCTAACAATCTTATTTTGTAATTATCGTTACTCGACGACATCATTTGCTAGCAGTTCCAAGGAGTTATTTTTGCGTAAATCCAATGTTTCTTATAATTTTGTACAAAGTAGTTGAAAATTTAACATCATTTGACATTTTTCCGAAAAATGCTGTAACATAACGTCACTGGTAAGATTCATGTATTTTCCTCCAGTTTTCTCTTAAAAGATTAAAACGTTGAGCAATGGTTGTCTGTTTTTAATAACTTAATGGCTTTCTTAACCGTTTGACTGCTACGAGGCGCGAAAGCGCTTCGTTCATTTGTGTCGAAAACTGCGATGCAGCGCTTTTCCGTTGCGAGTTTCAGTGTGCTTTTGTTGCACCTTTTGAGTAAACGTAGTCTGACCTCACATGTACTTTGTTAAAGTCGACATGAAGTTAAAATATATCCCGGAGTTTTCAAGCGTTAAGCACTAAAATATAACGCCATAAGAAATTCTAATGCTGTCGATACTATTTATATTGTTTTAAGAAAAATAACTAAACTTCAAGAAAAATCCCAGATGTGCCAAACTGATTGGTAATCTCTACGGCTTTCGGAAAATGTTATCTGGCATTTCTAATGACTTCAACGGGTTGCTAACAACCCTCAATGTTGGCATATTGAGGGTAAAAGGCGGCAACACGTAATTTACAAAAAATTGAATTGTAATGTAAAACAATACAATATACTGGAATGTAATATGATTGATGAGATAATTTATTAATATTTCAAATTCAATAATCAACGTTTTCAAACACTTTGAACTTTGAATTTCCAGTTTTCAAGATCTTTCCAAAATTTAGTTTCCAAAATCATGATTTCTCTTCTTTTCGAGACAATATAAATCAATATTTATTTAATTCTAAATGCTTTAAAAATATTTAACATTTTCAAAACATTTCAGCTAATTTCGTTATCGTGATTATTCTTTTCGATCTTCAAGACGTTTTTACATGGTTTTTGTTAACTTTTTCTCCATTCTTTTTTTTTCAAAAACATAAATTTTCAAATTCTCTAACTTTTCTAAAAAGTTATAAACTCACTAAATCTCGGTCAGATGCCTAAAGTTGGCCTTTAAAGATTTTACAAATTCACCCTATAAAAAATAGTTTATACACGTGAGAAAGCCCGTTTAAAATTAATTACAGTAAGTTGCTCTTTTCGTAAAAGAAAAGCATAATCACTTTAACCAATTTTATTCCTTCTCGACCGATCGGCATACAATAGAAAAATTCGATTGGGTGAAACCGCCCCATTGTAAGGGTCGAACAAAAAGGCCCAGGTAGAAGAGAAGAAGAGGAAAAAAAACCGGCAGAGTGAGTAGGTTCATTTGAGGGCCGCTGTCCGCCCTGTGCCGAAAAAAGAAGTGTACCTACTCGGGAAACCAGTTTCGTCGACCCTCCGAAAATATAAGATTCTAATCATAACTCATTCAATTTATACGAATAAGTAGCTAATAATTGCTTAATTCGCGTTCCCTCCGCAAACGAAGGGAATTTCCTCGCGAAAATAGAAAGCCGGTGAGTAAGCGGTTGCGCAAACGTGCGCAAATAAGTGACGAAAATAGGAGCGTTTCGCCGGCGTCGTCGTCAACAAACGCTTACCCGAGATCTGGGACCTCCTCGCTCTCGAAAACCTGGTCCTCCTCCTGCTCGTGCTCCTGGTATTTCTCCATCCTCGAAAATCGTTCACACAAATAAATCAACCACTATGAATTTTTTTTCTTTTTAATTTTTTTTTCTTTTTTTGAAGGGGGGAATCGAGATTTATAACAGTCACTTGATGGACGATTTTTGGAAAAACTATGAAAAAGACGTAAAAAATAATAAGTTGGTAGTCCGCCGCCTCGCGACCTCAGCAAAACCACCGTCCAAACGGGGGGAGAGAGGGAAAACTCGTGGAAAACGCGCCGAAACGGTCACTTTGGAAAGCGAAACCAAAAAGTCCTTTTCTTAAAAATGACGTAACTCAACATATCACTCCATATACGAGCTAGATGCGTACTAAACGTCGCCCGGCGTCGGTACGCTTGCCCAGTGCCTCCGAAGGGGGCCCCGGACCAGCGCCGCCCACTTTCCCCACCACGTTTCCAAAATATATCCCCACCAAACGAGACTTCCCCTCGATGCGCACTACGTGTCCCGTCACCCGGTTACGCAACCGGAGCGGTTTCGTCATTTTAATTAATTGAATTAGACGAGGATTTTATAATGGAAGGAAAAACGACGGGAAAGTACCGATTCACAATCGCCAGTCAAAATTCATTTTTTTCCTTCCTTTCGCCCGAAAAGTTTCGTTTTACTAAGGATATTTTCTTCTTCTTCGACATCGTCTCCTTCTGTTCTTTCTAACGAGTTCGAAGATTAACGACTTCCGCTTTGACCGTCACTACTTAGAAAAAAATTTCCAAATTGGCGACGCATCAGACTTTTTCCCCATTTATATTTTTTGCGATACTAATCTTTATCCTGTTTCTAATTCGACAATTTTAACTTAACGTCAATCTAAAATGATCATTTCATTTATTTGAAAAAAATAAAATAACACTTTATTTTCCTCTCCATAAGAGGAAAATAATCATTAAATAATCAATAATTTCCTTAACATATTGTTTGCTTCGTTGACCTGATTTTTATGTAAGTTTTATGTAATTTTTTAGCGATCGACCTGATGACGAATCTCTAAGGATCGAAATCTGGGTAGTCGAGATCTATAAATACATATCTTCAGAAAAACACCAAAGTTTTTATTTCTTTTTGATTATCACCATACTGAAGAATGGAATCATTCATATCAACTAAATAATGAGTTCTATAAAAAAATTTAATATCTTCATTTATTTTTTTTATGTTTTTTTTTTCTTTAAGTTGGTTACACTTTAAATTGAAATATAAAACGTCAAAAATTTGACGTTTATTTGTTAACTCTAACCTCCAAAGCTTAGGAAATGACATAATGTTAAAAAATTTAATTATCAAATTTCAGGACGACAACCTACAAAATTTTCTATGACTTTTTTCTTAAATATGTCGGGTGTTCATTTAAATTCATGCTGAACGTAAAGATTTTATCTGGATTTTTGCCCTAATCCAATAAAATTTTATTACAGCAATGTCACAATACTGAAATGTTCAATAGGTTATAAGTAACAAGAGAAAAAATGAAAGGAAATTGGTTAATAACTTTTTTTTGACGAAACCTACCTAAACACCAACTTTTTCATTAATCAGTCTTCCAACATTTCATGGGGATGTTTAAGTAGTCAATAAAATTATGCAGTAAAAATTCGCAAACTTCATCAACTTTCAAACCAGTTTGAAACTAAGTCTCACCATCTATTTTTTTTTTCTTACAAATTAAACATATTGTCAAAGCTTTGTTCGTTAGGGCTACACTGCTTGCACTTAGCAGTTCAGTGCAGATATCGCGTGTTCGTTGGGCATAGTGCCATTTAAGACAGTTGCACTCATACTGTTCATTGCGCCACGGACAGTGGAATCTCGTGCAGTCAGTGCAAGTTAGTGTAGTTTTTGTTGAACCTGCTCTGGAGTAAGTTCAAACGGTGCAGTGCAAATGCAATGGTAAAAATTTTAGAAGGATTGTTGTGACATTATATTCGTTGGAACCAGAGTAGGTCAACTTCCTGCAAAATGCTGAAATCGGTTGATTAAGTACTTAATCCATCCGTTTTTGCTAGATTGGCGCTACTATTCAAGTTTTGAAAAATGACAAATTTATAGAAACACATATGAAAAACGTTTCTATGAATATGTAAATTCTCGTTTACTATTACTACTTACTTCGTTTAATTTTTTTCTCTCTAACTTTTTGTTGCTGAGAAGGATTTGAATGAACTTAACTTCTTTGGCCTCCTTGCGTTTACTAAACGTTCATAAATTAAAGTATATACTGGTAAGTAGTAATTATACCCAGTTAAATGTGGAAATCAAAAATTAATAAGGTCACATCCGTTTTTCTACTTTAGCGCCTGTCCCTGTGATGGGATGTCATTCGCGAATATGCGTTAGTGTTGGTTTTGGAGGCTCCTGAAGCCTGGGTTAGATTAATAGTGTTCAATATTGAATCAAAGAATGTTTACGAATGTTCACCCTTTATGAAGAGTAAGGGTGATATACAACAATAATTGTATTAATTTCAGAAATGTTCTAGAAATTAATAAAATATTTTGAATTTTTTAAAAATGTTTTCGTTTGGTTGTTGTGGCATAGATGAAATACTAAAATTAAATAGTAAAAAAAGTTCGAGAATTATTTTAAATTTCGCGAGTTCTGATAGTTTAGGATATTTCGGTAGAAGGCATTAATTTGCTCAGAGCGCCAAACCGAATGTCACGGGCGGATTACTAACTACTGCAAACTCATTTCAGCAATCTAGTGGGAGTTGACTTTCTATATTATATATTATATTATTTTTTCTATGTTTGGATCACAGTTCATACCTGAACTAAAGTACACCAAATTACACTAAATTACACTCATTGCACTTCAAATGCTACCTGAAACGGCGCCTCTGCATCATAGTGTAACTTAGTGCAGTGCAAGTTTTAACCCAACGAACAAAGCTAATAAATAGCCATTGCAGTGTAGTTTGACCAGATTTGACATGTACCAAATTTGAAATTTAATTGATTAAAATGTACTAATAATGCAACATACATTTTTCTCTCCATCGTTGTCTGACAACATTTTAAAAGCACAGGAGCACTAATTTAAATGAACACCCAGTACAATATTTTCTCATTCAGAGGTATACTTCAATAATGAATTATTGATTTATTAACTAGATAAAGAATTTTTGGATTTAAACTATTTTTTTAACTATCCTCAAAAATCATTGAGAAAAATTTTGTGTTACAGACCTATTTTGTTACTTTCAAGGACGTAGTTATGGATCATTTGTCGCTGATAAAAGACAATTCATATCTTCTTCTTTTTATTTTTTTATTCAAATTTCAGGACACCAACCTACAACATTTTCCATGATTTTTTTTTCTTGAACATACGATACTTTTTCATTCACAGGTATACTTCAATAATTGACTTATTCAACTAGGTAAAAAAATTTGGGATTTGAAGTATGTTTTTACCCATCCTCAGAAATCATTGAGAAAAATCTTGTCTTACAGACCTATTTTGTAACTTTCAAAGACGTAGTTATGGATTATTTGTCGCTCATGAAAGACAATTCGTATTTTGTAACTTCTAAGGACATCGTTGTTAATCGATTTTCAGGTTAGGTTTAGTCTTTTGATGAGCAACATTTGCATAACATTCGTTTGTGTTCTTAGCATATCAAAATTAATTCTTAAAATAAATTATATACAGATGACAGAAATTGTTCAAATTGAGGTTTATTCACATTTGTCTTCAAGACATGGGAAATTATCGTTTGGCATTATGTTTTATAAAATACAATTTTTGTATGTTACGAGTTCCTACCTTTCAACCCTCAATATGCCAACTCAAGTGCATTAAGTGTTGTCAGCAACCCGTTGAAGTCATCAGAAACTCCGAATAACATTTTCCAAAAACCGTAAAAATTACTAATCAATTTGGTGTATCTAGAATTTTTTCAGAAGTTAAGTTATTTTCCTCAAAATGATATAAAAATACCGACAGCATTACAATTTCTTATGGCGTTATATTTTAATGCATAAGAAAGCTATCAGAAACAGATAACCATTGTTCAACGTTTCAATTTTTTGAAAGCAAACTGGAGAAAAATTCATGAAACATACCAGTGATGTAATATTACAGCCTTTCTTGGAAAAGTATCAAATGATGTTAAATTTTCAATTACTTTACTCAATATTTTAAGAAAAAATGGATTTACACAAAAATAGTTCCTTGGAACTGTTAAGCAAACGATGTTGTCGAGTAACGACAATTACAAAATAAACCTGTTAGACTTTCTCATTCAAAACTATAATTGAAAAATGAAATTTAAATTATAAATTATACATTTTTACCTTTAAACTAACTGCCTTCTATTATTTAAAAAATATTTAAAAATCAAACTTATTATAAACTCAAATTGAAAGTATCCTCTCATTCACTAATATACAGAGTTATTCAATGAAACACCACATTTTAAAAAGATTCTTTTTTAACTACTCATAAGTTTTTATAAAAACTAAATAAATAAAACACAATAGCCGCGTATAACCCTTCGTCCATCTCTCTATAAGGGTACAAAGCAAGGACACACACGGTATAGACAATCGAGAAACGAAATGTTTTAGGGGTTGGTAAGAAAATGGTGCCTCGTCGCGGCGATGCTCGGTTTCTCCTGCGAGAAGATCGACAAAGGGTTTCCGCGAAACGGCCAAAACACAGCTTTTCCGAATCAATTTTATTTATCGCATATTAGTAAACAGTAACCAAAGCGAATCGGCAAATCCACAAACGGCGTCCACGTTTACATTACAAATCGCAGTAAGTATAATACTTTTGTAGGTCGTACGTACGTTTGATATTTATTTTAGGAGAAATATTTTTTTTTGTTGGGTTGATTGTGTTAAAACTTTACGTTTATGTCGTGTGCGTTTTATGTCCCCGCGCACAAGAAACCATTTCGCAAACGCCACGAAACACCATTTTCCTTAACGTGCCGCAGCACCAGCGCGCCTGCAAAATTACAAATAAACTAATTAATCAAAACTAATTAATATTATAAACAATTTACAAAGCAAAAAAGTTAAATATAACTAAGCAATAATTTTTGCAAAAATTTGAAAATATTTATCACTACTGAAATAGCGAACGACCTACGATAGAGACGTGTTTATAAAAACTTTTTTCTTTACTCATTAAACCACTTACTAAAATTAACCCTCCGTGTGTACACTGGGTCTTTTAAGGAACAGTCAAAATTTGAAATTCGAAATTCTCTCTTATGAATAGAGGGTAGGCTTCGGCTACCCCCTTTAAAAAAAGTTTGGTAACTGGTCCGCCATGTAGTAGACGCTTCAATAAGTAACTCAGAATCTTTCTAGGATTTTTGCAAGCCTAGAAAACTTTGAAAACATGCCTGTTACCTAAAAGACCCAGTATACACACCGTGTCACAAAAAATATAGTATACACACGCCGGGTTAATATATCTAAATAAAAAGAATTTAAAATTATAGATTTTAAAAACAAAATCGACTTGTATGTTGTCTGTTTCTGAACTCACAGATTCAACTGTCAATTCTTTTTAGTTTTCAAAATCAATTGAAAAGTGACTATGTAAAAGTTAATAAACCTATGAAAGATTAAAAGTTATGGACTGCAAATAGGGTTTAATGAAAATTTTTTCATTTCGGTATATCAAGAAATACAGGATGGGGCAGATTAGCATGGTTACTTCAAAATTCAAATAAAAAGAAGGAATCTAACTATGTATCTAATCCTTTCAACATCAAGAGCAAGAATTCAATTTTATGTTTACACAAAATCTGGATTTCAATGAAGTGCAAGATCACTTCAAAACGTTAATATGGCAAGACATTTCGACTGTCTGAACGCTTTGCGCGTAAGCATATCTTTGCAAGCTACTCTTCGCTTGTCTTCTCGTTCTGTAAATCGACTTCTTCATGAATATCTAAAATTTCGTCCCTAGAAATTGGCTGGTCAGCAGAAATTGAGGCAGGAATTTTATTCATAAGATTTTGTTGCTCAAGAAAATTCACGTGAAGAGCTTCTTGCTTACGACGATCGTACTAAGATCTTGGCTGAGCTGAAGAACAACATTCATCAAACTATCGTTAGTGTAAACGTCGATATGTTGGACTATGTAGAACATAACCTAGAGTTGAATGGGATTTCGATAAACGTAGTGTATTGAGATTATTGAGAATAATAGACATCATCTGCCTGATATCAGGCAGGTCTTTCAAAATGCGTAAACGTAAAATTAAAATGCTGTTCAAAGAATTAAATGTATGCCTGTATTATTATCACTTTTTTTTAATAATTGAATTTCTAAATAAGCAAGCTGCTTCGCTTCACCTGTACAAATCGTTATGAAGTAATTATCAAGAGTCTTAAGGCAAATGAAAAATCTAAGTGAAGACTTTGCGTTGTTGCTCTTCAATTTCAAACTCAAGGGTAGTTTCCTTCTTTAATTGAATTTCCTAAAGTCGTTATTCTCGTCATCGACTTCATATCAATCTATCTAACTTGCAGATTTAACACTCTTCGGCTTTCAAGTCCATATATTCTGTTCTACCTATAAGCAAAAGTGCTTTTTTCCTTTAAATTACGAGTTCTGTTTTATGCATATGGATATTACTGTCCTCTATTCACACCGAAAAACAAAATAAACTGACTTTTGACCCATTTTAAGTTGAAAGTTATGTTTCCATTAAAAAATAATTTTGTAATTATTACTTACTTTGAACTATGGACTTTCATTGAATTCATTTTCCTAATTCACAGATATTTTTGAATAATGAACTATGTAGCTATTGACTTATTAACTGATAATTAATTTTTTACTTTAAACTATCTACATAGCTGTTTTAGATGTATAATTCAATTGAAAGATATATTTGAAAAGTGAAATCTAAAGTATGGATTTTGGATTTTTGAGTTTAAGATATCTGTGTTTTCTATCATTATTAGAATTACTTACAAGAAATATTTTGTACTCACATTTCAATTAGAAATATATTCTTAGTAATGAATTTACATAAAAATGAAGATTAAGTTATGAATAATGAATTTTTAATTTGATGATAATCTATACAAAATTTTCATAAAAGCATATTTAACGATTTCTATTGTAACCTGCAAAAATTTAATCTACAGGGAATTTTTCATGGGCATTTGATCACTTACAATCATGTTATGTCACTACGTGCGTGTCTAAAAGTTACGCTATCACTACATGCTATTAAGATTTAATTGGATAAGCAAAAAATATGAATGATTTTACTACACAAAGTGTGTATTTTATTTGCATATTACCCCATTTGTGGAATGATTTATTTCAAGAAAAATTACAACAAATCTTATCTAATCGAATGACAAAATTAGTTAAACCAAATAAACAAATCATTTCACAAATGTAGTCTATTAATTTTCTTACTTAAAAATTTCCTTTATATTTGTTTTTTAAATTTAAAAAGTCTAACAGGGTTTCAATATTCCTATACTTTGGCAAAGTCCTTTCATAATAATTACTACTTGTCGTTCCTTACCGAACAACCCTATACTCATACTAGTCATACTACTGTAAATTTAAAAATTTCGTTCGGTTCCGGAAGGCGCGATTTTTTCTTGCGGTTACGGTTAACATGCAGAGGGACGTCGACGGCACGTGCGCTCATGTCGGAGGGGCCGTTCCTCGGTACGCCCGTAATTACATAATTACGCCGGTTCTCGCTCGATTTTTACCAGAAAATCCCTCATCCCGTGTAACGCAACCAAGGAAGGACCATATGGATCCGCGCCGTTCGCGCACCTGTCCTTACGACCATCGCTTCGTAATATACGTAACGAATTGTTGCGGCCGCAATTTTTACTGGGTGTTGACGCAAGCTGTCATCTTCGCTTTCGCGGCCGGAACGCAGGAAGCACCATCGCGAAAGTCCAGGTGCTGACGCACTAATGTCGGCCTGTCAGATTGCCAATATTTTTTCTCTTTTTCCGAATAAGAAAGTACAAAGTATTAAACTAACTCCAACGATTCACAATGGCCGGCGTTAGGATCCAGAGGGATAACGACGCACCTGGCCCCCGAAGGAGAGAGAGCCGCCGTTCAAGAACCCCCCCGTCCGAATGTGTGCGTTTAGAATAGAGGCGTATATCAAACGTATACAGGATGTGCCTAGACAAAGAATATTATATACCCCTGCTTTGCCCTATTCTCACTCCCCCTATCCCTTCCACCCACTCTCTCTTTTCCCTTCACCTCCCTTTTTCTACCCTTCGGTCTAATCGTAACGGATTTGACGGTTGGAATCTCGAAATTTTACCACCGTATGCTACATCCCAAAAACTTCCTTCCACTCTACAAAAGTCCCAACACTTAAGTGATTTAATTTTTTTCTTCTTCGAAAACGTCTTCGACAAAATCAATTGATTAAAGAGCAACAGGAGACCAGGTAAACTTTCCGATCCCATTGTCCTTCCGTACTAACATGAATGGGTTCGGATCCTCCGGATCGGTACCGCTCCCTCCGCGCTCTCGAAAGTAAAGGAGGAACTCCCCGGCAAAAGGAGAGCCGGCCGATCGATGTTCCTCCCCCATTGACGAGTCGAGAGAGGCAGAGGCCCCGAAAATAAGAAGTAGACAATGGAACGGGGCACAAGAAACCGTAAGCGTCGCAGGTAAACGCGTCGTCGACGGTCGGTTCCGTTCAACTGTACAATGGCGAGTTCGCCGAAAACCAGTTCCCGGACAGAAATAGCTTCGCCGAAAAGCGACACCCCCGCGCTGCCCCCAAAAGGACCAAGAAACGGACGACCGTTCCCAGAAACCGCAGGTCACAGGTATAACACGCCGAAAGGGAAAACCTATCATTCTGTAGACATCATTAGATATTCTATAACAACTAGAAATTCTTCAAAAATGTGATTTCAGATTGTGATATCAGCTAAAAATCCCTCTAATTATCCCTATTTTTTTTATTTGTTCAAGTTCTGTTCTCAATCTCATTTTGTCAAAATGATTTTTTTGATAATCAGGTCAGATAATTATGGAGTCATCGAATTTTTTTCATAAAATCGACAAAAATGAAAACAGAATTATCCGAACTCTGATTATCCCTATTTTTTGTATTTGTCCAAGTTCTGTTCTCAATCTTAAACTTTTCACATTTTGTCAAAATGATTTTTTTTGATAATCAGGTCAGATAATTATGGAGTCATCGAAATATTTTCATAAAATCGACAAAAATTGAGTCATCGAAATATTTTCATAAAATCGACAAAAATTGAAATAGAATTGAAGACACGAGTAGATGAAGGTGTTATGTTACAAAATCAAAAATTTGCATAAATTAAGGTTAAAGTTTTTTTTAGGTAATTTTTTATAGATTAAGTCACTCAAAGTCATGGTGCGGCTGGTAATTACCAAGTGCCATAGAATTTTACTTACTAAAGCTTTAAAAAATAAAAGCTCATGACACCTTCTTCCATCTTCGAACTCAAAAGTAGTGTAACATAACCCCTTCATACATTTACAAAACTCGAGTGTTCTTGGATTTCTGGCATTTCCAATGGTGCTATGTGAAAGATGGTTACATAACACCTTCATTCATACAAAAAAAAACAGTTTTTGAAAAAATGCGACATAACACCTTCATCCACTCGTGTCTTCAATTATCCGAACTCTGAATATTCCTAATTTATTTTTTATTAATCCAAGATCTGTTCTCAATCTTAAACTTTTGTCATTTTGTCAAAATAATTCTTTTGATAATCAGGTCAGATAATTACGGAAAGTTATCGATATATTTTTACAAAATCGACAAAAATGAAAATAGTAGAATTATCCGAACTCTGATTATCCCTAATTTTCTTATTTGTCCAAGTTCTGTTCTCAATCCCAAACTTTTCTCATTCAGTTTAAATGACTTTTTTGATAATGAATTAATTTACCAGATTATATTTGATTCTCAAATGTTTTCTTTTTTCAATTCGGATAACTAATATTTTAGTATATTTATTGTTTGAATCATTTATGTAAAAAAAGATTTTATATTCTAAAATTGTAAATGAAATTTAAATCGTTAAATAACCATGAAAAATCGATTTAAAAAAAAATAGACGAAAAATGATAGTAGTAGAATTATCCAAACTCTAATTATCCGAAGCATATTTTCGTTTATCAAAATTCATTTATCCACTCTGAAATGTTGTGTTAAAAAGATGTATTTTTTTATTTATTGGATTAATTTCCCCCGTTTTATTCGATTATCTGATTTGATCTTATTTCTTTTCAATTCGGATAATAAATATTTTAGTGGATTCACCATTTGTATTACATATATAAATAAATTGTTCATATTGCACTGTTAAACTGTGAAACGAATTGAAGTCATCAAATAATTATAAAAAATCATAAACATTTTTGACAAAATCGACAAAAGGGACTATTTAAAAAAAAACATTTACAAACACAAACATTTTTTTCTTGTCAAAATTCATTTTTCCAAACTCATATATTATGTTTAATAGATCTTCTCCTTTAGTTATTGGATTAGTTTTGCTGGTTTTACTTGATGATCAATCGAAACAGTTCTTCAGTTGAAGATTCAATTCGAATAATTAATGTTTTAATGTATTTACGATTTGCATCAATTTGCATGGAGTTTATGGCTTACAGTAGCACATAGATTGTACACTCGTAAATTCGGTATTGATTTAGTCTGCTACTGGGAGAGTTCGTTCGCCCTTTTGTACAGAGAGTCTCTCTCCCGGTTTTACCAAAATTTAAATTATAGTCACGTAGCGAATCTTTGAAATAGTAAATGAGGCGGTTGAAAAATGTCGAAATTGTACTTACATCCAACCGTTTCCGACTTGAACTGTTGGCGCTTCGGATAAACCCGTCATCGAACCTCTGAAAATAATAATATCATGGATTAGTAATAAATTATACATAAAAAAAATGTGTTCAATAAAAAACAATCTCTAAATTTTTGTTCTACATCTCTCTGAATCTCTGATTTAATGTTTTGTATTTTGTAACTCTTAACGATGTCCACACGAATCGTTTATCGTTCATGAACGACAATTTATATTTTTGTAATTTCTAGCAACATCGTTGTGGACGACTTTCAGGTGGGGTTTGGCCGTTTGATAAACGTCATCCCCATAGCAGTCGTTTACGTCGTTAACAAAATTGAATTTTTAAATAAATTGTATACCGAGTGCATTGCACAAATTACTTTATATCTTTATTTAATTATAAGTCCAAAATATGTAAGATCATCGTTTGGCATTATCTCTTGTAAAATTCCATTTTTACAAATTCAGCCCTTGATACACTAACATGGAGGAATGCCAGAAACTCACTGAACCTATTTGAAACGCCGGATAACTTTTCTTGAAAACTATACAGATTTCTAGTAAATTTTTCAGAAATGACTTTTTCTTTTAAGATAAGCCATTTTCCTCAAGACGGTACAAAAATATTACTACCTTCAATTTCTTGTGATACTATACGTTTATACTTGAAGAACCTATCAAAACTATTTCTAAAGCAAATTCATGAAAAATATCAGTAATTACAACTTTTTTCGGAAAATAATCTCAAACAATGGATTCTTCTAAAGATAGCTCCTTCATTCATTTGCGTCATTAATTGTCAAAGCTTATCAAAATGCAAAAGTTCCCCTTTGAAGTTATGTTGTTACTTCAAAAGATCTAACATTCGATCAAAAGTGACATTTTATGTAACATTCCTATATGAAAACATTAACTTTTGTCGTTACAGCTAAAATTCCTATCGACTGATTTACAAAATATGGTTTTTACAAAAAGTTGTATGACTTTCAAAATGACAAAGTCAAAAATTGTCAAATTTTAGAATTTATACAATTTTTTCGCGCTTTAGAAGTATTTTATTGAAGACCAATGTAGAATGTAAAAGCTGTTACAAAAGTAGTGTAGCAAAAAAAGAACTACACCCTTTAGTTGTTGATCGTTCGGTCGTAGAAAAGTATAGAAATAGCATTTGGCGTTCGGAACAACAACAAAAAAAAGGCGCCAGGGATGTAAAAACGGAGAGAACCTTCGAAGGGAGGGACGACGAGACGAGTTTACCAAAAATTGCCTCCGTTCCTAGAAGTAGTTCCCGAGACCGACATATGCACCGGTCGGCAGCCAGAAAGTGTACACGTGTGTGTGTGTGTGGGGCCCCTTCGGCGGCCTCATCGGCGAGGAGAAGAGTAATAATGGATGCAAAACCGAACTACTGACAGTTAGAACAAAGGAGGAGACGCCCGATCGGGGCACTTTATAGTCGTCCGTCAAAAACAACAGGCGAACGACGATAGATGCGCCCGAGGGGCTCGCGGGGCTCCGGCGGGGGCTCAAAAACGAAAAAAGAAGAACCTTTCGGGAGGACGGCAGAAACCGCAGGCCCGTAGACTAACGAATTTTAAATTAAACGGCCAACAAAACGACTTTTCGTCGAGGTCGTTCTCGCAAAAGGCGTTTCTAATGGTTTTTTCCTATACCCAATAAAAAATAAATAATTGATTCAATTGAATACCGGGTTTCAAAGAAATCTGATTTAAATTCTTCTTCATTCAATAAAACCAACTATAATTGAATTTCATAACAACACTAAATGTATTTACAAAGAAAAAATTTGAGTATTTCCCGTTTTAAATTTTCATCCGGTCATCAAAAGCTCCGTCAAATGCGAAATGGTGGTCAAAGGACTTTTGGAGTGTGAGGGTCGGCTTTTTTTTTTCGAGTTTCCAATAAACGATGGCGCTTTTTGCGCACTCGAGGCGCGTATCCGGCGCTGCGGGGATTTACGCGCAGCTCTCGCAGGGGCCAAAATCAAACGGACGCCCGCTTTTCGCGGAAAATAATAATAACAGGACGGCGAAATTGGTTCCCCGGGTGATGCATGGCCGGCGAGCGCGGGGCGCGCATGCAAATTTGGGGGATTAGCCCGGGAAATAATCGTCGATTGGCCGGTCTGATGCGGGCTTATCGGCCGAATTCCTAATGGATTTATTTGGGATTTTTTTTTCCGGCGTCCGGCGAAAATACAATTTTCCCGGGGTTCGGTCCGGGGGCGGTTACTCTGACGGCGGCGTTTTCCCCGTTTTAAATAACATCGAACGAATAAATTTCTCGTCTCGTATCGGACCGTACACCGCCAAATTTCAATTATTTTCTGATCCGTATTCGATTCGAGATTGGAATTTCATTTACACTACAGTAAATTTTAATTAATCCCTCCAAATACTTTTGTAAATATTTTTTCAATTATAAATGAAAACCTTTGAAAAGAAAGCATTCCTACTATTGTTTCTTATAGGTATTAACCCTCTATGGGTCGAATTTTTGTTTTAAATCAAAAGAAAGTTACAGTTTGCACAGTATTTACTTTGTTATATCAGGTTAATGAGTCTGGCAACGCTCATAAATATCAGTAACGTTATAGAAATAAGATTTATGCACAATTACATGAAAAACTATAATTATTTGGTAAAATGTCAATAAATTAAAATGTGACCTGAAAGTTACACGGTCTAATAGAGGGTTAACTTGGTCAGCTATATATAGAGTCTTGAAATAAAGATGAGACACTTTAGCCCAAGTTTCCCATGCCTAAAATCGACTAGTCAAACTAAAAGCTCGCAATACAATGTATTGCTAAAACCCAAGAACCAACAATGTGTCAGTTAGTTTATCATAAGAATACAGGTGCCATTGTCATTGATAAACCTACAAAGAAAGAAGAAACTCAAACAAATAACTTAGGAAATCAAAACACTATAATACTATAATTTTGTTCTTTAACATGTAGCAATCAAATAATACTGATTT
Source organism: Digitonthophagus gazella (assembly GCA_036711955.1). Taxonomy (NCBI): domain Eukaryota; kingdom Metazoa; phylum Arthropoda; class Insecta; order Coleoptera; family Scarabaeidae; genus Digitonthophagus; species Digitonthophagus gazella. The sequence goes on from JASCIT010000007.1 coordinate 14,400,137, forward strand.
GACATTTGAAGATAAGACCAGAATGTTAGGAAATTTGAAAAATCCAAGATCCGAAGAATAATGAAAATATTACTAATAAATAAAGTAAGATTAAACCTAACTACATTATGCACTTAACAAAAATGTATAATCTTTTGCGAAAAACTCAACCAGATAAATTAGGTTAAATCATCTTGTTTTTATCTCACAATCAGAAGCTTATAGTTAGCCTATGTTCTAACCATTTAGAGATATATCATGTATATTAAAAGTAGTTAAATTAGGTAAGATTCAGTTTGAGGAATAACATTTCATCGACCAGAATGCTAGGAAATTTGAAATATCTAATATCCGAATAATACAGAAACTATGACTAATAAACAAAACAAGACTTTCAACTTAATCAGTCTTATAGTTAGAAAGATACAGTTTATAACAATAAAAACCTAACCTTTTACATACTTATAGTTATGTTCTTCTAAGAGTATCATCACTTTAAAAGACATTCATTTAGGACAAATTTACAAGATCGAAAAACTAGATATAATTTTTTAAAATGCATGTTGTTCCTTATTTAATTAAGAATCCATTTAATTAAAACAAATTTTTTTCGCATTTTTAGTATTAACTGATTGTGAGTAGGTTTAGAATATCAAATTTAAAGACTGTAACCGTAATCGCAGTAATAACTGTAGTATTTAAAATAAGTCTAGTTATTTTGTTTTCATTGAAGCATTTAGACAACTTCGCTATCAGTTGTGCTCACAAACTCTATCGGTTGTGTTGCCCAAGATTTTATTCTCGTTCCATTTAGACAACGTCTAGGAACTACGACAAATTTAATCATTATTACACGTAAAGTTACCGTTTTAACTTTGATATCCTTAATGAGACTATAGAATCAAAAATGTAATCAAACCTCCATTTCTTTATTAAAATTAAGAGGTTCAATTTTATAAATACATAAGCCTTTCACGGCCGATGTTAACTGAATTAATTGTAAGATTAGAACTAACATTAGCACCAACACTAACACTAGACCTAGAACTTTTCAAAGTGTTTTCTGAACACTTCCAACTTGTTCCTGAAGAAAATGACATGGTATCCGAAACGTCAAATGCCTTTTCAAAAGACGCACGACTAAACCCGAAAGCTCTTAGTTCTAATTGTAAGTCTAGTGTTAAAGTAAGTGCTAGTTGACAACCGTTTTGTTTATAAACAACTTCTCCGCATTTTCAGTATTATGTGGGTTCGAACTAAAACTGTCACCAACTACCATTTTTGTACCAAAACTGACAATATGATTTTTTAACTGAAATTACATAACGCACAAATCAAAAAAGATACCAAATTTTTTTTAATAAAACCAATTCCTTAAATAGTTAAAGATTGGTAGAAGAAGACCGAGAAATACATAGGAAATGCATATCACAAAGAGCTTGAGCACGAATTTAAATCAACACCCGATATAATTAAAACTGCATTTCTTTATCAAAATTGGGAATTTTGTTTTTAAGTTCAAAATATTATTGAAAAACTCTATCGTATCATTTTTTTTTGCTTTCAATTATAGACAAAAGACATTTTTGTTATGAAAGTGGTAAACGGCCCACACACGTAACGATTTGTCGTGTTGCACGCAGTACGACATTAGTCGAAACTGTTGCAGTAAGGATAAATTGAAGCGTTTGTAGGCAAATCGTATGCTTCGTAGTACGCAGTGATCGTATCGTCTGCAGTACGGGACTTCCATAAAATATCGTATCAACGGTCATGTTTGGAAGCAAGTTGATACGTGTGTAGAGAGCAGCGGTTGCTGTAGATGATTTTTCTAGTTAACATGGTTACATTGGGTTTAAATAAGTTTGTTGAATAAATGAGTTAGTTGAGTTTGACGATGGACGTTAAAGACAAGAAATTCTGGGAACAATTTATTGAACTATATAGGCAAAACACCTGTGTATAGGTTCATCAAGCAATGATACTGCAATTGCAAGTGCGACAGCACTTTTTGGCATTTTGTTACTTGAACGTGTGTAGTTCACACTCATCGAGACTACTACTGCAATAATCTTAACTACTGTACGTTCGGTGTGTTTGAACCGTGTGTAGAGAAAACGATAGTACTGCAATTCCTACGATTTTCTCTCCAACCAGTAGTTCGGCGTGCGGTACGACAAATCGTTACGTGTGTAGGCCATTTAAAACTTTTCAGCAAAATTCTATGACTGACCAATAAAATTTTCAAAATTGATTCAGGACATTTACAAAATATAATCTTAAACACTTTGACAAGAAATGTGAAGATTGAAACAGTAAATGGAAGTAACTGAAAAAGTAGAAATCTTCTTAAATGAAAAGTGTTTTACGGTTTAAACATTTCGATGGGAAAATATTTCTTATTAAATCGATTACCTATTAAATTGGTACAGCCGAGCAGACTGTCATAAGTAGACAAATTATAATTTTGAAAAATCGTCGTCTTAAAGCCGAACTACGTTGTGTTCAATTTCTCTTAAAACTGAGATCTTAAATGTCATATATACCTCTATTCGAAAATTCTTTAAAACTTATTTAATTTCTGCAATACTATAACTAGAGGTAAGAACTACAATATTGTTCGAGTTACTTAACTCTGTCGATTGATAAACTGTCAATTGCTAATTGTTGGAAATTCATTTCCGAAATTATAGCTTCATCGCAAAAAGGATTCAATTTGGTGGCAGCGAATACTTAAATTTTATATTCGAGGAAAATCTATTCTACCACTATTCGAAAATTCCTTAGAATTTACTTAATTTCTGCATTACTATAACTAGAGATAAGAACTAGAATATTGTTCGAGTTACTTAATGCACTGTCGGTTGGTAAACTGTTAATTGTTAATTGTTGGAAATTCATCTCCGAAATTATAGCTTCATCGCAAAAAGGATTCAAGTTGGTGGCAACGAATACTTAAATTTTATATTCGAGGAAAATCTATTATACCACTACTCAAAAATTGAAGAGCCTTGTGCAAGAACGGGATAAGTAACAATATGTTCATTCTTCAGCAAAGCCAAAAAACATTTTCATTTTTATGTTAGTGTTTAAATTAATTATAATGGTTTATTGAAATAAGTATGAGCATTTATGTGTGGTCAGAGCATAATTTTGGTAGAACGAGTGATTTAATAGCAAAGAACAAGTTGTGGTGGAAGAACGGGATATGTGATTATCGCGGTATTACTATCAACGTGCTGAATGAGTTTCTATTAATATTTGAATATTGAATAACTAACTAATCTTGATAGTGTATGTTCCAATATTTCAAGATTTTTATTTTAAACATTTTTTATTTTAATATATTTATTTTATTTTAACCACAAATTAAAATAACTACCTAACTAGCGGACTTCCGCGTAAATACAAAAAATAATTTAAATGCAAATGTTGTGTTAAAATGTTTAAAGTTGACTGTTAAATACAGTTTGCTACTAACACTTCGATATCGAGTTATTTTCATCTGAAATGCAACACACTATTAATACAAAAATGATACAGGATTATTCGGTGCAACAATGGGTTAAGTGCTACGTAACTTATCCCATTCTTGCACCAGTCTACTGCATGGGATTGGTGATTTTCTCTTATAATTTCTATTCAGCTAATCATGTATTACACATACTTCGACTAAACAAAAGAAAATACATTTTTAAACTGTTTTCAGTAAATATCTCATTTTTTTTAAATTTGGCGTATATCCCCTTCTTGCACCAGGGTCTTCAATTCCTTAAAATTGACTTAATTTCTGCAATACTATAACTAGAGATAAGAACTAGAATATTGTTCGAGTTACTTAATTCACTGTCGGTTGATAAACTGTCAATTGCTAATTGTTGGGAATTCATTTCCGAAATTGTAGGTTCATCGCGAAAATCAATCAATCTGGAAGCAGCGAACACTTAAACTTTAAATAAATTGAAACCAATTTATGTAATATTTCAAACTATTTCTGACGACTTATTCCTATCCGTGCATCATCAGTAATTTTCATAGAAGCACATTCCATCACCTACAGTCATCATGAAAACTAAAAACACGTTTTCTCTAAAATTCTAAAGCGACGAATTGCGAACTGAAAACTACAATGAAAACTAAATTACGAAACAATTTACGAAAATTAATTTGAATAATAACATTTTTAAATCAATTCCGTTGCATCTATTCCAAAACCCACCCAAAACTGGTTTCTAGAACAGACCAAATATTGAACACTATTTATATGAATACTATGATATATGATACATACTATGTATTACATAGTATGTATTACATACATGCACTGCGTATAATGTGTTGTTAATATAATAGTTGGTATGTAGTAATGAACGATTCTGAAACAGTTTTCATGGTGTTTTAGAACAAACGCCTCATGATCATCCCAAGTTTTCCACTTTATCAAACCAAACACGTTTCAATTACACTGGCCAACATTTTTCAGACCCATAGATTAGACAATAAATTCCTAATAATTTCGGGCGCGCTGAACTCAAATTTGGCCTCAAAATTGCTCCATCACGTCAGGTTTTTTAAATATTCTAACCTAAAGATGCAAAAAGCTTGGTTTTTAAACATCTTTGGGATGAAATAACACATCGAATAAATTTTTGTTCACAAGATTTTATGCGGCACCTGAAAGTACCACTGTTCCCATTGAAAATGTATTTTGAATGTTTCGCATAACTTTATTTCTTCTCGAAGATAATTTTTTTTTGCGCTATCATCAACCAAATTACAAGGAGCATGAATGGCTTATTTGTGGTGGTTTTAAAATGATAAATATTCTTCTTGGTTTAAAATTGGGAAATACTAAAAATCCTTGTTTTCTTTGCCTGTGAGACAGTCGTGCAAGAAATCAGCATTGAACGATAAATGGCCAGAACGGAACGTTGGCTATCATAACGTCGTACAAGAAAAACTTGTTGATATAAAGCGCATCTTATTACCCCCACTTTATATTAAGCTCAGGTTAATGAAACAATTTGTAAAAGTTTTAAATAGAGAAAGACCGTGTTTTAAATATATTCAATCAAACTTTTGCTAAAATTACGGAAGGATTTTGTGTTAGACTTGATAAAAGAAAATTCATGGAAGATGATGATTTTATAAAAGTTGTGACATCTATTGAAAAAAATGCTTGGTTGGCTTTTAAAGATGTTGTACACAATTTTTTAGACAACCATCAAAAATTTAAAAGTATTGTGATAAACATGTTGCAAAATTTTAAGCGATTAGGTTGTTTAATGAGCGCTAAATTACATTTTCTATATTCCCATTTGGACTATTTCCTAGAAAATGTTGGAGTATATAGCGAAGGTATAGGCCAACATTTTCATCAAGGCTTTAAAGAAAAAAACCGACATTATCAAGGTAAATGGGATGAAAAAATGATGGCTGACTGTTGTTGGGCTTTGAAAAGGGAAGATAATTCCATAAGTTATAAGCACAAGTGGCTGCAACGTTCATTTGAATTGAAGAGAAAACGATTTCATAAGGCTGTGTAATTTTATTCTTCTAAAAGGAAAAAAAAACAAACAGTTAAAGTTTAGTTGCTTTAGGTTTGTTCAAGGTGGTAATATAAACAATAAATTCTGGTATACTAAATTCGCCGTTTTGAAATTTCCACTTTCCATATTTATTTCGATTGATTAATACAAACTGCGAAACCAATCAATCTAAAAACCATAGAACCTATGATCTAGCTGGAAACAAGGATTTGAAAACGTTACATTTTTCTGAGATTACGATCAAGCTAATGCCTATTAGTCTACTATACTGACAACTATGACTGAGGTATCATAAAAGAAGATTTTTTCATGAAGGAATGGAAGTATCGAAAAAATTCAAAATGCATTTTGAATGGAAAAGGTGGTGCATTCAGATTCCGCATAGAGTTTTGTGGATAAACATTTATTCGCTACGTTATTTAATTCCAAACATGTTGAAAACTCGTGTTTTTTGCATCTATAGGTTAGAATATCTTGAAAACTTGAGGTGATTCAGCAATTCTGAGGTCATATTTTAATTCAGTGTGTCAAAACCTTGTAGGAAAGTGCTATTTGATCTAGGGGTCTCACCATTCATAAAATTTTATCGGCCTGTGTTATTATCACTCAACACTACAAACTTTCATGGTGTTTTAGGACAAACTCCTCATGATCATCTCAGTTTTTCTACTTTATCAAACCGAACACATTTCAATGATTATTACTCAACATTACAAACTACAAAAACCTTAATAAAATATTCTGAAACAAGCAACAGATGAAACTTACGTAAAGAAATATTGTTTACATTGTCCTTAATTTTGGATTGGGTTGTGTTTTGTGTTAATTGTCAATTAAGAAATTTCTCGGAGGGTAACGACGGTATAATAAGCGGTATTTTCTTTCCTTTTCTTCCATTCGATTCGATTCCACGGTGGACAAAACGCACGCACCCGACCGGCCAAGTGCAGATTGCATCGAGATTGCGTCGAGTGGCACGCGCTCGGTGCACCAGATGCACCGCTCGCTCCTCGGCGTCAGCCTCATTCGCCAGAGCATCTGCCCGGATGCGCTCGGTTTTCGGCGTTATCTCGCCAAAACTTACCGAAAGGAGTTAATGACTCGCGTTTTACAGTTAACCCTTATTCGGAGATTGCCTTTAATTCCCACCTTGCGAAACCTCGATATCCCCCCTCCGAGACTTTTCCACCTTCTACAACTTTGATAACCCGTACAATTTGACCATTCCACGTGTGTATGTATACCTACTTACTACCCAATCGATGGCAATTTTAATCAACCGGCCGGGTCCAATAACAGTTATTATACTACCAACTACCCCATTCCGATCGTTTTAATTGACGTCAAGAGACGTCCATTAGCGATTAATGATCGGAAAGTGCACGCCGCGCCGGGAAAAAATCAATCGATGCTCATTCGTATAATACATAAGTAGGTATGTATATGCCAAGAAGAAGAAAAAGAATAAGAAGGCATTGTCGCGGGACCGGCTCAGGATGTCGGCGTACGAAGCGGGCACGTGTGCCATTATTATTGCCCGGACGATATATACGCGCGCGGAGAGGGACCGAGGAGAGAGAGCATAAAGCGGCCGAAAACACATGCCGCGGGATAACTGCCGAGGACATTAAGTTACAAGGTGATTTTGCCGGACCGGGGCACGCGATGGGCAGATGCCGCGGACACTGGATGACTGCCGAACAGTCATTAACCGATCCCGCCAGGATTTACTACCATCAGGAGCTTAACTTTTTAACCATAATATGAAAATCACCATTAACTGATTGATTGATTGGTCTTAATCTTGTATTTTCGAGAGGATACGAATTTTGATTCCATTTAATTAATGTCATGTATCACATTGAGATTTTAAGTTAGACAAGTTGGTCTACTTAAGTGAAATGAAGTCAAAGAATTAGTAATAAGAATAGAGTATAGTATGTCGACCTATGCAACGAAGACTATTGTAAGTTATTTTTGATAGAACTGACAAGGAGACCTTACGACTTGCCCCTCACCGATTTTAACGAAAGTGGTATCAATCGATAGATATTAGTACATAGTACAAATGTATACAATATTAGGGCGCAATACTCAGCGGTTCGTAAGAAAATTGGTGTTAAAGTTTGCGATCGGCTTATACAGGGTGTCCGGAAATGTCGTGTACAACGGAGTACCACAGACACCTTGGTCAAAAATATGATCATTTAACCCAAGTTATCTATATGTCGCAGACGTTAACTGTAACATGACATTTCATGAAAAGTCCAGTCAGTTCATGAAACGCTGACAGATAGTGCAATTCTGTGCAGTTGCACAATAGTTACACTAAACGTCTAATTTTCGTAGACGGTTCATGAAATGTCAAATTAATTTTGACACTTGAAGAAACTAAAAATAATTATTAGATAAGTTGTAATAATCAAACGAACTTTATTAAAGTAAATATCAACTTAAAATGAATTCACATGCTTTTACAACCAGAATTTTCTTACTTATTAATACAATTCAAACTTTGATGTAAACGGCTAACACATAGAAGTTTGTTTCTTCTAAATAAATTTTGCAGTACTACATTGTTTGCGACCAACTTTACAGCTACATTTAAGAAATCCCTGCCCTCCAGAAATTAAAGTTACAGCTTCTCTGATAGAAAATTACTTCTGTTGAATTTTATTAGTAGAAAGAAAGGTTGCACCTGTTATGATTACACTTTCTGCTTCAAACCACCCTTTAATAATACCAGGTTCACAACCTAACTGATTTACACCATTTCGTTGATTGATTATAATGCATAAAATGTTTGGAGGATCTGTAGGACCCCTATCGACTTTTGCAACAGTGAGTTGCACATTGTCTCCTATTTTTAAAGACGGAGATCGTTCTCGAGCGTAGCTTAACATGTTTTTCGTCGCTGTTTACATCATTTACGTAAAAACCCACACCCCGCTGTTTTAACCCACTCCAAACTTTCTGGACTCTGTGTATGTCTGGGCCTCCCATGTACCATAACACATTCTGGCCAAAGCGATTTCAATTCTTGAATAACACTGTTAACAAATTGTCATTGTCACTCTGCAAAATCTTTGGTGCACCAAACAACAAGCAAATATTAACCAACTAGTTTGCTATTTCTTCTACTCTTTTAGACTGCAGTGGACATAAAAATAAAAACTTCATGGAATAGTCTTGGTAATTCAAAATCCCTCATTACATGGATAATTGAGGAATTCTTATATTTGGTAAAGAGCTTCTTATGTGGCCGTTGGTCGTAATAAATAGCAAGTTTTTGATAAAATAATTCTTTGCTGATAGCCACTGCGCCATTAGTAGCAGCACCCATTCTGTTTTTTTTTGTGTTTACAATTTATGCGAGGCTATGTGTACTTAAGGAACAGAATATCGCAATTATGTGGAATTCATAATATGTCAAAAGCGGCTTAACATTTCATGAACCGTCTACGAAGTTTAGACGTTTGGTGTAATTAGAAAGAATTGCATTATCTGTCAGCGTTTCATGAACTGACCAGACTTTTCATGAAATGTCATATTACTGTTAGTGTCTGCAACATATATACAAAGTTGCTTAGTTTAGCCACTAGAAGACTTTAAAAACAATATTTTTTGCGAGTTTTTCTTAAATTACTCGAAAAATCTTTATTAGATTTTATTCATTCTTTGATCATGTCTTGATATCAGCAGGGTACAGCTTTCTGTGGAACAAATTCGAATTTCGAAAATTACAGGGTGTTTAAAAACACTCTCACGACAAGTTATCCATCCATATCTTTTTAACCAGCCTGTATAATTTTCTCTCATTTTTTTCGGAATAGCTATACTTATTTAGAAACTATTTCTTCTCTTATAAAATTTCAGTTGGACAAACGGTTTAGCCATAAAAAAATACTTTCTAAATCCCTGCAAGCCCATATCGATAAGTTAAGGTACAATTAACAAAGTTCAGAATAGCAATTTCTTTAAGCGGCATGAAGTTCTTTCTATAAAACTAGATGTTACAGATTTATAAGTACTTTATTGCTGAAAATATTCAAATTTTCGTCAGGATTTGTGACCATCATCAGGATTTAACCCTGATTGGTCAGCAAAATCACTGGACCTAAGACTTTATTTATGGGATATCATCAAGCAAATATGCCAAAAACAAAGCAAATTGTAAAAGCTTTGCACTCTGTATTATTTGTAGCCCTGATGATGGTCATAAGTCTTGCCGAGTACTTGAATATTTTAAGCAATAAAGTACTTCTAAACCTGAAAATGTTAGTTTTTTTTTGAAAGAACTTCACACCGTTTAAAGAAATTGCTACTTTGAACATTGCTAATGGTACCTTCGTTTATCAATTTGGGCTTGTAGGGATTCAGAAAATATTTTTTTGTGGCTAAACTGTTTGTCCAACTGAAATTTTATAAGAGAGAAAATAATTTCTAAATTAATATAACTATTCAGAAAAGAATTGACAGACAATTTTACAGGCTGGTTAAAAAGATCTGGATGGATAATTTGTAGCGAGGGTGTTTCTAAACACCCTGTAAGATTCGAAATTCGAATTTGTTCCACAGAAAGCTGTAGCCTACTAACATAAAGACATGGTCAAAAAATGAATAAAGTCTATTAAAGATTTTTCGAGTAATTTAAGAAAAACTCATGAAAAGTATGATTTTTAAAGTCCTCTAGCGGCTAAACTAAGCAACTTCGTATATAGATAAGTTGGGTTAAATCATTATATATTTGACCACGGTATCTGTAGTATTCTGTTGTACACGACATTTCCGGACACCCTATATATTAATGATTTGTCATTTCCCCTAGAACCCCCAACAGCCATAGTGGAAATACTTCGGTTTCCAGATCCATAGTACGATGGTTCGAATCTCGAACAATAACCTTTTTATTTTTATTTTGAATACAATATTTCATGTTATTTTAAAAATATTTTAATATTGCATCAACATGTTACAAAAATAACTTAGAATATTGTATTAAAAAAGAAAATTAAAATGTATTATTTAGGATTCGAACCAACGTACTATGGATTTGGAAGTCGATATATTTTCAATTTAGCTGTTGGGGGTGTTTAAGGGGAATGACTAATCATTGACATATAAGCCGATCGCAAACTTTAACACCAATTTTCTTGCGAACCGTTGAGTATTGCGCCCTAATATTTGATACATTTGTACTACGTACTAAAATCTATCGATTGGTACCACTTTCGTTAAAATCGGTGAGGGGTGAAAAAATTTCCTACTTAGTTGCTATAGATATCATATAGAGGATTCCGAAATGATTCACCATAGAAGAATAGCAATTAATTCTGTTTTCTTTTCAAATTTTTCAAAATCATCATTTTTGACTTACGACAATTTTCGTTGGATAGGTCGATGTATAAGTTTGAAGGATTTACATAGCTATTTCCTAAAGGTTAGGATACAATTTCCTAGAGGAAATCCTAGATTTCGAGTTTAGATGACCAGGTCATTAATCGATTCTGCGGGGATTTAGGTACTGCCAGGAGCTTAACATTTTAACACATTACTGATTGATTGGTTTTAATCTTTTATTTTGAGACAATGTTAGTTATGTGTAAATTTCATTAATATATTACATAAACATTCTAACAAGATTATTAGTTAGACAAGTGATTCTACTCAAATTAAGTGAAATCAAAGAATTAATAAGAATAAGATGTAAGTGTATAAGAGTTTGAACGATATGTAACTGTGCACAGAAATTTCTTAAAGCTTACAATACAACACATAAGTATTATAGTATATAGGACTTTAAAGGATGTGCAAATTTGCACACTGCACTTATCTTAGATACCCTTATTCCTCTTGTACAGCTTCCCTATATGAACCATCTTAGATCAGCTAGTTTAGGAATTTCTTAAAAATTAGGATAGAGTTTAGAGGGAAGTCCTGAATTCCGCAAATACTAGATAACTTCCAAAAAAGTTATTAACTGATCCTGTCAAAATTTACTACCACCACGAGATTAGCTGTTTAAGGGGGAACAACAGGGTGGAGACCGCGAAAAAAAGCGATAATTAAGATTTTATTTTGGTTCACTCATATATTTTAGAAAAATCGGAATTTGATATTTGTAACTACGCAGTTTAAACTTATTTTAGGAAGTATAGAGAAAAAAAAATCTGTCTTAAAATACATGTATGAAGGATGGCCAAATGCACTAACAAAAAAAAGCATCTTGTTGGTTGTCACTATAAAACGTGTAAAAATAATCTGAAAATAAAAAAGGAAACGTCATTTTAATCTGTATTAGTGTAGCTTCAGTTAAGCGTACCCGATTTAGAAAATAATAATTGCTGTTAAAATGGCACCCCTGCAAAAAAAGAATTAAGAAAATCGATAAAATAATTAATCTTTCCAGGGGGTAAAGAGGCAGCAAATATTAATACAAATAAAAATCCGTACGCTTAATTGAAGGGAATTTTATATAGATTGAGGACGTCTCAATAAAATTTGAATGCGATTCTCGTTGGTAAAGAAATTGTGACAACAGGTTAAAAAAATTTTACTGTGAGAAAAACGCATTTAAAAAGTTAAGTTTAGTTCTAGACGATATAATGGAGGAAATTTTAAGAGTTACCACAATTCATCGATTCCTGCTCCATAATAAAGGTCTTTAGAATTTCTAGAACATAATTCGACTTTCTTTTTGTTGTTTGAATTGTCTAAAACACTTGAAATTTAACGCACTTGAGCTCGACTTATACGGTGTTGGTCTTTAGCTGTACAAAATGCGTACATTTGGGGAATAATCTGGATTTGTATTTCATTTGCCACCTTTAATAAAGATGCCATTCCATTATTAAACATGGAAACCGTCAAATAAGTAGCAATTTGCACAATAACTGCCCGACTTGTAAAAATTTTCGGAGCGAACTTCCAAATGAGAGCATTAAAGCTGTCATTCGAATTTTGCGTAAATCCGCCTATACAGCGCTCAAGCAACTCTGTCTTGGACAAATCCATATAAATGGGAGCAATAGCATTGATAACATTTTGTGACAATGGTTGCTTATGTTCGTATTCAAGTAATGGCTTCGTGCGCGCGAGCAGGAAAGAGCTATAATTCCATTATTTGTACAAATTTTGTTATAATATTGTAGGACAATATTCTAAAAGGTACATACTTTCGAATTGCGTAAAGAAAAAGAAAACGATTTTTCAAAAAATTTACCCTGTTGTTCCCCCTTAATAAAACCCCCATAATTTTTTTGATTTCAGTCATAATAGGTACTTAAAATCAACTAACAATAAGGTTAGAATTAACATTAACACTCATTCTAACACCAGAACTGAAACGACTTCGAAGTCTAAAGACAAGTTGACATCCTAAACCCACCATTAGAGTAAGTGCTAATGTTAATTCTAGTCTTATTGTTAGTTCAGTTATACCGACCGTGAAAGCGTTCGTATTTAGATTCCTAAAAATTGTCACCTCTGTATTTGAAATTGATCACTACTAATGAATATAATATATATTTGCGCTTTCAAAGTCGGACCAGTTACCCAAAAATTGTACGATAGACATATAAAAAACAAAAATGATGCCAGAGAAGCTAAGAATGCAGCAACAATGAGTGCTAACTCTAAAAAATTAGTACTGACCATGGACATTCAAAGCGTTCTATTTTATCCACTACTGTACGTTTGGCATGAAGGCAATGGCGGTGTGACAAGTAATGAATTTACGTCGTGTATCGTAGATTTTATTTCTAATCTACCAGATAATATTTACGAGACCCGACAAAAAAACTGGGAACCCACAAGTGGTCGATATAAAGGCTTTGATTTACAAAACGGATGGTTCAATTTTATACAAAATAAATTACACCGATGAATATAACTCTCTTCCCCAAACAAAAAAACGTAATACTGTTGAAGTAACTTTTCAGTTGTATCGCAGTCCGATTCCAATAAGCGAATCTTAATATCGGCATCTTCAAGAAATGAAGTCAATTATTGAAGAACCCCATCGACCTTTTTATGATTCTCTTACATTTAAACCCCACAAAAAAAATAATTTCGTTTTAAAGTTTTTTTTTTCAATTATTTTGAATAATTACTTTTTTATTACAATTACCTGTGTTCTAAAATAAAAAATAAAATCTGTTCAAAAGTTTATTTTGCAGAATTTATTTAAAAACAATGTCACCTATGTGAACATAACGAACATTTAATACCTCATATGTGTAGCCTACCACACAAATATTATATAAACTCTCGTGTAGCATCATGAAACTAGATAAATTATAATATCAAAATGTCGAAAAACATTATAAAGGTGCATTAGATAACAAATAAAACCCTGTAAACTTTTCAATTTTTAAATAGTTTTTGTTAATTTACTCAATCTGTTTTGCACATAGAAGATATTAAAATGACAACGACGATATGCGTCTTTCAAAATGGATTTTTTTAATAATTTACACACCCCAAATGAAATCCAATAATATTAATAGTTAATATTAATATTTAGAATAAAAGTCAATTTGAACAAAATTCATCACTACGTGAATTATTTTAAAAACTTACTTTATTTTCATCTTATTGGAGAGATCATCCAAAATGATAAACTGTGAGTTGCCTTTCACTATTATTTCATTCAAAATAAGATAATTTATGTTTATCACATTGGAAAATTCCTCCAAGACGAACATCCAAAGTGAATACATATGGTGATAAAATGTAAATGAGCCTTTAGTTGTTTACACTTTAGTGACCTACAGTTTTGATTGCAATCATTATCAATGAACTGCAAAGAAACATTTTTTAATTCAATAATAGAAGATGGATGTTTGTTAAATGTTAATTAGTGTATTTACTTACTTAAGCCGCTATTACACTATCAAGTATTTTATAAAATATTTTTGTCAAGTAAATCTTACAATGTAATAGATTATATTTTATAACAAATTTATTTCATCAAATATTTGTTATTAAAATTTGCTGTTCTTGATCACATTTCAAATTTTATATTTAATAAACATATTTTATGAATATTTTATAGAAGATCTTTTATAGAAGATCTTTTATAAAACCTTTGATAGTGTAATGGCAGCCTTAGGTACTATAACCCAAAATAGAGCTGTATCGTGAAGAGGAAGATGAAAAAGTAAGGCCCCCTCTGTAACATTAGCCAAGTATTCTTTCATCTTTGTCCTCATGGTGCAGCTCCATTTAGAGTTATAGTACATACTTATTAATTAATTATTATTGAAAAATTGAGTTAATCACTCCACAATTTTCACTTAACTTTGAGTTATCACTGGCTTTTATTAATGTTTATTTTGAAAATACATTAATTTGTAATTAAATTCAATTACATGAATAAGTAAGTAATTTTTCAAAATTTTTAACATAATCATAACAACCTTATGTCTGTATATAGGACTCAGGAAGGAACAATATAAAGTCATTAATGTCTGGATAAAGGATTTTATGGGTTAAAATAGGTGCGATATAATTTAACTTTCACAATTGTTGTTAAGTTGATTTCTTGTAGAATTTCTGTTAGTGGTTGAGAACGCAAACTAATTAAATTTGTAATTTATAAAGACCAGTAAAAGTACATAAGAATTTTTTCAAACTTTCTAAATCATCTTATAAAACTGTTAGAATCGATTTTAACCTTAATTTAAATTCACATTAATTTCTGATTAATAATACCATCATGGCACTAAAATATAACAGATTAGAGGTTTTATATGATTAGGATCACCTAGACTTCTATAAATTTGTTGATAATATAGAGAAAGACACCGATAATAATTTTTGTCAACATTAGTAATAAATCTTTGGTTTATGTCTAACAAGTTTCCAATTTTTGTTGACGATTTTCATCCACTTTTGCATCTTTCTAATTGATTTATCAACGCAAATACTAACAAACCATTAAATTTCTCCAATTTTATTAGTCATAAACGTGATTTATGCCATCTTTATTTTCTATGACTCATTTAAGGTAAGTTTAGGACTTAATAGAAATAGGTTGTATTGTGTAAAAGATATCACATCACCCCTTCTTTCTATAACAACTAGCCTAGGAATTTTATTAAGGATCGCATTTAAATGCTCAGTATTTTTATACCTTATTGCTCAGTAAAGAATACTAAACGCTCAGTATTTAATTTTAAACATGCTAAGTATAAACACAAAAAATGCTCAGTAAAATATTTGAAATATTAAACATATAAAGCATAGTATGAAATTCAATAACTCCCAGTAAAGAATTACGATTGCTTAATGAGTATCAAGTAGATCAGTAAATGTGAGGCGCTGCTTTAATTGGTTGGCAACATTGACATCGGAGATCACCGTTTACAGTGCTCGCCGTGTGTTCATCTAACCTCAAAATTGTTCATCAAAATTTTAGATTAAAAATGAATGAAATACCTCATTACGAGAGTGATGAAAGAGAAAGTGAACACGAAGAAACTGTTTTTTTGTTCAGGCAAAAATTATCGATAACTTTGTAAATTTCTTAAATTTTTTTGAGAACCTATTTCTATTCAAAAAATCTTTTCAAAATTTTCATAAACTCAATGAGATTTTTCAAATTTGTTCAAATTTTGTTGAATTTGGGAAAAAATCATCGATGACTTTGGGAATTTTTTTTAATTTTTTGGGAACAGTTACAGTAAGTTTAGTTTGTATTGCACAAAATAGATACTTTAATGTACTTCTATATAAAAAATCTTTTAAAAATTTTCATAAATAGGCTCAGTACGATTTTTCAAATTTGTTCAAGTTATATTGAATTCGAGCGAAAATCATCGATGACTTTGGGATTTTTTTTTTAATTTTTTGGGAACAGTTACAGTAAGTTTAGTTTGTATTGCACAAAAGAGATACTTTAATGTATTTCTACATAAAAAATCTTTTAAAAATTTTCATAAATAGGCTCAGAACGATTTTTCAAATTTGTTCAAGTTATATTGAATTCGAGCGAAAATCATCGATGACTTTGGGATTTTTTTTTATTTTTTCTGAGAACAGTTACAATGAATTTGATTTATTTAGTATAAAATAGATGTTTTAATGTATTTCTATTTAAAAAATCTTTTCAAAATTTTCATAAACAAATTCAGCACGATTTTTTAAATTTGTTCAAGTTATGTTTAGTTTGGGCAAAAATCGTCGATGACTTTGGTTTTTTTTTAGGAACAGCTATAATTAATTTGATTTGTTTTATATAAAATAGATGCAGTAATATATTCCTATTTCAAAAATGTTTTAAAAATTTTCATAAATAAACTCTGAGCGATTTTTCAAAATTCTTCAAGTTATACTAAATTCAGGCGAAAATTATCGATGACTCTGGGATTTTTTTTTTTATTTTTTTGGAAAAAGCTACAGTAAATTTGATTTGTTTAACATAAAATAGATACTTTAATGTATTCATATTCCAAAAATCTTTTCAAAATTTTCATAAATAAGCTCAGTGCGATTTTTTTAAAATTTTCAGGTTATATTGAATTTGGCCAAAAATCATTGATGACTATGGGAATTTTTTTATTTTCTTCGGAAAAAGCTACAGTAAATTTGATTTGTTTAACATAAAATAGATACTTTAATGTATTCATATTCCAAAAATCTTTTCAAAATTTTCATAAATAAGCTCAGTGCGATTTTTTAAAAATTTTCAGGTTATATTGAATTTGGCCAAAAATCATTGATGACTTTGGGAATTTTTTTAATTTTTTCGGAAACAGCTACAGTAAATATGATTTGTTTAACATAAAATAGATACTTTAATGTATTCATATTCCAAAAATCTTTTCAAAATTTTCATAAATAAGCTCAGTGCGATTTTTTTAAAATTTTCAGGTTATATTGAATTTGGCCAAAAATCATTGATGACTATGGGAATTTTTTTATTTTTTTCGGAAAAAGCTACAGTAAATTTGATTTGTTTAACATAAAATAGATACTTTAATGTATTCATATTCCAAAAATCTTTTCAAAATTTTCATAAATAAGCTCAGTGCGATTTTTTTAAAATTTTCAGGTTATATTGAATTTGGCCAAAAATCATTGATGACTATGGGAATTTTTTTATTTTTTTCGGAAAAAGCTACAGTAAATTTGATTTGTTTAACATAAAATAGATATGTTAATGTATTTCTGTTTAAAAAAGCTTTTCAAAATTTTCTTAAATAAGCTCAGTACGATTTTTCAAATTTGTTCAAATTTTTTTAGGTTCGGGCAAAAATCGTCGATGACTGGGAATTTTTTAAATTTTTTTGGAAACAGCTACGATAAATTTGATTTGTTTAACATAAAATAGATATGTTAATGTATTTCTATTTAAAAAAGCTTTTCAAAATTTTCTTAAATAAGCTCAGTACGATTTTTCAAATTTGTTCAAAATTTTTTAGGTTCGGGCAAAAATCGTCGATGACTGGGAATTTTTTAAATTTTTTTGGAAACAGCTACGATAAATTTGATTTGTTTAGCATAAAACTGATGGATTAATGTATTTCTATTTAATTTTTTTTTTCTGAATTTCCAGAAATAGCCTCAGTACGATTTTTTAAATTTGTTCAAGTTATGTTGAGTATGAGTATATTATTTTTTTAAAAGTAGTTTCGATTTTTTACTAATTATTTGGTATAATTACTGAACAGTTAAGATTTGTACTGAACATTTAGGATTTTTATTGAGCGTTTAATATATTGACTCTGCATTTAACATTTTTAATGGTCATTTAGTTTCCGTACTGAATATTTATATTAATACTGAGCGGCTAGTTTTTTACTGAGCAATTAAATAATATACCGCGTATGCCTACTTTACATTCAAGTGTAATACTGGGTATTTAATTTATATCCTTTTATTAAAGGATAGGAGAGACATATACCATTCCTGATCTCATTGATGCTCAGTGCACACCGGTGAGCTTGCGGATACGTTTAACGTAAGTGGAAAAACGACGACAATAAGGCTACCATTAGTTAACACAGGACATATATACTACGTTTACTTATCTGGCCGATTGGAGTTGATATGTGCTTCTTTATCTAACTCATTAAAATCGTATGCAATTCCTTGCCTTGTCTAACACATTGACCTGCCCTATCTGCAACTCACCGGTGTGCACACGGTATAAATAATCTAAAAAAGGTGTATTGATCTTACCTTTTCTTCCCTGATGCAACCGATGGTTCAACAACCAACGCATTTCCATTAAACGAATATCCTGCAAAAGACAAAAATCAACCTTTTAATATCTTAAAACAAGTTAAGTCTTTAAACCATTTATTAATTATTCTCCAAAAATCTGTTTGATATCAACCAATCGCACTATGTATTAATTCAATTCAAAATTAAAATTAATTTTTAATAATAAAGTCAAGTTATTTCATTTCAAGTACAATTTAACCCTTAAGGGCCGAGAGCTTTTTTTGGAATACATACAGACATAAGTACTATGTCCCTGTAGTGGGACCTTTCGGCCGTTAAGGGTTAATTTACTTTACTAATAATTACAGTAAACACGATAAATTAAAAAGTTCCAAGTCTTGGTGCTATTGAATGTACCGAGTAAACCCATAGTATAGTAAAAAGTAGGCCTGAGGTGACATTTAAAAATTAAACATACCGTTCAATTTATCGATGGCCTTATCGGCGGAAGATTGGTCGGGGCAGTCTACGAACGCGTAACCGCCCCTCTTTACCAAAATATTCGTGCAGGAAAGGTTGTGCTCCAAGAAGAGTTGCCGTAACGTCCCTTCGTTGGTTTCCAGGGGCAGGTTCCCTATGTACAGTTTGCTCATCGTGATCGGCGGTATTTTTCCCGCTGTCGTACTCATAAACGCTAATTATTTATTAATCTTTCGGCCGGACACACTTGTACGATTAAAAATGCGAGAGGTAAACGAACGAAACGGCAAACTCGTGCTGCCAAACCCGTCTCAATAACACTAGCGCGAGCACGTTTTGCGAACTATGTAACTAACTGTCATGCGCAAAAGTCAAAATCAAAAGAATGAATAACAAATATGCGTGTGATGATTTTTCATGTCATT
Organism: Digitonthophagus gazella; assembly: GCA_036711955.1. NCBI lineage: Eukaryota > Metazoa > Arthropoda > Insecta > Coleoptera > Scarabaeidae > Digitonthophagus > Digitonthophagus gazella. The sequence continues at coordinate 14,419,740 of JASCIT010000007.1, forward strand.
ATTTCGCCTACTATTTTTCAATTTTCTTTCATTTTTTATAATCATTTAATTACTACCTAATTTGAAATCTCTACTCAGAAGTCAGAAAGATTTGTCTTTAAACAAAAAAATATATACAATTTAATTTGGTGGTTCGCAACTAATTAGAGACAGAATAACAATGAATTCATCACGTTAAAATATTTGTATTAGGCAAATTTATCTTACAATTAATGAAAAAAATTGTCTTAATAATGACAACAAAAGACTGATGATAAAAACTTTTACTGGTTTTATTGAATGATTTTTATTCAGTGGTTTTTGTTCAATGAGCTATCTTGAAAACGACTCGCTTTCAACATAGTGGATACAGAGTAACATTGAATTCATCACGTTAAAATATTAGTATTGGTCAAATTTATCAGAATGAAAATATTTTTTTTTTAACACCTTGTTGACCGGTAATTTTACGTAGAAACCATGTCATGTCACCGGCGTCAGGGTAAGTCAACTGAGCGCAAAAAAAGTACATACCTCGACGCAATGATGGCGCTGATGTACAAATTTTGAAAAATTACAGAAATGTTCTCATGGCAGTTTATTTGTTCAAATATATTTACGAAAAACTTGAATACTTACGTCAAAAATTTGAAAACAAATTTAATATTTTTGATTCTCTGTAAGATTCAAAAATATCTAACATCCGTTCCTTGCATTATTCCTATAATCGGTAAATGTTAATTAATTTTAAAACGTTGAATCTCAGCGTTGCAACGTTTCGTTATTTTACTTTTTACAAATTTGTAAATGGCAAAACTTGTTAAAGAAGTAATTGAGAAGAGAACAACCAAAAGGCTATTACTTACCTGATTTGGCAAGCAGCACATCGAAAATATGAGTGTACACTCCATCTTATTAAAGAATTAAGGAATAAATTATTTGCCAAAAAATATTATTAACCAATGTATTATCCAACCCCACATCAGTAAATTATTGTTATTATTTAGTTTAATTTTCTACGCATATACTAGTTACGTAAATAAAAATTAAAAAATGATTTTAAATCCGTTGCTTAGCACTTTATTACACGGTAATTTTACACAGAAACTATGTATATTCACCGGTTATTATTTTGTAATTGAATATGGAAGTAAAACTACATAAATTCAAATAAATTTTATTTATACTAAATGAAAATAGTGGTAAAAACCTAAATACCAAGAAAAGCAATTTTTTTGTTATGAAGCGGACACAACTAAATACGATACGTCAAGTTTTTGGAATACTCTATATCGTCCTGTGTGTCATAAATTGAAATAGATAATGCAAGTGCAATAATGAGTTAACTCGTCACCGGTCAGCAAAGTGCTAACTCTTTACTTTAGTTCTTAGTATTTCGATAAGGGGCACTTTCTAAAAAAGTCATATTAGCGCCATCATTGTGTCGGGATATGAACAAAACCGTTTTTACGGCAAGTGCAATGACGAGTTAACTCGTCACCGGTCAACAACGTTTGGATATGAAAAGACGAGTTAACTCGTCACCGGTCAACAAAGTGTTAATAGTGACAATTAAAGGCTAATGTTGTCGTTTTACTGGTTTTATTAGACAAAAAACTTGTCACTATTAAGTTCAATAAACTGGTAATATAAATCACACATTCAGCTTTAACTCATTAATGAAAATACTAATAATAACAAAGATACAGATGGTCAAAGTAAAATTCTGCTTTCGTTTAATAATTCGTTTCAAATTGGCAGAAGATCTCTTTGTAAATCAAGAAATAATAGTCTGATAATTAGTTTAGATGTATACTATAACTTTTTATGCTACGCTCACCGAACAAATGTAGTAAATTGAAATTAAAGCTTGGTTAGGTTTACTGCATCTATTTGATGAACAGAGCATAGTAACTACTTTTATGCTAATTTATTGTATCGATGAAAATTCGCTAAAGTTAATCGTTTCTAAAATAATCAATCATTAAATATCATTTGCACCAATTTAATTTATTTAATCGTACATTATTTACTATTGTCGTTGAAGAAAGATGTAGTATATCTTGTCGTTGAATTGGACACAATGTATCTTACATAAAGAAAAGCATAAATCCATATTTATTTTAAACAGTTTTAACATTAACTTAAAATTTACAACCTTAAGAAAAAGTAAAAGAACATGTTTTTAGTTTTTTTTGCTGAATTAAATTGGATTAAATCCGATGTTAGTCTTAATTAAAATTTTGTTTGTTAAAATTTCCCAAAAAGGATGTCATAACATTTCAATTTTAAGGTCTATTTTTATTTAGAAGAAACAGTATTTTACATAGCTTTTAAGAAATCAAACTGTTACTGTAATTTTCCACCACAGCTTTCTCTAATGACAAAAGGATTAATATTTGAAGGGCACACAAATAAAAATGAAAGAATGTTTGTTGATTGATCCATGGTTTTACCAGTTGAAAATTTAGACGTAGAATTTGAATGATAAAGCTGTACTTTTGATATTACAATTTATTATCGTCTGATATGTTTCGACTTACGTCGTCATCGGAGACGAAATTTAGATAATTTGTCCAAAAGTTAACATAAAAAGCTTAAAGATCTCGATATTGACTCTAATTCCAAAAATACACACTTAATCACAAAATTAATCAAACACGTCGCAATATTAAAAATGTGCATGTTGTAAAATCTAATGAGATTTTACAATGAAGAATTAATGAATGTTAAGTCGAAACATGTCAGGCGATAATAAATTGTAATACCAGTAAAAGTACAGCTTTTTTCATTCAAATTTTACGTCTACAAATAAAAATGTTGAATTGAACGTGGAACTGATTTCCTAATTCTTATAAAGTCTGGAGAAATTTTGGATCATTGATTGGAAAAAGCAGTGGCATTACTTTTCTATATTTTAGAGTTTTATCATCATAGATTAAAACACTTTAGTTGCTATTGTTACAAACTATATATCGTCGGTATACAAGAGAAAGTTGCCAAATCAAAAATTGTAGATTTTTCGGTTTTCATGTTCATATTTCTAAAATTCGATATTATTTTTATGGAAAAATGAACAAGTTTAAAAATGCCATTACACGTTGTTTATAAAAATCGTTATAAACTAATCTTATGCCAAACAATTTATTTTATAATCAAAAGCCAAAATGAAAATGCTAATAACTCAAAAGCACTATTTTTGAACTTGGTCAATTTCTCTTGTATACCGACAATATATTATAACATCTCCTTCTCATCAGACTAATCACTAAATACTTTGTAAATATGTATCCTATAAAATATAAGATCTATTTTACTATAACAACCCCTATTTAGAAATTCATCTTGACTTTTGTATCAAAATCCACAATCTAACCGTTAAGTTCTGATATGTGGAAATGATTCATTTTACTTTATTGAAAATTTCTAAGCTTTTACTCCTACCACTAATCATATCGTTTTGAAAGTGATGTTAATTTTGTAACTATTGAAAACTTGAAAGCAGATTTTTTTTATGTTGTTCGGTTGAAACATAGAAACACCGTGGAAGGTTAAGAGGTTCGTTAACTGGTTTATCCGCCTGATGGTAACCGATTCGGCAACGTCGTCAGAAAGTTGGCAGGCAGCCGCCGTGCGAAGAGCATTGTTGTACTGCCCATTGTCGTTTCTAACGTCTAATAACGCTCGACAATGGCCGCTAATCCTCCGTGTTCGCTACCCGCTACAAGGAATTAGCCTTCGCGCGATCTTCGTCCACCGAAAAAACACAATATTCGACGAAACCTGATCCCGAGACAGATTTTCGGGTGTCCACATTGTCCGGCGACCATTTCCGGTTCCGTATGCGTGACCTCTGCATCCCGGTCCCCGACGAATATACATTTTTAGGGGAACGCCACCGATGGTATCATTTTTCGTTCATTGCCACATACAGATATAGTACGAGAGACGAGAGGAGGAAAATATCTTAAGAAATGTTTTAGTAGAGAAGGAAAATAAAAGGAGGATGTTTGAAGAGAAAGAAGAAGAAATTGAGACATGTCTCCGTCACGATGGTTAGGAATTCATGAGCCGCAAACGACATCGAGAGGAAATGAATAAACAGGGACGGGCGAGAAGAAAGAGCCGCTCATAAACACGACAATAATAATCGAATCGCTGCGGCCGCGCGAGCATCGCACGACGGCGCTTTTAAAAATCGATTTATCACGGGTTACGCCGGTCGTTTAGAACCAGTTTTGCCCTTTTCTCCCTTTCCTTTTACGTACCTACTTACTTCTTCCTTGAACTCAACTTATACCTCATTCACAATTTACTACCAACCACAACCAACAAGTATTCTTTTTATATCTCATCATAACTTTGGTAAAAATTCGTATCAATTGATACTTATTGACCGATTTTGATTAAAGCTTCCATCAGTCATATCGACCTATGCAACGAAAACTATCGTAAGTCAAAAATGGTGATTTTGAAAAATTTTAAAAGAAAACAGAATTAATTGCTATTCTTCTATGGTGAATCCTTTCGGAATCCTCTATAAGATATCTATAGCAACCAAGTAGGAAATTTTTACCTAGAAAATTTTATTTCTTAAAATGCAATCGGTTCAAAACCTTTAAACACTTATATCTGATTCAGTTCTATCAAAAATGACTTACAATAGTTTTCGTTGCATAGGTCGATATGTGCTTTGAATTGAAATTAACTACTATGCGATTATAAAATTTTGACGTGTTTTTGACATTAAATAAGACCGTGTAGATCACCCATTATTTGTCAAAGTGGCTGAAATTAAAACCTTTTTATATTGTCAAAGTGATTGGCATGTAGGAATTAATTATTTTTTATTATTATAAGTTGATTAGGTTAAGTTATTATTGGTAAGAGCACGGAAGTAGTTTTAGAGGGTTTGGGTTGGAAGCAGTTTTGAGTAGTTCGGAAACGTTAGGCGAAGAGAGTTAGTTGAGTAAAGGCGAGAGTTGGGTTTAGATGTTTAACGACGTAAGACGTATAACGTCAAGAGAGTCGGATGGAGAATAGAGTATTATAAAGACGAAAGACGTATAACGACGAGAGTTGAGTAAAGACGAAAGAAGTATAAAGAAGCTAGGCTAGTTAAAGCGTAGAAAGACGAACATATTATTGTTAAATATATTCGTTTATACAGGATGTTTACGATCTTGAGATTTTAGTTTTGGGGAGTGATAAAGTATCTTAAAAGAAGGTTATTAATTATAAAATGTCTTCACAGAAGTTGCATAATAAGGGAAATATTACTATTAAAAAAATATTTTATTTTTTCTTTTTGAAGTTTAAATGTTTTTTAATGATTAGGTAATAAAAATTAAATAAAAAATCTTATTTTAATTTCCAGGCTTCGTTAAATACGATAAAAGGAAGTTATTAACGCAAAAACGAGTGTTCAACAATTTTTGAAAAATCTAAAATCAAAGGGCCTTGCAAATTATGCCAATTCATGGATACGTCGAGCGAGACTTTGCGTTCAACAACACGGCAATAACTTTGAACAACTAGCGTAATGTGGATTCCATAAAAAAAATTTAAAAATATTTAATTTAATCATCACTTAAAAAAAGTAAATAGAAATTATTTCAACAGTCACGTCTCTCTTATTATACAACTTTTTTAAGACATTTTATAATTAATGACACAAGATCATAAATACCCTGTATTGTTTTACAAAACAAGGGGACCTTATTACCCCAAAATCAAACCCTTAGACACAGCCGAAATTTTCTACAGATATTTAAACATTCTTTGACAAGAATTTCCAACCCACATTTAAAAAATTTTAGAGTATCTCTGAAGACTTATCAAACTCTTTAAGACTGAAAATTTGTTTTCTAAATCAAACATTTTAAAACTCTTAAATACACTAACTTCACTAATTTATCAACTGTATGGTTACAATTATACATACTTGGCCATAAAACATTGACATTAAAAGAAACCTTCGACAGACAAATATCTTCAACTTATGCTGACAATAAGAAATTAGAAAACTATAAAGCATGTCTTGTAAGATTGGCTTTCTTGTAAGATGGTCAAAATATTATGCCCTTAAAAAAATACAGAGGAAACCCAAAAGAACAAGACATGATTAAGATTTCGTTAAATTATCTAATAAAAAGGCTCATTTTAATTCAACAACATTTTTTAGAACGATCTGTGAAAAAGTCAAAGCCCAATTCAGCTCAATTTAATCTTGAAGATACTAATTGTAAGTTTGAAAAATGTAAGAGAAAATTTTATTTTGAATAAATTGAAAACACCTAAAATCACTTTTGATATATTCTAATTATAAGATTTTATTTAATTTTTTTTTTCAAAAACAATTGTTGTTTTGATTTAATTGAATTAAGTTATATTTCGAATTAAAAAGAAAGATTTTTGAAGAAAATGTTTAATTTTACATCAATTTAGAATAACTAAAACTTTTAATATTAATAAAAATAAAACACGAATATATACATGTCCACAATGACAAATTGTTTATTTAAATTGAATAAAGTGCCACATTAATTAATGTTTCGCCAAGATGGCGTTTCACACACATCGTCATATATCTGAAAGGTTTTTAACATAAGCTTCAAGTAAGGCGCATGGTAAAAGACTACAATCGAAATCGAAGAGGCGTATACAAAATTTAAAGCTGAAGGTGTGTTGAAATAGAAATAAACTGTAAGGCTGAAGGCAGGTTGAGTTGATGAATCTTATGAAAGTAAAATCTTAAAACGTGGCTTATAAAGATGAAAATCCAAAAAAATTTACATTAATCAATTTAAAATTAAGAAACTTAAACATGACTCGATTCAATCGATCTAAAATGAAACTTAAACTTGATCTACAAGAGTTGGTGATTGAATGACAAGGCAAAGTCAAATCGACGTAAACTACTAGACTTGTGAAGGGGGATCAACTAACTAAAACGTATTCAATTATCTGAAAAGGTTAGGTAACTTGCAATATAATTTTAGAGTGAACTTTTTTACAATTTTGCTCCATTTCTTCTAACATTTTCTAAATTTATTCATGTGTTGAATTGGGTTGAATTTTAATTGAAAGATAAAGGAAGACGTTCAAAAACGCTATTTAATTGTACAATTTAACCTTAATCTTATTCTATTCTTTTAAAAAATATTTATCATACAAATTTGTACTGCACCTTATTTACATTTCTTATTCATTTTTTTAGAATACATTTATAACACATCGGTTTGAACAAACTTTTTTTAATCACAAAATACAGTTACGGTTATAAAGTGTCGATCATCACCTTTCTAACATTGAAAAAATAAAAAAAACGATGTTTAGTTAAAGTGAGTCTTCTTATTAGACTGTTTAACGAAATTTTAATTATGTCTTATTCTGTTTTCCTCTATCATCCCAAAGAACACACAGTTGACGTGTGTAATAAAATTTTAGCTATGTGACAATCAATAGACTTCCATGTAAGACAAGCTTTAGAGTTTTTAAGCACATATTGAAAATACTTCACAGTTAGTGTGCTACTTATCTTGACATATAGAAAGCAAATTATTCAATTAGCTAAAATACTTTCAACCCAAAAAACGTAAATTAACTGATTCAAAAATATATTTTTTTTTCTATGTAAACCTATTGTTATTTTTATCGGAATTTCAAAAAAGAAATTGTAATGATTGCTTTGATAATGGGTTTGCAGGGAATGCTTCTTTTCTTACTCCCAAGGGTACCATTTATCTGGCTACCAAAAAGAATTTTCAGAAAAAAAGGACAAATAATTCCATTTATTTTACCATCACAAACATAAAGCTCAAAAATTGATTTTATTATTTTTGGAATTTTTTAACTTTTTGGTAGTGATTAGATAAAAACTACTACATTTATAGAAAAATAGACGTTTCAATCTACTTTCCATTAATATTCCTTTACTCAGTTATCACAAGTAACTTCTTAACGGTATTTTTAATTTCAATTAACAATTTTAAGCTTAGGGTCGATTAAAAAACTTCATTATTTTTAATTCCTTTCTAATTTTTTGGTAATGATTAGAAAATAAATGACAAATTTAAAAATAGACATTTCAATCTACTTGGCCAGTGTATACTCCAGGTTCATCGTGGAAATTTTAAATTAGGTGATATGAAACTCAAAACTTTTACAGGCATCAATGACAAATTTTATTAATTGTTATAAGTTAAAACTCAAATGATGTGTTAGCTTTGAAATGCTAAATTAAGGCGAAAAATCAAATTGACTAAAGGACATTAGCTTTGTTCGTTGGTTACAACTTGCACTGCACTAACAAGGAAACATACCGAACTCGAACACGCCGACTTTTTTCAAAATCGGTATATTTGTAAAGGGTCCCAACCTAAATAAAACCCTACTTTTCGTTTCTGCCCAAAAACGGTTTGGAAAGGTAAAAACGACCCCCTAAAAATGGAGTAGTTTTTGAAAAATAATTTTTTTCACTTTAGCGATTCATGATATCAAAAAAAAGTTTCAGATAAAAAATGTCCCCGTTTAGGTTCTCTTTCTAACCCCTATCAAAAATTGTAAGTTACATTAAGGTGCAAAGGTGCAGTTTCATGCAGCAATTAAAAGGGAATGACTGCAATTCAGTTGAATTTGGTGCACTTTAGTTCAAATATGAAATGTGATTCAACGAACGCATAAACAACCAAAATTTAATAATCCACTGAACTGCTAAGTGCAAGCAGTGCAGCCCTAACGAACAAAGCCATTATTTAATTATTTTTGTCTTTTCAGTAAATTTTCAGTTTTTAAGATTTTTACCATGATTTTTTTATGATTTTTCGCCTTAATTTATTATTTCAAATTATATTTAGTTTAGTATTTCCGAGCCAACATATCATGTGAGTTTTTAACGGACAACTTGTTCTGATTAAGATAACTAACTTTTATATTTTGAAATTAAATCACCCCTTCAGCTTTTTCAAATTTTTGTATCCATCAGTCTTTGTACCCCTTTGTCTTAACTCGCCTTAAGCTTTTACTTTTATTCATAAACTTGTGTTCCTGCACTCTTCTATTAACCCTTTTTTCCATTGGATATTCTGACAGTAATACTTAACTTTATCATGTTTGATACATATTTTTGTCTTATAATATATATTTTAGATCTGCCTGAAGACGCCTAAGGGCGAAACGTTTACGTAGCACTTATAACAATTAATAAAATTGGGCAACCTTTGGCTCTAAAATTTTTTAATTTCATTTCACCTAATTTCAATTTACCCTTCTTTAATTTTTTGTTGTTTAGTTCCTATAAATAAATTCAAAACATTATAAGTAATTATTTTTAATTAGAGAAAATGTAGTTGTGATCCATTTTAACCAATGTTAATTGTATAATTAATACGATAGTTGTACCATTGTGGTTATAAAAAATGTTTTTATTTGTCTAATATGTTTCGGCGTTAGCCATTTTCAGAGACAAAAGTCAAAATTATGATGTTAAACAAACATAAATTATAAAACACTTTAAAATTTTACAGTTAAATATTAAAAATTAATACAAGAACAAGTACAAATTTAATGTGATTAGTACTACTACTAAATTAGTACTACTAAATTTTCGACAAATTTCTGCAGCCAAATTCGAAACAGATATTTTATTTTTTGTAACAGAGAAGAAGAATACGAAGGACTTTAAATAAAGAAAGTTAAAAACTAAACAAATAAAATTCTACTTTTAATAAATCTTTCAAAATTTTTATCAAGAAAATCGAGTTTTCATTCAGACAGTGGATTTTAGAAAAAAATTAAATAAATTTGGAAAGAACCTTTTATTATTTGCAATAGAAAAGTTTTAAATAGTTAATTTTAAATCAACACGAAAAGCTTTAAGAAAAGAAAGTCAAAATCTGAAATCAAATCATAGGGTAAACTGTCTAAATATCAGTCCCTCAAAGAAGACTTCCTAATAAAGTCGGCCTTTCTATAAAAATCTATGTAGAAAAACTCAAAGGCCGATTTTAGACGCATATCCGAAATTTTGTTAGTTTACTCTACATTGTTTAAAAGCCCGTTTAAAATCGGCAAGAATCCAATCTAATTTTCAATAATACGATCAATTTTTAGATAAATGGTTGAAGGACCAAGGTTGATAACCTGTTTTCAAGGGAAAGAATGTACTATTTAAGTTAGTAATTTATTGTATTTTATTTAATTTTTTTTAATTAATCGACAATTTTGAAGTTAAGTTCGATTAAAAAACCTACTTTTTAGAATTTTTTAACCCGGCGTCCGACACGTGAGATGTGAGAACGATCAGAGCAAATAAAAAGTCCTATATCTGTATTAACAATACTGATGTAAGAATATAGTACACATATTTTAATCTGGGATGGTTTGGGGTTTCTTATACCCCAGGTGTCGAATGCCGGGTTAAGGGCCGGTTCATTCATCTTTCAGTAAATTAATCTAACTGCTATTTTTCATAGTTACTATTATTTCATTTGCCATGACTAGCCATTTAGCCAGTAACCATGATAAATATCGAATAATTTCCCCAAAGGTGAATAAACCGCACTTAAGTATACTTCTTTTTATCCAAATGTTATTTGTAGCTGTTAAAAAAAAGTGTTTTTAAGAAATTACATACAATATTAAACTCCCTAAAGATGACATTTTCTTTATTATTTTTTTTGCTGTTATTCACCGATCTTTCCACGTATAACCGATGTCCCACCCGGGAATTGCTTAGACACCCCAGGTAAGCCATCCTATACACACAAATGTCAAAGGTTACTAACCGATATTCCCATACCGGACAATAACCTAACCTTTCAGTTATAATAGATATAACCGTAGAATCAAGTCTGTATTTTCAAATGAGAACAGGTATAGTTCTCACCATTCTAAAACTGCACTAAAATATAGCCATGGCATATACTCTGTTTAGTGAAAGATATCTCATGCATCATTACTTGTCAATATCTTCTCGACGTAAGTTAAATATTATTTTATCTAATTGTACATGATATAAAGAGGCAAAAACTGAAAACGTTCTTCTAGGATTCTTAACTGTTTGCCACCTTTCTCGGATTCACATCTTTTCGAGGATCCCCGTTTAAGCGATCCACTGTTTGCTAGTATGATATAAAGAGGCAAAAACTGAAAACATTCTTCTAGGATATCACAATTATAATAAACGCATGAGACATTTTTTGCCGAACACATATTACATACGTTGTTTGAATTATTTGAATACAGGGTGTTAAAAAATAAATAAAACCGTGAAATTTAACCTGAAAAAGGAATAAATCTTCTCATGAAAAAGTGCATTGCAGTCGGTCCGCCATTGCACTTTGCAGGGAAATCTGCATTTGCATGCGTACATAAAGTGCGTGCACCCGTGTACCGTAGAAAATAATAACCCCAGCTCGAAAAGGCGGAGGGCGAGGCGACGCGAGAAGGGTTCCGCAGCGTATGTACCATGTACTCGAGGCCCCTCTTTTATATTCTACCTTCCCCTTTCGTTTTTCGTTCGGTCACTCGACAAACGAGACACGTATATACACGTTAAGTACTCGTATTTACACTTATGAAAATCGACCGTACCTTTTTTTACTTCGTCTTGTACTCTCTCTAGACAATTCTTCTTTTTCTTCTTCATCCACCAAGATTATATTTCATGAGTACATCATACATACTTTATTTTCATACAAAAAAAATTTTAAAAAAACCTAAAAAAATTTTGTCAATTGGAATCCAGAAATTTGACAATTTAATTTTTTTACTTTATGTCATTTTCAAGTTTTAGAGGTTAGAGTTAACAAGTAGTCAAATTCAAAATGTGACCAGCTTAACATAAAAAAAAATTAAATAAAATGGGCTTTGATTTTTTTACTGTTGTCATTATCCAAAAGATGTAAAAATTATTTAATCTGTCAAATTAGCAATTTTACTTTTAAAATGTTTTATTTAGAAAATAAGTTTCTTAGCTTAAGTTGAAAGATTTACCAGCCAAGATTTTCAAAAGTGTTACCAACTTGAATTTCGTCAAATTTAAACTTACCAACTTAAATAAAATTTTATGGGTTACTTTGATAACCAATATTGTAAATACCGTGCGTTCAGAAATGATTGTAGATCGCTTGAATTTGGCGCGCTATAGATTAATTTTTAAGGTTGGTATAAATACAATAATGTTAATCATATCTCATAGGCGTGTCATGAAAAATATTGAAAGCTGTCGTAAATTGTCAAAAAACCGTAAGACAAAGGTATTTTATTGAATTTATTGACCAATGCTATTGCAATTGATATCCGATCTCCAATAATTATGAGTATATGTGCATATAGACTTAATACTGAAAAGGATACATCATGAATAAATCCGGCTACGCCACTGATATGCAAGATACGACGTAGGTAATTCACAGGTAACAATATTGATCATCGAAAATCACTAAATTACGAGCGCGCCAAACTCAAACGATCTTCTGAACGCACGGTATAAATAAATATTGCAATTCTTATAGATTATTGTTTTGTATACCCAATGTAAAAAAATTTTGTGGGTTGAATCCTAACGTTTGACAATTAAATTTTTTGACATTATGTCATTTTCAGGTTTTAGAGGTTAGAGTTAACATGTAAAAGTCAAATACAAAGTGTAATCAACTTAACGTAAAAAAACACCTTAAATGAAATGGGCTTTGATTTTTTTTACTGTTGGTATTATCCAAACGATGTGAAATTTGTTTGATCTGTCAAATTAGTGATTTTACTTTTAAAATGTTTGACTCAAAAAATAAGATTTTCTTAGCTATTCTTGAAGGATTCACCAACTCAGATTTTCAAATGTGTTACCAACTTGAATTTCGTCAGATTTAAATGTTACCAACTTAAATAAAATTTCATGAGTTGCTTTGATAACGAATTTGTTTCTTCTAACAATAAGAATAAATAGATCTTTTAAAAATATTCTAATTCTTATAAATTTTTCTGTTGTATAACAAATGTACAATAATTTTGTGGGTTGGCATCCTGATAATTGACAATAAAATTTTTTGACTCCATGTCATTTACAAATTCTAGAGGTTACAGTTAACAAGTAAACGTCAAATATTTGACGTTTTCCTGACATTTTGTACATCAAGTCAAAGTGCGATCAATTTATTTTTGTTTTACTGTTGGCATTATCCAAATGACGTGTAAATTATTTGATCTGTCAAATTAACGATTTTACTTTTAATATGTTTTATTTAGGAAATAAGAGTTTCTTAGCTGTAGTTGAAGGATTCACCAACCAAGATTTTGAAATGTGTTACCAACTTAAATTTCGTCAGATTTAAATGTTACCAACATAAACAAAATTTTATGCGTTGCTTTGATAATGAATTTATTTGTTTCTTCTAAGAATAAATACACTTTCTGAAAATATTCTAATTCTAATATATTTTTCTCTTGTGTGACAAGTGTAGAACATTTCTGTGGGTTGGCATCTTGATGTTTAACAATTAAATGTTTTGACTTTATGTTATTTTCAAGTTTTAGAGGTTAGAGTTAATAACTAAACGTCAAATTCAAACTGTGGCCAACTTAACGTAAAAAAATATTAAATGAAATGAGCTTTAATTTTTTTTACTGTTGGCATTATCCAAACGATGTGAAAATTATTTGATCTGTCAAATTATCGATTTTATTTTCAAAATGTTTGCCTCAAAAATAGGATTTTCTTAGCTATTCTTGAAGGATTCACCAACCAAGATTTTCAAATTTGTCATCTAAATTTTAAACCAACCTAAAAAACTGACGTTTGTGTCTTTTGTCAAATTTAAGTATTACCAACTTAAATTGAAATTTAATAAGTTGCTTTGATAACGAACTCTTTTCATTTTTTAAAAACAATTTTTTTTAAGATGTTTTAAAATTTTCAAATGACCAAAAGCAAAAAATATTATTTTAATTAAAAAATTAATTAAAATCGTTTTTTAGAATGACATAAGGGGGAAAAGTGCATATAAAATTGTACAATGTGATTGGCATGCTCGGTGTTATGTAAGTACATGGTGTGTACGTAGGTTGTAGGAAGAGGAGCGAATAGCGTCGACGCGATGACGAGTAGGTCGCGAGGCGCAGAACCGGGTGCAAGTGCATACGGGGCCTCGCGCCATTGGTGCTCGGTGCAATTCGCCGGTTCGATTGGCCAACTGCGCCGTCGATCTATCTACGGTCGCGAATGCACCGAGGAACGCGACTGCATCGTGCGGCGTATTGCACGAAAACCGGCGGTGCGCCCCGCTCGATGAAAATTCCCCGAGCGGGGTGCATCATAGAGCAGTCATGGAAGGCCGACATTGATTTAAACTCGTGTTGACTCTGGAAACGTAAAAAGGGGTTTTATGGGATTACTGCGTAATTAGGCTGGTTATGAATGAGATTAAAAATTTTTGATGGGAGTTGTGGATTTCATAATGAAATTCATAAAGTTAATTTATGGATAACTATAAGTTTGACTGCATAGAGAAAATAATGTTTTTTATGGTTATGTACTTTTTGATATTGATTTAAGTTCATATTGACTCTATAAGGTCATATCTACCTAAGTAACTTGTCTGGTTACTAATCATATAATACCTTTCAAAAAATATTTTAAATGCTAATCCCTTTGACAATAAAGGGATTTGAATGTCCATCACATTGACAAATAAAAGGTGAGCTACACGATTTCTAGTAGCTAGTGCTCAAAGTTTTATGGCCACAGTATTAAATAAATACATACTAAAACTTCATTTTTTTAGGAAAGTTTATTTTTGGTTAACAAAACAAATACAACAAAATTTGTTCACATTTACTAAAAGCAAGGACATATCTAGATCTTAAAGATTTATGATAAGGTACTGTTGCAGTCAACATTTTTTAACTTCTGGCAACCAATAAATTATGTGTAAAAAAGTCTTGGGCTAAACAACATTCTTCAAAACTATCTGCTACCAATTTTGGTAGCAAAAAAATGAACAAAAATTACAAAAAAGTCTAAATTTGTACTCCAAGGATGTGCTCTTTCGAGAAAATAGAAATGGATTTTGAAGTCAAAACCAAGGACGCTGAACTAACAGGATAGCTCAATCTGCGATAATCGTCCGCCAACTTTTGACGTCACTGCTAAGCTTAGCGTTTCTGTCTTACACTCGACTGCCTCACACTCGACTCTCTATCTTACATTGGACTGAAACCATAACAAGTGACGTCAAACTGGTGACTACACACTAAATTTCGGAGTATATACATTTTATAGGATTGAGCCATCCTGTTAGTCCAACATCCTTCAGACAAAACCCAATTAGCTCAATTTAATTCTGAAATCAATAAATTTAGAAAATATTGCAAAAGTACATAAGTACTACACGGTAGACCTATGTGTAACACAGGCTTTAGGATATTCCAACTATAGGTTATAAATACTTGTCTATGAATGTTTTAAGGACTGCTTTACTCACCTTTGGGTAAATTAATCTATCTGATATTTTTCATGGTTACTTGGACTGATTAACTATTTACCAGTAACTATGGTAGACACCATATGAAGCGTATAAATGCATAACCAGACGTTTGACATTCAAATAGTTTTGAGTAAAGCGCGAAAAACCTCTAATTGTCGTTTAAGTCACTCAATCGGCTTGGTATTTTAACCAAAAGTAGATAATACATTGACTCGTCTTTATGTGCTTTAAAGGGCAAGTCAGGCTTATAGTAAAAAAGTTATTTTGATTTAAAAAATGAGAATGTCCTGTTTTGCATCTAAGGCTTCGAAATTTCTGCTTCGTGAACTGCAAAGTTCTGTATTTGGCGTTTCTGTACAAAAACTAGCAGTATCTGGCATTAACAAAATTTGGAATTGCGATAAAAGAGATTTTAAAGAAGCTGATTTTATTGAAAAAAGTACAAAATTAGTTTCTTATATACAAATTTAAATTCGTAAGTCAGTATCAGATTCATTATCAGAAAACACTAGTGTGTCATTCACATCCGTTTGAGTTTCCGAAGAGTTGGCTGGATTGTCTTGAAAGGCGTTTTTGAAGAACTCTAAACGTTCATCGTTTTCCCATTCTGCACCATAGTGTTTGGCTAGCAAAGAGGAAATGCTTCTTATTTTGTCAGGTTTAAGGCTTCTGTCTTAAACCTCTGCCTCTTTGTCTGGGCTTTTTCACGGTTCCACTCTTGCTTACTTGCTATTCTCTTTCGCCCTTTGCCACGAGGACTTGACTCAATGGTAATGTTGTTGAAGGTAATCAAAACTCCGTAATACATTCGTTACCACGCTCTCGTTTAAACTAATCATGCAGAAGCGAGCAAAAATAACAGCTACTTTAATGCCACGGTTATCACGTGAGGTAATGCGAGATCTGGATAGGTTCAAACACAAACATCTGCTTTTGCACCTAACTACTTGGCGCAAATGTCTGTTTTTGCATTTAAAGCGGAATTTATTATTGCAATAACTCGCTTAAATGTATTGTTATGCTCCTGGGGACCACAAAAATTGATTTCTTGCTAAATTTACAATACAGATCCGTGTCTAACTAATTTTTGAAGAAAATGTCGAATGTTTGCTTTTGCATTTATACGCTTCATATAGATTAATTAATTACCCAAGGATGAATAAACCGGTCTTAAATAATGTTAATCATTTGGAAAATATTGTCAGCCACTTTGCCAAATAAAGGGTGAATTATACGATTTTTTTAATGTCAGGAACATAGGATAAATTTTAACTTTTTTCAAGATTGTTTTGCTACACATGAAAACTCAGTTATTATTATTTCATACTCATTTGATCATAAGTTATAACTTAATTAAAAATTTTTAATTGAATAACGAGGTAGGTTTACTTCACTTCCGATAATTCATTAACATCAAGTTTGGAAAACTATTTTTATGATGAATGATGTTTGTAAGTGACCAAGGTACATATTTTATTTGAAAAGAATTTTTTGCCTGGCTTAGAATTCGAATTGTTTGGAGCTAAAGTTAAACTTTGATCAAATCTCCAGTCAAGTCAATTAATAGGTTATAACTAAAAATCAAGTGAATATTCAGGTAGTAGAAGTGAATATTGTTTTGACTAAATATAATATATTAAAGTAGTAAGCAAAAGTAAACAAGTAGCGCCATCTTTTCGAGGTTTTTCACTTTTTTCTCCGTGAAAACGAGCTTTTCGGCAGTTTTCAGGGGTACTACCGGGACCTGATTCTATATGGGCATCTTCCATAAGCGAGTATGGGGCCCGTACGACGTTTTCTAACGGAGAAAAATGCAAAAGAAGTGATAAAATTTTTCGGAACTAACGCCGGCAGTCGACCATTTTCCCGTTCGCTACGCTCTTAAACGTCAAACTGGCCGTTTTTTTCCGGAATTTTTCGGCCTTGCTGCCTTAGCTGGCGTTCACGCTGATGGAGAAAACGTTAGAATACAGCCTATTTTATAGGTTTCTGGCCATTTTTGAGCCTAAATCGGTTAAATAGCGCCTTTCCGAACGTTTTTTTCCGAGGCCGATTTTATGCCATTAGGGCGGCTACAATTTCTATTGACCATTTTTCGAACAACAACTTTTTCATTTAATTAAAATTAGAATGCTTTAAGTTTCATTTAGAAAACAAATCAAATCAAAATCTTTAAAAATGAATTTTTGATTAATTTTTAAAATTAATTCTCTGAAGTTAAGAAGTGTCAAAATTTTTTTTACCAACTTTGAAAATTTTTTTAATTTTTTTGACAACATTTAGAATAAAACGGTCTTTTGAAATCAAAACCAGAATGTTTTAAGTTTCATTTAGAAAAAAAATCAAATAAAAATCTTTAAAAACGAATTTTTGATGAATTTTTAAAGTTGATCGATTTTTTTTCTAAATTAGGTTAGAAGTGTCAAAATTTTTTTTACCAAATTTGAAGTTTTTTTAAATTTTTTTGACAACACTTGAAATAAAACGGTCTTTTTTAATTAAAATTAGAATGTTTTAAGTTTCAATTAGAAAAAAAATCAAATCAAAATCTTTACAAATGAATTTTTGGCGAATTTTTAAAGTTGATCGATTTTTTTCTAAATTAGGTTAGAAGTGTCAAAAATTTTTTTACCAACTTTGAAATTTTTTTAATTTTTTTGACAACATTTAGAATAAAATGGTCTTTTGAAATCAAAACTAAAATGTTTTAAGTTTCATTTAGAAAAAAAATTAAATAAAAATCTTTAAAAACGAATTTTTGATGAATTTTTAAAAATTGACTAGTTATATAAATGCAATGAATTCGAGTTCGGACCAATGTTCCCAACTTAATCTGTAGGTGTGGCCATACTATTGATATTATTGAAGGGATATGCAAATAGTTTAATCTGTAAAGTTAGTATTTTTAAAGCTATCAACATTTAAAAAAATACAACGTTTGAAAAGTATTTCCAATTTCCAGTTGAAAAATGTCAAATTGTATAAAACGTTTGAAGCCATTGAAAGGCGTCTTGCAATTCACTGAGGGCGTCTTGCAAGGGAAGACTTGCAATTCATTGAAATTATTTCCGACCAGCGTTTACTTGTAAAGATTTTAGCGTGTCAGATTTTTAAAAGCAACTTAAATAACTTCAAACGTTTTACAATTTGATATTATTCAGTTTAAAAATTGTTCATTTTCTTCGAATAGAAGCCACAATATTTTTTTATACTACCTCTGATTAACACCATACTTTTAGAGAAAACCTTTAACCTTCAATACCTTACTGTTGATTCTAATTAATTTGGAATAATATTTATATGATTTTTTTTTGTTCATTTCATACCAGACAATGTATACTACCTTACCAATAGAGTCCTTTTGATACAAACATACTCTATCTAGTATTAATCAATTATGGTCTTTTATTCCCTAAGTATTGTCTTGTATCCGTCTGTACAATTCATTTTTTGTGTCACTTTAGAGGTAGATGGATTGCGAGAATGTCTGTCCTTTGTAATAGTTTAACCGTTTCCTTTAAGCTCTCACCTTTACCTCTTCTGTTGGTATTGTAGTATCCCTCAATTGTTATATCAGCGAAAATTTTGTAAATTGAGATGTTATATGACATTCGATATTTGGACTTTAGCCGAACGGAAAAAATTATCTTCAAGAAAACAAATCACCTTGGTTCACATTTATCGGATGTTAATAGAATAAACCACTCAATTCTCGACCTCCCAAAACAGGATTCCTAAAGTCGGCCTTTCTATAAAAAATCATTTAGAAAAACTGGAAGGTCAACTTTAGGTACTGTAACCCGAAATGGAGCTGCACCATAAACAGAAGGATGAAAAAGTAAGCCCCCTCTCCGTAACTTTGCCACGTACTCTTTCATCTTTCTCATTATGGTGCAGCTCCATTTCGGGTTATTGTACATGGCCAAGATTTGGCGAGTTTACCCTATTATGAAAGCATAATTTATTTTTGATATATTTTTAAATTTAAACTGGATCTAATTGACACAGAAATATCTCACAAAATCCATCGTATGTTCATTTTTATTTTATTGTATGTAGTAGTGCGACCACAAAATTTTAACCACCATGCTCTTGACATTAAAAATATATGTGTAATTCGTCCTTTACTTGTGAAAGTGATTGACTTTAAAATCCCTTTATTATCAAAATAATTGATATTTTCTCAATGTTTAAAACATTCCTTAACAAATATTTCTAACCTATAGTTAACTTTGAAACCTGTTAGAATGAATGTACATCTATTATCAGGAGATGGCCAAAATTTTATGGTGGCAACTGTAATTATTTCCAAATACACAGAACAACATCTAAAACTGATGCTGATAGATATCATAATTAGGTACTGTTCATAATACATAAAATTTATAGACGAAATTTTATTGTAAATAACATTATAATCGAATGAAAGTTCAAAATATACCAGTTTTCATTTTTAACTCATTTTAAAGTTTATATCTACCAACGCAAGTTTAATAAATATGTCGATTGCAATTTCGTGACTTGAACGAAAATGGTATTTTTAGTCAACTTGAAAATTAAATAACATCATTGACAGTCGACACAACAATAATCTCGTTGATGGATACAAGCACTGTTTATCAGAAATTTTAAGTGAATTTAAATTATTGATAGATGAAAACAAAGAAGATTAAATCAAAAATTTTTAATGAAAATCACGGGAAATTTAACCTCTTCGAGGTTGGAATTCTTTTTTTCTTATAGATTTTTTGTCGTCATAGTCGACAAGGGCTTGAAGAGGTTAAACAAATTAGACAAAATTTGCCATGAATCTCTATCATGTTAGAAGATTATTAGAAGACAACAACTATAAAATTTTAGTCTAAACAAGTAGGTGTACAAATTTACTGTATGATACTTACTCTAAAAAGTAGGAGCACATGTAAACACACAAAGATGAAGCCCAGTATTTGATGTTGTTTATCTACACTCTTCCCTATTGTCAGTTCAGAAGTGATCGTGCAAAGATCGAACCAATTTGGCTTACGATTAACGACCATTTTTTGATTAATCCTCTATGGACCGAATTTTTGTTTTAAATCCAAAAAAAAGTTGCAGTTTGCACAGCATTTACTTTGTTATATTAGGTTGATGAGTCTGGCAACGGTCATAAATATTGATATTGATTGTATGGTAACGTTATAGAATTAAGATTTATGCGCAATCACATGAAAAAGTGTAATTGTTTGGCAAAGTGTCAGTAAATTGAAATGTGACCTGAAAGTTGTACGGTCTAATAGAGGGTTAACTCGACGTTCGTTGACGATCCAATCTCTGCACGTTCAATTTTCGACCGAGGGTAAACGTCTACAAACAAAAAGGAACAATGGCTCCAACTTGGTATATCAGCGAAGATAGATAATGTTCCTTCTATTTGTATCATTTCTTTAGTTTTGTATAGTTATCTATAGAGTGTTCCAAGGTCAAACGAGGTGACTCATTTCTGTCGTATTTCCAAAAATTGGTACGACAGAGAATTAAAATATCCCAAGACCGTCTGATCATAGGTGTATGAACGCAAGGAGCACGCAAAAGTTCTAGTGTAAAAGACCTTTTTGTTTAATAACATTAAAACCATATAGATCTGCTTCATTTAAAGAAGAAATGAAAAAATTTAATTTTAAATACATCCCTAACCTACAATTGTTGACATAAATAATTTTCTTAGTCGGGATATAAAATGGAGTAATTACAATATGGCACGTAAAGAAGAAAATGTAACATATAAATACGTTTAACACGAGAAACCATAACTTTTTTAGAGGAAAACGTAACTTCGAACGTAGAAACTAAATTTGGCACTTCTATGATTTCTTTACATCTGAGATCTAGGGTCCCAGTTAAGAATGCCAATGTACAAACGTGAAATTTACTAAAGACCCCGATAAGTCACTCCATTTGACTTTGGAACACACTGTATATCAAGATTCGGAATTACAACCTTCATAAAACGTAGGTTTGGACTGTTGTACGGTTGCAAGGACTTAGGCATTTTTTTACCGAAGGCAGAATCAAGTAACATTTTTTTTTTCGAATTTAACATTATTGCTCAGTAAACTACATGTAGAATAATTTTTTTGTTCGTTGGTAAAGTGGAGGATCTCTGCCATCTTTACGATTATTGATAGTAATCATTCAAAATACTTAATTTCTTTTAATCGTCAAACTTGTTTCCAGCAATCTGTAAATTACTCAAGTGTAGTTAGTACTCTGAACTTATTGTGTATTTAATAATATGACAGTATTTTCAATATTTGATCCATGTTTTCTCATAAATCACGTGTTATATATTTTTTACTCAAATGTCTGGGAATCATAACAACTAACTGTAAGTTCCCAAATACCATTGCTTACCGGTAATGAATCAATCAATCAATACATTGGTAATTTCTTTAATTAAGCCATCATAAAACATTGCTCAAGCTGTTACATTGCATTGTTTCGTAATTCTGTACCTTGGTGTGGACGACTATACTATAGAAACTCTTCGACTGTACAGAAACTTCTTTACACAACATTAAGTTTCAACTTTAAAGCAACTTTCAAAATTCAATTTCACCAACATTGAGGGTACGAAAGATTAAAGAGAAAGATATTTTAGACAGAAACAGTGTGTTAAGGAAATTAATGATATAGTGAACACAAATAATTAAATCGGTATGATTTGAAACGCAATTTAAAAATCGTAAAGCCGAACGAATTCATCTCATAAATAAACATGAGTCTTATAAAGGCAACCTGGTCGTAGAATCTCAACCGACGCAAACAACCCGGACAGCTGTCCGATGATTAGCTTTGCTTCCGGATTGGGATATTATCGGACCATTACATTACATAGACCGTAATTCGGGAAAGGTGCAAAGAAAAATATTACCGGTAAACAACAGACGATGCGTCAGCTTAAAAAAACCCGTGACTAACCTCGACCTCCAAATAAAGATTTAAATGCTTTATTTTTATTTCTATTTATATTCTTTTTTCGTGTATTTTTGGAGGGAGTTTGTATCGGAAACGTAATTACCAAACGTATAATTTGATTTAATGTGTATTCAGAATGAATCATCTCTAATGATAACCTAAGTTATAATTTTGTGTGTCACAAAAAAAAACATCTTTTCGATATTTTGCATATTCATCAAATACGTCACGGTTCTGGGAAATAAAAAAAAGGAGAAGAGAGTGTTAATTCCAATTATTCGAAACATCCCCAGTAAATTTTGGTGTACAGAGTATCAAATCCTACAGCCGTGCATGTTCACTGGATTGGACAAATATGTACAAGCCAACGGTGGCAAAAAATAAATTAAGAGACCGGCACACGAAAATACAAAAAAAAACGCAAACAGGGGTAAGTTACCCCTCGTTCCATCGTACACGCCCTTTTCGTAATGGCCACCGCTCTACCACCAATAAAAACCTGACCATCCCTTCCATCGGAGGGTAGAAATAGGGGAAGTTGGCTGCAAGGGTGAGTCTCCCTTTGAAGGGGGTAGAAAGTGAAACTAAGTAGATGATAGGGAAAGTGAGCGGATTCTGGTGGTACACCGACCCTCGCCCCTCTCAAGACGGGAACAACCCCTGTCGGGGGGCTCCGGTCCTGGACCGATCAATAATTTTGACGTTTGTACCAAGTTTCAAAACAAAGAAATCAACTATTAAAGTGTTTAAAATTAAAATTATAAATTGGTTCTTAAAACAAGTTATTTTATCAAAGTGAAATATCACTATTCGTTTTAAATTTGATTTTTTATAAGAATTGAAATGGTGTATTAGTTATAAAATAATTTTTTTTGTCTAAACTTTATTGTCTAAAATAGAGTCTTTAAGTTTTCATTTAAAACTAAAATTATGTTTTAATTCCTATAAATAAAGTCTGGGGGATTTTTTAAAGTTGGTCCAATTTTTTATTAAGTTGGGTTAGATAACCCTCAAAAATTTTTACCAACTTTAAGAATTTTTTTAATTTTTTTGATAACAATTAGAACAAATTTGACTTTTTTACTTGAAAATAGAATCTTTTAATTTCAATTTAATGTGAAACTCGTTTCTTAATTTTTATAAATAAAGTCTAGGGGATTTTTTAAAGTTGAACCAATTTTTTATCAAGTTGGGTTAGATAACCCTCAAAAATTTTTACCAACTTTGAGAATTTTTTTAATTTTTTTGGTAATAATTAGAACAAATTTGATTCTTTTACTTCAAAATACAATCTTTTAGTTTCAGTTTAACGTAAAAATTATTTCTTAATTCCTATAAATAAAGTCTGAGAAAATTTTTAAAATTGATCAATTTTTTTAAAAAGTTGGGTTAATTGTCCGTAAAAAAATTTACTAACTTTGAGAATTTTTTTAATTTTTTTGGCAACAATTAGAACAAATTTGATTGTTTTACTTCAAAATAAAATCTTTCAACTTCAATTTAATGTAAAAGTCGGCTCTTAATTTTTATAAATAAAGTCTGAGGAATTTTTTAAAGTTGATCATTTTTTTTTTTAAACTTAGGTTAGTTAACCTTAAAAAATTTTACCAACTTTGGGAATTTTTTTAATTTTTTTGGTAATAGTTAGAACAAATTTGACCTTTTTACTTCAAAATACAATCTTTTAGTTTCAGATTAACGTAAAAATTATTTCTTAATTCTTATAAATAAAGTCTGGGGGATTTTCTAAAGTTGATCCAATTTTTTTTTAAGTGGGATTAGATAACCCTCAAAAATTTTTACTAACTTTAGGAATTTTTTTAATTTTTTTGGTAACATTTGGAACAAATCTGACTTTTTTAATTCAAAATAAAAGATTTTATTTCCAATTTAATGTAAAAATCGGTCCTTAATCTTTATAAATAAAATCCTAACGATTTTTTAAATTTGGTTCAAAATTAATAAGGTTAAGTTACATACAATTAAAATTCCTCAACTTTTTAATTTTTTTTTTTTTAGATTTTTTGTTGATAATTAAAACAAATTAAATTCTTATAATAAAAAATAGACTATTTAAGCTTCAATTTAACGTAAAAATAATTTCATAATTTCCACAAATAAATTCTGTATTATTTTTTAAAGTTAGTACTTTTTTATAAATTCTTACTATTATTCAGAAATATTTTTTAATTTAAATTAAGTAAAAATAAAATTTATTCGTTGTGAGTATTCCTCCCTTTGAACATGAATATTATTCAAGCAAAGAACTCGCTTGATGCCCGCATGGTTTTGTATATTATAATATGTATTATGCCGAATGGTTTTAATTAAATCTCTGTGTACGAATACATAATGCACAACAACTCCTCTTGTCGGCGTTTTTTATTGAAGGAATCCTATTCCCGGGCATTATTGTCGAGATGAAGAGGGGTCGCGGCGTTTCTCCGCGAGTAATTCGTCCAAGGTCAGGTCAAGGCGTGCCAGCGACTACCTAAGAAAAACACGGGGGCCACTTACTTATATTCGGCATCGTCATTATACAACATCTCGTTCATAAAGAGATCAGATTTTAGATATGATTATGAAATAAAATTCTATTTATGAAGTATACATTTTTTTATAAGTAAATTATACATTCTTACTTTGTTAAAAATATTTTTTTATTATAAATAAAATTAAAATATTTATAATAAAGAATTTGAAAGAAATAAAGATGATAAACCGGCGCCTCCACCATAATTATAATTAAAATATAATTAAGGAAAAGATATGCAACCAATATTACATTAATATGTAATAATGATTATCTAAATTATAAGTAGCAAGCAGGATTTTTATTAATTATCAACAAAAATAATTAAATTTAAGAATAAATTCGATATCATAAATATGAACCTAAATATTATTTAAAGAAATAAATTTTCCTTATTAATAAAAAACCAACATTGTACTTTTTATCTAAATTCCGTTATGCAACTAACATTACACCTATAATAAATTAATTGCATATACCACTTTATAAAATCAAGTATCTCTCAAAAATATACCAGATTTGACTGAAACATACAATATATTTGAAAGTTAATAAGATTTATCAACTATTAAAAAAAATAGTTGATAAAAACATATCTTGAATTAATTTTTAAGTATTCTAATTACCGTCAACAATACTCGCTCTGCTCTAACAGAATTCTGCATACCTATGTATAGCAGAAACTTATTAATCTAGCCTCGGTTAGTCTGTCACCTTGGTGAATCCCACCGTAGTGTGAACAAGCCTAAAGGCATTCTTGAGTAAAATTTTGAAGACGATTTATTTTTTTATTCAGAGATTAACGAATCTTTTTTGCGTTTCGAGGTACAATAACCCGAAATGAAGCTGCACCATGAAGAGAATATGAAAGAATACTCGGCATGTTACGGAGAGGTCACTTACTTTTTCATCCTTCTCTTCATGGTGCAGCTCCATTTCGGATTACGGTACTTCCTATTAGCGGAGTTCAATTCGTTTTTCTTTAATCAACTGCGATCACATTTATAACCTGCAACACCGGTAACAGTCGACTAAAAACTAAAAATGACCCGCTGAAGTTTTTCTGTTCGCTAACTGAAAATTGCGATGCAGAATCAATCGCCATGGAGTCGCTCATGTGCATTTGATATACTTTTTTTTGCGGCGCGTTAAAGGCGATCGATACCATATTCAGAGATATTGTCGCGTAGGTTCACCCGCTAGTTGAATACTTAACCTTCTCATTGTTGCGGACCGCAAAGGTGTTAATAACTTAATAATAAAAGTTTTATAATAAATTAATTGAAGTCATTGACACTAAGGCCTCCCACTCTTAAATCAGGAAAGTTTCTCGTCTAATAGCGGGTAATGTTGTTTACATGATTGCGCAGTAGACATACGAAGAACATATCGTCGGCTTGGTGCAGAAACTCATTAAGGGGGAGCAACACGGTAAATTTTTTGAAAAATCGTTTTTTTTTTCTTTACGCAATTCGAAAGTATGTACCTTTTAGAATATTGTCCTACAATATTATAACAACATTTGCACAAATAATGGAATTATAGCTCTTTCCTGCTCGCGCGCACGAAGCCATTACTTGAATACGAACATAAACAACTATTGTCACAAAATGTTATCAATACTATTACTCCCATTTATATGGATTTGTCCAAGACAGAGTTGCTTGAGCGCTGTATAGGCGGATTTACGCAAAATTCGAATGAGAGCTTTTAATGCTCTCATTTGGAAGTTCGCTCCGAAAATTTTTACAAGTCGGGCAGTTATTGTGCAAATTGCTGCTTATTTGACGGTTTCCATTTTTAATAATGGAATGGCATGTTTATTAAAGGTGGCAAATGAAATACAAATCCAGATTAGTCCCCAAATGTACGCATTTTGTACAGCTAAAGACCAACACCGTATAAGTCGAGCTCAAGTGCGTTAAATTTCAAGTGTTTTAGACAATTCAGACAACAAGAAGAAAGTCGAATTATGTTCTAGAAATTCTAAAGACCTTTATTATGAAGCATGAATTGTGGTAACTCTTAAAATTTCCTCCATTATATCATCTAGAACTAAACTTAACTTTTTAAATGCGTTTTTCTCACAGTAAAATTTTTTTAACCTGTTGTCACAATTTCTTTACCAACGAGAATCGCATTCAAATTTTATTGAAACGTCCTCAATCTATATAAAATTCCCTTCAGTTAAGCGTACGGATTTTTATTTGTATTAATATTTGCTGCCTCTTTACCCCCTGGAAAGATTAATTATTTTATCGATTTTCTTAACTCTTTTTTTGCAGGGGTGCCATTTTAACAGCAATTATTATTTTCTAAATC
The DNA here is from genome assembly GCA_036711955.1 of Digitonthophagus gazella. Taxonomy (NCBI): domain Eukaryota; kingdom Metazoa; phylum Arthropoda; class Insecta; order Coleoptera; family Scarabaeidae; genus Digitonthophagus; species Digitonthophagus gazella. The sequence goes on from JASCIT010000007.1 coordinate 14,447,016, forward strand.
GGGTACGCTTAACTGAAGCTACACTAATATAGATTAAAATGACGTTTCCTTTTTTATTTTCAGATTATTTTTACACGTTTTATAGTGACAACCAACAAGATGCTTTTTTTTTGTTAGTACATTTGGCCATCCTCCATACATGTATTCTAAGACAGATTTTTTTTCTCTATACTTCCTAAAATAAGTTTAAACTGCGTAGTTACAAATATCAAATTCCGATTTTTCTAAAATATATGAGTGAACCAAAATAAAATCTTAATTACCGCCTTTTTTCGCGGTCTCCACCCTGTTGTTCCCCCTTAAGTCAAAATTTGCGATTTTTGGAATTTTTATATATTTCCATTTTATCATTTTAAAAATCTTTTATTTTTAAAACTCCACTAGGTCATACAGAATATGAGTGCAAAATACACATTAAGTCATTTTTATTAGTTGTGTAGAAACGCAAAAACTCATCAAGTAATATAGTGAATTTATACGCAGTGAATTTTATTTTAATTTGTCGTCGTTATGAAGTATCAGATGGAAAAAAGTGTAGTGATTTAGAAGAGAACTATAGGAATCACATAGCCAGAAAAAATAATGTGACTATAGCAAAGGAAATTGACAAGGCTAGAGCCCATCATTTCTTTCTGCAACATTCGACTTACAGTCAGTTTCACAAATATCATCTTCTGATGTATCTCCTATGTACTACACCAGAAAGATAAACATCTACAATTTAACCATTTACGAATCCCCACAATCGCACAAAGCATACTGTTTTGCTTGGAGTGAATTAAATGGAAAGTGAGACAGTTCAGAAATTGGTACGTGCCTATACAAATGGCTAGAAGGAATAGACCCTGAAGTAATTCACATCACGGTTTTCTCTGATACATGCGGAGGTCAGAATAGAAACCAAAATATTGTTGCACTCTTTTTATACCTTGTTCAAACATCTTCCATAGATATCATTAAACATAAATTTTTGGAAAGTGGCCACTCGTACATGGAGGTTGACTCCATGCACAGTGCCATTGAAAAAGAAAAAAAAGTATCAACCTGTTTATATTGTGAACGACTGGCTAAATATTTTTAGAAGGACTAGGTCTAGGCGCAACAGAAATAAAAATTGTGCCCCATACATTACAAAAGAATTTAAATTTAATGAATTCATAGATTTGAAAGATTTATCGAAAAACTTATTAAAAAATAAATTGTTTAATTGTAATAATGAGAAAGTTAATTGGATTAAAATTAAATGCTTTAGGTTTCAGAAATCACAACCAAACATTGTTGAATACAGATATGATTATTTCGGCGATTACAAAAAGATCAAGGAACGAGCGCGTACTGTTCAAGAAGTGGACTATACTGACCTTAAACTGAAAAAGTTGTATCAGAGCGCTCTACCAATATCTGCTAATAAAAAAGCAGATCTTCTTAAACTCTGAGAAAAGGAAATTATTCCAAGTGAATATCATGGGTGGTATAGGTCACTACCAACATCGTCTACAGCTAGAGATGTTATTCCTGAATTAGAAAATCTTGAAGAAGCTTATCAATAATAGGCAGTTTTGTTGTATCGATATTGAAAATTTGTAGTTCGTTTAATAAATTCAATGTTGACATTCTAAAAGTTCTTTTCATAGTAATTCTTTGCCGAAATTATCCTTAATTCTAATAACTTACTTAAAATAATTGAAAAATTAAAAACTCATTAAGTCATTTTTTAAAATTTTTCTTTAATTTCATTGAAAGTGGTTTACTTCTGATAAGAAATTTATTGACAAATTAGGTAGATGATATACTTTTTGTTCAATGGTGACATAAAAATTAGAAAAAAACCGTTCTGTGTGAATTAAATGTCATAAAACATAACTTTCTTTTTAAGAGCCATTTTCTCGAAATGACTTATTTTAACTTAATGAGTTTCTGCATCAAGCCGACGATATAAGCTCTTGCAGAGGTAAATGAGAGACTTGGTTTTGGTTTTAGACATTGTTTAAACTATCTGGGTCGTTAATTGATCGGTTTCGGTCTGCGACGCGAATGTAAATATAATATCAATTACTCCTGGCTTATTCTTGTTATTCTTGTACCTTAAATTTTCCTATAGTGATACTAAAATAAGGTAGGTAAGTTAAGTTTATAATTTATTTTAGAAATTTCCATATACTTAACTATCCCCTCGCGTTGTCAAGGTTCAGCTCGACGCTAACGTTTTTTTGCAATACACCAAATTTATAAATTGTCGTAGTTGGCGGTAGCCGCTCATCACTAACACCTTTTGGGTCACGACATCACTTACTCTTGCCTACACTCACGCATCGGGATGACGGGGGAAAAAAACTCAGTGCAACTCAAACTTCGCCTTCATTTTGAATGACAAAATTAGCACCTAGACCTCTTCGAACGAGTTACGGACCACCGGGATGGGGGAGAAGATCTGGTTTACGACTAATACTAGTTCAAGTAATTTGACAGTTAGAAATCCCCATCCTTGTATAGGCCGCCTTCTTATACTAATTCGCTTAAGTATTTCTGCTATCTCCGTATTTACACTGACCCCCCTTTCAGGTATTAGCTTGACTGCGGCAATATACCAGAAATTGATTGATGAGAGAAAACTCATCAACCATTCTGTGATTACTTTAGCAATACCATTGTTTAAATTACTTGAATTTCTTTAATTCGGAGTATCTATACTAATGTTTTTGCATTATTGGTGGTCGCACCATCAGAAATTGTTACGAATTGTTTGAAATTATAAAACGAATAAAACGGACGAATGGCAGCAGTTGAATTGGAAACGTATTGGAAAATTTCAGATGGTGATGGTGGGAAACCAGTGGTACTGGTAAAATTTATTTTAATTTGTTGTATCTAATTATAAGCATTTATTATTACTTGCGGTGGAAAGACGTACCAGGTACGTCGAGAGGCTTTACGTGGCCGGAACGCCAGAAACGTGTTACGCACGTCGTCAGGCGATTGTTGCAGAAAAATTAATTTGTACTTGCAAACACATTAAGGTCTTTTATTTATCCGGGTAAGTATAAATGCACCTCACGTATTTAAAATTCCTCTCTTCATTGCAATAAATCTTATCGTCTGTACACTCAACTTATCGTCATTCACAAAGCCAAGTTCTCATCTTTGACTGAAGAAGGAGCAACAGAGTTTCATCCTTTTTTTTATTTAGAAAGAAGTGAGTTTGTATCAGTGCCCACCAAATAGAAACGTTACAGGTACCTCTACAAATAAATGAGAACTTCCGTAAAAAACTCGCTCGAAGAACATCAATACTTATTTTTTAATTCTTTATTTTATCGTGTAAAAATAAACATACCGTTCCATTTAAATTTTTTGAGAAAAGCTATAATATTTGTCAAAATTCTAGATATCGCCCTCTGGCGGCGAAACGAATATTCATATCAAAACAGCGTAAGGAGCCGTTAGTAGACCACGAAAAACCCTTTCCAACGAGATTAAGTTTGTTAAATTCTGTTCAGTATGACCGGAGTAATCGGCCAACGAAAATGAACATTTTCAACTCATCCCCACCACTTTATTTTTGGAGATACGACAAAAAGTGTTTGATACATATTAGTCGAAATTCATTTATCTTTGAAATTAATTTATTTTCAATACACCTTAATTTTGAAGAAAATGAAAAAAATCGTGATTTTCTGTTCAGTCATTTAGGTTACGCCCCCTAGCGGCCATTTAAGAAACTTGAAAATATTTTCCAGCGATTTTTTATGGCCACTTTCCTTATAAAATTTTTTGTTTCATTAAAATGGGATGATCCGTCATTGAGATATGGCCGGTGATCATTCTTAGTTGGCCACCCGGTACATAACTATTTTAATTAAAATAAAAACAGCTTTAATCATTGTATGTTATATAATTAATGTTATGCTGTAAAATAAAATATATGCATCATTAGAAATCTGTCGGGCAGTCTCGCAGTCTCTTTCCTTTAGATCGTCATTCACGTTTTGTAATTCGCCACAACGAAAAACACTGGAAAACGAACTACCAATACGAATTATGTTCCGATCGTTCACTAGCGACTTCTCCGAAGAAAAATAAACTCCAGCGAGCCGCTCGTGATCGACTATACACACAATGTAAATATCTTAGAAAATACACAATTAGTTACATATTTGCTTGCTTATTTCATTAGAATTGTTAATATTTTTGAAATGGGAAGATTAGAAGCTAAACAATTTTTTAACCTCTGATTGTAAGTAGTTGTTACTAACCGGCCAGTATGTTAATTTTTTTAACTCAAATTGTTTAGCTTTTAATTTCGTAAATTCTTGTAGCGTACCTCTGAGGAAGAATGAAAACACACAATCGAAAGTTTAGGATATGAATAAAGGTGTTTAATTTCTACATCCAGTCTTTTGGTTGACTTCCAAAAAAAAAATCTTATTTAGTTAATATTTTTATCATTATAAATAAAATTAATTATTAATTAACATTCTGTGTTCATTTACATCCATGCTCAATTTGCGTAAGGATATTACTAGCGTCTTTGTTGTATACGTATTCTAAATATTTCTCAACCTTTGTCTAACAAACCTTCAAAACATCCTAGAGAACGAATTTAAATAAATATCTCATATTTATAAAATAGAATTTTAAAGAAATAAATATTTCACCGACACCTCCACCAAAATCAATTACAATTAATGTACAATTATAGAAAATATACGCAACCAATGTTACATTGAAGTAATGATGGTTGCCTAAACTAAACTGATATTAATGGGAATTTTTAATATAAAAATAATTAAATTCTTCAAGAAATTTGAAAATGTGAATATAATCCAAAATAATATTTAAGTATTGAAAGTTAAAACATTCTATTTTATTACAAGAAAATCAAATACGCTCTAATGGTTGTCCAAAAAATTTAAAAAATTCATGAAAGTGACTAAAATTTTTAACTGTTAACCTAACTTTTTTTTTGAAAATTTTTACAAATCAAAAAATCGTGAAGACTTTATTTTTTTAAATTAAGAAATGAAGTTTGTATTAATTGAAAGCTAAAATATTCTATTTTATAATAAAGAAGTCAATTTTATTATAATTATTACCCAAAAAATTAAAAAAAATCATAAAGGTGATTAAAATTTTTGACGGTTAACCTAACTTTTACAAATTTTGACCAAATTTCAAAAATCCTGGAGACTTTATTTCTTTTTAATTGAGAAATGAAATTTGTATTAATTGAATGTTAAAATATTCTATTTTGTAATAAAGAAGTCAAATTTCTTGTAAATATTACCCAAAAAATTTTTACTTTTCAAAAAAAATACACAAAAATTTACTAAAAACTACAATATATTTGAAAATTAATAAGATTTTTATAGACTACAAAAAAAAGTTGGTATATTCATTCCATTTAAGGAGAGAATTAATTAATAATTTCTAATTAATGTCAACAATATTCCCTGCACTACAAAAATCTAAATATAAGAAAAATATAAAGGTTAATTCTACGTTTTCAATGCAAAATCCTACTTTTTAATCAATTCGTTTTTTTTTACAAATCAAGTGCGATCACATTTATAAACTCTAAATATCTTAGAGAATACACAATTAATAATCTGTTTGTTTGTTTATTTGTTTCATTGAGACGTTAACGGTGAAATACCGACTTGTCTCGGATCTGTTGTCGGAGCTGGCGTATCCAAGTTTTTCAATAATTGAGATAACCAATGATTCGTTGATTTATCTTCTTGTAAACAAGGTGTAAAAGTTTGATCACGTAATTGGTCAGGTAAACACTGACGTAATGCTTCTCTAGCTCTAATTAAAATAATAAAAATTAAATTAATACAATAAGTAAATACGAAATGATTTAAACAAACCTGGGATTATCAGATAAACGTAAATAACATCTTACGACGTGTTTTAAAAGTCTTGCTGAAGGTTCTTTTGCCAAAGATAAAACCATTTTACCCTAATTAATATAAAAAAATATTTTTAATTGATCTTTTTTTTTTACCAAAACAAGTTTATTACCAAAATCATAGCAACATGACTAAAACGATCATAAGTTTGGCAAATATAAGACAACCCACTGTCGTCTAAAAGGATTTTTTGCAAGATAAAAGTAGCAACGGTCTTGCTTAATTCAGATCCGGATTCCATTATTCGTAAACAAAGTGGAATTATTTCTGTAGTTAGCAAGAAAGTTATTACTTCTTGTTCATCAGTCTTAAAAAGAAAAAAAAATTTTTTTTGTTATTAATTAGCAATCACAATAATAAAAAAAAATTGTTACCTTTACTAAAGCTCCAATAACTCCCAAACTAGTTAATCTTAAATACTCAAAAGGTCTTGTTTTCGATACAGTATGTAAAAAGGGGTATAAAAATAAAGGTACATGTGCCAGTAAAAACTGAGATCGAGTTTCAGGATGTGATGCTACACATTGTAACAATGCTAAAGCATTGCAAACTCTATTTGATTGATGGGCATTCAATGTTGGGGGATTTATAGCCGGATAAATGTTTATAATTTCTTGTAATAAAGCTGCAATGGTTCCAAAGCTGTTCCATAACATAGGAGCTAACTCTGGAACGACTTCTCGCTTTTTACTAAAAATAAAAAACTTGAAAACTCAATCATTTTATAACTATCAAATCCATTACCTCAATTCTAATAAAGCATTCTCTCTGGTCTCCGGATTGGATAATTCCAGAATCCATTGGTAGATTTTTTCACGATCTACGTTTTGATTAGCTGGACTCGGCTGGGCACTCATTTCAGGGTATTTTGACGTTAGTTTTTAAGCGACTGATGTGTGTTTTGACGGATCAAATCATTCTTGGCTCAGTTTTTATCACAGATAGATCTAGAGAGTTGAATAGGGGCCAATAGAAGTGGGTAAAATGACATATAATTAACCTCAAACAAAATTAATGACGTTTGAAGTATTAATAAATTTCTATAGATGGCACTTCAACTTGTTTACTATCAATTTGTAGAATTAAAATGTTTATATTATTTATATTTATTATAAAAGATTTATGTTGAACATAAAATTAATAAAAAGAAGTGTACAATTAATATTTGAAAATAATTAATCAATTTTAAACACGATTAATAACACAAAAAAAACTGTTTTCATAGTACTCCTATAGATGGCGTTAAAATTTGTTTTGTTAATTTAAAATCTGTATTTATATTAAAATAAAATATTGATCAGCAACAGGTAAATTATTATTACCTTTTAATATATCAAATTTAAAACTTAAAATTAAAGTCGAAACATTTTAATCATAAAAAACTTTTTAGATACATAAACGTTTATATAAATAACCAAAAAAACAACCATTTGATTGAATTATTTAAAATTCATCGCGAAGCCACGAGCCATATCAACGTTTTTGAGTTAAAAAATAGATTGAAATGTACTAAAATTTCATCGATAGATAGATAATATCCAGATTCCATAATTTATTGACAGATTTTTTGACGATTTTCATTTTAATTAGCTGGACTCGGTTGGACATTCATTTCCGAATATTTTTAGCATATCGAATCGTTCTTGGGTTAGTTTTTATCATAGATTAATCTAGAATGTTGAATATGAGCCAATTCAAGCGGTCAAAACAAGTAAAATATAAAATAAAACCCAACCTCAAACACAAGATTAATGGCGTTTGGAGTACTGGGAAATTCATGTAGATGGCACCACTAATCTTTTTTTTTATTTATTAAATTAAAATGTTCACTTTATTTATTTTAATTATAAACGGTTATGTTGAAAACGTGAACACATTAATATTTATAAATACAAATTTTTGAAAATAATCAAAAATCATCAGTTTCATACATGATGACATGACATTTGGAGTACTGTAAAAATTTTATAGATGGTGTTTAAATTCGTTTTCAGTTTAAAAGGTTTAAAATCTTCGTATAATTTGCATTAAAATAAAAATATCTCTCTAATACACGTAAAGTATTATTAGTAAATTACATATAAAACTACATAGAAAATATCTTCATTAAAAATATTATAGATGGTGGTAATCACCTAAAATTTTATATTTAGAACCGAAAGAAGAAGACATCTAAAAGATATAAAATCGAAAAGTTTTAATCATAAAAAACTTTATTTCGAAAAATTTACAATATAAAAACACCTAACATCTAGATCAAAAGAACAACGTTTTGATTGAATTATTTAAAATTCATCGTGAAAACTACGAGCTGTGTCGACCATTTTTGACTTAAGAAATAGATTGGGATGTGCTAAAATCTCATCGACAGATAACATGTGATCTTGGTCGGTGTCCGCCAAAGCTAACAAGGCTTCGGCTTCGTGTTCGCTATGTCTCGGACTTTGCGGAGCGACGTAATGTAATAATTCTCTTCTATCCGCTTTACCATCACCGTTTAAATCTATAGAGTTTCGAAATTCCGCTCTACGTTGATTTTCATCTTGTCGAATTACAACCATTTCATCATTGCGACCTTTAAGAGAAATTAAAAATTGCAAAAATGAGAATAAAAATCAATTTGAATAAATGTGAGTTTTTGTATTGATCACAGATTTCTATGATTTTTGGAATATAACTGGAAAACATAAATAAAACACCATAAAAGAAAAAAAGTATGGAAACGCTATTTACTTATCGAAAATTAATCAAGAAAACATTAACCCTTAACGGCCTGAAAGGCCCCGCTACGGAGACAGCACTTATGCCTTTATGTATTACAAAAAAAGCTTTCGGCCGTTAAGGGTTAAAGTTTTAAGAACATGTTTTGTAGGTTATATAGATTAGTTGCACGTTTTGTCAGCAGACAGCTCTGTAATCAGTTCAATGTGGTTGGTCAAAAGGAATTTATCCGTAATTAAATTAAAATATTCTACCATAGTATTTATATTCTTATAGTAGGTTAACCTGTGTTAGTTCGTGGTTGTGAACACCAGGGAGATATTTAATTGAAATTAGAATGTTTTAAGTTTCATTTAGAAAAAAAAACAAATTAATATCTTTAAAAATGAATTTTTGATGAATTTTCAAAGTTGATCGATTTTCTTAAATTAGGTTAAGAAGTGTCAAAAATGTTTACCAACTTTGAATTTTTTCTTTAATTTTTTGTATATCACTTGGAATAAAACGGTGTTTCTTAATTAAAATTAGAATATTTTAAATTTCATTTAGAAAAAAAAACCAAATCAAAATCTTTAAAAATGAATTTTTGATGAATTTTCAAAGTTGATCGATGTTCTTAAGTTAGGTTAAGAAGTGTCAAAAATGTTTACCAAGTTTGAATTCTTTTTTAATTTTTTGTATATCATTTGGAACAAAACGGTCTTTTTTAATTAAAATTAGAATGTTTTGAGTTTCATTTAGAAAAAAATCAAATCTTTAAAAATGAATTTTTGATGAATTTCCAAAGTTGATCGATTTTCTTAAGTTAGGTTAAGAAGTGTCAAAAATTTTTTTGCTTACTTTAAATTTTTTTTAAATTTCTATGTCAACACTTAGAATGAAACGTTTTTTTAGTTGAAACTGGAATGTTTAATCCAAATCGTCATAAAAGTCTTAACAACAATTAGTTTCTGAGATATGAATGTTTAAAAATTGACTATTTAGTTTTCATTCTACGTAGTGATGTAGCTTCCCTAATTAGTCAGTAGGCGGCACTGTAAATGCTTCGGTGGTTAACACGTTGACTGCTACGCGATTTTATATCGACTTCCCCGTCAGGCCACGCGCCTAACTGTCGCGGCCTAAACGAAAAGTTGTGTCAGTCACTGATGACTGACGCGGCCTGAACGGAAAGCTCGGTGTCAGTCATCGATGACTGACATGACACTCAACGTGTTAATAACAATAGTTAACACTTTGTTGACCGGGAATTTTACACAGAAACTATATCATGTCACTCGCTATTATTTTGTAATTAATCAGTTAACTCGTTATCAGTCAGAAAAGAGTTAAAAATTTAAGAAATTTCCCTCGATCAATCACATTGAGACACAGCAACATCTGTTGGCAGAACGTGGAACTAATCTCCATAACCTATAAAACATGAATTTTTAATTTTTGGTAGGTAAATAACATTTCCGCCGTTTTTTGTTCTTGTATTGTTTTATACAGTCTCCGAAATGAACCCAACCCAAACCTGTAACATATGATTTTCTTGAAAGAGCTTCATATCCCGTGAAAAAAATACTACCTTGTAGTTTATTAATGTTACCTTAACTTGCTGATTTGGGCTATACATCATTTAATAACTAGGAGGAGTAAATCTCAAAACCCCATTTACATAGGAAAAAGTAACTAAAAAATACACTAAACATTTTTAGCGGCAAATTTGAATTCTAAACTTCAAACCAGTCACATTTATGCAACCAACAAAACACCAAGCGTTTGAGCGTAGTATTCTAGAACATACCAAATATCTTTATGGCCGTTTATCTATACGTACATTGTTCAAAATTTATCCAAAAGACGTTCCTTGTGTTGACGTATTATATCCAACAGATGACATCGTACCATACCTTCTTCGAATTTAATATTTTTTGATCGCAACCATTTGAGCACAACGAAAAAGCGAGAAACAAGTTGACAAATTAGGTAAAGCACCTAACCTCAAACGTTAAAAACAATAAACGACAAAAACCAATTTTTTCGTCTTCGTAAACTTGACTGCGGAGCGACCAATAATAGTTCACTATTTTAGCGCGCAAAGTTCAAATCACTCCTCCTAGTTATTAAATGAAGTATAGTAGGAATTTAGAAAATGTTTTTTTATTGCTAAACCGTTTGCCCAACTTTTGAATCTGTGGTCTTACGTTGTACACGCATTTCGGGGACACCTGTATAGGAAGACCACAAGCAAAGAAGGTGTTATATAAATTTTTCACAAGATAGAGATATGTCGGTGTCATCTATTAAAAAATTTTCAAAGCCTTGACCCTATTCGATCACTCATGCTATAAATACGCTTCGTCAAAAGTTATTTCACTTTGTAATACTGACGAACGAACTAAAATGACCGCAGAGTCACCGCGAATATGGATAAAAGCAGCTTCATTTATGTATCGTTTATCACTATTGACAAAAACAGAAATATGAAGTTCCTAATACTTTAAAACGGGTTTTCTCGAAAACATGTTTTTTGACATAGCGCCTTCTTTGCCTGTGGTCTTCATGTTTTTCTAGTTATATTCCTAAAATGATGGAAATCTGAACCCTATATAAAAACCTAAATATAGCCAAATTGATTTGTTAATTCCAATAATTTTTATTTTTAATATTGAATTTTATTTTTACCTTCTGTTTGAAATACGGCAAATTCATCTTCGGTTAATAATTCATCACCATCTCGATCGAATTTATCATAAAGTTCATCTACAAGTGCCAGTTGATTAGCAGCGCTGGATTCTGGATGAGTAAACGCTAGGAATTCGTCAACGGTTAGAGAATTAGCGTCTGATTTCGCTGCTTCAAGCCAAGAAGCTTTATCTTTCATCATTTGTTCTAAAAATTGATTGAAGATGTTAATATGAAAACCGGTAAAAAAATTTTATACTGCCTTTTGTAGCTCGTGACATTCCTTTATGTCTTTTTTCATCATGATGTTTTACATATTTACTACTAAACCCTCTCTTTTTTAAAAAATAAGCGTGATATTCCTTCCAAGTTACAACACCATTCGGAGGATCCACATCAATTTCCATAAATAAATTAAAATTATTTCCCACAGCGAAAGATATGTGTTCGACGATTTTCTTCCTAATCCAATTAGCTAATTCTTTAGAATCCAATTTTCCACTTTTATCAGCGTCCGCTCGTTTAAAAACATCCATTAAAATCTCATTCTGATCCCGATTAAAATTCTCGTTATTATTGACATTCACCAAATACTCATTTTTGTCATTTAAAGACTCCTTTTCGACACCTCCCGTTTTAAAATTACTATTCCTCATTTTCACGATAAAAGTATCTTCTAAACTTCGTTTTAAACTCACGTCCACGTTATCTATTTTTATAGTTATACTCGATCTTAAAGGAACCGGGAGAAAAAACATTACGAAAATAAAACATAAGTAACAAAATAACGGCACGGAATACGACCATCTTTCAAAAACTCTCCGATTTTTACAATTTTGTAACATTTGTTTCTTTCGCGTCACATCTCTGGAAGGATTTCGAAAATAAACTGTTAAAATACGCGTTGTAAACGGATCAATAAACCTCGCGCTTCGAATAGCAGAAAGATGGCGCGATAACATTCAATTTTAAAAAAGATTTCTCTTTTATGGGAAAACAATAAAACCATTAATAACAGGATGTTAATGTTATGCAAAAGAAATATGTTCTTTTCAATTCTTTACTAAGATCTAAAAATTAAAAAAAAAAAATATATGTACAATTGTTATTTTTATCTATACAACACAGAATCTTAACAGAATTTTTTCTCGGTTAATAACTTAAAAAAAAAAATGCTTCCTTTTGTCACAGTTACGTTTCTAAAAACTACCGTAAAACCTAATTAATTATCTGACTAGACAAAAGCAAGCATTTAAGATCACACCAAGGTCGTTAAAGGTTTATCGGGGTGGTTTTAAGGTGATGATGGTCTTAAAAAAAATAGGATGAAAGTGGCGTACTAAGTTGATTGACAAATTGCATTGTTACTGATATACATTTAAAAAGGATTGAAACTAGCGGATGTAATAGTAGATTGATCTAGTCTAGGTACAAAAATAAATAAATTATACTTAAATTCTATCGTATTATGTATAATAAAGCTTCCACGGTCGTACGCACTAATAATTTTATTTATTTATTTTTTTTTAAATATGCATACTTATAAACCTTGTTCATGTGTAATCCAATTCTTTAAATAAAAAAAAATAATAATAAAAAATACAATATGTGTGTGTGTGTGTCTATTTATCTAGATAAAAAATATAGAATTAATTAATGTATACAAGGTGTCATAAATATATGGAATATAATAATAAAATCGTAAAAACAAAAAAATTAAAATAATTAGTTAAATATGAAAGGTGCAGGAATAAAAGGCGTTCATCGGCATTTTTTACCAAATTTCTTCTTATTTTTTTTTTTTTTTGGCTTTAATTTAACAATTAGAACAGATTTCATTTATTATAGAAAATACGGTCTTTAAACTTTCATTTAACCACTTCGGTACGGACGTCGACTATAGTCGACGGCGACAGATGACATCATACAGCCGAGCGTCGACTATAGTCGACGGCTGTGCCAGCATACGGACGATGAAAGCCGGTTCTTAACGACATTTCGCGGCCGATAGGCGCCGTACCGAAGTGGTTAATGCTGTATTAAAATCATTTTTTTAACTTTTATGAATTGGAACTGATAAATAAAGTTTGAACGATTTTCTTAAGTTAATCAAACAAATTTGGAACTTAAGTCAAAATTCTTAATTGTTAGAATTTTTCTTTTTGTTATAATTAAAATACATTTGTCTTTTATAACCAAAAATAGAATCCTTAAGTGTTAATTTAACGTGAAAATCTTTTCTTAATCTCTAAAAATAATCTTTATAACATTTTTTTAAATTTGATCAAAATGTTTTAAAAGAAGTTGGGTTAACCGTCCAAAATGTTTACCAATTTCAAGAATGTTTTTAATTTCTTTAGTAATAATTAGAAGAAATCTGACTTTTTGAATCTAAAATAGAATTTTTTAGGTTGAATTTAATCTAAAAATCTTTTTTTAATTCCTATAAATAAAGTCTGGGCGATTTTTTAAGTTGAACAAAGTTTTAAAAAAGTTAGGTTAGTCACCTGTCAAAAATGTTTATCAACCTCAAGAATTTTTTTAATTTTTTTGGTAACAATTAGAATAAATTTAATTTTTTAAATCGAAAATACAATCTTTTAAGTTCAAGATAATCTAAAAATCTTATTTTAATTCCTATAAATAAAGTCTAGGCGATTTTTTAAAATTGAACCAATTTTTAAAAAAGTTAGGTTAGTTACCTGTCAAAAACTTTAACCAACATTAAGAATTTTTTTAATTTCTTTGGTAGCAATTATAACAAATCTGTTTTTTTTTTTTAATCCAAAATAGAACTCTTTAAGTTCAATTTAAGATAAAATTCATTTCTTAATCTTTAAAAATAAATTCTGTGCGATTTTTTAAAATTCACTAAATTTTTAAAAATGTTAGGTTAGTTAACTGTCAAAAATTTTCATCAACAAAGAATCTTTTTATTTATTTTTGTGATAATTGCAACAAATTTGACTTTTTTAAAAATAAAATAGAATCATTTAAGTGTAATTTAAACTAAAAATCGTTTCTTAATTCCTATAAATAAGGTTATGATTTATAAATTTCATTAAAAAAATTGTAAAATTCCATTAAAATTTGTCCATCTTTTTAATTTTTATTATGTTATTACTATTTATGTTTAAAGCAAATTAAATCTTAAAGTAAAAACTAGAGTCCTTTTAAGCTTTAATTAAACGTGAAAATCATATCTTAATTTTCACACTTAAATTTTTCCTTAAATGTAGTTAAAATTTGAAAGGAATGATGATGAGATGTCGAGACTTAAAAATGTTAATTGACCCCTTTTATTCGTGTGTTTTTCATATGTCAATAGAGTTTATTTTAATTGCGATGTTGTTATGTAAGGTCTGATTTTTTTATTTTAAAGACAACGTCTTTAATGATGAAACACCGCCCAAACATTCAAATTTGATTTTGATATGCTCAAATTAATATTTTGAAATAAACATTTAATTAGAAGTAGTTTGGGTTGGGTTGGTTTCTGTAGGTACTATACAAGTGTCCAAAAATATTGTATACAACGGAACACCACACTCACCTTGACTAACAATATGACTCTTCAAATCAACTTATCTGTATACAAAGTTGCTTAGTTTAGCCACTAGAGAACTTTAAAAATTATATTTTTTGTGTGTTTTTCTAAATCCGTTAATACCTGAATTTTTAATTTTAAGAAAAAAATTGTTTTTATTTTTAACTGGATATCGTACAGAATTCTGTTCAAGCATGTTGCAATTAAGAGGCTTGATCTAACAAGGAGAGTGCAAGGTCTTGGGGTCATAGATTTAGTTCAAATTTTGTAGGATGGTAGATTTAGTTTCCCTGTTGATGAAAATACATGGTTGTAGGGGCCACTACTCAATAGCTCCTTAGATATTTGCAAGTGAAGATGCAATCCACTAGTTAAATTCAGGTCTGTAGCAAACGATTAAACATAATGGGTGTAGCGTATCAGCAATAGATCGGTGTTTTTCGTCATTAGGCGCCGGGTTCGAGTTCTGAGAGTGTCCATTTTTACATATAAAGATACCATGGGTGGATATAAAATTTTGCGACATCGAAGCATTTTTTGAGTGTGCACCGCACTTTGGATTTGTCAGTTAATTGTCATTTGATCTGTCAAGACTACAAAATTAATACAGGAATATGACTTGGCATTATAACCTTTCTTCATTTTTTGATGTGTAAAAGTTTCAAAATTAATACAGGATTATAACCTGACATCAAAATTAAATGAAAGTTATTTTATAAAATTTGATGTAAAATTCGTTATTTTGGTGAAGAAATCGGTAATTTTGAAGAATATTCCAAAAAATAACAAATGATTAGGCAAATTAAAATATAGTACGGATAAAGTAATCAAAATGAACTCATCGTACTCAGATCGCAGATTCTAATGGAAAAAAGTGAAGCATAAACCTTGAGACTGGAGAAGAAGAGCTAAACACTCAAACTCCAAATCCAATACCTTGTAAAATAAAAATAAAATAATAAAATAATAACCTTTCTTCAAAAAGCCTGACTTAATCGGTATAAATTCGGTTAATTTTGACATTATCCGGACTTGTCCTAACGAATTAATTGCATCTTTAATTGCAAATATTTTAAAAATTATTGAATAGTGGCCCCTATAACCATATATTTTCATCAACAGGGAAATTAAATCTACCATTCTACGAAATTAGAACTAAATCCACGACCCCAAGACCTTGCACTCTCCTTGTAAGTTACGTATTCGTACCCCTGAATCTTCAATAGATTTTATTCATCTTTTGGTCATGTTTTTATATCAGTACTTTACAGTTTTCTGTGGAATAAATTCCAATTTCAAACGTTACAGGATGTTTAAAAACATTCTCACGACAAGTTATTCATCCAAATCTTTGTAATTAGCCTGTATAACCCTTTATTATTTTTTCTTCTGAATAGCTACATTAATTTAGGAACTATTTTATAAATTAAGCAACTTTAGATATAGATAAGTTGAGTTAAATCATCATATTTTTGGTCAAGGTATCTGTGGTATTAAGTTGTATACAACATTTCCGGACACTCTGTAATTGAAATACAGGACGATATGTATAAAAATATAAGTACAACATTTAATAAACATTACTGCATAACTTCACGTGTTTACAAGTTGTTGGTGTTCGCTAAAGCGCTGTTGCTAAGTGTAAATGTAATCTCTAAGATCACAGCTATGTTACAAACTACGGAGTATTCCAATGTCAAAGCCAGTGATTTCTGTAGTGTGTCCAAAAATTAGTTCCACAGAAATTCCAAATACTCCTTTGCTTAATTAAAGGCGGATGAACACAAGGGACACGAAATTTTCTGATGTAATTTAATTTTATTGCTCTTGGACGTTTTAACACATTCTTTTAGTTAAATTAATTCTTTTATAAGAGCGGCGATTCTTATAAATATATCACCGCAATCTTCAGACAGGAGTATTTATACATTTTAACTTATTTAAATTAGAGTTGACATGACAATGAAGTTGGTTTCCACAGAATGTGGGAGGGAGATGTTAAGACGGCATCAGGTAAACATGAAAATTCCTGAGGACGCTAATGAATCACTGGCTTTGGCCTTGGAATACTCTGTACTGAGAATAACTGATAACAAATTTTGAGATTATGTTTAAGCTTACTTACAAACCAAAACAATAAACCTTTGGCATCCTAGGTTGTGACATCACTATAAGGTGATGACATCACCTTTCAAATTGGTAGTAAAGGTCTCAAAATAAAAAAAACTGGAGCATAGTTAGCTTTAAATAACATAATTAGATAAAAATTAATAAAAATAAAAAAATATAATAAGATGGTAATTTTAAAATTAGTTAATTAAATTTTAACATCCCTTTTACTTTTATCATTTTGTAAGTTTTAGAGATCAGAATTCAAACAGTTACTCAAACTGTCCCACTTGAACTAAATGTCCAAATTTTTAGCGTGCAATATATTTAAAACAAACTTCTAAATCCTCGTGATTTAACCGTTTGACTGCTAAGCAGTTCTTGCAAGAACGCTCGAAAGCTGCGGGACATATTTTGACTTGATGTTGACTTTAACAAAGTACGCGTGAGGTCAGAGTACGTTTACTCCAACAAAGGCACACTGAAACTTGTAGCGCAAAAACGCTGCATCGCAGTTCTCGACACAAATGAACGAAGCGCTTTCGCGCCTCATAGCAGTCAAACGGTTAAAGTTTTTTTATTTTAAATTGGTCATACTTTAAATTGGTATATAAAATATCAAACGTTAAAAATTTGAGGTATAAAAAGTTTTCAACATTTACGCAAAACAAATGTAATGTTTGAAGTACTGAGACTTAGCTAATGTTATGTGTCAAAATAAAAATACTTTTAAGGATTACATTTGTGAAATAACAAAGTCTGTAAAAAAAATTAATAAAAAAATAAAAATTCTTGTAATACCATCACAATTTAAAAAAATGCCTATACATTAAAGTAAAACTTTTGCAATGACATTAAAATTACTCAACAAAAATGTCCATTAGATATCTGTAGATAATCTGTAAAAATTCAATTAATAAAAGTTCATTTTATCATTGGTAGACACAAGTTTTATGAATCTTGTGATACTATTTTCATTTCATTTATGAAATGAAAATAATGAAATTGTACTATCAATGAAATGATACAATTTTTACTGTATGATTGATAAAAACCTATCAACGTAAAATGTTCAAATAACGTCTAACCGTTATTTAACCATTAAATTTGTAAAATTCATTGCTTATTTGGTATGTTTTGCAAACGATCGACGTTTTTCATTATCATTGGTGGACGTGAGGCTTTATTACTAATAAATCTCATAAATAATATTTATAAGTAAAAATTAATTATCTTAAAGATTACAAGGAAAGAAATTTAGACCAAATTATCATTCAAACTGTCAAAATTTTGACATTTTTCTAAAGTAGTTACAAAAAAAATTAAGACAAGACAATAACAAGATTAATTTGACAATGAGAAATTAAAGTTATGTAGTTTGAATTTTGACAGAAATGACAATGACATCCAAATTTTTTCACTCGCAACTATAGATTCCATATTTTTATAACACCTTATATACATATACAAAAAAATTAATATATTTTCAAAAATTATCTGTGTAGTTTTTTTTGTATTTTAGGAGATCACTTTGATGACTATTTTATTCGAGATTTACATTATTTCCAACATTAAAACACTTTCACTGTACTCTTTTTTTTGTTAATTTTACTTTCTAGTTTTAATAATTTCTAGCGACTTAACTACACTAGAATTTATTTATCTTTTCGAATTAACGCGTCTTTTAGCTCTCTGCCGTTTCGATATACCCCTTCTAGAAGCCCCACTATTCGGATTGTTCAGCCAAGGCAAACTAAACTCACTGTAATTAAAATTCGTAATCATTATTTTCAAATTATAAATTTATATTTTTAAATTATTAATTATACTTATTAAAAATAAATAAAATAATATACCTGTATTGAATTTTAGTTACGGGCGATCCAAAAGCGCTCACCGGAAGCGTATCACATACTTCAATATACTTAATATCATCGAGACTCGGTAATAAACTCTCTAACGGCTCGGAATCTTCACTCCTTGAACCGGCTCCGATTTTTTCTTGCCGCTGTTTCAGCTTCTCAATCAACCTTTGCTCCCGTATCCTCTGCACGTCCCATCGTTTCCTTCTGCGCTCGTCATACTCCAACCGCGCGTGTCTTTTATTAAACGCGTCATCCTCCAAATTTTCCGTCCCTTCCATCGTGTAACAACTCGTGTACGACTTTATCCTCCATCTCGGTACTTCTAAATTACTTGCGCACGAATTAGCCGGTAAATCGTTCGTTAAATCCAACGGATTTGTAATACTATAATTTGTTTCACCCGCGTGAGTAACGTATTGGTCGGTGCAGGATAATATATGATCAGGATCGCAAGATTCTAAAGAAAAAAATGTATTAAAATTATTTTTCACTTTTTTTCTTAATTATTTGATTAATAGATGAAATAATTAAAAAATACTTAAAAATTTGATTGAAGAAAACATCTTTTAAAAAATTTTTGTTTGTACAGCAGTTCCAAAAGTCATTGTACAGGGTGAACAAATAAAAATGCAGAGTGCTGTATCTCAGAAACTATTCATCGTAGAGACTTCCGGTAAAAAATTTAATAACTACAGTGGCCACGAGAAAATGCTGGAAATTATTTTCAAGTTCCTAAGATGACCGCCAGGGGACGTAATCGCCATCTTGAATTACAAAATGTGGGTTTTCTTGGAATTCCGCTATATTAAGATAACACAAAAATATGCGCATCTTAAAGTGGAGATAAGTATCAATTTTTTTTATTAGAAACTTTTCTTCGTAACTCCAAAAATAAAGTGGTGGGGGGGCGTTCGAAAGTGCTTGTAAACAAATGCTTATAATTTCAAAATGGCTGAACGAAATTTAATAAACTTGGTGTCGTTGAAAAGAGCTTTTCTTGGACTATGAATCCTACCGTTTTGGTGGTGATTGTAAACTCACATGTCGCCGCTAGATGGCGTTTTCGAAATTTTTTTAGAAATTGCGAATTTTCTTCGAAAAGTTAAATGGAACGGTATCACTTTCTCTTCACGGAAAAATAGTATAGTAAACCCCAAACAAGCTAGTGAAAACCGCACCTCGATATTGTATTCCTAACCTAAGATATTGGTGAAAAACCATTCATCATAAAACTGAACTGATTTCGCCCGGTTTTTTATTTTTTTTTTCCAAAAATAACAAAAGAGTGCTGTATTCTAAAATTTGTGCTGTAGATTTTAAGAACTTCAAGAGAAAACACTTCATTTTTGTCAAGGCATTATGTGAATTAGTCGATTTTCTAAATATGATAAGGAAATCTGAAAATAGCACTCTTCATTCTTATTTGTTCACCCTGTACACCAACGGTTTTTGTATGATTCCTAAAATGGGATTGTAAATAATAGCAATGTTTTTATCTTACTTATAATTATTTATTTTGAACGGATTATCAATAAAAAAATTCTTAAACTCACAAAATAAATTAGTAATTCTTTAAGACAGTGAAAAAGAACGGGGATTCGTCCTTGTCTCTGTGAATAACCGTGCGGCTAACAAAGTCTATCCTACCCAGTAGTCGTTGCACCCGTGTTACACATTGTCAAATAAATCTGCCTCCTCTAAGAACGGAAACAAGTGTAGAAATGCGAAAAATTGTCATAAAATTGCATAATGAGGGTCCTTCTATACTTGAAATTGCTAAAACACTTTTCAAAAGTGCTTCTACTATTCAATACATTATTATACAAAATTTGTTAACATCGGCAATCTGGAAAATGCACCACGTACTGGTCGTCCAAAATTACTCACTGAGAAGAACGGAGCTTTACACAGGAAGTTAACGCAAATCCTCGGACAAATGCTCCAAAAACAGCGACAAACCTTCAAATTCAACTTAATAAAACTGCGAGTGCAGAAACTGTGAGAAGAGTTTTACGATCTGCCGGTTATAACGGGTGAGTACTGCGAAAAAAACCCTACATTAGCGAAAGAAGCAAATTGAATTCGCAAAAATGCACAAGAATATGGATTTTTGAGAAAGGGTGATTTTCACCGACGAGTCAAAATATAACATTTTTGGATGTTAACTGTAGAGGCAACATTTGGAGGAAGGCTCATACAGCGCTAGATTTAAAAAATCTGCTGCCTTTAGTTAAACATGGCGGTTGATCTGTTATGGTGTGGAGATCTATGGCTGCTTCAGGAGTTGGACGTTTAGTTATTATTGAAAACATAATGAACAGATGGCAATACTTAAACATTTTAAAGAATAATTTAACACAAAATGCTACACAATTACGTTTTGGAAAGAATTGGATCTTTCAACAAGACCAAAACCCAAAACATACAGCATGTGTAGTTCGAGAATGGCTTTTATATAACGTGCCCAAGCAGCTACATTCTCCACCACAGTCATCTGATATAATCCCCATAGAGCACGTGTGGGATTATTTAGAGAAACCTATTAGAATACATCAAATTAGTAACAAGGAATCTCTAAAAGCTGCATTACAAACAGAATGGGGAAAAATGCCGGTATGGTACACTGAAAAATTAGTTCAATCAATCGCGAGAAGATTCAAAGGTGTACTAGAAGCGAATGGAGGACCAACGAAGTACTAGCAGTACATGGAATTCATCGAATAGTGCAACATTTGGAACTGTACGATTACTTTTGTGATTGTAATGAAAGGTTTTTGAAGAATTATTAATTTATTTTGTTATTTTCTTAAGTTTAAGAGTTTTTTATTTATAAATCCGTTAAAAATAAATAGTAATAACTAGGATAAAAAAATAGCTTTTATTTACGGCCCCATTATAGAAATCATGCAAAAATTTTTGGTGTACGATGAGTTTTGGGACTGACTGTAAATTCTCATCCGACATTTTGAGGTTAGTTTAAATAAAATAAAATTTTCTCAATAATTCTCTAAATAAAATAAATTATTAATATATCGTTTTAAAAAGAGTTTTTAATCAACCATTTAATCTAAATAAACCCCAAGTATTTTGATATACAAAGAAGTTTTGTGTAAAAATTACCTTCTAAAATTTTGAGGTTAGGTTCAATCAAATTTATTTTTACTTTAAATAAATCATAATATCGTATTAAAAACGTACTCAATCAATAATTTAACATACAAATCATTAAATTAAGAGAATAAAAAAGTTTTATTTATAAATCTTAACCTAAAATTTTAAGGTTAGTTTTAATCCAATTTTAATTTCATAAAAATTTCCGAATTTAAAACAAGTTTTTTTTATATTATTTTTAAAATACGTTCCCAATCTATAAATTAATCCAAAACAGATTCAATTCTCTTCATTCGTAAAGAAATTCTCATCAAACGACAAATTTCTTCCGAAATTATAATAAATCGTCTTTAAAAACACCCCACAACCAAAAATCAAATAAAAAATTATTTAATTATACTGTATAACACAATCAATAAACTTTTTTTAATCTTAAAGAGAATAAAGAAGTTTTATTTATAAATCTTAACCTAAAATTTTGAGGTTAGTTTAATAAGATTTTAATTTTATACAAATTTCCGGATTTAAAACAAGTTTTTTTTATATATTCTTTTTAAAACACGTTTCAAATCTAGAAATGAATCCAAAACCGACTCAGTTCTCTTTATTATTAAAGAAATTCACATCAAATGATAAATTTCCTCCGAAATTATAATAAATCGTCTTTAAAAACAGCCCACAACAAAAAATCAAAGAAAAAATGATTAAATTACACTATATAACACAATCAATAAACTTTTTTTTATTGTTAAGAGAATAAAGAAGTTTTATTTATAAATCTTAACCTAAAATTTTGAGGTTAGCTTTAATCCAATTTTAATTTTATAAAAATTTCTAGATTTAAAACAACTTTTTTTTGTATTATTTTAAAAATACGTTTCCAATCTAGAAATTAATCTAAAACTGATTCAAATAGTTTTATTAATAAAGAAATTCTCATCAAACGATGGATTTTTATTTGACATTTTGAGGTTAGGTTATGTTTTTTTTTTTTAATTTCCTTAGAAATTGTAATAAATCGCCTTTAAAAACAACCCACAACCAAAAAATCTAATAAAAGATTATTTAATTAATATTTTATAACCCAATCAATAAACTTTTTTTAACGTTTATTAGATAAAACGTTAAAACAAGACTTACTTTTCCTTCGTTTTCTAGATCTTCTATAATTTTTTTTATCATCCGAGGCTGAGTCATTATTAGAGAAGACGGACGAGTTGCTACACAACCTCTTCCTCCTAATGCTCATCTTCAAATTCTTCATTGAATCGTTCTCTATTGAATTATGAACGGTGTAACTTCCTTCGTACTTGGCCAAAGTGTCCAAGTGATTCATATGATTGGGACTTTTTGTAATTTCTTTGTTTCTTATGTGATTTTCTTCTTGCGGTTCCTTCAAGGAAACTAAAATCAATTTTTATTTTTATACGATAGTCGTTAATTTAATAATTTTTATTAACTAACGTTCTTGAATATGATTAGTAGCGGTAAAATTTAATTTTTTTTCATTGTCATCGTCAAAACGAAAGGTAGAACCGATACCTTGAATAGAATCTAAACCCTTATTATCGACCTCATCGATCGTAGCTAAATCTTGGGTCATATCGTGGTTTAAACTTCCGGAAATAATCTCTGTGTTTTTATGGTTATTAATTATCTGATTATTTTGTATAGAAATGTCTTTTTCAATAAACAACAATCTTTCTTTAAGCTGAAAATTAAAAATAAATTAATCTTAAAACGTACGATTTAATTTATAACCTACCTTTTCATTTTCTTGTTTTAATATAAATATAGTTTTATCCTTACTTAAAATCTCATCGTTTTGTTGTTGAATTAAATCCAAATGAATAACCAACCATTCTTTTAAAAACTTAACCTCGCTTTCCTCAGAAGCCTGACAGTTGCTGTCAGATGGTTCAATGCCGTTGATGACACTGTTTGAGGAAGCATACATATGATCATAAGAAAGGGTTAAATCGTCAATATCAACGCCCTCGTTCAGTGAGTGAAAGTAATTTTCGTTTTTGCCGGTGTTCGATAATTTTGCAATGTGATTTTCATTGGGAAAATTATTGGACATCTTCGCACAAACTCCAACTAAGTCTCAAGCATCGTAATGCTTGGCTTTACCGGGTTTCTCGACGCCAAAAAAAATTACACATCTAACCCGCGCCGTTTGTTTACGTCCGGACAAAAGCCGAATTTTAAATTACCTACATTTGTTATCGATTTAATAATAGAACCGGACGCGCTACACTTAATTTTTACGGTTACTTTAACTAATTTCGCGTACTTTTACCCGCAAACGCCGTCGAAACCGTTGCATATTAACAACATAACAAACGTCAACTTACGATTTTTTTAGGTTATGTTATATCGGTCGAGTAGAAATAACAACACAACTATTTTTGGTCGATCGTAAACACTTTTCGGGGTAATCGTAAATGGTTAGATGTTAAATTTATTATTTCCGAACGTGGACATCGTTCGGATTTAACCGTATTCGATTAAAACGATGCAAATTCGGCGAATATCTCGAATTCAACGCGCTATTATTTACTAATTACTTCCGGGATGACATGGCGCCAAATTTAAATTTGTCAACAACAAACATGAAATTAGTCATTATACAATCATTTATTAATTATGTCTTAATTTATTATTTTAATAAACACTAATTACGTTTAATTTTAACTAAAATGTAATTAATTTATAATTAATTTATTAGAAACAAAGGTTTTAAAAATTGACCTGTGTATAGAGTCTAAAATTTTTTCGGTTCATTGCGCAAAAGCACGTGTATAAAACCAAAGAGCGGTTGTTTAAAAACGTCAGTTGATCCTCGAATGCGAAGTGGAGTGTGTGTGTAGTATTTTTTTGTGATAAACGCGCTCCATTCAACTTTGTATACTTACATAATGGTACGACGTTCAATTTACGCTTTACATCAATTTTAGAACACCTGTATGTTTATTTTAATGATTTTTATTTTTGCACACTTAACCTCAATTTTTATTCTATACAAATCCATGTGTGCAAATGTGTAAAATGATGTGTTTTGCATTGTGAAATGTTGATGTAATAAGCCGGTATTATTGATAAGGGAAAATTTCGTTGATTGTCGATTGCTAAAACATTTAATGATTAAATAATTATTGAATGTGTATGATTATTTGCTTAGAAATAGTTTATTTTAAAGTTTGAATAAAATTGTGAATGTATACAGTGTAAGTTTAATTTGTAAATTGTATCGTATGTTCAATAAAAAAAATCTCTTGAGTGAATTTTGAAATTTTGTAGATTAGCAACTTTTTTACTAACGTTTAATTTCACAAATTTTGGTTTACAATAATAGAGTTAAATAATAGGTAAAATTTCAATTTTTTTATGTTTATTTGTCATTTTATATGTCAGTTTAAAGTATTTAACTACTTATTATGCATACTATGAAAAGTATTGGACATTCTTCTTGAAATGTTAAACGTTAATTTGACATTTTTTTGACATTTTAAAGATCGGGTTGACATCTTGACGTTTAAACTGTCAACATGACAATGTCTAAAGGTTTAAACGTCAAGTTGACACTTTTTGCAGTTTCGAGTGTCAGTTTAATATTTTTCTTGAAATTTCAAAAATCGACTTGATATATTTTTTGAGATTTTAAAGATCAGTTTGGTATTTGTTGAAGTTTAAATCGCCAACATGACAATTTCTAAAGGCTTTAAACGTCAAGTTGTCATTTTTTGAAGTGTCAAGCATCAGTTTGACATTTTTCTTGAAATTTCAAAAATCAACTTGATATATTTTTTTTTTGACATTTGAGGCTGTCAGAAGCCAATGTGACTAACTCCATATATTGACAATTTTCAGTACGAAAAGGTAAAGCTAAAAGTTTATAAAAAACAGGTGGTGAAGTGTTCAGTTGCTAAAGCAGTTAGCGCATTCTGGTGGCAAACGAGTAAACTGTGGAATCAATCTGGTTGTACACCGAAATAATATTGAAATTTGCAACTAAACAATGTTATTATCTAAATTTTGAAGAAAATGGAGTTAGTCACATTGGCTTCTGACAGCCTAATTTTAAAGATCGGTTGGCATTTGTTGACGTTTAAACTGTCAATGTGACAATTTTAAAGACTTTAAACGTCAAATTAATACTTTTTTCTAGTTCCAAACGTCAATCTGAGATTTTGTTAAAATTTCTCATATTAACTTGACATTTTTTTTGACATTTGTTGACGTGTAAACCGTCAACATGACAATTTCTAAAGGTTTTAAACGTCAAGTTGACACTTTTTGCAGTTTCGAGTGTCAGTTTAATATTTTTCTTGAAATTTCAAAAATCGACTTGATATATTTTTTGAGATTTTAAAGATCGGTTTGGTATTTGTTGAAGTTTAAATCGCCAACATGACAATTTCTAAAGGCTTTAAACGTCAAGTTGTCATTTTTTGAAGTGTCAAGCATCAGTTTGATATTTTTCTTGAAATTTCAAAAATCAATTTGATATATTTTTTTTGACATTTTAAAGATCGGTTTGGCATTTGTTGACGTTTAAACTGTCAATGTGACAATTTTAAAGACTTTAAACGTCAAATTAATACTTTTTTCTAGTTCCAAACGTCAATCTGAGATTTTGTTAAAATTTCACATATTAACTTGACATTTTTGATATTTTAAACGTCGCATTGACATTTGTTGACATGTAAACCGTCAACATGACAATTTCTAAAGGTTGTAAACGTCAAGTTGACACTTTTTGCAGTTTCAAGTGTCAGTTTAATATTTTTCTTGAAATTTCAAAAATCGACTTGATATTTTTTTGACATTTTAAAGATCGGTTTGGTATCTGTTGAAGTTTAAATCGTCAACATGACAATTTCTAAAGGCTTTAAACGTCAAGTTGTCACTTTTTGAAGTTTCAAGCATCCGTTTGATATTTTTCTTGAAATTTCATAAATCAACTTGATATTTTTTTGACATTTTAACCTTTAACTGGTGACGTACGGGTCTGTGGGACCCGTGATTTTTGATTTTGGTTGCCAGTTTTTTTTGTAGGCTATTGCTGTTTATTTAATACCGCCCTTGTTAATAGTAATAAAATGAGCAGAATCTACTTTTCTAATTAAGTAAGGTTTGAAGTGAAGCATAAAACGGCAAACTAAAAGAAAAATGGAAGAAAAATATACCAAAGGCTCTTAAAAAGACTTGGGTCCCTAGGACCCAAGGTCACCATGTACGTCTCTCCACATGCACGTCACCAGTTAAAGGTTAAAGATCGCTTTGGCAGTTGTTGACGTTTAAACCGTCAACATGACAATTTCTAAAGGTTTTAAAAGTTAAATTAGCACTTTTTTCAAGTTCCAAACGTCAATATGAGTTTTTTCTTAAAATTTCAAATATTAACTTGACATTTTTTGACATTTTAAACGTCGCATTGACATTTGTTGACGTTTAAACCGTCAATATGACAATTTCTAAAGGTTTTAAACGTCAAGTTGACACTTTTTGCAGTTTCAAGTGTCAGATTAATTCAAATTAATCTGATTTTTATTGAAATATTAAAAAATCAACTTGATATTTTTTTGACATTTTAAACATCGCTTTGGCATTTGTTGACGTTTAAACCATCTACATGAGTATTTCTAACTGATTGAAATGTCAAGTTGACACTTTTCAAGTTTCGAACGTCAGTGTTACATTCATTCTTGAAATTTCAAACGTCAACTTGACATTTGTTTGACATTTTGAACATCTCTTCCGTATTTGTTGACGTTTAAACCATCAAATTGAGAATTTCTAACCGATTGAAATGTCAAGTTAACACTTTTCAAATTTCGAACATCAGTGTTACATTTATTCTTGAAATTTCTAACATCAATTTGACATTTGTTTGACATTTTAAACATCGCTTTTGCATTTGTTGTCGTTTAAACCATCAACCTGACCATTTCTAACCGATTGAAATGTCAAGTTGACACTTTTCAAGTTTCGAACGTCAGTGTTAGATTTATTCTTGAAATTTGAAACGTCAACTTGACATTTTTTTGACATTTTAAACATTGCTTTGGCATTTGTTTACGTTTAAACCATCAACATGAGTATTTCTAACCGATGGAAATGTCAAGTTGACACTTTTGAAGTTTCAAACGTCAGTGTTATACAGTTAGTAACAGTTATATTTGTACACCTCAGTGTCTAAATAAATTTGTATTGAAATCAAAGGATAGTACTCAAACTAACGTGTTTTCTTTGATTTTTTTTATTGCAAGATCAACAATAAATATTAGGGAATATGAACTCAAAATAACAAATGTAGAAACAGCATAATTAATTTTTTTTTATTAAAAATTTATTTAAGTACTGATCGAAAGTTTTTTGAAACGCAACATTCTTATTTGTACATTGATTGAAGGATTCGTATTCTATTGGATAAACTATAAACGCATGCTCACTACTACGAAAAGTGCGCATGCATTACTTTCGAGGGTGCCATTCTAATTAATTGATTCTAATTTGACATTTGGTATTTGATTTTTTGGGTTTAAAATAGCTTAAGGAAGGGAGTTAAGTAATGAAGTGAAAGACATGATAATTAGTCTAGCATTAAAGGGATATTCACTCAGAAAAATCGATGGAATTGTAAATAAACTACATTCTACCATAAACTACATAGTGAATAAATTTAAATATAATGGAACAACGAAAAACAATCCACGAATTCCTAAAAAGACAAAAACTTAATAAAAGAGACGAGCTCTTCATCATTAGACAACTTAAAATAAATCCGAAATTAAGTGTTCCAAAAATAACAAAAATGTTACAAACATCTTTAGGAACGTAAGTATCAACTCAGACCGTTCACCGAGTATTATGGAACAATGAATATCACGGAAGAATCGCAAGACAAAGGCCATTTGTTAGTAAGAATAACTGCATCGTTAGATTGAAATTTGCTACAGAGCATAAAGATAAGCCGCAATCTTTTTGGGATGACATTATTTGGTCCGATGAAACAAAGATAAACTTATTTGGGTCAGGTGGAATTGTCAGAGTGTGGTGAAAGAAGAATAAGGAATACAATTTTAAGAATACTTTACCTACTATAAAACACGGCGGTGGATCAGTGTTAATTTGGGGCTGTATGTCATCTAAGGAAGTGGGTAATATTCAATTTATTGATGGCCATATGGACAAATGAGGATATCTGGACATTCTAAAATATAATATAAAGCAAAGTGCAGCAAAAATGGATATGGGTGCGTTATATATGTTTCAACAGGACAATGATCCCAAACATACAGCAGAAATAAATAAGTTATGGCTCATATGGAACATTCCAAAACAGCTTAGAACACCGCCACAGTCTCCGGAACTTAATCCGATAGAGCATTTATGGGCAATTTTGAAAAGGAAAGTTCGTGAGATGGCCAGTACCAACAAGAAAGAATCAAAAGCAATTATAGAACGAGAGTGGAATCAAATAGATCCCAAAATTTGTAATAACCTCGTACAGCCAATGCAAAAGAGGTGTAGGGCTGTAATTGAAGTCAAGGGCTATTCAACAAAATATTAAATTTTGTTAAACTTATCTTTTTTGGACAAATTTTAAATGTAAATTCTAAGTGTACAAATAAGAATGTTGCAGTTAAGAAATTGTATTTCGGTACTTAAGTAAGTTTTTATTATAAAAATATTAGTTATATTATTTCTAGAATTGTTATTTTACGTTCGTCTTTCCCTATATTTGTTGTTAATGTTGCAATAAAAAAATCAAAAACAACACTTTGTTAGTTTGATTGTTATCTTTCGATTTTAATACAAACTTATTTAGACACTGAGGTGTACAAATAAGACTGTTACTAACTGTATCTATTCTTGAAATTTCGAACATCAACCTGACATTTTTTTGTCATTTTAAACATCTCTTTGGTATTTATTGTCGTTTAAACCATCAACATGACAATTTCCCGAAGCTTTAAAGTTTAAACGTTAAGTTGACGCTTTTTTCAACTTTTAAGTGTTAATGTGACATATTTCTTGAAATTTCAAATGTCAATTTTATATTTTCTGACATTTTAAACATCACGTTGACATTCAGAACGTCAACATGATCATTTCTAAAGGTTTTAAGTTGAAACCTTTTGCAGTTTCAAACTTACTTATTAACCCTCCGTGTGCACACTGGGTCTTTGAAGGAACAGTCAAAATTTCTGTTTTTCTGACATTTCAGACGATTGTTTCATTTTTATTGACAACAGTTTTAAACTTTTGAATTTAGTAACTGCTCGGCCATGTAGTAGATGCTTCAATAAGTAACTCAGAATTTTTCTAGAATTTTTGAAAGCTTAGAAAACTTTGAAAACATGTTGAAAACATGCCTGTTCCCTAAGAGACCCAGTATACACACCGTGTCTCAAAAAATATAGTATACACACGCCGGGTTATTAGTTAAAGTAAATGCCAAATTTTTGACATTTGTTTGACGTTTTATATGTCAGTTGAAAATGTAGCTTAACCCTCCGGTGGGCGCGCCTATCGGACTTACACGAATAGGCGCGTTGCGGCTTTTACACCGCAATAGGATTTTTAATGGTTTCACAGTGAACTTAGAAATATTTTGGGAAAAAAATGCGGCTAAATGCCGCATACGCGGCCACCGGAGGGTTAAAGGAAAATATTACATTACGCTCTTTTAGAGATTGTTTTTATTGAACATATTTTAGCCGTTAAGATTATTTAACATACGTTAAGATTAATTTGTTATGTAATTAATTAAATTTTAGATATTAATTAAGAAGTGTATTATTTTAATTTATTGTTTCAGAAAACGATAATCTCATAAATTTGCTGTCTATGATAAAATAAATAAACTGAAAAAAGACTTAATAAGTACTTAAATTAATAAAATAATGGAAACGGGAATTTTTGGTGCTTGGGACTATGTAGTCTTAATTTTAGTCCTGTTAATATCTTCAGCCATCGGACTGTATTATAGATTAACAGGCGGAAAGCAAAAGACTGTACAGGTAAGCTTTTTTCTTTTAGGTTTGTGTCCACTAATGCTATATAGAGGTGTCCTGGAACATACCAAACGCCAACTACACATTCTGGAGCGAATTTCATAGTGATTCAATGTAAATTTTGTTTTGAGTTATATTAATAATGCCTTTAAGGTTTACAATTAAGCTTAGAACGTCTCACCGTAAATATCCCTCCCTTCTGTCACTTAACACCTTTACTTGACAATAAAAAAATTGGTTTCGCAGTAAATGGTGAAGCATTGTTAAGTTAATAAATACCCCAAATTTTATTGTAATAGCTAAAGGCATTTTCAACATTTATAAAAAAAATTGTTCTGATTCATCTTTAAGAGGTTCTAGCTTTCTTAGGAAGTAGTTTCGAATAAGAAGGTTACATTGAATCACCATAAAATTAGCTGTGGAATGTGTGATTAGCGCTTGACAACTGAATTCTGGGACACCTGTATTTGGCAAAGATAATAAAATCCCTCAATAAATAAGTCAACCAGCCAATTTTCTTTTAATCAGTTGATAATTTTTATATCAGACTTGGTTAACTTCAAAACTAATCAATTTTACTTTTGATATGAAAAAATCGTATTTGGTAAATATAAACCTTTAAGATAGAAATTATTATTTAATCATATACTTTTACTTATTTTTATATTAGAAAATAAAACTAAATAAATTATATTTAATAAAAAAACTAAACTGAATTTAAAGTTTATTAACTTTTTTTGTCAATGTATTTCAAAAGAAAAAAAGTATAAACATTATTACGTATAAATTAAAAGGTCATCGATCTGGAAGTGATATTAAACAACTTCTAACGATAAAAAAAAGTGTTAAGTAAGAACGCAACCTTTAAAAGTTAAATTTTACAGCTCACGTTTCTTAAATCGTTTCGCTTAGAACATTACAATCGGTTTTATTGAACTGTCTCAAGTTATTTAGTCAGTCTAAATACGCTTGATTGACGAAATTGGAGCATTTAATAACTACGCTTTAGGCTTTAAATAGAAGTTTGCCTATTTGCAAACAATAAACACTTGATTTCGGATAAATTATGTTTTTGAGAGTCGTTTTGTTCACTATCTGATACATTGAAGTAAAATAATTTAATGTTGTTTATAAAATCAATTTTTGTACTTTGATAGGAGTTTCAAACATTGAGAAAAATGTACTACCTCGGTTATCGTAACTAATACAAATTAAAGCAGTTGAATTTATTGAGGTTGTTGGGCTATGGGTGCCCACTAAATGTTGAGATATCGAAATTTTTTTGTTAATTGGTATTTAATAATATGTAAAAAATTCAAAATTAATAAAGCAGTACAACCTGGAAAGAGATTGCAAATTTTAATGGAAAAAAGTGAAGCATAAACATCGAGACTGGAGAAGAAGAGCTAAATACTCAACTCAAACTCCAACTCCAATACCCTGAACTTATCAATCAATCAATAACCTCGAAAGATAATAGAGAAAAAATAGTAAAAACGCTTCAAAGAATAAGAAAATAGAAGCCATAATAATCCAAGAATTTTATCAACTCTACAGAAATCTTGTAGCTGGAGTGTGATATGAACTAAGTGTTCGAACACTAAAACCCTTTAATAAATAATAATAATAACCTGGCATAATAACCTTCTTTCAAAAAGTCTAGTTTAATCGATGTAAATATGATTATTTTTGATATTTTTCAATTAACAGCTTGTCCCAAGATTTTTTGGGCGCCGATGGTACCTAACAAAGAAAAATATCGCATATACTGCGTGACATTGAAATCGCAACACCTAGAAGGAGTATGCATTTTTTGATAAAATTTAGTAGAAATGTTGCTGTATAGAAGTGTAACAATCGATTAAAATGTTGATACCCTAGATAACATAGGCTTGGCAAAATTAACTTTTCTTTTCTGTAGATACTTCAGTAATTTTTTATTGTTCTGACAGTAATTTGTGTGCTTCTTGATGGGGTTGTTTGTCAGTATGATTACTTGTAAGGTTCCTATTCGTAGACCAACAGTACAAAATTTTTTTGTCGTTTAAAAGAAATTAAGGAGGTAAAAATAACGGTATGAAAGTGGATCGTTTTTCATTTGCTAAAACTGCTATCCCAATAAACTAAAAGCGGTCCACTGCCATCAGATGTTGCAGAAAAACCTTTCTAAAAGGCCTACCATATGTGCGTGTATTCTTCTAAAATTAAACTTTCTAACCTCTTAACGATGCTATACAAGATTGAGTTCCACGGATTACATTTTGTTACTAGGTGTTATAAATTCGCACAGTTCACATTAAAGACAATGTACCGTCATAAACAATAACGTTTCATATCATAACTCTAACAGTATGTTGAGTGGACATGGATGAACATTTCAACATTATATAGCAAAATGTGCAACTTTGCAGAACTGCGCTGAATCAGCTTAAGGTTGTCATGCACCTGCAGACTAATTCAAATCCTGTTATTGAAGTCAGCTTTCGTTTCTCAATGTCCAATGAAGACCATTACGTTCATTAATTTAGGCAATTGATCGATGCAGAACAGTAGAGCATAACTCACGGTATTATGTGAGTCTAAAACGCCTAATTGAGTAGTAAAATACTCGGAAAATGAATGCGTATGTAAATAGGTACCTTTTGATCACAAATAAAAACACTTACTTCTCACAGCAGTATATGGCAAAAGCTGGTGGAATCAAATCTTGGTTCGTACATCAAAAAGTTAGAGAATTCAATTTTTCAGCTAAACAACGTGTACCCATACGTGAAATGGCTTTTACAGGGTTCCTTCTAAAACATCTGACGAAGATGGGTCCTTTGGATGTACACAAAAAGCGATTTCATTAAACGACAAACTGCCTACTTTCATACCGTTTTTCTAGAGTCACATTTTCTGTTCAATTACAGTAATTTATGCGCTCTTTTGATCTAGGAACAAACAAAAACTCATAAAAAGTCAAACTGATAGATAGTGTCGTCACAATACACACAAATTACCGTTTGGTGACAAGAAATTAATGCACCACGTACAGAAAAGAAATGTGAATTGCGTCGAACCTAAGCGGTCCAGGGTCACAAAATATTAATCAATTTTAATACTTCTATGGAGCAACATTTCTACCTAATTATAATATATTAAAGTAGTAAGCAAGCAGCGCCTAGCTCTTTTTTTAATAGTTTTTTTGGAAATCGCTTTCCGGACGATTCAATGGTTTTACGTTATTCTGCCGACCATTATCTTCACCTCCCCGACGATTTTGGGGGGTCCGTGACCGATTTCGGAAAAACGGCCCTGAAAATCGAACGACGTTGCGGTAGCCCTAATTGAAATTAAAATTCTCAATCGTCCACCTGTCATTTTCGTTAATTTTCGAACGCACTTTTTGGCCAAAAAGCCACCGGCTCCGCGACTCTGCTTCCGGCTAACCTTCTGAACGGCTTTATAACGCAACGTTATATGCGAATCGGGACTCCTTTGGACCCGAAACGGCCGATTTAAGCCCTAAACGAAGTCCCCGTTTTCCGTCATTTTCGATTTGGGCCGATAAAACAGTTGGTTCAATTTTCATAAAAGTTATGTAGTATTCTAACCACGCTAATGCCACATGAAATGTCAAAACGATCGGTTTATTAATAATTATCAAATATTTCATTTATGCAGAGCAAAAATTCGAATAAATTTCACTAAAAACTAATTAAATTCTTGAAAATATCACCAAAAATTTAAGAAAATTTGTAAAAATTCCGCCAAAGCTGTCAAAATTTTTAACAATTCCACCAAAAACTTAATTTTTAAAAAATATACTAAAATTAAGATTAATTTCGTCAAGAATTGATTAGATATTTAAAAATTTCACAAAAATAAAAAAGTAACAATAAAAATTCCACAAAAGTTAGTTAAATTGAATATAATTTCACCAAAAATTATTAAATTTGGAGACAATTGTACTAAAAACTTAGTGAATTTTTTAAAAATTCCACCCAAAATCAATAAAATTGGTAAAAATTCAACGAAAAACTATATTCGTAAAAATTCCACCAAAGTTACCAACATCTTTAACAATTCCACCAAAAACGTACTAAATCTTTTCAATTTTCCACCAAAGCTACAAAAATGTTGAATAATTCCACCAAAAACTTACTGATTTTTAAAAAATACCACCAAAAACTTACCAAATTCATAAAAATTCTACTAAAATTACCAATATTTTCAACAATTCCACCAAAAATGATTAAAGTTAATAAAAATTCCATCAAACTTACCAACTTTTTTAACAATTCCATCAAAAACATACTGAATTTTATAAAAATTCCACCAAAAATTAATAAAATTGGAAAAATTTCACTAAAAACTTACTAAATTCGTAAAAATTCCATAAAAAACACTGAATTTTTTAAAAATTCCATCAAAAAAGAATAAAATTCGCAAAAATTCCACCAATGTTATCAATATTTTTGATAATTCCACCAAAAATATACAGAACTTTTTAAAAAATTCCACCAAAAATTACTACAATTTGCAAAAATTCCACCAAAAACTTACTAAGTTCATAAGAATTTTACCAAAAACACTGATTTTTTTTTATTCCACCAGAAATTAATAAAATTCGCAAAAATTCCACCAATGTTATCAAAATGTTTGATAGTTCCACCAAAAACATACTGAATTTTTTAAAAATTCCACCAAAAACTTACTAAATTCATAAGAATTTTATCAAAAACACTGATTTTTTTTTTAAATTCCACCAGAAATGAATAAAATTCGCAAAAATTCCAGCAAAGCTATTAAAATATTTAACAACTACACCCAAAACTTACTGATTTTTTTTTATTCCACCAAAAACTTACAAAAATCCTAAAAATTACACCGAAATTGTCAACATTTTTAAAAAGTCCACCAAAAATGTACAAAATTTTTTAAAAATTCCACCAAAATGTCCAAATTCTTTTAAAATTCCACCAAAAATCAATCAAATTAGAAACAATTTCATTAAAAATTAACTAAAACCTTGAAAATTCCATCAAAAACTTAGTAGATTGATAAAAATTCCACCAAAGTAACTAAAATTTTTAATAATTCTACCAAAAATAATGAATTTCTTAAAAATTCCACCAAAAATTTACCAATTTTTTTTTTAATTTCACCAAAAACTTACTAAATTCGTAAAGCTTCCACCAAAGTTACCAAAATGTTGTTCAATTCAACCAAAAACAATAATTTTTTTTAGAAAAATACTAAAAATAAAACTAAACTAGTTCTATTAAAAAGTACTCATTCATTCTAGATGTTGCAATTTCAATGTCACACAGTATACATATAATAAAAAAGATACAAATGAAAACTATTTTATGAAGTGTCAAACTTATTTTACATATTATCATCATTCATGGGGGTAAACTTTGTTGAGAAGATGCACTCATAAACGTTTATAAGTGCAAAATTGTTTTGGACTGTTGCAACTACCTAGGAATTGAACTAACATAAGACTAGAACTAACATTAGCACTAACTCTAACACTAGACCTAGAACTCAGAGCTTTCGGGTTTAGCCGTGTATCTTTCGAAAAATTCGTTTCTGAAAAGAGTTGCAACATGGCATTCGAAACGCCAACTCCTTTTTGAAAAGATCCATGGCTAAACCCGAAACCTAGTTTTAGATCTAGTATTAGAGTTAGTGCTAATGTTAGTTTTAATCTTATTGTTAGTTCAATTAACACCGGCCATGAAAGCCTTCGTATTTAAATCGAGGAATTGCGTGTGTTGAATATTACGATTATCGAGGTAGTACTGTATTTCAGAAATTTACAAACAAAACTTCTAAACCAAACTGAAAATAGAGAAATGGCAGTCTAAAATTTCCCAAATCAATTTTCAAACCTATATTTATAATTTCAAAAAAACATAACTTACCTCTTACATGAAACAAGAATGTAGTACATTCCAACACGAATTGCAATGGATTTTACTGCTGGTAAAAGGAATTTGGTTTATAAAGGCTAGAAAATTCGCCAATAATCAGAAATATAATTTTAGACTAGAAAATTTTTCTTATAACTTATTATAAACTTCCATTTCTATAATTTTTGAGAATTGATTTCAAATAGTCCATAGATTTTCCAATATTTTTTGCAAATAAACATCGAGGCTTTCTGATTTCTTATATTATTTGGTGCGCCGATTTAATTCGATCACATTTATGCTAAAAATATATTTCCGATCATATTCAATCAGAATACTTAACATGTAAGACGTCTTCATTCTCTCATCTTATCTGGTGTCTTGTTATTCCCAGTTAAAATTCTCTGAAACACTTACTTCTATTTAAAGATATCGAATTCAAGTTCAACTATTTCAAGAAGAATAAATAAATACAACTATTGTATCCATTTAAATCACTTTGTATACCTATAAAAGCCAAAAAAAGTATAAAACTTCATTTGTAGCAATTTAACGACAGAGTATTTAATTGCAAATATTATTACATTAATTACAGCTCCATTAATCCTCTTTAAAACCTGTTTTCTCATAAATAAATCTCTCACAGACGTGTTGTTAGTTCACTTTAACTCTGGACCTTCTAAATATAGGTACTCTTAAAATACTTTTAAAAGCAAAAGTAATTAAAACGATGAATGTCAAAAAATTTTCTATTCAATAAATACACTAAAGAGAATTTTTAGAAAACTAAAAATAATAGAATATATGTTTTTAAGTAATATTTAAATAGGTCGCTTTGTTTACGCATAACAAGTATTTTTATAATCTTTTGATTTATATGTGGTAAGTTTGTTTTCCTTCATTAATTAATCAGCAGATAACTGGTTTTAAAAAATTCGTTTTACTAATAACTTGTTTATTATTTCTTTTATAACCCATTTTATTTATTTATTTTTTTGATTTTTATTACAGGAATACCTCTTAGCAGATAGAAGTATGTCTATAACGCCCGTAGCGTTCTCTCTAATGGCTTCTTTCATGTCAGCAATAACATTATTAGGAGTTTCTAGCGAAAATTACCTCTTTGGAATACAATTTATAGTCATAAATCTCTCTTATATCGTTTTTACAGCAGTCGCTGCTTATTTATATTTACCTGTCTTTTTTAAATTACAAGCAACAAGTGCTTATGAGGTAAAAAAAATAAAATTTAGGTTTTATAGTCGTCCACACCGAAGTTTGGAATTATGATATGTTCTTCATTCTATTCGTGATGCAATTTATCTTCCCTTTCATAGTACATAATATCAAGTACATATGATTAGCTAAGGTTTATATTTTATACAGCTTATAATTCCAAACTTCAATGTGGACGACTATAAATCATTTATTAACTTAAAAATTTTAGTACTTAGAACGAAGATACGGCAAAACCGCACGTCTTGCGGCTTCGTGTTGTTACAGTCTCCAAATGATTCTTTACATGAGTATAGTTTTATACGCTCCAGCTTTAACTTTAGAAGCTCTAACCGGAATTACACGCCTTTCGGCTATTTTATCAGTCGGTAATAAATTTTAATAATGTATGCACCATTGTTCTAATTTTAAAAACGAATGTTTTTAACTTGTAGGATTGGTTTGTACTTTTTATTCAACAATCGGTGGAATGAAAGCTGTTTTAATGACCGACGTTTTTCAATCGTTACTTATGTTCGCAGCCGTTTTTAGCGTTATCGTTTGTGCTGTTATACAAAAAGGAAGTTTCGCGGAAATATGGAGAATAGCCGATGAAGGTGGAAGGATTTCTTTATTTAAGTATGAGTAAAATTATTATTTTTTATTTTTTTTGTATCGTTACGTTTAATTAGTTTTGATCCAGACCCGACAGTTCGTCACAGTTGGTTTACTCTTATAATTGGAGGAGGAGTTACTTATTTATCTTTGTACGGTGTTAATCAAACGCAAGTTCAACGATACTTGACTATAAGAAGTTTGAAAAATGCGCGGAAAGCGCTTTGGTTAAATTTACCGATTTTAAGCTTGTTGAGTCTTAGTACTTCTTTTGCTGGATTATCGATTTATTCGAAATATTTTAAATGCGATCCTGTTTTGGATGGAAAAATTAAAAGTGTTGATCAAGTATGATTTTTTTTTATATGCAGATATTGACAAATATTGTAAAGCGTTTGAATTTACAGCGTTAGAGGATATTTTTCAAGGTTGGCATAAAAAATGTTATATTAATTATCTTCCATAGATTTATAGGGTTAGTGAGGGAATTTGCAGGTATGTAGCGTTAGAGTGAAAATAAGTGACGGAATTTAAATTAAATGAATGACAAATTTTTAACAAATTAAAACGAATTTTATAAAATTAATGATGACATCTAAATTTAATAAATTTTTGATAAATCAAGACAAATTTTTAATTTGAATTTTGAGTTGAGTTAATTAGTTTTGTTGAATTTGAACGAATCTTATGAAATTAGCACAAATTATGTAGAATTTTACCCACTTTTATAAAATTCACTATAGTTCGAATGAATTTTGACAAATTTAGACGAACTTTTGATGAATATTGCCGAATTTTGATGAATTTAATAGAATTACGATTGTTAAATTTATAACTTATATTCAATAATTTAAGATGATTTTTTCTAACAATTTTGGACGACATTTTTGAACTTAACACGAATTATGACGAATTTTTGATAAATCAAGTCGAATTTTTAATAATTTTTACTGAATTTAAAGTAATTTTATAAAATCAACAGCTAATTTAATTTAAATTCGATAAATTGAATAGAATTAAGACGAATTTTGGGAGAATTAAGATGAAATTCTGATAAATATTATAAAAGTAAGACGAATTGTAACGAATTTTCAATTTTAGATATAATTTAGAAGAATTCCAAGTAAAATAATAAAAATTTTGAAGAAAGCCTGAGAACGAAATTTGCACAAAGTAAGACAAACTATGTGGCATATACAGGGTGTCCCAGACCACCCATACCACCTCATTTACTCGAAAACTATAAGTCCTAGGAATTTGAAACAAAAAATTTGATGCATAAATAGGGTATAAACTTTCTTATGAGTGGGAAAGCAACATCTAATATCAACCGGAAGTATGAACAATTAAAGGTCACTTTATAATTTGATATATGAAGGGGGGTTAATTTTGGTACTGTTGGAAAGAGCTTTTCAAAAGAAATAACTTTTATAGGAAGCATTTTTTGATATTATTTACTATTTTTATCCAAATTCGCTTTCAAAATCTCGATTTTTTACGAGTGTTAGCTGATGTCACCACTCGATGTCGCTGTCGGCTATTTTTAAAAATCATAACATTTAGAAGTGACGAGTGATAGTAAATCACAAGGAATAATTTTATTACCAATACGACAATATAATGTAATACCCTTAACTAAACTTCATAATTTAATACACTTAAGCCCAATAACATAAAGCAATTTGATTTTTTAAAATGGCCTACAGCGACATCTAGTGGTGATATCAGAAAACACTTGTAAAAAACCGAAATTTTGAAAGCGATTTTGAATAAAAACAGTAAATAATATCAAAAAACGCTTCCTATAAAAGTTATTTCTTTTGAAGAGCTCTTTCCAACCATATCAAAATTAACCCCCCTTCATATACCAAATTATAAAGTGACCTTCAATTATTCATACTTCCGGTTGATATTAGATGTTCCTTTTCCACTCAAAAGAAAGTTTATACCCTATTTATGCATCAAATTTTTTGTTTCAAGTTCCTAGGACTTATAGTTTTTGAGTAGATCAGGTGGTACGGGTGGTCTGGGACACCCTGTATAATAAAGTAGTAAACCAGCCGCAATGTCTTTTTTGTCCTTAGTTTGCACCGAACTAACAAAAATTCACCAATCACTGCGCGGAATTGCCGACAAATGTCAACTTAACCGTTTCCTGGCTTTTTCCGACCTCGACACTTTAGGTGCCATTCATGTTGACAAACAAAACGTTAAAATACGACTTAATTCATAAGTTTGATGCCATTTCTAGGACTAAATCGGTTAAATAGCGCCTTTTCGAACGTCTTTTTCCGGGTCTGATTTTGAGACGTTAGCGCGGGTACGATTTCTATTGACCGTTTTTCGAACAACAAATTTTTCAACGAAAGCGGATAAAATCTAATTTGCTTATGTAAAAAATTGTTTAAAATCATTAAAATTGAGTAAAACGAACACGTTGTTGTATTCCTTTTTCGAAACAACTCCTTGGAAAATTTTTTCGGCGGTTCGTTTTTTGGCTATTATTCGTCGACGGTGCGTTTCTCGGCTAAACGTCAAAATATGCCCTTTTTGAAACGCTATAAAAGCAGCCGGCTCCGCGACCCTCCTTTGGGCTAGCCTTTTCGACGGCCCTATACCTTACCTTTTTTCTTTCCTAATCGGGGCATCCGCGACCCCGAATCGTCCGATAGAGATTTCAAACGGAGCCCCCGTTTTGTCTTGAATTTCTGAATTTCTCCACTATTCTTGTATACATATAATAAAGTTGTAACTTACAAACGTTAAATTTTAGTGTAATCCAAAGAAAGTCCCGCTTTTAGAACGTAGCCAAACTTTTAGAATGTTTCAAGTGAGGACATTAAGTTATATTTTCTCTTTTGAAAGAAAAACTAAAAATCGTAGAAAGTTCATTTTTAGTAAAAATAAAGATTAAGTTTTAAATAAAATCCTTA
This sequence comes from Digitonthophagus gazella, assembly GCA_036711955.1. NCBI lineage: Eukaryota > Metazoa > Arthropoda > Insecta > Coleoptera > Scarabaeidae > Digitonthophagus > Digitonthophagus gazella. The sequence continues at coordinate 14,488,643 of JASCIT010000007.1, forward strand.
TAAAATTTCAAGTCTCAACAACAATTAGTTTTGAGATATGATTTTTTTAAAATTGTTGATTTTTAATAATAAAAAAATTTTTAATCTAAAAAAATTTTATGCCAACTTTGAAATTTTTTTAAATTTTTTTGATAAAATTTAGAATAAAAGGGTCCTCTTTAGTTAAAACTAGAATGTTTTAAGTTACATTTGGAGAAAAAATTATTTCAAAATACTTGAAATTCATTTTTTTGTGAATTTTTAAAAAATTATTGATTTTTTAATAATAAAAAATTTTTTAAAAAAATTCATAAAAAAATTTTTTTGCCAACTGAACATTTTTTGATAAAATTTAGAATAAAACGGTCTTCTTTAATTAAAACTAGAATGTTTTAAGTTTCATTTAGAAAAAAAAGTTATTTCAAAATACTTAAAATTCAATTTTTTGTGAATTTTTTAAAAAATTATAGATTTTTTAATAATAATAAAAAAAAATTTTTTACCCTAAAAAAATTTTTTTGGCAACTGAAAATTTTTTTAAATTTTTTTGACAACTCAGAATGAAACGTTTTTTTTAGTTAAAACTAGAATGATTAATCCAAATCGTCATAGAATTTCAAGCCTCAACAACAATCAGGTTTTTAGACATGAATTTTAAATAAATAACTAGTTTGAAATAAAATCAGTAAATTGTCCGGGAAATTTACTAAAGTGTTAAAAAGAAAATTCTAGACTAATAAAGAAATCACAAAATTTACTAAATCGTTTTTAGAATCATTAAACTGTTAAAGAAAGTCATTAAAACGCCCCAAAAAGTCACAAAAACGTACAAAAAATCATAAAATCGTACAACATTTTCACTAAAAAAATTGTTAAAAATCGCTAAATAACCAAAAAATTATTAAATTATTAAAGATGTAAATCAACAAGGAAAGTCAATAAATTGTTAAAAAAGTTACTAAAGTAAGTAGGTCAAAAAGATTTTAGACTAAAATTGTCTAACAATTGTAAAACAAATTAGACTCGTTTATCAAAAATATTAAATCATGAAAAAAGTAACTAATTCGTCCTAAATGATTATCAAATCGTCCAAAAAATCACTAAATTATTAAAAATTTAGACAATAATCATTATCAATAATTGAACTGTCACTTTTTCACATTTCGTTAACATTATGACAATTCGTTGACGGATCGTTATATTTCAACTCTGACGGATTGTTAACTCTCCGTCAATTTTTGTGTGCACGGCCATAAAAAGAATAAAAACCATCCACGACACTGTTTTGACAGTAGTGTTGTAAAAGATACAATGCGAACACTCCAACTGTAGCAATTAACAACGTTTAGTATCAAACATCATTACAATCAAGTACAATCGCTCCAAATTCAAACGTCTTACAATCATTTTTAAACCTGTGTATCATTAATAAACTCTTTTTGTATTTATTAATTAATTTATTTTTTTAAGTTAATGCCGTATTTTGTTGTTGATTCAATGGGGCACATCCCAGGATTATCAGGAATATTCGTAGCTGGAATTTTTAGTGCTTCTCTTTCATCATTATCAGCAGGATTAAACAGTATGGCAGCTGTAACTATGGAAGATTACTTCAAGGTATATTTTTAATCTCATCTAAAATTCCGACAATTAACAGCTATTTTTTTATATTTTTTAAAGCCAGCATATCGAGTAATAAAAGGAAAGGATTTCCCAGAAAAAGCTTGTACATTCCTTACAAAAACTTTAGCTTTATGCTACGGTATTTCTTGTGTGGCTATCGCATTTTTAGCACAGTACCTAGGAGGAGTTTTACAAGCTTCTTTAACAATTTTCGGGGTAGTAGGAGGTCCATTATTAGGTTTATTTACATTGGGAATGTTTACAACCGTTGCAAATCAAAAAGGTGCTTTAACCGGATTAGTTGTTGGTTTATCTTTGGCGCTTTGGATGGCTTTTGGCGGACCAAAACCTCCTCCACCTAAATTACCACTTTCTACGATTGGCTGTGAGAATAATAATGTTACTATTACTCATCCAATGGATAATAAGTAATAATTTTATTATAAAATCATTTTATAAAAAATAAAAATTTCATTTATTAATTTTTAGGGAATATTTTTGGTTATATAGAGTATCGTATCTTTATAATGGTGTATTTGGATTAATTTCGACTCTTTTAATTGGATATAGTGCGAGTTTAATGTTTAAATTAATTGGTAAAGAAGAATATAAGGAGTTAGATCCTAATCTTTTTGTACCACCTTTAGCAAAGAAATTAAAAAGAAGACGAAGGAGAAAAATACCAACAGTAAGACTTTTTTTTAATATTTATAAATATGACATGGATTAAAAACCTAAAATAAATTTTATGTTTTCAGTTAGAAGAACAAATGGAACTTCATAATAGTAAAGAAAATGGAATATAATCGAGAATAAACCTCACAAATCAATTTCAATAGTGCATTGTTACTTGTTATCATGTTATCGAACATTCAAACAAATCGATACGTAATAGAAAATGTTTGCATTTATTTTTTTCTACGGTGATTGATATTTTGATATTCTTAATCGAACAATTTTATCATTCATTTTGTCTACTACTATTTACTACTTATTTATTTTTGATGTTAAATTAGTAATAATTTATTACTTTTTTAAGGTGCTTTTATATAGATGATTTTTTCACTATTAAAAAATCTCTAAAATCCTCTAAAGAAAAAAAAATCCTTATTATAAATTTTGTGTGTTACTTAATATATAACAAACTTAAAATCTAACTTAAAATATTTCCTTAACATTTACGTAAAAGTGCCTTTAATGTGGTTTTGTAAATTTTTTTAATTGTTTGTTGATCATCAATTCGTTCTGTGTTAATTTAATACGTACTACCTACTTATAATTTTGACTAATTTTTTAAGAAATAATTTTATAAAGACAAGTGTTTGTTAAATAATGTATTTGGATTTATTTATAACGATTCTTTTTATTTATACCATTCTCCATTTTTTATTTTATTTTTGATGAGTTTATGCTTTTATTCAATACAAAGCTGATTATTCTTATGAACCAACTACCTTTTTTTTTCTAATATTTATAAAAGAAATCATATTGATGCTAACACTCACTCCTTTTATACCCAAATCACTTCCAGGTAGATTTTAAATCCATTGAATTTTTCGACAAAACCGCATTTCAACAAAGCTCGCATTTAATTCTATTTCATTAATTTATTCGTTCTAAATTTACTTGAATCCCTACATCTTAAACAAATACACTCGAAATATTTTATATTAGCTAAATGATATCTTCTAGTCATCGTTTTCCAAATTATTTTCGAATAAGAATGACATATTTTTGTATCTTTTTGAATAAAAACCGTCACTTTGGCAATCATTCTTTGGTTTTTATAAAAAACGTGAGTTGTATTTCATGAACAATTATAATTTTCTAAACTTTCAAAGGATACAATCCTTTAACTAATTGGTTTTTGTTTAAGAAAATTAGAGTTAGAAATAATTATAGACAATATTTAAAGAGTTTATTACTGCTAAAGGGTGTGTTAACATTTTTATATTTGTAATCTTTAAAGTTATATTTTAAGAATCTGTAATACGATGTTATATGTTATAGACTTCAAATTATTGTTAGGTATTCTTTTGGAAATACGTATACAATCCTGTTTTGAGAGTAAAGACATTTTGATTGTTTTTTTGAAGAATAATCCAAAAGTTGTTCGTTTTGGAAATATTATACTTTAAGTTCCACGAGTTGTTTTATTATTAACACTTTGATGACCAGTGACGAGTTAGTTCATCTTTTCATAGCTAAATGTTGCTGACCGGTGACGAGTCAACTCGTCATTGCACTCATCGTTACTGGTGACATGACATAGTTTCTAACAAACTAAAGTTTGTAAGTAAAATTCCCAGTCAACAAAGTGTTGACATCAACACAGTAAACTTACAACTGAATTATTAACAAGACAGTTCGATAAATTGTGGTTTTTAGTGAGATGTGAGATTAACGAGTTAAAAAAACGATAATATTAATTGTAAAACCTAATAAAATTTATACACCGTTCGGCGATCCGTTCAGAAAATTGATATTATAGTTACTTTTTAACAATTGCATAAACAAACATAGTATTTAAAACTTCCATCACACGATAATATGACAAGAAAGGAAATATCGGTTAAAATACGCCGTTTAATCGTAAAATTACGAAATGAGGGACAATCACATGGTGAAATTGCCAAAATTGTGGGAGAAAGTCGAGCCACTATTCAAACAATTATTCGAAATTTTGCTTCAAATAGAAGTGTAATAAACAAACCGCGCGTTGATCGTCCAAAACTCTTAAATCAACGAGATGTTCGCACAATTTTAAATGAAGTAAAAGAAAAACCACGAACATGTGCTCCGCAACTTGCAAAACATATTCAATACATATTGAAAATAGTAAATCAAGAAACTGTATGTAGGGTATTAGGATTTAACCGATTTAATGGACGAGTTCCGCGAAGAAAACCTTTAATTTCCGAACAAAATAAAAAAAAGCATTGACTGCCAACAAATACATTGAACAAAATTTAGGCCCGTATTCAGAGACGTCAGGAAAGGAGCTGCTAGCCGAAATTTTTTGTTCAACTACGTTTGCCTGCTCTGAGAGTGCACTCTTCGTCGGGGCTTGGTTTTTTGGCTAATGCATCGGTCGGTCGCACTTTAAGCATAGCCGGGTTGTTGTTTACTTTTGTTTATGTATTTCGTATGAATGGTTTTAAAGGGCAGGTCATTGAAATTTCTTAATACAACAATGACACCCCTAAAATGTATCAAATGATACCACTTCTTAAATTAGAAATTTATATTAGAAATAAAACTAATTTTTTAAAATAAGATTTTAAAAAGAATTTTGTTTATTTCATAAGAATATTGAAATTGGTTGGGGGCGCCACGCAAAATAATTGAAAATGTTATTCAAAATTTTTAAATTCGATTCTTTTTGCAACAACTTGTTTTACAACCCACTGTTAATGGTGAGTTCAAAGAATACATAAAAAAATTTATAAATATAGGCGTGATGTTTTCGGGGTAAAGAAATACAAAGTTTGTAAGGAAATTAGGCGCAATTATGTCTTATTATAGGTACAGTCCGACAAAGGTCCGAAGGGTCCAGGGACCCTTGAGGAAAGCTGACATCGTTCACATGTTTGTTACACAAATAGTAACATTTTTTGTCTCTTTACAAGTTTTCTTCAGAGCAAAATAAATCGTTAAAATTCATTTCTGTACTAGCTGTTGTCCTGAACGAGTCCTCTGTGTTTTCCATTGTTGTTGTGGTAGTTGCGACTACAGTTAGTGTTTTTTTTTTTGGTCTTACAATTAGTAGTATTTGTAGTTATTTTTTCATTTTCCATATTTTTTTAATTACTTTTTCTTAGATAAGGTCCGTTTTTACTTTTATTATATTACTTACATTAACATTTTTTTTTCATAAGTTCTAGTGGTAGTTGTTTTGATTAGGATTAATTATTTTTAGTGTTATTGTTAAATATTGGTAAGTAGTTGTAGATTCTTATAGTACTTTTAGAAATTTTAAGTAGTTACCTATTCCTAAAAATGTCCAATACCCCGACAGCTAAAAGATATATGAGTGAAGACGAAAAAAGGTTATTACAAGAATTGGTTAAACAATTTTATGACCAAATTGAAAACAAGAAAGCGATTCTATCAGTCGAGTCGAACGCTTAAAAGCTTGGACGGCGTTAACCAAACAGTTTAATTCTGTTTCAAAGAGTGAACCTGTAAGTACTGTTACTTATTACTATGTTAAAGCATATAATTTGTTACTTTTGCAATTTAGAAAACTGTGAAACAGCTAAAAAAGGCTTGGGACAATTTAAAAAATAAAAGAAAAAAGCAACTTGCTATGGAAAAGCGGCAAAGGATGCAAACAGGTGGTGGACCATATAATTCTCCATCTGAAAAGCAGATAGATCAAATATTAGACAATGTAGATGTTGAAATTGAAAATGCAATTGACAGTGATTCAATAGCACTTGCTGCTGCTGCCAGAAACAGTAGCTCTTTTGAACATAGTAACAAAAGGTATTTGATACCTTTTAGGGGTATTATTAAGAAATTTCAATGACCTGCCCTTTAAAACCATTCATACTAAATACATAAACAAAAGTAAACAAGAACCCGGCTGTGCTTAAAGTGCGACAGACCGATGCATCAGCCAAACAACCAAGCCCCGACGAAGAGCGCACTCTCAGAGCAGGGCAAACGTAGTTGAACAAAAAATCTCGGCTAGCAGCTCCTTTCCCGACGTCTCTGAATACGGGCCTAAGAGTTTTGGAAAACAGTTTTGTTCACGGATGAGAGCAAATACAATATTTTTGGATTGGATGACAGCGGAAAAATTTGGCGGAAAGCAAATTAGGAAATGAAGGCGAAAAACTTGCTCCCAACTATTAAATATGGTGGTGGGTCGGTAATGACCTCAATCCTATTGAGCACATTTAGGATGAGGGAGAACGGAGGGTCCGTTACTAATAAGCAAACATTAGCTAAATGCGCTAAAAAAAGCTTGGGCAGAAATACCAACTACTGTCACCAAGAATTTTGTCCTTTGTATGCCAAAACGACTTCAGACAGTTCCCGATTTATAAAGTGGTCCCACAAAGTATTAAAAGTTTTGTATTCGTCCATAATTAAATTAATATCTTTAAATTTAATTTCATAAGGTTCTGTGTATGTAGATGTTATATGACTTTTTTGAACTGTTAATTTTAGTTTATATTTTTCTCCTAAGAAAGAGTTATGGTAATTCAGATAAGGCGTTTCAAAGTGACCTCCAACATGTTGTTTTATTTCACTGTAGTGAATTTACTTGGTCTATGCAGACTTTTGTGACTGTAAGCTTTTCAAGCGATCAATCACTTTCAATTCTGGCTAGCATAATTTGTTCGTATCGTTGTATTACATTACATTGAATTTCAAAACTAAAACTTCGTTTTCTGTAAAATAAAAAAAAATATTGAGATTAAAGAGTCTGGTTCTAAGACGACGAAATATTAATTTGACTGCTGTTGGATATTTTTATAAACGGCAAGTACGAGAAATTAAAAATAATCTCCTTATTTATACTTCATTTCTTATTTATGTTTATGGTACTTGACTAAAGCCTAATATTTAATAATTATTATTTTATTATTACGTTTCACTTTAAAATACGCGATTAGTATTATTTTTTATCATTTTCATCATTATTTATTGAATTAAAAGGCCAGTTTTTTTAATGAATTTTCGTGTTCTTTGTCTTTCGAATTTCTTTAAACCGATTAAAATCCAATGTTTTTACAATGACGATTAAAATCTACCAACTTTCTATATTCTGTGATAATAATATTGGTTACATAAAATAAAACACTTCCATTAAAACGAAAAAGAAACAATTTTAATACTAAATACAATCCTTAAGAATAAAAAGATATTAATTTTCTACAAAAATATCATTTTATTTTATTTACACAATTATATCCATATTATCATTCTTATCAAAAAGGACTTTTAATAAGTCATATGTGAATAATAATCTTGGAAAACTTGCACGTAAACTTCCTTCTCCGCCTGTGTCATTTCCGCAATAATTTCATCATTAATATCAGTGATACTATAAGTTTTATTCCCCACAAGAACGGTAGGAACATTTGAGTCATCCTCATCCTCAGAATCCATAGTTTCAACATCCGGCATACTAGTATCAACCGCATCAGTCATTTCATCCGAACTAGAATCTGATTCGTTAGAGAGACCTTTCGCAGCCACATTACTTGTCGCTCGTTTCTCATGCGCTAATAAAACGCTCATAATATCATCTCCCTTTCCACTAGGTACACTAGTTTCGGCAGCTGCTTCAACAGCACTATCCAAATCTTTGTTTTGAGATTGATCGTTGTTAGTTAAAACAGTAGATTCCATCATCCATATCGGAGCTTCTTTTCTATTATTAACGTTAGTATTTCTTGTGTCGTCTCCGATAGTAACATCCACGCGAGTTTCTTCAACCATAAATCCAGAACTTCTTGTCGCTTCTCCGGACCAAACTTGTTCGGAATTGTTTGGTTTCTTATCAAGTCCTTTAAGTGCGTTAATATCAACAGGTTCAGGTTCTAATACTTCTGGAGCGAGTTTAATTCCTTCCACCTCTCTTAATAAAATATACAAAGGTTCTAATTGTTCATTAAACTTAGCTAATAACAGTCTGGAATCTTTTTTTGGTAAAGCCGATTGATCCTCTTCAACAACTTCGCCACAATACGTACATCTAAACTCATAAGTTGCCACGTCAAATAATCTGTCAGCTTCGAGATCTGTGAATGTTTTTAAACAACCCGGACACTTAAAACTAGCTCTACTTGTAGCGTCTCGTTCTTCGGTTTCTAATCTTTTTCTCATTAAATCTAACTTATATTTAACGACGTTTACGAACGTTTTATAATTTATAAAGTAGTAATTCACTTTTTGGGCTTTTCCATCTGCCCCCGTTTCCATTCTAAGTCTTACATGAATAAACTTATCGTTCTTTAAAATTGCTATACGAGCACGTAACATTTTTCTTTCGAATTTTAACAACTCGCAGATATCATCCTCCTTCATACAAGGATTTCTCACCAACATATCTATTATTAGGGCATCTTCAATTGTGTAAAAACCACGAACAACTAACCTTGCTAATTGCTTTAAGCTGCTTGGGATTTCTGTTACTAACTTTTCGTCACTCATTTTATTAAGTTTATTTTATTATTAAAATTTTAATATAAATTAAAATTTATTAAACATTTTTTTTTATATGGAAATAAAAGTTTTTCTTAATTCTAACCTCAAAATAACGTTATAAACAGGATCATTAATTTTAAGATATAGTTCTCTATTATTATTAATAGATGGCGTTAGGTTATCAATAGATTAAATTTAAAAATTTAAAAAAACCACATTTTAAAAAATTAACTTTTATTATTATATATCATAATGAACATTACCACATCATTTTTATTAAAAAAATTACATTAAATGTATTTATTTACCAAAATCAAAATTCAAAATACAAACATAACCTAACATAAACAAAATATAACCTTAAATGTCATTGATATTAATTGAAGCACTAAATTGAAAATTCTCGAATAAAATCAATATGTAATTTTTAAAAAATGTGTACTGAACATCATTATTGGCATCACGATTACGTCCGTTTGGCTTGGGATTCCGGATTTTGCTTCGATTCGCATAAATCAAAAAGTAATCTGGATAGAAGTTGTTTGAGTATTATAGATATCGAAAAAGTTATTAAAGATAGAGATGTTGCGGTCGTTGAAAAACACTTGAACAGCGTTATTAATTATTATTTAGAACCGGAACATACTAAAATTTTAGACCCCACTTTTGTAAAGGTGTTTCGATTGAGTCAACTTTCCGTTGAGTATTTACAATTTTGTAAACGATATTTGGATAATACTGTTGTTGTGGTTAAAAAAGAACTGGCTAAATATAAAGAGGTGGGTTTAAATTTAATACATTTTTAATACATAATAAGAAATTAAAATAAAAAATTTAATTTAAGGAAAATAAATGTTTAAAAAATTTTACTGAAGAATTAAAATCAGAAATTGATGATTTAAAAGACAAAATTACTAAATTAAAAGAATCCCTACATAAACAAGAAATTACTTTAGAAAATTCAAATTCGTATAAATGTCCAACTTGTTTAAAAGCTTTCGTAACCGAAGAATATTTATTAAGTCATATTAAAAGAAGACACGAAAATATTTCATTTCAAAGTGAAACGGATAAATTACAATTAGAAATTAAAGAGTTAAAAGAACGTTTAAACACAACCGAAAAATATATACAAAGCGATCATAATTTAAAAAATGAGAATATTTTAGATAATAACAAACCGATTATTAATGATAAATTAGAAAGAGTTGATTTATTATTAACTAAATTTGAAGAATTAAAAATATTCGTTGAAAGAGAATTGAGTTTATTAAAAAGTGAAAGTACCAATGATAAATATGAAAGATGGCTGGAAATGGTTTTTAGGCGATTAGACAGTTCTAAGAAGGAGCTTCAAAATGAGAAATATGATGTTGATGTTTTATCAACAGGGGATGGATTTGGTGAAAGGAAAAAAATTGATAATGTCACTCAAACTGGAATTATTATTTGTAAAGATGTTGAAGTTATGACTGATTTAAACGAGGATGAAGTTAAAGTTCAAGATAAAAATAATGATAATAAATCGCCTAGTTTAGAAATTGATATTAAAAAAATTCAAGAAGAGTTGTATGTTAATACGGAAAATCATTTAGGACAAATACAAGATGTTTTAGAACAAAAAGTAATTTATTTAATAAACTAGAATTTTAATTTTTAAACGTCAAAAGTGACACATTAAAGATGAAAAGTGACGTTTAAACGTCAAAATTGACATTTTCAAAACAGATTTAGACATTTAAACATCAAGATTGACAGTTTGAAAGAGAATTCTGATCTGTAAACGTCAAAAGTGATATTTCAAGGTTAAAAAGTGACGTTTAAACGTCAAAAGTAACACATTAAAGATGAAAAGTGACGTTTAAACGTCAAAATTGGTATTTCAAAAGGGAGTTTGATCTGTAAACGTGAAAAGTGACACTTTAAAGATGAAAAGTGACGTTTAAACTGCAAAATTAACATTTTCAAAGCAGATTTAGACATTTAAACATCTAGATTGATATTTCAAAAGAGAGTTTTGACCTGTAAACGTTAAAGTAACACATTAAGGTTAAAAAGTGATGTTCAAACGTCTAAAGTGACAATTTAAAGATGAAAAGTGATGTTTAAACGTCAAAATTCATATTTCAAAAGAGAGTTTTGATCTGTAAACGTCAAAAGTGACACTTTAAAGTTAAAAAGTGATGTTTAAACGTCAAAAGTGACACTTTAAAGATGAAAAGTGACATTTAAACGTCAAGATTGTCATTTTGAAAGGAAATTTTAATCTCTAAACTTAAAAAGTGACACGTTAAAGTTAAAAAGTGACGTTTAAATGTCAAATGTAACACTTTAAAGATGAAAAGTGACATTTAAACGTCAAGGTTGTCATTTTGAAAGGAAATTTTAATCTCTAAACGTCAAAAGTGACACTTTAAAGTTAAAAAATGACGTTTAAATGTCAATAGTGACACTTTAAAGATGAAAAGTGACGTTTAAACGTTAAAATTGATATTTTGAAAGAGAATTTTGATCTGTAAACGTCAAAAGTGACATGTTTAGGTTAAAAAGGGACGTTTAAACGTCAAAAGTGACACTTTAAAGATGAAAAGTGACGTTTAAACGTCAAAATTCGCTTTTACAAAACAGGTTTAGACATTTAAACGTCAAGATTGACATTTCGAAAGAGAGTTTTGATCTGTTAACGTCAGTGACACTTTAAATCTAAAAAGTGACGTTTAACACATTCACGCCGGCGCGTACCACCGGTGGCCCGCATTAAACTGTTTCATTGGACGGCGCGTACCACCGGTGGTACGCATAATATAGGATTATATCTTTTACTGCCAGATGAAGCGCAGCATGAAAACCGGCTCTGGCGTGAACGTGTTAAACGTCAAAAGTCACACTTTAAAGATGAAAAGTGACGTTAACTGTTTTTGACGAATATTATATTCGTCATGACGCAAAATTGTGCAACTCGCAAAAAGTAGTGATATTGGCTATTTAAATTGTAATTTTTGTGAAATTCAAAGCATATTCTCAAATTACAAGATTAGAATATTTTAAGGCCAGGTCGAAATAAAACAAACAAATAAAAAATATGAAAAATTTCAGGCGAAGTCGTATAGGTGCGCGCTTTCAAAACGGTGCGAAACAGTTAACTGGTTAAACTGCCAAATTGGCATTTTCAAAACGGCTTTAGACATTTAAATGTCAAGATTGACATTTCGAAAGAGAGTTTTGACCTGTAAACGTCAAAAGTGACACTTTCAGGTTAAAAAATGACGTTTAACCCTCCGGTGGGCGCGTATGCGGCATTTAGCCGCATTTTTTTTCCCAAAATATTTCTAAGTTCACTATGAAACCATTAAAAGTCCTATTGCGGTGTAAAAGTCGCAACGCGCCCATTCGTGTAAGTCCGATAGGCGCGCCCACCGGAGGGTTAAACGTCAAAAGTGACACTTTAAAAATGAGAAGTGACGTTTAAACGTCAAAAGTGATATTTCGAAAGAGTTTTGATTTGTAAACGTCAAAAGTGACACTTTAAATCTAAAACGTGACGTTTAAATGTTAAAAGTGATACTTTAAAGGTCAAAAATGACGTTTACACGTCAAAATTGACATGTCAAAGGAAGATTTTGGTTTTTAAACGTTAACATTATGATTTTAAAACTATCATTTGCAAAGTTTATTTACAATTTCATTATATTAATTTTTTTCTATTTAAGGGGTTAGACCACTTTAGACCGTGGAAAATTAACGTAATTTCCCCATATTTTTCCGAAAAAACAATAAGAGCTGTGGAAAAAGTGTTTATATATCTTTGTTGTACATACATTTAGGAATAAGAAATATATTTTGCTAAGTAAATAACATAGAAAATGAACGCGATGTAACTGCTTGATGAAAACCTTGTTAAGCGCTAAGGGTTCCGCGGCCGGAACGATTTTACCTACAATTTTCAATCTAAAGCAAAAACGAAAAGGTATTTAGTTTTTACAACTCAAAAGCTAGAGAAAGACGTAGGGATTTCTTTTTAATTATTTTTTTGCAGAAATGGTGGGCATATTACAAAAACTTTGCGTTTTAACCTAAAAAAATATCTATTAAATTGTTTATAGTTAAAGAACTACATTTGATATCAAAAAAATCCTACGTCTTTCTCTAGATAATGCTACTTGGAAGGTGCAGTTAAAATTTCAAGTAAATCGGTAAAGAATTGTATGAGTTATGTTTCCGGCCGTTTCAAGAAAAGTGATTTAGAGAAAAACGCATTTAAAATTTGTTTAACCTGTACTGAGCACACGTTATCGGACAACATTCAGAATCAAAATACAGGCTTTTAAAAACTGTTCCCACTTATAACTGACATTGCATCTTATTTTTAAGACCATAAGGCACTTTTTAGCGCAAAAAACAAAAATTCGATTTTTTTGAAAATTCTAGAGTGGTCTAACCCCTTAATTATTATTATTCTTTAAATTAAAATTGTAATAAATTGTTAATTTATAGCTTACAGGAGGATTAGAACAAATCCAAACACAAATAAATACATTTTACGAAAAAATTAATAAATTAGAGACACATAAAGTAACGGAAATAAAAGAAAATACACCGATAAAAACACCAATAAAAGCTCCAATAAAAACACTAAATGTTGTCCAACAAAATATAAACGAAGAAGAACAACCGCAACCTAAACCGAGGATAACAAAAAGTTTACCATTAGTAAAAGAAAAGAAAAAAAATCTTATTTCTAAACGAAGTGCTCCAAAACTTGAAAGCAAACCGTTTACTAAAACCCATCCTGTTTATGGATTAAGTTCTGAAGGTTATAGTTATTCTTCAATTTCCGACGATGAAAAACTTTTGCTTCCTAAATCGTCCAAAGAGAATATTTTAAAACCAGAACTGGTTGGTAATAAAAAAGAAATGAAAGCGAAGAGTTTGGAAGTTAAGACTTTGTATGATAAAAATTTAAAAGTTGGAAGTATGTATTTGGAAAGTAATGAGACTCAGGAAGATGATGAAGAGGAGGTTGAAGTTATTCAAACTCCAAAGAGGCCTTCTACTAGTACTTTAGGGAAGAGATCTTTATCAAGGTAAATAAAAAAGATAAATAAATGTTAAAAAGAACTTATTGTGTGTTACGGTGCACTCATGGTCATTAGAAATGAACTTCTAAGCTCTATGCGAGATCAATAACTAGAACAGTCTCAGATAGGATCACTTTTTGAGTGAATGAAATATGGCGCGAGGTTGAAGGTGTAGAAGCGTGTAGACGGGGTCGCAGCCTAACTCGATGCAATATCGATAAATACGAAGCAGGTAAAGATTGATTTGGATGAATTATTCGTACACGATATTATTTAGCCCTTTGAGCGCTGTTTACACTTTTCGAGAAAGATCACAATTTGTAGACTAAATTAAGCAGCTCAAATTCCATCTACATATGCATTCGTTACCTAAATCAAACTGTTATACCAGAACGCACATATGGATTCATGGCCAAAATTGAATGATTGAGGGAAACGTATATACGAGTTCTTAGTCAAAACTGAATGGTTGTGTGCGAACCCATATATGGATTCATAGCTCTCAAAGGGTTAAATACGTTTGAATTGAAAATAATCTACCAAAAAGAGATTTGGCAAACCTCTACATAAATTTTAATTTTTTAAAAAGGTTATTCACGATTCCTGATTTCTGTTAAAAAATGTAAACTATATTAATTTGATTGAAATTTGTAAACAATAATCTAGTAATGATGAATTGGAAAACCTGAGGTTACCTGTGTCGTATTTACTAATATTGCACTGATAATGAGTCTGGCTGCAACCCTGTTGCCAAATTTCTACACCTTTAACCTCACGCCAGGTTTCATTCTTTCGAAAACTGATTATACCAACGACGGTTCTAGTTATCGCTCTCGCACAGACTTTTGAAGTTTATTTTCAGTGACCATGGGTGTACCATAATCTGAAATGGAGCTGCACCATAAAGAGAAGGTTGAAAAAGTAAGTTCCCTCTCCGTAACATTGCCGAGTGCTCTTTTACCTTTCTCTTCATGGTGCAGCCCCATTTCAGGTTATTGTACGTATAGATTTGCGAGTCGAACCGTTCGATATCACATAGAGGTATATAGCTAATCTAGCTGGTCATAAATCAAATTATAAAATAGCGAAATCTAAATTAAAAAACAGTCGTGTTATCTTCTCTAATGATTATATTTAACAAAAGGAAGAGATGTACAATTGTGAACCTGTAACTTGCCTCGTACCGAACGGTCGACCTTTGATCATCTTATACAAACGTTTTCCAACTTATTTTTCAAATAACGTTATGTAATTTGCCATTACATTTCAAGGTTTTTTGTAATTAAAATGGATGAATGTATATAAGAATACACTTGCATACTTTATTACAACGGTGGCCAAACGGCGGTTCGCGAGCCACATGCGGCTCTTTTTGAGTTTTATTGCGGCTCAATTAAGAACATTTCATAAATGCTTTTTAGTAGGTTTTGACCATGTAAAATCTATATCGATTTTTCAATATAGTTCTAAGTATCACCAAGTGTGACCACCCCTGCTTTATTATATTTGTGGTATATTAATATTTTAATTTATTCCATAAGAATTACTTATTAAATTAAATATTCTCACATTTTTAAAAATTCTAGGTGTAAATAAGAACATGAATAAGTAAAAATGTATTATTTGGTTTACTCAATTACCATAATAATCTGTATTTTTAATCTTAAGTCCCTCAAATGTGGGACTTGCAAGAAGGGGAGTTGGCTAAGTCAATAAAAAAATGAATTTTTATAGAAAATTTCCTTGTAAATTTTGAAGGGTTTTACTTTTATTTTATATACAGGGCACTTTTGATTTGCCAAAAGTTATAAAGCGATCAGATCGACCAGGAAAAGACTTGAAAATCTGTAGTGAAGGGGCGAAGAGGAAAAATACAGAGATGCCTCTCTACTTCCAAAAGAGATCAATGTATCTCCAAAGCGAACTTCAAAGCTTAAAAAAAGTTTTTGTCGTGTCCTCTGTATAAATGTATTTTACTTGAAAATGTAGAATATTGTACGTTCTGTCAAAATGGTATAGCAACTTTTGTACACTGTCTAGCTGTGTAGAAGTTACAGAAAGAGTGCGGCGAATTCTCACATACCTGTATAAATATAACTTCCATATAAGATGAACATGTTTTGTTTAACCAGTACTACTTGCTCTTTACAAGCTACTGCAAAGGATTGAGAAAAAAAATTCAATTAATTATTAAATGAGTGGCTAAATACCCCTTTGTGCGTTCGTTGAAATTATTGTTACAATGAACTTCTTTCGATTTGTCGGGAAACGAACGAATCGCCAGTTCCTTGTTAGTTGCGGTGTACTCACTTTTAGCAATAATGTCTTCCCTTCCTGCTACGAAATCTATGTTATTTCCGTTATGAGTGGTTCAGCTTTAACCTCTTAAGCGGGTATGACGTATATATTCATCATGATCTCATGTAATCTCAATCCATCGACGCGCTTAAGGGGTTAATTTTGGCTAATTTGTACAGGAAGAATTTGTACTAATAATTTTTTGCATAGCATATTTTAATCAAATACTATAGATGAAGCGTTCAAATGCAAAACCAGACATTCGACATTTCTAAAAAATTTGAGTTAGCTGTAAATTTAATAAACAAATATGACAGAGAATGTCAATTACTAATCTATAAAAGCGTAAAATAGACTTTTGGGTCAGTTATAGACGACTTAGATTAAGCTTTACATGCAAAAGCAGACATTTGATCACAAACGTCAGATGCAAAAACTGACATTTGTATTTAAACATCTTAAACAATTTGATTGTTGCTATTACAATTTGTGACGGTGCAATAGTCCCTTTTTTGTTACACTAACGGGTACTTTTGATAAAATATCTGCCATTTCGTGTGTAAGATGGAAAATAACATTACAATAGAGCCAAGTCTTGCCGGTATGGGTCGGAAAAAAGTTGCTAACAGAAAAGAATGGAAAAGAGAAAAGGCAAAAATACAAAGGTATGTGTGATGTGTGTTTCTTAGGCCCGGTCTTTTCAAGCTTCGAATAAGTTAATCGTGGAATAATTGCCATAGTTACACTTATTTTGGCCAATTACATTCGTTGAAAAAGGCGTAACTATAGTGACTATTCGAGGAATTACTTATTATGAGTTTGGAAAGACTAGGCCTTAGTGCTAGTTTTGCTACTTCTTTTTTGTTAGTATTCTTGCAAGAAATTGGCAATTTTTTAGATATTCTTGCAAACGGTTACCTTCACTTCCCTCCTGTAAACATACAATGAATACGTTACAATGTTCAACATTGACCAATACAGAGATAAAACAATTCAGTGACCAATATTACGCCAATACTTCGAAAACTCAACAAGATACTTTTATATTAAAAGATTGTCAAACGTATAAACCTAAAAGGCCTAATATCAAAATTAGAGAAAATTGCCAAAATAAGCCAAAGACGCTAAGTGTGAAATACAGCATAAAAACAACGAGAAGGACTTTTCCCGTATGCAAAAAGGCATTTGTGGAAATATTAGGTATAGGAAAGAGTAGGGTTAAAAGAATTGTAAAGGAATATTATAAAACTGGAGACTTGCTATCAGAAAGACGAGGGGATGATAGAGTTTCCCAAAAATCAATTAACAAACGAGACGCCATAAAGCATTTCATCGAATCTTTAACATGCTGGGAAACTCATTATGCAAGGAATAAAACAACCATTAGACGATACCTACCTTGTGAGTTGAACATAACGAAATTATGGAAAATGTATAATTCTCGAGTGGAGGAAAATCTTAAAGCTAAGGAGTGTTTCTTTAGAAATATTTTTGTTCGACAATATAACATTGGGTTTGGTTCTCCAAAGGTTGATGTTTGTTCAAAATGCTTACAATTTTTGGACAAAATTAAACGAATTAGTGATCCTCAGGAAAAAATTAGACTTATGAGAGAGCAGCGCCTACATAAATTGCGCAGTAATGCGTTTTACAGATTATTAAGGGACGATGATCCCCGAATAGCGACATTTTCTTTCGACTGCCAGAAAAATTTACCACTGCCTAAAATTCCTGATCAAGCCTGTTATTTCAGTATGCAAATTAATCTTTATAATTTTACGGTAGTAACTGGGCACTCGAAATCAAAGTTAAATCCGGAGACAGTGAAGCCTTTCATATGGACGGAGAGTGACCGACAAAGAGGGTCAAATGAAATAGGTTCAGCAGTTTTTTATTTATTACAAAATGTTTGCTTTAATAAAGAAGTAGAATGTATACGATTGGCAGCCGATAGTTGCGGAGGGCAAAATAAAAATACCACAGTGATTGGTATGGTACAATACTGGCTACAACGTTGTTCTCCATCGCACATAAAACGTGTAGAACTTATTTATCCTGTTGTTGGTCATTCTTTTCTCCCACCTGATAGAGTGTTTGCTCAAATAGAGAAAAAAATCAAAAAATGTACCACTATAATCGATCCAAAAACGTACATCAATATTATTAAAGACCATTCTACTGTGCTGAGAATGGGAGAGTATCAAGTATATGACTGGAAAAGTGAGGTACAAAATGTGTTGAAGGCTCCGGGATCTTAGCATTTTCGTTTTCAGCCATCTAAAAGAATCATCTTTGCAAAAGAAAATAATAAATCTATTAGTGTTAGAGGTGAACCGTATTACAGAAATGATATCTCCATGGCCAAGAGCATTCTCAAGAGAGGTAAAAAAATTAGTCAAATTAAACTGGAACCTCTCAGTGTAGGTCGCTGTATTAAACCAGATAAAATTAAAAGTGTTGGATCTTTGTTAGTGAAACACTTCGACATCAATTGGGAGATTGACAAGCGCCTTTATTTCTTCAAAAATGCTTTTACAAGAAATCCTGAAGCTCAAATGGAACTATCATGATGATGATGATATTGTTATTTCTTCTGATTCTGATTCCGACAAAATTTAAAAAAAAATTCTTTTTCAGTTTCTATTGCGAATTTGTAAAACTAGTGTTCAATAAATTATTTTTCTTTGATAGACTTTGCTTACCAATCCTTACTACCAGTTGAAGCATACCACTTATATCATAGGAAACTATTATACTTTTACAATTCTTTCAGTTTCATAAACAGATATTTGCACACCTTCGGTGCAAAACCAGACATATGTATTTTCTTTATGCAATTATATTATCAGTAACAAGCCTGACATTTTTAAAAGCAGTAGTAATACAACTATTAACATTAACCCAAACTTCGATAAAAATTCTAATTTTGTTGGTTAGCTAATACGCTCTTAACAAGTTTTCTGTGTTTTACGCAAAACTGCTTAAGTGTCAAATGTCTGTGTTTGCATTTGAACGCTTCAGATATTAACAATAATACTATAGATTCTCTATAGTATTCGTTGTAATTGAGATAACAAGTTGACGGTATCAGAGGCGTTGATTAAACAGTATAAGAGAAAATGTTCGGTGTGGCGTAAAGTTTCTTTATGAGTATCTGAGGTGAGAATCACTTATGCATAATCTTCTTCTATTTCTTCATCCTTTATTACCTCACTTTATACTATTTCAGCAATGTTAATGTATGTATTCGTCTGTGCCAATTTCATCAAGGAAGGTTTAATGCAAATCTTTCTGAGGAAACCACGAAATTATTTCTTCAAGCTTATGGTTTGGGACAGTGATTTCGTTATCGAATAATGAAAAACAACTGTGGGTCACACAAAACCACCTTTTATGAAATATTTCGTCAACGTATCTTTTTTAATTTCTTTAATTTCCGACGGACTTAATTCCGTGGTGAGCTTAATCTACAGAACAGCGTCAAGTACGTTGGAGTAATAATAAGAAGGAAAAACATTACTATCCATTCTTGTAATGGTTTACAACAACAGGGTTTTTCAGTAAAAACTGTTCATGATTTTTATAATACCTAATTCTAAAGGCTGACAAGCAGAAGTTATGTTCGGCGGGGAAAATGTAATATCACATGATCTAACCATAAGATGAAAGGTGCGGTTTCTAAATCGCAAGCTTTAATTGCGATTTACTTGCGAATTTCAGAATAGTTCGCCTTAATATTTTACACATTTCTACTATGTACTGACATCTATCGATTTGTACTACTTTCATCAAAATCAATGGATATATTATGTGGTTTCCTTGTAAGTGCCGTTTTGTCGAAAAGTGAGATATTACTATAGAAAAGTTTTATATGTATACCGCTGATTATATTCTGTCAAATAGGTGAAATGCTTGCACAAAAATCTCAAAGAAAATTATTTGTCTTGATTAAGAAACGAGAACTTACAAAGAGATTAAGTGCCATTTGGCATTACCTTCTTGGTTACTTCTACTCCTCAAAAGTTAAACAGTTTAAAAGTAAAACTTGTATCTTTCTAGTTATCAGCAAATGTAATTCAATTTTAGAATAAATAAAATTTAACAACTAGAAAGATACAAGTTTTTATTGTTAACGGTATTATCACATAAATAAATCATTTGGAAGTTGTATTCTGGAGGGACGTTAAGCCGTCTTTTCTGTAATTAACCATAAATATTAAATATTATTATAAATATTATAATATTACTCTAAGGCCCGTATCGATAGTCGCCAATTGTCATGATTGTTCGTTTGTAAATCGGAGAATCAACACTTAAATATCGTTTACTATTCGATAATGCTCGTTTGAACAACTGTTTAAAGTGTTGTTTGAAAGCTGTCATCTGCTAAACGCCAATCGGAGTTGAACGAGAATTTAGCGATTTTTGTTCCGTTTGACCGTATTTATAGTTACCGTTGAATCATTTTTTAACTAGCAAATCGCTTGGCTTGTTCTATAGTGGAAAATAAACGTCGATTGATAGTTGATTTGTTGTTTGGTAAGTAGAGAAACAAGCATTTAGCTGATGGTGGTTTTTACTATCATCAAAGAACGCATTATGTTAAATATTATCGAGTATATCTATTTATATTCATTTTTACCTATTGCCTCGTGTCTTTAGGCTATAATTAGGGAAATGAATAATGAATTTAACCCTGATGTTTTTGATTTCGTGGACATTTTCAGTTCGTCATCTGACGATAACGACGATGAAAACATAATAGTACTTCCGAAATGATATGTAAGGGACGTGGAAAATCCCTTTGAAAGATATACAAACGCGGAGTTTAGTAGAAGGTAGAAATAATTAAAATGTATTTTTTTATTTTAATGTAAAGTGTTTCTTTTTCATAGCCATTGCGTATACTATTCAGAGATAATATGACACTACTTACGCCAAAACACGCACAAACAAAGAATCAACAAACCTGACGTTAGATTAATAAGGGTGGTTAATACATTAAAATAAAAGTTATTAGCATTTCCCCTAGATCGTCGTTCAAAACAGTCAATTAGCTAAAGCGCAGAATCACTATTTTTCTAAACGGCAATCAACTGATTGACGTTTACATTTCGACTATAGAACCGTACACCCCTCAAATCCCCGATCAAGCCTTAATTAAAAATTTGTTAAATCTCGTTTTAAATCTCCAATCATGGTCGACTATCGATACGGGCCTAAGTTTTACTCTTGTGGGTAGGAAAAGTTTAAATTGCGTTAAATTATTTACAAATTTCCGAGGGTTGAGTACCTTCCGAGTGGCATTTATTCTGACTTTGACTTGAATTTGAAAATGGAGGATTCTATTATTTATTTAATTGAATTAGATTTTAATAGTATAAAATATCTCCAGAAATATATTATTCCTAAGATTTTATATTTTGAAAAGAAATTAAGTTTTTTAAAATTATTTTAGTTTGAAACAAGTAGGAAAAGATAAACAAGTTTTGGATGGTTTAAAAAAGGAGCTTGAAGAAATGGTTTGTTTGAGATTAAAAGGTGTTGGTGTGTCACCCGCTTGGAAAAGATTACCACAAAAATCTTATTTAAAAGCTATGGGGATTATTCAACATCAAATGGATTTAACCACAAAAGTAATCATAAATAACATTAATAATTTTAATATGTTAAATAAACTACTCATATATTTTTTTATTACAGAAATATCCAGATTATTATAAAATTAAAGAAAAATTATTAAAAAAAATTAATAAATCTTTAAAAAAGACTACAAAGAAAATTATTGGGCCTAAATCACAAACACCTAAACATTATAAGTAATTATTAATTATTAATTTTTCATACAAATCTAACTCTAAACTCATTAATAATAAATTTTTAGATCTAAAATTTTACCAAAACGTTTAAAACCTTCACAAGAAATACAAACAAAGTCAGCTTTTGATACAGATGAAGATACAAGTTCATATAGAACATTTGTAACAGCTCCAAAAGAATTACTTCCGGAAGATACTATCGAACCAATAGAAAATAAAACCGGTAAGAAAAAAGTCTTGTTTGATCTGGAAGAATCTACAAGTATTCAAAAGGATAAATTGAAGAAAGATGATAAAATTAAAAAACTCACAGTGGTTAAAACACTCAAAAAAGGTGAAAATGTTATGGATGATGTAATTGATATCTTTCCAAAAGAAAGAGAAGGAAATGATGATAGTGAAGGAACAACTGAGAGTGTTGCTAGTTTAATTCTTGATGGTACTAAAGTGCAATCTAGTCAAAATGTAAATAGTAAAGGTAAAGATGAGACTTCTGATTGGGAAATAAGTGATATTTCTTGAATGTATTATTTTTTGTATAGTTGTGTATTTTTTTTAATATAAATTGGTTTTCGTAGATAAAAAAGAATTATTTTGTTGTCTACTTTGAAAGAATTATTAAACTTTTTACCAGTTCTTTGCCTTAATCCAGTATCATTGGTACCCAAAAAATCTTAGCACAAGTACGAACTTAGATAATGTCAAAAATAACGGAATTGATAGCGATTAAGTCAGGTTTTTTGAAGGAAGGAGTTAACTCGTCACTGGTTAGGAACGTTTGAGAATGAAAAGATGAGTTATCTCGTCAGCGGTCACCAAAGTGTTAATCCTCCTTGGGCTGAATTTCTGTTGTAAATGTAAAAAAAAATAGTTTGCACAAAATTTACTTTGTTATTTCAGGTTGATGAGCCTAGTAATGGTCATAAATCTTGATATTGGTTATCTTGGTAATGTTATAGAATTAAGATTTATATGTCATCTCATGAAAAAGCTATAGCTTTGTTCGTTGGGTTAAAACTTGCACTGCACTAACTTACACTATGGAGCAAATGTGCAGTTTCGTGCAGCATTTAAAGGGGAATGAGCAAACAATGTAACAAAAAACATAAATAACATTATTATAGGCACACAAAAGTATCCAGCCACCTATACAAAATAACTTTAACACGTTCGCGCGGACGTGTACCACCGGTGGTACACGACGGTTATTCTTTGGGGCCGACGTGTACCACCGGTGGTACACGAAGTAGCTTATTTTAAATGATAGGGAAAAATGGTTACGGCTGTAAAGAAAGACTTCTAAAATACACTACGGCGCGAACGTGTTAAAGCAACTACACATGTAACTCTTAAAAGCTATTAAAACAGCTTTTTAATATTTTGTGGGGTAACCTTTTTAATTTAAAATTTCTCTCAATCTGTTGGGCATTGACTTAACTAATTTAATCGTTAATAAAGAGTTTATCATCTTCCATTCCTGCAGTAAATGGTTTTTAACCGTTTGACTGCTAAGCAATTCTTGCAAGAACGCCCGAAAACTGCGGAACATATTTTGACCTGGTGTTGATTTTGGCAAAGTACGCGTGAGGTCGTACTACGTTTACTCCAATGGTGCGACAAAGGCACACTGAAATTCGCAGCGCAAAAGCGTTGCATCGCGGTTTTCAACACAAATGAACGAAGTGCTTTCGCGCCTGGTAGCAGTCAAACGGTTAAGCATTTCTTTACTGGAAATGCGCTTTTTGCTCGGACTATAAGTTTCAAAATTGTCCATAAGTGCTGTATTGGGTTTAGATCTGGCTAGTGGGGTGGAGTTTTTAATTCTGTACCTTAGAGCTAAGGGGACTTAAGTCCAAAATGACGTAATTGTGAAATAACGAAAAATGTACCTATTATTTTTAATTTGTAATAATAATTTTCATATTCTCAGCTCATAAACAGTTTACCTCATAATCGCGAAAATATTGTTATTTAATACTGATAGGCTGCCTTTGTTCATTAACGAAACATTTTTATAATTTTTTTTTATTTTTACGAATTTGTTGGACTTACTACATTTTGGCTTCAAAAAATTATTTTTGAATGATTGTATGGACTTACAACAAAACAGTAATTTGGGACAATAATAGCATGTATATATGAACTTATTACAACAGAGAATAAATTTAAAAATATATTAACTCATAAACTCATTCATCATCAGGGAAATCTGGTGCTTCTTCAGTATGGGGTAAGTTTCTGAAATAATCCTGATATTCTTCAGGGACCCACATAAGGAGAGTTACAAGATTGTCGTACTTTGCTTTATTTACAGATTTTCTGAAAAATCTTAATTGGGTCAAACTTTTTGATATATTTGATGGTTTTCGAATATTTGTATACAAATTAATGGAACAAACATTGTCATTAAATGACGTTTTATAAAAAAGGTGTTCCATACACTTCTCGCCGAAGCTGAAGCCAAACAATGTTGGACAGTTTAAACTCTTGGTCATCATTGCTTTTCTTTCTACCACTTCTAGTTTTGACTTCATCCAACGTCATGCACCACGTATTTTTGTTACAAAGATCAGGAATTGTATAATTTAAGGTCCACAATTCTCAAAGATAAAAGCTTTCCGAATTTGTTAAAAAGGAGTAGGAAGACATTTTTGAAGATCAGCCACTACTACAAGTTGACGTTCATTACCTTCCAAAGCACATTTCTTATCTTCATTCTTCATTTTATATCTACCATTTACGTCATCTAAGTGTAAGTGTTGCTCTTTAGTAATGGCTTGTGTTTCTTCTGCGCAAAGGTCAGTTTTTAGTTTTACATTAAAATAATCACACAAATCGCAAGTGTCGTTGTCTGGCAAATGAAAGAGCAAATTAAACGGTTCATTAAAGATTTTTCTAAATAGCCATTCTTTAGCTGGTTCTTCACCTTCCTTTGTTAATTCTTCACAATATAATGTATACAGTTTTGAAATATTTAGTTCCTCTCCGAGATACTTCTTAGTACACCTTTCTCGGGAATAATGGCTTTCATAAGTAGGATAAGTCTCAACGTGTTTAACAATTCTTTCGACGTCATTACAAATTTTATTAATAGGGACTTTTCTTTCTCTTTGATCCGGTACTGACATATTATGGGTAGATTTCTTTCGTAGAGCGTTATAAACAAATTTCTCGCTGACTGATAATGTGTTCATAAAGAACAGTTTGCAGACTCTAATCTTTTTGTTTTGAATATTAACACATTAAAGGCGGGAGTCGTAGTACTACGATTTATCTCGACTGCTACTTAAAGGCGGGAGTCGTAGTAATACGATTTAGCTCAACTGCGGCTTAACCACTTCGGTACGGCGCCTATCGGCCGCTAAACGTTGCCAACAACCGGCTTTCATCGTCCGTACGCTGGTACAGCCGTCAACTATAGTCGACGGCTACAGATGACCCCCATACACGAATGCCGTCTGTGGGAAACGTTTCGTGGCTGATAGGCGTCGTACCGAAGTGGTTAAAGGCCCCGCGTTACCTAGCATACTTCCGCCGAGATCGCCCGCCGTTAATGTGTTAAAATAAAAATTTTGTTGTGTACGGAACTTTTTGGGCACAGCGTCTCGTCGTCTGCGTCGTTTAACTTCTTCACTAGAAACACAAGAACTTATGAACTGTCTGTTGCACTCCCAAGAAAGGATTTTTTGCCAAAAATCATTATGAATTTGTTGACGTTGGTTTTCAGGTGTTAACGAACTGCACTTGTATGTGCAGGTCAAACGACATGGCTTTTTAAATATAATTCATTTCGTTGCATTCTACATTTACGACTATTTGGTCCTAAAACGGTAAGGATTTACTTCTTTATAACCCAAAAAAATTTTTTCGTAATCAATTTTTTTAGATAATATTATAAAAAATGAAATGTTGTGTTTGACGAAATACTTATTTTGAACATACCTCATTTTCATAAAACTTGGACTTACGTCCCTTTTGCTCTCAGGTACAGAAATATTAAATCCTCTAGAAATGTCATTAGATTATTCTAAAATATCATTAATTCGACCTAAAAATCACTACATTATTAACAATTTCGATTTTTTACAATAATCGAACTGTCATCATTTCACATTTCTTTAACATTCTGACAATTAGTTAGCAGATTGTTAATATTGTGACAATCACGTTCTGTATTGTGATCGTTTGATTTCGATTCTGACGAATTATTAACTCTCCATCAGCGTTTGTGCATCTGGTCTTGTATGTTGATTAAAATAGAAAGACAATTTTACATAAAACTAAATTTTTATTTTGCTTTAAACACACAAACTGTATCAAATAAAAGTGGTATGTACGTGAATAAAACTTGTTGAATATTTACTGATATTAACACTTTACTGACCGATAGCCTATTAATTAGGTATGTGTTACTAACACTTACCAATTAGTAGCCTATTAGCGGGCTTTAGATCTGAATGTAAATCCCATTATCTGAGACCAAGTGGTTGGATGTGCACATTGAATCACTAACAGTCAGTAAAGTGTTAAGAATAAAAAGATAAAACAAACTAAAATTATTTTTAAATGCATCACCTGTAATTATCATTTTGATTATAAATCGTCCTATGTATCTATTAATGATATCACAGGCTATTATATTAAATGGTAAATAAATACAAAAGATCTACGTAACTAAACATTAACAATAACATCTAAATAAACATGGTGCAGTTAACCTTTCCTTGTTACTCAAATCTAATTTCCAAAAATCGGCAGAGTATTCACTAAAAATTTTACCGAAATTACTAAAATAATGAAATTTTTATTTAAAAACATATCACATTTATCAAATAAAGTGAAATGCAGTACTATTAAAATAATAAAAATAATCAGGAATGAACGTATTTGTATTTTTAAACATTCACTCTTAAAATGTCTTTATTCATCATCAGTCTCCCAAAGCGTAAAGTTGAGTCCATTCTTTCGCCCTTAATATAGCCTCCGTTTCGTTACTCTTCCACATTCGAGCAACATCGTTTGCTAAAGGATCATCAGGATTCGGACTTCCTAATAGAGCTTGAATCGATAATAAAACCGTACGTATTTGTAAAGCCGGACTCCATTGATCTTTTAACACGTCCAAGCAAATTCTTCCGAGTTTATCTATGTTCGGATGATAAATTTTCGTCAGAAACCGGACACTGGGAGGGTACAAAGGGTATTGCTCGGGTAAAAATAGCTCTAATTTAAAAAGTCCACCTTCGTAAGGTGAACCGCTTGGTCCTGCCATTACTACGTGGAAATACCTGCAGTTATTATCGTCTGGAATTGCACTTATACCGGGCGGAGGGTCTCTCGATAAATTTTTCGTCTCTACTAATATCCTACGCGAAATATTTGCCATTATCTATAAAAACAAACCGGTAAATTTAATTTCTTTGCGTTTAAATCAAAAACTTTAAAGTTCAATTACCTTCTCTTAAAATTTTAATTAAGTGAAAATAACGGTTTTAGTTTATAAAGGAATTAGCGGAAACGTTAAGGATAACACAATTTATGACAGTGACAGATTTAGGTTAGGTTTAGAGACATTTTAGAGGTTAGATTACCAAGATGCCACCAAAAAACGTTTAATTAATTTTAAATTTTTTTTATTAGTAAGTTGAAAATGTTCTATTTGATGTTTTAATTAAGATAATATGGATGATAAGGTATGTAATTTTATCAAACGAACAATTACTTTTTAATTAATTAATAATTACGTTAATTTTCAAGTAGCAATAGGTAAGTACTCAAGATTTTGTGTAGAAATTATTTATCGCACAGGAAAGTACTTTAAGTTAAGTATAATGCAATGATAAGAATAATTATGAATTATTATAACAATTTAATAATATTTACAAGGTTAAACATTTTTGTATAAAATATACAGAGTGATCAACTTAATCCAATTATGTTCAATCAAACACAAAGAAGCAAATTTAGTTAGAAGTATATAAAATGAAATAAAAATTAATAAAAGTAAAAATTAATGAAAATGCATTTAGATTGATGTTATTAAACAATTTAGGATGTGTTTAATTAATATATACAGGGTGATCCATCCGCATATTATCCTTTGAGAAAAATGTAGAAGTAAAATTGAAAATCTTGTATAGAAATAAGTGTGAATATAATAAGAATGTGTGAATAAGAATGTTTTATATCAAAATTTATTAATATAATACAGGTTTTTCAATTTTACAAGATGGATTTTAAGAGTTAATAATCTGTTAGATTCGAAAAATAAGATGATCTATTAACGGATTATCAAAATATTGACGAAATGTAAAATAGTGACAGTTCGATTATTGAAATTATATTGAAATAAATAATTCCACTTTTTAGTTGTGATTAAAGTTACTGGATTTCGATCTTATAGTAGATCGTCATCAGGTCGATCGTGTTACATAGCAAGTAACATGGATCGTCAATCAAGTTGTTAAAGATTGTTAAAAATTTAAAGCTAAAAACGATAGATCAAATTTAAAAAACGATTAGGCCGGAGACACACACAACGGTTTTTCGCCGTACGGCAAAATGCCGTCCGATATTTTGCCGGACGGCGAAAAACGAGCTTGCTTTCACACACAACGTTTTATTGCCGTTGATTGAGTTCAGTACAATATTTGACATTACTTACTTGACGTTAGTTACGTCTCACTAGACAGTGTATTCCAATGACAAGACAATTTCTAGACAATTCCAAACGGCAAAAATCCGTTGCGTGTGAAAGCTTGTATTTAAACACGTAGGCCTCTATCTACTATCTACGGCACGGCTGCCGTCCCTTGCAGTGACAATGGACGGCTGCTAAACGGCACGATTTTTTGCCGTGACGTTTTTTTGCCGGTGCCGTCTAGTGTGAAAGGTCTCAATCATTTATTCGCTCCACTGTCGGAACGTACGGCACGGCATTTTGCCGTACGGCGAAAAACCGTTGTGTGTGTCCCCGGCCTTACTCGACTTACAATGAATGTACTATAACCAGAAATGGAGCTGCACCATGAAGAGAAAGGTGAAAGAGTAATGTTACGGCAATGTTACAGGGAGGAAATTTACTTTTTCATCCTTCTCTTCATGGTGCAGCTCCATTTCGAGTTATGGTATACTTTGATTTTAAATATCTCAAACATAACTCGACAACGACAGACCCTAAACTCAGGTTTAATCTTTTTGACAATGTAGATAAAACTTCGTTTAGATGATTTAACAATTACTTACTTTTTGGCAGGGCCGGATATGAGGCGATTGAAACGATTGCGTCCAATCGGGCTTCGCGCTTGAAGGGGGCCCTCAATTCTATTTCAGCTTTGTGAGATCTCGCGAAAAAAATTTAATCTGGTTCCGCACTTATTGGATCCGGCCCTGCTTTTTGGTAATTTGTGTATTAATCTAGATTCACCAATTTTATTTAAAAGTCGTTTTAATCTACGTAAGTATCTTCCTGATTTGATCAAAACTTTATAATTTCTCTTTAAATTTAATTGAAATTATCCTTTTATTTTGATTTTATTAAAAATTTCAAAATTCCTTGTAATTCGTGTTAATATTCGTCAGAAATTCATTGTAATTCACCTGAAATTCGTTTTAGTTCCATTGAATGTGTTTAGATTTATAAAAAAAAAATCGTCATAATTCTAAATTTTTTTGTGAATTTTGTAAAACTAATTTAATTTCAATAAAATTCATCCAAAATTCGTCATAATTTGTGTTCATTTCGTAAAGTTCGTCCAAATCTGTAAAAATTGTTCTTTTCTTATTAGAAATTCATTATAATTCGCATTACTTTTGTAAAAAATTGTTAAAAATTCGTCATAATTCGTGTTAATTTTATAAAATTCGTTCAACTTTTCTAAGAATTTGTCTTTGCTAAGAAATTGTCACAATCTTAGAATTCGTTGTTAATTTTATAAACATCATTAAAATTCAGTAAAATTTATCAAGAATTTGTCTTGATTTATCAGCAATTCGTTATATTACATAAAGTTTGTATTCATAGTTTCTCCAAATTTGTTAAAAATTGATCTTTATTTATCAAAATTTCATCACAATTCGCATTCATTTTACAAAATTCCTCCAAATTTAACAAAGTTTGTTAAAAATTCGCCATAATTCATATTAATTACAAAAAAATTTGTTTAAACTCCTTAAGAATTTGTCTCGGAATCGCTTAGAAATGATTATAATTTTAAAATTCGTTGTTAATTTTGTAAAATTAGCCTAAATTTCGTAAATTTTCTCAAAAATTCGTGTTGATTTATTTAAAATTCGTCACAATTTGTCATAATTTCATAAAGTTTGCTCGAATTTGTTAAAAATTTATCTTTATTTATAAACATTTTATCATAACTCGCATTAACTTTACAAAATTCTTCAAAATTCAACAAAATTCGTCATAACTCATGTTAATTTTATAAAATTCGTTTAAACTCACCATAGATTTGTTTTGGAATCGTTAAAAAAATCGTCATAATTTAAAAATTGGTTGCTAATTTTATAAAATTTGTAAAATTCAATAAATTCATCCAAAATTCGATACAATTCGTGATAATTTCATAAAGTTCATCCAAATTCCTTAAAAATTGATTTTTATTTACCAAATCTCCATCATAATTCATATTAGTTATACGAAATTCTTCCCAATTCAACTAAAATTCGTCATAATTCATGTTAATTTTATAACATTTGTTTAAACTGGCTAAGAATTTGTCTTACAAGGGAAGGGCGCGAGGTGGTTTTTTTTAAATCTGTCCTTTAGCTGAGTGCTAGAGTATCATACAAGGATTCAATTGACAAAGTACTAAAACGCACTATTCAGCCAAAACTGAATAAATCGCGTTTAAAGTTTAACGCTCTGTTTATATTTTAGATAAGTAAACTCGTTTACAGGTAGGCAATAGCCGAACCGTGAGAGTGGTGAATCAACAATCCAAAAATAGGGGGCATCGTTGGTTCGAATCTTTTCGTGTCTTTTACTTTTCAATTTTTGTTTAATACACTAATTTATAAACATTTATCGTTTTCTATTGATGTTTTTATAAATTTAAAATAAACTTTGATTTTTAATAAAAATATCTCATTATAAAATAAACTTCAACAGTTTTGAACAAAACATAATAATTAGAAAAGAAATTACTGGTAAATACACCGATGTTGTTAGGAGCAAACATCAATTACGGAAAATTGAATTATTGAAATGGATAGACTTCGGCGACGAAAACGCTTATTGAGAATATGCTTTATAGAAACCAAAATAATAATCATTGTAGAAACAAAAAACAAAAATGATACATCATTTAATAGCAAAATGTGAATTGATTTTTTTATTGAAAACAAAATATATTTAAAATTCATTAAACAAATAAATATTTATAAATTAGTGTATTAAACAAAAATTAAAAAGTAAAAGACACGAAAAGATTCCAGCCAGCGATGCCCGCTATTTCTGGATTGTTGATTCACCACCCTCACGGTTCGGCTATCGCCTACCTGTAAACGAGTTTACTTATCCAAAATATAAGCGGAGCATTAAACTTCAAACGCGATTTATTCAGTTTTGGCTGAATAGTGCGTTTTAGTACTTTGTCAATTGAATCCTTGTATGATACTCTACCACTCAGCTAAAGGACTGATTAAAAAAAAAACAACCTCGCGCCCTCCCCTTGTTAGAGTCGCTAAGAATTCAGTAAATTTACAAAAAAAATCATTACAATTCGTAATAATTTCATAAAGTTAGTTTAAATTCGTTAACAGTTGGTCTTTATTCATCAAAACTTCATCATAATTCATGTTAGTTTTACGAAATTCATCCAAATTCGACAAAATTCGTTAATAATTCGTCATCATTCATTGTAATTTTTTTAAAATTCGTTCAACCTAGGCAAAATTCGTTAAAAATTTGTTACAAATTTAAAATTTTACCACTGATTTTACAAAATTCGTCTTTATTTATTAAAAATCTGTCATACATCAAAAATTCATCATAGATTTAAGATTCATTGTAAAGTTTAAAAAAAAATCGTTAACAAATAGGCCAGCAATTTCTAAGATTTTAATTTATTGAGTTGGCAACGTTTACAAAATGTGACAATCTGTCAAATTTTAACGAATTGTTAGCTGAAAATTTTTTAATAATCCACCAACGGATTATATTTAATTAGCATATACAGAATGATCAATTTTAAGTGTACTTCAACATTGACTGAACCCACATAAATTACACATTGATAGGTTTGAAACGAATTTCAGATTTTATATAGAAGTAACTTAATAACACGAGAAAAAAATTAAAGACTATCGAATGAGATGAAAAATATACAGGTGTTCAAGTTTTCATAATGTATACCTTGATATACTCAAATCAGTGTATACAGGGTGATCAATTTGAAACGTGATTAGTACAAGATATTTGTTAATTATTTTAGATGTGACGTTAGCAACGTTTACCATCATCTGTAAAGTGTCAAATCATTTATTAATAGATTATGATTTAAATTTATTTTTTTAGGTTAGATGTTCGAATGAATGTATAAACGGCAAAATTTTGAAGTTTTGTTTAATATTTTGATGTCAGTTCAAAGTGCACTTAAAGATTTTTTTATTGAACACAACGTTTCTGTGAAAAATTGTAGAAGTGACGTTAGCAACGTTTACTGTCATCTGTCAAAAGTATCAAATTATTGATAAATCATGATATTAATTTAAAATTTTCTGGTTATTTGTTAGAATTATCGTAAAAACATCAAATTTTTGTTGCTCTGATGTCAGTTCAAATTGTATTTGAAGATTTTTTATTGAACACAACGTTTTTGCTAATTATTTTAAATGTGCTAATTATGTCAAAATGTTGATATTTTGTTTGACATTTTGATGTCAATTAAAAGTGTAGCCAACCTAAAGAAAAGATTTTTTCTTGAACATATTGTTTTTTATACTATTTTTTTAATTGAATATATCTTATTAAGGCTGGTTTTAGTACTCAACCGACGGTCGGTACTGACCGTCAATACTGACGGTCAGTACCGACCGTCGGTTTGTGTTGTTCAGTGCTTAGCTGATTGACAGATCTGTCAAAACGCGCTGACCGTCAGTTTGTACAGTCTCAGGAAAAATGGACGCATTAACAAATTGTACGATACTTGGGTATTTCGTTGTTCTGTAATTCTTTAACCGTGCATCACGGTCTTTATATAAATTATGAGACAAAATCCCATAATTCCGGATGCAACCGGACTTCGGTTATTAATCGTTCTGTGTCTATGCTCATTATTTCACGATGACTGTACACGTACTGACAGCAGTCTGTCAGTTGGCTGACGTACATACGGACGCGTTCGACCGACAGTTGTCATACGCGCCGCGTACCGTACGCGCGTAGGGTTCATCAGTGCAGCACTGAACAGCTACATATGAATACGTTGCGAAGCTACGCGCGACCGACGTCGGTACCGACCGTCGGTTGAGCACTAAAACCGGCCTTCATGTTATTTGTTAAAATTAATGTGGAAACATCAAAATTTTGATGTTTTGATGACAGTTCAAAGAGTACTTAAAGATTTTTTTATTGAACATAAGGTTTCTGCTAATTATTTTAAATGTGACGTTAGCAATGTTTACTGTCACATCAAGTGTCAAATTATTTATAAATCATAATATTAATTTAAGATTGTCTGGTTATTTGTCAGAATTAGCGTGTAAACGTCAAAATGTTGATATTTTGTTTGACATTTTGATGTCAATTGAAAGTGTAGCCAAACTAGAGTGAAGATTTTTTTCTTGAACGTATCTTATTAAAACATTTTTGTTAATTTTTTTAGAAGTGAAGTTAGCAATATTTACTGTCATATATGTCAAAAGTGTCAAATTATTTATTGATAAATTTAAACGTCAAATTATACTGTCATCGTAAGAAATTCCACTTTTAGAACGTAGCCCAAATTTGATATTTTTTTAATCGTACAGATCTTATTTGTGGAAATAAAAAAAAAAAATTTTTGCAAAAT
This sequence comes from Digitonthophagus gazella, assembly GCA_036711955.1. NCBI lineage: Eukaryota > Metazoa > Arthropoda > Insecta > Coleoptera > Scarabaeidae > Digitonthophagus > Digitonthophagus gazella. The sequence goes on from JASCIT010000007.1 coordinate 14,522,630, forward strand.
TAAAGGTTAAGATCTATATTTTTTGATAAAATAATCACTTTGGTTCGAACGTCCATCAATAAAATTAAAAAAATTAAAAAAGATAACTAAAATTTCTAACCTTACCTAACTGTCAAATTTGATATATTTTTTAAAAAATCGTACAGATCTTATTTGTGGAAATAAAGAAAAGATTTTCTTACGAAATGATAGGTTAAGATCTATAATTTTCGATGAAATAATTACTTTAGTTCGAACGTCCATAAATAAAATTAAAAAAATTCTCAAAGATAACTAAAATTTCTAATCTAACCTAACTGTCAAATTTGATATTTTTAAAAAAATCGTACAGATCTTATTTGTGAAGATAAAGAAAATACCTTTTTACAAAATGATAGGTTAACATCTATAATTTTCGATGAAATCACTTTGGTACGAAAGTCCATCAAAAAATTAAAAGAAATTCTCAAAGATAACTTAAACTTCTAACCTAACTTAACTCCCAAATTTGATATTAAAAAAAAAAGCCATTAATTTAACGGTATAGAAAATGTACAGATTGTTCATGTTTATAATTTAGGCTTTAGTTACATCCAAAGTTTTTAATTAATATATACAAGGTGATCAACTTAAAATGTAATTAAACTTTGCTTTACTATTTGATTAGAATATGCAAAAAACTTTAACAATTTAAATTGCAATTAAAGTTCAATCAAACCCAACTAAAGTAAAACCACAACTATAAAACTTTTTTTCCCTAACTTTACCAACATTTTATCTTTACAACCGCTTTTACAAAATTAGATCTAATTTTTTATTTCCTTTTTTTTACAACGTCCCATAATAAAAAAAATTGATTGGATAACGCACGTTCGTTTAACCCTCGGGGAATAATTCGCATTTAACACGGCGCAATTAAATCAAGCAAATTGAAATTAACATTAATCAATACCGTCCGGGTGGCGAATCATATGTTCGCTTATTAGTGCGCAAGCGCGCGCACGACATCGACATCGCGGCCGCCGACCAGTTCGCACAAGTCAGTCGCGATTTCGAATTCGTTCGCGTCGTACGTTTGTCGACGCGATCCTCCCGTTCGTTGCATATGTACACTTTGTTCACGTTATTTCGCGCACTTTAAGAATTGACGAAACATTAGAAATAGTTTCTAATCGAATTAAAAGGGTCGTTTTATTTAGAGGATGTGTAAATGTTTGATTTTGACGAATTTTGGATCTTATCTGGATTCGGAACATTGAACTGTCTTTGTGGTAGGATTTGTATTTAATAAAAAAATGTATATTATCTTAAAATTACTTACAATTAGTTTTTATTTATTAATAATTTCTTTAAAAAAAATTATTTGAAATAAAATATATAATTGAGATAAAATTTTAGTACTTATATAAAATCTAATTGTTGTAATTTAAATGGTTGATTTTAAATTGTAATTTATTAAAGCGAACAATAGCTTGAACGCCCTCGAACTAAAAGTTGCATAATGCAAGCAATTTACATCAATTGAGAAGTGTAGGTGACCTAATAAATAAAACTACTTAAGAGAGTATGTATTTCCATCGGTCAAGATTTTACTTACATGTATGTTAAACTCGAGTATTTTTTGCTTCTTTTCTTTCAATGTATACCTGGTGCATTCAAACATTCTTCGGATGCAACATACTCGAACCCGCATGTTTATCACTGCAGGAATGTTACAGAACCGGATTACGCCCATATTTGCATATTGTGCCATACCGGACCCAATCCATATTCTGCGACCACGTGTTAATAAAAGCTCGAAAGTATTTGGCTGTTGCAATTTCAAACCGTGCCACTCTCTATTCACCGGGAAAAAAAGAAATGTTTGCGTCAAATACCTTTTAAGTTATTAACAGTGGTTTGTTAATGGATGGAAACTACGTAAGATATAAATAAAACTATCAAGTTGTTGGGATATAAAAGGTGTTTTTATCATATCCAATAAATATTAATAAGTTTTATGTTTGAAAAATCGTATAGAATTTATTTATAAAAATTATGGAATAATTTTTACCTTAAATTGAAATTTAATGATTGTATTTTTTATGATAAAAATTAAATTTGTTCTAATTGTTACCAAAAAAATTTAAAAAAATTCTTAAAGTTTATAAAATTTTTTGACAGGTAACTAACCTAACTTTTTTGAAAAATTTATTTAATTTGAAAAAATCGCTCAGGCTTTATTTATAGGAATTAAGAAAAGATTTTTAGATTAAATTGAATCTAAAAGATTCTATTTTCGATTTAAAAAATCAGATTTATTCTAATTGTTATCAAAAAAATTAAAAAGATTGTTAAAGTTGATAAACATTTTTGACAGTTAACTAACCTATTTTTTTTTTTTTATTTGTTCAATTTTAAAAAAATCACCCAGACTTTATTTATAGGAATTAAAAAAAGATTTTTAGATTAAATTGAAACTAAAAGATTCTATTTTCGATTTAAAAAATTAAATTTCTTCTAATTGTTACCAAAAAAATTAAAAAAATTTTTAAAGTTGATAAACATTTTTGGCAGGTATCTAACCTAACTTTTTAAAAAAATTGTTCAATTTTAAAAAATCACCTGGACTTTATTTATGGGAATTAAAAAAAGATTTTTAGATTAAATTAAACCTAAAAGATTCTATTTTTGATTAAAAAAATTAAATTCATTCTAATTGTAACCAAAAAAATTAAAAAAATTCTTAAAGTTGATAAAATTTTTTGACAGGTAACTAACCTAACTTAAAAAAATTTGTTCATCTTTAAAAAATCGTCCAGACTTTATTTATAGGAATTAAAAAAAGATTTTTAGATTGAATTGAACCTAAAATATTCTATTTTCGATTTAAAAAATCAAATTTATTCTAATTGTTACCAAAAAAATTAAAAAAATTCTTAAAATTGAGAAAAATTTTTGACAGGTATCTAACGTAACTTTTTTTTTAATTTGTTCAATTTAAAAAAATCTCCCAAACTTTGTTTATAGGAATTAAAAAAAGATTTTTAGATTAAATTGAAACTAAAAGATTCTATTTTCGATTTAAAAAATTAAATTTCTTCTAATTGTTACCAAAAAAAATTAAAAAAATTATCAAAGTTGATAAAATTTTTTCACAAGTGACTAACCTAATTTTTTTTAAAAATTGTCTAATTTTAAAAAATCGCCCAGACTTTATTTATAGGAATTAAAAAAAGATTTTTGTGTTAAATTGAACTTACAAGATTCTAGTTTGGATTAAAAAAGCCAGATTTGTTCTAATTGTTACCAAAAGAATTAAAAAAATTATTAAAGTTGATAAAAATTTTTGACAGGTAACTAACCTAACTTTTAAAAATTTGTTCTATTTAAAAAAATCGCCTGGACTTTATTTATAGGAATTAAAAAAAGACTTTTAGATTCAATTGAATCTAAAAGATTCTATTTTCGATTAAAAAAATCAAATTTATTCTAATTTTTACCAAAAAAATTAAAAAAATTCTTAAAGTTGATAAAATTTTTGACAGGTAACTAACCTAACTCTTAAAAATTTGGTTAAGTTTAAAAAATCGCCTAGACTTTATTTATAGCAATTAAGAAAAGATTTTTGCATTAAATTGAACCTAAAAGATTCTGTTTTCGATTTAAAAAATCAAATTTATTCTAATTGTTACCAAAAAATTAAAAAAATTCCTAAAGTTGGTAATAATTTTTCATGGGTAACTAACTTAAAAAAATTTGTTCAATTTTAAAAAATCGCCCAGACCTTATTTATAGGAATTAGAAAAAGATTTTTACATTAAATTAAAGTTAAAAGATTCTATTTTGAATTAAAATAATCAAATTTCATCCAATTGTATCCAAAAAAATTAAAAAAAATTCTTAAAATTGACAAAAATTTTACATGTCCCTATAAAAATTATAAATGGAAGTGTTCCGAATTTCCGATTGGTATGATTTCAATTGATTGATAAACTTGTTATTATTTTTTATATTAAAACAAGAAAATAAATTTCTTGAACCATTTTTCAATTTTTTTGGAAAATCAATTTTCCTCGAAAATTTGCAACTTTCAGGTTGGTTAAGAACCTTCAATCGGTTTAATTTCACCCGATTTGTGTTTGTAATCATTTTTTATGCTAAGAAACCAAAATAAATATCTTTGGCCATTGTCCATTTCTTTAGAAAATCGATTTTCTGTGAAGATTTACAAATTTTGGTTTTCTATACCTCAGATTAGTTTGATTTTAAACTGATTCGAATTTCTCTTCGTCTTTTTTTGTACTTAGAATTATTATCCAATTATTTTTTTGTGAAAGTCGATTTTTTTGCAATCTTTACAAATATCAGAGTATTCAACATCTTCCTTTGGTTTGATTTCAATTCATTTGTGTTTTTTTCGTTTTTTATGCTGAGAGAAGAAATAAAATTCCTTAAACATTTTCCATTTTTTTTTTTGTAAAATTCATTTTCCATGAATATTTCCAAATTTTAAGGTATTCGATCCGCAGATTGATTTAATTTCAACTGATTCATGTTTTTCGTCATTTTTTATGCTCAGAAAAGAAAGAAAATTTCCTTAAACATTTTCCATCTTTTTGGAAAATTCATTTTCCTTAAATAATTCCAAATTTCAAAGTATTCGAACCTCAGATTGATTCAATTTTAATTGATTCCCGTTTTTCGTTATTTTTATGCTGAGGAAAGAAAGAAAATTTCCTGAAACTCTTTCCTTTTATTTTGCAATATTCATTTTCCATGAATATTTCCAAATTTTAAGGTATTCGAACCTCAAATTGACTTAATTTTAACTGATTCGTGTTTCTTTTCATTTTTCATGCTCAGAAAAGAAAGAAAATTTCCTTAAACATTTTCCATTTTTTTGAAGATTCATTTTCCTTAAATAATTCCAAATTTCAAGGTATTCGAACCTCATATTGATTTAATTTGAACTGATTGGTATTTTTCCTCATTTTTTATGCTTAGAAAAGAAAGAAAATTTCCTTAAACATTTTCCATTTTTTTTTGAAAATTCATTTTCCTTAAATAATTCCAAATTTTAAGGTATTCGAACCTCAGATTGATTTAATTTTAATTGATTCGTGTTTTTAGTCATTTTTTATGCCGAGAAAAGAAAGAAAATTTCCTTAAACATTTTCCATTTATTTTAGAAAAGTGATTTTCCTTGAATATTTCCAAATTTCAAGGTATTCGAACCTCTGACTAATTTAATTTCAACTGAATTGTGTCTTTCTTATTTCTTATGTAAAATTTTCTTCTCCATTTTTAATATTTTCTAGGAAAATCGATTTTCTCAAATATTTGTCACTATTAGATGTTCAACACCTTCGCTAGACTTAATTTCAATTGATAGGTATTTGTGATCGTTTTTAAAAAAAATGGTTTTTACATGAAAAGACAACATACATTTAAAAAATCCCCCAGATTTTATTTATAGAAATTAAGAAAAGATTTTTAGATTAAATTGAACTTAAAAGATACTATTTTGAATTTAAAAAGTCCAATTTGTTCTAATTGATATCAAAAAAATTAAAAAAAATACTAAACTTTGTAAAAATTTTCGACAGTTAACTAACCTAGATTAAAAAAATCACTATCTTTGAAAAATCCCACAGTATTTATTTATAGGAATTAAAAAAGGATTTTTAGATTAAATTGAATTTAAAAGATACTGTTTTGAATTAAAAAAGTCGGATTTATTCTAATTGTTACCAAAAAAATTAAAAAAATTATTAAAGTTGATAAAAATTTTTGACAGGTAACTAACCTAACTTTTTTTAAAAATTTGTTTAATTTTTAAAAATCTCCCAGACTTTATTTATAGGAATTAAAAAAAGATTTTTACGTAAAATTCAACCTAAAAGATTCTATTTTAAATTAAAAAGGTCACATTTATTTTAATTGTTATCAAAAAAATTAAAAAAAATTTTAAAATTGATAAAAATTTTTGACAGGTAACTAATCTAACTTTTTTAAAAATTTGTTCAATTTTAAAAAATCGCCCAGGCTTTATTTATAGGAATTAAGAAAAGATTTTTAGATTAAATTGAACCTAAAAGATTCTATTTTCGATTTTTAAAATCAAATTTATTCTAATTATTACCAAAAAAATTAAAAAAATTCTTAAAGTTGACAAAAAATTTGGACACGTAACTAACCTAACTTTAAAAAAAAAAAATTGTCCAATTTTAAAAAATCGCCTAGACTTTATTTATAGGAATTAAAAAAAAATTACCTAAAATTGAACCTAAAACATTCTATTTTCGATTTAAAAAATCAAATTTATTCTAATTTTTACCAAAAGAATTAAAAAAATTCTTAAAGTTAGCAAACATTTTTGACAGTCAATTAACCTTACTTTTCTAAATATCAGATCAACTTAAAAAAATCCCCCAGACTTTATTTATAGACATTTAAATACGATTTTTATATTAAATTAAATCCTAAAAACTCTATTTTCTATAATAAATGTTAAATTTATTCTAATCATTACTTAAAAAAATAAATAAAATAAAAATCTTTTACCTTTTATTTGTGATGATATTGGCAATGAAACATTAAAAAACAACCTTGTCTATTTACGTAACACACATGTTAACAATAATTAACCGCAATAACCTTCTTACTTTCATTATTCATTAAATCTTGTTTTTAATGTACGCGGAAATAATTTAATATTATTTAATAAAACGAAAAAAAAAAAATAAAATGTTGTGATACGTGAACAGGTTTCATAATGACTTTCACGTTCTTATACTAAAAGTATTCCTTCCAATATTGTTTCAGTTCTCGCCGGGATTTCGACCGATAAATGATGGGAAATTCAAAGTATTGTGAGCACGCGATGTGAACCAAAGGTAAGGCCATTAACAGTAATTTTAACGAAAACCGCTAGTTTTAATTTAAACTTGTACCGAATACCGTTCCAAATACTTTTTTTGCAATCGAGACTACTACCGTACTTTGTTAGGTGATTAGTAATTTTCTAATCGTACTCTACTTTTCACCAAGTTGATGATTGAAAGAAAGTTACTTCTACAACAGTTCGTGGAAGAAATGTAGAATGTAGAAATTAGAAAATTGTTTGTCAAGATTTCTAATGAATGTTTATTTTTATTTTCTAGTATTTGATTTATTATGTTTATTGTATTTTTTATTTTTATTTGTTTTTTTTTCTCAATTTTCAGAAATAAAGGTCGAGCAATTTTTTTAAACGTGGTTAAAAATTTGTCAGGTTATGTAAAAAATCTTCGGTGACTTTGGGAATTTTTTAAAATTTTTTGATAACAAATAGAACAATCTTGACAGTTTTATTGAAAAATAGACATTTGATTTTATTATTATCTAAAATTTCTTTTCTTAATCTTCAGAAATAAAGTCCAGGCAATTTTTTAAACTTGGTTAAAAATTTGTTAGGTTATGTTAAAAATCTTCGGTGTCTTTGTGAATTTTTTAAAATTATTTGGTAATAAATAGAACAATTTTGACAATTCTATTAAAAAATAGACATTTTATTCTATTATTATCTAAAATTTCTTATCTCAATTTTTAGAAATAAAGTCGGGACGATTTTTTAAATTTGGTCAAAAATTTATTATGTCAAAAATCTTCGGTGTTTTTGAGAATTTTTTTAAATTCTTTGGTAACGCATAGAACAATTTTGACAGTTTTATTAAAAAATACATATTTTATTCTATTACTATCTAAATTTTCTTTTCTTAATTTTCAGAAATAAATTCCGGACGATTTTTTAAACTTGGTTAAAAAATTTTTAGGTTATGTCAAAAATCTTCGGTGACTTTGGGAATTTTTTAAAATTTTTTGATAATAAATAGAACAATTTTGACAGTTTTAACATTTGATTTTATTATTATCTAAAATTTCTTTTCTTAATTTTAAGAAATAAAGTTCGGACGATATTTTAAACTTGGTTAAAAATTTCTTAGGTTATGTCAAAACTCTTCGGTATCTTTGAGAATTTTTTAAAGTTCTTTGGTAAGAAATAGAACAATTTTGACAGTTTTATTAAAAAATAGATATTTTATTCTATTATTATCCAAAATTCCTTTTCTCTATTTCCAGAAATAAATTCCGGACGATTTTTTAAACTTGGTCAAAAATTTATTAGGTTATGTCAAAAATCTTCGGTGTCTTTAGGATTTTTTTTAAATTCTTTGATTACACATAAAACAATTTTGACAGTTTTATTAAAAAATAGATATTTTATTTTATTATTATCTAAAATTTCTTTTCTCAGTTTCCAGAAATAAGGTCCGGACGATTTTTTAAATTTGGTTAAAAATTTGTTAGGTTATGTCAAAAATCTTTGGTGTCTTTGGGATTTTTTTTAAATTCTTTGGTAATAAATAGAATAATTTCGACAGTTTTATTAAAAAATTAGCTAAAATTTCATTGATACAGACGTGATACTCGACTATCAGGGGTGGACAAATCCCGAAAAGGAAAGATGGGATTTCAGGGGTTGTCAAACTTTCTAGAAATCAAATTCAAGGATAAGTAAACCCCTATTTCTCAAACGGGTTTCAGGGATGGGAAAACCTCGTCGAGAGACATTTCAAAGGTTTGCAAACCTCGTAGAAACCCGATTCAAGGATAAATAAACCCTCTGTTTCTCAAACGGACTTCAGGGGTGGACAAACCTCATCGAAAGACGTTTTAGGGATTGACAAACTCGATTCAAGTCTAAGTACACCTTCGATTTTTCAAACCGACTTTAAAGGTGGGCAAACCTCGTCGAAATACATTTTGAGGGTTGACAAAACTTGTCGAGAGATATTTCAGGGGTTTGGAAAACTTCGTAGAAACCCAATTTAAGGATATGTAAACCCTCGATTTCTCAAACTGACTTCAGAAGTGGGCAAAACTCGTCGAAAGACATTTCAAAGGTTTGCAAACTTCGTAGAAACCCGATTCAAGGTTAAGCAAACTTTCAATTTTTCAAACGGGCTTCAGGAATGGACAAACCTCATCGAAAGACATTTTAGGAATTGACAAACTCGATTCAAGGATTAGTAAACCTTAGATTTTTCAAACGAACCTTAAGGGTGGGCAAACCTCGTCGAAATACATTTTAAGGGTTGGCAAAACTTGTCGAGAGATATTTCGGGGATTTGGCAAACTTTGTTGAACCTCGATTCAAGGATATGTAAACCGTCGATTTTTTAAACTGACTTTAGAGGTGGACAAAACTCGTCGAAAGACATTTCAGGGGTTGGCAAATTTCGGAAAACTTCGATTCAAGGATAAGTAAACCCTCGATTTTTCAAACCGACTTTAAAGGTGGGCAAACCTCGTCGAAATACACTTTAAGGGTTGGCAAAACTTGTCGAGAGATATTTCAGGGATTTGGAAAACTTCGTAGAAACCTACTTTAAGGATATGTAAACCCCCGATTTCTCAAACTGACTTTAGAGGTGGGCAAAACTCGTCGAAAGACATTTCAGGGGTTGACAAACTTCGGAAAACTCCGATTCAAAGATAAGTAAACCCTCGATTTTTCAAACGAACTTCAAAGGTGGGCAAACCTCATCGAGAGACATTTCAGAGGTTGGTAAACTTCGTAGAAACTCGGTTAAAGGATAAATAAACCTTCGATTTTTCGAAATGACTTCAAGGGTGGGCAAACTTCATCGAGAGACATTTCATGGGTTGACAAACTTCGTAGAGACATTTAGAAGTTACAACTTTATTATATATAATAGATAATAGATACTTTATTCTATTATTATCTAAACTTTCTTTTCTCAATTTCCAGAAATCAATTCCGATCGATTTTTTAAACTTGCTTAAAAATTTCTTAGGTTATGTCAAAAATCTTCTGTGTTTTTGGGAATTTTTTAAAATTCTTTGGTATGATTCTTTGGTAATCAATAGAACAATTTTGACAGTTTTATTAAAAAATAGATACTTTATTCTATTATTACTTAAAATTTCTTATCTCAATTTCCAGAAATAAAATTCGGACGATTTTTTAAACTTGGTTAAAAATTTCTTAGGTTATGTCAAAAATCATTGGTGTCTTTGGGAATTTTTTAAAATTCTTTGGTAATGAATAGAACAATTTTGACAGTTTTATTAAAAAATAGATATTTTATTTTATTATTATCTAAAATTTCTTTTCTCAATTTCCATAAATAAAGTCCAGACGATTTTTTAAACTTGGCCAAAAATTTATTAGGTTATGTCAAAAATCTTCGGTGTCTTTTGGAATTTTTTAAAATTCTTTGGTAACAAATAGAACAATTTTGACTCTTTTATTAAAAAATAGATATTTTATTCTATTGTTACCTAAAATTTCTTTTCTTAATTTCCAGAAATAAAGCCTGGACGATTTTTTAATCTTGGTCAAACATTTGTTAGGTTATGTAAAAAATCTTCGGTGTCTTTAGGATTTTTTTTTAATTCTTCAGTAACATATAAAATAATTTTAGCAGTTTTATTAAAAAATAGATATTTTATTCTGTTATTTAAAATTTCTTTTCTTAATTTCCAAAAATAAAATCCAAACGATGTCTTAAACTTCAAATGATGGTATATAAACAAACATCACAATAAAATTTTCTTTTATTCATTCGATTGGACTGCACTTATTGTTTTGGTTTTATAAACGATTATTTGAACTTTGTCCAGTTAAAGGTGATAAAAATCTCGAACGCTTGATCCCTATACTGATCTAAAATTACAATGAGTCAGGCGCTTCTTCGTAGAGTCATCGTGAAGAAATAGAACTCGAAAGAGCAACTCAGTATACTTTTTTAGGAATCAAAAATGAGACGCACTAATGAGTGTGCGTTTTTATTACCTTTGTGCCTTTAGATTGTAGTTAATGAGTTTTAAGGTGGCGGGAATATTAGATCTTTAAAACATTTATACTTTTTTCTACTACGGTTTGATAAGTTATCGTTAGGTATATTTATCACAGGTAAATATAATAGAGTTTCGTAATATCCCTCAGTGTATTTATTCCAATAAGCGGTGATATCAATGGTTGTGTTAGTTGGAATAGAGATAAAAAAAACGTTTATTGATATCGTGTGTTTGTTGAATTTTTTTGTAATCTCGTAAAGTAATAGGTAAGTTTTTTTAATCAATATCAGGTGTTTAAAAATATAAAATGTCTTGATATGAAAGTATGTGTGTAAAGTTTTTAAATGTCATTTGAAAGAATAAAGAGTTTTTATCAACATTCTTTTACAATTTTTTTTGAACTTTATGAAATAGTTTATATTTTATACGTAGTGCTGATTATTAAAAGTATTTAAGGAATGTTTAGTTAACGTTTCAATTATAATGTAAGTAAGTAAATTTAGAAATATTATGATTAAATTTCGTCATATCAGTGTTAAAAAAAGATTTCTAAAAAATAGTTTTATTCATTTTAACTTCTTTTTTCTTTTATTTTTTTGATGATAAAATTGAGTCAACTTTTTTCCAAGAAACAATTTTTTTACCAACTGTACTTATTAAGAGAATTTTTTACAAACTTTTAAATATGTTATGTAAGTTCATGTCAAAAATCTTCGGTGGCTTCAGAAAATTTTTTAAAATTATTTGGTAACAAATAGAACAATTTTGACAGTTTTATTAAAAAATAGATATTTTATTCTATTACTACCTAAAATTTCTTTTCTTAATTTTCAGAAATAAATTCCGGGTGATTTTTTAAACTTGTTAAAAAATTTGTTAGGTTATGTCAAAAATCTTCGGTGTCTTTGAAATTTTTAAAAAATTATTTGGTAACAAATAGAACAATTTTGACAGTTTTATTCAAAAATAGATATTTTGTTCTATTACTACCTAAAATTTCTTTTCTCAATTTTCAGAAATAAATTTCGGACGATTTTTTAAACTTAGCCAAAAATTTATTAGGTTATGTCAAAAATCTTCCGTGTCTTTGGGAATTTTTTAATATTATTTGCTAAGTTTTTAAATATGTTATGTAAATTTAAATAATTATGAAGATGCTTTAGTAATTTAATATTCTTGAAGACGTGTTTACTTAATAATCAGTTATTTTAATACGTGTTTATATTTTTAATAGCAGTGTTTTTCTAAAGAAACTCACATTTCTTCTTAGTAGTTACTGATAAAAAAAAATTGTTAGAAAATTGCAGAATTTAATTGCATGATTCACTCGAAAAAGACACATGAGTCACGCGTCATTCTTGGTGGCGACATGATATCTACTTTACAAACAATACCTTCACCCCTTTTTGTACGTTTTTCTGTAGTACGTGGAATAAAGCTTGTAATATTAGGAGGATAGGAGAGGTTCATCAATATTCGCTTGGGGTCTGTCTAACTTTTAAAAATCGTACAAAATTTATTTATAGAGATTGGCGACTTTTTCTAAAAGAAACGATCAATTTTAATTGCTTTTTTTAGGATAACTAGTCAATTTTTAAAAATTCATCAAAAATTCGTTTTTAAAGATTTTTATTTAATTTTTTTCTAAATGAAACTTAAAACATTCTAGTTTTGATTTAAAAAACCGTTTTATTGTAAATGTTGTCAAAAAAATTTAAAAAAATTTCAAATTTGGTAAAAAAATTTTTGACACTTCTAACCTAATTTAGAAAAAAATCGATCAACTTTAAAAATTCGCCAAAAATTCATTTTTAAAGATTTTGATTTGATTTTTTTTCTAAATGAAACTTAAAACATTCTGGTTTTGATTTCAAAAGACCGTTTTGTTCTAAATGTTGTCAAGAAAATTAAAAAAATTTTCAAAGTTGGTAAAAGAATTTTTGACACTTCTTAACTTCAGAGAATTAACTTTAAAAATTAATCAAAAATTGATTTTTAAAGATTTTGATTTGATTTTTTTTCTAAATGAAACTTAAAACATTCTAATTTTAATTAAATGAAAAATTTGTTGTTCGAAAAATGGTCAATAGAAGTTGTAGCCGCCCTAATGGCATAAAATCGGCCGCGGAAAAACACGTTCGGAAAGGCGCTATTTAACCGATTTAGGCTCAAAAAATGGCCCAAAACCTATAAAATAGGCTGTATTCTAACGTTTTCTCCATCAACATGAACGCCAGCTAAGGCAGCAACGCCGGAAAATTCCGGAAAAAAACGGCCAGTTTGACGTTTAAGAGCGTAGCGAACGGGAAAATGGTCGACTGCCGGCGTTAGTTCCAAAAAATTTTATCATTTCTTTTGCATTTTTCTCCATTAAAAAACGTCGTACGGGTCCCATACTCGCTTATAGAAGATGTCCATATAGAATCAGGTCCCGGTAGTACCCCTGAAAACTGTCGAAAAGCTCGTTTTCACGGAGAAAAAAGTGAAAAACCTCGAAAAGATGGCGCTACTTGTTTACTTTTGCTTACTACTTTAATATATTAAACTTTTCGATGAAGAAAATGGAAATAAAATCGATATAAATCATAAAGGTTTTTATTACTGTAAAGCACGGCTTAAATATTGGTTTTTGTGTGGTGTTCTTTAGAATATGGTACTACACTTGACGGTGTAGTTCATACTTTGATATTTTATATTCTTTCCTGATTCGCTTTCCATCTAGCTGACGATTTAAATACATTGTTTCTGACGAATAGGACTACTTTTGTATTCAGTTGATGGTATTATATCTGGAAAATATCTACCCATAATAAGGTATTGGAGATACCTTCGACCAAATTTTGATGATTCTCTCATTTAATTTCAATCGAAACTGAAGAGGTTTTTTCCTTCTTTTATAAAGCTAAATTCAATAAATGAAAGATATTCTTTGTATAGTATTTTTACTTCTTTTTCTAGGCGGATTATAACCTGATAAATGCTGATCTATTTTATCCACACTTCCATGGTATCATGGTAATCCACCACACAAAGACTGGGGCCACTTTTCTTGGTCACGTTTTGTGATATTCTGGATATTGATTGTATGAATTGTGAGTGAAAGGGCTACCATCTTTCTTGTTTTCCCATTTCGTTACAGTCACTTATCCTTTTTGATATCTCACAATTTCTCTTCTTCTAATCTTTCTTTTCGCCTGGACCTTTCATATGTCCTTGCGATTCAATCGGATTGCTCGATACACATCTTTTTTTGCTAACTAATAAGTCTGTTAGTTGTGGGGAATTATAAAAATTATTTACTCTATGGTAATATTCAAGATTGAGGAGCGGTTTCATTAATGTCATAATGACTTGTAAAGATATTTGAGGGTGTGTGTATTCTTTGCCCGTAACTGTGTCTTTTTACAGAAAAAGGGGCTGATTTATACAAATAAATCATATTCCAAATATAGCCACTCTTCAATTCGTAAGTGGCAATTTTTCGATTCGTTTGAAAAAAAAAACATTATTTCTAATGAAGGTCTTTGTCATCAATACAATAACAAATTTGGTTTTTCGACAATATTTTGCAAAATTTTTAGAACAAGGGAGATTCTCATTTCTTTGCTGTTTGTAAATCATTACGACGTATTCTGATTTTTCTCAACTTTTGATATGATTTGATATGAATAATTCCATTCTTCAGTATGGCAATGTTCAAGAATAAATAAAAAACGTTGATGTTTCACTAAAGATATTTATTTTTGGATCTCGACTACTCGGGTGTTGATCATCAAATGATCGCCATCAGGTCGATCTCGTCATGCTTTGAAAAATGCGAAAGGTCATTAATCACGTTGTATGTATTAGAAAAACTTTTAAAGGGCAAAAAATGAAGTTAAAATTTTGAAAAGAATGAAAACGTTCGCCCCACAATTGTAAAACCCACGCATTGATTTCTATCACCCAACTCTCCCCGATCGTGGCAGAGAATAAACTGATCATTTGATGATCCAAATCCGGGTAGTTGAGATCCAAAAATAAATATCTTCAGTGAAACATCTACGTTTTTTATTTATTCTTCATCTTCTCAACCTATTGGTTCGTTCCAATAGTTATAATATCAAGAAATTATTTATTGAGATAGTCATAAAAATGGTTTTCTATATTTATTACAAAATCCTGTTTAGAATTTAACCAGTTCGGTACGGACGTCGACTATAGTCGACGGAAACAGATGACCTCACGCAGCCGAGCGTCGACTATAGTCGACGGCTGTGCCAGAGTACGGACGATGAAAGCCGGTTCTTAACGACGTTTCGCGGCCGATAGGCGCCGTACCGAAGTGGTTAAGGGGCCTTTACCGCTTTCAGTTAGTTTGACCTGCGGGGCAACGGTGTGGGCAGAGGTAACTCACAAGCGTGGGGTAGGCGTGGCTTAAAGAACGAATTTTAAGAGAAAACTACGCCCATATGATAAAAAAAGCCCAAACACATGTGCTTTAAAGAAATGTTAAAAGATGTCAGTTATTTTAGCTTTAAAATAAAATAAGAAATAGTTTTCAAAAAGCAATTTGGAATATATCACGATAGATTCGAATAAGTATACTTGACTTTTTTATTTTGAGCCTACGTCATTAATGACGAAACGTCGTTCAAATATTCAAATTTGTACTGCTCAAATTAAAACATAGAAATTAACATTTAATTAAATGCAATTTGGGTACTGTTGGTTTCTGTAGGTAATAAAACTAAATTACAGAGATATACTGCGTGCACACCGGTGAGCAGCGCATAGGGCAAGTCAATGTGTTAGACAAGGCATCGAATTGTATGTGATTTTAATGAGTTAGATAAAGAGGTACATATCAGCTCCAATCGACCAGATAAGTAAACATAGTATATCTGTCCTGTCTTAACTAATGGAAGCTTTATTGTCGTCCTTTTTCCACTTACGTTAAACGCATCGGCAGTTAACCGGCGTGCACACGGTAGGTAAAAGTATATGTACAAAATGCAATAAACGTTACTGACTAACTTCACGTGATATAAGTTGTTTGTGTTCGCTAAAGCGCTGTTGTCAACTGTTAATATGTTTGAGGTTATGTTTACGTTTGTCTCTCTAACTAGGCTAGCTGCGTTGCCACATCGTTGCTCCAACCCAAAACAATAAACGGTTGGCAACGTATGCTGTGACTTCACTATAAAGTCAAGCCGTTGCCTTTCAAATTGATGACGAAGGGCTCTAAATAAAAAAAAAAACATGTATACATCAATGTTTGCCTTATAGGTAAACTCGCGAAATCTTGGTCATACTTGGATTTTTATAGAAAGGCCGATGGAAGCCTCTTTAGGGGCAGCGACATTTTAGGCAATTTACCCTATTTTAAATTCAATTATGTACTACGGAAACCAAAAATCAGTGGTTTTAATTGATTCAAATGAGATAATAACAGGCATAATCATCACGCCTTTTTATTATGTCTTAGGGTATAACAACACCAAGAATATATCGCGCACCCTAGATATAAACAACTAATTATAGGCAAGAGAAAAATAAATTAAAAATACCACACTTCGATACTCTTTTTCTGAACTGTTCCTCAAATTGTCGTATGGTAATTGCTTCGTGATCCTTGTCCCAATTGGTCATTTTGAAATTAGTGAATTGTGGATACAACATATTTTTTATAAAGTTGTCGGGGTTTGTTATTTTTCGCATTTTACAAACTCGTCCAAAATTTGAAGCTGTTAATAACTTTTTTCGAATTTGTAGCCAATATTCATTTTTATGTTGTTCCCTAGTGCCCTGGTTTCCTGTTCTATATCTACTATTTCTGCTGGAGTTTTGATAAAAGATTGTAAAAATTCTGTTATTTTATTTATATTTTTTATTTACGCAGTTTTGTATTAATCGAATACATAATTTTTTCGTAAAGTACGAGCAATTATTTTATTACTAATACAGAATAATAATATTTTAATCATAAACAAGACATTTTTTTTATAAAAACATTAATAAATTAATAATTAGTTTAGGCCCGAAAATAAGGTAATGGTTACTTCATACATTACATGCTGATAATAAATACGCCTTTGCTTGAAAGTTTAACCACTTCGGTACGAGCGTCGACTATAGTCGACGACCACAGATGACCCGACACAGCCGAACGTCGACTATAGTTGACGGCTGTGCCAGCGTACGGACGATGAAAGCCGGTTGCTGGCAACGTATCACGGCCGATAGGCGCCGTACCAAAGTGGTTAATACAAGACGACGTGTCTAAATTCTCCAACAGAAAATATTAAGATAAAGCGGAATGAATACATTCCGAAAGCAGGAAGGAAAAGGTATCTCGATCCTTTTCTCTAGGCGGTGCTTCATTACTACAAATCATGAGCACCAGGCAGCGCCACCGTACAAGGCGATTTTTATTCATTACAGCTCATTCGTACTTAGTGTTTAAATCATTTATTACATGACCAATAACACACATTTTTGTATACACTTCTAGAAAAAACATGTGGCTACCTATGGACGGTCGAAAAAATTTGTTTAAAACGTTCAGCTTTGATCAACCACAGCTCAAAAATACCCTATTTATGGGCGTGATTGTTACTAATTATTGTTGTAATAAAAGGAGAAATCAAAAATGTAAGACCGTCCAGAGAATCTATGCACTTTCAGTCAACGTTTGCTGAAAGAATCAATTGAATCCAATTATTATTAACGCCATAATTTGTGAAGTAAGAAGTACGTATTTCACTATATCTATATATCGCGGTAAAGGCGCCTTAATAGTTGGTTCTACAATGAACGTTGGGGAGATGCAGAAAAATCACAAGATAAGCCCACAAGTCTCATTTGTAGAAGCATCGAAATCATTTTCATCCTCTTCTTTTGAATCAAAAATTATTGAAGATTCACTTCCACTAATTTCAGTATAGACATTTTCAATGCCACTTGGTATAGAATCCTCTAGAATTTTCAATATCCATGTCGATAATAGATTATAGAAAGTTTACATATTATAAAACACATGACGAAACGAAAAAGTTCAATTGGTCTGTATATAGTATGAGCAGTGTATATTGTTGATTTTTTTTGTATAAAATTTATTAAGGAAGATGAAAAGGGACAACTTTGTTCTAGAGACTTTAGTATAAATCTATAGCTGAGAGGTAAAGGGTCATATCTTAATTTTTTTTTAAATTCTAGCATTTTCATGACTCATATTCATCGGAATTTCATAAAAATTAAAAACAGTAAAAAACATTGACAAAATGGAGATACGACTCTTTACTTCTCGGCTATAGAAATATAAATCAAATAACATTTTAAACAGGTTGGGCCTGAATGGGAATCCTCCATTATTTTATTATTAAAATAAAATACAATAATTAACCTTTCTTTATTCTTAATTGTATCCTTTCGCTATATTATAAAATTTGATTATGTCACTTCCATAAATGGTCTGTCTTGAAAGAGACGCAATAAATTATGAAAGGAACTTAATATCTAATAACTTTTTTGTATAATAGCAAGGAAAATTACATTCTCTTGAACTAATTTAACCACCTTCTTGAACACTTATCTTTGGTGCATAAGTTATAGTAATAACCGGTTCGTCCAAATTACCTTACCTGAAGAGAAGCATTGAAAATCGTAACTTACAGAGAGTGTGTTGCAGTTGTAACGTTTGAAGATTTCAATTTTTAGAGATTTATCTCCAAAACCCAATCAGTTTATACATAAAAATTTGTTTTTATCACTTATTGTTAGACATTGTAGTTTCTATGGTCTTCAACTATACTTTTATTACCAGATACTTGTTCAGATGATCGGAAATGTTTATTCAGATTTTCTAATTGTTTTCTGTTTGTGTGTTTTTTTATTAACGTATTAATAATACTATAGAGGTTATTTATGGAAATTGGCAAAAAAAATTTTTGATTCAAGACAAACTAAAATGCTCAAAACGCCGAACAAAAGTTAAATTTGTTCTACTTACTACCAAAATAATAATAATAAAAGACCGAAGAATTTCAATCGAACATAAATAACTTTAACAATTTTTTTGACCAACTTTAAAAAATCGCCCAGACTATATTTATAGCAACCCAAAAATGATTTTTACATTTAATTGAACTTAAAACATTCTATTTTGAATTTAATTAGTCAAATTTGTTTCAATTTTTACCAAAAAAATTAAAAATTTTTTTAAAGTTAGCAAAATTTTTTGACTGTCAATTAACCTAACTTTTTCAAAATTCGACCAACTTTAAAAAATCGCCTGGACTTTATTTATAGGAATTAAAAAAAGATTTTTAAATTAAATTGAACATAAAACGTCCTATTTTTAATTTAACAAGTCATATTTGTTCCAATTGTTACCAAAAAAATTTAAAAAATTCATAAAGTTAGCAAAAATTTTTTACGGCAATTAACCTAACTTTTTAAAAAAATTGGCCAATTTTAAAAAAATCCCCCAGATTGTATTTATAGGGATTAAAAAATGATTTTTAGATTAAACTGAACTTAAAGGATTCTATTTTGGATGAAAACAATCAGATTTGTTCTAATTGTTACTAAAAAAATTTAAAAAATTCTTAAAGTTGATAATAATTTTTGACAGGTAACTAACCTAACTTTTTCAAAATTTGTTCAACTTTAAAAAATCGCGTGGACTTTATTTATAGGAATTAAAAAAAGATCTTTACGTTAAATTGAACCTAAAAGATTCTATTTTCGATTAAAAAAATCAAATTTATTCTAATTGTTACCAAAAAAATTAAAAAAATTCTCAAAGTTGATAAAAATTTTTGATAGGTAACTAACCTAATTTTTTAAAAAATTTGTTCAATTTTAAAAAATCGCCCAGACTTTATTTATAGGAATTAAAACATGATTTTTACATGAAATTGAACTTAAAAGATTCTATTTTCAATTGAAAAAGTTAGATTTATTCAAATTGTTATCAAAAAAATTTAAAAATTTTTTAAAAAAGTGACCAACACTTTTGACACTTAACCTAATTTTTTATGAAATTTGATCAATTTTTTTACAGGTCTATTTTGTAACTCTTAACGACATCGTTATGAACCGATTGTCGTTTATGAACGACAATTCGTATTTTGTAACTTCTAACGACATCGTTATGAACGATTTTCAGGTTAGGTTTGGTCGTTTGGTGAACGACATCCCCGTAGCAGTCGTTTACGTCGTTAGCATAGCAAAATTGAATTTTAAAATGAATTGCGTACCGAGTGTATTGAACAAATGACTTTTTTATATTTAACTGTAAGTTCAAAATGTGTAAGATCATTTCTGGCATTATCTCTGGTTTAAGATCATCGTTTCAACCCTTGATACCCTAACATGGAAGGATGCCAGAAACTCACTGAACCCATTTGAAATGCCAGATAACATTTTTAAAAAAATACAAATTTCTAGTAATTTTTTCAGAAATGATTTCTTCTTTCAAATTATGCCATTTTCCTCAAAACGGCACAAAAATATTACTACCTATAATTTCTTGTGGAACTATACTTCTATGCTTGAAGAAGCTATCAAAGCTATTGCTAAAGCAAATTGAAGAAAAATATTAGTGATTACAGCTTTCTTTCAGAAAATAATGTCAAATAATGGATTCTTCTAAAGATAGCTCCTTCATCCACTTGCATCATTAATTGTCAAAGCTTGTCAAAATGCAGACATAAGTTCCCTTTTGAGTTTATGTTGTTAGTTCAAAAGATCTAACATTAGATCAAAAGTGACATTTTATGTTACTATCCTATATGAAAACATTAACTTGTGTCGTTACAGCTAAAGTTCCTAACGACTGATTTACAAAATACGGTTTTAACAAAAAGTCGTTTGGGATTGGAGTCGTTAGCTGAACGATGTCGTTAGGTAACGACAATTACAAAATAAGCCTGTTAAAGCTTTGTACAGAGTTTATTTATCAAGATTAAGATTTTTATATTAAATTAATACTTAAAGATTCTATACTTAATTATTAAACTGAGAAATTATAAATTATAATTTGGTTTTAATGTTATAAGTAACAATTTTATAAAAAAAAGTTCTACTTTTTTAAGATTGTCTCTAAAATATCAAATAAGTTCAAAAAGGTTTCTTCTTCAAACATAAAATATTAAATCTCTAGCTTTTAAAACTTCCCGTATTTTTTCTTCGTCTTATTTTTTTAAACCTTCTTACGTTGTAGTAAGCAAACATAGTTAGTTTCTAGTGGTACACCTTCAGGTTTGTCGTGCACTTAGGCGCCCGTGTCAAGTGAAGCTCAGAGCAGCTTTTCCTGATGAGAGGTCGCTTTATAGTCCAAGGTCACGTAGCACCGCTCGGAAATAGACCAAAAAAAGTTCTCTACCTTCTCCGATGAAACCATCTCTAAATTTGAATGGTCTCTCAAAAGTATTATCTCTTCAATTTAGAGACGTTGCAGTGGTCGACTTTTTAATAGGACGAACTAAAACGTTTCGAATCGTTTGCCACGTTGTTTAGACAGATGGTCTGTGTGTGCAATTCCATTTTACAACCAAGTAGAGTATTTTTAAAGTGTTAGGTTTTCTACTAACTAGTAAAAATAATGCGGTTGATCTAATTAATGAAAGTAGATAAAAGTGAAATTTAACCGCGAAGGAATTAATTTAATTTGTTCATAGTCTTTTTTAGTTAGTGATTAAATTATGACTTATTAATATTAATTGCGTTATGGTTTTATGAGTAATTGATAATTATAGCGGTTTATCTTTGTAACATTGGTAAGTGTGCGGTCACTGATAAATCGAGTGTAGGGCAGAAAGAATTAAAGAAACTAGAAATTCTTGTTTTCACGCGAGTGCATAAAATGGTCACTGACCAGGACATCAGGACTCTTCGCGTATTATGTCAACGTCCTGTATCAGCCGTACCTTATGCGTATTTTCTACGAAATCATAACTTGTTCTTTGTTTAGAAGCCGTAAAATGCTACAATGTTGGGAAAGTTTCTTTATAAAGTGTCTTATTATCTTAACGATAATAGGAGAAAATAACTCTTTTTTTAAGGAGATAAGTATTTAATTTTTTTTTCTTAAAAATTTAAATGTTGATTTTAATGAATTTTATAAGGTATATTAATTAAATATTATAGTTTATAAAATTGAGATGTAATCAATGAAATTTTTCTTTTTTGATTTTATAAAAAAATTTAAAAGTGACTTTAGATAGTTTAATGAAAATGTTAGTTCAGGATAACTTTTTTTTTTTTAAACTTTAAGATCGACTTTAATAATTTTGATTGGGTTTATCAACTAATCATTCCACTTTATAAAATTAAAAAAAAATTATTAAAATCATTGTTTGTTGATTTTATTAAAAAATTAAAACTAATTCTAACTATTTGATGTGTAATTAAAAAGTCGAGTTAGGTTTAGACTTTTTTTTTCAGAAAGTTTAAGTCCGATTTTAATAATCTTAGTTAAATTTATCAATTAAACATTATACTTTACAAATTTGAAGAAATTTGATTAAAATCATTCTTTGTTGATTTTTTAAGAATTTTAAAACTAATCCTAGATATTTCACATTTGACTAAAATGTTAAGTTTTGTTTGGATTTTTTTTCTCAAAAACTTTGTTATCGATTTTAATAATTTTTATTGAGTTTATTAATTAAAGATTATACTTTGCAAAATTCAAGAAAGTTTATTAAAATGACTCTTTGTTGATTTTATAAAAATTTTAAAAGTAACCATCAATTTCTAGGTTTATTAATAATGTCGAGTTAGGTTTAAATTTTTTTTCTTGAAAACTTTATAATCGATTTTAATAATCTTGATTGTGTTTATCAACTAAATATTATATTTTACAAAATTGAAGAAGGTTTTAAAAGGAACTTTGAATATTTCATGTTTAACCAAAAAGTCTACTTAGATTTAGAATTTTTATTTCTCAATAACTTTATGATCGATTAATAATTTTAATTGAGTTTATTAATTAACCATTATACTTTGTAAAATTGGAAGAAGCTCTTTGAAAGAACTCTTTGTTGATTTTATAAAAAAATTTGAAAATAATCCCAGATTTTTGACGTTTAAGTAAAATGTTGTGTTAGGTTTAAAAATCTTTTTTTCTCAAAAACTTTATGGTGGATTTTAATAATTTTAACTGACAATGAGTATATTAACTAAACATCGTAGCTAACAAAATTAAAGAAAGTTCATTAAGATCATTCTTTCTTCATTTTTTAAAGAGTTTGAAAGTAACCCGAGATATCTTATATTTAACCAAAATGTTAAGTTAGGTTTAGAGTTTGTTTCCTCAAAAACTTTATGATCGATTTTAATAATTTTAGCTGAGTTTATTAACTAAACAACGTAGATAACAAAATTAAAGAAAGTTCATTAAAATCATTCTTTGTTAATTTTATAAGGAGTTTAAAAATAACCCGAGATATTTTACATTTATTTAACCAAAATGTTAAGTTAGGTTTAGAATCTTTTTTCTCAAAAGTTCTATGATCGATTTTAATAATTTTGAGTTTATCAATTAATCATTCTACTTTGCAAAATTGAGGAAAGCTCATTAAAAGAACTTTATGTTAATTTTATAAAAAATTTGAAATTAATCCCAGATTTTTGACGTTTAACTGAAATGTTAAGTTGGGTTTAAAAATCTTTTTTGTCAAAAACTTTATTGTAGTTTTTAATAATTTAGCTGAGTTTATTAACTAAACATCGTAGATAACAAAAGTAAAGAAGGTTGATTAAAATCATTCTTTGTTAATTTTATAAGGAATTTGAAAGTAACCCGAGATATTTCACACTTAACCAGAATGTAAAGTTAGGTTTAGATTTTCTTTTTCTCAAAAAGTTTATGATCGATTTTAATAATTTTACTTGAGTTTATCAACTAATCATTCTACTTTGCAAAATTGAAGAAAGCTCATTGGAAGAACTCTATGTTGATTTTATAAAAACTTTGAAAATAATCCCAGATTTTTGAGGTTTAAGTGAAATGTTAGACGAAAAAATCTTTTTTCTCAAAAACTTTACGGTGGATTTTAATAATTTTACCTGAGTTTATTAACTAAACATCGTAGATAACAAAATTAAAGAAAGTTCATTAAAATCACTGTTTGTTAATTTTATAAGGAATTTGAAAGTAATCCAAGATATTTCACAATTAACTAAAATAGTAACTTAAGTTTAGATTTTTTTTTTCGCAAAAACTTTATGATAGATTTTAATAATTTTTATTGAATTTATTAATTAAACATTATCCTTTATAAAATTGAGGAAAGGTCATTAAAATTATCCTTCGTTAATTTTATAAGAATTTTTAGAATAACCCTAGATATTTATATTTAACCAAAATGTTAACTTATGTTTAGAATTTTTTTTCTCGAAAATTTTACAATCAATTTTAATAATTTTTATTGAGTTTATTAACTAAATACTATATTTTACAAAATTAGTGAAAATTGGTTAAAACGACTCTTTTTTGCCTTTGTAGGAATTTTAAAAGTAATCTTAAATATTTCACATTTAATCCAAGTGTTGTGTTGGGTTTTGAATTTTTTTTTCTTAAAATTTTTATGATCGATTTTAACAATTTTTAGTGGGTTTATCAATGAATCATTGTATTTTACAATACTGAAGAAAGCTCATTAAAATCACTCCTTGTTGATTTTATAAAAAAATTAAAAATAACTCTACATATTTCAAGTTTAATCAAAATGTTAAGTTAGATTTAGATTTTGTTTTCTCAAGAACTTTTCGATTGATTTTAATATTTTTTATTGAGTTTATTAACCCATTCGAGCCGACTGTATACCGTGTGTGCAATTGATTTCAGAGGTTATAAGACGGTCTGCACGCCGTGTGTGCAATAATAGTAAAGGAACAACATAAAGAAGAAAAAAGTTCGTTTTTGAAGACCGTGTTCGAAAAAAAATCGTGGTCTCGAATAACTAAACTTAATAAAACTCGTATAGCTAAACACTATTTTATAAAATTGAAGAAAGTTCATTAAAATCATTCTTTGTTAATTTTATAAGGAGAAGTAATTCTAAATATTTTCAGATTTTATCAACATGTTAAATTGGGTTTAGAAAATTTTCTTTTAAAAACTTTATCAATTATCAATTTTAGCAATTTTTAGTTAATTAAAGTTAATTAATTCAACATTATACTTAACAAAATTGATATTTCATTAAAATCATTTTTTGTTAATTTTACAAATAAAATTAAAGATAACCCTTGGTAAAAAGGAAATAAATACGGTCAATGCATTGGTTCTCGACGAGTTAACAAGAAAATTGACTTTGAATGTATTTTACATATAGAAAAATTATTCAAATTTTATTACACCTAGCCTTCAACGATTCCTCAATGAGTTCTTAACAGTGTGCAAGTATGCTTTTTCCTTTCTTTTAACAATATTTATTAAAATTTCAATAAAAATAAAAAAAGTACAATATCACTACTTCTCGACCACTCCGCGGAGTTCTCGACCATTTTATGTTAGTTCTCGACCACCACAAATTGGACTAATTTCTAAGAAAATATATTTAGAACAATAGATTCCATTAGTGAAAAACATAAATTTAAACAATTTTAATGTATGTATACATATATTTTCACTAAACAAACATAAATAGGAACTTACAAAAAAATAGATTATTATTTTTTACTAATAAAGAAAGTGACATTAATCATTTTTCTTGTCACAGTGGTCGAGAACTAATTGATTTTCGACCACCTATAATACGAGTGTAAAAAAAGAATACTTAGGTCTAATTTGATGGTCGCAAACTAAAACTTAAAAAGTAGATATATAAATTAATTGAAGTATACGAAAAAATACCAACAATTCTTAAATAGGTGATATTACCAAAACAATTAGTTTTTTAAAAGCTTACTGATTCTCGGCCATTTTGGTCGAGAACTGAAAAAAGCAATTATTTTAATATTGGTTGGCGACCATCAAATATTAAGCAAAAAACTTACTGTGAGCCTATTTTTTCTTAAAATATATAAGCAACTATAACTAATAATAGATATAAACCATAATATAATCACCTAACGTGTTTAAAATCAAAATTATTTACTATTTTCTGGCCGGGTTCGCTTAACACTTTTTTTACACTATACATGAAACTATACTGTCATCGCGATAGACATGTATTTACTGATTTTTCACGGAATAACGCAGATTTTTAGTTCCATTTTGGGAACAATTTTAAAAGTGCTATAGAAGTACAAAACCAAATGTCCACACCCTTTTAAAGTATAGCGAATATATTTCTTATTATTTAACTTTAAATGACAAAATGGTCGAGATCCAGTGCCGGTCGGCTAACCAGTGCATTTACCCTAATAGAATAAACTGCTAACTTAAGTAGCACCCTTTTAGTTTAGTAGTAGTTAGTTTACCCTAATTTTCCCTTCGAAACAGGTTATCGCGACTTTGGTCTTTCAGCTCACAATCAGTCCAAAATCTTCATTTTTTAAATATATAGAGGAGGGTGGGGTAAGATGGGGTATTGGGTTTATACTTGCAACAAAGCACTTTTATGCAAGGCTAGAAATAATGAGAGCTTTTATTAACTGCTTTTCGTTATGTTACTTGACAACCAATATGTATGAAGTCGCATTGTCATGGTATCGCGCAAAATTCTATTATGTCGAGTTTTCTTATAATTTATGAATAAATACATCGCGTGATAGTTATGAAACGATGCGGTGACTTCATACAAGTGTTAGTTTCATGAAATTACTAAGAAATGAGTATTAAAGATAAGTAGGGAAAGAGATAGGGACACTTTTTATAATCCATTTAATTGTGGCCATACCGGCAACATAAACATTTTAAAATGTATACCATCGAATAGCTTACTGTTTATACTATATTTTGGTACTTATTTGATGTCATTTTTTCTAATGGTTAGAGTTTTGTTGCAGTAGAAATGATCATTCATAGTTTGTCCCAAACGTACCTTGCGTTGATATGTATGGGACAGTCACAAAATGACGGAAGTATAATTGATTTCTTCATCTTCTTCCGTCTCTAATTTCCTTTTACGCTGTGTTTAACCTTTTCTTTCTTTTTTTGAAATTTTTCATTCTTAATTTTCAATATTTCTTCTGTTAACAGTTTTTCTGGTGTGCTTGTTAATATCTTTGTAAATTGTAACTGTTTTGCACGGGTTATTCAAGAACCAATTACCAAGAGCCGATTATGTATATAGGAGGTATATCTGGGACGTCCCAAATATCCCTTTCTTTCAATGTCCCAAACATACCTCACTGTAGTTTGTCTACATTTTATTTTTTTTAAATTTTAGTATAGGACACAAATAAAAGACAGCAAGGTGTATTGATCAAAAACAGTTTGTAGACTTCGCCAATAATAATTTATTAAGTTTGGTAAATAAACATAGTTGTAACCAGTACTTACCTGATGCACCCGATTTTTACTTTGAAACATCAACGCAAACGTCCAATTTTTAAGATTAATATAACTGACTGCATTTCAAGTTTAGACGATATGGCACTGTAAGTAGCACTAGTAAATTTAAAGTAAGAGAACGAGGTAAATTCAAACAAGTTTTTGATTTAGATTAATTGTCCCAAACATACCACCATCCCAAAGGTGCCCACATCCCCCTTCCTTTTGAAGTGTCAAATTGTATTATTATTTTTTTTTTGTAAAAGCGCCCAATGGGGCAAGATGGGGTATCCCATCTTAACTTCTTTCTTTAATGAAGAATGGGATAAGACGGGGAAGTGAGGTAATATGGGGAACTCCGTCTTAGGAAGAAAGTTGAAAGACTCAAAACGGAAAACGAAAAACCAAGTAAAAAAGGGAACATTTTATGATAAAATCCCAAAAGCAAGAAAACGTAGAAAATTAATGTGCTTGTGTAAATGATGATGAATTATGTGAATCTGATTAACACCCTTTAATGTGGGGCAAGATGGGGTGAAATAACTTCTTATGTTTAATCGTTGATTATATTAAAATTAGTGAATTAGTATTCCGTTCTTGCCAAAAATCTTAAAGTTTAACCATTGAAGGTTATAGAAACTAAAAGTGTTTTTCTGTGTGGACGAAATTCTGAATTTATTTTGCTTCAAACCTTAAGTACCCCGCCTTGCCCCACCCTCCCCTACATATTTTAGATGCTCATAACTTGGTTATAGATGGTGTGAAACGTGGATAGAATAAATAATTGCGGTATATTTCTATTCGTTTTGCTCCTACATTTTTGCTAACTCCGCTAGTGGTTTAACTTTGGTGATTCGATACAGATTGGCATTAGAAGTATTATGCAAGGGGTTGTTCGGATGTCGTATTTTGGTTGATGTTCGAAGACAAGATCTTTTCCCAACTTCTAAGTTTACATTGTACCTCCTTTGCTATCAGCTATCTCTACATTATTATATGTTAGTACTCGAAAATGTTTGGATCTCACTGTTGGCTTCATTTTTGCTTTCTTAAGACGCGGTTACACGGCGCGTGGTTCGTCGCACCTCTCTGGACGAACCACGAACCACAAGCCGTCTGACATAGCCGGTTCGTATTGTTCTGTGGTTGGTGGTGCGCGATTCGCTGATTCCCATCGAGTGTCGGTAAACTTGGAAAGATCGAAGGAGAGCTCGGGCAAGGTTCGTGATGGTTTGTGTTGTCTCCTGTTGGCTCGACGTCACAGAGGAACTTCGTTGCAGATTTTGTAGGTTAAACAACGTAGGTGCATCATTCAATTCCTTCAAATTAATATGACGTGGTCTACAGAAAGGACATTTGAATTTATTGAAGACCTGGAACAAGCCCCGGAAATATGGAACCCCAAAGACATGGGCCATCATGACCCCAATATTGTGCATACGGCATGGGCTAGATTAGAAAACAAATACGCCGTTTCTATAAAAGAATTTAAAAAAAGACGGAATATATCATCCACCATCTCTTTTTACGACGTTTCAGTCGCTTCTGCAGTATTAATCCTGCGTTAATAACGCACAATGACGCAGTCACAATAATTTTCTGCCTGTCATCCATGATTCCAATTCAGGATTGACAGATTTTTGACAAACCACGGACGAACCAAATCACGTTAAAAATCTGACGAACCGCGCACCGTGTTGTTACTACTGGTTCGTTAAAACGCAAGCCATCCCGAACTGGCTTGTAGTTTCGTGGTACGGCGAACCACGCGCCGTGTAACCGCGCCTTTAGAATATATGTATATAAAACTTTACTTTGTTGTCGAAATTTATACCTAAGTATTTAATATATTGCGCAGGTTTGATCTAGGTTTGCTTAAAATTGAGCGTTGATAAATTAAACATTATACTTAAAATTGAAGAAATCTCGTTAAAATTATTCTTCGTTAATTTTATAAAACAAATAATAATAACTTAAAAATTGATTTTAATAATTGTTATTAAATTTATGTATTAAAAAACATACTTTATAATACAACTTGATTTGTATCAACATTTTAATTCTTATAATTTTTTAGAAAAATGGAGAGCGGGGCACAGCCTGGCTCTTTGGTACCTCCACGTACCAACATAACACTTGGTACCATCCCAGGATTAAATTTACCGGACGAACCAACCGTTCAAAAATGTACTCCAGCTGTAGGAATTGACGATAACATCGCCGTAGCTGCCGTTTGGTCGGTTTATATCGTTTTTGGACTTCTCTATACATTTTTTGGTAAGCAACAAATCTTTTATTTTCTAAACCTCTTTTATCTATATTTATTATTGCGGTCAATTTTAAATCTCTAAACCGTTATCAATCCCTATAGATTTAGTAAACAGGATATGTGATAAAATTGGGTGTAAAAATAATAAATGAGGTTAAAAACCGTTAGAACGGGAAACTTCCCTCCTTAAAATTAGTTTGACATTGAATGTCTCTACTCGGCACTTAGACCTGAATTTGATTAAATGGCAAATTGCGAACGGTACCGAATGTAAATTGGTTTTAATTTAATAGAGGCGTCATACCCTGATGGAGACCCATTATGGTCATTGTATCATCATCCGAATATAGCTCTGGGCGTTTAGAATAAATAAATTACGATTACAACAACCCAGGTAGTTCTATGTACTGTTAGAACTCTAATTTGCATAGTTTTTGTTCTTGTTGTTACGTTATGTAATTACCAAATCGCGTTTGTAGAAAAAACGCGATCCGTTAAATTAGAAAATGAAAAAGCGTCGAATCGACCTCGAAACGAATCGCGTTTTCGATTTAATAACACAAGTTGACGCCTTCCCGTTCTCCAATGACTACTGCCCGGCACGTTTTTAATAATTTTCGGCTGCTCTTGGCCAGAATCCAAAAGAAATAAATTCCTGTTTGCTAATAAATTGGGTCAGACCTTCTACAAATAAAATTCGTACTTATAACATATGATTTCCATCGGTCGATAAATAAATTCTTATTCATAGTCGGTGGATTTGCTTATAACTTCTTATGATTTACAAGTTTTAAAATTCATTTATAAAGTTTTGATAAAAAATTGAATTTGTTTTTTTCTTTACTTAGGTTGGATTGGAATTCTATTTTTTTGAAGTTTTTGAGAATGCCCTAATATACACTGTTCGCCAAAACCACTCAGAAAGGATGGTCGTGAACTTGAAAATTTGGTGGAATGTACAGCTCAGATAAAATTTATGTAAATGATTAAAATTTGGTTATGTGAAACTCCTCTAAGTGAACTCTTTAGTGTTGTTTTTTTTGTCTGGTATTTCATGTTTTAGCAGACATATTTTTTTAGAGCGTGTAGCTATATTAATAATTACTGGCAATCTAGAGAATCAAATCCTTAAGTTGTAAATGTATTATGTTCCGTGTCTACTGAAATTGTATTGAAGTTTAAACGGTAAAAAAACCGTCAAAAAATTTGACGTTTATGTCATTTTCAATAGCTAATTCTAACCTAAAACTTACTTAAATGACAAAATCTAAAGAAAAAAAGATAGAATCTATGATTTAACACTTTTCTCTGCTTTAGGTTGGTTACACCTTGAATTCAAGTTTAAAACGGTAAATAAACTGTCAAAAATTTGAAGTTTATGTGATTTTGAATAGCAAATTTTAAGCCAACATTTAGAAAACCTTGTGCTAAAAAAATTTAGAACCCATGATTTAACACTTTACTTTAGATTGGTTGTTTTTTGAATGGAAGTTTAAAACGGTAAATAAACTGTCAACAAATTTGACGTTTATGTCATTTTCAATAGCTAATTCTATCCTAAAAGTTACTTAACACGTTGAGTGCCACGCGGTTTTATAACGACTTCCCCGTCAGGCCACTGTCAGTCATTGTCGACCTGAACGAAAAGTTGTGTCAGTCACTGATGACTGACGCGGCCTGAACCGAAAGGTTGGTGTCAGTCATCGATGAATGACATGGCATTCAACGTGTTAAGTGACAAAAGCTAATAAAAATTACAAATTATTACAAATGTGCTAAAAAAATTAGAATTCATGATTTAACACTTTTCTCTGCTTTAGGTTGGTTACACCTTGAATTGAAGTTTAAAACAGTAAATAAACTGTCAAAAATTTTAAGTTTATGTGATTTTGAATTGCAAATTTTAACCCAACATTTAGAGAACCTTAAATGACAAAATCTAATAAATTTACAAATCATGGATGTGCTAAAAAAATTTAGAGCCCATGATTTAACACTTTCCTTTACTTTAGATTTACTTTCAATACCTAATTCTAATCTAAAGCTTAGAAAAACTTACTTTAATGATAAAATCTAAGAATATTAACATATTTCAGGATGTTATTCAACAAAACTTTTCAAGGAACTTTTTTTTTAAAGAAGTTCTTTTTTATTAATGAATTTATTAAAAAAAAATAATAATAAACTAAAACTGACTAGAAAATCATCTAAAATCATTCGTAGAATTTGAATTTGGCCAGAAATCATCGAATGTTTTCTAAAAGTCCCTTTCAAAAGAAAAAAAGTAAAATTTTCAAATGATTTTGAACGTCAAATTGTATATCATGTCAGTCTTACATTCAATTAACTCTTTGAGCGCTATGAACCCATATATGCGTCATCACACAACCATTCGGTTTTGGCTTTGAACCCATATATGCGTCATCGCTAAAAGAGTTAAACCTTTTCAAGGAGTGTCAAAGTATGGACATGCATAAAGTTTCGAATATCATTTCACGAAATTGTCAGAAAATTGAGACGTAATGGCTTTACTATCATTCAAACATGAAGTATCTAGTCAAATGAAGTTTGGAAAATACCTAATAGAGACGGTGGTCGATCACAAATAAATGAATAAATAGTAAAAGAGATATCTTCCCCGAATGCCTTAATTATCCCGTTTGAGACAACTCGCTCAATGGAGGTTACTTGGAGGGCTGTTTTGGAAATTCAGACATCGATGTAAACAATTTATCGAAAAATCCATTGCAATGGTTTAGCATCATACTTACAAATTTCTCAGAGTTCTTTAAGCCCAGTATATCAAGTTCTCAGACACAAGTGGTATAAATTGAGAGGACATCATGTCGAAGAATGACACCAATTCATCTTTAATGATGAATATCGGTTTTCTCTATTGCAATTTGATGGTCAGATCTCAGAAGATCTAAAGAAGAAAGATTAAATTTTGAATTCGCTTATTCATATTATTGATTTAACATCTGGTGTTGTGATGGGGTGAAATTCAGTTTGTAAATCGGTAATCCTAAACCATCATTCAAGAAAAGTGTGAGTGCGATCTGGTGTATCAATGCAATTCTAGAGCCAATTTTGCTACCATACTTTCAAAGGCCTTGAAGCAATGTTTTTCAACAAGATCAAACCGAACCACACTTGATATAATGGACACTAACATTTTTAACAATAACAATGCCAATGTACTACCAGAGTACACACGATCTTCATATTTATCTTCCGTTGAATATCTATCCAGTGAAACTGAAAACTTCCCACAATTTGGCTCCTTTTAACAGGAGTTAATTGTATGTAAAGCTGATTTCGATGGACGCGGAGCTTAACAGTAACAGAAGTAAAGGATTTGAGGTTTAAGTTGTTGGTGATCATTGGTATGGCTACACGTTGTAAAAGAAGTATGCCCAAAAAATACTAAAAACCAGACAAAAAACAACCAAAGACTGCACGAATCGTGACCAAATTTTAATCATTTACTATCTCGTTTGAGCTGTACATATCAAAATTTTAAGTTCGTACAACCACCTCTTCTGGGTCTTGTGTTTTTTTTTTGCGACCAGTTTATTTTTATTAAAATAAAACTTCAACCTTGAAAAAGTTTTAACAAAGGATTAAACGAAGTTTGTGTTTTTCCATATGCTTTCGGAAAAATCCAACTAATCCAACTCTGAAAGTTTTAATAAAAACCCATCCCAATCTAAATTTAAAAATCGTTTTGATTAACAAATTAAAATATACATTTTTTTTAAGTCAGGGAATCTTTAAAAATTAAAAAGAAAAATTTAACAAAATGATGAATTAGGTTGGTATTTCTAATTTATCTTGATGTTTTAGAAAAAAATTCATCCACCTCACTCAATGTGTTTTTAATACAGGCAAAATTCCAACTCTCCCTAACCCTGACGGAAGCTTTGTTTTTTTTCGATTTTATACCATGTTCACACGTTTGTTTTTGAAATCGGAGCGTGCATAAGATCTATTTTTCAAACTTACACAAAAAATTAAACAAAAAGTTTAAACGAATAGCGTTCAATTGGTTTGGTTTTATTTTTCTCGAATGATTTAAAGACAAATTTTCACCCAACTTTGAACTGTTTAAAAATGGATGCGTTTGTAATACAAACAAAATTTCACTTTAACCTACAATTTGAAACAGTTTTTCAATATGTTTCCTAGGAATTTTTTTGGAGAGATTATAAAAGTTAATTAATAACTCTTAAAAGAATGAGTTTAGTTCGTATTTATTTCATTTTTGTTGTGAACGTTTTGGAAAAAATTGAAGTTAAATTCAAAAAGTTTTAATACACCAAGTAATCCAACTCAACCTAAATTTGAAACGATTTTGATAAACTTTTTGTAGATCTACATTCTTTTAAATGTTAAGTTAAACTGATTGAATTAGACTTAAATTCTTCTATCTTCTTTAAACGTTTTAGAAAAAAATCCTAAAATCAACTCAAACCGTTTTAATACAGAAAAGAAATTTAAATTTAAACTAAATCTGAAATTGTTTTGAAAAACTACGGATTAAAAAAATTATTCTTTAAGAAGTTAAAAAATAAAATAAAATAAAAAGAAAGTTTGAACAAATTGTTAAATTTGGTTGATATTTTTTATTTGTCCTAAACGTTAAAAAAAATGTATCCAACGCAATGTGTTTTTAAAAAAGGCGTTTGAAATTGTTTTAAAAGATTAACTTAGGTTGATCTTTTGAATGTATTTTGAAATGTTTATTTTATTTTTCTTGTTAACATTTTTAGGAAAAATTTCAAACTCAAAATGTTTTAATACACAAAAAAAATCGACTTTAGCCTAAATCTGAAATCATTTTGATAAATCTTCTGTAGAGTAAAATTAATTTTTTAAATATCACATAAGAAAAGTTTTGGAAAAAAGCTTAAATCCATCTCGAAACGTCTTAATATAAAAAAAAATCCAACACAACCAAAATCTAAATTGTTTTAATAAACTACAGACTAAAATCACATACATTCTTTAAAAAGTTTAAATATAGAATTTGAAATGGTTTTAGAGATTTACTTTGGGTTGTTTTTTCTATGTTAACTTGGGTTGGTATTTTTCAACATATTTTTCTCGAATGAAGAGGAAAAAATTTAATCAACAAGTCTTAAAAGAATAAATTTGGTTGGTATTTAGTTTCTTTTTGTGAACATTTTTAGGAAAATTTTAATACTCACAATGTTTTAAAATACAAAGAAAATCCATTTTAACCTAAATTTGAAATAATTTTGATTAACTTTTTGTACACTAAAATCCACATTTTCCAAATCTTACGTTAAAAAGTTTTAAGAAGCGATTGAGTTGGGTTTGTATTCTTCTATTGTTCTTGAACATTTTGGAAAAAATCCTAAATTCAGCCCGAAACGTCTTAATACACAAAAAGATTCCAAACCTACCTAAATCTAATACCATTTTGATAAACTACATACAAAAATCTACTTTTTTTAAACACCTAGAATTTGAAATTGTTTAAGAGAATTACTTTGGGTTGTTTTTTCAATGTATCTTTCTGGAATGTTTCGGAGAAAAAACGACTTTAAACGTTAATCAACAAGTCTTAAAAGAAGGAATTTGGTGGGTATTTATTTTATCTTTTTGTGAACGTTTTTGGGAAAGATTCCAAATTTAAAATATCTTAATACACAATAAATCTAACTCAACCAAAACCTAAAAATATTGTAATTAATTGCTGGCTAAAATCAACATTTTTTCAAACAACTTTTTTCAATCAAAAACTTTTAACAAGTAGAGAAAAAAATTCCTAAATATAGCCCAAAACGTTAAAAAGGGTCCAAATCCAACTTAAATTTAAAACCTTTTTGATAAATTATAGACTACATTTTATATTCTTTTGAACGAATCTGAAAGTTTTAACAAAGGATTCAATTGAGTTGGTATTTTTCTATCTTTCTTGAAAGTTTTAAAGAAAAGAAATCTCAATCCAGGTCAAAACGTTTTAATAATAACAAGACAAAAGAATCCAATCCAATTTAATCTGAACTCGTTTTGATAAATTGTTTTATAAAATCAATGTTTTTTTAGTGTTTAAATTAAACAAAGTTAAGAACGTTTAAAGTTTTAAACAAAGGATTGAATTAGATTAGTGTTTTCTTATCTTACTTGAATGTTTTGGAGAGAAAAAAAAATCCAAAGTCTATTTTAAAACGTTTCTTTGAATTGTTACAAAATATAATTCCAATCTAACCTAAATCACAATATATTCTTTAAAAAGACTTCAAAGAATAAGTTTTAACAAAGGCTTGAAATGGTTTGGAAGTTTTCTTTTATTGAATGTAATAGAGAAAAAAAGTTCAACTCAAAGTGTTTTAATGCAGAAAATATTCCATCCAAACCTAAATCTAAAACTGTTTTGATAAATTATTGACTAAAATCAACTTTAGACAAAGAAAAAAAATTCTAGTTTAATACAGAAAAAATTATAACCCAATTTAGAATCATTTTTATAAACTGTTTTGATGGATTGTTTTATAAACTAATTTTGATGGATTGAGTTGAATTAAAACTTTTCTTCTCTTTTGAACTTTTGAAAAAGTAAAGTTCTAAATTTAAAGTATTTTTATTCCAATAAAATTCATTGCAAATATAAACTTTAGGAACCGTTTTTATTTTTTACTGAAAAACCTTGTCAATTAAAATATATTTTTAACTTTTCTCAGAAGATCATAAAAGTTTTTGTTAATTTTCTTTCATATTTTATTATAAAATGTGTAATACTTTGATCAGTAAGTTCATTTATTCCTTGATAAAAACGTGTCATAATCTCACATTTAAGAAAAGGTATTTATTAAGACCCTTTATTACCTTTTACGATTCTAGTACGTGTACGTGACACAAGATAATCCAATTTACGAACGAGAACCACTCATATTCAAGCACCCCATAAGTGTAGTGCAGCAGGGGGTTGATATAAATGCACGTAAAGAGACCTTTCCGGACCTATTTACAGATAATTAAGTGTCAACTCCATTAAGAACTTCCTTTCGCGGTTCACTTAATCTAGATAACTTTTAGAGGGGTGAATAATAATTACAATAATCTCGAAAGGAGACTATCTAACTTAAACGTCGGAAAATATAGTGATCGTAATGCTAGAGGCGTTATAAAACATCAAGAAGGTGGATTGCGTTTAAATGAGGATGGGGTAAAAAGGTTCTGGAGATGGGTTCGTTGATCAAAGAGGTTTAGCAGGTTCGGTAGGTTCGGTTCCGTCGTTCGCAGATAGTCAATATTTGGGGAAAACACGACGGGGGATGTAAATACAGGGTCCCGCAGGTCGTGGGGCGTGGTCTCGACGGTTCAGACAGCATCCTGCTGCGTTGCTGCACGACAGCAACGCCATCAGATCGATAACCGCCGGTCGCACACCAGATCGAACAAGATTGGGTACTTGTAATTTCCCTTTTTATTAAAATAGTCAATTAAATTCAATTAAAAACTGGATGCTTATTTAATTTTCTTCTGGTACGCTGCACGTCAGAGAAAAATTTACATAATTATTGATCTTTTTCAATGTTTCTTGTTTTTAATTAATTAAAACGAGTTAGTATGTATGTAGTATCTATTTTGTGGAGACATGCAACTTTGTAAATAGTAGAAATAAATTTACAGAACGAAAAGAATACTAACAATCATCAAATTGTCAAATTATTTTTAAACACGTTTCATAAAGGCGATATATTTTTAAGGTTTACACTTGTGTGTAGATAAGCAATAAGTTTTAAACTTACTTTGGTGCTACATAGGCCTTTGTAAGTACAATGTAGTTTGTAATGATGAATGACAATATCGAAGGGCTGTACAAATACTGATATTGATGGAAAATGGAATAAGCCATCAAAATGTAGCGAGATAATTAACTCATTGTCGTTCGACTGTGCAAAGAACATACAAATGGTTTCTTGTAATTAGTTGTTATCACCGATAGCTCGGTACAGATGCTAAATGAAAAATAACAGCTATACAAGGTCGCTTTGTCATGATATCTGTATTGAGAGATCGAAAGCAAACCGCTTGAATACCTCAAAGCAGCATTCAGCAAGTTGAGGGAATAGCAGCCAATGTTTCCACGGTTCGACGAAGGTTAGGGGAAAGTGGTTTAATAGCTTGCAGTCCAGCTACAGCATATTTGCTTACTGCAGCTCTCAAAAGACTGCTTCACATGAGAAAACATTAGTTTGACAATAGACAACTGGAAAAGTGTATTGTTTACGGATGATTGTTGAATGTGTCGTTATGACAAAAATTGTCGTAATAAAGTATACAGAAGAGCTCTTGAATGCCATCCTCTACTCGGATTGCTTTTGGGGGTAGTTCAGTAATATTTTGGACAAGAATTTCTCTTGAGACACATAGGGATCTTGTTTTGATTGATAGCACGACGATATGTTACAGGGATTCTAAACAAGCATGTAGTGCATAATACTGGATTTTTTTGGCATTTTTTTTTGTTAATGCACGATAATGCACGACCACACATTAGAATGATGGTAACGCAGTAGCCTGAAGCAATGGATATTCCAAAAATAGAGCAGCCTGCTTCAAACCTGGATCTTATTCTTAATGAGTACATTTGAGACCAGCACAACACGCTTGTAAAGCGTTGTATTCCTACTGCAACATCATGCAAAGAACTTCGTTTGACCTTTATTGAGGAATAGAACCGTTTTCTCCAAACAGACATACTATAAGACGACCTCAAGCCACACCATGGAGAGAAGGATGCAAGAGCGCGGTTCCTCCCCGTAACTTTACCGAATAAGCTCGAGTGGAATGCAGTGGAAGCGAGGACCGGAGTATCAAGCGGCCCTCCCTTCCACTGTATTCCACTCGGACCTACTCGGTAAAGCAACGGGGAGGAACCGCGCTCCTGCATCCTTCTCTCCATGGTGTAGCTTGAGTTCGTCTTATAGTACAGGATGTGATGATTGTTATACCTGGTATAGCAATTGGTATAGTATACTAAATGGAATGAGGAGTGTCATCCAAAACGAAGGTGATGCACGCCGTATTTATAATTGAGCTTTGTTACTTTTTGCTTTTTGAAGTAATGTAAATTTGTTGTAATGTAACTTATAAATGTATTTTATCTATAAATTTGAGAATTTTCCAATTTTTAGGTTTAGATTTATTTGCAATAAAACGAAGAAATGCTTAAAAAGATGGATAATTACATAGACTTTTCGTGTGGCCCGTTTTCTCTCCCACGCGCATGTATTTGATTCAAATTCTTTTGAAATGCAAAGGCATAAAATCTATTTCCTATAAATGTAAAAGAATAAAGGGAATTTATCAGCATTTTTTTCCCTAGTTCCAAATAACTTTTAAAATCATATAGAATTTATTTATGAAAATTAAGAAGTGAATTTTGTGGTATATGAAAATAAAAAAAAACTTTATTTTTGCTTTAGTTATTAAAATAATAATAATCCTGAACTTTGTAAAAATGTTGACAGTTAGCTAACCCAATTGAAAATATATACAGGGTGATTCATTAGCTCTATGACAAACTTTGGCAGATGAAAGGTGATGCGATTCTAAGGAAAAGATGTTATATGAATATGGGTCCGGTTCATTTTGGTTAAAGCGTTACAAGCCTTTGGAAATTTTACATAGTTTAATAGGCAAATAAAAATGTAACAAAAAATAAGTTTAAAAATGACAAAAAATTGTTTGAAATGTCCGCTATCAGCTTAAATGCACGCCTCACATCGACGAAGTAAAGATTCGCAACAGTTGCAACAATAATTATGAAACACAAATACAGAGTTGGTTATGATAACAAAGCTGAATTCTGACAATTAGTGGTCAGAGTTTTGATCGAAAACGAAAATGCATGTATTTACGACTGAAGAATATGCAGATATTATTTTTGTATACGGGCTTTGTAACGGAAACGCTCGGCAAGCAGCAAGAGAATACCTTCGTAGGTTTCCAAACAGACATCAACCTGTCCATACAGTGTTTAATGCATCATTTCGCAGACTGGGAGAAACAGGTAACCCCGCTCCACCACATTCCGTTCGTCCCTATGAAGTGAATGTACAAAATGAAGAACGTGTTATTGATTTAGTACTTGACGAACCTTCAATTAGTACTCGGCGCATAGCGAGCATGCTACAAATATTTCAAACTTTTGTATGGCGTGTATTGAATCGAGAAATGTTACATTCGTTTCATCGCCAAAATGTTCAAGCATTACATCCTGGAGATACTGAGCAACGCTTAGCATTTTGTCACTGGATTATTCAGCAATATGCTCAAAATAATAACTTAATTTCACAAGTTCTGTGGTCCGATGAAGCGTGTTTCACTAGGGACGGCATAAATAATTATCATAGCGAACATGTGTGGTCCTTGCAAAATCCACATGCAATTAGACCACGGAGATTTCAGCAACGGTTTAGTGTAAACGTTTGGAGTGGCATTTTTAATAATTCTTTGCTACCTGTATGGGTGATAAATGATCGCTTAAATGCAGATATGTACAGAAATTTCTTGGAAAATCACCTTTTCGGTTTTATCGACGACGTACCACTTAACATCGTTCAAAATACGTGGTATCAGCACGATGGTGCACCACCACATCGAGGAAGACAAGTCATCGCTTGGTTATATGAACATTTTCCAAACAAATGGATTGGTAATGGACGTCCAGTAGTCTGGCCACCACGATCTCCAGATCTAAATCCACTGGATTATTATTTCTGGGGGCACATGAAGCAGCTTGTATACCATGTAAAAATTACTACCCGTCAGCAACTATTGGACAGAATTCAAGATGCAGCTAATAGCATACGGAATGATCCAAATATCATAAGTCGTGTGACAGAATCTTTACTTCGTCGATGTGAGACGTGCATTCAAGCTGAAAGCGGACATTTCGAACAATTTTTGTAATTTTTAAACTTATTTTTTATGTTACATTTTCACTTGCCTATTAAACTGTGTAAAATTTTCAAATGCTTGTAACTCTTTAACCAAAATGAATCGGACCCATATTCATATAACATCTTTTCCTTAGAATCGCATCACCTTTCATCTGCCAAAGTTTGTCATAGAGCTAATGAATCACCCTGTATAGAGGTGTCCTGAAATTAGGTGGCCATATGCTACCCGTACATCCTACGTTCAAAAATAAGAATAAAAGCCCCGATGAACATTGGTCGAAAAATACTTTCTGAGGGAGCTATAAACCCTTGAAGGTGGCAGCAGAAAAACGATTTTTAAGGAATATGATCGGAATGTCTTGGGTTAGGTCAACGAAAATTGGTGTACTAACCTAAAATTCCAAGAGAAATTAGATGGCTGCATCAATTTTGCATGAAACTCATCAGTTGCGTGCGTGTAAAAAAAGGTGACTTGGTGAATTGTTTATGTAACTTTTATGTATGTCAACTTTTTACTACCCTGACTTAAAATTTACGTGTCTTAGACCTTTCTACGTAAGAATAGTCGTCTCGATGCAATTGAGTAACTGCAACCGTTTTCGACTGAATTGTCTTTGAAGATCGACTAATCTCATTTTCGAATTAACTAGGTTTTTTTTGATAAGAGTGTGGCAAGCGCTTTTATCAGCGCAGTTAGGGGTTTAATTTTATGTCAGAATTGCGTAACCATGTAAACTACAAAATTCTAAGATGGTCTATTTTATCATTGCTCCCTTCAAGGAACTGTAGCTCCTTTAGGAAGCATTTTTCGACCAACGTTTATTTGGGCTTTTATTCTTATTTTTGTATATAGAAGGCGCTGGTAGTGTATGGCCGTCTAATTTACGGACACTTGTATATCAACTTAAAAAAAATCATTTAAAAAAATCGTCCATACTTCATTATTGTAATTGAAGATCTATTTTTATAAAAGACCATCACGATAGTACAGGACGTTAACATGATATTCCGAC
Organism: Digitonthophagus gazella; assembly: GCA_036711955.1. Lineage (NCBI taxonomy): Eukaryota > Metazoa > Arthropoda > Insecta > Coleoptera > Scarabaeidae > Digitonthophagus > Digitonthophagus gazella. The sequence continues at coordinate 14,564,111 of JASCIT010000007.1, forward strand.
AATATGTCATTTTCCCTATCCCTATGATCAGCATACAATGTTGCATGAATATTATGCAGTACCGTTTGGATGCTCCCATAAGAATATATGGAAACCAGCTCAAAGCGTAAATGTTGTCTTAACGTTCTGTAATGTCGCAGGGATAGACCCTAAACCCAACTGAATTAAATTTGTATAAATATTTGTATAAATTATATAGAAATTGATCAACTTTTAAAAATGACTTTTGCATTAAATTAAAACTTAAAGGTTCTATTTTTTGTAATAAATGCCAAACTTGTTCTAATTATTAACAAAAAATGTTTTTAAAAGCTAATTATTATTCCTTTTATTTGTGTACCTTTCATATAGAATGGACTATAACGACCGTATAAATTGACGTTCTTAAATTGCAAAAAAGTCCCTCTTAAGCGGTCCGTAATTACCAGGGTAGCGTAGGGCGGAGTCTTCCCACATAATCAGCGGCTAGATGGAAATGTTTACCATTAATTTACAATTAAATAACAGAGAGACGTGGGCCCGTCTTAATGTACTGAATAAAATACGACTTCCTGTACATCCTCTCCTTTCTCGTTTGCAGCTGTACATCGCCGGTTAACAGTCCTTTGTGTTCCTACTTAAAGAACATGTACATAAAGAAAAGTTTTGATACATTCAAACGGTTATTTTAATGGTTGTGCATTATTGAAATTGTACACTAGCAAAATCACTTAAACGATTTATTTAATTTCTTTTTTCATTGTCCATTTGTAAGGATTGAAATATTTTTCATCTTCTTTTTGATTTTCTTGTCTATGTTTAATGTAAGATAAATAAACATCATAAAACATTGTAATTACATTAATATAAATCACTTGATACTTAATTGGGACGAATAAAAAATTAATAAATTGAGCGGGAGGCCAAACTAAACAATCCACAAGATATACATCTAAAAATTTTTCTTTTAACTCTTTGGTACACTCGGATAAGTATTTTCCTTCGAGAGTTCCGGCACAGTAAAAGAAGTAAATGATACAAACGGGGGACATGGTGGTTTGATCTGCGATAACTTTCTTCACGGCGCAAATTAAATTGGGCGTTGGCCACAATTTATCTAATTTCGTATAGAAATAATGGTGTAGAAATCCGTATCCGATTCCCACGGTGGACATTCGAGCCATCCTACCGTAATCGTAACGTTTTGGGAGTATTCCAATTTGGTACTCAATTTCCTGTTGGATCCAATCACCCATTTGCATTAATAGAACCGAAGAGAAGATGTTGGTGGCTAGAAGATATTCAGTGAACGCTTTTTCTAATCTTTTTCCAAGATTTTGTTTGGTTGTACGAATGGGTTGAAGTAATTTTAAGAGTTTTGATAGTACAGACATTTTAATATTAAAAATTTAATTTTGAATATTGTATTTTATTTATTTTCAATTTCTTTCTATAACCATAACCAAATTGACTTTTAATAAAATAAATTTGACGTTTATTTTTTTATTTTAGGATATCGATGTTTTAAAACTGTTATGTTCCTGACTGGTTTCATTTTTGCATCTTGTATCGTCTACATGATCTGCCTACAAGGAGTTTTGATGCCACCATATGGAAATGCAGGTAAAATAAAATAGAAATAGTTTTACTTGAAAACTTGTTTCTAAACCTATTTTTGATCAGTTTACCATCACTTCACGTCTTTTCTATGCTTATTGTTAGTAACTTTAATTCGACACATGTTTGTATTTTAAATTTTTTTAAAAGTCAGGATGACATTCATCTATTCGTGAGCGCAACCGAATTTTAAGCAGTTGAAGAAACTGTTACGCGACAAAAGTCACGTTGGGTGCCTCGTCTGTTAGAGAAGTCATCCAAAGTGATGAATGAAATTGTCAGTGGAACTTTTCATACGGAATAATGTAGTTGAAACCACAAAATTTTATGAAAATATGTAAATAAGGATAAATTTTTAGGATGATTGCATTCTGAGTGATTCATTTTAGATGTTCATTACAAATTAGTGAGGAACGAAAATTTTTCCAAATAAAGGTTGATTCTCAATATACGTTCCAGATTTCGAACCATTCCGTTTACATAAAATGTTTTAGATTGTGAAACAAATTAACGTATACACATTTTCCGTTCCGTTTACATACAGCTTTCATAGCTGCCATTTTCAATCAGTTGCGTACCATAGTGGTATGCTACGTTTTTCAAGAACAAATTTTAATATTTACTGATACTTTTCAACAAATTTTAGACTATAAATAATTTTCAAATAGTAATCATCAATTATTAAAAAATCTTTATACTTATGTAGGTGGTTTGATTAAGCCGTCAAATGGAAAACGCCGCACAGTGGGGCGGCATGCTTAAATTGCGGCCATCACTACATAACTTTCTTTTTTCAATAGAACAACCACAAAATTGTTTTAAATTAAATTTACTATTAAAGAAAATAACACTTTATTTGCTTTTAGTGAAAAAGAAATCCAATTTGATGCAGAAGCGGGTTCAATTCCCAAACAGGACGTAACTTTCTTTAGAAATAATATTAATTATAACAGATTTTTAGCGTTAATTAACTAACAAACAACTCTGTATTGCCAGAAATAAGTGCAAGAACTTTGTAATAACCTATACCTACATGCGGTTATTGATCTCAGCATGCAGATATTTGATAAAAATATTTTAGGGCTTATAAATGTTGTATATTTAGAACTTCATTTTCGATATCTACAAGTTTAATATGGACCGTTTATTTTGAAAGTGGTGTAAGTTCATTTTTGAAAAAATGAGATATCACGTAATTCATGCTTAATTTAATGTAAATTTTTTATGTATAAGTTCGTGTTTAATTTCTTTAAAAATTGCCATCTTTTGTACAACTTAAAATCGGGCGGTAAATGAAATTACATAATCATTGATTATGAAAGTGGTGTAAGTACAAATTACTATGGTTACATTTGTTTTATATTACGTGTCAAAAGTTGCCAATTTAGGTTACTGACTCTATTTTTTCTTAAAAAGGATAACTTTAAAAGAAAAGAATTTTAAGTATACACCACAGGATTATTATAATGTAATAACACAATGTAGAAAACATGACAAATTCATTTTACATGAAATGAAACGAGAGAATTTCGTTTCAACAAAAATCTTCAAAATGCAATTAAAAAACAGATTAAAAAAACACTAATGGCAAACAGATCAATTGGTTGCAAATATGTTGGCTGAGGTTTCACAAAAACGCACCATATACTATTTTATATAAAACATCGATGAAGGGCACTGAATTTAAAACTATAAATTTATTACCTACACGTCCTGGAAGACCGCTAAAATTTGGGAAAATCGCCCTTACGCCTTTGTACCAAAATGCCAGGCCTGTTATTTACGAAAAATATGAAGACATCAAGCAGTTATTACCTTATATACCTCCGGTGCATCGTACATATTTCGAAACACTGCCACATGCAAAGCATAAGTAAATACTATCAGTATCTTGTGATTTTTACAATGTAATTAGCGTCTAAAATTAAATTTTATGTCCTATCATGTGTATTTGTAATCAAATTTAGATTAAAATGAAGTATATTTTAAGTGATATTTAATTTTTCAAAATTGAAATTAAACGATTTTTACAATTGTCTAATTTTGAAAGTGGTGTAAGTCCATTTACAGCCCAGAAATATGTATTGTTGTAGACTAATTCGCCTGAAACAAATCTGCCAGACATATAATTTGCCTAAATTTTTTAATTAACAGATATGCTAACCTCTAATTCTCTCGAAACAAGAGAAAATGGACTTACACCACTTTCAAAATAAACAGTCCATATAATAAAACATTTTCCACGTCTTCAAAAATAACTTGTGTAAATCTTCTTTCTCTTGCAAAATTTGGACATCCAAAGAATTATAGGGTCCTACGAAATTAATAACTTGTTAAAAATATCAAAATTTTTCCATAATTATTTTCATTATAGAAAAAAAAATGGTTTTAAATTATGATTTTATGTAATTTATTATCCTAATATAAACTGGTTTTACTGGTTTTTTATCTTTAAATGCAATTTTCATAAAAAGGGGGATGAAGGGGGACAGAGAATAAGGGTTTTTAGAAACTAGAGCCTGTTGGCAACCGTTTAATGTATTGTATAGCTTGGACAGTTTTGAGCAAAAAAAGGTTTCGTCGTTTAAAGTATGTGATCTCTATTATATAAATTTCATCAGTTTAACGCGTGTATTAACAATATACAATTTTACAAGATGATAATAATCATAATATGAAGTTTGAAACCTACTCCTTATGTTATAAAAAAATAAATTACTACCTTCGTTTAGTTTTGATGGGAGAATTTTTTAAAGTAGTACGTGTCGAAACAAAAAAAGTTTTGAAAATGTCGAATTTGAAAAATATTTTCTATAGGAAATTTGATAAAAATTGATGTTTCATATGCATTTAGAAATAGACTCAAGTATCTAGAATATAAAATAATGGCGAAAGTATAAGTTTTCTAAAAGTTAATTTTTATACGAATATCCGATTTTAGAGCATTTCGCCCCACTGTGTGCCGGTTTTGTTGCAAGTAAGCAAAATACTTGATTTGGAAAAAGACATCATAATGTCATTCATATTGTGTTGAAATCTCAATATCTCCAAAATGTCTCCTGTTTGTAAAAAATACGTAAGCAGTATGGAACATGGAACGGAATGGACCGGAAACGGTATGGAAATGGAACGTAAAGTGTGTATACGTCCACTAATTTACTGCTAACAATATTTGTATGGAACCGGAACGGATGTGTATCGAATGGAAACGGAATGTATAGTGAGAATCGACTTTAAAACAAATAACCTATTAAACTACGAACGTTTCTTATAATTTGCTAACCACTTACTTTACTATATTGAGTTAATTTGTTTTATATCCTCATAAAGTTGTAAGAGAAGGGGTTAATTTTCCCCCACATAATCAAAATGTTTCATTCATGTTTTGATTTTTAAGAAGCGTATTTTACATTTAACCAATAATGAAGTCGTTGGTTTTGTTTTGAAATGTATTTTTGACATTGCTCATCAGTAAATCATGATATCTACTCTTAACTTTCTAAGAAGTTAACTTTTCTCTTCTTTTTCCTAACTTTCCTATGTTATACAGAGCGTTTAAAAATGATTATAAAATGTTTGAATTAATACGCAATCATATTTTACGGATTTTTGATGCTAAACGTTGTCATCTTCGGATCATCTTTTTTTTACATTGTATCGTAACTTTGATAATAGTGGTGGCACAAGAGTGTTCTGTATAGTTTTTAATTGTTTTTATTCTTTTTAAGAGTAATGGTATAATTATAAAGCATCAGATGTCAATTGCAGTGATACATATCAAGAAAATCGTTATTATTAGTTAATTTCATTAACATGACACATTGGATGAATTTAGTAACTTTATGAACCTCTTGATACCTTTGGGTATTTTCTGTAATAGGCCTATGAGTCTTCATTAATATGACATTTTTGGTACCAGCCTTAGAAATTAACCTCTAGTGAGTCAAATTCAAACGCCTTACAATCATTTTTGAACGTTCGTTATCAAAAAATCTTTTAGTTCCAGTCATATGGTCTTAATTTCTTAGTAAAGCTATGCTAACAATCTACTTTAATGAGAGTTCCCTTTTTATCTGATTATAAGATATAAAAATACATTTGATTTTGTTTTGAATTTTAGGTGTTGCTCTTTTCGCCGGGATTCTCTTCGGTTTAATAACAACCCTAGTACAATACGTCGGTCTCTTCATGGCTGGTTTACACACAGGAGTCCTAGCAGCGGTAGCAGCCTTGACAATCGCTGATCACGTCATAGAAACTACCCCGACGGGCCAAGTTTGGCTTTGTGTGGGAATTCTTTTGGCCAGCGCGCTTTTATTTGCCATATTGAATCTTTATTTTAGAAAAGGTAACTAATGAAATTATTTTACTAGAAACTATTTACTTCCATATGTTGTTTTTACTTTCATATTCTTTTTAATGTTAGTTTATATACTATTTAGGTCCAGTTTATTCACCTTTAGGTAAATTAATCTATCTGATATTTACCGTGGTTACTGGTCAAATAGTCAATCATGACAAGTAAAATTATAGTAACTATGGAAAATATCAGATAGATTATTCACAAAGGTGAATAAACTGACCCTTATTACTACTATTGTTTGTTTAGGTTTGACAATACTCGGAACAAGCGCTTACGGAGGAGCTATTTTAACGGCGTCAATCGATTATTTCATCGAAAGATTATCTATGGTTTATTGGGTGCTCGATAGGATATCATTAAAACCAGCCGTTCCGCCACCGTGTTGGTTTTCATGGTTCGTTTTCGCCGCGTGGCCATCGTTTGTATTAGCTGGGTTGGTTATACAATGTGCTATAACTGGAAGGGGAACACATCATGCTGATAGTAAGTCACAAATTTAAAAAAAGAGCTTTTTACGATAAATAGGAACGATTTGATAAAATCTTTAATAAAGACAGTATTGCGATAAATTTTGGTTACCAAGTTCTCGAAATTAAAAGAAATATATCTTATATCTAGTTCAACCTGTATTTGTCAAAATGGCAGACACATAAAAAAAATAATATTTAACCCTTTGACCGATATGAATTTATATCGACCTATGCAACGAAAACTATTGTAAGTCATTTTTGATAGAACTGAGTCAGATATAAGTGTTTAAGGGGAGATATCAGTGTGAAAAAAAAATATATTCGATTTTTTTTTTGCTTAAATAGTTAGTTTTGTCCTTTAAGAATATGCCTACAAAATGTTTAACCAATATTCGGCTTAGGAGTATTCGAAATTGGCGTCAAGCGTCGACGCTTTCAGAGCAGTCTATAGAAGACTGTGTTTTTGTGGCGCCCAAGTAGTCAAAACAGCTGCTAATTTGGCTACTGTCATATTCAACGATGGTCACGTGGCTTTGTTGAATGTTGTTGAGGACTTGAGAACCTCCATCGGCGAGAAACTGTTCAATTATTGCTACGAAATCAACCGAAAACTTAAGATTTAAGTGCTTTCAACCGACGTGAGGAGGAGGAAATGTTATTGTTGGACGCAGATGAACTTCTATATGGTCCAGGGATAGCAGAACAATCGGTAAGAACTTGTTTTATATTAATATTCAAGTTACATCATTCAATTTTATGCTCTCAAAACTTTAAACGCGTTTTTCTCGAAACCATGTTTTTTTACCTGGTTGACAGCATTACTCTGTTAAATTTTGTCCAATCGACTTTATTCAACATGGATTCTCTTCAGAAAACTTATCGCTATCGTTGCATCGTAGAGGTTTTTTTTAAATTGTTTACTTTTTTTTATTCACGATTTACTGCAAAATTTTCGTGTAAAATCCGAAATTTTTTTTTAAATGGCCACCATTTTTTTTTAAATCAAAATTTTCAAATTTTCTACGACGCTGCGATAGCTATACTATTATAATTTAATAATCTTTTCGAATTTTTCATTTCAGATGCTTGCTGTGGCTCTAATGTTGTCAACCGTCGGGAGGTCTTTTTTCTGAGATGTCATTTTATGACTGCTCCCCTGCTTCATAGATTGTAATAAAAATTCAAAGAAAATTTCCTTGCATACTTTAATGCTTCAATAATTAATAGACAAAATCCCAAATAATTTGATAGAGCCGTTTACAAAAAAAAACCCCAAAAAATACCTCATTTTTCAGCCTGTCACACTGATATCTCCCCTTAAAGGTTTTGAACCGATTGCATTTTAAGAAATAAAATTTTCTAGGTAAAAATTTCCTACTTGGTTGCTATAGATATCTTATAGAGGATTTCGAAAGGATTCGCCATAGAAGAATAGCAATTAATTCTGTTTTCTTTTCAAACTTTTCAAAATCACCATTTTTGACTTACGACAGTTTTCGTTGGATAGGTCGATATATGCGTTCTCACCCAACCATCGGTTTTAGCTATGAACTCACATGTGCGTTCTCACACAACCTTTCTATTTAGATTATGTTTTATTCAGTCTTTTTCGTATTAAGTGGGCAGTCCACGACATACTATAAACTGATTTTAAGCCTCACCATCGAAAGAACGATGCAAGGGCGAGGTTCCTCCCCTTAACTTTGCCAAGTAGGCCCGAATTGAGTACAGTGGAAGGGAGAAGCGGAATATTGCCCAACACTCCTTAATGCGAAGGTCTTACGGATCAAAACACCGTCCCAATCGAGATTGTAATACAAAGTTCATTTTATGATTTGAGAGTTAACCCTTTTCGTATCTGCTGTAAGACTTCAAAAAGAACTAAAATCCGAACGAAAAAGTTATAACACCGAAGTGAAGTGGACCTCTATTCGACGGTATTTTGGCTTGCAAGGCCTTTGCATTAGAGATTGAGAAGCTCCCTTCCACTGAATTCCAGTCGGGTCTATTCGATAAAGTTACGGGGAGAAACCTCACTTTTGCATCTTTCTTTCCATGGTGAGCTTTCCGGTATACTCAATGCGCGCTCTTTCGTAAAAAGTACTCAACTTCCGACAAGCTATTTTATACGAAGTGAGTAATCCACAGCGCACGCTTAACATTGGGCAACTCAGTGCTCAAAGGGTTAATGAGCTGACATTAAAATTATTTTATTATCAAAGTGAACAGATATTTAAGCCTTAAATTCTTTTTATTTTGACACATGATATTAAATGAGTCTCGGTACTTCAAACATAGAATTTGTTGTGTCCAGATGCGTGTCTTCAATATCTGGATATAGGACTGTGTATAGAGTAATATAATGTCCACAATCTCTGAACAAAAGACTTTTACATCCGTATGCATAGTCAATCGCCAGCGATTCATTCACGTGCGTTATGCTGCTTTTTCAAAAACGTCAATAAAATCATAATTGATATCAAATTATTATTGTCTACATAAAATGAATCGCGATTTGAATGTGATTTATAATGCCAATAGGGATATCTTTGATTTAGAAATGTATGCACCAAGTAGGTAAGCAGCACTAACAATAAATTAGAAAAGAATAAATTTATACATCACAAATCACGTTAGAAATCACCGGCGATTCGCCAAAACGGAGGTTGACTATACATCACAAATTATGTTCCGACCGTTCTCCGGAGAGTCGCCGAAATGAACTCCAGCGAGTGGCTGCCGATCGACTATACATACGGGTGTTAACTTCTTAACCACTGGGGTACGGATTTATTTCGAACGTAGTGTAACTTATAACGTGTCTCAGACGTCAAATGTACCCAAGGGGTTAACTGGATATAACGAAATATTTCGTCCGATTGTCTTCTCAATGGGCATGAATATATTTTTTATTGAAAAACTTGATTAAAGAAAAACTTTTTTCAACTGGTTGTGAACGAAAATTTATTCCCCAGTTAACACGTTAGATGTTAGGTACCATAACACGAAATGGAGCTGCACCATGAAGAGAAAAATGAAAACGTAAGCTTCCCCTCCGTAACATTGCCGAGTACTCTTTCATCTTTCTCTTCATGGTGCAGCTCCATTTCGGGTTATAGTACGTCTCCCACTGAGACAACCAGCAATAAGTAACTAGCAACAGACGATATTGCTACTTAATGACATTTTACATATAATTAAATATCTCTCACATTATCGATATCGTCTCTGAATCTAGCGATATCGAATTGCTCCAATGTGAGACATTTGCTTTATCTATATGTAAAATGTCATCAAGTGGCAATATCGTTTGTTGCTCTTTGCTGATTGCCTCAGTGTAAGACGTACCTAAGGGTTAAAATATTTTTTGACCAATATTTGTAACCTGCGATTAGAACACTTCAAAGCATATTTTACATGCACGTCTATTGATTGTCAGAAAAATATATAATTATTATTATAAATCGTTTTAGATGTTTAATTTTTTGATTTTGTAGTGGCAGCAGGAAGAAAAAAGCCAAGACCAAACGGAAACGGTCGTACGAGAGTCGATAGAGCGGAAATGCGACAGAAAAAGTACAGGTACTTGTATCAAGTACGAACAGCTCATGGAGATGTTATCAGCCAGGTTAAAAAATACCAATTCTTTAAAATCAATGTTTAAATTCAACCTTTTTTTGTAGAACTTCGTTCAAGCTTTACAAAAGAAAGATTCCGAACCAAGTACAGGAGAATGTAGTACGTTACAATCGGACGCAACGCACTTAACGATTCTACCAGATGCACAATTGGCGGCTTTAACGGAAAGCGAAGACGACAGCCACACGGAAATACAATCTCAACGATGAAGAAGTAGACGAAACTTTTCGTAGTGACAATAATAAAGCAAAAAGGTAGGTTGTCGAAAGAAAAAATTTAAAAAAAAAATATATTGTGATCAAAAAAATATATAAAAAAAATGTGCGAATCTCCGTAAAAAAGAACTTTCCGTGACGTTTTTTCTTCTAGTCTTATTACTACGTTATTGTGTAAATTTTAAGAAGCTTATCGTTACTCAAAACTATTACTACATACCGCTAATTATTACACACCGACGACTTGTTTGTTCCGAGATGTGATGTGTTTATAATATTGATTAATTATTGTCTTAGTGTATTGAACTAAAATATTGTATTTTCAACGCTGTTTTCTGAAAAGTTATTGTTCAACGCAGATTGTAACCGTAATATTTGTAAAAAAAGCAGACTTTAAAGAAAAAGAAGAAAAGAAAAATGTTTACTAGGCGAATATTTATAATAAGCGAAAAAAACACACGGCAACGATTTACTATAATAGTTTTCTTCGGGAATAACACTGCCAATTTCGATGAAAGTAGTTTTTAGTTGTTTTTTAGGTGCCAAGTCAAAGTGCACATTTCTCAAAATACAATTATATTTATCGTTTTTTCTACTGTGTATTTGTATTATATTAAAATAAGTTAATCGAAACGAAAAGGGACAAAAAGAAAAAGAGTAAAAAATTGTTAAATCGTTAAATGACTTGCTTTAAAAGAAAAACTTATTTATTCAAAAAAAAAAAAAATTTGTTGTGTTTATGTATTTATCTAAATTAAGCACATATCATGTTGTTGTTATGTAGTTTTTCGATATTTAACCAGTAAAAATAATTTTATTTCCCGCTCTACGAAATAGTGCCTTTGGCTAAAAGTTTATTTTTTTGTCGGATCGATTTTTGAGCTAAAAAAAAACACATTATAATCAAAAAGAATCAAAGTCTATACGATACCAATCTTATTCTCTATGTAATCTTATTGACCACGTACTAAGAGGAGAAAAAAGTACGAGTTATTATCCCGAGTCATTTGAAACGAGAAACGAGAAAAGAAATTTGCAAAAAGTGTGTGATATAATAAAATCTCTGTACATATAGGTCCTATTCTCAGAAATAAAAAAAAATAAAAAACTATATTATGAATGTGAATCTGATATAACAGTGAACGATAGTTTTATATGAATATTCTTTTTCGTTATTTAGCACAGGCGCCTTTTATCGTACGAGGTGTTAGTGATTAAAAAAAAAAAATAATATAAATATAAATTGGTAACTAGTCATTCCAGATTTTCCCTAAGTAGATAGTTTATTAAGTGTTTTTTTTTACTTTTACTTATGTTTTTCCTTGTTGATTTTATATTAAACCAGTTTTCACTTACACCTTGTATCTTGTGCAGCGAAATGATGGACATGCGAACGCTAAAGGTTGAAAAACACTCATCGACGATATTTGTAGCCACATAGTTTGTGTAAATAAACTAATTAAAAAAGAATTCATTCATTTTATTTTTATTTACCATTTTAAATTAATAAATATGAAGGGTACATAAATAAAAAAGATTCATTCCGCTAGCTGTTGTTCATCAAACTGGGTCAATTCGGATGTAATTGTGATGGATAAAAAGCTAAAAAAAACTTTGATTGGCTAATGACCAACGGTTAAACTTAGAGCAACCTATACTAAGCTGTGAATAAGTTAAAAGTGGTTGATTGATAAGATAAAGTTTGATTATTTATTCCATCATATAATAAATTCCGATAATTGAAGTAAAACACTTTAGCAGTGTGTCAGTAATGAAATTGGAAGAGATAGGAAAGCGACTTTTGAAATAAAACTTGTAGTTGATGGGTAATATAGTTGCAAAATCGCTAAATTCTGTTTTTAGATCTACGATAAACAGGATTTTGTACGACTGGTAGCTTCTTGAACTCCAGGTTTATGTTTTATCAAGTTATACCTTCGGAAATGTCTGCAGTCATAAAAAAGAGAAAAATACCAACAGCGTTGGACCAGATTGCGTCTAGGTACAATGTTAGATGTGTTAACTCCTTGGATACTGATTTATTTCGAACGCAATGCAACTTATGACAAGCTCAAACGTAAAATGAGGCTCTGAAAATATATAACCAAAAATTATTTTTTTCATTCTTCATTAGTTTGAATGATGACTAATCGTTCTATGTAACAATTATGTTGAGTTTGCCCTTCTTTCTCTTTGAAAATAGAATATCAAGTAAAACCACTGTTCGATTTTAAGCAACATGGCTAAGAGTGCAAACGGCAAATTCAACACGCCTAACCATCGGTGCCACATTGTGTTCCTTGATTTTAGAGGACGAGTGGCGGATTCCACAGCCAAAGTGTGTTTACTTTCTGCATGTAGGCCATATACGTATTTAATTTAATTGACTGGTAGCTGTCAAACAACGTATAGATAGGATAGTGAATGTTTTATATGTACAATTATATAAAAACTGGCGCATTTGAGTTTTTACCAGTTTTTACTTCATAATTAAAAAAAATAATTATCAAGAAAGATTTATTTTGTTGAGTTTGCCTTTATGCAAAATGTTAAAAACAGGATTTTCTCAAAACCGTACTTTGTTGAATTCGCTCTTTCTATTCTCAACGCCTCAGATATACTCAAGGGGTTAAGAACCTACAGGATTCACTAACATCTCCTTTGGCTACGATTCTAAATCGTTCTATTTCTACTGCAACTATTCCACTTAACCTTAAGAACTGCAATAGCATTTTAAATACAGAGACAGATGTTTAAGAAGGGCAGTTCGATGTATGTTGCGAATTACCACCCAATCTCTATAACAACTATTTTCTTGAAGGTGTTCAGAGAGCTTGTACAAGAAGGAATTGAAACAATCTGGGTTATTATTTTTGCGAGTAGGGCGAACCTATGAACAAAGCGGGAGAGCGTTATAGAAAGGTGGGGGAAAAGGGGAGAAAACCTCCGGGAGTCGATGCAGTTTGGGACTCGAAAGAAAAAACAATTAAGAAGTAGGAGAGGAGTGACACTTGAGAACGGGTCAGAATGGGTAAGTGCTAAGTAGTAAAGAGAAAAAGTGGAAGATTGGGTAATTGGTATCAAGGAAAGAGGGATAAAGGAGTATTTGACGGACAATAATAGTAAGTAGCAGTAAGACATTTGTTATGTAGACGTAAGGCCATTTCGTAAATTCGATTGATTCAATAGAGATTAACTTACTATATTTAGGATTTGTTTTCGTTTGTGTTTTATTTTATTAACAATTAAATTAGGTTAATCATAAAAATTTTAAATTGTTTTCTTTCTTCCCGTTAACACGCTATCAGGTTTGCGCGGGTGAACCTAAGGGTGATGAAACTACCCTGGAATATGGCTGCGTAGACCTTTTGTCCACTTAGGGGCTCGGGGGTGGTAACAAAATATTAAGTTTTCTCAGCAAATATAAGTAATTTTAAATTAACAACATGGGTTTCGTAATGGTTTATCTACTGAAGCAGTCATAATTGATTATTTTTAATATGTTTATGACCCCCTTCATAAAGGCGATACATTCTCGGTTTGTTTTGTGATCTGCCCCGTGTTTTCGACTCTCTACCTCCGGATTTCGTTTGATAGTAGGTAAAAGCCGTAATCCGTCATTTCACGAAAAGCCTAGTCATTACATGTATTGCCGGCAATCGCTGTAATAAAATAATTATTCCCGTGTTTGACGGAAATTTTCCGTCATTCCGCGGAATGCCTTCACAAGATTAGGCAAACAGAGTAAACACACACACGATTGAGCATTACAGCGTCTGCCGATGGTTTGTTTAGTCATTTCGTGAAAATAACATGAAAAAATCAACTATAATATATAGGCCCATATTTGCTTGATCTTAACAGCCCTATTCTTTAATTACACAAAAGAAATATTTGTATATAACACACATTATATTTGTTTTAACAAAATACTTTATTTACGTAAAAATTTGAACTAACAAAACATTTTTGATTCTTAAGAATAAAAACTAAAACTGCATGAGAAATACGTTCATCCTGTAGAATATTGGAAACTTATACACTAGAAAACTTTCTGTGTTTATTATAAATATCTTCGTTAACATATATTGTACTAGTTTTTATGTAAGCAAGTAGCACTATTATGGCATCTAGAACTACACAGAACTTTGCTTTTGAAACACGCGCATCGATTTGTTTGGCATTGCGTTTTAGAAGGCTTGCAAGAACACTTGAAATAACCTTGACCACGGCGCAATGAGACTCCAGAGACGGCTTCTCGGACTGAAACGAATTTATCAGGAACATCTTTAATCTCTAAAAACTGACTATCTGCTGCAACAAGGTCCGAACGATGATACCATCCCTTAATTTTACCGATTGCAGATCCTAACTGATACACTCCGCTTTTGCAGTCGACGATTACACATATCAAATTCTGCATATCGCTTGGGCCTCGATCAATTTTCTCAACTGACAATAGCACGCAATTACCAATTGTTAACGGCGGTAAGTTTTTAATGGTATTTGTTAACATTTTTTCGGCTGCTCTTTTTTGCCCTGAATGACATTCGTCTCTATTGGTGAGAATGGATTTTTGAAGAGAACACAACACACACAATGCATTGTTTTCTTTTGTGCAATCAATGCACATTACTACTTCTTGCGACTCGTTTACGTTATCTTGTAGACCAGAAAACGGAATTAGTTCAACGTTTGTAGTTTCCATTAATTCTGATACAGTATTTTCAGTATTGACTTGTTCACTTAACTGTTCAGGTTGTTCTTCGGCTACATTGTCATCGGACATTGCAACAGGTAATTGTAATGTGTAATTGCAACACTTGTATCTTCAACTTCCCTTTCTTCCGTTCTTGACAGTATTTCGTTAAGATCCTCTTCTGTACGTAAATTTTTAATGATGTCGCTTGATAAAATTGTTGAAGATAAACCAATTTTTGGGTTTGTTCCAAATAATGCATTGTATGGACTACGACCTATAATTCTGTGATGGGAACTGTTTTTTTGAAACTGAACGAAGTAACAGCCAATTGACCAACTGGTAGAATTGTTGTCTAACATCCAGGCCCTCAACATATTTTCCACATCCTGGTCACATCGTTCTATGCTGCCTTGCGACTGTGGATGTCGTGGTCGTCCATGAAGAATGTTTAGATCAGGCCATAATTTTACTAATTCGGTAATTACACTGTTCACAAATTCGCGGCCATTATCGCTTTGCAGTATCGCAGGTGCTCCAAATTCAAGAAAAATTTTTAATAGTTCTACAGCCACCTTAGTGGATTTTTTTGAACGTAACGGACGGAGACAGATGAATTTTGTTAAATGGTCTTGGTAATTTAATAACCATTTGTACTCTCCATCCTGACATGATTGGTAATCAATTAAATCTACTTGAGCCCGAGAACAAAATTATTTTGAAATAATTGGCTTGTTTACTAGGTTTGTATGTTTATTGGTTTTTTTCTTGTGACATGTTTCACAAGCCTGTAAGAATATTTCAATTACAGGGCGAGAAATATGATATTTTGATTTCAAACTAAATATCATTTTATCCCTGGAACCATGTTCAACCGCAATGTGTGTTGAGTATAATACATCAAACAACTCCTCGTATGGCGTGATATAGATAATGTTGTTACTGTCTTCTAATCTTTTCTTAATTATCACCTGTTTATGTCCTACCTGCATTGTATCATAGAGAGTTAGTAAGTGGTACTGCCTACGGGTTTTTTTCCCTTTATTTTGCTTGGCAAGCAAAATGTTGCTTGCGACCTAAAAAATTTCATTATTTGTATAAGTTAATAGTTTTCATTATTTTTATTAGCAGTGTTTAATAATTCTGATCTATAAAAAACATTAAAAAGCACCCAGTATATTTACCTCTTTTATTTCATCATAATTCCATGGCTTTTTCGCATCTTTGTTCACTATATAATATTGGTCCAGTTTTTCATAAAATAAACGTTTATGAGTATCCATATTTCTTATGAAATTGCACACAACTAAATTAACCTATGAACACGCGCCAAACTCGACTATCACAGTAAGTGACTAAACAAAATATCGGCAGACGCTGTAATGGCGAATCGTGTGTGTGTTCACGCTGTCTGACTAATCTTATGAAGGCATTCCGCGGAATGACGGAAAATTTGCGTCAAACACGGGAATAATTATTTTATTACAGCGTTTGCCGGCAATACGTGTAATGACTAGGCTTTTCATGAAATGACGGATTACGGTTTTTACCTACGACATATATAAATAAGTATATTTTACGACCATTCACATTAGCGATTAAAGTGAGTAACAAATATTTTTATTACCGATATTAAAAAGAAATCGGTAATAATTAAAGACTACAGACAAAGAAGACGCTCTATCAAAAAACATGATTTTGAGAAAATTCGTTCTAAAATATCTTCATATTAGCAACTTCATAGTTTTGTTTGCTACGAACGTAGCTTTCACGTTTGATATCATTTTTATTGAATTTTAACAAAAAGGCCAAATAGAGCACGTTACTACACAAAGAAAAAACAAAAACGTTCGTTTTCATAAGATTAGAGGCCCATATGTTGACATTATAATGTAAAATAACTTCTAACTGAGCGCATTTATAGCTTGAAAGATTGAATAGAGTCAAAAGTTTGAAAATTTTCTAATAGATGATACCAATATCTCACAATTAATTTTGTGAAAAAATGACATCTTCGCTTTCACATCTTCTTTGTCTGTAACCTCCAATTTAAAAAAAAACGACTTTTTTAAGTCAAAATAGTAAATTGTTTAGTAATTTTTAAAGTCGTTATTACTTTATAAAGTTGATCAAAACTTCACGTTATAAAGATGAATATATCGCTTGTTGAGAATCATAGTGGCGAAACTACAAAAAGTTGATTATTGATTTTTAAAGGGCAACTTGTTTAAAAATCAGTGTACTTTTACGTGCATAAATGACGAAACTATAACTTAAACCGTTGCTGATAGAGCGCGACATACGCCACTTGATATATATTTTCGATATCGCCACTATTTGGCAAACCACAAAAAAAATGTTATTTTTGAAATCTTACAATAAATCTATGTGTCTGCATGAAATATAATAACAGTAAAACGAAATAAAAAATAAAAAAATTAAAACGACAAGTTGTTTTTTACTTTGCATTAAAATTCAACCAAAATTTTGAACGCGATTATCTCCATACCGCTAATTTGCATTTACGCCACTATTGTTCTTAGTAAGCGATATGAACGCTAAAGGTTGATAAATTAGACACATAATTTGTGTAAATAAAGTAATTAAAAAAAGAATTAATACATTTTATTTCTATATACCATTTGAAATTAATAAATATAGTCATATAACATTAAATACATTTAAATTAATAATTAGTTTTATATTTTTTCATTTCAATCATAATATGATGAATATTAGTTAATTGCGTTTTTAAATTAGGACTTAATAGCTTATGAAATCTATGATAATATTGTACCAATTGGGTCAAAGCTAATTGTAACAAACTAGAACCAGTAACCAAATTAGGAAACGATAACAAAACTTCCCTATTTAATTCCTCTAAAGATTTTTTCCAATTTGCCGAAAAATTTTGCACCAAAACTACTGCTTTTGACTCCCATTTTTTAACGTCTTGACCTTGAGCTTTTTCCTGCGTTCTTTCGTACTCTTTAACAAATTGCATCATTTCTCCAAAATGCGGACTGAGGATTTCTTCGACGTATTCCGCACTTTTCGTTGATAAACGAGCTCGGAATGACTCGGCTTCTTTGGAATTATCTCTTGTACGTTCCATAATAATGTTCAAAACCATATCATAATTATTGATCAAAAAGATTAATTGCTCTTTTCGTTGGGGAAAAATCCCGGCCATACGTAAAATAAAAAGTTCGACTTCTTCTTGAAGCTCTGCTAGAAGTCTATTTACTAGTTCATTGGGAAAATTTTCACTTATTCCTACTAAAGCGGCGCTAAATTCTGCATATCTTCTTGTAATCTAATATTGGTATATAAAAGTTATTTAATGTACTTAATTTTTAGATTTAAATTACTTACATAATGTGGTCCCATTTCCCTATTAAACTTAGAAGGATCGCAATCCCGAATACTACCTATATTCAACCGAAATACACTTTCAAATCGCGGTAAAATAATTCCTTGCAGATTTCCCCAATATTTATCTAACGCTGGAACGCATCTTTTATGACACATTAATTGATAACGAAGAATTAAATGGAAACATAAAAATAAAGCTATTGTATCATAACAATCTGTTACGAAAGTTTCTAGGTTTTTCTAAAAATTAGAAGTAAAAAATATAGAAAGTGATTTATTTTAAATTGGGATGATTTAACTTACGGTTAAAAGTTGTAAAGTTTTTCCCATTATTTGATTAAAAATTACCAAAGCTGTTTGTCCACGAACCATAAAAAATTCGCTTACAAATAAATATTCACGACAAGCATTATCAACTAATGCGTATTGTTCGCTGCGAAATAATGCTTCGTAGTAGTACTAAAATTTAAATGAAAGATAAAGTAATAAAAAGGGTTTATCAATATTTTTTATAGAAATTTTAAAACATATTTTTTGTTGTAGTAATTAGAAAAAATATGACACGTTTTTAAAAAAGTTACAGACCCTTCAAGGTTTCATTTATCGTAAAAATCACTTTTTGATTCCTATAAATAAAGTTTAAGTGATTTCTTTTAAATAGTCCAAAAAACTGTGAGGTTTTATTAGGTTCGGTCAAAATTTCTCAATTTTTAGTGATAATAAACTTTACTGTTATAATCAAAAGTAGAATATCCAAGTTTTAATATAATGTACTAGAAATAAATAATATTAGGTATAAATCTCCTAACAAGGAAAGATCCTCAACCCGAAAATTCAAAAAATTATGAAATCACGAGGATATGTAGGGCACATGATAGTAGATTATTATGGCATTTTCTTTTCCTGTCCAAATTCAGTTTAAAGGGGTGATATGAACCCCTCAAAGTTGCCGCTATTTTTGAATTTTGATACAATTTTGTAGGCTCGTTTGAAAAGATGTTTTCCGTTTCACATCTCAATAAGCATTTTTTTTAAAAGTATATCCTGAAATTCTATTTCCTTACTGTTAGTACATTGTTTATTGTTATAATTATCGGCAAATATAAAATTAAAGTTAAATCTACAGGGTTAGTATAAAATCCCGGAACGGTCGAATAACTTTGTTGTTTGAGAAGTATCAATGTTGAAATTCTACCTGATTATATAGTTAAATGCGACGCATTTAATAATAACACTTTCATTTTTCTTTCGTTTCCGGTTTTACAGGAAATGCGTCCAACTTTGTTTTCTTAAATGGCATGTATAGTATATTCGTGCATTTTCGAATGCGGAATAAAAAACTACGTTCAAAAATACCAAAATTCTTTATTCTATTAATAAAGAAGCATAATAGGACTTAATTTAAAAAGTCTGTTTAACACAAAATCAAGCAGACACGTCACCTTACTGAAACTTCATATTGCTGTCATATGTTACCTGTGCCATTATCAATAATTAATTAAGTTAATAAGAAAACAAGAAATGACTGTAAAACTTGTTACAAGGACAGTAATATGTTTACTTTTATTGAACGAAACGCAATTATTAAAAAATTAATAGTGAAATTTAGTGTATTGCTGATATTTACTGAAATATCAGCAGTATGATATTACAGTAAAGTGACATGTCTGCTTGATTTTGCGTTAAATTGATTTTTTAAATTTAAGTCTTATTATGCGTTTTTATCGATAGAATAAAGAATTTTGGTATTTTTTAACGTAGTTTTTTATCCCGCATTCGAAAATGCACGAATATACTATACATGCCATTTAAGAAAAGAAAGTTGGACGCATTTCCTGTAAAACCGGAAACGAAAGAAAAATGAAAATGTTATTATTAAATGCGTTGCATTTAACTATATAATCAGGTAGAATTTCAACATTGATACTTCTCAAACAACAAAGTTATTCGACCGTTCCGGGACTTTATACTAACCCTGTATGTAAACAATTTTTCTCCGTACTTTTTCCTTTGTCTATAATAATTGTGTGTGTTATATAGAGTATTTCAGCAAAATAGTAGATACACTTCTGGAAAATTGTAGGCAGCCCCTAATATCAACACCCCTTTAGATTGAAAAGGGGCTATAAAATCAAACGCTACAATACCTGGCTTGTTATTCATAAATATTAATGTTTTTGTTTTTAACAATTTTAAATGTTAGAGACAATAAATCGCCTTTGCAGAAAATTAATAGGTCTACTTACGATAAGCAACTTTTCTCAATAACTTTTTCCTGCACCTTACTTAATTCAAGAAATAAAAAAATAAAACTGAAAAATTAGGGAAACTTTAGGGGCTGATATCACCATACCTTTCGACTGAAAAGAGACAACAAAATCAAATGCTACGGTACTTGTTTTCACGTATCGCATTAATTTTCATTATAAAATCCAGACTAACATTTTATTGCTAATAAATAATAACACTTTTGGTTATAAGAATGTTAAATGTACCTCCTTTCGTATTCGAAATAAAAAATAAAATTCAAAAATAGTGGAAACCTTGAGGAGTTGATATCACCCCTTTAAACTGAATTTGGGCAGGAAAAGAAAATGCCATAATAATCTACTCCATGTACTCTACATATCTTCATGGTTTCATAATTTTTTGAATTTTCGGGTTGAGGATCTTTCCTTGTAAGTAGTTGCTTTTTTGGTAGCAAATGGAACAAGTTTAACAGTATTGACAACAGCAATGCGGTAGATGGCTTTTATTCTTTTTACAGCTAAGACGCTAATTAACCAGTTAACTGTGGCGCTTTCGTTTGAAAGCGCCCACCGTTTTGTGTCACCAAAATCGAGTCAATGGTCACTATATTATATGCATGACGAGTATACTCGTCAATACACAAAATAGTGCCACTTCTCCATGACGAGTATACTCGTCAATCACAGTTAACTGGTTAATTATGGTATGCACACCTATAATTATTAAGTATTGGATGTCAATTGGAATGATACATGTGAAAAAAAATGTTATTGGTTAATTCCACTAATTATTATACATTGAATTAAATTATTAACTTTATAAATCTCTTGATACCTTTAAATATTTTCCTTGATACGCCTATGGGTTACGATGCCAAGTTCAAAAATAAACCACTAAGGCGCCAAATTTAAACGCCTTTATATAATTTTTGAAGACACGTTAGAAATATGAAATATAAACATTTATACAGGGTGTCCCAGACCACCCCTGCTACCTGATTTACTCGAAAACTAAAAGTCCTAGGAACTTGAAACAAAAAATTTGATGCATAAATAGGGTATAAACTTTCTTAGGAGTGGAAAAGGAACATCTAATATCAACCGAGAAAATAATTTGATATATGAAGGGGGGTTAATTTTGGTATTGTTGGAAAGAGCTTTTCAAAAGAAATAACTTTTGCAGGAAGCGTTTTTTGATATTATTTACTGTTTTTGTTCAAAATTGCTTTAAAAATTTCGGTTTTTTACGAGTTTTTATATTTGGTTTTTACGAGTGGTGATATTTGTTTTCTAATATCACCACTAGATGTCGCTGTCGGCCATTTTAAAAAATCAAATTGCTTTATGTTATTGGGCTTAAGTGTATTAAATTATGAAGTTTAGTTAAGGGTATTACATTATTTTGCCGTATTGTTAATCAAATTATTCCTTGTGACTTACTATCACTTGTCATTTCTAAATGCCATGATTTTTTAAAATGGCCAACAGCGACATCTAGTGGTGACATCAGGAAACACTAGCACAAAATCGAGATTTTGAAAGCGATTTTGGATAAAAATAGTAAATATCAAAAAATGCTTCCTGTAAAAGTTATTTCTTTTGAAAAGCTCTTTCCAACAATACCAAAATTAACCCCACTTCATATATCCAATTATAAAGTGACTTCCAATTATTATTTATACTTCTGGTTGATATTCGATGTTCCTTTCCCACTCATAAGAAAGTTTATACCCTATTTATGCATCAAATTTTTTGTTTCAAGTTCCTAGGACTTATAGTTTTCGAGTAAATCAGGTGGTGCTTGTGGTCTGGGACATCCTGTATAAACAAGAACAACAAGAGAGCATTTTATACTTCCTTTTTGGATGGACAAACATATTGGTGTACTTAACGTTTCTATTAAAAAAATGCGAGAGTAGCTAGGCGAAAATTATACAAATTTAAGTTAACTCAATCAGATCGTAGAATATTAGTATGGCAAAAACCGGATACTGAATTAGAAGAAAAAATTAGTAAGCATAGTAGAATATGGTGGAGGTACAGTAATGATATGGACTTCCATGGCAGTATCAAATGTTGGCTAATTAGTGTTTATTGACCAAATTATGGACACAAAATTGATCTCAATATATTGAAGACATTAAAAAAAAGTGCAGAGAAGTTAGGTTTCAGTAAGAACTTCTACTTTTAGCAGGGTAACGATTCGAAGCACTCTACCTATGGTGTGAGGATGTGGATCATATACAACACCTACACATATACTTCGTTTTTCTCCATAGTCCCCTGACTTCAATCCAATCAAACACTTATGCGAAGAACTAGAAATACGAGTTAGAAAAAATAAAATTTCTAGCAAAATCGACCTTAAATATGTTTTATAGAAAGAATAACACAATATTGCGAGAAAATAACGAAAAGAGTTGTAATTTCCATGCCAAATAAACTACTCGTAGTTATGACAAGAACGGGTTTACCAACAAAATGCTAAAAAAATGTTTTTTATTTTTTTATTAAAACGTCAATGTGCAAATAATTTTCTCCATCCAAGAATTAATTTCAAAACATTATTTTGTTGTTCTTTTTTATATGAATGTTTATATTTCCAATTTCAATGTAGCAATAACGTTAATAAATGTTTTGACTAACATTTATATTCTAATTCTAGCCAGATTCTAATTTTATTTAGTAGTGCTGAGTGCGCCATTATTTTTTCCATTACTATATAACAAAAATCTATATGATTTTCTGAAGTTGGACAAAAATCTATACTTTTATGTATGTTCCTTTTCTTTATTATCTATTAAAATACTGTTAAAAGTTACTACTTAAAAAAAAAGTAGTAATAAAATTTACAATTCGGATCACCTATGATTATTTTATAAGAGTGTATGTTCGCCATAAGTTAATAGATAGCACAAGTCCAATTTTACCTCAATATCAAAATTCAACATTTCATCATAAATCATAAAAAAATCTTCAAAATCAATTAAAACTCTAATTTAAAGTAAACTTTTACAAAATTATAAGAAAATCAATTAAATAAAACCAATTTTTGAGTATTCATTCATAAAAATATAACAAATAATTTACCCTTGTTTTAGATTGAACATGAGGAACAATAATAGGAGCTTCTAACTGTTGAGCTAAAACATCCCCTCTATTTCCAATTGTAAAAACAGTCCCTTTATGTTTTAAACTGCTCTTATGAAACAATCCCCTATTCGCTGTATCTTCAATACCCATTAAATCCTCCTTAGTAGCAGTTTCTTCATATTGCAACTTCATAATCCTCCCAGAATAAGATTTAAAATAAGAAAAATACACTTTACTCATCGTATCAATATATTCATTTGAAATTTCTTGAGCTACATTTCTCTCATTTGATAAAATAAATTCAAAAAAGAACTTATTTTTTAACATAGCATTCTGCGGCATTTGATAATTTGCCATCGGTTTCCGAAATTTATACACTTGTTCAAGTAAATATGTTCTTATTTTAGACATCGCTTTGATTTTTAACTTCTCTAAAATATCTTTAACATCTAAACAAGATTTTGACTCTTTAAAGCTTTGTTCTTTAACAAAACTGATCTTGTGATTTAATATTTGCAAATGATTTAAAAATTCTTTATCCGTGACGGGTGTTTCCATAATTCCGCTTATTAAAGATTCCGGGACAGTTATATCATCGATAAATTGACTTAACTGTCCTCTAATCGCTTGTCTATTACTTAATTCTTGACTCATACTAATCGATTTCTTTTGTAAAGATAATATTTCACTACTTATACTTCCTAAATCATTTTGAAAACCCAACAACATATTTTCCATCCTTTCCAAAATCTGATCGCAGGCTGATATCTGTCCATGTAATCTAGCAATATTTTGACTCTCTTTAATGTAATCTTGTATAGATTTATTCTCAACTTCCTTTAATTCCTTCTCTATTTGTCTGGAATAATGCCTTAAGTCTGTACCTGTTTTTAGAATTTCTTGTACGACGTCATCTTCCAAATTTTCTTCTAATTTTGCTTCCGGATTTTCTAGAAATCCAGTTAATTTACTCATGTTTTAACAACTTTAACTTTTAATTAATATTATTTATGAAGTAAAAACTTTTAAGGTTAGGTTAAATTGTACACATCAACTAGTTGACTTAAATAAAGGAAACTGTAGATTTTGATTTAGTTATTTTTATTATTAATAGATGGGGATAAGATTTCTCAAATAAATATTTAAATAAAATGTTTAATTAGTTTAAAAACTATATAATATTATTTTCCTGTAATAATTTAGATAGATTTGTTCATGTTTTATAAATAAATTAATTTGAATGAAATGAAAGATTGAAAATAGAAATTATTGAAAGATTAATTGATGAATGTTGTTAGTAGATGGAGGCACTAAATTTATTAATATAAAAATCGATCAATTTTAAAAATTCATCAAAAATTAATTTTTAAAGATTTTGATTTGATTTCTTTTCTAAATACAACTTAAATGATTCTAATTTTAATTGAAGAAGACTGTTTTATTCTAAATGTTGTTAAAAAAATTTCAAAGTTGGTAAACATTTTTGACACTTCTTAACCTAACTTAAGAAAATCGATAACTTTAAAAATTCATCAAAAATTCATTTTTAAAGATTTTGATTTGGTTCTTTTTTCTAAATGATACTTAAAATATTCTAGTTTTGACTAAAATAAACCGCTTTATTCTAAACGTTGTTAAAAAAAATTTCAAAGTTGGTGAAGAATTTCTGACAGTTCTAACCTAACTTAAAAAGAACGATCAACTTTAAAAATACATCAAAAATTCATTTTTAAAGATTTTGATTTGGTTCTTTTTCTAAATGATACTTAAAACATTCTAGTTTTGACTAAAATAAACCGCTTTATTCTAAATGTTGTCAAAAAAATTTTAAAGAAATTCAAAGTTGGTGAAAAGTTTCTGAGAGTTCTAACCTAACTTAAAAAGAACGATCAACTTTCGTACAAATTCATTAAAAATTCATTTTTAAAGATTTTGATTTGATTTCTTTTCTGAATGATACTTAAAACTTAAAACATTCTAGTTTTGACTAAAATAAACCGCTTTATTCCAAATTTTGTTAAAAAAATTAAAAAAAATTTCAAAGTTTGTGAAAAATTTTTGACTGTTCTAACCTAACTTAAAAGGAACGATCAATTTTAAAAATTCATCAAAAATTTATTTTTAGAGATTTTGATTTGGTTCTTTTTCTAAATGATACTCAAAACATTCTAGTTTTGAATAAAATAAACCGCTTTATTCTAAATGTTGTCAAAAAAATTAAAAAAAATTTCAAAGTTGGTAAACATTTTTGACACTTCTTAATCTAACTTAAAAACATCGAACAACTTTAAAAATTCATCAAAAATTCATTTTTA
This sequence comes from Digitonthophagus gazella, assembly GCA_036711955.1. Taxonomy (NCBI): domain Eukaryota; kingdom Metazoa; phylum Arthropoda; class Insecta; order Coleoptera; family Scarabaeidae; genus Digitonthophagus; species Digitonthophagus gazella. Next base: position 14,590,125 of record JASCIT010000007.1, read on the forward strand.
AAGATTTTGATTTGATTTTTTTTTTCTAAATAAAACTTATAACATTCTAGTTTTATTTAAAAAAGACCGTTTTACTCAAAGTGTTAGCAAAAAATTAAGAAAATTTTCAAAGGTGAAAGCAATTCAATTTTCTTGGTTAAAAAACCAATCATCTTTAAAAATTCATATCTTAAAAGCTAATTATTTATGAGACTTGAAATTTGACGAGAATTTAGATTCAAACTTAACCTTTATTTTTGCTAAAGTTGAATTTTCTATACCTTTTAATTTTTCCCTCAGAAGAGAAAACGTAACTTAACGTCGTTAATCAAAATTTAGTAACAAAAATAATCAGTTTTTAATTAAATTAATTTTAATAATAGAAAGTAATCTAAAATATCTCAACACTTACATCAATTTAAACGAACGTCTGTCGATTGTTAAATCAATATTTAAGTTTGACTTTAGTAATCTAATTACATAAGATTATGTACTTATGCGTTGTGCATTCACTATTGGAACAGTACTTTCTTCTTTTAACGCTTAATTTATGTCCCCAAGACAATTTTTAAAACAATCCTTCTCGTAAAGATCCTCAACCTCAAAGTTTTTAATTATTTACTCACGTTTTTCTTCATACAAAGACCCTAACAATTAGAAATTGCTGTATATAATAGACAAAACCTCTAATTGGTGTGTTATTAAGAGAATAACTCATTAACGTGTTTACAAAATGTATTATTATTGTTTTCTTTTTAATAAGTTGATTTGTGGGAAAGTTTAAACTCAAGAATACATATTTTTATTTTTTCATGTCTTTTTAATATATGCTCCAAGACTACTTTCAATGTGATTTTTTTTAATTCTGTTATTGAAAAACTATCATAGCAACATTTTACTTGTCTTATTGACAAGTTTTTTCGTTTCCTATTTTCTTCCCTATTTTATTTGATTGATCAAACAATCTAATTTAATCCCCCCTTTTAACTAACAATAAAACGATGGCTGAGTATCCATCGAGAGAGTGCGGACCTTGCAAGCACCTGGGAAAGTTCGACGTTGTCGTAAGCTAACGATCTACAATCTTAAAATTAAGCAAAACCAATCGATCTTGTTACGCCACAGGCTCAACAGCAAGGAGGAGACTATTTGCACGAAAACACAATTCCGAAACCTGAAGTACTCAACCACAAGGTCACGTTGCAAGATCACGCTTTGGGGGTTCCCTTCGCTTACGAACATCCCGATTTGCAAGTTCCTCCGGTGCCAAAACCGAAAGACGATTGTTCTTGTAATCCACCGAAAGATTCTACGGTTGCTCCGCAAGTTCCATGTCCGGAGACTCGGTATAGTTTAAAGGAGGTTATTCACGGACAGCTTAATGCTAAAGCTGGGAAGGTTTGTCCTGAAAATGTTAATACAGATGCCAAACCAGTGTAAGATTTTTTTTAGTTAATGCAAATTAAGATATAGGAATAAAAAGGGGTTCGTCAACATTTTTTTTAATATTCATAATATTTTTAAAAAATCGTATAAAATGTATTTACATGAATTAAGAAATAATTTTTGTTTTAAATTAAAGTTTTAAGATTCTATTTTTTATTATGAAAGTTAAATTTGTTTTAATTCTTTGAGGGGCGAACTTTTTCAAATAAAAAAACCCAAACTGGGCACATTTTAAAAGCGTTTTTATTTGGTCAACTTTTGTTAATGTGTCTAATTTGATGATTATTAAAAGTAGTATGAACAATTTTTCGGAAAATTTGTGTATTGGCAAAAAATTTAGATGCGATTCATAAATCCCATAATAAACACTTTAGCCGGAATGGTATTGTTCAAAGCAATTTTTAGTTTTGTTTAAACAAAGTGCCACTTTACACACTCAGCACTGCCAGTTACATCGAACATCAGTCTTCTTCGTGCTGCAAAGTGCAGAACGTCTTCTGGTGGCTCGAATAGGTTTATGCTCTGAATTTTGAAGTCTTATTGTTTTTGGTACTTCTGGTTTGTGCTTTTTTATTTGTACAGGAAGTCCTGATGATTTTCGTTTTTTAATAAGTCCACTTATCAGACTGTCTAAGAGTAATAACTTGAAGTTTTCTCCTATAAAAACTCCTATAAAAAAACTGAGTTGGAACTGAAAATAACATAAAGAAATTAAAAAGAAAGGATAATAAAAACTAATTTTATAAAAGTTATTGTTTATTTGTAAAAATACAGTGAATACTGTGTAAGTCCATTAGTACACAGTTTGTTCTAATCTTCAGTTCTTAATGAGCTAAGTTCAATCTGACTTTTGAAACCATTATTTCTGATATATTTGAAATTTCCACTCTGAAATCCGACCGCATGTCGAGCTGATTCCTGTACCTGCTTTTCATGAAGCACATGAAAGAAAATGCTTGCTCACATCGATATGTGGTTGCAAATGGAAGGATCTTTTTCATTGCCTTATCTCCAAGATCTTTGTAGTCTTTGCGTACTGTTGCCCAAATGTCTGCAATTTTTTCACCATTAAAAATGTTTTTCATCGTACCACAGCTAGACAAGTCCATAAGTTGATCTTGCTCTTTTTTGAGTTTAGAGACGAAGTTCGTGTCTTCCTTCTTGACACTAACAAGGAGACCTTACGACTCGCCCCTCACCGATTTTAACGAAAGTGGTACCAATCGATAGATTAGTACATAGTACAAACGTATAAAATATTAGGGCGCAATACTCAACGGTTCGCAAGAAAATTGGTGTTAAAGTTTGCGATCGGCTTATATGTCAATGATTAGTCATTCCCCTTAAACATCCCCAACAGCTAAACTGAAAATATATCGGCTTCCAAATCCATAGTACGTTGGTTCGAATCCTGAATAATACATTTTAATTTTCTTTTTTAATATAATATCCTAAGTTATTTTTATAACATGTTGATGTAACATTAAAATATTTTTAAAATAACTTGAAATATTGTATTCAAAATAAAAATAAAAATGTTATTGTTCGAGATTCGAACCACCGCACTATGGATCTGAAACCCGATGTATTTCCACTATGGCTGCTGGGGGGTTTTAGGGGAAATGACAAATCATTAATATATAAGCCGATCGCAAACTTTAACACCAATTTTCTTGCGGACCGCTGAATAGTGCGCCCTAATATTTTACACATTTGTACTATGTACCAATATTTATCGATTGGTACCACTTTCGTTAAAATCGGTGAGGGGCAAGTCGTAAGGTCTCCTTGTTAGTGTCAAGAAGGAAGACACGAACTTCGTCTCTAAACTCAAAAAATCTTAAGAAGATCCTAACCCGAAATCATTCTAATAATATCTTGCGGACCCCTCTGGCTTGGCTCGCGGACCACCTGTTGGGAACCATTGAATTAGGTAAAAAAACCTGTACTATCATTTGTGACCTCTTCGATTCATTTATGACCTTTTCGATTTCAAATTTGTCGACAAAGTTCATGTTGGAATTGTATTCTGTCAACATTTTTGGAACCGGAATCATTTGATGTGGTCCATTTTTCTTCCTCCTCTTTACTTCTGACACATCTTCGTGATGGTGGTAGTTAGACACACTTAACGTATAAGTACACACTTCGTTTGTCTTTCCACTTGACAACGACCAGTCCTCCTTTATTGCTAATAGAGTAGTCAAAATCTCCCCTTTTTAATTTTTTGTCTAGACAAAATTTAGGCATTAGTTTTCTAGTAGCGGTTACAGTGCAACATGCATAAATACGTTTCTCCTGAAGATCTTTCATAAGTTTGGGTGAAGTAAAGAAATTATCGAAGTACACATGATGGCCTTTACTTTCTAAACCTTTACACAGATCTTTTACAACGCGGCTTCCTAGACCCACCTCTGTGGAATCTTCGTTCTTTCCAGTATATATACCAAATTTATTAAAAAAAGTGGTTTATTTTGTGTACCAGCGAGCACAAAGATCAAAATTCGAAAAAAATTAGATCAACTTAAAAAAATCGTACAGACTTTATTTATAAGAATTAAAAAATGAAATTTGCATCAAATTGAACATAAAAGATTCTATTTTAGATTAAAAGAGTCAAATTTATTCTAGTTGTTACCAAAAAAATTAAAAAAATTCTTAAAGTTAATAAAAATTTTTACAGTTAACCCATTTGCATCACACAGAAAAATGAAAAATTTGCCCTTATCACCGAACATTTTTTTTATATGCAATTTTATATGCGATGAGCGCATATATGCGCGCTTTGGTGATACTGGCCAGGCAAAATGCGCGCATATATGCGCTTATGATGCCGTTGGGTTAACTAACCTAACTTTTTAAAAAATTACATCAACTTTAAACAATCGCCCAGACTTTATTTATAGAGATTAATAAACGGTTTTTACGTTAAATTAAACTTAAAAGATTTTGTTTTCAATTAAAAAAGTCAGATTTGTTCTAGTAGTGTCCAAAAAATAAAAAAATAAATAAATAAAGTAGTAACATAACCTTTTACAATATTTGATGAACTTTAAAATATTCCCTAGACTTTCTTTATAGGAATTAAGATATGCTATTTACACTAAATTAAAGTTAAAAGATTTTATTTTCAATTTAAAAAGTCACATTCGTTCTAATTGTTACCAAAAAAATTTTAAAAATTCTTAAAGTTGATAAATTTTTTTGACAGATGTCTAACCTAACTTTTTTAGAAATTTGTTCAATTTTAAAAAATCGCTCAAACTTTATTTATATCAATTAAAAAAATATTTTGACATTAAATTGAACCTAAAGATTCTATTTTCGATTTAAAAAATCAAATTTGTCCTAATTGTTATCAAAAAATTTAAAAAATTCTTAATGTTGATAAAAATTTTTGACAGATGACTAACCTAATTTTTTTTTTTTTAATTTGTTCAACTTTAAAAAATCGCGCAGACTTTATTTATAGGAATTAAAAAAAGATTTTCAGATTAAATTGAACCTAAAAGATTCTACTTTCGATTTAAAAAATCAAATTTATTCTAATTGTTATCAAAAAAATTAAAAAAATTCTTAAAGTTAATAAAAATTTTTGACAGGTGACTAACCTAACTTTTTTAAAAATTTGTTCAATTTTAAAAAATCACCCAGACTTTATTTATAGGAATTAAAAAAAGATTTTTAGATTAAATTGAACTTAAAGGATTCTATTTTCGAATAAAAAAGTCAGATTTGTTCTAATTATTACCAAAAAAGTTGAAAAAATTCTTAAAGTTGACAAAAAATTTTAATATGTAACTAACCTAACTTTTTAAAAAATTGATCAACTTTAAAAAATCGCCCAGACTTTATTTATAGGAATTAAGAAATGGTTTTTATCTTGAATTAAACTTAAAGGATTGTAATTTGAATTAAAAAATCAAATTTGTTCTAATTGTTACTAAAAAAATTAAAAAAGTTTTTAAAGTTGTTAATATTTTTTGACAGTTAACTAACCTAAATTTTTAAAAAAATTGTTCAAATTTAAAAAATCGTACAGAGCTTAATTTTTGAAATTAAAAAATGATTTTTAGGTTAAATTAACTATTAAAGATTCTATTTTTGATTATAAAAGGCGAATTTATTTTATTTGACGCCAAATAATTTTAAAAAATTTTCGCAAAAATTTTTTACACAACAGTTTTTTTAAATTAATTTTAAGACATCGCTCAGACTGTATTCATAGGAATTAAGAAAAGATTTTTACGTTAAATTAAAGTTTAAAGACTATATTTTCAATTATATTATAGTCATCAACTTTATTTTAATTATTACCAAAAAAAAAAATTTTTTTTTAATTTTGTAGAAAATGTTGACGAAATCTTTTTATTCCTATATCATTCAAATTCGATTTGGTTTAATAAACTTTGATATTACAGAAATTTCCCCGTGAATATAAGTGCTTTAGCTGACCAAACTCAAGCAGCTCAACAACAACAATTAATCGCCCAACAGAAAATAAACCAACAAGAAGTTCCTTCCGACAAACCATTAAAAGGAATCTTAAAAAACTATCGACAATCTCAAGTTCCTTGTCCTTGCGAAGAAAAAATGGGAACACCTCAAGATTGCACCCCATTAGATCATGATCCATTCACAAAACCCCCAGTTCCAAACGAGTTAAGACCAGTTGAAGATGCAAAGTCTGGAAAACCACCTTGTTACCTTCCACAACCCGAAGATCAATTACTACTTAAATCTGATACTCCTGGACCAACAGGAATTTGGGCGACGGGAAGAGTCGATTGGGGACCTTTAGCTGGATTAACAGGAACAAGACCGGTTGTGGATAAATACACCATAACGAGATTTAGCGAAGGAGAATGGAGGGAACATAACAAAGAAATTTTAGAACGAGCTATGGATGAATTGCACCGAGCGAATTTGATTGAGTTTAATGGAAGGCAATGTTTGGAACAAACTCGAGCCGATACTGATAAAAATCAAGAAGATTCAACTAGGAGGTTAAAATTACGCGAACAAGAAGTTTTTAGATGGAAATGTGAGTTAGAAAGAGCTATTGATGCGGCTTCTGAAGAGATTACTTTGATGGAGGGTGAAAGAAGAAGACTTAAACAAGCTATGTCTGTTTTAATGTTACCTGAAGCTATTGGTAAAAATGTTCCAAACCCAATTTAAATAAAAAGTAAAAAAATATATTTTTTGGTTTTTTTAGCTGGAGAATGCTTAGAAAGAAGAACAGGAAGATTAGATCCTGAATTAGTTCGAGATGACGTCGAAGAAGAATTAATAAAAGAAATGGCATTAACAGCAGAAATTAGATTAACTTTTGAAAAAACTCTCAAAGATGTTGAGATGCAACTTCTTGAAGATAAAACGGCAAAACAACGTTTGGAGTATGATTGGAGTGATAAAAGACAAGCACATGAAATTGAAGTTATTAATGTTGCCTTAAATAATAAATCGAATATTATGTTATTCAAACCTGGAGCTGTTCGATTTCCTGACAAGTAATTAATTTTTTTTTTTAATTTTTTTCTGATAATTAGAATAAATATGACTTTAATAACCAAAAATAGAATCTTTAAAGTTTCATTTTACGTAAAAATCTTTTCTTAATATCGATAAATAATATCTGTATGATTTTTTAAAATTGCACAAATTTTTTAAAAAGTTAAGTTAATCACCTGTCAAAAATGTTTATTAACTTTAAGAATTTTTTTAATTTTTTTGATAACAATTAGAATAAATTTGATTTTTTAAATGGAAAATAGAATCTTTTAGGTTCAATTTAATCTAAAAATCTTTTTTTAATTCCTATAAATAAAGTCTGGGCCATTTTTTAAAATTCAACAAATTTTTAAAAAGTTAGGTTAGTTACCCGTCAAAATATTTGTCAACTTTGAGAATTTTTTTTAATTTTTTGGTAATAATTAGAATAAATTTGATGTTTTAAATCGAAAATAGAATATTTAAGTATTAATTTAATCTAAAAATCTTTTTTTAACTCCTATAAATAAAGTCTGGGCGATTTCTTAAAATTTAACAAATTTCTAAGAGTTAGGTTAGTTACCTGTCAAAAATTTTTATCAACTTTAAAAATTTTTTTAATTTTTTTGGTAACAATTAGAATAAATTTGATTTTTTAAATGGAAAATAGAATCTTTTAGGTTCAATTTAATCTAAAAATCTTTTTTTAATTCCTATAAATAAAGTTTGGGCCATTTTTTAAAATTCAACAAATTTTTAAAAAGTTAGGTTAGTTAGCCGTCAAAATATTTGTCAACTTTGAGAATTTTTTTTTATTTTTTGGTAATAATTAGAATAAATTTGATGTTTTAAATCGAAAATAGAATATTTAAGTATTAATTTAATCTAAAAATCTTTTTTTAACTCCTATAAATAAAGTCTGGGCGATTTCTTAAAATTTAACAAATTTCTAAGAGTTAGGTTAGTTACCTGTCAAAAATTTTTATCAACTTTAAGAATTTTTTAAAATTTTTTGGCAATAACTAGAATAAATTTGATTTTTTAAATCGAAAATAGAATCTTTTAGGTTCAATTTAATCTAAAAATCTTTTTTTAATTCCTATAAATAAAATCTGGACGATTTTTTGAAATTGAACAATTTTTTTTTAAAAAGTGAGGTTAGTCGCCTGTCAAAAATTTTTATCAACTTTAAGAATTTTTTTAATTTTTTTGGCAATAATTAGAATAAATTTGATTTTTTTAAATCGAAAATAGAATCTTTTAGGTTTAATTTAATCTAGAAATCTTTTTTTAATTCCTATAAATAAAATCTGGACGATTTTTTAAAGTTGAACAAAGTTTTAAAAAAGTTAGGTTAGTTACCTGTCAAAACTTTTGCCTAATTTAAGATTTTTTTAATCTTTTTTGTAACAATTAGAATAAATTTGACTTTTTTAATCCAAAAGAGAATTTCTTAAATTAAAGTTAAGATTAACATTTTTCGTTTTTATCATTTTTTTTTTTTACTTTCTAGTATTAAATAAAACAAATTTAATTTTTATAAGAAATAGTAAAGCTTTTTAAGTTTTAATTTAACGTAAAGATCATGTCTTATTGTTATTATCTTTTTTTCAGTCAATCTTCAGCAGAACATTGGGAAACATTCACACGTGAAACCCTCCAAGAATCCGAAGCAACCCGTCAAAGATCAGTAGCTTTAAGAGGAACATTAGACACAATCTTAATAAATGCAGCTCGTGATCTTCGTTCTCAAGCAGACAGAGTAGAAGCTGCCTTATCAAAACGAATCGCTTGCACGGAAGAGATTCGAATCCGCTTGGAAAACGAACTTAAAAAAGTACTTCAACGTTTGGCTGATGTTGAAGATATCATAAAAGACGTTCGTAATGCAATAAGACGGATGGATATTCCGATGAAAAAAGCTCAGACTCGGTTGGATAATAGAAATAATCGTCCTCGAGTGGAAAATTGCCGTGATGTACCACAATTTGGTTTGGTTGAAGAAGTTAAAACCATCGCGGAAAATGTCGCGGCTTTACGATCGCAATTAACGCAAGCGCAAGATTCTCAAGCTCAACTTATGAAAGCTAGGAGCGATTTGGAACGGGAGATTATGGTGAAGAGGAAAACTTTGGAAATTGATCGGGATCGTACTCAACTTGTACGAACACATTATCCTTCAGCTAATGCTTTAACTGGATTTGTTTAAAGTGTATGCCGCGAAGTGTATATCAAATGAAATTAATAAATATCTTGTGTGTCTATCTTTTAATGTTTGTAAAGTAGTAAATTCAGATGAGTTTTTAATTTTTAAAAAGAATTTAGTTTTTAACTTAACTAAATTGGATTTAACTAAACTTTCATTTTGATCTCTATATGAAGGAAATAAACAACATAAAATGACCCCAACAAATATTTTTTATTCATCAATTAGATGTATAAAGTGTTCAATAAAATAAAACTTTGATATTAACAATTAACGTAATTTTTTACTTTAAGTTGGTTACACTTTAATTTGACATATAAAATATCAGACGAATATCAAAAATTTTACGATTATTTATTAACTCTAATCTTTAAAACTTGCGAATTGACAAAGCTGTCAAAAAGATTAATTGTCAAATTTCAGGGTGTAAATCTAAAAAAATTATAGCACTCTAACTAGAGATTTTTTTAGTTTAACCTTTAACTGGTGACTAATGGGTCTCTGGGACCCATGCCTGTTGATTTTGGTTGCCAGCTTTTTTGTAGGCTATTGCTGTTTATTTAATACCGTCCTTGTTCACAGTAATAAAATGAGCAGAATCCACTTTTCTAATTAAGTAAGGTATGAAGTGAAGCATAAAACGGTATACTAAAAGAAAAATTGAAGGAAAATATACCAAAGGCTCTTAAAAAGACATGGGTCCCTAGGACCCAACGTCACCGCTCCCGTCCCTCCACATGCACGTCACCAGTTAAAGGTTAAGTTAGTTACACTTTGAAATGACATATAAAATGTCGGACAAATGCCAAAAATTTGACGTTTATTCGTCAAATCTAACTTTTAAAGCATGAGAAATAAGATAAAGTTTCGAAAGATTTGTCAAATTTAGGAGTATCGACCTAAAAAAATATAAAGCATTCTAGAGGTAGTTACAAAGCGAACTGACATACAAAACGTCAGAAACACGTCAACAATTTGACGTTTACTCGTTAATTCGAACCTTTAAAACTTAGAAAATGACATAAAACGTCAAAAAAATTGTCAAATTTTGGGGTAACAATCTAAAGAAATGATCAAAGCATTTTATGGCGAATTGGTGTACAAAGCGTCAGAGAAACGTCAAAAATTTGATATTTACTCCTTAATTCTAACCTTTAAAACTTATCAAATGACATAAATCCCCAAAAAAATTTTCTAATTTCGAGGTACCAACCTAAGAAAAATGTCAAAGTATTCTAGAGGTAGTTAGACAACGAAATGACATAAAAAACGTCAAAATTTTGACGTTTACTAGTCAATTCTAACCTTAAAAACTTATGAAATGACATAAACCCTCCAAAAATTCGTCAAATTTCGGGGTACCTACCTATAAAAAAATTTCAAAACATTCTAGAGGTAGTTAGATAGCGGATTGACATAAAAAACGTCAAAATTTTCACGTTTACTGGTTAATTTTAACCTTTAAAACTTATGGAATAACACAAACTCTCAAAAAATTTGTCTAATTTTGAGGTACCAACCAAAAAAAATGTCAAAGCATTCTACAGGTAGCTAGACAGCGAATTGAGATACAAAACGTCAAAAATTTTACATTTACTCCTTAATTCTAACCTTTAAAACTTATGAAGTGACATAAACCGTCAAAAAATTTGTCAAATTTCAAAGTAATAACCAAAGAGAAATGTCACAGCATTCTAGAGGTAGTTAAACAACGAAATGACATAAAAAATGTCAAAATTCTGACGGTTAGTAGTTAATTCTAATCTTAAAAACTTCTGAAATGACATACATAAACCGTCAAAAAATTTGTCAACTTTCAAGGTACTAACCAAAAGAAAATGTCACAGCATTCTGCAGGTAGTTAGACAAACATTTGACATAAAAAACGTCAAAAGTTTGACGTTTACTACTTAATTTTAACCTTTAAAACTTATGGAATAACATAAACCGTCAAAAAATGGTCAAATTTCGGGAAAGCAATCAAAAGAAAAATTTCAAAGCATTATAGAAATAGCTACACACTTTTCGCGGAAAGATGTCTCATGCGTCATTACTTGTCACCGTTTTCTCGACATATGTCAAATATTTTTTTCTTTATTTAATCATACATGGCAGATAGAGACGAAAACCGAAAATAATAGTCTAGGATAATATAATTAATTAATGACGCATGAGACATCTTTCCGCGAAAAGAGTATACACAACGAATTGATATGCAAAATGTCAACCAAACTTCAAAAATTTGCTGTTTACCCGTTAACACTTTGTTGACCGGCAATTTTACGTAGAAACTATGTCATGTCACCGCAATGTCATGTTTAATGTGTAATAACGACGAGTTAACTCGTCACCGGTCAGCAACGTTTGGATATGAAATGACGAGTTATCTCGTCACCGATCAACAAAGTGTTAACTATAACTTCAAATATTTGCAAGATAACATAAACTGTCAAAACAATGAATTATCAAGTATCCGGATGCTAATCTAAAAAAATATTTAGTATATATTTTTTATTGAGTATATGATAAAAGAAGAATTGAATATGATTAACTTACTTACATTTAAATGAAATTTAAGATTTCTTTAGATAAACTTAGCAAACTGGGTTAACTTAGAATATCAATGAGATTCATTTTAATGCAAACGCATTAAACGGTTGAGAGTTAGCCCAGAGAATGAAAAAATAACAATTTGTTACAGCTTTCATCAGGATGGATTAGATTAAAAGAAAATACCTCATTCAAAAAAAACAAACCTCATTTACTTTAATAATTATCACTTTTAGGAAGATCTTTGTTAAGAAGAAAGTAATTTCTTTAAGAGAGTTACTAAAGTGAAACTAAAATGATACCTACTACATTAATAATCAATTAATACCTAAACGCAGCACGAAGTTGAAAAAGTGAGATGTCCCAGAGGCAGTTTTTTTCTTTCTTAAATTATTATCCGGGAAAAGAAAGAAAGAAATGTTTAACATCCTAATAAACCTGCTAATGTATTTGTGTCTTCAGGAGGGGATTAAGAATTTATTTAAGCTTGATATTAGAGGGAGGAGGCGTTCAAAAGGAAAGTTCGCGAACGTCCGTCTCGTCGGAATAAACAGCTTCTCGTTTGTCTTCACGAGAGACATATCATCGTCGAACGCGAAAGACACAGCCGGTGCGAAGAAGTCGAGAGTGTTTCGTCCGGCGCGTTACCACTATGACGCTGAGGAGGCTTTTCTTCGCTCTTCATGTTCTCCTGGTGCTGTATCTTCGTCATGCGTTTGCGCAGATATTCGGCGGACAGACCCTTCAGGTAAGTAAAGGCAACAAAGCAAACAAGAAATGTTATCTTCTTCCTTCTTTTTCTTTCTTATTCCTTTGGTTTTCTTTCTTCTTTTTTCTCCTCCCTTCTTCTTCCTTTTTTCTTCTTCTTTATTTTCCCTTCTTCTTTCTTCTTCCCTCTCCCTTCTTCTTCTTTCTTTTTCTTCTGATTGTTTTCATCTATTTTTTTAAGTGATGCTTTAGGAGATGTTACAAGTTACAAATTAAAACAGGTGTACGTGAAAGGTAAACAGAAGATTTTGCAAATAAATTCCGCGTTCTAGAGAGATCTTTCTCTCCAAAAGTAATAAATCTAGTTCGTCGTTGAGCAATCCTTGGCGTTCCCAAAGGTTCTTTGGCAAGAGATCACGTTGCGTTTCTTTGCTCTCGACCGACTTGTAGCGTTGGGAACGTTTTTGACAATGAGTTACGTGTAGATAGTCGGTTTTTATTGTTTTGTTCCTTCCGAAGGACAATTCGGTTAATTGCGAAGTCTTTTTTGTTAGAGAATAAATGAAGATATTAAATTGAAAGTTTCTAAACAGGTTTCGATTTTATTATATGAGACTTTTAAAAGACTATTTGATTAATTCCAAATAAGTATTTTTATGGCAATTTTTTTCTTAAAAAAAATAATAAAGATATTAAATTATTTTTTTTTCTGCAGAAAAGAAATTCGATTAAGTTGTAAAATGATTTTTTGCTAGAAAAGAAATGAAGATGGTAAATTAAAAACTTCCTAACAAGCCACGATTTTATTATATGTGGCTACTAAAAGACAATTTTATTAATTCCAAATAAGTTATTTTATGGTCAGCTTTTTATTATTATTTTTTAACAAAAAAAACGAAGATATTAAATGAAATGTTTTTATATAGTTGTAATTATTTTTCTTTCTGAAGAAACAGTCGTTTTAATTTTGAAATATTTTATTAGAAAATGAATGAAGATGATAATTTGAAAGTTTTAAGTTAGTTGTCGATTTTATTGCTTTGAATTTTTGAAGAAGAGAACGAAGGATGTTAAATTGAAGATTTTTGGACAGTATTCAATTTTATTTTATTTATCTTCTGAAGGATAATTCGATTAATTGAATTTTTTGTTGGGTTGTTTCAAAGTTAATTGTTGTTAAGGAAGAAACGAGGATGTTAAATTGAGAATTCTTAGTCAGTTACGTATTCACTTGATAAGGAAGAAATGTGGATGTTAAATTAAGAATTCTTGTGAAAGACAATTCGATTAATTGCTAAGTAATTTTTTGTTAGGGAAGAAACGAAGGTGCTAAGTTACAGGTTCTCAGCCAGTTTTCGATTTTATTAGTTATGTCTTTTATAAGAGACTGTTGTGAGTTTCCAAATAGTTCTTCATTTTATCTGTAAATTCTGAAGAATAATTCGAGAAATTGCACATAAGATATTTTTTCTTAAAATTAGGAAGGAAACGACAAATGGTTAAATTGTGGATTTTCAGTTAGCTAATGATTTTTTATTGCTTTTGCCTTTTGAGAGAGTATTTATTGCAAAACTATTTTTTTACTAAAGAATAAACTAACAAGGGGAGGGCGCGAGGTGGTTTTTTTTAATCTGTCCTTGAACTGAGTGGTAGAGTATCATACAAGGATTCAATTGACAAAGTACTAAAACGCACTATTCAGCCAAAATTGAATAAATCGCGTTTGAAGTTTAACGCTCCGTTTATATTTTGGATAAGTAAACTCGTTTACAGGTACTCGATAGCCGAACCGTGAGAGTGGTGAATCAACAATCCAGAAATAGCGGGCATCGCTGGTTCGAATCTTTTCGTGTCTTTTACTTTTTAATTTTTGTTTAATACCCTCGATTTTAGTCCTCGATTTTATTATTGATTTTTGTATACTTTTGCCATTTGAAAGACCATATATTTTTTTGATTTGAGAAAAACTTACAAGGAGAAATCGCAGATTTTAATGAAAGAGGTACCAATCGATACGTATTCGTACATTTCTATATTAGACTAGACTTCGGGATTCGAACCATCGACGCTTGTATCCGGAAGCAGACCTATTTCACTTGGGTTATGAGCGAATCTTAAGGGGAGTGTTAACTAAACTAATTGTAAGGTTAGAACTAACATTACAACTCTAACACTTGATCTAGAACTGGGAGCTTATCTATGTGTCTTTTGAAAAGGAGGTTGACGTTTCGGATGATATGTTCTAACCTTCTTCAGAAACAACAAGGCTTCGAACTTGTTTCCAACTTGTTACTAACTCTAATATTAGATCTAGAACTAGGAGCTTTCAGGTTTAGCTGTGCGTGTTTTGAAAAGGTGTTTGATGTTCTGAAGATTCTAAAAAAGGTTGTAACATGGCATCCGAAATGTCAAACACCTTTTCAAAACACGTTTTTATTTTTAGATAAACCTGAAAGTTCATGCTGATGTTAGTTGTAATCTTCAAACAACAAGACTTTGAGCTTGTTTCTGAAGAAGGTTGCAACAAGACATCCGAAACGTCAAACTCTTTTTTAAAAGACGCTCAGCTAAAATCGAAAGCTCCTAGTTTTTGGTCTAATGTTAAAATTAGTGCTAATGTTAGTTCTTGTCTTCAAATAACAAGACTTCGAATTTGTTTCTAACTTCTTATTAACTCTAACGCTGGATCTAGAACTGGAAGCTTTCAAGTTTAGCTGTGCGTCTTTTTAAAAAGCGTTTGATGTTTGGATGCCAAGTTCGAAGTCTTGTTGTCTCTGAAGAAGGTTGTAACGTGGCATCCGAAACGTCTAACACTTTTTCAAAACACGTACAGCTAAACCTGAAAGCTCATGCTAATGTTAGTTGTAGTCTTCAAACAATACGATTTCGAACTTGTTTCTGAAGAAGGTAAGAAGGTTTCCGAAACGTCAAACTCTTTTTTAAAAGACGGTCAGCTAAAATTGAAAGTTTCTAGTTCTTAGTCTAATGTTGGAGTTAGTGCTAATGTTAGTTCTTGTCTGATCTTAACTGATATATAAGTCGCTCGGCCTTTAATCGTGATCTTAAGGGACGATTTATTCGCGAATCGTTGAATAGTGCGCTCTAATACTTTACAGATTTGTATTATGTACTAATACTTATCGACTGGTACCACTTTCACTAAAATCGACGATTCCAAAGTCGCGAAGTTTCTTTGTTAGATAGGAAGTTGAGGATTTTTAGTCATCGATTTTATTATTGATTTTAGTGTGCTTTTGGCCTTTTGAAAGACCATTTTATTGCGCTTTTTGTTAGAGAAGAAACTAAGATTGTAAGAAGATTTTTAGCCTTCGGTTTTATTATTAATTTTTGTAGGCTGTTGTCTTTTGAAAAACCATTTATTGCTTTTTTTGTTAAAGAAGAAACTAAGATAATAAGTTGAGGATTTTTAGTCTTCGATTTTTTTTATTTTTGTACTGTAAAGAACTGTTGAGACTTATCGATTTTATTATTTGTAGGTTTTGAAAAATAATTTCATTAATTGCAAACAAATCATTTTTTTATTAAGGGAAGAAACGAAAGTGTTAAATTTCAAACTTTCAGTTGCTTTCAGTCAAGTTACTAAAATTGTTCTATATATTCTTTAGTTAATTCAATAGGATTTTAGTTCTCGATAAGAACTTAACCCATTACTGGCCACTAAAAATCCTTACTTCACCCGGCATTAAGCCTAGCCTTGATCATTCAAATAACTAGTGAATTTATTCAAATAAAACAAGTGCCTAGTTTGAAAATTTAATTTCTAGTATTTCATTTAATGCGGTAGTCCTCAAAACATTTTTCTACACATAAAAGCAAGTGACAATGTCTACACATGAAGTATGTTTCTTTTCTTTTGCCGTGATTTTTGCAAACTTTAACGTTTCTGAGAAAGCTTTTCTTTTCCCGAACTTCGATTTTTATCAACCTGTGCATTTTTACATTTCCTGAAAGCCTAGTTAGTGCGTCTTTACAAGAAATTCTTTTTGGTGGACCTCTGGATTTTCGTCCAACCTTTGGCAACTTGCATTGTGTAAAAAAACGTATTCATACATCAACGACTTTTGGATAGTAAAGAAGAAATGACGTATTATTACGTTAACGGCCAGTAATGAGTTAATAAGAACTTTTTTTAACTCAAGAACTAATAAAGTTTTTTCAATATAAGTTTTCAGTTTCTATTTTCAACGCCCTTTGTCAGTTGTAAATTTTATTCAATTTGACTTTCAAAGGACAATTCGTTTATTTACAGTCACATTTTCTTTTACTGTGGAAAAGGAAGATTGGAATCAGCTTCTTGAAATACCTTGATAACACACCTTCAGCTTTTACTTTTGGTTTCACTTCAGTATTTTCACTCCTGCGCCTATCGATGTTTAATGTTTGTACTCTTCAAGATAATGACGGTCATTACTCGTAGTCTTGTCTTTTAAGCTTATTCTCTCAACTTTGGTAATTTATTGTTAAATATGCCTGAAGACGCTTCACAATGAAACAATATTGTAGCACTTAATTCATTTTAAATAAATTTATCATCGTTGGGTGATATAAACCTTTGAGTTTTATTTTATCTCACAATTAAATTCCACGATGAACACGGAATGTACTATAACCCGAAATGGAGTTGCACCATGAAGAGAAAGATGAAAGAGTACTCGGAAATGTTATGGAAAAGGGACCTATTTTTTCATCTTTCTCTTCATGGTGCATCTCCATTTCGGATTATAGTACACTGGCTTATTTGAAATAGAGGGTTTTTTAATCAGTTCTTGATCCTTCTAAAAGACAATTAGATTAATTGCAGTAATTTTTGTTTTGTTAACTAAGCAAGAAACAAGGATTTTAAATTAAAAGTTTTCAGTGGTTTTCAGTGATACTATAAATTCTTCCATATTCTTTATATGTTTTATAAAGATATAGGATACAGCTGAATCCTATGTTTTTAGTTATGGTTTTCTTAGTAAATTATTGATGCTTGTGAAGACAGTTGGATTAATTGGGGTCATTTTTTTGTTAACTGAGAAAGAAACAATAATGTTAATTTTAAACTAATACAGATTTTTCAGTCAAATGTCTATTTTGTTATTTTCTAATCAGTCAATCAATTTATTACTTTTATTTCATAATTTTTTGTCAAGGAAGAAATAAAGATGTTAAAGTAAGTGTTTCAATTAATTGTCAATTTCACTTTTATCTTTTGAAAGCCAACAACAAAAAGAAGAGGATTGTTTTTTTTTATTAAAAGAAACGAAAATATTAGCTGTTGTATTTGTTGCATAGTTTAAAATTTTTTTAAAGAATAATTACATAAATACTAGGTAAATTCCATCGTCATTTTTTGTCAAGAAAGAAATAAAAATCTCAGAAAATTTCAGTTTTTAAACAAGTTATAGATTTTATCATTGTTGTCTCTTGAAAAACAATTCGATTAATTCAAAAGCATATTTTCTTTTTGCTTTGGAAAAAATACGAAGAAAAATTAAGGGTTTATTTTGAGAAAGCCATCTCCTAGTTTTAAAGGTCTCAAGGTCAAGCAGATCTTAACGTAGCATCTTTTGACCTACAATAACGAGGAGTGAGATTTCGTACTTTCTCCAGTGGCGTCATTGCTTTTATATATCGATGGTTTCTTATTTTTTCTCCTTTTCTAATAAACAAATTTAATCATCTTTGGGATTAAAAAGGTAAACTTGGTTCATTTTAGAAAGGAGTTTTTACTTTCTTTCCATTATTAATTTGTTGTTAAAAAAAAACGACCAAAACCACAAAGAAATTAATGGCTTTTTATTGAAATATATTTATTTGTTAAGTTTAAATAAGAATTCTTTTAATGGGAAACCACAATTTTTATCAATTTAATATGATTTTTATCAAACAACCTTAAAAAGTCTATTTCATGGGTAATTATCAATTTCGTACGGTTAATTAATTTTAATTAGAATCTTTAAAACATTAAAATAATGAATTAAAAAATACTAAACTAAAGCTTTTAAAATTAGATATGGTTTTAACAGTTAATTTATTTATATTTAATTTAATTGTGAAAAAATTTTAAAAATTGAGAAAATATTTTTTTAAATCAGTTTGCTTTCTTATTTTTTTTAAATTTAAATAGATTATAGAATACACTGTTCGTTAAAAACATCCAGAAAGGAAAAATGTTTGTGGTATATAGTACACCTCATATGAAGTAGCAAAAGACCAAAATTCTGTAATAATTCGAACTCTTTGGTTGTTGTTTGTTTGATAGTTTATGTTTTAACAATCACATTGCTTTTAGTGTGTAACTACGTTAATAGTTATTGGCAATCTAGACTTTACCAAATCTTTTACTTGCATGTGTTGTGCCCCGCATCTATCGTAATCAGTTTTACATTTAATTATCCCCTTTTAAAGAGAATCAAATTACGAAACTGTACAAAGACTTTATAATTATTCGAAAATGGAGTGTGTAATCCTACAAAGTCTGGAAAACACCTAAAAGAGGCAGTGGTCGATCACAAATAAACGAAAAAGAGACGTCTTCACCGAATGCTTTAATTAACCAGTTGTCGTGAGTCTCGCACTTGAAGAAGACGAGGTATTGACAAATTGACGGTTCTTGCCAACAAGCGATAATTTTGAAAATAAAGTGGGTTACAAAGTCAAGCAAAATCTTCACAACGCAAGGGGATAAAATAATATAACAAATAAATGAACTGTCTTGTCTCTCTTAAGCCGGCTACTCACTACACGATACTTGACAAGTAATTGCAAAGTACTTGGCAAGTAGCAAATAGTGTGTATGAAGACTCGCATAAACTTGGCGAAGTACATGTACTTCCCATCGTGAGTCGGAAAACGGTCGCAAGTCAAAGGGGACGAGTAAATAATTTCTTTACTTCTATGCCCGCGCTACACTACGCGGCGTTTACAGAGTAGGAGTACCAAAAGTAATTCTGGAATAATGTAGTTGAATAACGAGTTAACTTTAACGTTTTTGGATATTTATCAAAAAGAAAGAGTAATTTGGAATGCATCTAATAAATTACATAAAAACCGGAACTAAATATACGATGCGTGGAAACGAATACAAAATGCAAGGCTAAATTGAGGGCCAGCGAAAGAAGTGGTGCTGGTTCCTGTGATATATACAGGCTGTGCCACATTTTAATCCGCAAACTTCACCAGGACATAATTCTCATAAAAATAATACAAAAGTTTTATATAAACATGGGGTCGCAACTCTTTTATTTTCGAGATATGGCCGTTCACAGTTGGAAGAAAAATTTACATTTTCATTTCTATTTCAGCTATTTATAAACGCAGGAATGTGAATTTTTACAGTTATGTACTACAGCCAAGCATGTTATTTTCAAGCCTTAATTTAGCCACCCCGGCGTGCCTTAAAGGGTTGAAATTCACGATCATCACTACATTTTCCAAAAGAACTTTTTAATTCGGTAGAATTTTAACCTAAAAAAATATGCGTTAGCAAGCTCATTCCTTAGCGAGATTTTTTTGTCTCTTACATTTTTCGCATAAAACTGATAGATTTCGAGAAAAAAATAAAATCTTAGCGCGTGTCGTATTGTACCGCTTCACCCCTAACCAAATGTTCTTTAAAAGTTGGCTATGATTTTAGAGTAATAAGTGATAACAGTAATAATAAGCTAAAAAGATTAACAATTACACTTTAAATTAAATGCATTCTATCTTAGACAACATACAGTTCATCAGTACAAACAAATCAGACCAAAACCATGGCCAAGTTTTAAAGAACTTTTGGTTAGGGATGAAGCGGTGCAGTACGACACGCGCTAAGATTTTATTTCTGTCAGTTTTATGCGAGAAATGTAAGAGACAAAAAAATCTCGCTAAGGAATGAGCTTTTTAACGCATATTTTTTTATGTTAAAATTCTACCGAATTAAAAAGTTCTTTTGGAGAATGCAGTGATGATCGTGAATTTCAACCCTTTAAGGCACCCCAGGGTGGCTAAATTAAGGCTTGAAAATAACATGCTTGGCTGTAGTACATAACTGTAAAAATTCACATTTCTGCGTTTATAAATAGTTGAAATAGAAATGAAAATGTAAATTTTTCTTCCAACTGTGAACGGCCATATCTCGAAAACAAAAGAGTTGCGACCCCATGTTTATATAAAACTTTTGTGTTATTTTTATGAGTACTATGTCCTGGTGAAGTTTGCGTATTAAAATCTGGGACACCCTGTATAAACCACATTGGTTTGCCTTTGTTAAAATTGTAATTCAGTGAGGAAACAGGCTTCAATCGGAGATTGCTTTGACAGTTAATATTTTTCCTGCCACGCAAATTTACCTCCATTCATTAAATATTCCGCAAATTCTTCTCTTATATTTTGCTTCAGAGTTTGGTTCCCTCGCTACTTTTTGTATAGGCAACAGGGTAATGTTGTTAATATTTTAAATTAAATAATAATTTAATGTTGTCTTGATCTATTCGGTTTTCTGAAAACTTGAAAAAGGGAAGCCATAATTCCTTAATTACTTTACTCGTCCTTCAACTTGCACTTCCCGAAAAACTTGTAACATTGAAAGTAGGTGCGTAATGTGTACTGCTTACTTCGACTCGAACAAGTACTTCTCAAGTTTATTGCAAGCCAAGTTACTCTGAAAGTACCGCGTAGTGAGTAGCCGGCTTTAGACTTCAAGTTCAAGGTTTGTTAAATAAAGGCATTAAAAAAGTAAATAAAACAGGTGATTTAAAACTATTAACTAAAAAAGAGGAATAATTTGGAAGAATAATATCGAAATGAAAAACTAACTTATAAAAAGAAAATTATCCCACCTACTGAATTTACTACTAATTAAATTTATTTTAGCTGATACACTGTTTTGGAGGATAAGAATTAAATTTATAACTTTAACAAATTTTAACAAAAACAGTCTGGATTAACATAATATTATCTTAATAGGTAGAAAATGTGTATATTCGCTCCGGTGAACGTAACCGATTTCAGCCCGAAAAACGAAATTAAGCATTACCATTAAAGAATGAGAACATCGAAAATTTCGAACCCAAATTATATGTTAAGTAGTCCAATCCGAAACGGAATGAAACGAATGGCTAATAAAAACACGGATACGGAAATCAAAGTAGAATGCTGATTAAGTATCAAACTGAGAGTCAGAAATCGACTTCGAGTTTAGAATCAACGAATTTCGAGATCGGAATCAATTGGAAATCAGAATCTTCGAGCCAGAATCTCCGAGCCAGATTCAACTTGGAATTAGAATATCAACGGGAATGAGAATATCGAGTCAGAATGGGTAGGGGAAAGTGGGTATGTTAGGGACACTTTTTATAATCCATTTAATTGTGGCCATACCAGTAACATAAAAATTTTAAAATTTATACCATCGAATAGCTTAATGTTTATACCACATTTTGGTACTTATTTGATGTCATCTTTTCTAATGGTTAGAGTTTTGTTGCAGTAGAAGTGATCATTTGTACTTTTGTCCCAAACGTACACACTTGGACAGCGATTACGACGCCTAAAGCTCTGTGCGAGAGCGATAGCTAGAGCGGGCTCGGGCACGGTCGGTTTTCGAGGGAAAGAAACCTGGCACGAGGTTAGGTATAGAAACGTTCGACGGGCCGCAGCCAGACTCGGTGCGGCCCGTCGATGGTTTCTACACCTAGCCTCGTGCCAGGTTTCTTTCCCTCGAAAACCGACCGTGCCCGAGCTCGTTCTAGCTATCGCTCTCGCACAAAGCTTTAGGCGTCGTAATCGCTGTCCAAGTGTGTACCTTGCGTTGGTATGTATAGGACAGTCACAAAATGACGGAAGCATAATTGATATCTTCATCTTCTTCCGTCTCTAATTTCTTTTTACGCTGTGTTTAACCTTCGCTTCCCTTTTTCGAAATTTTTCATTCTTGATTTTTAATGTTTCCTCTATTAATAGTTTTTCGGATGTGCTTGTTAATATCTTTGTAAATTGTAACTGTTTTGCACGGATTATTCAAGAACCAATTACCAAGAGCCGATTATGTATATAGGAGGTATATCTGGGACGTCCTAAATATTCCTTTCTTTCAATGTCCCAAACATACCTCATTGTAGTTTGTCTACATTTTATTTTTTTTAAATTTTAGTATAGGACACAAATAAAAGACAGCAAGGTGTATTGATCAAAAACAGTTTTTAGACTTCACCAATAATAATTTATTAAGTTTTGTAAATAAACATAGTTATAACCAGTACTTATCTGATGCACCCAATTTTTACTTTGAAACAACATAAACACAAACGTCTAATTCTTAAGGTTAAAATAACTGACTGCATTTCAAGTTTCGACGATGTAGCACTGTAGGTAGCACTAGTAAATTTAAAGTATGAGAACGGGGTAAATTCAAACAAGTTTTCGGTATGGATCAATTGTTCCAAACATACCACCGCCCCAAACATACCCACCTTCCCCTATTAACGAAATTTCTAATCAACGAATCTCTGGATCATAATCAACTAGGAATCAGAATATCAACGGAAATTTGTTTGCTGCACAGAGCTAGATGAAAAGCCTTCGTGTCTTAAAAGTGAGAGATCTCATTATCAACGATTTAGATTGTTATATTATTAAATTTTTAATCAAGACATTTACGGTTCGCAACACCGGTTAGGACAACTCGGTCAGTGGAAACTACTTAGCGAGCAGTTTGGGAAGTCAGGTATCGATGGGAACAGTTTTTTGAAAAATCAGTTACAATAGTTTAATAGCGCATTGACCAATTTATAAAGTTTCTTTAATCCCAGACTATGGACTTATGAGCCTAAAGGTCGTACAAAGGTACCAGACCACTTTTAATGATGAATGTCAATAGCAATTTGATGGATAGTTTTATCTCATTGTTAGATGACTTAGAGCATGCTAAATTTGAAATTCGCTTATTGGGGTGCTACTTTGGCCTAACACTTGCCGTTATCATGGGGTAAAATGCAGTTTGGAAGATGGTAATCTGTAGTGTTCATTCAAAAAGCGTCTGATAAGGAGACCACAAGATGTTGTATTCACCGCTTTTGATGAAAGTGGCATCAATCGATAAGTATTAGTACACAATACAAATCTGTAAAATATTAGGGCGCACTATTCAGGGATTCGCGAGTAAATTGCAATTTTAGCTCGGGATTTAAGGCCACACCACTTTACGTCATCGGTTAGCCCCTCCCTCTACGACCGCTCTTGGTTCTTTTTTTAATTAATCTAAATTAAAAATCAGTGTAAAAACGAAAATGTGTGTTGAATTATTTGTTTTCAAAACATATAACTATAAAATATTAGAACAAATAAAGTGAAATATTAAAAATTTTAGTTATATTAAAAATAAAAAGCAGTTACGTGGTGAGTCAACAAGAGGTGGGATCGGGAGGAGGACAACCATTGACATATAAGTGGTATTGCCTTGAATTGCGACCTAAAATCGCGATTTACTTGCGAATCGCCGAATAGTGCGTCCTAATATTTTACACATTTGTACTACGTACGGATGGATATCCATCGAGTGGTACGACTTTCATAAAAATCGGTGAATACAACATCTTGTGGTCTCCTTGTGAGTACAATTCTGTGCATTTAATAATGAAAAAACAGATTTATTTATTTCAAGATTTATTTTAATGAAAACCTATCACTAAAAAAATCGAAAACAACAATTCGGCTCCTTCTGACAGGTATTAGGGTAATCTGCCCAAATCTCGGTCCTCCAAAAAATGCTTCCTAAAGTTAGCCTTTTTATAGAAATCTATATAGAAAAACTTGAAGACCGTCTTTAAGCGCATGGTCGGTATTTGGTGAGTTTACCCTCTTTATATGTAAGGTTGATTTCGATGGTTGCGAAGCTTAACAGCAATACAACTTAAAGATTTGACGAGGTTTGGGTATCTGATAATCATTAACGTAGCAACAAAGTATAAAATAAATATACCTCTTAAAACATTAAATACCAGACAAAAAATATACTGAGTTGGTGGATCATGACAAGCTGTTGATTATTTATTACTTCACTTGATTTATGTTTAAAGTAATTAGTGTAGTAATTTTTTTGCAGTTAATTTATTTTAACCAGTTTTCCTTTCTTAATTTTTTCCTTAATTTCAATAGATTATAAAATACTCGTATAATTATTATGGTCTGATTGTGAGTTAAGATATTAAATTATAAAGAAAAATAATCCACACCTGTTAAAATAAGATTATGAGGTTTATTCGTTTGGAAATAAAACTCTTGCTTACACAGTAATTAAATAGAGCTTTCTAGATGAATATTTAAACCAACGACGTTAAAAGACCTTACGTAATAACGCATTACGACTGTTGTAAAGAAGCTTGGCTTCTCTTTCGCGAGCACAGACGCGTTTTCTAAAGCGAACACAATCGCTAAATACCGCCCAAGAAGTTAGACGTTCACATTCCTTATTCAATCTTACTCTCAAATCTTTTCTTCTTTACTCTTCTTTAAACATAAAAAACTTCTTTCAAAATAAAAAAAAACTTTCAAAATAAAAAAAAAATCCTTTCTATTTTCTTTTAATTTTTAATAATACAGTTCAACGAACCTCAACATCAACTATCACCAATCCAACAAAGTCACATCTTAAGCGATATACAACAACACCATCATCATCGTTTCGCAATCCAACCAAATATCCAACCGGCATTTACTTCACCGCTTTTACAAGATAATCAATTTTTAACTCAACAACAATTTTTACAACAACAAATTCGACATGAACAACCTACACCACCTTTTTCAACGGTTCAAACGCCGAAGATACAACCACCGATTCAACATCATACTCAAACGGTTTTTAGACCTTCTTCCTTTAATGATAATAATAACAATCAATTTTTATTAAATGGAAATGAAGAAAGTCGACCAAATCCAACTGTTGATCCAGAAAAAGAAAAGCAACGATTGAAAGAGTTGCAAGAAAAACAAAGTATAATTGAAAAACATAACCAGTTTGTTGAAAAACAATATAATAAAGCTTTAGAAAAAGCACAAGCTGATCACGCTGAGTTTTTAAAGAAACAACAAGAGGAAAAAAAGAAGTTGTATCAAAAATTATATAAACCAACTAGAAATCAGATTTATAGATACAGACAGAATAATCCAAGATATATTTATCCTGAAGAAAGGGATTTATTTGAATTGGCTGTGAAAAAATATTATGAAGAACATCCAACTACGACAACAACTACAACCACAACAACAACTACTACAACACCAAAACCAGAAGAAGAAGAAAAAGAATATGAGGAAGAAATTGAAATTAATGATGAAATTGAACCAAAAAATGAAGATAAAAACGAACAAATAAGAATAGCAAAAATACTAAATCCAAAAAATAGTGGTGAAATATTTCTATCAAGCCAAAGTAATTTATACCCAGAAACAAAACCACAACAAAGTTTTAGACCAACAGTTCTTCCAAAAATAATCCCTATAAAATCATTAGACGACTTGAACAAATTAAAAACTCAATATAAAACCCAACAAATCGCCAAAGATGATTTAATAGCCCAATTAAAACTAGCAATAAGCGAAGGAGGTCAAGAAATTGGTAAAAACGTTACATCACGAGAAATCGCTTTACCAAACGGACAAAAAATCGAAATAATTCGAACAACCGATCCGAATTTAGTTATTCCAGATGCGAAAAAAATCGAATCCGGTTCTGATTTATCTAGTTTAGTAAAAGAATTTGATTTATCCGCTAAACCTTCAACGTTAACCGTTCAAACAACTACAACAACAAAACCACCGATTAAACAATTAATTAATGAGTTGGGTGTTGATAATTTTCAAATTCTTAAAGAAGGTAAAGAAGGATTAGAAGCTATTCAAGGATTACCGGATAAAAAGCAAGTTACTTTTGTACTTTTGGAAGAACAAAACGATGGAAGTTTTAAGGTTCAAGGAGTTAAAGGTAATGGAAATTCAGAACCGGATAAATCGGTTGATGTTGATAGTATTTTAAAGAAAATTAAAGATGGTGAGATTAAATTACCTCCGAGAGAGGAATTAATAAAAACTTCTCAAGAAACAACAAAAATAACATCAATACCATCAATACCAACATCTATACCAACAACAATTTCAACGACTTCTTCAATTTCTTCATCAACAGTTTTACCTACATTTAAAACCACAGAAAAACCATCCTCAACTTTTAATACAAACGTTTTAAAATCTGTAACAATAACTCCAAATTCTTTCCCTCCAAATGAAGAAGAATTAACAACTCCAATTCTTAAAACAAACATAGGAACTCATTTTATTGCTCCATCATCAACTATCTCTCCAACGATTCAATCGAATAATGATCTTTTTAATCAAGCTTCAACTTTATCGAAATCAACAGCGAATAATCTTCAGATTATTGAAGAAAAGTCACCGACAACAGAAAATTATCCAACTTCAACGTTAACGATTTTTAAGACTACAACCGTTAAAAATCAATCTAATTTAAATTCTAATTACAATCCTGATCTTGGAAGTATTTTGAAGAAGAATGGGTTATATGCTATGGCTAAGTATTTAAGACAATCTGGTTTGGATACGATTTTGAATGAAACTGGACCTTACACGCTTTTTGCTCCTAATGATAAAGCTTTTAGGACTTTATTAGTGCAATTGGGTGGACCGGAAAAAGCTGAGGAAAAGTTTAAGGATAATCCGAGATTATTAAGTGGGGTAAATTAATTTATCGTTGTAGTTTTTATTAAAGTTAATTATTTTTTGGTAAATTATAGTTGCTTCTTCATCATGTTATTCCGGGTTCTTTTAAAATTAATTCGTTGCAAGATGAGATGACTGGTGTTTCTTTAGCTGGGACTCAATTGAGAGTTAATCAGTATAATATGCACGATGAGGAATGGAATGATATCAAGGTAAGTAAAAAATTATAATTGGATTTGTAAATAATTTAAGGTTGACAAAGTTTTATCTGGATTTATCATGTAAAATAAAAAATAATAATAATATTTTTCTTTTCACACAATCATGTAGAAAGAACACTTTCTGTTTGATAGAAAACTTTTTTTGAGAATTTTGACCAATTTTAAAAAATCGTGGAGACTTTATTCTATTTAATTAAGAAATGAAAGTTGTATTAATTGAAAGCTAAAATATTCTATTTTGGAATAAAGAAATCAATTTTATTCTAAATGCTACACAAAAAAATGAAAAAAATTCATAAAGGTGACTAAAATTTTTAACAGTTAACCTAATTTTTTTTTTTTAATTTTGACCAAATTTAAAAAATCGTAGAGACTTTATTTTATTTAATTAAGAAATGAAAGTTGTATTAATTGAAAGCTAAAATATTCTATTTTGTAATAAAAAAGGCAATTTTATTCTAAATATTACCCAAAAAATTTTAAAAATTCATAAAGGTGACTAATTTTTTAAGTGCTGCGCACGTTTTGTCTTCTTGACGTCATCAGGCACATCGTCAGTTACTAAAGGTTGTTGCGAATGATTCATAAAATCAAAGACAGAGGACCAGTAATCGGTTAAATGCATAAAGTGTCGTTAAAAAACATTATGGCTGAAGGTACCTCAAAAAAGTTAACCACTTCGGTACGGACGTCGACTATAGTTGACATAGCATATGGGGCCACAGATGCCTCTACACAGCCGAGCGTCGACTATAGTTGACGGCAGTGCCAACGTACAGCGTGGTTAACCACTTCGGTACGGCGCCTATCGGCCGCGAAACGTCGCCAACAACCGGCTTTCATCGTCCGTATGCTGACACAGCCGTCAACTATAGTCGACGCTTGGCTGTCTGGGGTCATCTGTGGCCGTCGACTATAATCGACGTCCGTACCGAAGTGGTTAAAGCTGAAGACACGAAAGTCTAATAAACATGTGACTATTTAGAATTAAGTTTTTGTTATTTTTGAAATTTTTACCTTAATTTTAATTTTAATTTCTTAAACTATTTAGCCAACATATCAATTTAGAGATTTTATGTGCCTTCAGCCACCTACTTAATAGAATTTTGTTCATCTTTATATCGCAAATTTGCTTTCAACTTTAACTTTTTTAACGTGCCTACAGCATAACCTTTGTTTAATATCGCGCTATGCATTTAATCGGTTTTTGTTCTCATCTTCGATTTTATGAATGATTTCAAATAACACTTTGCCCTTTAGTAACTGATGATGTGCCTGATGACGCCAAGAAGGCGAAACATGTGTAGCACTTAAATCTTATATAGTATATTCTCATCGTTAGCTAAATTTTTGAGTTTTATTTTAATGATTTGTGATTATGAACTTGGTTCCAACGATGAACTTGGAGTTCACCCTAGCTATGATTTGAAATTGCAGTTTTTTGTTAATACATTTTAAATCCATTTCTCCATTCTACATTTTAAATCCATATTTTCTAAAAAACCTGAATAACAATAACATTTTGAATTTATTATTATAATATTTTCACTAAAATGCTTATGGCAAAAGAAATTTAGACAAAAATATTCGGGAAAATTTTACAGGCTTAAAATAATAATACAAAGAAAACTCAATAAATTTTAGAACAAAACTAACCAGGTGCATTTTTTATTGTTGTATAGGTTAAAAAATGTATTTAAAAAGTCTATATTTTTATCTAAAAGTAGTGTTGTGTAGATACACTCTTTGAAATTAAGACGACAGTACAGTGATGTCTATTAGATTTTAACATTTCAAGGATTTAGTTCTTGTCAAGCCATTTTCCAGGAAATCTAAATAACGAAAGAGATTATACAAGTTTAATACAAAGTGTAATATTTGTAATTATAACACAAAGTAACTACAACTTCAATAAATTATTGAGTGAGAAAATTTTAAAAGAAAACCAGAAACTTTTAAAAGGATTTTCATTTTCAGATATTTTCTTTATTGCATAAGTAATAAAAGTTTATTTTAAATTCAAGTAGTTGTCAAAATTTCATGGCTTTTCCAAGTATTGTAGAAATCCTAGATTCACATTATGATTATGAATAAGTTGTATCAATAGAAAAATTTAATATACAGTGTCCCAGAACTCATTCTAACCACACATTCTAAAGCCAATTTCAAAGTGATTCAGTGTAAAACTCTTTATTCAAGTTCTGGGACTCAATAAGAGTTATGAGACACCTATATATTTTATACATTAAAATAAAACTAGAAATTTTAATTTTTAGAAAATAATTTCAGTTACACTTTACATAAAAACAATATATTATTTTAATTTTAAGTTTTGTGTATATATTTACCAACGTTTGTAATTTTCTTAACTCTTTTAAGTTTAGAAGGAATTATTGGAAGAAAATTTCGATTAAAATTGTAGTTTCAAATCTATCCTTGTTTAAATTTTAAACCAACCCATTAACAGGTTCTCTATTACAAGTTTAAAAAAATCATTTTTTAACGTGTATTCGTGTTCGTAAGAGTTTAAAAATTTTATATTGTGTATTAAGTTAATTTGAACACTTTTTAAATCTATTCATGTATTTTACTAACATTGAATATGTTTTTTAATTCGAGACAAATTGTCCCTAAACATGGTCTTTGGTCGAAACATGTAAGGTTGATAGAAATTCAATAAACCTGATAAGTGCTGAAAAAATACTTTTCATTCTACATCTTAATTTGCTGGTGAAAAGATGGATCACAATCGGGCTTTTGCTGATTAAAAAAAAAAACAGTACATTTACTGGTTTTAATTCTTGTAAAATTTTCTAACGAACCACAACATATTCAGTTTATTTAGTTAGTATATTTTCACTGAAATGCTTGTGGTAAAAGAAATTAGGACAAAAAGAGTGGGAAATTGCACAGGTTTAGAATAATAATACAAAGTAACTGCAACTTCAGTGAATCTAATACTCATTGAGCAAGAAAATTTATAGACAAGACTAAATATTTTGAAACCATTTCCACATTTGCATTTTTTACTGTTATATAAGTAAAAGAATTTCCAAAAACATTGTATATGCATGTTTTTTGTATAATTCCCTGACTTATTTAAGATTTAAAAGAATTCTTGGGTAAAATAGTAATTTCAAATCTGCCCTTGTTTATATTTAAAATCCATTATCGTGATATCTATTAGAAACTTATTCTAAAATTCTTTAAAAAATTGCAAGATTTAATTCCTGTAAATTCCTGTAAAATTATTTTCGAGAAAATGGTTTCAGAATGGAAATTCTTGAGTGAAGTAATAGTTTAAAATTTGTCCTTGTTTACATTTTAAATTCATTATAATGATGTCTATCAGATATTTATACCAAAATTCCTTGAAAAAATGCCAAGATTTAGTTGCTGTCAAACTATTTTGGACAGTTCATTGAAAAATTCCAGGGTGTACTTACTGTAAAATTATTTTCAAGAAAATGGTTTTAGAATGGAAATTCTTGAGTGAAGTAATAGTTTTAAATTTATTCTTGTTTACATTTTGAATCCATTATAGTGATGTCTATCAGAAACTTAGTCTAAAATTCTTTGAAAAATTGCAGGATTTAGTTCATGTAAAATTATTTTCGAAAAAATTTTTTAAGAATGGAAATTGTTGAGTGAAATGAAGTGTATAAATGCAAAACCAGACATTTGACATTCAAACAGTTTTGAGTAAAGCGCGAAAAACCTCTCATTGTCGTTTAGGTCACTCAATCGGCTTGGTATTTTAACCAAAAGTAGATAATACATTGACGCGTCTTTATGTGCTTTAAAGCGCAAGTCAGGCTTATAGTAAAAAAGCTATTTTGATTAAAAAAATGAGAATATCCTGTTTTGCATCTAAGGCTTGGAAGTCTCTGCTTCGTGAACTGCAAAGTTCTGGATTTGGGGTTTCTGTAAAAAAAATTAGCGGTATCTGCACTAATAAAATTTGGAATTGTGATAAAAGAGGTTTTAAAGAAGCTCATTTTATTGAAAAAGGTACAAAATTAGTTTCTTAGGTACAAATTTAAATTCGTAAGTCAGAATAAGACTCATTATCAGAAAACACTAGTGTGTCATTCACATGCGCCTGAGTTTCCGAAGTGTTGGCTGTATTGTCTTGAAAGGCGTTTTTGAAGAACTGCAAACGTTCATCATTTTCCCATTCTGCACCATAGTGTTTGGCTAGCAAAGAGGAAATGCTTCTTATCTTTTCAGGTTTAAGCCTTCTGCCTTAAACCTCTGCCTCTTTGTCTTGGCTTTTTCACGCTTGCACTCTTGCTTATTTGCTATTCTCTTTCGCCCTTTGCCACGAGGACTTGGTTCAATGGTAATCTTGTTGAAGGTAATCAAAACTCCGTAATACATTCGTTACCAAGCTCTCGCTTAAACAAATCCTGCAGAAGCGAGCAAAACTAACAGCTACTTCAGTGTCACGGCTATCACGTAAGGTAATGCGAGATCTGGATAGGTTCAAACACAAACGTCTGCTTTTGCACCTAACTACTTGGCGCAAATGTCTGCTTTTGCATTTAAAACGGAATTTATTATTGCAATAACTCGCTTAAATGTATTGTTATGCTCCTGGGGGCCACAAAAATTGATTTCTTGCTAAATTTGCAATACAGATCCGTGTCTAACTAATTTTTGAAGAAAATGTCGAATGTCTGCTTTTGCATTTATACGCCTCAAATAATAGTTTAAAATTTGTCCTTGTTTACATTTTAATCACTTGCGGTGGAAAGATGTATCAGGTACTATAACCCGAAATGGAGCTGCACCATGAAGAGAAAGATGAAAGAGTACTCGGCAATGTTATGGAGAGGAAGTTTACTCCTTCATTATTCTCTTTATGGTGCAGCTCCATTTCCAGTTATAGTACGTCGAGATGCTTTAAATACCGGAACGCCAACGACATATTACGCACATCGTCAGACCATTGTTGCAGGTAGAAAAATGACTGACCTGGCACGCTCAACCCTAAATTTCTTGCCACCGCATGTGGTTAAATATATTATCGTGATATCTATCAGAAATTTATACTAAAATTCTCTGAAAAAATCCAGGATTTAGTTCCTGTCAACCTATTTTGGATAGTTCACTGAAAAATTTTAGAATTTACTTTTGTAAAATTATTTTCGGGAAAATAGTTTCAGAATAGAAATTCTTGAGTAATATAACCACTTAAAATTTGTTCTTGTTTACATTTTAAATCCATTATCGTGATATCTATCAGAAATTTATACTAAAATTCTCTGAAAAAATCCAGGATTTAGTTCCTGTCAACCTATTTTGGATAGTTCACTGAAAAATTTCAGAATTTTCTTTTGTAAAATTATTTTCGAGAAAATAGTTTCAGAATAGAAATTCTTGAGTAATATAACCACTTAAAATTTGTTCTTGTTTACATTTTAAATCCATTATCGTGGTGTCTATCAGAAATTCATACTAAAATTCCTTGAAAAATACCACGATTTAGTTCCTGTCAAACTATTCTGGAGGAAATAGTTCCACAATAGTTCTAATTGATCAAGAAAATTAAAAAATAAGACTACCAAGTAGACATTTCAATTTTAAAAAAGCCATTTCAATTGCAGATTTTTTTTACTGTTATAAAGATAAAACAGTTCATTAAAAAAATCCAGATTATCTATATAGCTTTCTACAGTAAGTTTCTGGGAAATTTCCTGACTAAATTAAATTTCTTGACTTTTAACACTATGATTATGAACCAATCGAAAGACTTCTTAAAAAAATTTTGTATCATAAAACCAAATTGCCTAGAAATTTTAATTTTTAGAAAACAATATTTCCTGATTTCTTTTACTATTACATAAATAAAACATTTTTTCAAATCTAATTGTAAGTTTTCTTTATAACTTCTTAACACTTCTGAGATTTTCCAGACTAAAATACAATTTTCTGGCTGTAGCTTCCAATTTTAGAAGAAATTCTAGACTGACATGATTATAAATCAATAGAAAAAATTTTTAAGTAAATTTTATACTCTCTTACAAAAAAATCGATATTTTCAAAAAACTCCAGAAAGAACTTTGTGATTTTTTTCTTATTCCAGTTTATTTTATATAAATGTTTAATCAATCTAATAATTTATTCCAAATTTTTAAAAGCAATTTTAATTAACTCAAATTAATTTTAATCTTTGAACACCATTCTTAATGAAGAAAAAAAATATTTATTTTTAGGTAACAACAATTAACGGTGCAAAAATCTTAGAAGACAAACAAGACATTGATATTCCTCAAGGTGTAGCCCACGGAGTAGATAAAGTAATGTTCCCACTTCCTGTAGGTGATATTTTACAAACTTTACAATCGGATAGAGAAAGAAGATTTACTTCATTTCTTCGAGCTATTTTTTCAGCAGGTTTAGCTGAAACTTTACAAGGTTTACTCAACTTTTTTTTGTTTCCTAAAAATATTTTCAATTCTAATAAAACTTTTATTTAGGTTCAAGAACTTTAACAATTTTCGGACCAACCGACCGAGCATTTTCCGCTTTACCTCCAAACGATTTAACCAAACTGGTTACAGATAAATCTTTATCTAGAGAATTGGTCTTAAGACACACTCTTCCCGGAACATTGTACACGAACGGAATGACCTACTACCAGCTCAAGGACAGTTTAGACTCCGAGAAGCAAATCACGATCACCAAGAACTCAGGTAATTATGTAAATCTCTACCATTGTTGCTAAATTAGTTTGGTATAATTTTTTATTCATCATCATTCTGGAACGAAACGTTTTCCACACCGAGCGTGGATACAATAGATTCGCAAAAGAGAGCGAAATGTATACATGTGTCAGAGAGACGTTTGAGATGAAAGTATGTTTCTCCTTTCACCGTCCGCTATTGTTAAAAATCGCTTTACATTACAGCAAAAGTCAAACCTTTCCTTTGCTTTAAATGAACGTAAATTATAAATGTTATTTAATAATACAACTTTACTTTTTTTTCCTTAAATCAAAAAGTTTAGTTCCAAGTTAACTCACTATCTTACTTAACTCTCTAAAGTGCATTCTATCATCTTACAAGTGAAACTCTTTTAAAAGTGATTCGCGCGTAAAAGTCTCCTCGTGGAAATAGCAGTTGACCATCGAATGAAAGTAGCTTCCTAGAACGTCGAGATAATAATTAAGTTTCACGTTCTAAACGACACCTTTTTTTATCAATCAATTCAGCTACTTAATATACAGATAAACCTCTTTATAAAACTTCTTTTTATTTCTTTAAATCTAAAAAACGACTTAAATATGATGACCAAGTAACAAACAGGATCGTTAAAGTTGTTGGGAAATTTCACATAGAGCCGCATCTATGCGGATTTCACTTTCTTTAAGGCGTCATTCAATCGAGGTATTTTCTCTTGGGAGTCTTCTTCTTTCCATAATCGATCATAGAGAAAGGTCAAACCTGTACAATACCATTTAATTAAGTACTTTAATGATTATTTAATTTATTGTTACTGATTGTGGAAAAGGTTTTAAAATAAATGTTTTTTTTTGTGATTTTCAGGTAAAGTTAAGGTGAACAACAATCTACTAGCGACCCAGAACATTCCAGCGACGAACGGAGTCGTCCACGCTATCGACTATTTACTTTAATCGCCAAATGCCATCTCACTAACACATAATTTAATGTATATAACCGCGTTTAGAACTTAGAACGCTCCCAAGAAGTGAAACTTTCTTGACCCAACTTGTAAATAGAGTTCACCTAAGGCTACTTTTAAATTCTAATCTGTTTGTTTTTTTTGTACATTCTCGCGTTAATACCATTTACATGTTAACATGTAGTTGCATATTGTGTATTATAGTATTTATGTTTTTTTTAATAAATAATATGATCAAAAAATTTTTTTTATTTATAAATCTGAAGTTATTTTCATATAAAAATCGTTTAATAGCAAATGGGGATGTATTTGTGTCTATTATATTTTCTCAATTGAAATGAATAACTGAAATAAATTAATAAAAATATAATGATAGGATTAATCTCACAAATTAACTTGCACTTCGACCAAAATTATTTTCAGTCACATAAAAAATAATTTTTAAAGTTTAAAAACAACTTTTAAGAATTAACCTATCTTCAAAAAAAATGATCAACTTTAAAAAATCGTACAGACTTTATTTATGAAAATTAACAAACAATTGAAGGGTGGAGTGCAAGAAGTACCTAAGTAGCATTTTTATAAAATCTGCCTAATCGCAGCAAATGGTTTATCAAACATGATAAACCTAGATGTCGCGATTAGGCAGATTTTATAAAAATGTTACTTATGTACTTCTTGCACTCCACCCTTCAATTTTTACTTTAAATTAAACTTAAAAGATTCTATTCTGGTTTAAAAAGTTTAATTTGTTCTAAACCTTACTCAAAAAATTAAAAAAATTCTTAAATTTGATAAAATTTTTGACAGTTTTAACCTAACTTAAAAAAAAAGATCAAACTTAAAAAATCGTACAGACTTTATTTATAAAGATTGACAAATAATTTTTAGCTTAAATTAAACTTAAACGACCCTATTTTGATTTAAAAAAGTCTAATTTGTTCCAAATCAAGTTGTAACCTAACTTAAAAAAAACGACCAACTTTAAAAAAATCGTACAGACTTTATTTATAAAGATTAACAAACAATTCTTACTTTAAATTAAACTTAAAAGATTCTATTATGGTTTAAAACAGTCTAATTTGTTCTAAGCCTTACTCAAACAATTTTAAAAAATCTTAAATTTAATAAAACTTTTGACAGTTCTAACCTAACTTAAAAAGATAATAAACTTTAAAAAATCGCACAGACTTCGGGTGGTATGATTAAAAGGAGTATTTGCTTGTACTTCAGGTAAGAGTTTTTACTTCCCAGTATTTTGTGGAGTATAATCTTACAGATGAAGTGAATTCTTCCGTGGGAAGTATTTACTTAGGTTAGAAGTATAAACTACTAGTAGCGCCAGACAGATAGGAGCTTCATCACCATCAATATCGTCAATATCGTCAAAATCTTCATCAGGATCCTGCAAATATTTAGCAACATTGTGCAGTAAGAATCCTGCTGCACATCATTTCCTTTTTTCACTCCAAGCTTTCGGAATAATTTATTCCTTCATCAGGGTAGACTACAATTTAATTGAAGACAAAGATTCAAAATTATTACAAAATCATTAAAAATCAATGATTATTAACTTACAATGGAAAATTAAAAGAAGTTGACCATAACAATGAACTGCGCATTAAGTTAACTGACAACAACGTGGCCTAAAAATACTGGGTAAATCCAAGAATCTGGATAACTCTCAGATCAGTCTAATTTTTCGTATATACCTATAAAAACACGTATAAAACACAATAGAAGAAAAAAGAAAGTGCGCAAACGATATTTACTTACCGAAAATTTATTAACCTTTCGCTACACGCTACCGGACTCTCAGTCCGGATTTTGAGTGCCATCTATTAGTGTTATTTCGAACTTGCGCTAACCATAATTCTTTTGATGAATTTCTTTCTTGCCGACATTTTATTATTTGTCAATGTCATTGTGTGTTGAATTTCAACTCAATTTCAAAATCGGTTATTTCGAAAATATGAGCTATAACGAAGAAAGGAACAAAAACTTGTTGTCCAATAATGAGGAGGAAGAGGATGAAAACCTATTATTGGACAACAACGTTTTAGAATATGAAGATGAGGAAGATGAAAATGAAGAAGACGATTTGACATTATTAACCTTTCGCTACACGCTACCGGACTCTCAGTCCGGATTTTGAGCGCCATCTATTAGTGTTATTTCGAACTTGCGCTGACCATAATTCTTTTGATGAATTTCTTTCTTACCGACATTTTATTATCTGTCAATGTCATTGTGTGTTGAGTTTCAATTCAATTTTAAAACCGGTTATTTCGAAAATATGAGCTATAACGAAGAAAGGAACAAGAACTTGTTGTCCAATAATGAGGAGGAAGAGGATGAAAACCTATTATTTTACAACAACGTTTCAGAATATGAAGATGAGGAAGATGAAAATGAAGAAGATGATTTGACATTATTAAATAATTTTTTATTTCGTATCAGCTCCCTCTCTTATTTATTTTCCGAACCCGGACTCTCAGTCCGTAGCGTGTGGTCGCGCGAACAAAAAAAGCGCGTGTACTGGAAGGTTAAATAATTTTTTATTTCGTATCAGCTCCCTCTGTTATTTATTTTCCGAACCCGGACTAACAGTCCGTAGCGTGTGGTCACGCCATAGACAACCTAGACGGCTCATTTCCCTCTTATAAATTTGGAAGCACGATTAGCGCCATCTATACGCGAGTGGGCGAACTAAAATGAGTGGAGGGGGGGGTGATGGAGGGGTACCATTCCCCTACATTTGAAATTTGTTTCTATTTTTTTGCCCACCTGCAAGACCGAACTGGTCAATAGGTTGGGCGTCATGGACTGAAGATTTTACAACCAATTTTTGCGAAACTTGCCTCCTCTTATGTATTAACTGACGAATTTTCTTTGATGATGATTTTTTGCATTCAAACGATCTATAAATATCCTCATGAAATGTTCTTATTATTAATAACGATGACAATTTAAAAATTTCTGTCTCAATAGACTGAAAATGTACTGAACATGAAAACCACGAAAAATCTAAATCCTTCAAAACCTCCAAAAAAGTATTGCGTGGAAAATTGAAAAAATGCTTATATAAACTCGACTATTGGGGTCCCCTGTTTGATTATAACACTTACTGCGACAATTCGGAACCTTACAAATGTATTTCACCCGTAGAGGTAAATCCAAAACATTTTTATTCCTAGTTTCATCCATTTTATTCACCCTTTTAATTTTGAACGTGAAAACGTTATGTCAAAAACATGTCAAAGCGTCATGTCATAAGCCATCATTAAAGGAATCTACTTTTACCATAAAATCTAAAATCTTCTAATCGTATGTCTTTGAAAAAAATAATATATTGTAGGTGTGTATTGTATATCAAAATATTTAATATGTACGTTTTAATAATATTTGTAGTTTAATTACAAAATTTGTTGTTAAATATTTTGCCCACTCGCGTATAGATGGCGGCAATGCATGCTTCCAAACTTTTTCGTAATTGAACCATCTAGGTTATCTATGGGTCACGCGAACAAAAAAAAGCGCGTGTACTGGAAGGTTAAGAAAATCATCATATTTTCAGTGTTTATGAGATTAATTACACATTCTACCAACAGATGGCGCCGTAAGCGCTTCAAAGTGATTGGTTGAAACGCATATTACCCTGTTTAAATTTCAAAATTCTACTTATTGTCGGTCAATAGGTGGCGCTGTGGTCACTTCGGCGGTTGAGGGTTGGGTTGGCAGGGGGAGGGTAGTAATAGTAAAGCCGGAGACACACACGCCGGTTTTTGGCCATCTGGCAAAATACCGTCCGGCCAAAAACCGGCGTGTGTGTGTCTCCGGCCTAACAGCACCATCTTCTGACGGAACGTGGAACTGATTTCCATAACACAAAATATGATGATTTTCTTAATAAATTTTCAGTAAGTAAATATCGTTTCCGCACTTTCTTTTTTCTTCTATTGTGTTTTATACATGCCTTTGTAGGTATATACGAAAAATTAGACTGATCTGAGAGTTATCCAGATTCTTGTAAAATTCCACAACGGACAAAACAAGACTGAGGTCGACTAAGGTCAGAACCGAACACATAACAAATATAATGGGTCCGAAAAATGCACCAATCAGCGCATCGTTACGTCATACTCTGTCTATGAGGAGGGATCTACCACCAATGAAAGAAGTCAAAAGGAATCAGAATTGTAAAGTGGAGTTATTACTGTTCTGGTTATGTTCAAATTTGAAATGATGTGATAAAAGGAAACTGTAAATGTTACTTAAATCTTCTGTGTCGAATCTATAATTGGAATGTCTATCTAACGGTCGGATCTAACGGAATGTTGTTCTCTAACGATATGAACCATCTCCAAAAACATCCTCTTGTTGTAGACATCTTCCCTGTCTAAAATGTTTACATCTTTAAAAGCAAAATCGTGATTGTTGTTGACACAATGAGCTACTAGCGAACTTTTCCTGCTGTCACCTAATTGGACATCTTTTTTATGTTGTTTAATTCTATTTTGTAAATATTGTGTGGTCGTACCCACATATACACAATCACAATCACCGCAAGGGATCCTGTATACGATATTTGTTTGATGTTGGAGAGGAATACTGTCTTTAGTTTTGGAAAATAATTTAGTAATTGACAAATAATTGAATTTAGCAAATTTAAATGATGGATTATCAAAAACCGTTATCAATTTGTTAGTAAGATCCGGAATAAAGGAAAGAGACACAAACCGTGGTCTAGCAGTCAATTCCGTCGTCGCCACACGATTATTTGCCCCACGAACGTTGTTACTATTAAAAATTGACTGTAGAAGACGATAAGGATAGCCATTATTGACAAAAATCTGTTTCAATTTAATCATATTCTTTGCCAAAAAGGAATGATGTGACAACTTCCGAACTCTGTCACGCATAACAACAACAGTGTTAATTTTTTGATGAATTGAATGATTCGAATAGAAGTTGATGTAACGGCCCGTGTAGGTTGGTTTGGTATACAAGCCAACCAACCAAGCCAAAAGCAGTTATAATGCTTTGGTCTTCGTTTCTTATCACTCTAGTATCCACGAATGGGACCGACCTTTCATTTTCTGTGTCAATTGTGAATTGGATGTGAGAGTTGTAACCATTGAAGACGGAGATAACCTCATTAATTCGATCCTCAGGAATTGCGCATATGATGTCGTCAACATATTTGTAAATAAAAGGAAATTGAAAAGATAATAAATTATAAAGATAATATCTTTAAGTACTTTCGACACAGTTGTTTGATGTACCTCGATATCTACACCAACACCTAGTTGAAACCCAGGATCACTTAGAGTACTTAAAAAGACCTCCATTTTCGTTACATTTGATAAAGCTGCTCCCCTCATCACAATACGAGTTCCCAAGAACTCATTAGCTATCCATTTAACATTATTTGGATTAAAGCTAAAAGCATAGTGCTTGACAGTAGAAAGCTGCTTAAAATAATTGACTTACCGAAATAATTTTCTATATTGTGCCTCACCATACGTTCTACATTCACATATTTCCCTCCTTTTCCTACCATAATTCACAAAAAATGCCATTTTTAGCACCTTTTTAGGTGAAATAGTTGATAAGAAGCTACTCTATGATCAGCTTCTTAAAAACTACATCAAAGCCTCCCAAATAAAGGAAATACTTGACAACATTGGTAATTTCTGTAGTATTAACTTCTATACAGGTGTCCCAGACCACCCGTACCACCTGATTTACTCGAAAACTATAAGCCCTAGGAACTTGAAACAAAAAATGAGTGAGAAAGAAACATCTAATATTAACCGGAAGTATGAATAATTGAAGGTCACTTTATAATTTGATATATGAAGG
This sequence comes from Digitonthophagus gazella, assembly GCA_036711955.1. Taxonomy (NCBI): domain Eukaryota; kingdom Metazoa; phylum Arthropoda; class Insecta; order Coleoptera; family Scarabaeidae; genus Digitonthophagus; species Digitonthophagus gazella. The sequence goes on from JASCIT010000007.1 coordinate 14,630,964, forward strand.
GGGGTTAATTTTGGTATTGTTGGAAAGAGCTTTTCAAAACAAATAACTTTTATAGGAAGCATTTTTTGTTATTATTTACTATTTTTGTTCAAAATTGCTTTCAAAATTTCGATTTTTTACGAGTCTACCACTTTTAGTTTTTTTCTCACAATCAGAAGAGAAAATGTGACTTAATGTCGATTAAAATTTAAAAATTCATATCTAAAAGAGGAATTGTTGTTGAAACTTAAGATTTTATGAGGCTTTGGACTAATACTTCATCTTTATTTTTGCCAAAGATGAATTTTCTACGGCTTTTAGTCTTTTTCTAGAGAGAAGAAATCCTAACCTAACTTAATTTACATGTCGGTTAAAGCAAGACATTTTTTAACAATTCATATTCAAAAAACTAATTGTTGTTGAGACCTGAAATTTTATTAGGATTTAGATTAAAACTTCATTTTTATTTTTACCAACGATGAACATCCTACCACTTTTACTTTTTTCTCAGAAGAGGAAATATGACTTAATATCTATTAAAATTAGTCAGTTAAAAAAATCATATCTAAAACAATAATTGTTATCGAGACTTGAAATTTGATGAGGATTGAATAAGATTGATCCTATATTTATTTTTGCCGAAGATGAATTTTCTACGATTTATTAAAAATTTATTTTAACAGATTTTTATGTTGACATTAAAAAGTAAAAGAAATCTTTGCAGTTCTTTTCATTCCTTTGCATTTGTAAAGCATTATCTACCTTAAAAGAAAAGGGTTCAAATCCAATTACGGATACATTTTCTCTTCTTAATTTTAAATCTTCATAATTCTACTTCTTAAAATTAAATATTATTTTAAATAGGAAATAACATTTCAAAAGGTATCTAAATTTACCTCCTCTCTTTTTCTTTAGTTAAGTGTTGCCATCTATACATCGCACTTAAAAACTTTACCGACATTGAATTTATTTTAAAAATTTTAAAATAAATTTCACGTTGATTATTCATAAAACAAACCAATTTTTGATCAAATGCAATCAAATATATTAATACCAAGTTATTAATTTTAATAAAAAACCTCTGTTAAAAAAGAAAATTAAAATTATTCGAAATTTATAAATTAGAAAATTTGATTAGAATAAAAAATATGAATTAATTATGTTTATAAAACTAAAATCTATTCCACATTAATAATTAAAAACTAAATGTCTTTAAGAACTGAATTGATTTATTAATCCCTCCTAGCTTCTTGTCACAAAATGCTGTAGGTCAACGAATTTCGTCTTGCTCACCAATTTATTAGTCAGCAGAGGAATCTCAATTACAACCTTATCTTGATCAACAAAAATGGATTTTAACGTAAAGAAAATAGTAAAAGACGCCGGGGCAGCAATTAGTAGGGTCGTACAGGTAAAATAACCATATTTCCGTCTCAAATAACAATTTTAAGGTTAACAAGGTCGCGATTGTTTATTGATTTTCCGTTGTTTTTCATTAAGCTGACAGAAGAACGATTAGGAACATCAGAAAAAACTGAATTGGACGCCCACTTTGAAAACTTATGGGAACGGGCAGACTGTACCCGATCATGGACAGAAAAATTGGTCAGAAACACAGAATCTGTTTTAATTCCCAACCCTGGTTTTCGTATAGAAGATTTTATTTACGAGAAGATGGATAAGAAACGTCCCCCTCGACTAAGCAATTTGGAATATCTAGGTTTAGATATGATTGAAGCTGGGAATGAATTTGGTCCGGGAACTGCTTACGGAAGTACTTTGATTAAAGTTGGTCTTACTGAACAAAAATTAGGGCAAACCGAAAGGGATTTTATTGGATCTACTGCTACTTGTTTTACACAACCTTTACAGAAGTTTTTAGATGGAGAAATGAAAACTATTGTTAAGGAGAAAAGTTTGCTTGAAACTAAAAGGTAAAATTTTTATGTAACCCCAAAAATAATTGTATTGTAATTGATTGAACTTCTAGTTTATAAAAATATCAAAAATGTTTTGATAATAATTAAAATTTTTATTTTGATATAGGTTGGATTTAGATGCTTGTAAGAACCGAGTGAGAAAAGCAAGAAATCTACTTGGAACACCCACTGTAAGTATTAAATATAATTAACTGTCTATATTTTCCAACCTTTTAATCCTTAAAACACAAAATTAAAACCTTTAAACCTTTAATGCTGCTTAATTAGAAGGATGGTGTTTCACCTGAAGTATTGCTTGATCAGGTATATTATTTCTTCTTAAACTCTAATGTTTCATAATTCCATAAAACATCAATATAAAAGAAATGAATCCTAAAGTCCATTTGGTGAAAGATGTCTCCTGCGTCATTCAACGATTTGGCAACGTTGCTAGCTGCGTTATTTTTGGAACATTGCCATTGTATTTGCTGGTTTGTTTTGTAACAAATATGAATGCTACTATCTTGCCGATTTTGTGTTAGTAAACATTAATAGGTTGTGTCTAAAATCACAGACCATAAACATAATAATTCAACTCTTTACTGCTTATATCTGTGATAAAACAAACCGCTATACTCCATCTAGAGAAAGTATAGTGAGCGACGTTGCCAGATTGTTGGCGTCATTACTTCTCACCTTATTTGTCAACAAACGTGAAATAATTTTCTTTATTTGATTGTACACAAAGTGGCCAAATAAGCATGCAAAATACTGTATTTCAGAAACTACTTATTGTAGAGACTTAAAATATTTTATATAGGTGACCAATAGAGGCTTGCGTTAAAATACTCTATACAAACTCCTGTCTCCTGTTCTATAAGTGGCAGAGGAAAATTGATATCAGTATGATGCTCGATTTTTATAAGAAATTAAATAATCAAAAACTACATAATGATATCTCTTGCTATTCCAGAGATACAGACGTTTTTCGAAAAAGTGCATATTTGAAAAGTCTAAATAATTGAATAGTTAGACATAAAAATGATTTTTTCAAATGGAACATACTGTATATTTTTACATATACGATGAGAGCTTAAATTTTCCTTTTCAAAAATATGACACATGATATTTTGATTAAATCAAATTTGTTATACAGAAATGCTTTACCTCTGAATGTGAGTTAATTCGAGTTACACTAATAACATAACATTAGCAATAGCGTAAAAAATAGCATACAGTCGGTGATTCACAGAAACGCCTGTTCTTCTTGTTGATAACAGAAGAATCTATAACATGAATGTCATTGTCACTACGCTACTCATTGCAAAAGGTCATAAATTCAGTACACGGCTGTGCACGCGTGTATGCTGTACTGCGTACCATTGCTATACAATATAGCAAAATTCCGTATGTCTGGACGTCCTAAATAAAGGTTTATCCCTATGACAAGATGTTAACATGACATTCAGGCGACATGTTAGTTTTCCTATGATCAACATACTATGTTTTATGAATATTGTGTAGCAACAACTGGATGCTTCCATAGAAATACAGGGTAAGTCTGGATAAGTGCCCCCCCATCTGTAACTTTTACACCATTAGAAGCTTTACAGAAATTGTTATATGAGTTTGATAGGGCGCGCAATGTTCTACTTTGTTAAATAAAATACACTCATATGGGGTGTTGCATAACATGTTTTTTTGTACTAAAATTATGCATATTGTAAGAGTATTAGATAGTACTTTCAAAAACAAATATTTCGATGACATAATGCTTTTTAAAAATTAAGTTTTTGAAAAAACCGCACTTGTAGATTATGAACATGGGCAGATTTAGCATCTATTTTAATAATCCACGTAGGCTGCGTCTAGTTAAATATCAACTATTACTTGGAATCTGTCATCCAGGTATTTTTGACTATACCCATAGACTAATAAATACATAAACGGGGCCTTTAATATAATCCATGGATGAGAGAGAGCTGATATTTAGGGCGAAGGGGGACTATAGAGTATTCCAAGGCCAAAGGTAGAAAATTCAAATATTCCTTTTTCACTTAATCATAGGCGGGTGAACACAAGGGGCACGAAATTTTCTGAAGTAATTTAATTTTATTGCTCTTGGACGGTTCGACACATTCTTTTAGTTAAATTAACTCTTTTATAAGGGCGGGGCTTCTTATAAATACATCGCTGTAATCTTTCGACACACGTATTTATATATTTTCACTTATTTGAATAAGAATTCACACGACAATGAGTTTGGTTATTCGAAAATTTGGGAGGGTGACGTCAAGACCACCCAATAGGTAAACGTGAAAATTCCTAAAGACCCCGATGAATCACTGGCTTTGGCCTTGGTATACTCTGTAGTTGCATTTCGGTTATGTTTGGGTAAGCTCGATAAAATTTGGCTGCAAGATATATGAATGTGGAAAGAATTTGACTGTAAGCCACAAAGCCGTAAGAATAAATATAATCATATATCTATGATAAGCATATGTACCGGGTGGCCAACTAAGAATGATCACCGGCCATATCTCAATGACGGATCATCCTATTTTAATGAAACAAAAAATTTTATAAGGAAAGTGGCCATAAAAAATCGTTGGAAAATATTTTCAAGTTTCTTAAATGGCCGCTAGGGGGCGTAACCTAAATGACTGAACAGAAAATCACGATTTCTTTCATTTTCTTCAAAATTAAGGGGTATCGAAAATAAATTAATTTGAAAGATAAATGAATTTCGACTAACATGTATGAAACCCTTTTTGTCGTATCTCCAAAAATAAAGTGGTGGGGATGAGTTGAAAATGTTCATTTTCGATGGCCGATTACTCTAGTCATACTGAACAGAATTTAACAAACTATATCTCGCTGGAAAGGGTTTTTCGTAGTCTACTAATGACTCCTTACGCTTTTTTGATATGAATATTCGTTTCGCCGCCAGAGGGCGATATCTAGAATGTTAACAAATATTATAGCTTTTCTCAAAAAATTTAAATGGAACGGTATGTTCATTCTTACACGATAAAATAAAGAATTAAAAGCTTAACATGACGCTGAAAACCCGAGCTCGCTATCTTGCTTTTAACGGTAGATATCAGCCAAGAAGCAAAAGCTATAGTTTTTACCCCTCATTTAAAGGCATAACAAAACCACCCCACGGAAAAAAAACGAAACCGGTGTCGTTGGTAGCGTGATTTAACTCTGTATTATCAGTAGAAACTTCAAGTTTTGCCTCCCACTCGTATAATAATTATGACAGGTTTAATAAAAAAAAGTATCCGGTTTTGGGCTCTCGGCGCAGTACCTCAATTTTGCGATTTTTTTACACGGGAATAGTTTGTCGAAAAAACTTGAAATTTCAACAAAACCTTGCCTTAAGTGTCCTAAACATGTTGGTAATTTTTATTGTTAATTTTTCTCTCACGTGTTTAAATAACAACATATTATGTGAAGTAGCGATATCTCGATAAGTCGTTATCGTAGAAGTTTGAAACTGGCACCATTCTAACAGTCATATTAAATTGAATCAAAACTTAGTATGCGTTATAAACCTCGTATAAAAAAGACAAATGCGAAATAGTTTTCGTGGGTGTGATGAGCAAGGCGGGAGCGCAGGCGAAGTCGAACTGTCGGTCGGGTCGGCTAGCATAATTTGGTATCAAATATCAAGCAAGTTGTGGAAATCAGACGCTAAAAATACGTATGTCAAACATACGTTAACAATGTAACATCGGTCAACTAGATCTTATAATGCTATAGTTTTTGCTTTTTGGCTAATATCTACCGTTAGAAGCAAGATAGCGAGCTCGGGTTTTCAGCGTCAAGTTAAGCTTTTAATTCTTTATTTTATCGTGTAAAAATGAACATACCGTTCCATTTAAATTTTTTGAGAAAAGCTATAATATTTGTTAACATTCTAGATATCGCCCTCTGGCGGCGAAACGAATATTCATATCAAAAGAGCGTAAGGAGTCGTTAGTAGACTACGAAAAACCCTTTCCAGCGAGATATACTTTGTTAAATTCTGTTCAGTATGACTGAAGTAATCGGCCATCGAAAATGAACATTTTCAACTCATCCCCACCACTTTATTTTTGGAAATACGACAAAAAGGGTTTCATACATGTTAGTCGAAATTCATTTATCTTTCAAATTAATTTATTTTCAATACCCCTTAATTTTGAAGAAAATGAAAAAATCGTGATTTTTTGTTCAGTCATTTCGGTTACGCCCCCTAGCGGCCATTTAAGAAACTTGAAAATATTTTCCAGCGATTTTTTATGGCCACTTTCCTTATAAAATTTTTTGTTTCATTAAAATAGGATGATCCGTCATTGAGATATGGCCGGTGATCATTCTTAGTTGGCCACCCGGTACACTAGGCGTCACTGAAAAAAAAAGACCTTAGAATAGAAATGGATAGAGACCAATCTATGTAAAATTGTTTAAGTAAGGTTTAATTTTTTTAACAATTCATAGTTTATTTATGTAATTTTCCTACAAATACTCGGTTTAAGCTTATGTACTCTACAATAGACTATGGCCAGTTTTCAGCGACACACGGAGTACATATCATACAATGCTGAACACAAACGAGTTGCAACGAAACTAATCGAAGTGCAACTACTCTCCTCTTACCCTTAAAATCGGTTACCCTTTTAAAAAAGCTTCGTGAAGATTGTTTATCCAGATTCACCCTATATATGGAGACAACCTCAAGGCGTCAATATCATGTTGATGCTCTGTAGTGTCATGGGGATAGATCCCAAATGTGCAAAGTAAATGCATCTCAAAAACTACTTATTATACCGACTTGAGGTAACAAATTTTATAGTAAAAGTGGTCAGGTGAAAATCCTCGAAATTATTTTCAGGTTCCTCAGATGGCCGTTAGGAGAGTTAACTGCCATCTTAGGAATCTAAAAATAAATTTCAAGATTTTCTTTCGTCTATTTTTGTTATAAAATCGTTTACTGTACTTACTTAGTCGCTACAAAAGTAGTTTATGAGATACAATATTTCACAATTTTATTTAACTACCCTGTACATAACAGAGAGAAAGAGAGAAGAAAACCGAAAATATTGCATTTATTGCAAAACATTATGCATTTTTGTTGTAAGGCACGATACGATAATATGACAATTAAGTGATGTCAAATAATTCGAACTTATTATAATTCTAATAGTAATTGAAAATTTTTTGTGTTTAATTGTGAGTGAATTTCACGGCACAAGGAAAAATGTGACTATTTTGTAATCCAAAATAGAGGTTCTTAACTTCAATTTAATGCAAAGGTTTTCTGGAAGTGGCAAAGAAGTTGTGAGTTTGTTTAATATTCATAAAAATCATAAAAATTCACAAAACGGTTTACAAAAGCCATAATGAAAATGAGTGAAACGTGAAATACCTATAGACTCGTTGCTTGGTTAGAATTTATCGCGAAGTACTGACAAGTGAAAGGGGTATTTCTCCAAGGGAGTATAATGTGCACGTCATGGGTATAGTGCACTGATTGTGCAATGCACATTGAGCAGCCCTGGTCTAACAATAAGATCTAAGATAATACAATTAATTGATGATTCATAAGACATCTTTCGCCTGACCGATCATATCTAATTACCAATAAATTTATTCTTTTAATGAAAAATATTCTATTTAATAGGCTGAAAGAGATTTACGTGTTGCTCAATCAGAGTTCGATAGACAAGCAGAAATAACAAAACTTCTCTTAGAAGGAATAGGAACATCGCACGCGGCTCATTTACGGTGTCTAATGGAATTCGTCGAATCCCAATCTCGTTATTATGAACAATGCGCGACGCTTATGTCCGAATTGAAACAGGAATTGTCAAGGTAAGTGATTTATTACGGTTTTTCTGTTTACGTTTAGATATCATTTAGTTTAATTTTATTATAAACCCATATTTTCAGTATGCCCAAGTCGGAACCGCCCGCACGTGCGAAAATCGACGACATTTATAATCCCAATTCTTCCCGATTTCATTCCATTCCTATTATATCAATTGACGATCCTGAATAGTTATAAATAAGTGCTTCTTTTCTCCACTACATTCAATATCCTATTTATTTATTTTAATTTATTTTAAATATGCACTGCCATTTATTATTATTATTAAAAAATATCAAAACTCATATCGTCTATTATATAAATAACTCTTAAAAAAATAAAATGTTGAAATATTTAGGAACGTGGAAAATAACACGTGGAAATACCGTATTAAAACGCTTGGGCTGTTACAGCATGATGTAGTGATATTCTTTTTTGTTTGTTTCCCTCACAGTTTAGCCTCTATATCCGGAGTAGCCCCATTTTCCCAGTCAACAACGGTTAATAATACTCAGAATGACACCGAGGATGCGCTTGCTCATTTAAAGAGGGCTAAAGTCTTATATGATTATGATGCTAAAGATGGTAGTGAGTTAAGTGCAAGTACCGGGGAGGTATTTATATCTATAAGAAATAAATTCATTTATTTTATTAATATTTTTAATTTTCCAGGTTATTTTTGTTAAAGATATACCAAATGATGAAGACTACATGTGGGGTGTTCGCGGTCAAGACGCGGGACGTATACCTCGAGCGTTTTTAGAGTTGTTCGCGTAAAAATTCTTTAAAATACAGAAAAAAATCGTATTTTCCCGTACTTCTTCCGAATTTACTCATTAATCATTATTATCCCACTTCTTATAAAAATTTATTTATGGCAGAGTATAAAAAAGTTAATTTCTACTTTGAAATCTTAAATTTAGACATTTCAAGTAACTATCTTATAAATATTAAACTATTCTCATGTTAACTGTTAACCTTTTAAGCAATAATTTATGATTAGTTATTATATTATCTTTGAAGAAATTTTGGCCTAATAAAAACGCTGTTTACTGTCTCTTAATAAATGCAATAAAAAACCTCTTATAGTCAATAATGAAATTAAGTGCAATTGTTGCTCATGCTTTAACGTAAAACGTATTATTATCTAAACCAATTGCACCTCATATATTATTGTTAGTCGTTTAATGATATTGTAAATTATAATTCATGTAGATAAAATATATAATTAACTAGTTCTTTGTGAAAACTATAATTATAAAAATATAATATATCAACATATTTGTTTTTGTTTTTAACAAGTTATATTTATGATTGATAAACAGAATTTCTTTTATTGATAATATTTAAATGATTTTTAAACTGTCATTACCCGAAATCCAAAGAGAAATCAAGAATTTAAAACGACTTACCAAGCAGATGCTGTTTCCTTAACGCTTGTCTAAAAAAAATAAAAGGACGTTTTATATTATAGTTAAACATTAAAATAATAATTATTTTACCTCCTAGCATCTGCAAAATAATAATCCCACGACTTCTACACTTTGAAAGGAACACCACGTTCACCAAATGAAGCACAAACAACACTGAAATTAAAATACATGTTAGAATACAGTGAACGCTCTATATAAGCAACTCATTTGAACCAATTTCAGTAAAAAAGTTTCTTATTGGGAAAAGTTGCTTATAGGGAAAAAAGGAGTATAAAAATGCTAACCGTTTGGAAAATATTTTTACTTATTTCTTTTACTAACTAAACTGTGTGGAATAACGTTAGTTTTATTGGGCAAGCTTTTATAGACGAGACCAATTTCCTCGCAATTATGTATTTGTTCAGGCAAAAAGCCATTTTCAGCAATATAATTTTTAAATTTATTTTTAAATTAGCTAACTAGAATTAGCTAACTAAAATAACTAAATCATTTAACACGTTGAGTGCCACGCAGTTTTATAACGACTTCCCCGTCATGCCACTGTCAGTCACTGATGTTAGTCACGAAAGTTGTGTCAGTCACTGATGACATGGCACTCAACGTGTTAATTGTCACCGTTCCTAGAACCAAGAACACACTGGATCGTCGATTTCACTATATTTTATTGTCCTGATTCGCTTAATGGTACTCTGATATACATACATTTTGGATGCGTATTCTTCTAAATTTTCTTTATTTTCTTTTACTCTACTTATTGTAGATTTAACAACTTTATATTCGTTAGAAATGTCCTTTGTTTTCTTACCATGTTCAATATCCTTTAAAATGGATAGTTTATTTTTTAACGAAATTGAACGTCTTTTTTCTTCTGATTATATTTTATGGTTGACATTAAAGCACAAAAATATTAATTTATTAATTAACAGAAACCAACAGAATTCCAGTAACTATTCTATTTAATAGAAATTCACTTCACTACTGGCAGCACAAAACTCAAACATATTCCAATAACAGATTTTTTTACAAGTTGAGATTATGTTGTTGTGAAGAGCTGATTTTCCCCTAAACTTACAATCAGATTGAATTAGCTTTATTTAAAAAAACAAGTTGCTTCTACAGAACAGTGGAACTAAAAAAAGTTTAGAGGTTGCTTATAAAGAATGTTGCTTATAGAGAGGTTGCTTATATAGAGCGTTCACTGTAATAGTAGATTTAAATTCTAAATGGTTTGGCAGTTTTGAATTATTTTGGTTAGCTTAAAAATTCCCCACGTCATGTATCAAACCTTTATATTCAAAGTTTTTTTTTAGTTCTTACAATTGAAAATGAATAAAACTCAACAAACTGCTTACAGTACAATCCCTTTGACATAAACCGATAAATATATCGGTCATCCAAAAATAATCGAATTTGTTTATAACAATTACTTGTAATAATTATTAACTTAACTTTTATGGCCGGGGTTGGAAAGAGAACATATTTAGAAGCAATCAGTATCCTAAACATTTTTCAATATTATTTGTTCTTGGAGATACGAATTTTTTTTATATGCAACTTTTTTATCAGAAAGGGGTTAAATTCAATCTCCTACGATATTTGACGGAAAATTAAACAGGACATGTTGCCAGTACTAGCCAAAAATTGGGATAGATAGATATCTTCCCAACGTAAATAATCGAATTTGTTTAAAATAATTTTTAATCTGAAATTTTTATCATGGGTTAGCAAGAGGACGTAAGTGGGGACATTTTTATCTGAAACTTTTTTTGATATGAATCGTTTAGGAAAAAAAATATTTTCCAAAAACTGCTCAATTTTCGGGTTCGTTTTCACCCCTTCAAACCGTTTTTCTCTTCATGGTGCAGCTCCATTTCGTGTTATAGTACTTGAATAATCTATAAGGCGCGAAAAAAATGGCGTAGGTCTGAAGTCAGCCTTCCAGTTTTTCTAAATGGATTTCTATAAAAAGGCCGACTTTAGGAAGTTTTTTTGAGGGGCTGACATTTGGGCAGTTTACCCTGTTTCGACGTTAACTATTTATTCAAAAAATTGCTCTTTAATATTTCAATTAATCAAGTTTAATAAATTAAATTTTTGTAACTAAACCATTATAAAGTGTTCATTTAAATTCATGCTTTAGCTATTTCAAATTTTGAAAACGTATACGATAATGACGTTAGTAACATTGATACGCCACTTGAGCACGAATTTAATTGGACACGATAGTAATTATTTTAATTTAGCGTCTAACAACTTATACATAAATTTAATTTTTAAAGGATGATTACATATCAAAAACTACGCACTTGTGTTGATTCTCAAGTTATTCTAACAAGAGCGCATCTAACCGAACCGACACTTTCAAAACGCGATCGGCAACTAAACTCAAAATCGAGTTTTATCCTGTGTAGTTAAACTAAAAATAAACTGGTTTTGGTGACTCGGCACCCGGCAGGTAGAAAGATTGACACCCGTATGCATAGTCGATCGCCGGCAATTCGCCGGCGATTCGCCGGAGATTCGCCGGAGACTCGCCGGCGAACGGTCGGAATATAATTTGTGATGATCTCCCTGCGATCTCCGCTTTGGCGAATCGCTGGTGATTTGTAACGTGATTTGTGATGTATTGGCACTATACATTCAATTCAAATCCCTATCTATTTTATATATACAATATTAATCTGACATAAATTGTGATTTTATTGACATTTTTGACATCGACCGATCTCCGGCAAATCTCCGGCAATTCGCCGGCAAATCGCCGGCAAATCTCCGGCGCGTCGCCAGAAAAAACAGCATAACGCACGTGAATGATTCCATGGAGATTGACTGCAACGGAATTTTCTATTGGCGAACGGAGAATCCGGCGAATCGCCGGCGAGTCTCCGGAGAATCTCCGGCGAATCGCCGGCGAACCGCCAGCGATCGACTATGCATACGGGTGTGAGTTTTATTCCACCCTAAGGCTAGGTTCACATGACAACGATCTGACGCGCGCGTTTAGATATCGTGGTATTTAAATACAACCATTCATATGAACGCGCGCTAAGGTGCGTTAGGACGCGCTAACGCAGCGCTAAGCGCAAAAATCTCTAGACGCGCGCGATTACGCGTTAACGCGCGCTTGGAGTTTTACGTACCATCCGCATAACGTTCACATGAGTATGCATTTTTGTCATGAAACAAGTTGTTGTGGACCTTAATAAAAGATATCTTGTGCAAAGAAAAAGATTCCGATCAGTTTTTCAAGTATAGAAGAATGTCGTTTCCCAAATTTAAACATATGAGTAGTAGAACAAAGGGCTTAAATGCCAAAATTTTCAATTATCGAAGAAATTTCATTTGCCTGCTGAATGGCTCTTAGCTGCTTAGTGAATTTTGAAGCCGTCATTGTTAAAACGCTGACAAAAAATTGTCAGCAAGTATTTAGCCGTAACCGTAAAAATTTCAAAATTAGCCAACTTTTGCTTATTAACGATAACATTTAAACAAATATGGTTGTACTTTTTTAAATGCTACAGCTACTAATGGTGGGTTTAAGATGTCAAACTTAACCGTAGCCTTAGCCGTAATAACCATCACATTTGCCGTAATTCCCAGACGTTGCCTAAATGCTTCTATTGAAACAAAATTGTTGAACTTTTTTTAAATACTAGAGTTTCTACGACGGTTACGATTACAGCCTTTAAGTTTGACATCCTAAACCCATCCCAAATTTGACATCCTAAACCTACCATTAGACTTTTCAAAGAGTCCAGAATGATTAAAACATGGAAACTATCAAAATTTCATGTTTTGGAGGAAATTCTCAACCAAAATTAATGTTGGCAAAACTGTTAAACTTCCTAAATTGATAGAATAGTAATATATTTCGAGTGCTAATCACAACTCTCAAAACTGCAAAAGCAACTTTATACAAGCCAAAATTAAAGGTCGGTAATATGTATAAAACTATTTTTTAAGATTACATAGAGCTTTATCAAAAGAAAATTAATCATTTTTTTTTTTGTAAAAATTACTTGATACTTCTGATTCAAAATATAGAACTCTTAGTGAGTATTTTTTCAAACATTAAAATATTACCAAAAAATATTGAATTGGATACCACATGGAAGTTATATCTGGTCTGTAGTTTGTGAAAAACGGCTGAGTTTGTAGATATTGACATCGACTTACTAATTGATGTAATAGAAAAAAGACCGGGAATTTGAAATATAAGTTCGGAATCATATAGTTTTTCACTGGGTAAAATACAATACCTAACTGCATTTGGAGCTGCCTTAATATCTTCCTGAATTAGTTGTAGCAAATCAGCAAATGATTTCAGAGACATTCTAAAGTAGTTAATGAATTTTCCTACACTATCTCTCAGTGTCGGATATAAGGTTATGAACAAACATTTGTATTTATTTTTCAAAAGAGGATGAAAACCAACCCAATATGCCCGCCGTCTTTGTTTCTTTTTTATGATATTTCCATAAAATTGTAGCTTCTTCTACATCCATTCTCAGATGTACTATCTCGAAAACGTTCCGAAGCCAATTCATCTGAATTGATCTAAATTCCTCGGTTTTGCAATTGCCAAGCGCACGTTAGCGCTCGTCATCTAAACGCTTTCAATATTCTATCGCGCGTTAACATGCGTTTTTGTGCGTCACATGTGAACCTAGCCTAAATGTATGATCCTGTTGTTATAGCGATTAACCGCTTTCGTAAAAATATCGCATCGATAACTTCAATAGGATAATATTAAAACTTGGTTTTCTGCTCAGACCGTCATTTTTAATAACTTTTTCAAAATCTACTGATTTTGATAGCAATACAGATTAAAATTTATAGCAACGTTTTTCATCCACTATTGTTTTTAGATAATATTTTTCAAATGTTAATGATTTTTTGAATTACTAATTAAAATTTGTTAATTTTTCATTCTTTATCCAAAATGATTTTTTCTAGTACCAATTAAATTAAACGGAGTGCACTACTGTGTTAAACCTAAAGGGCGTATCTGTATTTTTTTATTATTTTTTGAATTAGACATATTTGGGTTCCTGTAAGGTAGATCTATATTGTGGAAAAAATGGACGTACTTGAATAATCTATAAGGCGCAAAAGAAATGGCGAAGGTCTCACTAAATTTCGATCATGCACCTAAGTTCGAAGTCAGCCTTCGAGTTTTTCTATATGGATTTCCATAAAAAGGCTGACTTTAGGAAGCTTTTTTAAGGGACTGACATTTGAACAACTTATCCTATCTACAATTTCTCCATCTTTATCAGATCAAATAAATAAATATTCCGTACAAATACACCCTTTTAATTTAATACACGATTGTAATGTATAATGGATTACACATATTTCTATAAAATACAATAAACTTTTGGTAATGTTTGTTAGAAACAAAAATAAATATTGCGTTCAAAAAAATTCTTTTTCGTATAACCAGAAGTAACAGATTACTGAAAATATTTTCAAAATGTAGCTTACCATGCACTAAAATTTCAAATTTATCAGACTTGTAGTTCTCAAGATATTTCGACTAGCCCATTGTGATGGAACTCGTGCACAAATTTCACAATGTGCAAATTCCAAAATCTTTAAAAAAATTGTTAGAAAGTGTTAAGAACCAGCCAAATAGTGATCGAAGTTAAACATCAATAATGTTAATGTAAAATATACTCTTGACTATTCTAGAAAAACCTCGGAATTCTAGAAGAATAATCTATATGAAAGAATATCTTTCATCTTATTGTACACAAACGCCATTTAACAACTCAATAATTAAAAAACAAAAAACAAGGAATTTATTATAAGAATACAGGATTTGAAAAAAAAAATTTAAGAATACAAGTTCTTAACTCTTCCTGTTATATGTTCATCGTGTAGAATAAAAAATTATTTATCAAAATATGCAAAAAATGTACCCATTCCATTTAACACTTTGTTAACTGGTGACGATTTAACTCAGCGTCATTACACTCGCATTGCGGTGACATGACATAATTTCTGTGTAAAATTTCCAGTCAACAAAGTGTTAGGCTGGTTTTAGTGCTCAACCGACAGTTAGCACTGACATCCATTGTGTGTAGTTATATCAACGTATGTGTCTATTCACTGCTGCACTAAACATATGTTGATATAGCTATGCACGACGAATATCAGCGCTGACTGTTGGTTGAGTGCTAAACCCAGCCTTAAAATGACAAAGTTGGTTACCATAATTTACAGAGAAACTTTTTTGATTTAAATAAATGGCATATTTATTAGCCATATTCCATACTTTTGTGACATCTATACAGGGTTTCTCACGCAACTGGTTCGTTAGAACTTTATTGGGTTCTGTAGAAGTTGGGGCTCAATTATTTAAGATAATTAAACCCCATCGCAGAACCGCCATTATTAAAAATGAACGGGGTAACGTAGCCGCCACCAGGGCAAGGTTTTTCCCCGGGAAAACCTTCCGGAAAAGCCGTGGATTCTTGCGCCAAGGCTCTTGATTCGAAATGCAAGTGTTGCAGGGTAGAAAGTGATATATAAAAAAAAACTACTCTATTTTTATGATCACAACTTTAATAAAACCAGATTCAGAAAAGGGAAAATTAAAGTTTATTAAATAAAACTCAAACCTAGCTCAAAAGTTTATTGAGAAAAATGCAAAACTTTATTAATCTAATTAATCAAGAGGATAGCTATGCGAATTCCTAACTCAAATAACTATTAACCGGAGAGAATTGTCTAATAGTAAATATTTACTCAGGCTCAGAAAACTCACCCGCTTTTCCTCAACCACAAAACCCATTGGTTTGCGATTATGCCCTCAGTTTGCACTCCACGAAGATGGCGAAATATTACCATAACGGAGATAAACTCCGGATGGGAGCACGCGCAAGTCTATCATGCGGACATAACCGCCGAGGAACACTCAAACTCGGACGCGAAATCTGAACCCGCGAAAAACCGTCGATATGTTGAATAGCTTCTCAAAGCATATCCAACACATTTTCGCGAAGAAGAAAAATCTTCTTGACTCGAAGAGAACCCCGGGAAGAGAGAGCGATTCAAGCCCAAAACTTCCCTTTTAAAAACACGCGTTTTTTTTAAACGTGGTGGGAGAATATTCTTTAGACGTTTTTTTTCTACTAAGTAAAATTCTAAACGCGTACGTCTCGAGTTTAACAATTTCCAAAAACAACCCTTAGTTAACACGTTGAGTGCCATGTCAGTCATCGATGACTGACACCGAGCTATCCATTCAGGCCGCGTCAGTCATCAGTGACTGACACAACTTTTCGTTTAGGCCGAGAGTGACTGACAGCGGCCTGAGGGGTAAGTCGTTATAAAATCGCGTGGCACTCAACGTGTTAAACTCTCACTACCTGCGAACGGGCTCCTTTAATAAAATGAAATTTTTATTGCTTACAATTTATTACTTTAGGATTTTTCGAGCCCTCCGTACCTGACTTGAAGTGAAAACACCAAAGTCAAAACTAAAATTTAAAATAAAAAAAGATCTTTAAATTTAACCCGTAATAATTGAATCAACCGAATAATCCGAATTATTACAGTTCCACTATTAGTAGATTTTCGAGATTTAGCCAGTAGGGATTGTGCATCCTGATCTTTCGATTTAAAATATTTTCAAGATGGCTGCCACTTCCGGTCGACCGGAAGTAGGACACAACTTCGTTATTTTAAATGGAATGGTATAATTTTTATTATGTATTTTAATTCTACATATAAAAATAGGTAGACTTTAATCAGAGTTGTTGGTACTTATCGTTCTTCGTTTTTGAGATATTTTGATTTTAAGATTCTTTTTACAATTTTCAACCTGTTGTTCCCAATAAAGTTCTAACGAACCAGTTGCGTGAGAAACCCTGTATATTTTTTTATCATAGTGAACAGTTTTTCTTAAAAGTTATTTTGTGTGGATACTCCCTTTAGAATTAACATAATAGTATTATTGCGTTAGGTTACATAGTAGATTAATAGCATAAAAGAAAACTCTTAAAACTGATTTTTTAAAATTATTAATGGGAAATGTGTTTTAAAAATTGTGAACTTTTAAAAAATCATCGGGATTTATTTATGGCATTCAAGTGAAGAGATTTTAACCAAAGGTAAATAAAAATGTATATTTCATAATCAAAAAGACAAATTTTGTCCAACTATTACAAAACAATTAAAAAAATCTTAAAGGTGTTTTTTTGTCCAACAGCATTTAAAATGAGAATTAAAAAAAAGTCCCAGACACTTAATTTGTGAAGATCAAGAAAGGACATTCAAACCCAAGATAAACTACAATATCTATTTTATAACTAAAAAGACAAGTTTGTTGTAAATGTTACCAAAAAACTTAAAAAGTGCCTGAAATCCTTAAAATTGGAGAATTATAAAAATTCATACAGAGTTTATTTATGGAAATTATCCCCTTAAGGACCAGGCCCAAGATATCTCCGGATAATGTACAGTCTAAAAAGACCATACCCGAGATAACTCGGCCAGGCACATATTGTAGGTTCCAGTACGTATTTGCCCGAAGTAACTTGTAAAAGTACTCTTGTAACTGGTTCCTAATATGTCAAAATATTAGTTTTAATTATAAAAAAAATGATTTTTTTGGTGCAAAAAAAAGTCGGTCCTTAAGGGGTTAGGAAATGGGTTTAAACCCAAGATGAAGTAAAGTGTCTGTTTTAATAATAAAACGACAATTTTTTTTGTAACTATAACCTTAAATTAAGGAAACAACCAAAGAAAGGGTTTTTACCACTTAATGCGTCAAAGGAGAAAAAATGTCTCATTACTGCACTGGGATCCGAACCCAGGTTTCCTGCATTCCGGACAGACGTTCTAACCTATTGAACTATGCAGCTCAACAAGATTTCTCACATTTTCTGGCTACGTAACTATCGCAAATACATGCGCACGAGAAACTTAGTTCAATTGGTTAGAACGTCTGCCCAGAAAGCAGGAAACCTGGGTTTGGATCCCAGTGCAGTAATGAGACATTTTTTCTCTTTTAACGCATTAAGTGGTAAAAACCCTATAAATATATAATAAACTAAAATATGTTTTATATTACCTTAATTGTTACAAAAAAAATCTAAAATAAAACTTAAAATTGATGTGAAAATCAAATTTATTTTTTATTTTAACATAAATACAAAACGTTTACTTCTTCTTAGACACACCAACAGTACGTCCACGTCTTCCAGTTGTTTTGGTGTGTTGACCACGAACACGAAGACCCCAGTAATGACGCATACCCCTGTGGGCACGAATCTTCTTCATACGTTCTAAATCTTCACGAAGTTTAGAGTCCAAATTTGATGAAGTCAACTATAATACAAAAGTAACTTTAAATAACAATCCTAACGTTTATGCTAAATAATTTTTGTTAAATTTAAAATGTTGTATATAGTTTAAACACAAAAATTCCCTTTCTAAAACCATAAATTACGTTTGCTTCAAGATTATTATAATCTATCTACAACACGCACAAAAGTATTTAAAAAGAAAATTTATATACGTTACTCTCGCACCAGCTACCAGCAAAAATAACATTAATTTTGTTATTGTGCCGTTTTAAAGTGCCTAAAACCGATTACAAAAGGCTTATTAATATTCTTACCTGGCTGTATTTTCCGTCAATAATATCTTTTTGTCTATTCAAGAACCAGTCAGGAATCTTATATTGTCTTGGATTTGACATAATAGTAACGATCTTTTCGACTTCTTCTTCGGAACATTCTCCAGCACGTTTATCCAGATCAACATCAGCCTTTTTCAACACGATATTCGCGTATCTTCTACCTACACCTTTGATGGCAGTCAACGCAAATTGAACCTTGCGTTTTCCATCGATGTTCGTACCGAGGATACGAAGGATATGTTGGAATTTTTCCGGTATTACCAGCGACTGTAAATTGAAAACATGAACATAACCTATAAAATGTCATAACCTTTCTAAACGTTAATTATTTGGGAACTGATTAAAAATCATGGGTTTTAATGATAGATGAATATAGATGGAAAGTAATTATGTAAAATTTGGAGGGTTTTGTGTTAGGATGGATGAAATTTTGGAAGATTTTTATATAAAATTGTATGACATACCATCTTTGAAGATTGCTGATCAAAAAAGAACTAGTTACACGCCTGGAGCAGAAGTGCCAACATAAAAATTTTAAATAAACTAGAATTTGTCGGTAAAATTATTTTAATTCTTTTATAATTATGTAAAAACCTTTATAAATATGAAATTTATAATAAAAATAAAGGGATTTGGTACTTTTTTATAATTAAAACTTGACTTTATATAAAGTGTTATAACAATTTAGATATCATAGTGCTTCAATTTGTCAACAGATGGTGGGATTAAAAGAAAAATTAATGAATTCTTTGGTTTTAATTAAAGTTGTAATAAATTTTAATAACACTTGGAAAATATTCATATGTATAAATATAATTAAGGAAAATTAAGAAAAGTTTATAATAAAATTGAAAGGTTTATTATATGATAATAAATGGCGCCAAATTCGAATATATCTATAAATTTTTCTTCATGATATATTTTCGTAGAACACTTCTTTTAACTTTACCAGATGGTGTGAAGGGAATTTCTTCCATACTAAGAAATTTCACACCACCTCTTAAACGCTTCCTGTCATCAACTTTACTTGCAACTAATTTTTCCAATTCTTCAGCAGAAACACTATCATTGGATTTAACAACAACGGCAGTGATGATATCTCCTTCATCATTTGGTAATCCTAATACAACAGCTAATGAAACTGTTGGATGATCAACAAGGATGGCTTCCAATTCAGCAGGTGCCACTGGGTACATTTTATATCTTAACATCTCCTTCAAACGTTCTACAAAAAAGAAGGTATACTCTTCGTCATAATACATAATATCTCCGGTTTTTAAAAATCCACTTGAATCGAAACGATTCTGGCTATTTTCCTTATAATATCCATTCATAATTTGTTTGGTTTTTATACGTAATTCTCCTGGTTTGTTAGGTCCTAGGATTTCTTCAGTTTCCGGGTCGACTATTTTATAAGTACCTCCTTTCATTGGTTTTCCTGTTGAAGTAGGCTTCCTTATAACTTCAGCTATTCCTTTAGGTGAAATATCTGGACAAAGACCGAATCCCCAAAGTTCGGTTTGACTGTATGCTCGTAAAAAGAAAGTTGTTGGAAACATTTCCTTTATTTTATTTAAAGTTTCTAAAGAAAACGTTTGACCACCTGAAGAAAGTAGTTTTAAATGTGATAGTTTCAATCCTTCGGGTCTTTTTGAATTTAATAAAGATAAAAGTTCTTGTGGGGCGAATGCCGCTGACGATATTTTGTACTTTTCTAAGTAAAACCAAGTGTTTTCTATTTCAAAATTGGAACATAAAAGTTTAGTTATAAGTACCATCGGACTTATAAATGTTAACATAATTGTTGAAGCCCAAACTAACGAAGCGTAACACATTGCAACTGGTAATTCTCCTTGATTGGTAGTATTCTTCATGTATTTTCTGCATAAAAAGTTTTATTGTCACCATAGGTTTGTGAAATAGAAAGAAATATTTATAGGTTATGGGAATAAAAGGGGTTCATCAACATTGTTTCAAGATCTTTATAATCTTAAAA
The DNA here is from genome assembly GCA_036711955.1 of Digitonthophagus gazella. Lineage (NCBI taxonomy): Eukaryota > Metazoa > Arthropoda > Insecta > Coleoptera > Scarabaeidae > Digitonthophagus > Digitonthophagus gazella. The sequence continues at coordinate 14,651,800 of JASCIT010000007.1, forward strand.
TCTTATGAACTTAAAAATTCCTAACAAAGAAACAATTTTTACTTTAAATCAAAGTTTGAAGAATTTTTAAACTTGTTTTTTATGGTATGTTATCTAAACATTCAAAAACATGTAAAGATTCAAGAGTTTTAATTGAAGATTACCAATTTCACTGTTTCTTGATTAATTCGAATAGTCCCAAAATTTATTTAAAAAAATTAAATTTGCTGCAATTGCTAAAAAAAGTTCTTAAATTTTCCAAAATTGTTTGAGAATTAACTAACCTAACTTTTGAAAAATTTGATTAAATTTAAAAAATTGTATAGAGCAGTGATGGCGAACCTTTTTGAGAAGTGGGTAAAATTTTATTAATTGTACACATTTGTGTGTTGCTTCCTCGTGGGTCACTAATTAAAAATCGCTTGGCAAAAAGGAAGGTCTTTACTTCAATCTTTCTAAAAAAAGTCATAGGGCACAGTCGACGCCTTAAAAAAAAGGACATGATGCACAAGTGGATATTTTTCTATATTATAAAATCGCTTCATAGCCGGCCCTTTGTGGGTCACTTAAAAGGTTTGTGTGGGTCAATGTCTGACCCGCGGGTCATAGGTTCGCCATCACTGGTATAGAGGTTATTTATAAAGATTAGCAAATGATTTTCAGGTCAAATTAACGTTTGAAGATTCTACTCTTTATTATAAAAGTCAAATTAATTCTAATTATTTTTCTTCTTCTTGTTCTTTTGTCTAACTTCAAAAAATCACTTAAACTTTATTTATAAAATAAAACCTAATTTTTACCTTAAATCACAACTTGTAGATTCTATTTTCTATAACAAGTTTTTTGAGCACTTATCTGGTTTATTGATTTTATAATTTTCCGAAGATAATAAAATCTAATAATAAACTTTCCTGTTGTTGCCAATAAAATTATAAAGAATTTTTCTTCAAAAAATGTGATGAATTCCTTTTATCTATGTATCATCGAATGAAAGATAAATAGCATTTCAAACCGAAAGATGCAAGATGCAGTCCCCTTTCTCTAGACCACATTTATAAAAAGTAACATTTCCTTCAAAAGTAAAGGTAGAAATAAAAGCTACAACTCAAGAGAAGAAAATAGAAGGAAAAAATTTTTGATTTATTTCGTATTCATAACCTTTTCCTTTTCGTTGCAAGCAAATCCTCACAATAAAAGGAAAAGGTACATTTCTGACTCCTAGTGACTCCGTATACACAAGTATATACTCCGCATATTCCGTTCGGAGGAAGATCTCATGCGTCATTATTTAACGCCATTTTCTCGACGTATATCAAATGATTTTTTTTAAATTATACATAATATTAGAGCAAGGGACGAAAATCGAAAATAGTAGTCTAGGAAACATAATTCTGTACCTGAGAGCTAAAGGGACGTAAGTCCAAATTTTATGAAAATGAGATATGCTTAAAACAAGTATCTCGTTAAACACAACATTTCATTTTTTACAACATTATCTAAAAAAATTGATCACGAAAAAAATTTTTTGGTATATAAAGAAGTAAATCCTTACCGTTTTAGCGTCAAATAGTCGTAAGTCCACAAAAAATCTAATTATCAAGGTTAAAACTTATTTTAACCTTTTATTTTTTTTTGCAAAATTTTATTCGCAATTGTAAAAAGCCTAGATTTAATGTGTACTCCATGGACCTAGAAGATTTAAAAAAATTTAGTACATTGTACTCCTTATCAACAGCGCCATTTATATCTAGAAAGAAAAGCAATGATGGCCTAGAGTTTAAATTGTCCAACATTGTTTGGCTTCAACTTCGGCGAGAATATATGGAACTCTTTTTTATAAAACATCATTTAATGACAATTTTTGTTCCATTAATTTATATAAAAATAATCGAAAACCGTCAAATATACCAAAAAGTTTGACCAAATTAAGATTTTCTTAGAAAATCTATAAGTAAAGCAAAGTACGACAATCTTGTAACTCTCCTTAAGTGGGTCCCTGAAGAATATCAGGATTATTTCAGAAACTTACCCCATACTGAAGAAGCATCAGATTTCCCTGATGATGAATGAGTTTATGAGTTAATATACAGGGTGTTTAAAAAATACGTTCGAATATTTGGCCCACTTATAGATCTCATCAGTACAAACAAAAAAGTCAAAATAAACATAAGTCCAAAAATCAGCCGTTTCCTAATTACAGCCTGTTTTTCAAATTAAAATAATTTACACTCAAATATCAGTATAAATACATTTTAATTATTACAAATTAATGATTCTTAAAGAAGATGTTCAAAATGTCCTCCTTCCATTTGTATACACATTTCACATCTCCGTAAAAGTGAACGCCGCACTCTCTCAAAGAGTCCGGGATTTATACGAACAGTCTGGCAGGCATGTTCAATTCGTTCTCGCAACTCATCTAAATTATTCACAGGACTTGAATAAACTAATGTCTTTAAATACCCCCAAATGCAAAAATCGAGTGGAGTGAGGTCGGGAGATCTAGGGGGCCATGCAATTGGACCTCCTCGCCCTATCCACCTGCCATTGTAATTTTCGTTTAGATAATTTCTGACCAAGACTCCGTAATGCGCAGGAGCTCCATCGTGCATCAACCACATATTAATTCTGTGGTTGAGGGGCACATCTTCTAACAGCAGTGGTAATGTATTCCGCAAAAAGTCAAGGTACAATTGACTAGTCAAACGGTTAGGCAGGAAACAAGGTCCTATCAGATGGTCTCCTAACACACCAAGTCAAACGTTGATTGCAAATCGGTGTTGATGATTCGTCTGTAAATAAAATTTTCGTAACAAAATTTGGGTTCTCCGCGACTTTTGTCAACATGCTTCGACAAAACACCAGTCGTGCGGCATAATCAGGCACAGCTAGAGCCTGTACCCTTTGAATATGGTATGGGTGCAATTGCTGCTCTCGTAAAATTCTCCAAATTAGGGAAAAATTAATATTTGTTTCAGTAGAGAGTCTTCTAGTACTAGTACCAGGATTTTCTTCAATCCGTCTTAAAATGTTAAGTTCTGCGTCGGGAGTACAAACTGATCTAGGCCGACCACCATCGCCGTTCCTTGATTTAAACGATCCAACTTCGGATAAACGTTGATGTAAATTTGTAAAAAGTTTGTCACACGGAAGTACCCGGTTTGGGAATGCTTCGGCATAAAGGCGACGTGCCTCACAAGCATTTCCATCGGCTTTGCCATACATAAAATGCATGTCTGCCATTTCTGCGTTGGTATAAGGCATATTCGAAAATTTCAACAATGGGTTACAGCAACAACTACTTCAATAAACACTGACAATAACGGACACACAATAATTACAACCAATGTGGCAACTACACTAACAGAAACGAACAAAATTTGTTTTGTTATTTCCATGGATGACTTCATAAATACGCGAATCACTCCTACTGACAAGGAGACCTTACGACTTGCCCCTCGCCGATTTTAACGAAAGTGGTACCAATCGACAGATATTAATACACAGTACAAATGTATAAAATATTAGGGCGCAATACTCAGCGGTTCGCAAGAAAATTGGTGTTAAAGTTTGCAATCGGCTTATATGTCAATGATTTGTCATTTCCCCTACAACCCCCCAATAGCCATAGTGGAAATATATCGGTTTCCAGATCCATATTACGGTGGTTCGAATCTCGAACAATAACTTTTTTATTTTTATTTTGAGTACAATATTTCATGTTATTTTAAAAATATTTTAATATTACCTCAACATGTTATAAAAAAAACTTAGAATATTGTATAAAAAAAGGAAATTAAAATGTATTATTCGAGATTCGAACCACCGTACTATGGATCTGGAAACCGATATATTTCCACTATGGCTATTGGGGGGTTGTAGGGGAAATGACAAATCATTGACATATAAGCCGATTACATACTTTAACACCAATTTTCTTGCGAACCGTTGAGTATTGCGCCCTAATATTTTATACATTTGTACTATGTACCAATATCTATCGATTGGTACCACTTTCGTTAAAATCGGTGAGGGGAAAGTCGTAAGGTCTCCTTGTGAGTGTAAATTATTTTAATTTGAAAAACAGGCTGTAATTAGGAAACGGCTGATTTTTGGACTTATGTTTATTTTGACTTTTTTGTTTGTACTGATGAGATCTATAAGTGGGCCAAATATTCGAACGTATTTTTTAAACACCCTGTATTTTAAAATTTATTCTTTGTTGTAATAAGTTCATACATGTTATTATTGTCCCAAATTATTGTTTTGTTGTAAGTCCATACAGTTATTCAGAAATAATTTTTTCAAGCCAAAATGTAGTAAGTCCAATAAGTTCGTAAAAATAAAAAGTTTTCATAAAAATGTTTTGTTAATGAACAAAGACAGACTGTTCTTGTATTTGGTTAAGCTGTTTTCTTTGTTGAGTACATGAATATTTGTGATTGAAAAAGATGAGAAGTGAGAAAGAACTTTGAGATGACTAATTAAGGCAGCTACAGCAATACTACAGTACTCGCGACGCTGCACGTTACCTTATGCACCAATCAATATATGCCACGGTACACTGGTAGTGCAGCTCTAGTGCAATTTGTACCAAATAAAACGCTTGAAATAATATTTTCAAGACTCCGGCGATGATCACTTTGAATGTAAGTTCATTGCCCAAAGAGTAATGGGAAATATTAGAAAAATATCAACTTCCCATGTAAAAAACGTAGAAGCAAATGGCTATTGAAAAAGTTGTCACAAAGTATAGACAGTTCCTATTGCAATCGAATTTTCTTTCTTTTACTATCCATTTCGCTTCCCTAATTTCTTTTCCTCGAAAAGTTGATCCATTCATTCCTCTTGTATACAATAAAATTAAGAGTGGTACCTCCAATTCTAGAGCAATTGTAAGCAGTGCACATCACAGTTCTTCATTAGTACTACTCTGAAATGAAAAGCCGTGGAATATACTGAAGCTTTTTTATTATAAGGGTAGACCACCTAGGTTTTGGCGTCACCTTAGTCTTCAGGTCGATCGCTGTTAAGTGAAATAAATTAAAGTTGCAATAAAATACGATAAAAATACTATTAATATTTACCGTCATTAATCTTAATAAGACCTGTCAAGACCTGAGGATCTGTCTCTTCATATGACTCATGACTCTTTTAACACGAAGTTCTTCCATAATCTTCTTAAAATTATTAACGGGAAATATTAGTTAATTAATAATATTTTAATTGTATTTTTGTAGTATTTTATCAACCTGAAGATGGCGGTGACGCCGAATTCCAGGTAATCTAGCCCTAAAATAAAGAAGATTCAGTACATTTCGTGGCTTTTCATTAATTATCCACTGAAGAATGGAGAAATATATACCAGAACTACTCTGGAAGCCCAGATTTGCCATGTATCGTAAAAACAGTATTATTTTTTTTGTTGGCAAAAACAAATCTTCCCTGGTATTGAAAAGTTCAATGAAGTAATCGGCTGGGCACTGTACATTTCTTTCGTTAAACCAAAAGAGGGTTCGAACGTCACCCTCACGTGGAATACGTCCTTCTTTATACACTTTTCGTAAGTGCACGTGTACCATACCTACCAAAAGAAATTAGATATCGATAAAAAATCTCACACGCACCATACACCTGAACGTCTTCACTCAAGACGTGTATATAAACGAATGAAGTATATAATATTTTGTTACAGAACCTTTTTTTGGACTAGGTGCATATTTTATAAAGCAAAACTTATACTTTTAGAGTAAATGCTGTTTATGAATTTTAAAAGGTGAGACCTTTTCTTAGATTTTTGCAAGCAAAACAAATTCTTTTTTTTATAAATATGGCCTTTTTACGTGCAACTTAATTTTGCATCTTTCTCTACATGGTGCTATTTATCTTTCCTTCGATAATACCCTTTCTTTGATTTATACTAAGGATGCTAAACTACAAGAACAGCTAAATTCCATAAAACTGTACTACCGGTTGGTAAACGAATAACACCATCAAGGGAAATATGTAAGATCCGAGCGTTAGACGTCTGAATGGGGCATCGCATCTTACATCTTTCTTTTCATGGTGTTATTTGTTTCCCAATCGATAGTACAGTATACGAAAAATTTCTAGTGCAAAGCAGTTAGTTTCTGACGTCCTTGCTGAGTGTTTTGTATGGCTTCGTGTTGTTATAAATGAGCTGATCAAACGTAAAAGACTGAAAAGGTGGTACGTCAGAAATTACATTTTCAGAAAAGATTTTAATACCTTGAATTAGCAACACATGCCAACATTTGGTAATGCGTAATACAAATTCCTTTTGGAAAACCAGTTGTACCACTACTAAAAACAATCATAAAAGTATCAAAGGGATTATTATTCGTGTAAACTTGAAAATTTTTTTCTTCCTCTGGTAAAGGTACAAGTAAATCATCGAAAGAAATATGGTTCTTCGTTTTACCAAAAACAATAATTTTTGTATCCAAACCGAGTTTTTTAATTATATTTTCTAAACTTTCTACAATTTCGGGATTTGCAAAAACGTATTTAGATTCAACCCGTTTTAGCTGTCTCAGTATATCTTCTTCATGTGCTTCAGGATCCATACAAGCTGGTTTAGCACCGATGAAAATAATAGCATACAAAACCACGCTAGTATTTAAATGATTTGTGGTACATGGAGATAAAATATCTTCAGGAGTCACTCCTAATTTCTTTAAATGACACGCTACTCTAATTGATCTTTCAAGAACAACAGAAAAGTTTTCAGAAACTCCTGTCGGTGCATCTATTTGTGCGCATTTATTTTTATTTTCTTTCATACGATGATAAACTTCATAAGCAACTCCATTAGGATTCACGTCTACAACCAAATCATGAGTTCTAATGACATTATCCCCTTCATTAGGTAAAATAACTTCTAAAATTAAGCAAATTTATGATTAAAAGAAAATAATAGTAAGCTTTAAAAAATAATATAAATTTTTTGTTTTACCTTCATAAATCATATTGAGAATAAAAGGAAAAGTATTGTAGTGAAAAATTTTACTTTATTAAGGTTGTATTGTTGTTTTTTAAAAATTATTCTTCTAAGAATTTAAATATAATGAAGCGAAAAAATGTTTACAACTGCATATAGTTAATTAATATTGTTTTTATGTTTAAATAACTAACGTAAAGAAATCGCTTAGAACTAATAAACAAGCTAAAAGTTATATTGATATAAATCAAATTTGTTCAAAAATTGACTAAAAATTCTTTTTTAAACAATATTTTTTAATTTTTGATAAAAAGTGATTTGTAATATATTTATTAATTTACTCTTGATTTTTATACATTAATGCTTAGCTTATTAACAAACATCATTGTTTCAAGCCAATTTTCTTTAAAATATATTGTTGTAAAGCCCTTCGTTTAACTTTTCTAGTTGCAGTCAAAGGAATTTCACTTTCTTCAATAAAATAAACCCCTCCTCTCAATTTCTTCATTTCATCGACTTTACCAGCCACCAAATTTTCTAGTTCTTCAACAGTAACGTTATCGTCTTTCTTCACGACTACAGCAGTTGCTAAATCCCCTTCATCGGTGGGTTTTCCAATAACAACCGCCAATTTTACAGAAGGATGTTCAATTAAAATATGTTCAAGTTCACTAGGAGCTATTGCCGTGCTATGATACCTTAACATTTCTTTGCAACGTTCCACAAAGAAAAACCACTTATCTTCATCGTAATACATAACATCTCCGGTTTTTAAGAAACCATCTTCATCATAAATAGTGGGTGTTTCTTCTCCATAATATCCGATCGTGTTTGTCTTTGTTTTAATACAAAGTTCTCCAGGTTGATTTGCACCTAAAATCTTTCCCGTCTCTGGATCAACGATCTAGAAAAAATAGAAATGAAAAAATGTTGAATGAAATAAATTGGTGATGTAAACCTTGTATGTTGCTCCTTTAACTGGTCTACCACAACTTGCTGGTTTGTTTAAAAATATTTTTAAACCTGCTGGAGTTATATCTGGTACGATACACGCATTCCAAAGTTCGGTTTGAGAATAACCCGTATAGATTAGGGTTGCAGGGAACATTTGTCTTAATTTTAAAACAGTTTCCACCGATGTAGCACTTCCAACTGGTATCAACATAAATAGATGTGGTAGTTTTATATTTTCCGGGTTCCCATATTTTATTAAGGAGATTAAATCGTATGGAGAAGTAAAATATACAGTTACCTAAAAAATAAATATTATTTTGTGTAAGATAATTGATGGAAAGATGGGTCGAGTTCATATTTATGCAACACATCTTATTGTATATTTATGTATGAGAGTGGTATTACACTGTAAACGATTTATATCATAAAATATATTTTATCAAAATTGGCTGCATTCGACCATATTTGATAAAAGATTTATATTTTATAAACATATTTTGAGACTTTTATGGAATTGTTGATAGTGTACTAGCGTCCTGAGACGAGTACTATAAGTTGGTCCCAAGCCTCACCATGGAAAGAAGGATGCAAGAGGTAGGTTCCTTTCCGTAATTTTAGTCCGATTGGAGTGCAATAGAAGGAAGTACCGGAGTATTGTTCGGTCCTTCTTAACCCATTAACTGCTAAATTTCTTTTTGAAGTGTTTGGCTGGAGAAGTTACATATTTGCACAAAAGTACGGCCGAGTAGTGTACGTAAAATTCCAAAAGCCCCAAATGGGGATCGTGGCAGCTAATGGGTTAATGCAAAGGTCTTGCAGGCCAATACATAATCGAAAAGAGATCCACTACACTTCGCTACATTAACTCTTTCGTTCGGATTTTTGGCCTTTTTCGAGTTTTAAAATAGATGCGAAAAGGGTTAATTCTCAAATTACAAAATCGTCATAGCATTATAGTCCTTCTTGAAGTAAATTTTATTCGCATTAAGATGTGGCGTGCACAAATTCGCCTTCTTCACAATAAATTTATTCTTCTAAAACCAAACTTTTATTTCATTTATTTTTTAATTTTGTTAGAAATAAACAAAATCGCCATTTCATAATAACTTTATCTTTATAATTCATAAAAAATAGTTATTTATTAAGTATATTATACAGGGTGTTTCAGAATTGCACGGCACCATTTCAGGGATATGTTCTCCTGCACGAAATAAACAAGAAAGTTTATATAAACATAAGCCTCAAATTAATTTTTTATCGAGATATTGAAAAGTTAAAGATAAACATCTAATGGCGTATTCGTTTGGTTGAACTAGTGCGCACCAGTGCATAGCAGCGTGTTCTGTTGGTTGTTTCGTTGTGTTCTGTTGGTTGTTTCGTTGTGTTCTGCTACATTTTATTATTGTGGTTTATAACAAGGTCAATAGAGTAATGGTATAAGGTTGTCCAACTCGAGCGGCGCCGTGTTTGAGGGGATAGAGGCCGGCGTAACGTCACGCTTGTCCGGCGAGATGAAATTTTTGCCAATAATTCTCATATTTTGTATTTAAAAAATGTATTCCAATAAATAGCCTTTGTTTAATATAAATTTTAATTATGTGATGAAAATTCTCAGGAAAATGTGGAATAATTTTTTTATACAATTTTTTTACTTTATTTTGAGGTTAACATTTTCCCTTAAATATTTTTTAAATTGCTCTTCCAAATTCCCAATCAGTACTTTAAAGGCAATACGTGAAATAATAACGTGAAATTTACAAACAACGCGTATATTACGGACGGCTAGGACAAGGATGACGTCACATAATCGAGAACTTGGGCATGTGAGGGGAAATTTTGCTTGCAATATAGGAAGGATAGGAAGTTGGACAACCTTATAAGCGTTACTCTACAGACCTTGGTTTATAAAACATTTTAAACATCATCAAGCCTTGAACACACTTACAAGTGATGTTATGATTATGTTTGATTTCATCGCGTTCTCTTGAATTTGCCCTTTTTCGCACTAAGCTAGTGTGACATGTCACACTTTGCACTCAACGAGTGCGCACCAGTGCACACTAGTTTTGCCAATCGAAAACGCCATAAGTGTCTTGAATTTAGTCAAATAGCCGTAGATTGCAATTGCAAAGCGCTTTTGTATTTGACAGATGTTCAAACCGATTAGTATTAAATACTGTTCGTGTAAATAAGTAATCTGTTTTACTACTTTCTGCGCGTTTTCGTATGAGTTAATAAGAAGACTTCCATTTTGTATTATCATGGGAGACACCGCAAATTTATTCACTTTTGAAGAACAAACAGACATGTTCTTCATTTATGGCGAGGTAACATTTCCCACTATAAGGATACCATTTCGGAAAACGTTTGAAGCCATTGAAAGACAACTTAGGGAAACTGGCACGCTAAAATCACAACGACAAAACGTTGGTCGACAAAGATTTCTTCAAAGGGATACTCAATGATGCTCAGCTATCTTCTACTACTAGCACCAGAAAATTGTCACATCGCTTCAATGTTTCATCTGCAAGCGTATGGCGAACATTGCGCGAGCAACAATTGTATCCATATCACGTTACGTGTGTGCAACATTTGTTACCAGAAGATTATGACAAGCGCATAAATTTCTGCCAGTGGTTGATTCGACAATGCACACAAGATCCTAACTTCCTGAGCTCCCTACTAGTTACCGATGAATCTTGCTTTACCAGGAATGGAAATACTAATTTTCGAAACATTGATACTTGGAGCGATGAAAACCCTCATACGACTGCTATTACGCATTAGCAACATACCTTTTCATTAAATGTCTGGCGTGGTCTTTTTGGTGATAATTTCATGGGCCCTTTCTTTTTACCAACAAGGCTTTCAAGAATATCTTACTTGAATTTTTTGCAAAGTAATCTGTATGTGCTTCGGGAATATACTCCGACTGCCAACAGGCAGGGGATGTGGTTTATGCATGACGGTGCCCCTGCTCACTTTTCTCATATTGTCACCGATTATTTTGTAGCGCACAATTTCAAGTTATAACGAAATAAAAATTAAGTTCGATTCAAAAGCCAAAAACAACCGTTGATAGGACCGGGCTCCGATTCACTCTGCGGAGAAGGGGGGGGGTTCAGATGTTGAATAAAAGGGCGCCACGAACTTAAACCGATACCTACTAACCTTCACTTATCCTAGGATCAGGCAAGTCCGAATCCACGATCGAAGGACAACAACAAAATAAAAGACAATTTTGAAAACCCAAAAAAAAAGGTACTTGTATTGAAAAGGATTAAAATGATAATAACAATAAAAGAAAAGAATGTTCACATGAAATGTTCACATAAATATTACACAAACGGTAACAAACCCCTATCGCTGCAGTAGCTCTAAAGAATTATAAAACAAATAACCTGAAATTTAAATGTTAACGCGAACACACACAAAAAAAAATAAATGATAACAGCTGTTGTCAAATATATATCATACTTTCTAATTAGTGTCTAACTTTAAATCGGGATAAAAATTCTCTGAGCGATTAGGTACACAAAACAGTTTCGTAAAATGATATTCAATAAATTTAGAATAATACCAGTTGAAATATTATTCGGATTGAAGATCCGTAATAACAAATTTAAAAACGATAATAAAAGAAAAATATAAAACGTTGGCTTATCTGTTGGTGGTGTGTCTGTCTGGTTTCGCAGGTCTGGTCGTCTCTCTTTGTCTCTCTCGATCAAGCGCGTCGCTCTGGCGTCGGTTGAGTGTACTTCCGTCCCTGTCTCTCTAACGGCGTTCAATGTAATGAAGAGAGAAATATGGCCACCAGGGGATCCACTCAAAATTGCGACGCAGTAAATTTTCAATCCAAAATTTCGACGTATTTACCAAAAATAGGTCCAAAAATAAAAATAAAAATAAAAGGCCTAGGGAAAACACGAATTACAAAATGATCCAAACGAAAAGATTCTAGTTCTCTCAAAGCGTAAAAAAACATACCTTACGATCTTAATCGGCTTGAAGTGTTGGCTGGCGTAAAAACCCTTTTAATCCGGAATCAATCCGATAACTCACAAATACAGCATCAAATTTGTGGTGTGTGAAGTTAAACCGCCAAACTGCGCTTTTAGAAGCTCTCCCAAACACCAACGGAGACGCTACCAAAATCTTCGACACCCACGTAGTTTTGTCGCAGCCAAAAACGTATATCCTCTTCCGAGACACAACAACGAAGAGGGCGAAATTACCACAATTGCGACACTCGAAAGAACTAAATCCCCACCACTATTTCCGATCGCACTAATCTGAGAAACCAACCAGTATTCTGTATTGCACAACAAAACCAAGAGATCTAAAAATGACCGATTCCAACAGATGGCCCAAATCAAATAATTTCAAATTTAATTAGACGAAAAACAAAACCGTTACAATTTAAATACATCATATGGTAACCGATAGGTTGGCCGAAACGGACCTGTTAAATGACCACCACGATCTGCTGATCTAACGCCGTTAGATTATTTTGCGTGGGGCTGAAGAAGCAGCAGCTACTTTGAGGGGTCGTCCCGATATAAGCCGTGCCAGAGAATCATTTATTCGTCGTGCTAAATGCTGCATTCAACAAAACGGAGGGCACTTTGAACAGTTACTCTGAATGTTTTATTGTTAAATAAATTAACTTTTCAATATCTCGATAAAAAATTAATTTGAGACTTATGTTTATATAAACTTTCTTGTTTATTTCGTGCTGGAGAACATATCCCTGAAATGGTGCCGTGCAATTCTGAAACACCCTGTATAATAACGAAATCCGAAAATGGTTGTTTTACGTGGGTCACCCGATTTTCTTTTAGAGTATTACGAATCATAAAAAATATAAACAGACTTCGGTGGAACACCTGTATGTGCACTCGACCTAAGTTAATAAAAGTTATTGAATACCTTATATTTTTCTAAATATTTTAAAGCTTTTGCAGGTTCAAATCCGTTAGCTTGTAGTTTTATTCCACCCAAAATCGTTGCTGATAATGTTTGTACTACTGCAGAAGCCCAAACTAAAGTACTGAACGATAGAAAAACTTGCGGAGGCAGGTTAGGTCTTAAAATAAGATTTCTTTTAATTAAAATACTACCAATAAAACAAATGTAGAATAAAACCTACGCTTTTCCTATTATAGAATTCACGGCTGCATAATGACTAACACAAACACCTTTTAATCTTCCACTTGTACCACTGCTAAATACAATTAAAGCGGTTTCTTGAAGATCTTTTGCTTCATAGGGAATAAAAGTTTTTTCGTCTTCTTCTAAAGGAACTAAAAACTCTTCAAACTTGGTATGTTTATCAGTTTCACCAAATACCACGATTTTCGTTTTGATTCCAAGAGAGTTTATCATCCGTTCCAAAGACTCAACAGCTTCTGGAATGGTAAAAATAAGTTTCGGCTTGGCAATTTCTAATTGTGTCAATCTGTCATCATCCGGACCGAATGGATCCATCCCAGCAAGTTTAGCACCAGTAAATAATATAGCATTAAAAATTGTATTTGAATTGAAATGATTTGTTGTACACGGAGAAATAACATCATTTGGAGTTACTCCAAATTTTTTTAAGTGACAAGCAACTCTTATGGATTTTTTTAATAAGGTTTCATAAGTTTCTTCCTTTCCATTATCAGCCTCAATTAAAGCAATTTTATTTTTATGTTTTACTAATGCTTCATAGACTTCATAACCAACACCTTTTGGATTTATAAAATTATCAGAGTCTTTAGTTCTAATTATGTTATCACCTTGATCAGGTAAAATAACATCTAAAATTATTTAATTAGTTTTTTTTAAGGAATATGTAAATGAAAAAAAAACTTACCTTGGTTAGCCATATTTGATAGCCTTAGAACTATTTAATTGAATTTATTTTACTGAATGATGAGTAGAGAGTTATTTTTTGATAAAATTAAACACATTTATAGTGTTTAAAATCACTATGGTAAAAATATCGTTATCATCGTTTTAGGTGAAAGTGTTAGCCTTGCAATAATTTATAATAATCTACTGATTAATTTGATAATAGTGATAGTTTTGTTAAGATCGTTTTACTTGGTCACCAAGATTAGATAATTTTCTATAATAATACATAAACCGTTTCTTTATTTTTATAAATAAATTTATAGTGATTTTTAAACGTGTCAAAATTTTTAAAAGTCAGGTTTTCTTAAAACATAAATTTCTTTAAAAAATTTTTTTAATTCTTTTGTTGGTTATGATACAAATTTAACTATTTTGTCCTAAAATAGAATCTTTTAGTTGTAATTTAACATGGAAGTCCTTTCTTAGATCTTAAAAATAAATCCGTGGTGATTTTTTTAATTGACTAATTTATTAGAAGTTAGATTAGTTAATTTTTTTTTTTTTAATTCTTATTTCGTTTATGTTACAAATTTAGACATTTGATTTTAAAATAGAATCTTTTCAATTTAATCCATAAACCATTCTACATTTCTTATAAATAAATTTGTAGTGATTTTTTAAACGTGTCAAAATGTTTAGAAATTAGGTTTTCTTAATTTTAAATCAAATTAAGCACTAAAATCACTTTCCCCAAAAAATATAATTATTATCTGTAATAGTTTTTTTTATAATTTTTTTTTTGTTTAAAAAAAATATTTTTATAGAGTCATTTAATTATTTTTTTTAAGAACGAAAAATCTACATGGTATTGAGTATATCGTATCGAGAATAAAACACTTTTTAAAGGAGCAGGGGTGAGAGGGAACAATAGACGTTACGCCACTGGCACGTTCCAACCCTCTTGCTAAAATCTGCGTTCGAAGGGTGCATCTGTCACTTCGTTCGCCCCGTTTCTAAGCTAGTTAACCGTGTTTCAGTGGCTGTGTTTCAACGATTCAATCACAACAATCTACTCTTATTAAAAATATGTGAAATAATATAAAAATTTAAAAGAATTTTCAACGATTTATCTAGAAGAAATCCACCCTTATTCCAAGATAAGAGATCTAAGATTTTTTTTTTAATAATAAAACAGTAAGTACTCAAATATTATTCTCCTATTCTAATATAATCAAGACCTATTTTATAATTAGTTATTTTTTAATTGTAACTATTGAAGGAATTAATAATGTAGGTTATAATATTTTTTTATTTTAATTTTCTTAGGGTTGAGAAAACGGGATTTGATTCGAGATTTGTCGAGTTTCTAAAGGAATAGGGATGAGATAGAAACCGGCGGTGTTTGGTTTTTACCGATTCATGAGTAAACATTGTCAATAATAAATGATCAAGTCGTTTGAGTGCGAATCTTCGTCGGGGGACGAAACCACCACGGTCTACCCCATCTCTCGAGCGGTGGTCGAACCGCCTCAATGGCTCAGGGGTGGAACACCCTCCGCCTGGGGCTGGCAGCACCCGGTAAGTAAATTTTTTTTGAATCTAGGTCAACTTTACAAAAGTTACCAGTTTCTACCACCGCTTACATTTTTTATCATTCAACGAAATGAAAAAATTTCGAATCTCTTAACCCTTCATAAGTTAATTCCTTAAAACCAAACAATTTTAGAAACAAATGTTCATTAGAAATCGTTATAAAATGAAATTTCCTTTAATTTGAGTACAAACACGACTCATCTAGCTTAAATAGTTTAGAAGTTTTCAATATTTTCAACCTTAAAAACAATTGATTATTCGCCATTTTGAAATTTTTAAAAGTCCGTTATTTTTAATTGAAATATAGACATGTTTGGTATCGAATTTAACAATTTTTAATAATATACGAGAAAAATGTCCTTTAAAATCGTCCGAAAGAGCTTTATTTCATCGATTTATATCGATATAAGACTTGAAACTTAATAAATAGACTTGATTTTAACGATTTTCGTATCATCAGGTAGAGCAACAAAGTTTGCAAGATAGAAAAAAGCCAGAAAAGTAGCGGTTCGTTTGACATGTAGAAACGTCAAAAATCTTTCAAAAAAAATCTTCCTTTAAAATCGTCCGAGAGAGCTTTATTTGATGGATTTATGTCGATAAAAGCCTTGGCACTTAAAAAGTAGACTTGATTTCAACGATTTTTGTATCAACAGGTAGAGGTATAAAGGTTGCAAGGTAGAAAAAACCTTTCGGAAAAATCTTGCTTTAAAATCGTCCGAAAGAGCTTTATTTGATGGATTTATGTCGATAAAAGACTTGAAACTTAAAAAATAGACTTGATTTAAACGACTTTCGTATCAACATGTAAAGCAACAAAGGTTGCAAGGTAGAAAAAAGCGATAAAAGTAGTGGTTCGTTTGACATTTAGAAACGTCAAAAATCTTTCGAAAAAATCTTCTTTTAAAATCGTTCGAGAGAACTTTATTTCATCGATTTATATCGATATAAGACTTGAAACTTAAAAAATAGACTTGATTTCAACGATTTTCGTATCAACAGGTAGAGCAACAAAGGTTGCAAAGTAGAAAAAAGCGATAAAAGTAGCTGTTCGTTTGACTTTTAGAAACGTCAAAAATCTTTCGAAAAAATCTTGCTTTAAAATCGTTCGAAAGAGCTTTATTTCATCGATTTTTACCGATATAAGACTTGAAACTTAAAAAATACACTTGATTGCAACGAGTTTCGTATCAACATGTAGAGCAGCAAAGGTTGTAAGGTAGAAAAAAGCGAGAAAAGTAGTGGTTCGTTTGACATTTAAAAACGTCAAAAATCTGAAAATCTTCCTTTAAAATCGTTCGAAAGAACTTTATTTCATCAATTTATATCGATATAAGACTTGAAACTTAAAAAATAGACTTGCTTTTAACGACTTTCATATCAACATGTAAAGCAACAAAGGTTGTAAGGTAGAAAAAAGCGATAAGAGTAGTGGTTCGTTTGACATTTAGAAACGTCAAAAATCTTTTGAAAAAATCTTCCTTTAAAATCTTACGAAATAGCTTTATTTAATCAGTTTATGTCGATAAAATACTTGAAACTTAAAAAATAGACTTGATTTCAACGATTTTCGTATTAACATGTAAAGCAACAAAGATCGCAAGGCAGAAAAAAGCGAGAAAAGTAGCGGTTCGTTTGACATTTAGAAACGTCAAAAATTTTCCTTTTAATTTTCAAATTTTCAAAAATGAAAACTTTAAAAATAGTTTTGGAATTAAATTTTCATTAGAAATCGTTAGAAAATTAAATTTCCTTTAATTTAAGTACAAATACGACTTATCTAACTTACATAGTTTAGAAGTTACCAGTATTTTAAGTCTTTAAAGCAACTGATGATCCGCCATCTTGAAACTTTTTCTATTAACATAACTCCCTTATTTTTAGTCGAAATATAGTCATGTTTGGTATCAAATTAAATGTTTTTTAACGGTCTTTAAGAATTTTGAAACATATTATTATTTTTTTAACTTAAAATGATTTCTTTTTTTGTATTGTTTTAGAGTTCTGGTGCTGGTGGTAGCAGTGGTCCAAGTTCATCAATATCAGCCCCAATCGAACAACCAAACTTCCCCCAATTCGGTCACCACTCAACAGAAGAAGGTCAAATACCGGGAAGACGAACTCCTTTAGGAGCTGTAGGATTAGGAGGGTTTCAATTTCAAGGACCACACATTAATCACGGTCCACCTTCGGATGAAAACAACCCCGATCCAACAAGATCTCAAAGTAGATCTCCACAAAATCGCTCCTTACAAAACAACCCTCAAGGCAAAGGAAAAACCCGTCAAGGAAAATCAGTTAGATTAAACATAAACGCTCGCGAACGACGAAGAATGCACGATTTAAACGACGCTTTGGACGATTTAAGAGCGGTTATTCCGTATGCTCATTCCCCATCCGTCCGAAAACTGTCCAAAATAGCAACGTTACTTCTCGCCAAAAATTATATTTTAATGCAAGCGAACGCTTTGGAAGAAATGAAACGTCTAATAGCTTATTTACAAGGAACCACAGCTACTTCAGCTATAGTAGCACCGCCAGGATTTGATTTACAAGGATTTCCAGCAGCCGCAAAATTCTTACAGCAACAACAACAATTACAAGCTGAAAATGCAAGAAATGCCGAAGGAAACGACGCAAGTAGCTGTAACTTATGAAAATTATAATATTTATATAAAAAAAGACGTTCAAACCAAAGTGTTTTAATTAGTATCTAGTCTAACATTAGTGATAATCGACTGAACCGTCTCAGAGATGAATTAACTAGTCAAATGATGTGCCAAATGTAAACTTTAGCAATAAATACTTGAAATCGATGTAGGTTTAGCATAGAAATGTGTATTCTTTTTAATATTTTAGTACTTATTTATAAAAGATAAACATTCTACGTTATAAATTATTTTGAGTTTATATTTTTATTTTATTTATTGAAGAGTAGTTTTATGTTTAAACTTGAAGTTGTATGTATATGTAACTGAAATAAAGATTTTATGGATAACAAAAAAGTTTCTTTAGGGTTTTATTTATTCCTAATACTGTAAATTTTATTGTTAGTTGTAAAACTCTTGGAAACTTTTATGAAATATTCTGTCTAACTTGTTAATTTTTAACAATTCATATCTAAGAAACTAATTTTTGTTTTGATTTTTTTTCTAAATGATACCTAAAACATTCTAATTTTGACTAAATGAAACCGTTTTATTCTAAATATTGTCAAAAAAATTAAAAAAAATTTCAAAGTTGGTAAAAAATTTCTGACAGTTCTAACCTAATTGAAAGAGAACGATCAACTTTAAAAATTCATTAAAAATTCATTTTTAAAGAGTTTGGTTTGATTTTTTTCCTAAATGATACCTAAAACATTCTAGTTTTGATTAAAAGAAACCGTTTTATTCTAATTGTTGTCAAAAAAATTAAAAAAATTTCAAAGTTGGTGAAAAATCTCTGACAGTTCTAACCTAACTTAAAAAGAACGATCAATTTTTAAAATTAATCAAAAATTCATTTTTAGAGATTTTGATTGGTTTTTTTTTTCTAAATGATACTTCAAATATTCTACTTTTGACTAAAAGAAACCGTTTTATTCTAAATGCTGTCAAAAAAATTAAAAAAATTTTCAATGTTGGTAAAAAATTTCTGACAGTTCTAACCTAATTTAAAAAGAACGATCAACTTTAAAAATTCATCAAAAATTTATCTTTAAAGATTTTGATTTGATTTTCTTTTCTAAATGAAACTTAAAACATTATAGTTTTGGCTAAAAGAAACCGTTTTATTCTAAATGTTGTCAAAAAAATTTAAAAAAATTTCAAAGTTGGTGAACATTTTCTGACAGTTCTAACCTAACTTAAAAAGAACGGCCAATTTTAAAAATTCATCAAAAATTCATTTTTGAAGATTTCGATTTGATTTTTTTAATGAAACTTAAAACGTTCTAGTTTTGACTAAAATAAACCGTTTTATTCTCAATATTGTTGAAAAAATTGTTGGTGAAAAATTTTTTTAGGTAAAAAATTGTTGATTAAAAAATCAATAATTTTTAAAAATTCATATCTCAAAAACAAATTATTAATGAGACTTGAAATTTTTATGACGATTTAAATTGAATCTTAATCTTTATTTTTGCCAAAGATGAGTTGTCTATAACTTTTAGTTTTTCTCCTCAGAAGAGAAAATGTAGTTCAATGTCAGTGATTATGATTTGGATATTTGTCTATAAATGTCTTATGAAAATGACTATAAATTACATGAGTATAAGTTCAGCTATAATAATAATTACAAATGATTTAAGTGTATTGAGGTTGAAAAAAATCATCATTAAGATAACAGTATCAATGCCTGGTAATTAGTAACGATATATCACTGATAGGCAATTAGACCTAATTATAATATGCATTATACACCTGCCGTATGTAGATCAAAGCCCCATGCAGCGCCCCATCCCCATTCAATAAACAGATATATAATTATTCAATTATGATCGACATTGCGACGGTGGTACGCGAATTTAGGCCGAATGTGCAAGATAATTAACTGATAGTATGTGTTTGTTAAGGTAGTTTATTAAAGGTTTTGATTATTTATTTTTTTGTAAAATCTTTTTGGTATAATCAAAATTAAGAAATTCGATTTGTTGAAATAATCATAAATCATTAAATTTAAGATCGATTTTGCAAAGAATCCTTTTTCAAAAAAGTTTAATTTAACTATTGCCTTATAAAATATAAAGCGAGATTTCGGTCAGCTTTAAATCATTATTAGAGCATATCTGGTGTCTTATTTTAAGAAATTGTGTTATAAAGGATTAAATTTTTAAAATTTTTTTAATCTTGAAAGAAGTATTTTGAAATTTTTCATTTTTGAAAAATCGAAAGTCAAAAAACGAAATGAGATGAAATTTGTTGAATAATCCATTATACAAGTTATATATGAATAACATTTGTTAGGTCCGTAGATCAGACAATAGTTTCCTAATAGTTATGGGCGTGCTGAACTTAAATTTTGCCTCAGAATTGCTCCATCACATCAGGTTTTTGAAATATTCTAACCTAAAGATGAAAAACCTCGGTTTTTAAACATGTTCGGGATTAAATAACATAGCGAATACATTTTTATTCACAAAATTCCATGCGGCATCTGAAAGCATTACTGTTCTCATTTTAAACGTATTTTGAATTTTTCGAATATCTTCATTTCTTCTCGAAGAAATGTAATTTTTATAACATCACTTTTTGCCCAATCATTTAACCCATAGAAGCAGCAGTAGTCGTCTATACAGTAGGTCTATAATGTCCTTCTAGTGTGCGTAATCTATACAATTTAGATGATTTGCAGACAACAATGACTTCAAGAAGGCACTGTGTTAAAAGAATTAATAAATAAATTTTGTTATATTTGTGCACGTTTTAACATAGAAAATGAGTGTAGATGAGAATAAAGATGGTGTATTATTGCCGAGCTTTGGAAAGGGAAGATAATTCCATAAGTTGGGTTGGGTTACTACAACGTTCATTTGAATTAAAGAGATAACGATTTTTTGAGACTACGACTAAATCACTGCTTTCTATACCGACGACTTCGATTGGGGGATTATAAAACGAAGATTTTTTCATGAAGGAATTAAGATATTGGAAAAGTTCAAGATGGAGTTTGAACGGGAAAAGTAATACTTTCAGATGAAGTTTTGTGGATAACAATTTATTTGTTACGTTATTTAATTCCAAATATGTTAAAAACTCGTGTGTTTTGCATCTATACGTTGGAATATTTTGAAATCATGAGGTGATGGAGCAGGTCTAAAGTCATATTTGAATTCAACGCGCCAAAACCTGTTAGAAAAGTACTATCAGATCTATGGGTCTCGCCTTTCATAAAATTTTGTAGGGCTATGTAATAAATGAAATTTCAAAGACTTTTTATACTTTTACTGGTTATTCGGAGATAAAGTTTAATGTTATTTCCAAGTCATTAACATGTATTTACTTTAGAATTCTTTTAACTCCAGAAGCAACAAATTAAAATGAATTAAAACGTCTTACAATTAAAATGGACACGTTACAATATAAGAACGGATATGACAGTGTCTTAAAAACTAAATTCATCTCAAATTTTTACATATTTTCATAGATTATTAAAAATTGTTTAATTTATAATACTAACAACGACTATATTTCGATTGAAAATAATGGAGTTATGTCGATTTAAAACTTTAATAACTTCTAAGCTATTTCATATAAATGAAAGAGGGAAAGTATGTTTAAGGGAAGGAAATCTGTTGACAGACGAGTGATCCGGATCAAAATCTGTTTAAGTGACCGCATTATAAATCGCCTAGTGTTGGGTTGCTGTACTCATCTGGAATACAATGACCAACTAAAACACTTTCCCCTCCACAACCGGAACTAGATATCAAGGTATAGCTTCCGAGACATAAATCACATATTCGGGAATCTACTGTATATCTACAGCAGTGTTTCCCAACGTGGGGCGTAGGCCCCACAGGGGGGCAATTTGATTGTTTAGGGGGGCAATTTCGGTTTTTGAAGATGTGTTGGAAAAAATTTTGTTAGTCCGTTTCGTAAAAAATTGGCTATTGATTTCTTCCTAAAAGGCATCAGAAAAGATTGTTATATGAACAATCCCATTAAAAATTATTACTTTAAAACCGTGTGACTTTTTTTTTGGGCGCATGGATGTGTTTTTAGGTACATTTTATGTTTAAACTTTATATTGTTTTCATATGTAAATACCCAAATCAACAAATTTTTTCTTGATGGGGCCTCGCGGAACCTTAGGGGGGACATACCAGTTTTACAAAACCTAACATGGGGCATGGCAGAAAATAGGTTGGGAAACACTGATCTACAGCATTGTGTATTCTATTTTTCAATCTTCTTTATTCATCTACAGGTTTCTAATGTTCTTGCTTTTATAATATTAAATCCATGACATGTTCTTTTTCTCTAATCCGTCTGTTATCTTATTAAAACAAATGTTTCTTTCCTCCTCAACAAAATTTTAACAAAAATCGTATGCTTTGGAGTATTTGCCTTTTCGTAAAACCACCAAAAATCGTTTTCCTTCTTTCGTATTTTAAAAAAACAACTATCAAAATTACCATATCCAGTTAAAAAATGCCTTAAGTAATAAATCAATTTATGCATTCTCTTTTTAAGCATATTTTTAAATCTCTAATCAATTCGTTAGTTAATTTGTACTTTTGTTTCCATCTTCTGCTCCATTTTTCTAACAGCTTTTCTCTCAATTGCTTCTTGTGATCCTTACCTCTACTGTGTAGACTACACCTTTCCTCAATTAATAGGTCAATGGGCGACAGATAACCACTTCAGATCACCACTTTAGATCACCACTTCAATGTTCAGTGCTGCAGCCGTTCTTTATCCTTAGCATATCGCTAGTCTTCTATTAATTGAGAAATTTTGGGCTCTATTTCATGCAAAATTAGCATACAACATGACCGAAAGAATAGTAGAAGCAAGGAGTTTCTTCTTAAAGTTCTCCATTTTTCGCTATTGAAGTAATAAAACAAGAAGTGTAAAGTGAAACTGTAGATTTTTATTGTTCTCGACTACCCGGGTTTCGGCGTTTCCGCCGTCCTCAGGCCGATCGCTAAATATCAAACATGCAACAATTAACAAACAATTCTTTCTTCTTTTCTTTAAACCCTCCGATGTTTGCCATAATCCTGCTTAATCTATTAATCATAACATTTGATTGTGAGTTCTTACATATTTTTCTATACGCTCAGTCACCTTCATGTTTTTATCCAAGTAGACTGCCATGAACTTAACCTTTTTGGCACTCATAATGTTATTATTTCAGTTTAATTTTATTTAGTTTTCCCTTTTCTTCATTTAAATTTCTTAAATAGGGTAAACTCGCCAAATATCGGCCTTTTAACGATTTTTTCATATTACAGTCTTTATAGTTTTGAAATCAGTAACCGTTGAGTACGATTCTACCTGTTTTCTGCTTGCTATATTTATTTTTTTAACGATTATATTTTGTAAAATTAAGTAAATGTCATGGAAGAATAAAATAAAGTCAAGTTATTTTAAAAAGCACATTTTCCAAAAGTCGGCCACTATCACCCTTTGTTCGGCCATATGTTTCCTAAAGTCGGTATAGTTATTACAAAATTAAATAAATATCGGTGAATTACAACAACCGACTACTTTAAGAATGACTCTACTCATGACTGTTATATTAAAATGTATCTACCTGGTTTGGTTGCAAAAAGCAGTTTTGGGACGGTGTTGGGGCAGATCTAAAATAATTTTAAATGGCCGAGTTTAAGACACAATGAAATGTAGTATAATTCCTAAAGTCGGCATCCCCGGCCGAGATTAGATTTTTCTTAAAAACATTATACCTTAAGTCGTCCATATAATTATTATGAAAATCAACAAAGATAACCACATGGTATGTATTTAAAAGTAGTATATAACCCTTTACCATAACATATGTTCATTTTGTTAACTATATGAAGCAAACCGTTAATATAAACACCTATTCTATCTAGAGTGGTTCCTTGTCAATTGTGAAGGTTCAGCACCACATTCACAACACATCTTTCTTAAACATTGTTGAACATAGAAAATTCGCCAAGCTTACTACCACCTAATGTAGGATAATGAAAGTTCATATTCTTACTAAATGCATCGGATTACATCCAATATTTTTTTATTTCTATAAAAATAATTGGTAAAGGCCGACTTTAGGCGACGGTCGAGATTAGGTGAGTTTACCCTATTCCAAAATATCATTGAAAAATCATTTAATTTGATACCCTATACCAGGGGCGATCAACCTTTTGTATAAATTAACAAATGTTTGATACTTACAAGTTTTTCTTTTTAGTATAAAAAATAAAGTTAAAGATTAGATCTCTCGGATTTTCTGCTTTCGATCGGTAGAACAACTGTCCAAAAAGCAGGAGTATTGAATTATATTGAAACAAAAATTCGCCTTTTCAATTATTTACAATAATTATAGTTTTCTCTCAATATATAATTTTTTAATCACATCTAGGTGTATTTATTAGGTGTGTATTTTCAATTAACTTTAAGTATTATTTGTAGTGATGATAATGAAAAAGAGTAAAGTGCCAAGAAGTCCCAAATCTATTTTTGTGTTAAAATAAATCCTTCATTAAAGATCCAATAGCATAATAAAGGATATTTTACAAGAAAAATTTCTTGGCACTTCTCGTTTTCAGTGTCAATGGTTCAATTCTGAAAATCCACTGAAATGTAGGTATATTATTTCTGAAGAGAAAGCACAAGTATTTATGCTAGCTTTAAATAGTAAAGCACAAATAATATTATACATATTATCATAGATCAGACCAATCAACAAAACGTTCTGATTATAAATTATCAAGTAACTCTGCCTACAAATTTTAAAAGTCTAGCAAAATCTTAGTTTTGCATAGTTAGAAAAATGTACAAAGATATTTTGAATTACATCAAAATAGTCAACAAAATCTACATGTTAACCCTTCTTTGCATGATTTTTTCTTTATTGGTGAAATAAACCAAGGTGATATAATTCATGTTCAAAATTAGAGGAATGATGGTTAAAAATATCTTAGCATTCAATGTTATGATGGAAATTTCCATCATTATGCAAAGAAGGGTTAATCGTCAACTATCCACAAAGTCTACCTAAATGTGGGCTTAGAATAGTTAAATAACAATAATATTGTATCAAGCTAATCAAAAAAAAAATCTATATTCAAATTATAGATACGTCTAGCTATTAATTAAGAACGTCCAATAGGGTCCTGGTTTTGACTAGTCAGCAATTTTAAAAGTATATTTTGACACAAACAAGTCAACAAAATTTACATTCTAACAGTCTAGTAAATTCTATCTAAATGTTACTTTTCGACAATCATCAATCATACTAGTTCTAACTAGTGCGTGAAAGTATGTTAAACGTGTAGCATTTAAAACATTTTTTAAATAAATTTTCAATTGTTGGCCCAGCATTGTGTTTTATTTCAAACATTTAATTTCTTAACATTATCTAATGAAAATTTGATCCTAAAATTTTAATTTTTAAAAAGGCAAAAATAAAAAAAAACTTAAAAACACTGAAAAATTCTTAAATATTTTCAAAAGTCATTAAAGGTCATTAAATTTAATACCAAACACAACTATATCTTTGTTTGCAGAAACGATTTCAAACGGTATCTGATTTTTTCAACCAACAAATAGTTTAATTTTGATCACATGAACAAATCCTAAATCTTGATTGGTTGAAAAGTCAAAAACTGGAAATTGTTTCTCCCAATAAAGCTTATGTTTCAACTAAAAGCAAAAGAGGTCGATTTGAAAATGGAAATCATCGATTGGTTTTTCGTTTAAAAAATCCATAACTTTGAATTTAGTTAAGCTAGATAGGTCGAATTTGTACCTAAATTAAAGCAAATTTCATTTCATAGCGATCTTCAAAAAAAAAAAATTGTTCTAAAATTACTTTTAATTATTTTCAAGATTACCTTATTGTTATAAATCATCATTCTAATAATTATAAAATGCGTCGTAGTATAATTAAATGCTACCTATTTTAGATTAGATTTAAAATTGAAAATTTTTATTACTTATAAGATTTATTTACTGAAGTAATTATGAAAAGATTACTTCGTTTAGAATATTAAATTGTTGTGTAATCGTGAAGCGGATTAATTTCTCTAATGGACCGTTTACACTAATTGTAAGATTTGGTTTGTTTTGCCTCTTGTAAACAACAAAGGATTCGACAAGATCGTATTGATTAATCCGGAACCTACCAGCGCCAGCTACCGTTCGTATCCCAGATATTATACACCCATAATATTCATTATCTCATTCAAAAAAGAATAAATCATTTACTTATTACAAAAAGTTTAAACAAAATAACCACCATATTTAAAAAAAAAACATTGTTGTTAACTAACTTTAATAACTTAAAATATTAACATTTAACTCTGAAGCCAAATTAAAAAAATTTAAATTTATTAAAAAAAAATAAATTCATAAGTTTATAATGGAAATATTATTGAGGTTTCTTTCATACAAAAAAAAATTGGAAACCTTGAAAATTTTAAACGGATTGTTCTCGAATTTCACCTCTATACCAACATTGAAGAGAATTACTACCTACCACCGTCGTTTTATCGAACGTAGCGGCAAAGGTGCAGTCTAAACTCCGCTCTATACACATCGTGGTACTACAGTAGAATGCAATTATCCTTTACTGACTTGCAATATTATATTTCATCCTTTTCTACCGTCAAGGAAAGATAAACCCAGACAGTTTAACGTATGTACGAAGTACAAAACTATTCTTTTTTTGGGAAACTTGAACAAAGGATTATCTTTTCAATATTTTAAAACTTATCAATTAATTCATCTAATATTGATATATGTGGATATTACAAATCATCACTGAGGGAATGAAAGAAATGTACTCACGAGACGTCCCTTCACAAAGACCGAAACACGATGACCAGTTCAAATAAACCATGTTCGATGGGATCCCAAGGGATGGATTCATGTACTCACTTCCCATCAGCGTATATGTCATGGATTTCCTATTTTTAGATTCTAATCCACATCCGGCGTCAGTTTGATGGAGTTTACAGGAACTCTTTGTTTAATTTACAAAACAGATTAATTTCAGTTGGATTAACCTTCAATGTTTTAAAAATATTTTTGATCATTCATTTGGTATTCTTCGTAAAACTTTTTCAAGAAAGATTAAATCGTGATGATTACTTTTAATAAATCGTCAACTTAGAAACAGAGTATTTCTACTTTAGGCACATTTTTTAAAAATTTTATAAAAAACGAGATTTTAGTTTCGACCTTCAATGTAATTCAACATCTACAAAACACTATTCGATAATACGATAAGAATAGATTCATTTGGAATAAACCTTTAGAAATGGCTTGAACAGTACATAGATTGATGTTAAAAATTCAGTTTTCAGGAACATTGAACAGTCTGGTTCTAAGACGATGAAATGTTATTCGATGGGTTCTGAATAGATGGATTTATGTATTCACTTCCCATCAGCGTATATGTCATGGATTTCCTATTTTTTGACTCTAATCCACCACCTTCGTCAGTTTGGTAGAATTTACAGAAACTCTTTGTTTAATTTACAAAATAGATTAGCTTTGGAGTTGGATTACCTTCAACATTTAAAACATATTTTTAATAATTTATTTGGTATTCATCACAAAATATTTTTTTAACAAAGACTAAATCGTGATGATTACGTTTTAATAAATCGTCGCTTTAACCCTTTGCGGTTGGTGCCGCCACTGTGACGGCATTTGAAAACTGTCGTAGAAGTCGGTGTCGCCGCTGTGGTGGCATGATCACGACTCGAAAGAGCAATCCAGAAAAACTGAGATTAACAGAATGCTAGCCATTTCGGACGAAAAGCTAAATTCGCCCCGAGTTGCTGGTAGTCCCAGCCGAGAAATCTGTCGACCGCAAAGGGTTAAAACCAAACTATTTTGTATCTATTTTTCTAAATTTTACAGGAAACGAGATTTTAGTTTTGTCTTTCATGTAATTCAGCACCTATAAAATACTCTTTGATAATACAACGATACGATACGAATAGAAGTAGATTCATTTGGATTAACCTTCAAAAAGGGAAACATAGCATAGGTTGGTGCTAATAACTCAGTTTTAAGGAAAATTGGACATTTGTCAGAGAGATAAGTAGACTGAATCCCCATACAATCCTATGAAGACCTCTTTATGTTTCTCTCTTATTAAAGTTATTCTTGAAAGACGTTGAATACATATATTTAATTTTAATTGCTTGCATATCAAATTAGAGTTTGGATCAATCTCCTAGAAGCTGTTTAGAATAATCAGGTCAAAACCCCATTTTTTTGTGATTTTCCAACGAATGAATTAGAAAAGTTCAATTTTTTTTTATAAAATTAACAAAATTAATCTAAAGTTTCATTTGTGTAGACCATTTCCAACAGTTTCTGATTCTTTTTTCAACCCATCATATTGCGTAATTTTTAACAATTTACATCACATGAAAAAAATCTTAAATCTTAGTGGGGTAGGAGTACTGATTGCACAACGTCAGGAATCAAGTTTAGCAAATTCTGGGAAGTCAACGAAACCAGATGTCAAATTAAACACCTCTTTTATTAATTTCCTAAGGTTTCGATTGAATTACAATCTTCATCAGAGGTACGCTAAAAACGAACAAAATTACACGCTAGACAATTATGCAAGTTACACCGTTTTTTGCATTTTTCCACCTGCATTGGATTTCTCTGATGCCTTAACCTCTAATTTGTAAGTTTTTTTTTTACATTTTTCGGCCGCTTTGTTTGAGATTTTTAACTTGCATAATTGTCTAGCGTGTAATTTTATTCATTTTTAGCGTACCTCTGATGAAGATTGTAATTCAATCGAAAGCTTAGGAAATGAATAAAAGAGGTGTTTAATTTGATATCTGGTTTGGTTGACTTCCCAGAATTTGCTAAACTTGATTCCTTAAATCTTAGGTTTGTTCTTGCAAGCTATTTCCAGCAGTTTCTGATTATTTCAACTCATCAAGTTGTACAATTTTGATCACATACAAAAAAATCCTAAATCTTGATTGGTTGAAAAAAATCAGAAACTGTTGGAAATCGCCTACAAGAACAAAGCTCTTGATTAGATGAAAAAATCATAAACTGTTGGAAATCGTCTGCAAGAACAAAGCTTATATTACAAAAATTGTCTAATTTTTCTGTTTTGAGGAATATTTAATAAATGCGAAGACTTAAAAAGGAGAATAATTGTTTTACTAAACTGTGCCTTAAAAATTCAAGTTCTTTTTAACTCAAAAATATGTACCTATTTAGTCTCTTCTTCCAGTTTCATTTTTCACTTTGCATTAATCATCACTTTAGAATTAGACTATTGTGTATCCATTTTTTTATTTTACAGAAAACGAGATTTTAGTTTTGACTATCAACGTAATGTAATGGACTTCTATAAAACACTATTCGGTAATACAGTGATACAAATAGAGCTGGATTGATTTGGAATAAACCTTCACAAAGAGCTTGAAACATAGCATAGGTTGCTGGTAAAAACTCAGAATTGAAGAGAAAATGTGGTTGTGACCAGGGTTGCCAGATCGTTCGATTGGATTTCCTCAGTCACAATTGAAAAATACCCAAAATTTAGAAAATCGACCAACTTTAAAAATTCATCAAAGATTCATTTTTAAAGATTTTGATTTGATTTTTTTTTCTAAATGAAACTTAAAACATTCTAGTTTTCATTTAAAAAGACCGATTTATTTTAAATCTTATCAAAGAAATTAAAGAAATTTTAAAGTTATTAAAAATTTTTTGACACTAATGTAAGAAAATCGATCAACTTTAAAAATTCATTAAAAATTCACTTTTGCAGGTTTCGATCTGATTTTTTTTCTAAATGAAACTTAAAACATTTTGGTTTTAACCAAAAAAGACGGATTTATTCTATATGTCGTCAAAAAAATTTAAAAAATTTTCAAAGTTGGTAAAAATTTTTTAACACTTCTTAACATAATTTAAGAAAATCGATCAACTTTAAAAATTCATCAAAAATTCATTTTTAAAGATTTCGATTTGATTTTTTTCCTAAATGAAACCTAAAACATTCTAGTTTTAATCAAAAAAGACCGATTTATTCTAAATGTTGTCAAAAAAATTTTAAAAATTTTCAAAGTTGGTAAAAATTTTTTAACACTTTTAACCTAACTTATAACTAAAAGCAATGCACACAAAAATACTGCAACATAGTGTCAGTTGAAGACTAATAAAAAAAATAAAATAAAACTAAAATCTTATTGTACTTTACTGTATTCTTGCATTTTATAGTACAAAATTGAATTTTTATATTTATCAAGTTTTTATATTATCGAGTAGTTCCAGGCATAAAATCCCCTGTTAATGTTTACCTAAACTTTTTTCCCCAGAAATAATCCCCAGAAAAAAATATCCCAGAAAAATACCCCAAAAAAGAAAGAAAAATCCTAATTTTTGGGGAAAATCCCCTAATCTGGCAACCCTGGTTGTGATCCATTTTAACCAGTGTTAGTTAAATAATTAATAAAATATTTGTACCATTTCGGTTATTAAAAATATTTTTATTTGTCTGACATGTTTCGGCGTTATCCGTCTTCAGAGACAAAAGTCAAAATTATGAAGTTAAACCCGAAACATAGATTATAAAACACTTTAAAATCTTACAGTTAAATATTAATACATGAACAAGTTAAAATGTGAAAACTGAACAATCTTAAAGTTGTAATAAGTAAACTACAGTTGATGAAATTTAACCAAATAAAACGTCGAGTTTCTACTAAAAAGATTTATTAGCACTTTACAAACCAACAAACCAGATCAACCTATTCATACAGTTTTTGATTGCGCATTTTGTAAATTCCTCGTAATGAAAAGTTCAGAGTCTATTATTTGTCCTGATTTATCCTCGTACTGTATACACACAAGATGAAGAAGGTGTAATTGTAGAATAAGTTTTCAAAAGAGAATAGTCACTAGCTCTACAATTACACCTTCTTCATCTTTTGTGTATACAATACAAGAACAAATAAGGATAAATAAACTCTTGAACATTTTTAATTTTGAGGAATTTATAGAAACCCCAATAAAAGAACAAGATAAACATGTTGATCTGGTTTGTCTGTATATCTATTAATAGGGTAAACTTACCAAATCTCGTTCATTGGCTTAAAGTCGGCTATCGAGTCTTTTCTATATGGATTTTTACAGAGAGACCGACTTTAGGAAGTTTCACGAACGACCAGTCATCAACACCAGAATATATTATACTATTTCAAATATCATAAGGAAGTTTATGGAAGTCCTGTTTTGTTGTTAGATTATAAAATTTACCCAATGGAAAGGTGTGAACAGATTATAGAGTAGAGGAGATTTATGGTTTAAGGTTTATTCTTCCTAGAGAAGCTTCTAACTGTTTAGGCGGGAGACACACGCAACGGTTTTTCGCCGTACGGCAAAATGCCGTCCGATAGTGGAACGAAGAAATGATAGAGACCTTTCACACTAGCATGTGTGAAAGGTCTCATTTACTTCTTCCGGCCTAATAAGGCCGGAGACACACACAACGGTTTTTCGGATAGTGCAGCGAAGAAGTAAATGAGACCTTTCACATATGCTAGTGTGAAAGGTCTCAATCATTTCTTCGCTCCACTATCGCACGGCATTTTGTCGGACGGCGAAAAACCGTTGTGTGTGTGTCCGGCCTTAGAAATGATTAGGATGGGTTTAAATCACACAGTCAAATAATGCGACCAATTTTATCAAAGAAAAATAACTAAAATGTACTGTGGACCAATAAAAAAAGTTTACGTAGTCTTATTGGAAAAG
This sequence comes from Digitonthophagus gazella, assembly GCA_036711955.1. Classification (NCBI taxonomy): domain Eukaryota; kingdom Metazoa; phylum Arthropoda; class Insecta; order Coleoptera; family Scarabaeidae; genus Digitonthophagus; species Digitonthophagus gazella. The sequence goes on from JASCIT010000007.1 coordinate 14,683,564, forward strand.
AAAAATTTACTGAAAATAGAGATGTAGAGATTATATGATGGAGAAAATTTATAGCGTAAGGTTTTTCCCAAAGAGTTTTCTAACTTTGGGAAAATGATCAATTAGGATCACACAGTGAAATAATGTTAGCGATACAACAAAAGGAGAATTAAAATATTGAATAGTAAGGATCCTCAAGAAGGTCATTTTAGACGTCCTTGGTCCTTTTAGAAGATTAGAAAATGTGAATTTGATCAAAAGTAAAGGTATGAAAAGATTACAGAATGAAGAAAATTTATAGAACAAAATTTGTCCTTTCTATTCAAATTTCTAATTGTTAGAAAAGGATTAGTTGCAGTCACATTCAAATAACGCTATCAATTTAATTGAAAAAATAATTAAGACATACTTAGAGTCAACAGAAAAGTCTAATGAAAGTCTTATTGTTAAGGAAAAATTTACTGAGAAGAAAGATGTACAGATTATATGCTGAAGAAAATTTATGATGAAAGGTTTTTCCTCAAAAGTTTTCTAACTTTGAGAAAATGATCAATTACAATCACACAATGAAATAATATTATTAATACAATTCCAATATAATTAAAAATGTGTGGTACTTTGAATCAAAGTTCTTTTAGAAGATTATAAAATGTAAAATTTATCAAAAGCAAAGGTGTGAAAAGATTACGAACTGGAGAAAATTTATGGGACAAAATGTGTTCTTTCTACACAAATATCTAACTGTTGGAAAATAAATGGTTGCAATCATATAGTTAAATAATGTTATTAATTTAATGGAACAAGTTTCACTCAATGGAAAAATAATTAAATCGTTAAATATTTAAATAGCATTTTTTTGGGGCCGACATTTGGTCAATTTACCAAAACTCGGTAGGGTTTCAATAGTAACGATCCACGATGTTAAGATCGAAACCTGGTACTCAAGTACTAATAAATCTCTTCAATAGAAACCCCACGTTTCATTTATTTAACCACAAAAACTAGGAATTAAGGAGGAGCTAACGAGAGGAAGGGGATCGTTGCTTGCGCGAGATACCACATTTTCATTAAACACAAAATAATTTTTTATTATTATTTAACAATCGAAAAATGAGTATATTCCTAGCAAATGAGATAGTTGGAATTTTTTACTATCACCTCGTGGCAATCCCGTTAAGATGCGACCAGCGGTTCTCGAGATCGACTGTTTCGGAAATTGATTTTTTTGGCGAAAATAGACGGAATTTTTCAAAAAGAAAAAATACCACGCTATAGTAAGCAGTTGAGGCTACATCCTACAAAAAGCCCGAATTTTTTTTCTTCAGCGGTTTCCGAGAAAAAAAATTCCCAAAGTCTGCGCTCCTCGCGGACCGGTCAAAAAACCGGTCCTTTTTTCATTTAACTCGCGATATTTCCTAAACTGCGGGACCTACGATTTTCAATCGATGATATGTTACACAGAAATGATCACCGATTATGACAGTCTTTACGCCGATTTTTTTCGACGAAAACTTTCGGAGTACGAGCATGCGAAAGTTTAATAAATAAGCATATTGAAACGAGGAGCGCAGTGGCAGTCTAACGGTTAATAAACAGTGTTAACCAGAATGGTTCAAATATCGTATTAATTATTAAAAAACTCAGTTTTAAGAAAAACTGGACATAGAACAATCTATTTCTAAGGTGACGAAATGTTATTCAATCGGATCTGAATAGATGGATTTATGTATTCACTTTCCATAGGGAGGTATGTGTTGGATTTGGTATTTTTAGATGTTGATTCGTGTGAGGTTGTTTGAGTTTGCTGAAACTGTTGATGGTTGAAGAGTTTTCGGTATCGGTTTGATAATCCCAACGGTTAGTATCAGAATTAGGGGATGTTTGGGGACAAACAATACTCCCATAATGGAATTGGATGCAATACGGCAAACTGGGCCGAGTTGAATTCATCAAACAATTAGCGCGGAGTAGTCAGGTGAAGAGGTTTTAAAATTCGTTTGTAAATTTGGAAAAATGAAATCCACTTAAAGAACTTTGGATGATTATGTAGCAAAAAAAATACTTTTTTATTATATTTCAACTAAAAAGATAAATTTTATACCTTAGGGACGGTTTATTCATCTTTGGATAAATTAATCTATCGAATAGTTTCTATAGTTACTGCAATTTCACTTGCCATGATTGGTTATTTAATCAGTAACCGTAGTGAATATCAGATAGTTTATTTTAACCAAAGGTGGATAAACCAGCCCTTAATTTTATAAATCATTGTAAAAATCCTAAACTTTCTGAAGAATTTAATTAAACAAAATGTGTTAGTTTCATAAAGGTAAAGAAAAAATAGATTACCTTAGCTTGAGTTACTTATAATATTTTTTAATTTAGAAAGCTGTCTGAATAAATGAGTTTTTGCAGTAGAGCTTTTACTACAAAAAGAAACTAACAACAAAAATTTTAAAAAGTTCTAGTTAGGTACATAACTAACTACAAGGTAGCTTATTACGGCTAATCTGGTGAAAGTCACCTAAAACTTGCATAACACAAAAAATGTTTGCTAAAAATACAAAGTACATTTTAAAATTTTGTTAGCTTTAAAATACTGTGATTTTTTGCCTTATTACTTTTAATTTATTACGAATTATTGTACCATATTGGTTATAAAAGTTTATTTGTCTATTGTAAGATGTTTCGGCGTTAGCCATCTTCAAAAAGTTAAGAGATGAAGTTAAATTATAAAAACGTACATTATAATACAATTTAAAATTATAATTAAAAGATTAAATATATGTAATTATTTAGTACCAGATGTAATTGAACAATCAATTATTAATAATCTAATCATCTCCTAATCTAATAAGCTAATCCGATAAATATTTAACTATGTTGTGACCAGTGTTTATTTAACACTATTACAGAAAAACACGAATTTAAAATAAAACTAACAATCATTGAACTAAGGGCGGTATTACACTGTTAAATATTTGATAAAAAAAAATCTTTTATACAATATTTATAAAATATCTTTATTAAAGGAATTTTACAGTATAATACGCTGTGTTTCATAAAAACATTCTATTATAAAAAATCTTTTATCAAAATTGGTTACATTTCACCACATTTGATAAAAAAAATTGTATTTTATAAAATTTTTTATGAATTTTTTTTTATAAAATCTCTGATGACGCAATAATTTAACTTAAGAATGTTTTTTAGTGCTTCGATCGGATTAATCGGTGTGACGAATTAATCGAAGTTGATTTAGCGAGATTTTACTATAGTAAAGAATATTTTAGTTTTCTCATTTCATTGTTCATTTTTACTAATTTTTACTTTAACAAGCAATTACCAAAGAAATAAATAAAAATATTTTGTTATCAGACTCATGAATGATATAGTTTTATAAAATCTCATCTCATTTACTTTTCTACAAGTTTGTCTCAACACACCATGGAAAATGTTCCAGAATCGGTCATTACAATAGACCAACTAATCTATGAACAGAACTATGTATATCGATTGGGTCATAAAGTATCTGACTTATTGTAAAAACAAGTCTAGAACGATTATTTTTGACATTTTGGGGATAAACCGTGTATCATAATGATGAATGTATGATACATTAATTTAACAATTAATTGTTAATAATTTAATTTCTGATTTATAAATCAGATTTATAATTTTCTAAAATTCCTTGTTTAATTCACGAAATAGATTGAGTTTAAATAAATTTTAGATAAATATTTATCTAAATCTATTAAAGATCTTTTAACATTCTCAAAACCGAGTAAATACAACAACATTAGAAATTGATATAAATTTATCGATTAATAGAACCATAGAAAAATTTGACATTCCAAAGTAGTAAGAAATGAAACTGAAAAAGAGGCTATGTATTTTTGATTTCAAAAGAATCCGAAAATATACGTTGATTTGTGAACATTTTAATGTATAATTTAGTAAAACATTCTCTTTTTTTAAAAAGGTCAGATTTCTTAAATATTCCTAAAGCTAAACAAATGGATGGCTTTTATCTTGAAAAATATTTGGAAGTTGGTTAAACAGTGCACATTTTTAATTTATAGCTCAATTAAACAATTCCTCAACTTTTAAAAAATTTCAGATTTATTAAAAGTAGTTTTGTTTGTTGAAAAATGAAACTCTTTTTGAACCGTGAAGGACTTAAAATGTTGTGTTGACTTGTGAGAATTTTAATCTATCGTTTAATTAAATCCTTATTCTATTTTTCAAGCAGATCGGATATATAAAGTTTCTGAAATTGAAAAACAAGATTATTATTGTCTTGAAAAAAATTATAAAATTACTGAAATTACAAAATTTAAATTTAAAGTTCAATTCAGCGATCATTCTACCTTGAAAAAGTTTATATTCATTTTAAATTCTTGAAATAAGAATATAGCATGTTTTTGACTTAGGAAGGACTTGGAAGACTTGAAAGCATTAATTTGTGAAAATTTTAGTATATTGACTTAAGACGAGAACTAACATTAGCCCTAATTCTAACACTACATCTAGAACTAGAAGCTTTCAGGTTTAGCCGTGCTTCTTTTTAAAAAGTGTTTGACGTTTCGAATGCCATGTTGCAACCTTCTTCAGAAACGTGTTTCAAACTTATTAGTTCTCATCAGTACGGTATAGTCAAGAAACAAGATGGGAGCTTAATGCAGAAGATAAAAAGGGAACACAGCCAGAGGACTAGTCACTAATTTGGTGCTTCAGCTGCGAGATCCTCAATTTGAGAACAAAAAGCTGCGTCGCTACCAGAGGCAACAACGTCACGGAGAGTGACGTAAAATTAATAATCAAATAATTCAATAAGGAAGCAACGTAACTCTCCGTGACGTTAGCGACTCTGCTTGTTGTCCTCAAATTGAGGATCTTACAGATGAAGTAAATTAACCAAATTAGTGACTAGTCCTCTGGCTGTGTCCCCTTTTTGTTTTCTTCAGTAAGCTCCCATCCTGCTTCTTGGCTATACCCTACTGATGAGAACTAATAAGTTCGAAACACGTGTCTGCGATTGCAACTTTGTGGCGGAGGTGTCCGAAAATTCTTTTTCTTTCTTCTTCAGAAACTTCGAACACATTTCTAGTGTTAGAGTTAGTGTTAATGCTAGTTCTAGTCTTATTGTTAGTTCAGTTTACATCGGCCATGAAAGTCTTCGTATTTATATTTTAGTATATTCTTTAATTATTATTAATATTATTAAAAGTTGCTAACTTACTAAGTTGCTCTTCTTAGGAAGAATTTAAAATATTATCCTATCAAAATAGGATTTTAATTTATTAAGGTTTTACAAACTGCCTAGAAAAGCAAAGTTGAAAAATCTCTTCCTCACGATTTCCCAAGAATCTAATCTTTTGATCGTCTTTTGGAACTAGAAAAATCGTACAATTTTTGATCAAGATAACTTTCTTTCTACAATACTTAAGTTAAAAAACGATTCAATACTAAAATGGAATAAAACTTTAGAGTAAGATCGTTTTAATATAATGTATACTCAGCATCACTATAGAATAACGTTTGTGGGGAGATAGATAGACTAGGAGAGATCTATAACCATTTCTCTTCTTAAGGTTATTCTTTAAAGACATTGAGTATACGTATTTAACTTTAAAACTGTTTGTATATCAATTAGAGTCTTGATCAATCATCTACTATAGGATGTTTAGAATAAACAGGTCAAAAATTCATTTTTTATGATCTTCCAACTATCGAATCAAAAGTAGTCATCTTTTGAAGATGATTTTCTTAACCAGAAGAGTTAAACTTTTTTACAAAATTAATCTATATTAGAAAAATTTTTCAGGTATTAACTAAATAACGATTCAATTTTATAATTGAATTGTTGAGATGATGGTTTTAATGTAAAGTATGTAATTAGATAACTCTAAAAGATTATTTGAAAATCAAATTAAAGTTGGTTTTAATTAATTATCTACTGAAAGATATTTAAACGAATCAATTATTTGATCCTAACTTCTTTAGGTTTTATCAACAAATCATTATTATTCGTCTTTCGCAACGATATTTTCCATAAAAAAACTAAAACGAACCTTTTGAACCAAAAAATTGCACTCAATGGTCAATAAGAGATTTATTGAAAATCGATAAATTTAAAAAGTCAATGGTTTGACTTGGATTAAGATTTTTTGAAGATTTTTTTCAAAATTAACTAAATAAATGTATAAATCAATAAAACAAATCGAAAAGTTTCCTGTCGAAGTTGTTGCACTTAAAATCTAAAATTACTTTGGTTTAAAAATAAAACAAAAAGTTATCGCTTTAATTTGGACTAAGGTCTTTTTAAGAACTTTTTCAAACCAAATTACTTTAATTAATATTATAAACCGAAAATTTTCCACATTTAGTTAATCAACCACTTAATTTAAATAAATCTTGAGGAAGATCGTTTTAATGTAAAATTGCTAGTTAATTCAAAGACCATCTCCAAACCAAATTAGAGCTTTAATTAATCATTTACTAAGAGATACTTAAGCGAATCAATTATTCAAAACCTACTTTCTTGTGACTTCTCAACAATCATCCTTTGTCCTCAATCAATCCTTTTTCGATAAATATTTTCTATAAAGATATTTTTCATAAATCATCAGGAAGCAAACCTTTAGAATCATAAAATCTTAATAAGCTTACTAAAGTAATCAATAAAAGTAAGTTCACATATCTTCAAAATTAATAGATTAAAAAAAGTCATTACTTTGGTTTAGGTTAAGATTTTCTGATGAACAATTCTATAATTAATTAAATAAATCAATATTACAATCAAAGAGTTTCAGATCAAAGTTGTAAAAGTTGCAATATAGGATTGCTTTGGTTTACAAATGTAAAGTATGGCATTGTTGTGAGTTGAGTTAAGATTTTTTGAAGAACTTATTCGGAACTAATTAAATCAATATTAGAGATCGAAAATGTGCATTTTATTCAAGTTCATGTGTACCTGAATAATTCTAAGTAGTTGAATCAAATGACTTGGTTAAGACTTTTTAAAAACTTTAAAAAAGTTAATTAACACTTTACCCACTGGCCGTCGATTAATCGACGTTTTGTTTTCAGCGCTTACCGACCGGCCGTCGATTATTCGACTTTTATTCCACACCACTTACCAACCGGTCGTCGATTAATCGACCTTTGTTTTGTTATATCCTATAATAGCACAAAACGTACAATTTTACCAGAGCATAAGAAAAGCTCACATATTCCCTCGCGACAGTCCAATTGTAAGCCGAAATCGAGCCGGTGTTTCGTACGATCTGCGGCTGAGTGACCGATGAGAAGGGCATAGGATTCTCGAACCGCATCCGGTCGGCAAAGTGTTAAGTAAATTAATATTAGAAATTGGGGAAACAAGTGCATTGTGACTTGACATAAAATTTTCAAATCAAAGTTGTAGAACTTGAAAAATGAAACTACTTTGATTTGCAAATTACAGAAATTGAATTACTTTAACCCTTTGGTTACACATCTACTTGAACATTTTTTTCGCACTCAGAACACATTTAATTTTATGGACAAAAATAAAAGGAGTAGATTTTTTTGCAAAAATTAATTTGTTTGGTATTGCTCATTATAAAGGCAGTCCCGCTTTGATTGTCCGATCCGTTACTGACATGTTCTTTGGCTACAAATAAGCAGAAAAGTCCTAATAATAATATACAGGGTGTCCGGAAATGTCGTGTACAACGGAGTACCACAGATACCTTGGTCAAAAATATGATGATTTAACCCAACTTATCTATATACAAAGTTGCTTAGTTTAGTCGCTAGAGAACTTTAAATGCAATATTTTTTGTGAGTTTTTCCTAAATTACTCGAAAAATCTGTATTAAATTGTAATCATCTTTTGAGCATGTCTTTGTATCAGCAGGTTACAGCTTTCTGAGAAACAAATTCGAATTTCGACACGTACAGAGTGTTTAGAAACACTCTTACCACAAGTTGTCCATCTAGATCTTGTTAACCAGCGTGTATAATTTTCTGTCAATTTTTTTCTGAGTAGCTACATTAATTTAGAAACTATTCTCTCTCTTACAAAATTTGAGTTGGGCAAAGGGTTGAACCAGAAAAAAATATTTTTTTAATCCCTGCAAGCCCAAATCGATAAGTTAACACGTTCGCTGCGGTACGGGGTTAATAAGTCCCGTATAAATGAGAAAATAAATGAATGAATAAATGAGCCGCAGCGATCGTGTTAAGGTACCATTAACAAAGTTCAGAATAGCAATTTCTTTAAGCGGTATGAAGTTCTTTCCACAAAACCAGATGTTACAGATTTATAAGTACTGTATTGCTTAAAATTTTCAAATTTTCGTCTGAATTTGTGATCTTCATCAGGATTTAACCCTGATTGGTCAGCAAGATCACTAGACCTAAGACTTTGTTTATAGGGTGTCATAAAGCAAAAATGCCATGAAAAAGCAAATTCTAAAAATTTTACACTCTGTATTATTTTTAGTTCTGATGATGGTCATAAATCCTGCTGAAAAATTGGAATATTTTAAGCAATAAAGTACTTCTAAACCTGAAAAATTTGTTTTTTTTGAAAGAACTTAGCACCGTTTAAATAAATTACTACACTTGAGCTTTGCTAATGGTACCGTAATTTATCAATTTGGGTTTGTAGGGATTTAGAAAATATTTTTTTATGGCTAAATGGTTTGCCCAACTGAAATTTTATAAGAGAGAAAATATTTTCTAAATTAATATACCTATTCTATATACCTATATATCTATGAATGTACAACTTGTCGTGAGAGTGTTTCTAAACATCTTGTATGATCCGAAATTCGAATTTGTTCCATAGAAAGCTGTAGCCTGCTGATATAAAGACAAGGTCAAAAAATTAATAAAATCTAATAAAGATTTCTCGAGTAATTTAAGAAAAACTCATGAAAAATATGAATTTTAAAGTCTTCTAGCGGCTAAACTAAGCAACTTTGTATATAGCTAAGTTGGGTTAAATCATCATATTTTGACCAAGGTATCTGTGGTATTCTGTTGTACACGACATTTCCGGACACCCTGTATAAATAGTAATGATAAATCGTCATTATTAGTTTACACTGGTCAGCTACAAAAGTTAGTCGAAACCGTGGCAACTATTTAATAATTTAATATAAATGTAAAGGACCCTACAGACACCCCGACTTGCCTTCGCAGTGCCAGTTTGCGCAGGTAAGTCGTACTAGTTCTACAGTAATTTTCCATCATTGTTTTTTAATAAACTTATTGTTATGGCGTATTCGATTGGCAGAACTAGTGTGCACTGGTGCGCACTCGTTGAGTGCAAAATGTGACATATGTCACACTAGCTTAGTGCAAAAAAGGACAAATTCAACAGAACGCGATGAAATCAAACGTAATCATAACATCACTTGTAAGTGTGTTCAAGGCTTGATGATGTTTAAAATGTTTTATAAACTACAATAATAAAATGTAATAGAACACAACGAAACAACCAATAGAACACGCTGTTATGCACTGGTGCGCACCAGTGCACCCAATCGAATTCGCCATTAGAGTGCTTAATAATAAAACATCACTACTTCCCTCGATTCTGAAGAACTGAGCTAATGCATCACATCCAAGCAAAACTCGAATCTCCAAACTCTCCAAACTCCAAAATCTCCAACAAAAACTGAGCCAATGCAGACTGTACTATAACCCGAAATGGACCTGCACCATGAAGAGAAAGATGAAAGAGTACTTGGCAATGCTACAGAAAGGGGCTTACTTTTTCATGTTTCTCTTCATGGTGCAGCCCCATTTCAAGTTATGGTACGTGTGGATGCAATTCTCTTTCTTCAGGCGGCCTGAGCAGTGTGGCGTGTACAGGCCTGCCTGAACGTAACTTGGAACGTCTGTAGGGGCCTTAACGCTATAATAATGTTAATAAAAGGTCAACCTATAGAATTAAAACCTTGAATATCTCGAAAACGAACCACTTTTAGACCTATGTTCATTAGGATTTTTCTGCTTGTATTCAGTCAGAGAATATGCTTGTAAAGGATCGGACAAAATTCTGAAATTATCCATCAAAATATTGAAATTATTTGTTTTGTTGCAACAGATACTTAATACTTTGAAATAAACCAGAATGAACAAGTTGAATATCGTCTCACAAGGGAAGTATCAGAACTGTCCCTCACCGATTTTGATTAAATTTGGTACAGTTGTAGAATGGGTCAAAATAAGGTTGACGTATTTTTTTATACGTGCGGTAAAAGCCTCTGGACCAAGTTATAAGGGTTGAAAGTTGAGGGTCGAAAACACATTTTCACTTATAACTCGAAAACGAAAAGAGATAAATGATTGCTGTAAACGCCAAATGACGTGTTATGACAGTAGCTTTCAAATGCTGTACTACCCGATACCACATCTATTGTTAGGGGTGAAAGGGGGCGAGAAAAGTGGCAATTTTTCGCAATTCACCCCCAAGATGTTGAGGGATATTTACAAAAGTATGTATAGCGAAAGTTTAGGGAAAATTAAGGTTTACGTTTTTTTTTGTTTTGAGCGAAAAACTTCAACGGGGGTAGTTATAGGGGTGAAAAGGTATACGTGACGGGACGTACTTTTTACTATTATAATCGTAGTTTATACGTTGTAATTCGTTTATTTTGCGTTGATTGAGGTTGTAAACACGTTGATCTTGATAGTAGGGGTGTTTGTTACTTATCCATTAAGGGGTTGGGGGTGAATTTACTAATAATTTCAACGCTAACAAAAGAGACGTAGTTTCAGGTTAGCTTTACAAAGATGTTCCTCTTGATATTTATTGGAGAATCGAGGGGATGAAAAAGGGGTAGTTTTTTCAATTTTCCAATTAGACGTGGAGGGATATTCACAGTACTACGATAGAGTTCGTTTATTTTGTTCTGTAAGTGCGTATGTTCTTTTAACAGCAGTGGTGTTCATTATGTATTAATTGAGCGGTTGACAATTACGGGGTGTGAATTTTTAAATAATAAAGACATCAAAGAAAGTAATAGTTTTTTGCAATTAAATAAATATTTATATCAAATTCACTCAAGAATTGACTATTAATCGGCAAGCGTTACCAAAAATAGTCCGTTGGCGTTATTCCAGTTTGATATCATGAGCAATAATAAATTTATTATTTATTTGTCAGTTTCAATGATGTTTCTTCATGTGCGTCTTTACCCAAATAAATGCATGACGTTCTGATGGGTCAAATGTAGCCAAAGGGTTCATTTAAATTAAAATTACTTAAACAACTTTTTCAAAAGTAATTAAATAAACAAATATTAGAAATCGATTTATCAAAGTTGTAGAATCTAAAAATAAGATTACCCTTCCTTGAATTAAAATCTTTATAAATTTAAACTACGTGTTTAGTTCTAAAACCATCTCAATCCCTAACTCGCCTCGTATCTAATTAGATTTTTAATTAAGCATCTAATTAAAGATTTAGAAAAGTAACTTCAAAAGCCACTTCTTTACGACTTCCCAACGATCGCAAAAGTACTCGTCTTTCGACGTGGGCGACGTTTTTCATAAAAGAAAACGCACAAAAAAGAACCCTTTTGAACTACGGAAAAATCTGATATAGCAACAAGTCTCGATATTGCGTCGCAATCCACGAGATCACTTAACCGAACCGAATCGCTTTCAAAACCCTAATTAACACCTCCCCACACTAATTATAGTTACGTATGAAACTTTGCGATTTCAATTTTTCACCGTCCCCTAATTAATTATTGTAAAAACGATTCGAAAAACCGCTAAAATCTGTCATAATTTGTAATTCATGAAGATCGGGGGGACCGGCGGGCAAATAAAGGTCTCCGGTCCCGGATTGCTCCCAACACCCACCGCCCTCGCAACCCCCTTTTTACGGGGTAAGAGAGGGTGGACGATGGGTTAGGGTAGTGGGGGATGAAGTAGAGGGTTCATCCTCGGGGGCGGCAACGTCAACGGTGGGGGAAACCCTGGCAAAACGAGAGAGAGACGGCCTGCAACACTCGGGCAGGTGTTCTGTGCTTGTGCGCGAGTAATGGCTATCAGATATGTACGGTGCCGGCGTCGAAAATGGATCAGTTGCCTCCGAACGGTTCGACAATCCACCAGGACCAAGAGGAGAGGAAGAGAACATCTACGGAATCCGAGCAACACGCAAGAGACGCCGTCCGAATCCGTCTACAATCAACCAACTACATCTACATCATCAAACAAGTTATTACTACAGATAATAGAAGAAAGGATGAGGAAAATGTAAGTTTGTATTTTTTAAAATTTTGTTCTGATTATATTTCCAGGTAGATTTTTTTTAATTAGTAAATATTAATTTAACATAAGAATAAAAATTAAAAAAATAAAGCCACAATTTTGATAAAAATTATTTATCATTTTTCACAAAATATATTTTAATTACCAACTTAAAAAAATCCTTCATAAAAAATATTGTAAAATTCAAAAAGTGTTACATTTATCTTGTATTAATTACTATTAAAAATTATACTTATCAAAACCACCAAAAAGAAAAAATTAATTCCAATAAACGTATATTACAACGAGAAAATTTTGTATTTATTCTGGACCTTTAAAGCCCTTTTAAATTTAGATCCAGTCTTATTTACTAAAAAATAAAAACATAAAATTCAAAAAATTTATTATAAAAATCTATTGTAAAAATTCATTCAAATTCACATACATTTAGTTTGTCTCCCGCTTGGTAGATGGCGCCAGGAACTCTAAAAATTCTTTTTGTGTGATGTAAAGAATTTCTCTTTATTCAAAAATCATTAAAACTTTACTTACAAAAAAAGTATGTGTGGTATTTAAAAACAACTTTAGATAATTAATTCTAAAATGAAATTTGCTCTTTTTGTTAATAACTTTGATGAGTTTGAAAATATTTTTTTTTAATTAAAAGGACCTTTAAAATAATTTTTATATCGCGTGATTATATGTATTTTAATATACAAATTATCAAATTAAAATATGAACGCATGCAAGATTTTTATCGTTTGATATATCATGGAAATGAATTTTCTTCGTTATTATAATTATTTTTTTTTAAATTAGAATAAGTATAAGTAGAATGAGTGTAAGATATTGTAGTTTGTAGTTAGTTATTTTATAATTTTGTTAATAAACCTTTTTATTTTATTTTATATGTTAATGATTTTCTTTGTGATTTAAAATCTTTTATTTATTTATTTTTTTTTTTCTCAAAGGATTTTCATAAAAATTATTTAGAGAGTAGTTAGAGTCAAACAAAAAAATTATATTAACAACAACGTCCCAACGTCCTTGTTAGGGAATTTATTAAAAATGAATTTTATTTTTGCTATTTTATACATATATTGTATAATAGAATTTTTAATCAACATCAAGAATTACCGATAAAATTTGAGGTGATGTTCGCTTACATTTTGAACAAAAGACTTTAATAATTAAATTCTTTTAATTTATTTTATTTTATTTTTTTTATTAAAAATTTGTAGGTATTCTTTAAAACTATCATTGTACAAAAAAAAATTTTAACAGTAAATCCAAATAGACAATTTTTTTCAGTTCTAAAAATCTGAATTTTTCTGAAGTTCAGATTTTAATAGTTAATCCTTTGTAACTCAACTTTTTAAATTAGTAAAATGTATTTTTAATTAAATTTACATTTACATTTTTTATTTTATATTTCAACGAAATAAAATAAATTATTTTATCTTTTATAGAAGTAATTAAATTTATTAAAACAAAATTGTGACATAATAATGAAAAAGATTAAAAATATTTTTAGAGTAAAATTTTCATCAGAGATCAATGGGAAATTCAATTTGCTTTAATTTGAGTACAAACACGACCCATCTAGCTTAAATATATTTAAAATTATTAATTTTTTTTAACCCTAAAAACAATCGACGATCGATATACCAACATTGAAACTTTTAAATCAACTTCTTTTGTTTAAATTCTTTTGTTTTTACTCAAAATATGGTCGTCTTTGATAACTTTAAAATATGTTTTTAGCTTTTTGATTTACGACTTTTAAAAAAATTAAAGATGTAAAATCTAAACTTCGCCAACCTGTTCTTTCATAAGGACAACTTGCCTCTGAAGATGGTCTTTAGCCAAACACACTGATGAAAGAATGGATCATAATTAAGATTTTCATCATTATTTTTGTAAATAATGATTTTTCTGATTTTTAGTTTTGTAAATACTTAACAATTTTTAGAAATCTAGCTTTTAACTTTCGAATTTTCAAAAATGAAAACTTTAAAAATCATTTTGCAATGAAATTTTGAATAGATTTTGTTAGGAAATTAAATTTCCTTTAATTTGAGCACAAAGATGACATATTTATCTTAAATAGTTTTTAAATTGTCAACATTTTTATCATCAAAAAAAAAAAAATTGATGATTCGTTATCTTGAAAATCTTTTAGTCGACGTAACTCCATTGATTTTAGCCAAAATATAGTCGTGTTTGGTATCAAAGTGAACAGTTTTTTATAACCTTTGAGAATTTTACGATGTTATTATCTTTTTGACTGGCGATTTTTAAAAATTGAAAACTTTAAAAATGATTTTGCAATGAAACTTTTAATAGAAATTGTTAGGAAATTAAATTTCCTTTAGTTTGAGTACAAACACGGCCTATCTAGCTTAAATAGTTTAAAAATTATTAACATTTTTATCCTCAAAAACAATTGATGATTCGCCATATTGAAAATTTTCTAAGCGACGTTACTCCGTTGTTTTTCGTTCAAATATAGTCATGTTTGATATCAAAATGAACATTTTTTTATAATCTTTCAGAATTTTAAGATGTTATTAGCTTTTTGACTGATGATTAAAAAAACTGAAAACTTTAAAAATAATTTTAAAATGAAATTTTCAAGAAAAACATAGTCACGTTGAAAGTGGCTATATCTCTCATTAAAAATGTCTCAAATTAGAGATTATTAGGAAATTAAATTTTGATATGTTTTTAACTATTGACTTTCAACTTTTCAAAAATGAATTTTTTTAAAGTAATTTTTTAATTAATTTCTCATTAGAAATCATTAGTAAACGAAATTTCCTTTGATTTGAGTACAAACACAACTCATCTATTTTGATTGATGATTCGCAATCTTTAATAAAATTTTTGAATTGATCCAACTTCTTTGTTTATAGTCGAAGTATGATCGCTAAACGATTTTCAATAATTTTTGAGAATAATTAAGTATTTTGAGATGTAATTAGTTTCTTGACTTTCGACTTTTTAACAAAAAGAAACTTTATAAACAATATAAAAATGAAATTTTCGTTAAAAATCGTTAGGAAATTAAATGATTTGATTTTCGAATTTTTAATTTGATTTGTAAACAAAATAAAATCTTTAAGTAAATAATTTTAGAACCACATTTTCATTAGAGATTTTTAGGAAACAACATTTCCTTTAATCTGAATTCAAACACAACTCATCTAACATAAATAAATGGGAAGTTACCCATATTTCAACTTGAAAAATAATCCACAATTCAGTATCTTGAAATTTTTAACCCTTTAAGGACAAAATTAAAAAGATTTTCGTAACATATTTTTATTTCTACAACAAAGTATTTACATATACCGGGTGTCCCAATGGTCCGAAAAAGCTCCATAACTTGTTTATTATTGGAGATATTGACCTTTTCCTTTCTTTTTTTGGGTTATAGCTGTAAGGGTACTACACATTTTTAAAATATTGCCACTTATATACAGGTGTCCCAAAATTTACAAAAAATACTAAAATTACTATTTTTTAAATGGAACGTACCCGATTTTATTTTATTTTCGAATTCTATAGCAAAATACGATTCACTTTTATAGAGGTCGTTTTTACCTAAACTGTGAGGAAATTTGATTTATAACAGTTTATTTGCCAAAATTTCGAAATGTAATGGTCTGTTCAAAAATCCATTTTTGTCAAATTTTTGGCTTAACTTTAAAGTAGGTGACGTTATTTGATTGCTAAATGTTTGCTGCATCTTTTAAATGTTTACTCAATAACCTGTTTAGTCGCAATTGCTTACTACGAATTTTTAAACATACTGAGTCAAATTAGTCAAATGCCACCCCTGATTTATTATTGTAGTGATCAAAAATTATTCTGACAAGCTTTTCATCCACGATAAAGTAAAATGAGTCTGTCAGAATAACTTTTGACCAATATAATAACAAATAGGGGTTACTATTTAAAAGTGAATAAGTTCCACATTTTCAATTTATCATTTTTAAAAAATCCCAGTAGACAAATGAGGCTAAACAGGTCGTTGAGTAAACATTTTAAAAATCCAATAAACATTCAACAATCAAACGAAGTTAATTATTTTGACATCAAGGCAAGGATATTGAAAATAAGTGTTTTTGAACAAACCACTGCATTTGGAAATTCTGACAAAAAAAGTGCCATAAATCAAATTTGCTGGCAGTTTAGACAAAAACGACCTCTATAAAAGTGAATCGTATTTTACCATAGAATTCAAAAATAAAATATAATCGGGTATGTTCCATTTAAAAAATAGAAACTTTTTAGAAACTAGTATTTTTTGTACTTTTGGGTCACCTGTATATAAGTCGTAATATTTTAAAAATGTGTAGTACCATTACAGCTATAACCCAAAAAAAGGAAAAGGTCAATATATTCAATAATAAACAAGTTAAACAAGAGCTTTTTCGGACCGTTGGGACACCTGTATGTAGAAGAAATAAAATTATGATACTAACCTAAAATGTATACAGGTGTCCTACTAAAGCAGGCTGGTCGAAATACCTCGGAAACTACAAGTTTCCGAGATTTTTTGAAAATTTTTACATACATTTAGTACATATTAAACTACATTCTGAAAATATTTTCAATCATCCGGGACTTCCGGTTAAACCGGAAATGATTAAAGAAATTTTTTTGTAAGCAATATTTATTTTTCGTTACGTTGGTTAATTAAAAAATAATTTTGTTTAAAACATTTTTTCGTATCACTTGTAGTTTCAGAGAAAAAAATATTTTTTATAATAATTTACGTTTGAGTGGGTTGAAAAATTAATAATTATGAAAAATATTTTGTTCTTTGAAACTACAAAAAATGGAAAAAAATGTTTCAAACAAAATTATTTTTAAATTTACCAACCTAACGAGAAATAAATATTGCGTTTGAAAAAAAAATCTTTAACTGGTTTAAACCGGTCTTCCGATTTAACCGGAAGTCATGGATGACTGAAAATATTTTCGAACTATATTTTACCTTGTACTAAATCTGTGTATAAAATGTCAAATTTATCGGACTTATAGTTTCCCAGATATTTCGATTAGTCCACTTCGGTGGAACACTCTGTATATGTATAACATATATAATATTATCTCTGTTACCTAAGCAACGTACACACAGCTATGATTTTTAGTAGAAAGCTGTAGACGCTTAGAGAAGTAATTTAAAATTTATGGTTAGTTGTAGTAACCAACTTGTCCTCAAAGAGTTAAATTGAGAAAACTGTGATGTCTTTAGTTCAAATTTACTTTATTTATTTTCGTTTATTTAAATAGTATTTGGCATAAAATTAACTGATTTTTAAAGAACTAAGAATTTTAAAGTGTTTCTATTTTTGAATTATTGAGTTTCTGAAAATGAAATTTTAATCTTGCATAATTTAATTTTTCAACCCTTTCACTACCAACTTTTCTTTTCTTTTGGATGTGTAGATGTGAAATAATCTGCTTTAGATTTTATGGCCAATAAAATACAGCTTTTTTTGATTAAAATTAATAAATATTTACTTAAAAACCCAAATATAAGACTTTATTTGGTATCAACTTCGAGACAATTTTCTCTATTTTCTTTTAGAGAAAAGAACTTATCTTTAACAAAAAATCATTTATTATTCTCTTTAATAGTTTAAAATTGATTTAGATTATGTGTTTAATAAATGTATGAACATTCACTTAAAAAAACAAATAAAAGAGTTTATTTTGTATTAATTTCGAGAAAATCGATTTTCTTTTAAAGAGTAGGTACTTATCTTTAGAAAAAAAATCATTCATTATTCTCTTTAACAGTTTAAAGTCAATTTAGATAATGTGCTTAATAAATATTCAAAGAGATTCTTTTCCTTTCATAATGAATGATGAATAAACTCACAGATAGATTTTATAATAGCAATAGTAAGAGTAAGAAATTAGGAAAAAAGATCGAATTCTTTTCGGTTAATCACAGGCGATTATCATAAAAGATTGATGAGGCCGCGTCGTCACGGTATCAATGTTAAATGGTGTTACCGGCGCAGCCGCCACAACACTTCGAAAGTGCGAAACAATTTATAGACCATTCGCGCGGATTTACGAGGTGCTCGGCCGGACATTAAAAAGGCAATATTTCGCCCCTCGTTATTCAGTTACCAGCTGTCCGTTCGCCTTTTATCACCAAGCTTCACCTAAATTTTATCCCAAACTAAACACCCCCCTTTATAATACATATCACATCTCCCAAAAAAAAAATTCGATTTCTTAATATATTTTTTTCATTCAAAAATACGTATCGATTTCTTTTGTGTATTGTGTGTTTAATGTGAAAATGTGCAGAGGTGGAAATTTAAAATGCAAAAATAGTTTTTATTTAGTTGGTCATTTGAAATTTAATTTTTTTAAATAATATGTTAATTATGTTACTTGTGACATAATAAGTAAGTTATATTCAGATGCATATCTTTTGTGTACGAGGAACAATCAATGTTCGCTTGCAACCCATAAATCCGTAACTCGGCTTTATGACGTGATAAATGGGAAATATAAAGCATACTCAAGTGGAAAAAAAATTACCTACAACTACAAAGATAAAGCAAACCTCGTTCTTTATCGTGACATCAAACGTTTATTTTACTCTTTGAAAAAGAAATTGATTTAAATTTTAAAAGAAATTAAAACATCGTAAATCAAATCAATTTACTACTTCTTATTTTTTTTTTTCATTTTAAAAATTTATATCTAAGAAACTAATTGTTGTAAAGACTTGAAATTTTATGAGAATTTAAAATGAAACATAATCTTTATTTTTACTAAAAATTATTTTTCTACGACTTTTATTCTTTTCCACAGAAACGAAATTCTAACCTAATTTAATTTACATATTCATTAAAACTTAATTTTTAAAAATTCTTATCTCAGAAACTAATTGTTGTTGAGAATTAAAATTTTATAAAAATTTTGATTGAAATTTAATCTTTATTTTTGTCAAAGATGAATTTTCTACAACTTTAATTTTTTCTCTGGGAGGGGAAAGTGTAACTTAACGTTGATTAAAATTTGTCAATTTTAAAAAATGCATTTGTAAGAAACTAATTGTTGTTGAGCATTGAAGCTTTATGAGGATTCAGATTGAAATTTAATCTTTATTTTTTCCAAAGATGAATTCCCTACGGCTTTAATTTTTTCTCTCAGAAGAGAAAATGTAACTTAACGTTAATTAAAATTTGTCAATTTTTAAAAATTCATTTCTAAAAAACTAATTGTTCTTGAGATTTGAAATTTTATGAGGATTTAGATTAATATTTAATCTTTATTTTTACCAAATATGAATTTTGTATGATTTTTAGTTTTTCCCTCAGAAAGGAAAACCTAACCTAACTTAATTAATATATCGATTATAATTTGTTAATCTTTAAAAATTCTTACCTAAGAAAGTAATTGTTGTAAAGACTTGAAATTTTATGAGAATTTAAAATGAAAGATAATCTTTATTTTTACCAAAAATTATTTTTCTACGACTTTTATTCTTTTCCACAGAAACGAAATTCTAACCTAATTTAATTTACATATTTATTAAAACTTAATTTTTAAAAATCCTTATCTCAGAAACTAATTGTTGTTGAGAATTGAAATTTTATGAAGATTCAGATTGAAATTTAATCTTTATTCTTGCCAAAGATGAATTTTCTACAACTTTAATTTTTTCTCTGGGAGGGTAAAATGTAACTTAACGTTGATTAAAATTTGTCAGTTTTTAAAAATTCATTTCTAAGAAACTAATTGTTATTGAGATTTGAAATTTTATGAGGATTTAGATTGAAATTTAATGCTTATTTTTACCAAATTTGAATTTTGTACGATTTTTAGTTTTTTCCTCAGAAAGGAAAACCTAACCTAACTTAATTAACATGTCGATTAAAATTTGTCAATATTTAAAAATTCATACCTAAGAAAATAATTGTTGTTGAGACTTGAATTTTTACGAAGATTTAGATTGAAACTTAATCTTTATTTTTACCAAATATGAATTTTCTACGACTTTTAGTTTTACCCTCAGAAAGAAAAATCTAACCTAACTTCGTTAACATGTCGATTAAAATTTGTCAATATTTAAAAATTCATATTTAAGAAACTAATTGTTGTTGAGAATTGAAATTTTATGAAAATTTTGACTGAAATTTAATCTTTATTTTTGCCAAAAATGACTTTTCTACGACTCTTAGTTTTTCCCTGAGAAGAGAAAATGTAACTAAATGTCCTTAATTGCAATTTTTAAACTTATTATTTTATAAAAATTAATTTAAATCATATACAGGGTGATTTATAATATCTTATT
This sequence comes from Digitonthophagus gazella, assembly GCA_036711955.1. Taxonomy (NCBI): domain Eukaryota; kingdom Metazoa; phylum Arthropoda; class Insecta; order Coleoptera; family Scarabaeidae; genus Digitonthophagus; species Digitonthophagus gazella. The sequence continues at coordinate 14,704,142 of JASCIT010000007.1, forward strand.
TATAATCACTTAAATAATGCTTAATTATTATAATTGAAAACATTAAAAATTAAAATTAGAATATGATGTGGTAATCTCCACCACCCACCCACTTTATAAATAAATTGAGACCCAGAATATTGATCGACATGATGAGAGGTAATACTCATGACGAGGAGGAGTAGTAGTAGGCGCTGACGGTCATAAACGGGGGCGCCACCGTAGCACGCTATGATGACTGCCAGGCGGCGTTGGAATGATGACGATTCGCGCCGCCAACGCGATGCGCGCGCAAATGGCGGAGGCGCCGGTGCAGCGCAAACGTAGTCGTGGCAACGCGGACGTTTCCACGGCAACGCGCTGAACACATTGATTTCACGTATAGACGGAATATATTGCGGCCATATTCGGGAGGGGCGGCTGCGCAGGGGACCGGGGACCTCCCGTAATATTGTTAAGTGTTCCATATATTAGAGGGGGGATCCATTGTTGCGCCCTACATTTAAATTTTCGGATTTCCCGCCGTGACCCCCTTTTTCATTCACGGATCGGGGGGAAAACTCTCCGGAAGCAAATAGAACGAACGATTCGAGGGGTGATTAATTTTAGTATTGGTTTTATAATGTGATTATCGGAAAATCAGAAAGTTAATTGGAATATTTTAGAAAATAAATATCTAAAATCAATTTTTTTAAATTTCTGTTAATAGTTTTAAATATTTTTTTTTTTTAGAAGTAAAAGAAAAGTTGTTGAGTTCTTTGACCGTTTAGTACTTTTGACTGTTGCTCTTGAGGTATTCGTCTGTCGTTCAATTTCGAGTTGTTAACGGGACCGTAATAGGGCATGGGAGCTTCGGCCGGTTCGTGGGGCCCTTTCCTTTGAAACGCCGAGGCCGGTTTTGTTTTGTTTCTGTCTGCACACGATTATTTCCAGCGCCCGCCGCCCACGGCGTCCCGTTCGTTAGCGCGCGCGGAGAGGGGGCGCTCTCGTTCGCGGCGGTCGCCTCAAATCTCCATTTCAAAAGGGTTTTTACGGATAAGGACGCCTATACCTATATACACGGGCCGGACTGGGATCGATAGTACCAACCTCGGAAATACCCGAAACCCACTCTCGAATATTCCCGAATGTTTCGTCCTGTTTTTATTCAGATCATTCTCAGGTTCGAGCATATACCGTTAACATCTCTCTTTCCTCTCTTTAATTTAATCTAATTTTTAATGATTAAAAAAGATTAGAAAAACAACCAAATTAATTTTTTTTTAATCATTTAAAAAAAGTCGTGTAAATAAGACTTTATTTTTAAATTTTAGATTTTATTGAAAATCAAATGAAATATTTACGATTTATTTGTGTGATATACTGTTATGTGAATATACTGTTAACATCTCTTTTTCATCTCTAATTTAATTTTTAATTATTAAAAAAAGATTAGAAGGTAATCAACTAAATTTACACTAATCTATACTTCATTTAATAACTAGGAGGAGTGAATCTCAAAACCCCATTTACATAGGAAAAAGTAACTAAAAAATACACTAAACATTTTTAGCGGCAAATTTGAATTCTAAACCTAAAACCAGTCACACTTATGCAACCAACAAAACACCAAGCGTTTGAGCGTAGTATTCTAGAACATACCAAATATCTCTATGGCCGTTTATCTATAGGTACATTGTTCAAAATTTATCCAAAAGACGTTCCTTGTGTTGACGTATTATATCCAACAGATGACATCGTACCATACCTTCTTCGAACTTAATATTTTTTGATCGCAACCATTTGAGCACAACGAAAAAGCGAAAAACAAGTTGACAAACTAGGTAAAGCACCTAACCTCAAACGCCAAAAACAATAAACGACAAAAACAAAATTTTTCGTCTTTGTAAACTTGACTGCGGAGCAACCAATAATAGTTCACTATTTTGGCGCGCAAAATTCAAATTACTCCTCCTAGTTATTAAATGAAGTATAACAACAATTGAGATTGCTTTAAAAAATGTCGCTTAAACGGGACTTTATTTTTAAATTTTAGATTTTATTGGAAATCAAGTAAAATATTTACGGTTTATTTATGTGATGTATCGTTATCTGCGGAAGCCCATTGGTGGTTAATCCTCTAAAATTCGAACAAACGGACGATTAGCTCGATGAATTCGGTATCCGATTGCGGTAATGATATTATTTACCGGGTTCGTCACACTCGGTGACGATCGCGGCAATGACGGACGATAATAAATAATCCGATCGTTCCCAGGTGCGCGACTATAATTCCCGTAAATTGGATTCGAACGGTGATCCTATACCCATATTAATATAATACATTCTATACAACCCGGTACAACATTGTTAAAGAAAAAAGAATTGAGCGAAACAAAAAATACATGATGAATTTTATAATTTTGTCAATTTTTTAATTTTCATTGTATTAAATTTTATTATTAAAAAGAAAACATCAACAACATAAATTTTGAAAAATAATCTCTTATCTTAAGTTTAGAATTAAGAGAAAAGTAGGGTTCAATTATTCTGAAAAGTTTGAATCTTAAAAATGTTGTAACATTTTGTAACATTTAAAATATTCCTGATTTAAAAAAATCGTTTATTTTGGTTTGAGCAGCTTATATTATGTTGGTATAAAGTTTGACAGTGTAAAACTACTATACTTCATTTAATAACTAGGAGGAGTGATTTGAATTTTTCGCGCTAAAATAGTGAACTATTATTGGTCGCTCCGCAGTCAAGTTTACAAAGACGAAAAAATTGGTTTTTGTCGTTTATTGTTTTTGACGTTTGAGGTTAGGTGCTTTACCTAATTTGTCAACTTGTTTCTCGCTTTTTCGTTGTGCTCTAATGGTTGCGATCAAAAAATATTAAGTTCGAAGAAGGTATGGTGCGATGTCATCTGTTGGATATAATACGTCAACACAAGGAGCCTCTTTTGGATAAATTTTGAACAATGTACGCATAGATAAACGGCCATAAAAATATTTGGTATGTTCTAGAATACTACGCTCAAACGCTTGGTGTTTTGTTGGTTGCATAAATGTGACTGGTTTGAAGTTTAGGATTCAAATTTGCCGCAAAAATGTTTAGTGTATTTTTTAGTTACTTTTTCCTATGTAAATGGGGTTTTGAGATTCACTCCTCCTAGTTATTAAATGAAGTATAGAATATATCGTATGTTCATTTAAATTCCTACTCAAACATGCCTTGAATTTTTATTAGACAAGGATGAGAAGATACGCAAGAAAAGAATGTGACAAGGATACTGGTAGAGCTCACAGCTCGCTTAAGCATGAATTTAAATAAACATCTTATACAAAGTGTTCCAATGTCAAACGGATTGACTCATTTTTGTTGTATTCCTAAAAATTGGTACGACAGATAATTCAAATATCCCTAGACCCTTTAATCATAGACGTACGAATGCAAGGGGCATGAAAAATTCAGGTGTAGTTTAGGTTATTGTTTATTAAAACTTGTACATCATAATTTTAAATGTGAGTGACACTATTTTAATAAGTTTTAGAAGTTGTAAAAGCCAACAACCTAATTCTGATTTCAAAATAGAAAGATCTTTTTGTTCAATAATATTGTACCCATATAAATCTACTTCATTTAGCATATTGTGATCAGTAATAGACGGGTATACCTGTAAAAGAAACAATCGAAATCACAAAACCCAATTTTAAATACACACCTAACCTCCAGTTGTTGATATAAATAATAGCCTTAATCAGCTTATAAAATGGAGTAATTGAGGACCTTGGTGCAAAAACGGGATAAGTCACTATTTTTTCAAAATTGAGATGTATGTTTTACAACAGTCTACAAGACTTTATTTACCTTTTGGCGCAAAAACGGGAGTGTGCTTTCATAAATAACAATAAGTTAAAGAAAGTTTTATATAAAGTTCTTGCGCCAAAAGGTAAATAAAGTCTTACAGAATGTTGTAAAACATATATCTCAATTTCGCAAAAATAGTGATTTATCCCGTTTTTGCACCAAAGTCCTCAATTACAATAAGTATGGCACGTAAAGAACAAAAGGTAATATATAAATACGTTTAACACGATAAATCATAACTTTTTTAGAGGAAAACGTAACTTCGAACATAGAAAATAAATTTGGTACGTCCATGAGTTGTGTACATCTGAGATCTAGGTCCCAGTTAACGACGCCAACCGACAAACGTGAATTTTACTAAAGACCCCGATGAGTTGGTCCATTTGACTTTAGAACACTCTGTATAATATAGTAATTGTTCTATACACTGTTCGACAAAAGATGTCTCATGCGTCATCAATTAATTGTAGTATCCTAAACGAACATTTTCAATTTTCGTCTCTTTCTATCATGTACAATTAGATAAGAAAAATATTTAACGTACTATAACCCGAAATGGAGCTGCAGCATGAAGAGAAAGATGAAAGAGTACTCTTAATGAAAGAGTAATGTTACGTTTACTCTTTCATCTTTCTCTTCATGGTGCAGCTCCATTTCGGGTTATGGTACGTCGAGAAAACGACAAGTAATGACGCATGAGACATCTTTCGTCGAACGGTGTATAGAAAATATGTACTATCGATTGGTGAACGAATAACACCATGAAGAGAAAGGTACAAAATCAGTTCATCACGAAGACGATTAACGCTCCGATCTTGCATCTTTCTCTTCATGGAGTAATTCGGTTATCAACCGAGAGTACAACGTCGCTCACAACGTTCTCTCTGGATGGAGAATGAGCTGGTTTGTTTTATAATGAACATAAATTGTAAACAAATTACCCTTCTATCCTCATATTTGTAAACAGTTGAGCGTTAATGTTTATGTTCTGAACTTTTTAAACATAACCTATGAAGTCTTATTCTAAATTTGCTTTCTCAAATATCGAAAATCCTTGATTTCACAATTAAAAGTTTTTTTACTTCATTACATTTTAAATCCCAAGTTATCAAATTAATTTTTGTAAATAAACTTAAGGTGTTTGTAAACACAAAATCGGCAAGATGACGACATTCATCCTTGTTACAAAACAAACCAGTAAAATACAATAGGAATGCTGCATCCAGAGAGAGCGTAGCGAGCGACGTTGTCAGATCGTTGATCCAAACTAAAACGGACGAATTTTAAAATCTTGTCATATTTTTAATTCTGAAGATAAGTATAAGAACTTAAAGAATTTTACTGCTAATAAATCGAAAATAACTATCAAAAATAATCTCTCACTTTGGAGAAAAGAGGGTCCAATTACATTGAGATTTTAGACAATGAAGATAAAGTGATGATGTTGACAGGTCAGAGAAAATTTGCCGAATTTCTCTATCTGGCTCAACGCTTCTTTTCAACCCTGTTTGATTACAACTGAAAAATTGGCAAGATTTTATAAATTCTCCGTTTTGGTTTGATCACCCTGTATTATGCTAGTGTTTTTACCTATAGTTAAATTTTCATCTCACTTTGGTTTATTTTTTTGGATTTTATAAAGATTTTTCTCAACAGAAAATTAAAAAAAAAATTAAAAATTATTCGCTTTTCTTTAATCACCTGTATTACGTTAATATTATGAATTTTGACATTTTGAAACTTTCAAATTGTCACTTGAAAAGTAAATAGATCTTTATCTTACACTCAGTTTACTTTATTTGGGGACATTTTTTAAAGATTTTTTTCAACTGAACAAGATTTTAAATATCACCGCTTTTATTTGACTACCTATATTACGTTAGTATTTTGTAATTTGACATTTTCAAACTTTCGAATTGTCACTTGAAAAGTAGATCAATCTTTATCTCGCAATCAGTTCAGTTTATTTCGAGACATTTTATAAAGATTTCTTTTTCAATTGAACATTTGACAAAATTTTAAAAATCATCCGCTTTTGTTTGAAATTTAACATTTTGAAGTTTTCAAATTGTCACCTGAAAAGTAGATAAATCTTTATCTCATAATCAGTTTAGTTTATTTCGTGACATTTTATGAAAGATTTTTTTTAACTGAACATTTAACAAGATTTTAAAAATCATCCGCTTTTGTTTGACCAGCTGTGTTACGTTAGTATTCTGAAATTTAACATTTTGAAATTTTCAAATTGTCCCTTGAAAAGTAGATGATAAATCTTTATCTCACAATTAGTTTAGTTTATTTCATAACATTTTATGAAAGATTTTTTTCAACTGAGCATTTCTTAAGACTAGTCAATTTTTAAAAATTCATATCTCAAAAACTAATTTTTGTTAAGATTTGAAACTTTATGACGATTTGCATTAAAAATTATAGTTTTAACTAAAAAACCGTTTTAATCTAAGTATTGTCTATAATATCTAAGTAGTGTATAGATATTTTGAGCTGATTTCTTTTCTAAATGAAACTCAAAACATTCTAATTTTATATAACAAAGACCGTTTTGTACTAAGTTTTGTCAAAAAAGATTTTAAAAAATTCAAAATTAACAATTTTTTTTTAGGTTTTACAAAATTAATCATTTTTTTTAAATTAATAAGAAATTGAATTTTAAATATTTTGAGCTGATTTTTTTTCTAAATGAAACCTAAAACATTCTAGTTTTATATAAAAACGACCGTTTTATTCCAAGTTTTGTAAAAAAAATTCTTTTTAATTCAAAATTGACAAAACTTTTTTTAAGGTTTTACAAAATTAATCATTTTTTAAAAATTAATAAGAAATTGAATTTTAAATATTTTGAGCCGATTTTTTTCTAAATGAAACTTAAAACATTCTAGTTTTATATAAGAAAGATCGTTTTATTCCAAGTGTTGTTAAAAAAATTGAAAAAAAATTCAAAGTTGGTAAAAAAAATTTCAGTTAGAAAATTAACCATTTTTTACAAATTCATCAAAAATTGAATTTTAAATATTTTGAGCTGATTTCTTTTCTTAATGAAACCTAATACATTCTAGTTTTATATAAAAAAGACCGTTTTATTCTAAGTGTTTTAAACAAAAATAAAAAAATTTTCAAAGTTGGTAAAAAAAATTTTTCAGTTAGAAAATTAACCATTTTTTACAAATTCATAAAAAATTGAATTTTAAATATTTTGAGCTGATTTTTTTCTAAATGAAGCCTAATACATTCTAGTTTTATATAAGAAAGATCGTTTTATTCTAAGTGTTGTCAAAAAAATTAAAAAAAATTTCAAAGTTGGTAAAAAAATTTTTCAGTTAGAAAATTAACCATTTTTTAAAAATTCATAAAAAATTGAATTTTAAATATTTTGAGCTGATTTTTTTCTAAATGAAGCCTAATACATTCCAGTTTTATATAAGAAAGACCGTTTTATTCTAAATGTTGTCAAAAAATTATTTATTGATAAATCATGATATAAAAACATAATTGCTTAATAGGTTCGACAATATATAATTTTAAACATTATCCGCTTTAGTGTGACCTGTATTACGTCAGTATTCTGAAATTTTACATTTTGAAAGTTTCAACTTGTGATTAAAAAAGTAAATTTTATAAATTTTATGGGTAGTAAAAAAATCCTACTGAAAATTTGGTGAGATTTTACAAATCGTTTGCTAAATGTTAGTATTTTGAAATTTGTTAGTTTGAAACATTAACTCTCATTTGAAATATAAATGAATTTCTACCTCACTTTAGTTTACTTCTAGGTATTTCATAGAGATTTTTTCTTCAATTGAAAGATGTTGTGTCAAAAGTTATATTATTATTCCATTTTTTTTTGCACAAAACCTTTTAATCGAGAAACTCAATTCAATAGTCAGCTGAAGCTACTTTTATCAAATTTCTGATACATATTGCGACGATAAATATTTGTTCGAAATTTTATCAATCAACAGATGTAAAATAGGCTTTAGAGTTTTCTAACCACAAGTTAGAAATACTTCTCAAAGAATATTTTATACATTGAAAATGATCTGTCTCTTATTACTATCAAATATTCCATTATAGTAATGTAAAAGGATTTTTTCTTTGTTTCAGGTCGTACCTAAAAATCGAATTTTTATAGGTCATCATATCACAAGAAATCAAATCAAGTTGAAAACAAAATCTGAAAATTTGTATGGATGAAGATTGCTACTGAATGTTCGGAAATATGCTAGATATTTCCGAAAGGAACTGGCCGTTAAAGGTAAGAAAATTATTAAAGCATTTAACCTTTACAACTTGTTACAACTTTTAACGAACAACTAGTTTTGTAAGAGGAGATTGAAACGTTTGAAACATTTCAAATACACACACACACACAAATAAAAAGTGAACGTACTCCAAAAACGAAACAATACAACTTGTAAGCTTTCACTTTGAGACATCGAACGTTATCCTACTATTACTCAATCTAAAGATTCTCCAGTCTTAATTAGTTTTTAATCGCATTTTCCAATTGTATATTAATAGACACCTACTTCGCTATTTTTTCTCTCGCGAGGTTAGAGAAAGGTTTTAAATTTCCGTTAATAACGGACCGTTTCGGTCGCGGAGAGAGCCCGGAAACCCCATTTTAATAACGATCAGTCCTCTCGGCCAACGAGGCGTTTCCATTTTCCGCGAAAGGCGCTTCGCCCCGTCGACGAGAGAGCGCGCTATCGATTTCCCAGTTTTCCTTCGGAAAAATCGTTTTCGTTCGGCGGCAAAACTCCTCCGACTACGATATTCTCGATGGAAATTATCGATCGGGCGTTACGTGCGAATTTGGCGCCCGTTTTGCTTTTGCTGGTCTCAAGAACCGCGCCGCAGCGTATTGATCAGACCAGAGATGGTTGTTTTTTGGAACTCTTTGCTTTACGGTATACTCTCTACTCTACTTTTGGTTCCTAAAACTAAAACTTTATAGATTATAAAATAAAATATAAAAAAATAAGTTTTAAAAATGAGAACTCAAAGTAATTTATTGGTTGGTTGTAAAATAAATATTTGTGCAACGGGTTAGGTTTAATAGTTATTTATGATACATGCGTTAAAAGTCAGATTTTATTTGGTGAGAAGATACAATCTAAAATCAATTTTAACGCATGCCTAACACATGATTTTTTTATAAAACTAAATTAGTGAATTAATTTATATAATATATTTTTTTGGATTTTTAGTATACATTTTGGTTTATTTTCCCTGAAATTAAAATTTTTAATTCCTGTAAATAAATCCACGATGACTTTTTAAAGTTGATAAAAGTTTGAAATTATATTTGATTCAAAAATCATTGGTCTTCTTAATATATATATATATATATATATATTTTTTAATTTTTCAGTAATAGTTAAAACAAGTTTAATGGTTTTAATAAAAAAATATACATTTTAATCCATTCTCCCTTAAAGCTTCCTTTCTTGTATTCTCACAAATAAATTCAGTATGATTTGTTAAAGTTGATCAAAATTTTATATGGTTATGTTAGATTCGATCAAAAAAATTTGGTGCTTTTGGGAATATTTTAAAATTCTCTAAGAATAATTAGAACAAATACCATTAATTAACTAAAAAAGAAATTTTAATCTATCTTTCCTGAAGTTCCTCTTCTTTAAGCAACAAAGTAGTTATAAACCTGTAACATCTGGTTTTATAGAAAGAACTTCATACCGCTTAAAGAAATTGCTATTCTGAACTTTGTTAATTGTACCTTAACTTATCGATTTAGGCTTGCAGGGATTCAGAAAATATTTTTTTGTGGCTAAACTGTTTGTCCAACTGAAATTTTATAAGAGAAGGAATAGTTTCTACATGAATATAGCTATTCAGAAAAAAATTGAGAGAAAATTATACAGGTTGGTTAAAAAGATCTGGATGGATAACTTGTCGTGAGAGTGTTTTTAAACACCCTGTATGACTCGAAATTCGAATTTGTTCCACAGAAAGCTGTAGCCTGCTGATATAAAGACATGATCAAGAAATGAATAAAATCTAATAAAGATTTTTCGAGTAATTTAAGAAAAACTCGCAAAAAATATTGTTTTTAAAGTCTTCTACTGGCTAAACTAAGCAACTTTGTACATAGATAAGTTGAGTTAAATCGTCATATTTTTGACCAAGGTGTCTGTGGTACTCCGTTGTACACGACATTTCCGGACACCTGTATATCAAGTTTCCTATAGTCCCACTCTTTAAATTCTTGTAAATACAGTAGAATCTAATTAATCCAAAAAGCACTAAAGGCATTTGAAGTCAGGTTTGGAGACAAATTATTTTAGAATTCAGAGATTGTTTATTTTATTTTAAATCTGTAATTTTTTGTACTTCAGATAATACGACTTTTTTGCGTTCCCCCCGATTAACCGGATTCTACTGCATCTTTTAACACACTTCAATTCCGTTTCTGTCTTTGGTCGGAAACGAATGAAGTGTTTGTGTCTGTCTCAAAATTAGAAAAAATTCTTTATACTGCGTGAACACCGATGAGTTGCGGATACGTTTAACGTAAGTGGAGAACGGACGACAATAAGGATTCCGTTAGTTAACACAGGACAGATATACTACGTTTACTTATCTGGCCGATTGGAGTCGATATGTGCCTCTTTATCTAACTCATTAAAATCGCATGCAATTCGATGCCTTCTCTAACACATTGACCTGCGCTATTCATAACTCGAATGTGTGCAGTCTGTATATCAAGTCTATTCTAATTCATTAGTGACCTATCAATACTTATTTTATCTATTGAACTTATCGTGAAACTAGTGGTGATTGTACTTTCAATATTTTATTGACAATTACCGTTCTTACACGTGTTTTCATATACAGGTGTCCCAGAACTCAGTTGCCAAACGCTAACCATGCATTCTAGAGTTGATTTCACGCCGATCCAACGAAAAAGTCCTTATCTAAAATTTCTTCCTAAGAAAACTAGAACCTCTTGAAGAATACGTGTCTGAATAGGTTTTTTTTTTGAAATACCTTAATAAAGCCTTTAGCTATTACAATGAAAATTAGAGCGTTTGTAAACTTGAAAATACTTCATCATTTGCTGGCAGAACATTTTTTTTATTGTCATCGTAAAGGTGTTCTTACCAGAGTAAAATATTTTAGGTGCCAATTTTTTAACTTTGTTCACTTCCGTGCTTTTTAATATCAAAATTTAAGACTTTAAAGTTTTTACGAAAAAAATATACTTTTATTTTAAACCGCAAAGACACACCGTTTGCGAGAAAAATTGCTTTAAATGTACAGTGTTTTAGCCGTTCATTTCTGTTAAGAAGATTTAAAGTTGCTTTGACTTGTATTCTAATCTGTCAGATATGAATGGTTAGCGTTTGGTATTTGAGTCCTAGAAGATCTGTCTATTCAATAACTGGGATTAATAAGAGGCAGATCTCAAAATTCAACTACCTTCCCTTTAATTAATTAACAATACTAACACACTTTCTTATAAACCAATGACATAACATAGATGCTAATACTCAGGGTAACAATCTTCATAATTAAGCCAAACAATCTGCGATACTCCATTATTATTTCAAAAGGCTTCAAAATAAACTTATTTATTAAAATAAAATGTTATTCTGCGTGTTTTTCTTTTTGCAGTCCAAACTGTTTTATTCATTCTTCAGTTAATGCTATCATATTGCTTTATTGTCAAAATAGATAGATTTTTAATTAATGGCTAATTTTTAATTAATTTCAATTTCTTTCCTCAATTTTAATATTTTTAAAATTTTATAACTATGGAATTGTTAATAGTTTTTTGTAACTTTGGTGGAATTGTTCTTAATTTTAGCAACTTTTGGTGGAATACTTAGGAATCCAGTAAATTTATGGTGGAATAAATTTTGAAAACGTTATTGGATTTTCGAAGAATCTATAATAAATTCTAGATTTAATCTAAATTTATTCTAAATCTATAAATTGAAATTTATTCTGATCTGTAAACTGAATGCATTCCACATTTTTAAAAGATGTCTACAAAAATTAATATGATTATCGATACATAGAGGATGGCTAAATAAGAACGTACACTGCTAATTACAAAAGAAGCAATTCTAATAGATTACTATGCATCACCTCTTATTTTTCCATCCTATACGTTTCGTATTTAGAACTATGTAATTATTTATATTTCACCTATTGTAGGTAATTTTAAACTTACTAAATTAGTCATCAGTCCAGTAGTCCTGTTGTATGACATTTCTAACAAACGTCTGGCTTCTGGAATTGTAACAAGATGAGCTAAGCTTTCTGCCATGCTTACGAACTAAAAATAAAACACGAAATCAAAACTAGGGCACCCAAAAGAAATTAAATTTCATATTATTTTACAACAAAATCATCTGTTGTATTCATTAGCTTTGTTGGTTAGGACTGCACTGATTGCACTTAAGCAATTAAGTGCATTATTAAATTTTGGTTACATATGCGTTCGTTGGATCACAGTTTATACCTGAACTAAAGAGCACTAAATTACACTGAATTATAGTCAATTATCTTTAAATGCTGCAGGAAACTGCACCTTTGTACCATAGAGTAAGTTAGTGCAGTGCAAGATTTAACCCAACGAACAAAGCTATTTTCTCAAAAAATAAGAAGTCAATCAATATTGTAGGTCTGAATGACTTCTATTATTGTAAGCCGATCCATGTTTGGTTGCTTTCTCATAACTATGAGCATAATTTTATTAGTAATTTCATCGTAATTAATCTTCCCATTGATCACATTTTCATCTTTGGTAGATTTATAGTAAATTTTAGTAATTTTTTGGTGAATTTAATACGTATTTTGTTAAGTTAGTGAAATTGGTGAAAGTTTAATAATATTTACTAGGATTAACCCCTTGATTTGAAATGACGAGTCCATTTCATCAGGAACTTTCTTAAGCTAAGTGATCATTACAAGCTGCATTGGTGCAGCAGAAATTATTAAGGATGATCTGCATAAAAATTGCTGTTCGAGAGGTTAATTGAAGATCTTGGTATCCTTTTTGACAAATAAATCATAATTTTGACTAATTTAACAATCATAATGTTCATATTTTTGTATGATTTTGTTAGAAATGTAACTAATTTAGTGAAGTAGTTCCAAATCCAGTAATTTTAAGTGAAATTATTTGAGAATTTTAGTCACCTTTTGAACAATTTAGTAACACACTTCACGTGTCGTCCGAATGGACCACTGTTCCCATTCAAAATACATTTTGAATTTTTTTAATATCGTAGTAATCGTTTAATATCGTAATCCCCCAATCGTAGTCGTCGGTATAGTAAACTAGTAAGTAAAGATTTGGTCGTAGTCTCAAAAAGATGTAAGGTTTCCAAATCCTTCTTTCAAGCACCTTTACCGAACCCAAACCAACTAAATTTTAACTTCTTTTTTTTAAATAATAAAATTACATCACCTTATAAAATCGTTTTGTCTTTAATTCAAATGAACGTTGTAGTGACCCAACCCAATTTATGGAATTAACCCTTTTCAAAACTCATACTCACTCAGCAATAGTACGCCATCATTCTTTCATCCCATCTACACTCATTTTTTGTGTTAAAACGTGCACAAATATAACAAAATTCATTATTTTTTTAACACAGTGGCTTTTTAAAGTCATCGTTTTCTGCAAATCATCTAAGTTGTATAGATTACGCACGCTAGAATGACATTATAGGTCCACTATATCGCCGGCTACTGTTACTCCTATAGGTTAATGATCGGGCAAAAAGTGATGTTATGGAAATTACATTCCATCAAGAAGGAATAAAGATATTCGAAAAATTCAAAACACGTTTAAAATGGGAATAGTGGTGCTTTCAATCCCAAACATGTTTAAAAACCGAGTTTTGTTTGCATCTTTAGGTTAGAATATTTCAAAAACCTGATGTGATGGCACAAATCTGAAGCCAAATTTTAATTCAGTGCACCCAAAACTCTTAGGTAATTATTGTCTAATCCATGGGTTTAAGAAATGTTAGTCAGCGTAATTTTTATGATCGTTTGATAAATCTATTTAGATATTTTGTAAAAATTGTGTTTTTTGATAAAATTGAATTCTTATTTTTAATAAATTAGAATATAGAATTAATTAGAATTGGTTTTAATTTTAGTAACATTTGATAAAAATTCGTAAAACCGAAATTCCTCAATACACTACTGTACGTCAAATCCTTTCACTTGCAAGTAATTTGAAGACAAATAAGATTATAATCATAAGATTTTCCAACCCTTTTAACGCCCCCATATTTGTGCAGCCTGGACATGTACCTCCCCTCATGTGTTTTCCACTCAAACTACATCTCTATTATAAACGTCTATTTTTAATAAATCAGGTCAAAGTTTTTTTTTTGTACTTAATGGATTAATTATATGGTGAAAATATGAAATGGTGAGTTAATTACCAATCAAACAGTCCAAAGACCAAGGAAGACTCATTTTCTTTCTACTTTCACCTACTCTTTAAAAAGAACTTTAATCATCAATCAGATTTTTTTTACTTTTTAAGTAGTGAAACGACATCCAAAACTGAATTTATTAAGAATTAACTTCCTATCTTTTCAGGATTTTAGTTTTTGCCTAAAAGTATCAACCTATCAAACTGATATTAAAAAAATGATGCTTATAATTTGCTTACACAAAAATAATTGTTTTTAATATTAACTAGTGATTTACTTTTACGAGTAAAATTTGGATAGAAAATTCTTAAAAAACGCCTTTTTTCTAAGTTCTAACAAAAAAAAAACGATCTTTTTTAAAAATTCGTAAAAAATTGTATTTTAAAGATTTTGATCCAATTATCTTTCTAAATGAAACTGAAAACATTCTAGTTTTAATCTAGGAAGACCTTTTTATTCTAAATTTTACCAGAAAAATGTAAAACATTTTTAAAGTTGGTGGAAAATTTTTTTTAGGTTAGAAAATCAATCATTTTTTAAAAATTCGTAAAAAAATTGAATTTCAAAGATTTTGATCTGATTTTTTTTTCTGAATGAAACTAAAAACATTCCAGTTTTAATGTAGGGAGACTGTTTTGTTCTACATTTTAGCAAAAAAATTAAAAAAAATTTCAAAGTTGGTGAGAAATTTTTTTTATGTTAAAAAATCAATATTTTTTTTTAAATTCATAAATAATTATATTTTAAAGATTTTGATCCGATTATTTTTCTAAATGAAACTAAAAACATTCCAGTTTTAATCGAGAAAGACCTTTTTGTTCTAAATTTTACCAAAAAAAATTTGAAAAATTTTTAAAGTTGGTGGAAAATTTTTTTAGGCTAGAATATCAATCATTTTTTAAAAATTCGTAAAAAATTGAATTTTAAAGATTTTAATCTGATGTTTTTTCTAAATATTAACAATACATATTTTTAAAGCTACAGTTAAAAATAATTTTTAACACGCTTCCTTATAGACGTTAATTTTTAATCAGGTTAAAGATTTTTCATACTTAATTTATTAATTTCATGGTGAAAATATAAGATGGTATATAATTATCAATCAATCCAAAGACCATCAAACTCATTTTTTCGCTTTACTTTCACTTACTCTTGAAAAGACTTAAAAGAGAAAGTAGTGCAATAACATGTTCTCAACTAAACAAGAAAAAAGTTACAATTCCAAATATTTTAAGATACGTATATTGGGTTGCATAAGATAATTTTATTTCCGATAGTTTGGAAATAAGCTTTTCTCAATATTTTATATCGTCTATCTCTATATTTGCCTTTAAAGCACCTCCACTCTACCGTCTATATTTGTGCTTACGTGCACGTACGACTTTGAAAAATCCTTGAAATTTCTTTGCGCGTGCGTCCGAGCATTGCCAAAAAGGGCCAAAAGCGGAGAGTTTTAAGCGCGACGACGCAACTCCGCTCGAAATAGTCGGAATTTGTGACGTCACCGGCCGTAATCATTGTAATATATAGGTGTGTGTCATATCGAAGGGGCCACACGAACGATCGCGAGACTCTCAATCCGGTTCAGTTTGGTTTTTGTTACTACACAGTTTATATCTTATTAAATAATAAAAAAAAAGTTTTCATCTAAATAAATGATTTAAAATATAAGATGAAAAAAAAGAGAGCAAAAACTAAAGATAAATGAAATAGTATTTAAATTTTAAAATATAACAGTAGTCGATAAAATTATGTACATACTTTAGCTTCGATTTCCCATTCGGAATGATTTCATTTAGGTCGCATGAACTGGCAATCGGGATTCCGAGTCCATTTAAAAATTAAAAGGGAATTGAAATGTTTAAACGGTAATATTGAAGTTAGTGAATATATCGCATTTTGTATTTTTAACGTATATATTTGATTTTTAACGTGGTGTGTTTACACATTGAATTCACAAAGCTATTGATTATTAAAATGTATTCATTACTTTAATTCTCTATAGTTTTAATATTTTTTTTGTGTTTAGTTATACATACATGTTTTTTATTTCATAAAAATTAAAATTTTTATGAAATAAAAATTAAAAAAATATATTTCATTTTATTAAATGAAACAAAATTGATGTTTAATTAAAAAAGGTATCGTTTTTTAATTTTTAGTAAAAGATCCTTGAATTTTTTTCCTAATTCTAACATTTATAAGTAAATTCCAACTTCATATCTACTTTATACTTTAAATAAGAGGCTTTAACGTTTAATGTCATGGAAAATTTTTCTCTTAATTGTTGTGTTTTTTCATTAGAAGTAAAATCCAAACAGATTTGTTATTTTTTATTTTTAAATAGAAGTACTTTATTATTATACAAATTTAAGATAGAAATTTTGTTTCTAATCTTCGTAAATAATCTTTAAATTACGAAAAAATTAATTTTAGTTTATATGTTAAAAACCAAAACTAGATTTTGAATTGAAAAAGTTATTTTCTTAGATAATTTATTCCGTGTTTCATTTGATAATAAATCTATACTATAAATTATCAATAGTATCTTTCAGATTAAATTAATTGATTCGTTGTAAATTGTAAGTTAACTCAATTCAATCTAATCTAACCCAACCCATCCCAATAATTCACATATTTTCGTTGTTTAGTTATTAATTTGGTTATTTCTATTTACTTAAATTAGGAAGCTTTTTTTTTTAATTTCGAATATCTGAGAAGGAAAGTGTTTGTAATATCAGCACAACATTTTTAAATTCTAACAATTATTATTGTATATAATAAAGTTGTAACTTTTAATGTAATCGAAAGTAAATTCCATTTTTTTAATGTTAAAAAATTGTGATTACGGACATTTTGTTACATTTTCTCATCTGAGGGAAAAACTAAAAGTCATAGAAAATTCATCGTTGGTAAAAATAAAGATTAAGTTTTAATCTAAATCCTCATAAAATTTCAAATCTCTAAAACTATTAGTTTCTTGGATATGAATTTTTAAAAATTAGTAAATTTTAATCGACATTTGGTTAAATTTTCTCTTCTGAGGAAAAAACTAAAAATCGTAGAAAATTTATCTTTGGCAAAAATAAAGATTAAGTTTTAATCTAAATCCCCATGAAATTTTAAATCTCAATAATAATTAATTTCTTAGATATGAATTTTTGAAAATTATCGTTTTATGTAAGTTACGTTAGAACAGTCAAAATGTTTATCAATTTTAAAAATTTTTTTAACAGAACTTAGAATAAAACGGTCTATATTGAATAAAATTAGAAAGTTTTAAGTTTCATTTAGAAAAAGAATTAGATTAAAAGCTATTAAAATCGATTTTTGAGGAATTTTTTTAATTTTTTTGATAACATTTTGAACATATCGGTCTTTTTTAGTTGAAATTAGAATGTTTTAGGTATCATTTAGAAAAAAAAAATCAAATCAAAATCTTTAAAATTCAATTTTTAATAAATTTTAAAAAATCAAGTTTTAATAAACGTTTTAATTAAGTTAGAATTTCTCCTGTAAGAAATATTACCATGTTTTCGCTGAAAATCTATTATTTTGAGAGGTTCATTATCTATAAATTTTATTTTGAAGCTTTTTAGATAAATTTTTATCTCTTTAAATTTCAAATCATCTTTTAAATCAATCTTTTATATAAAGTTATATAACGTTCTTGTATATAATAAAGTTGTAAAGGAGTTTTTTTCAACTCATCTTTTACTAAATTAATGAATAAAATTACAACATTTTATACGAAATTAAGCGAAATTTTATACGAAATTCAACGATTTTTAAACATTTTAGATGAAACTTCACAATTTTAAGCTAAAGTATGTTATTTCTTTAATGAAATTTGAAAAATTTAGATGAAATTAAACGAAATTCTATCATTTTAGACAATTTTATACGAAATTTGAGAAATTTTAGAAAAAACTCGACCATTTTTTAAAATTTTAGAAGAAATTTCACAATTTTAAGCTAAAGCATATTGTTTTTTTAATGAAATTTGAACAATTTAGATGAAATTAAAGGAAATTCAATAATTTTAGACAATTTTATACGAAATTGGGTGAAATTTTAGACGAAATTCGACAATCTTTTAAAATTTTGGACGAAATTTCACAATTTTAAGCTAAGGCATGTTGTTTTCTAAATGAAATTTGAAAAATTTAGATGAAATTAAACGAAATTCAATAATTTTAGACAATTTTATACGAAATTGGGTGAAATTTTAGACGAAATTCGACAATTTTTTAAAATTTTAGACGTATTTTCACAATTTTAAGTTAAAATATGTAATTTTTTTTAATGAAATTTGAAAAATTTAGATGAAATTAAACGAAATTCAATAATTTTAGACAATTTTATATGAAATTGGGTGAAATTTTAGACGAAATTCGACAATTTTTTAAAATTTTAGACGAATTTTCACAATTTTAAGCCAAAGCATGATGTTTTCTTAATCAAATTTGAAAAATTTAGATGAAATTAAACGAAATTCAATAATTTTAGACAATTTTATACGAAATCTGGTGAAATTTTAGAAGAAATTCGACAATCTTTTAAAATTTTAGACAAATTTTCAAAACTTTAAGTTAAAGTATGTTATTTTTTTAATGAAATTTGAAAAATTTAGATGAAATTATACAAAATTCAATAATGTTGGATAATTTTATACGAAATTTGGTGAAATTTTAGAAGAAATTCGACAATTTTTTTTTAATTTTAGACGAAATTGCGCAATTTTATGTTAAAGTATGTTAGTTTTTTAATGAAATTTGAAAAATTTAGATGAAATTAAGCGAAATTCTATAATTTTAGACAATTTTATACGAAATTGGGTAAAATTTTAGACGAAATTCGACAATCTTTTACAATTTTAGACGAAATTTCACAATTTTAAACTAAAGCATGTTGCTTTTTTTTTAATGAAATTTGTAAAATTTAGATGAAATTAAACAAATTCAACAATTTTAGACCATTTTATACAAAATTGGGTGAAGTTTTAGACGAAACTCGGCAATCTTTTAAAATTTTAGACGAAATTTCACAATTTTAAATTAAAATATGTTATTTTCTTAATGAAATTTGAAAAATTTAGATGAAATTAAACGAAATTCTATCATTTTAGATAATTTTATGCGAAATGTGGTGAAATTTTAAACGAAATTCGACAATTTTTAAACATTTTAGACGGAATTTCATAATTTGAAGCTAAATTAAGTTATTTTTTTTTAATGAAAATCAAAAATGTGGCAGTAAATTGCATTACTAGTTATATACAAATAAAGATGTAGCATTTAAACGTAAAATTTTAATATAATCCAAAGAAAATTTCGCTTTTAGAACATAGCCTAATTTTTAAAATGTTAAAAAAATTCAATTAAGGATATTATGTTACATTTTTTCTTTTGAGGGAAAAACTAAAAGTCATAGAAGATTCTTCTTTGGCAAAAATAAAGATAAAGCTTTATTCTAAATCCTCATAAAATTTCAAATCTCAATAACAATTAGTTTTTCAGAAATGAATTTTTAAAGATGTACATATTTTAATCAACATTAAGTTACATTTTCTCCTCTGAGAAAAAAAATTGAAGTCGGAGAAAGTTGATCTTTGGCAAAAGTAAAGATTAAGTTTCAATCTAAATCGTTACAAAGTTTCAAGTCCCAACAACAATTAGTTTCTGAGAAATGAATTTTTAAAAATTGACAAATTCTAATCATCGTTAAGTAACATT
Source organism: Digitonthophagus gazella (assembly GCA_036711955.1). Taxonomy (NCBI): domain Eukaryota; kingdom Metazoa; phylum Arthropoda; class Insecta; order Coleoptera; family Scarabaeidae; genus Digitonthophagus; species Digitonthophagus gazella. The sequence goes on from JASCIT010000007.1 coordinate 14,724,147, forward strand.
TTCTCTTCCGTGAGAAAAAATTAAAATCGTAGAACATTCATGTTTGGCAAAAATAAACATTAAGTTTCAATGTAAATTGTCGTAAAAATTCAAATTAAAACAACAATTAGTTTTTGAGATACGAATATTTAAAATTAAAAAAAATTAACGAATATGTAAATTAAGTTAGGTTAGTTTTTTCTTTCTCTAGGAAAAACTAAAAATCGTAGAAAATTCATTTTTGGTAGAAGTAAAGATTAAGTTTCAGTTTAAATCCCCACAAAATTTTCAAATTTCAATGAGAATTAGTTTCTTAAATATGCATTTTTAAAAATTAATAAATTTTAATCGACATATAAATTAAGTTAGATCAGATTCTTCTCTATAGAAAAAATTAAAAGTCATAGAACATTAATTTTTGGTGGAAATAGAGATCATATGAAGATCAAATAAAGATAATTTCAATCTAAATCGTCATAAAATTTCAAATATGCACAATTAATTTCTTAGAAATGAAATGTAAAAAATTGACTAGTTAGAAATAATAAGCATATAAAAACTGTTTCTTATACAATAAAAATTACCATCTAAAATATTCTATGAAGATAAAAACGACATTGAAATGAAAAAGTAGTAAGTTGTAGCTTTGATAAATCAAACAAGAACAAACCATATTTTAGATGGAAAAGAAAGCAAATTTTATTTATGTCGGGTGTTTGATCTTTGTAACCGATCTTGACGTTAAGGATATAAAATGCGAATTGAATACTTAATCGGTTTCTTTATTTAATTATTCCACTTAACCGGTTTCGGTCTTATCCGACCATCATCAGAGACGTTCGTTTAATTTTATTTATGAAAAGAAGTGACAGTTCTTAAATACGTCATTAAAGACCAAAGAAAGAAAGAAATATCAATCGTTAAATAACAAATATTACATTATTGATAAAAATAAAATAAAAAGGTAAAGATATTTGTAATAATCAGGAAATGTTTGATTGCGATCCATTTTCTTTTCATCAGTAAATTATGTAGAATGAAAAGTATTTTTTCAGCACTTATCTGGTTTATTGAATTTTGATCAACCTTACATGTTTCAGCATAAGGCCATCTTCAGAGGTAATTTGTCTCTAGTTAAAAACTTGGTTAATATCAGTAAAATACATGGATAGAATTAAGTTTACCAATTTGTAAGGTTGATAAAAGTTCAATAAACCAGATAAGTACTGAAAAAATACTTTTCATTGTAAATATATTTGTGGTAAATTTTATTCATCCAGTAATGATGCTCAAATATACTCTTAAGCGATGTAGAAAGGAATCATTAAAAAATTCCTAAAATTGTTCCCTGGAATTTTTAATACGACAAGCTTTTAATTGACATCGGTAACCAATTATAGAAGTGCAATTCTACTTTCAAAGAATTGTTATATATTCTGCTTTTGGAAACATACCGCAACTGGCAATGTCTTGTGGAATACGAATGAACATCTTCAATCTACGTTAGTGTGGCTTCTTTATCTAAGTTTCTAGCAACTTTTCATGAATATAGGGCGATGGAACCGTCATGATATTATGTTCGATAAATAGGGATTTATACGTTGATCTTTGAGGAACTCCATCAGTTGCCCAAACAGGAACGAAAACTCGTTAAACATGGATAAAGTGACCTTATATTATAACTCCATATAGCATAACAATATGAAATGGAGTAAAATAAAGTGTAACTTCTTCACTGTTAATTGACTGTCGTACCATTCTTATCGCATATATCTGGGAATCAATATTAACCCAAACCAAGTTAATTATTAATTTCTCGTTGCGTTTCTTTTCAAGGTTTCTGTGTTATTTCACTTTGATTTCGAAAGTGTACATTTTCTTAAATTTTGACTTAAAATGTATCTTCTAAATTTTACTTTTGTAGTCAATAGCATTTTAAAACTCTTTTTCTTCTTTAACTTGTTCATTAATAGATTGATTATTTCCTTAAAGTCAATATTAACTTAATACAATTTAATTATTAATTTTTCATTGCGTTTCTTGTCAAGGTTTCTGTGTTATTTCACTTTAATTTCGAATGTGCAGATTTTCTTAAATTTTTACTTAAAATGTATCTTCTAAATTTTACTTTTGTAGTCAATAGCCTTTTAAATCTGTCTTTTGCTTCTTTAACTTATTCATTAATAGATTGATTTCTTGCTTAAAATCAATATTAACTCAACACAATTTAATTATTAATTTCTCATTGCGTTTCTTTTCAATGTTTCTGTGATTTTGTACATACTAACGTGTATAAATCTTCAATAACTTTAATAATATGATTAACTGCAGACACATCGCTATTCTACCACCTATTTTTTTTAATTGTTGAAAAAATCATAGCTTCACGAATAATTTTTTTTTTTCATGATAGAAATAATTACTTTCGTGCAAATTACTATGGATTTAGAACAGCTACACCAACGGTAGATACCATTTAAAAATTGATGACTTGGGATTACGACAATTTTGAAGACAAAAATTGTTTAGCACATTTCTACGACCTTTTAAAAACGTTTCATTGTGTGGATGATGAGGTATTTATGAGTAAGATAGAATGTTAGGTTCGTCTCATATTGAGACAACCAGCAACTGGCTACCAGCAATATTGTCGATATCACAAAAGGCGAAGCGATATCGAATTGTTCCAATGTGAGAGGCGTCATTTAATTATATGTAGAATGTCATCAAATGGTAATATCGCTGGTTGCTGATTGCTAGTTGTTTCAATGTAAGAACCCGCCTTGTGATTTTCATGGGGTTGCACAAAATCTAATTTAATTTTATTTCTAAAGTCGATTTCAAATAGTGGAATGAAATCAATTAAACAGTGATGTAAGGTCTATTAGAATTCTGATGCCTCAGAGCAGCATTTAAGGCACCTGTTTTTTTTTCTTATTATTTATGTTAATGATCTGCCCATTAATATCGACTGTTTCACTTTCCCGTTTGCGGAAGATACCCTTTCGATAATTTTATGTCGAGGGAAAGTGGATTTAAGTGGTGAAGATCTAAGAACTTTTACAGCTATATTCCGTTGGTTTAATACTAATGAATTTGATAAAAATCAAGAACAATCGAATAGCATTTGCACTACAATTAAATGGTCAAATTTATAATGAGTTCTATAAAGTCTCTGTTGCTATGGATAATAATCTTACTTGGTACGACTATATTCAGTGTGTCCCCGGAGAAGTGAAACGACTCTTAAACGGCCCACACACGTAACGATTTGTCGTACTGCACGTAGTACGACATTAGTCGAAACTGCTGCAGTAATGATAAATTGTAGCGTGTGTAGGCAAATCGTATGCTTCGTAGTACGCAGTGATCGAATCATCTGTAGTTCGGGACTTCCATAAAATATCGTATCAACGGTCGTGTTTAGAAGCTAGTTGATACGTGTGTAGAGAGCGGCGCGCGGTTATTGTAGGTGACTTTTCTAGGTAACATAGATACATTGAGTTTAAATAAGTTTGTTGAGTAAATGAATTAATTGAGTTTGACGATGGACGTTAAAAACAAGAATTTCTGGAAACAATTTATTGAACTATATAGGCAAAACTCCTGTCTGTAGGATCATAAAGCAATCTTCATCAAGCAATAATACTGCAATTACAAGTGCGGCAGCACTTTTTGGCATTTTGTTATTTAAATGTGTGTAGTTCACACTCATCGAGACTAGTACTACAATAATCTTAACTACTGTTGTCCGGTGTGTTTGAACCGTGTGTAGAGAAAACGACAGTACAGCAATTCCTACGATTTTCTCTCCAACCTGTAATTCGGCGTGCAGTACAACAAATCCTTACATGTGTGGGCCGTTTTATAAAAGATAAAAAATTTTCGATGTTAATTTTCATCTTTTAGAGTTTTACCCTTGCTTGATTAAAAATTAATATATAACATACTTTCAATTAGAGAAAATAACCGAATCTTGTCAATGAATAGAAAACGCTTTTTGTGGCAAATAAAGTACCTTTTCTATTTAGCGTACATCAAAGTATTATTAAGAAATTTTGTTCAGGATGAAACGTTATGTCCGTATGCAAACTTTTACTTTGATAATTTAAACTTGAGGATTTACTTTGATAAAACTCATTGTTATTTTCGTCAGTAGTACAAGCATCACGATTTTTTGCGGGTATAATATTGTATATCGGGAGAAATAAGGGAAGAGAGAGAATAAACCAACGTGTGATATCTTATAATTAAATATCTTGTAATAAGGTGAAGTGGGGTAAGTGCGTTTACGGGGCAAGTGCACTTTTAGTCATTAAATGTTATGGTGGATTTAGGATGTCAAACTTAACCGTAACCTTAGCTGTAATAACCATCAAATTTGCCGTAATTCCTAGACGTTGTCTAAACGTTTCTATTGGAACAAAATAGTTGAACTATTTTTTAATACTAGAGTTACGGCTACGGTTACGATTACAGCCTTTAAGTTTGACATCCTAAATCCACCATTACATGTTTGAATTTACGGCGCTGAGACCTATCAATAAAAACTTTTACTAACGTATTCGTCCCTATTTTATCGATTGGCGATATTCGCTTCCCTTGTTACTTTGAAAAAAATTTGTTCAAAATTTTTGTTGCGGTCGAAATTGAAAAGCGAGTTAGTGATGTTTGAGTAAATTGTCCAACTGTTTCAATATTAGTTAAGTTATTGTAGTGATATGTGGCAGACATATAGGTTTCTAAATTACATGAATTATTCTTAAGGTATTTTTCTTACCGGTTAATACAGTTCCATTTATGTGGCTATAGCGCATTTGCCCCGTCCATTTTAATTGACGGGACAAGTGCGTTTATTTCAGTAGGGGTTTCATTCTAACCAGAAAAGAAGTACAGAAGAATAATAACGTTTCTTGATTAATTGTAGACTAAATTAGAATAACATTTTATTTGTTGTGTTCGTCGAAACTTCTTTTTAACGAAACAGCCTTGTGTTAAGTTCCATACCTTATACCACGGCATTTAAAAGTGACTAACTTCGCTATCTTACAAATTAATTATTTTCGCTTAGGTACACAATAAAGAATATTCTTCAAATTAGATTGCATTAGTCCCATTTGTTAATCAAAGAATTTTGTTCAGAGAAAGAGGCCCTAGCCGCTCTTGCCCCACATTAGCGGTGCAAGTGCGTCCACGACGAATACAATAAAAAAAATAAAAATAATTTATTCAATATTACTTTATTTAATCAAATATCTTTCATTATCTAGAGTATGCCCCAAGTTATTATACTGACAAAAGAAAAAATCCGTTGGCAAGTATTATTGATATTGTAATGATTGAAAGTTACACTTATCATTTTTTATGCCGCACTTACCCCACCTTACCTTAATTATTTTGTTTTATATTTGGGATATTGCTTTACCGGAGATACTCTCTTTTTTATTGTGTTTTTCTAAAGCTAGTGCTGCGAACAATTAATAGGCTAACTCAAAATAAAAGAAACGAACGTAAAACTCAAACATAAACAAGGACAGTGTTGTTTATCAAATAAACCAGTTGTTTATAACAAAACTATAATTCTTAATAAAACAAAGAATGTGCAATGATTCATAAAAAAACTAACGACCAGGTGGTTCATTCCAAAACGTGATGGAATGTATTAAATCTATTAAACCAAATAAAACTGACAATTCTTTAGGAGGATCAGAAGAGAATAAATGACGTCGCGAATTCTTAGATAAGTAATACTTTTAATAACACTTGTGATACTTCCAGTACTGTTTCAAATGCGGAAAACCGGAACTAGCAATGGAAAATATGGCGTCTCCGAATAAACGGCGTGATCTAAAGATGCGTCCAGACTTGTGACAAGACCCCGTAGCATGACGGGATCGCGTGCCTTTTTCTGACGGTGCAACTTCGACGCGTATCAGAAATGTGCACGTATCACATTTCTCGCGAACTTCAATGCGTTCCAGTTAGTTAATAGTTTTTTTCGTAGAAGCGATTTCCAATATTTTTGTGATTTTTTGCAATCAGAAGTTAAAATTTTTGCATATAATCAAAATTAAACAAGTTGATTGGTTGAAAAGATTAGAAAAGGTGAGAAATCGCTTCTACGAACAAAGCTACTGTCAGTATATAAACTGTCATCATGGATATTGCAGCAGCCGCATATATTATTATTGATCAGCTTGTACGTAATAAAAGGAGAAGAAGAAGACTTTGGCAACAACATTTATATACGCAATGACCTGAAAATTGTGGAAATAACTTACTGAAAGATTTAAAATTTCAACAAGTTAGCGGTCTTTATAAAAATTTCACGAGGATGTCACCAGTCGATTTTGAATACCTTATAAGTTTAATTAGATAAACACATCTTCGTCTCTATACAATTGTATAAATGTTGTTGCATTCACTCCATACTTTTAACAACTAAATTAAACAAAACCCGCAATATACAAATTTCAAAATGCAACGATGATACCCGATCACGTCTAGATTTGTCGAACCAAACTACATATCATCCCTTTGATGTGACACAGAAAACCCGACAAGACATGGGGCGGGCTGATGACACGCAGTGAACACAAAGATGAAACACGTTGTGGTTACGTGGTACTGTCCAGAATACACGCGACGAAGTTTGCATTGCTATCACGCCGGAATTTGTCACAAGTCTGGACGCACCTTAGTAGGATCTCGAGTCAGGAAGGCATCAACAATAAAACGTCTTCAAAACTTGGATCCAGCGCAAAAAAAACCACCTATGATGTTATAGGTTTATGTAATGCATTTCCTCTCACAAATGATTGAATTGAATAATGCAATAAAATTTAGAAAGTCTTACAGATTTGCGATAAAATCCCTTAACAGGTAATTCCACGTGCTCCAACGACCAAACTCCATCCAAAACTCCAATGAAGGTACAAATGAAAACTATTGTCCAAATTTTGAATTTCAACTGGTATAATCACCAACTTTACGATAATTTTGTTATTGCGCTTAACCCGTAGGATTTTCAAAAAGACTTTCTCGTCGCAAAAACTAACAACAACCGAACTCCGATATAAAAACTCGCTAAAAACCCATCTTAATCGTGACCGGACAAGTTCGTAAATAACTCCGAAATAATTTTCCAGATGTAATTTTTTAAAGCGATACAATAAATTTCTTAAAACATCATATCTCAACATTTATTTATTTCAAACGTAACACTATACCTTTTCAAGTTCAAATTGGGACTAATCAATGCCAAATTGAGATTAATCAATTTCAAATTGGGACTAATCAATTTCAAATTGAGACTAATCAATTTCAAATTGGGAATAATCAATTTCAAATTGGGAATAATCAAATTCAAATTGGCACTAATCAATTTCAAATTGGGAATGTTATATTTATATAAAAAATACCTAAGTTTTGGTAGTTACTTAATATTAATGAACTATTTTTTTTTTATTTAGCTATAAAAAATATAATTATAAAAAATTAAAATTATAAAAAATATAAAGGGGCAGTGGCATGTACTATAACCCGACATAGATCTGCACAATGAAGAGAAAGATGAAAAGGTAAGCTTGCTCTCCATAATATTGCCGTGCAGGTCCATTTCGGCTTATAGTACTTTTGTGTACACAGTGTAAATTTCGTACATGTAGCGATAGATATCACTCTGTTTTCCTCACTAAAAAAGAATTGTCTGAATGTCGTCAGCCAGGCCACTCTTGCCTCCATCTTTAGAAACTGTCCGTACTACTTCTATGAAGATCTCAATGGAATCGTGATATGGAGCATTATCTGGTACCATAACCGTAGGTTCTTCGTATATACGTTTGGCATTGCGAAGATGTTGGCTTCAGGCTTTTTAAAAGCATATTTTTGAATTTCATGATGTATCAGGCCCGTAGTGCCAATACAATCAATTAAATGAATATTTGATTCTTTCATCGCCAGTGAAATAAAAAGATTTAAATTGATCTCATATACACCTTTGCAATGCCCAACGTATATACCAAGAAACTGTGGTACTGGTGACAGATAATGTAAAGAATACTTCCCACTTGGTCGTTAATTTGAAATTAATTGAATTTCAACTTCAATTTCATTAGTCCCAATTTGAAATCGACAAGTCCCAATTTGAATTTGATTAGTCCCAATTTGAAATTGATTAGTCTCAATTTGAAATTGATTATTCTCATTTTGAAATTGATTAATCCCAATTTGAAATTGATTATTCCCTATTTGAAATTGATTACTGCCAATTTGAACTTGAAAAGGTATAGATTAAAAGTTTTTCAGTTATTTCGTCAGAAAAGGTATGATACTTAACAAAAAAAAAATTATGATGTACTACTGACGAAAATAATAATGACTGTTATCAAAGTAAACCGATCATTTAAAAAATTTCCATATGGACATAGCGTTTTATCTGTATAAAATATCTTACAAGTAAACCATCAGACGTGTGACCTCCAGATTTTGTTCTCGATTTTTTTACGGGTAGAGACATGTATACTAAACTTTTTAGTAAAATATTTCAGGGGACTGGCCAGGCATTTTTGAGTTATGAATTTTTGAAATCGTCAACGAAATTTACATAGTCATCCGGTGGTTTAATACTGTTACCAACAGGTCCGATAGACGGAATGGCTAAGGCGCGAGTTACTAACTGTGTCGACCAAAGTTTAAATCAGGGTGGTGCCGAATTTTTGACGATTTCAAAAATTCATAACTCAAAAATGCCTAGCAATCTCCCTGAAATATTTTACCAAGAAGCTTCACATACATGCCTCTACCTGTAAAAAACGAGAACAAAATCTGTCCGTCACACGTCTGCCGGTCCCCTTGTTAGTAACACTTTGATGCACAGTAAATAGAAAAGGTTTTAGTGAATAAAAAAAGTTTTTTATTCGCTGTCAAAGTTCGGTTATTATTTTTTTTAATTGAAAATATGTCACAAATTAATCTTTAACCAAGCAGGGATAAACCCTAAAAGATATAACAACACACACTTTACAGAACTCATTATGAATTTAACTATTAAGTTGTAATGTAGATGCTATTCGATTCTTCTTGATTCGTATCAAATATATTAGTTGAACCCACTGAATATATGCTTGAGATCCTTTTTACTAATATAGGACTAAATTAAAAATAAAACACAGGTATTTTTTTATTCTCGGCCTGACGCGTTTCGGCGTTTTACGCCATCTTCGGAGGCTTTCGTCTAAACTTTATGCTATCGTTTGTTGACACATACAACATTTTTTTTATCCTTCTTCTTATTAAATTTGATTATATGCTTCGTTTTATAGATTTCGTTAAATTAGATAGAGGTTTCATCGCAAAAATATTGAAATAATTCAACCCATCTAATTTAGCGACATCTATAAAACGAAACAAAAAATCAAATTCAATAATAAGAAGGATAAGAAAAAGTTGTATGTGTTAATAAACGATAGGATAAATTTTATTCGAAAGCCTTCGAACAACCTGTGTTTTATTTTTAATTTATCGAATATAGTTATTGAAGTTCGAAGATCCTAACCACTTAAATCCACTTTCCCTTGACATAAACTTATCGAAAGGGTATCGTCCGCAAACAGGAAAGTGAAACAGTAGATATTAATGGGCAGATCATTAACATAAATAATAAAAAAAGAGAGGCCCTAAATGCTGCCTTGAGGCATCAGAATTCTAATGGATCTTACATCACTGTTTAATTGATTTCATTCCACTATTTGAAATCGACTTTAGAAATAAAATTAAACTAGATTTTGTGCAACCCCATGAATACCAAAAGGCGGGTTCTCACATTGAGGCAACTAGCAATCAGCAACCAGCGATATTGACACTTGATGACCTTCTGCATTATAATTAAATGATGACTCTCCAATTGGAGCAATTCGATATCGTTTCTCCATTTGTGATATCGAGAATATTGTTGGTTGCTGATTGTTAATTACTTGTTCCTGGTTGCCTCAATGTGAAACGAACCTAACATCTGTCTTACTCAAAAATATCTCATGATCCATATAACCAAACGTTTTTGAAAGGTCGTGGAAATGTGCTAAACAATTTACGTCGTCAAAATGTTGATGTCACTTTTCTAAATCCATACTAATTTGCACCAAAGTAATTATTTTTATCAAGAAAAAAAATATTCGTGAAGACATGACTTTCAACAATCTTTAGAAAAGGTGGTAAAATAGCAATAGGTTTACAGTTAATCATATAATCCGATAGAGAAAAACGACAGAATACCAAAGTTATTGTAGATTTATACATTAGTAAGTACAAAATCACAGAAACCTTGAAAAGAAACGTAATGATGAATTAATAATTCATTTGTATTGGGTTAATATTGATTTTAAGGAAGTAATCAATCTATTAATGAACAACTTAAAAGACAAAAAGATGGTTTTAAAAGGCTGTTGAGTACAAAAGAAAAATTTAGATAGATTTAAGATACATTTAAAAAAATATATAAGAAAATGTACACTTTCGAAATTAAAGTAAAATAAAATCAATAAATTAAAAAAAAAACAGATTGAAAACCATCACTATAAATGACGAGTAAATAAAAACTGTTTACTACACAACAAAAATTTCAATCTAATATACTTTATGGATTTAAATCGTGATACATGTTAACACTAATATTTTTAACGTGGAATCCCAAGTATTATAAAAAGCCATCCAAAAAAAGTAGGTTGAGTTTAATTTTAACGTTATCAAAACGATAATACACTCATGTTTTATAAAAAGAATACTTTATTAAAAATGTTACTAATACAATAATGACATGTCTTCATTATCAATTAATTTTTAATATTTTTTCAATTTTCGTTAATTATAAATTCCCAAATTTAAAACGTGTACGTATGTCACAGTAAAGATATCAAGGAAAATCCACTGATTATTATCAGATTATTGATTTGATTGATAAAATTATCGAACAATACCGGTTAAAATAAAAAAAAGTATTCCATAAAAATTCGTTCTATAAAAATTTATTTTATTGTACTAATTGTAAGTAGTAAATTTTTCTATAGAAAAAAAATCTGATTTAAATTTCTACGTCGATTAAAATTTGTTAATTTTTATAAATGCATATCTAAGAAACTAATTATTGTTTTGATTTCAATTTTTAGGACGATTTAAATTGAAATTTAATCTTTATTTTTAGCAAAAATGAATTTTCTACCTTTTAGTTTCTTTTTTTCTAGAGAAACGAAATTCTAACCTAACTTAATTAACATGGTTATTAGAACTGACTAACTTTTAAAAATTCATATCTAAAAAACTAATTGTTGTTTTGATTTGAATCTTTATGACGATTTAAATTGAAACGTAATCTTTATTTTTGCGGAAGATGAAGTTTCTACAACTTTTAGTTTTCCTCTCAGAAGAGAAAATGTAACTTAAGGTTAATTAAAATTTGTCAATTTTTATAAGTTCATTTCTAAGAAAGTAATTGTTATTGAGACTTGAAATTTTATGACGATTTGGATTGAAACTTAATCTTTTCTTTTACCAAAGATGAACTTTCTACGACTTTTAGTTTTTCCCTCAGAAAAGAAAATGTAACTAAATGTCCTCATTTTAAATATTTTAAACATTCTAAAATTTAAGTTATGTTCTAAACATGAAATTTTCTTTGAATTACATTAAACTTTGATGTTTAGAAGTTACAATTTTATTATACATAGTAGAAAATATCTTGGACTTTTAGTAGTAAAAAAGGCAAGAATTTGAAGAACGAAGAGAGTTCTTTGCAAAATTCTTCGAGAAAGAAAAACATCCTAATAAGTTTTTTAACCTTAACCAATATATTTTCCTCTGTAGAAAAATTACAAAATTGATTATAAGTTTAAAAAATCATCCAACCTTTATTTGTGTCAATTAAGTAAAAATCTCTTAAACAATGATTTATTAAAATATCTTATTTTATTTAAAGTCGGTTGACATGTTCTAATTATTATTAAAAAAATTTTAAAAAATCCTAAAGATACCAAATATTTTTGAGCGAACATAACCTAAGTGTCAAAAATTTCGGTCAACTTTAAAAATTCCTAGAAATCTTATTTACTGGAATAAAAAAAATATTTTTAAGAAAAATACATTTTAAAATGTCTATTTTTAATTAAACTCAGCGGATTTGTGCTAATTATTACCAAAAAAATAAAAAAAAAATTTAAAGACAACTAAGATTTTTTATCAAAGTGTTAAAAATTTCAGACAACTTTAAAAAATCCTAGAAATCTTATTTAGTGGAATGAAAAAAATATTTTTTAGAAAAATACATTTTAAAATGTCTATTTTTAATTAAACTTAGCGGATTTGTTCTAGTTATTATAAGAAAATTTAAAAAAATTCGGTCAAGTTTAAACATTCCTAGAGATCTTATTTATTGGAATAAAAAAAATATTTTTTAGGAAAATACATTTTAAAATGTATACTTTTAATTAAACTCAGCGAATTTGTTCTAATTATTACCAAAAAAAATGTTAAAAAATTTGAAAGACAGCTAATATTTTTTACCAAAGTCTTAAAAATTTCAGTCAACTTTAAAAATTCCTAGAGATCTTATTTATTGGAATAAAAAAAATATGTTTTAGAAAAATACATTTTAAAATGTCTATTTTTAATTAAACTTGCCGGATTTGTTCTAATTATTACCAAAAAAATTAAAAAAAATTTGAAAGACAGCTAAGATTTTTTACCAAAGTGTTAAACATTTCGGTTAACTTTAAAAATTCCTAAAAATCTTATTTATTGGAATAAAAAAAAATATTTTTTAGAAAAATACATTTTAAAATGTGTATTTTTAATTAAACTTACCGGATTTGTTCTAATTATTACCAAAAAAATTAAAAAAAATTTGAAAGACAGCTAAGATTTTTTACCAAAGTGTTAAACACTTCGGTTAACTTTAAAAATTCCTAAAAATCTTATTTATTGGAATAAAAAAAATATTTTTTAGAAAAATACATTTTAAAATGTGTATTTTTAATTAAACTTACAATTAGCGGATTTGTTCTAATTATTACCAAAAAATTTAAAAAAATTGAAAGACAGCTAAGATTTTTTACCAAAGATTTAAAAATTTCGGTCAACTTTAAAAATTCCTGGAGATCTTATTAATTGGAATAAAAAAAATGTTTTTTTAGAAAAATACATTTTAAAATGCCTAGTTTTAATTAAACTTAGCGGATTTGTTCTAATTATTACCAAAAAATTAATAAAAATTTGAAAGATAGTTAAGATTTCTGACCAAAATGTGAAAAATTTCGGCCAACTTTAGAAATTCTTAGAAATAAGGGAGAAAGAGAGTTTTTTTTATTTGTAATTAAAATGTTTATTATGTATAATAAATTAAATTTTAATGTAATCCATAGAAAATTTCGTTTTTATAACGTAGCCCAATTTTTATGACGTTAAACAATTTCAATTAGGGACATTAAGTAACATTTTCTCTTCTGAGGGAAAAACTACAAATCGTAGAAAATTCATCTTTTGCAAAAACAAAGAATAAATTTCAATCTAAATCGTCATAAAATTTTCAAATCTCAAAAACAACTAATTTTTTATATATGAATTTTTAAAAACTAGGTGAAAATTTTCGATGAACTTTGAAAAATTTTTTAATATTTTTGGTAATAATTTGGAAAAATCTAATAATTTTAATAAAAAATAGATATTTTAATTTATCAATTTCCAAAATATCTTTTCTTAGTTTTCATAAATAAAATCTAGGGAATTTTTTAAAGTTGATTAAAATTTTGAAGGTTAACTTAGGTGAAAATTTTCGATCGACTTTGAAATTTTTTTTTAATTTTTTGATAACTTGAGCAAATCTAATAATTTTAATAAAAAATAGATATTTTAATTTATCAATATCCAAAATATTCTTTTTTTAGTTTTCATAAATAAAATCTAGGGAATTTTTTAAAGTTGATTAAAATTTTTAAGGTTAAATTGAGTGAAAATTTTCGATCGACTTTGAAAATTTTTTTAAATTTTTAGGTAATAATCTGAAAAAATCTAATAATTTTAATAAAAAATAGATATTTTAGCCTATCAATTTCCAAAATATTTTTTCTTAGTTTTCATAAATAAAATCTGGGGAATTTTTTAAAGTTGATTAATAATTTTAAGGTTAAATTGGGTGAAAATTTTCGATCGACTTTGAAAATTTTTTTGAATTTTTTGGTAATAATTTGAGCAAATCTAATTATTTTAATAAAAAATAGATATTCTAATTTATTAATTTCCAAAATATTTTTTCTTAGTTTTCATAAATAAAATCTAGGGAATTTTCTAAAGTTGCTTAAAATTTTGAAAGTTAAATTAGGTGAAAATTTTCGATCAACTTTGAAATTTTTTGGTAATAATTTGAGCAAATCTAATTATTTTAATAAAAAATAGATATTCTGATTTATCAATTTCCAAAATATTTTTTCTTAGTTTTCATAAATAAAATCTAGGGAGTTTTTTAAAGTTGATTAAAATTTTGAAAGTTAAATTAGGTGAAAACTTTCGATCGACTTTGAAAATTTTTTTTAATTTTTTGATAACTTGAGCAAATCTAATAATTTTAATAAAAAATAAATATTTTAGCCTATCAATTTCCAAAATATTTTTTCTTAGTTTTCATAAATAAAATCTGGGGAATTTTTTAAAGTTGATTAATAATTTTAAGGTTAAATTGGGTGAAAATTTTCGATCGACTTTGAAAATTTTTTTGAATTTTTTGGTAATAATTTGAGCAAATCTAATTATTTTAATAAAAAATAGATATTCTAATTTATTAATTTCCAAAATATTTTTTCTTAGTTTTCATAAATAAAATCTAGGGAATTTTTTAAAGTTGCTTAAAATTTTGAAAGTTAAATTAGGTGAAAACTTTCGATCGACTTTGAAAATTTTTTTGAATTTTTTGGTAATAATTTGAGCAAATCTAGTTATTTTAATAAAAAATAGATATTCTAATTTATTAATTTCCAAAATATTTTTTCTTAGTTTTCATAAATAAAATCTAGGGAATTTTTTAAAGTTGCTTAAAATTTTGAAGGTTAAATTAGGTGAAAACTTTCGATCGACTTTGAAAATTTTTTTTAATTTTTTGATAACTTGAGCAAATCTAATAATTTTAATAAAAAATAAATATTTTAATTTATCAATATCCAAAATATTTTTTCTTAGTTTTCATAAATAAAATCTGGGGAATTTTTTAAAGTTGCTTAAAATTTTGAAAGTTAAATTAGGTGAAAACTTTCGATCGACTTTGAAAATTTTTTTGAATTTTTTGGTAATAATTTGAGCAAATCTAATTATTTTAATAAAAAATAGATATTCTAATTTATTAATTTCCAAAATATTTTTTCTTAGTTTTCATAAATAAAATCTAGGGAATTTTCTAAAGTTGCTTAAAATTTTGAAAGTTAAATTAGGTGAAAATTTTCGATCAACTTTGAAATTTTTTGGTAATAATTTGAGCAAATCTAATTATTTTAATAAAAAATAGATATTCTGATTTATCAATATCCAAAATATTTTTTCTTAGTTTTCATAAATAAAATCTAGGGAATTTTTTAAAGTTGCTTAAAATTTTGAAAGTTAAATTAGGTGAAAACTTTCGATCGACTTTGAAAATTTTTTTTAATTTTTTAGTAATAATTTGAGCAAATCTAATAATTTTAATAAATAATAGATATTTTAATTTATCAATATCCAAAATATTTTTTCTTAGTTTTCATAATAAAATCTAGGAAATTTTTAAAGTTGATTAAAATTTTAAAAGTTAAGTTAGGTGAAAATTTTTTTAGGTGAAAAACTTAGCGGATTTGTTCTAATTATTACCAAAAAAAAATGAAATCAATTTTAAAAGACAGCTCAGATTTTTGACCAAAGTGACAAAAATGTCGGTCAACTTTAAAAATTGCTAGAAATTATTACCAATATATAAATGCTTAATTTATCGTCATATTTTTCAATCTCCGTTCCTTGAAAGTTGTAAATCGTAGTCTACGTCACCGTCGAGTTGCGTGACGTAGCTTTCTAATCTACTTCGTTCCCGGAAATTCATTCTTCACGTCTATTCTTAGTTTTAATTTTTCAACTCATTAAAAATACATACGCACACATACTTTGTAAAGGTAACGAGAAAAGGTAAAATGTACCGAGAATTTGTATTTCTACACTCGCGGTATACGCAGGGCTAGGCGCATACAGTGCAAAAATACAAACCGGCTTGTGCATCTTCGCACCCAGCTCCAACCAGTATGTATATAACGAAGTTGCAGTCCTCAAACGTTTAAAAAAAATTCTAAACACACTCCCAACGATAATATTTATAAAGCGTACGAAAAAAATATTTATAATTGAAATAAAAACAGAACTTATTCCAACATAGGAATGCGTTAACCGCCTTAGAAAAAAAATTTAAGGGGTTTTTATGTAAATGGAATAAAGATCAGGTTTGGTAACATATACGAGAAATTTAACATAACGATAAAATCTACAAAATTCCAGTTAGATAAGTTTACGTAATATTCCCGAATGTTATAGTTCTTAAAACGGGTTCTGTGTTCTTAGAAAGGATAAATTTAGACCAAGTCCTATTTAATTCGGTTTTTGTATACTATAGTTGTTTTTCCTAGAAAGAATAATCGAGTTAAACGAAAATATTTGCGTTTAAACCAAAATAAATTTACAGGCAAGAAATGATAAGGTCGTAGTACCCACTTGTGATCTCTCGATTCCCACAGCGATGAGCAATACTTTACAACTTATACCGATATCCTTGGCCACACAAGGATGTGGTAAGTTGTTTTTGAAATCCGCAATACCGTCGCACTTACCACAATGTGTGAATGAAACCAAATAAGAATTTACGAGTAAATTCTTTTATTCTAAATTTATCAACTACAAAAACGTCTTTGTTATTATTTGATGATTAAAAAATATAGGTTCAATTTTCCTCCTAAATTATTAAGAAGACTAGTCAATTTTTAAAACTTCATATCTAAGAAACTTATTGTTATTGAGACTTAAAATTTTTTGAGAATTTAGATTGAAATTTATTCTTTATTTTTGCCGAAAATGAATTTTCTACGACCTTTGGTTTTTTTTGTACGGAAACGAAATTCTAACCTAACTTAAAAACCTTGTTTATTAAAACTTGTCAATTTTTAAAAATCCATATCTAAGAAATTAATTAGTATTGAGACTTGAATTTTTATGAGGATTTAGACTGAAACTTAATCTTTATTTTTACCGAAAATGAATATTCTACGACCTTTAGTTTTTTTCTACGGAAATAAAATTCTAACCTAACTTAATGACCTTGTTTATTAAAACTTGCCAATTTTTAAAAATTCAGATTTAAAAAACTAATTGTTGTTTTGATTTAAAATTTTGCGACGATTTAGATTGAAACTTAATCTTTATTTTTGCCAAAGATGAATTTTCTACGGCTTTAATTCTTTCTCTCGTAAGAGAAAATGTAACTTAACGTGGATTAAAATTTGTCAATTTTAAAATATTAATTTCTAAGAAACTAATTGTTATTGAGACTTGAATTTTTATGATGATTTAGATTAATACTTAATCTTTATTTTTACCAAAGATGAACTTTCTACGTCTTTTAGTTTCTTCTACGGAAATGAAATTCTAACCCAACTTAATAACCTTGTTTATTATAACTTGTCAATTTTTAAAAATTCATATCTAGAAAACTAATTCTTATTTTGATTTGAATTTTTATGATGATTTAGATTGAAACTTAATCTTTATTTTTACCAAAGATGAACTTTCTACGACTTTTAATTTTTCCCTCATAAGAGGAAATGTAACTAAATATCCTTAATTGAAATTCTTAAAACATTCTAAAAATTAGGTTACGTTCTAAAAATGAAATTTTCTTTAGATTACATTAAAATTTGACGTTTAAAAGTTAGAATAAATTCAATCATTGAATGATATAGGTTTAAATTTTCTTCTAGATTATAATTTTATTTACTTTTAGAAACAGAGCGCCTTTATTGAAAGATTCTATAGTTAGGTATCTTCACGAACTTTTATATTATCTCTTTGAAATTTGCAAGGTTTCACAAGATCTAAAAACTGTAGTTTTATAGAAAAAATAAGTTGAAAACTTGAAATGAGTGAAAAAAAGAACAACCCAATGAAAATGCCATTTAAGACATTCAAGCTTCCATTGGATGTAAAAGTGGCAACACTATGATAAACCCCAAGATGTAATAAAAATTAATGCAAAATGGAAAACTACTAAATAAGGACAGGAAATGATTAAAAATGATATTGAAGAAAATATAACAACGTGTAGGTGTTTAAACCGTATCAAAAAAACGGCAGAGTTGATTGCTTATACCTTTCATATATTACAGTAATTAGTACTTAGCAGAACATTTCTTATAAAATAATATAAGGCTAACTTTTTGATGCAAATTTCTACCTGAAATCACAACCATCTTAATGGCTCCAAAATACATCGAACGTACTTAAGAGTTAAAGATTTTTCTCCTATAAATTCTCAGAAACACTAAAAATAAACTGATGAGATACTTACAATTAGTCAATTTATGAATCCGAACATATTTTGTATTAGTACTAAAGTTAAGGAATGGATAGGTCTACCACAAAAGTTAGAAACATGGATAATCGGAATTTAAATCAACGATTCGTGCTAAGGGTTTAGGAAAAGCTTGCACGTCATTGGCAGATTTAAATTAACTGCGTACGAGCCATCTACAAGATGATATTGTACATGGTAGTAATTTTTACCTATTCAGAGTATCCTTACACTCAAATGATAGTCTACGCTAGTATTAAAAAAATAATTAAGATAATTAAGGTATAATAAGATTTATGTTTGAATTTTGTGTAAATAAAGGAAAAAATATTTTAAAACGCTTAACTTTATTTCACTAAAAAGATTTTTATTATCCACAACAAGAATAAAATTATTTGTATAAATCCATTTTAAGTAAATTTTTACATTTTTTTTCTAATCATTGTGGATAGTTTTTTAGACATTTCTGAACAATCCTTTAACTCTCCTAAACGATTCTATAGTCATACGTGATGTGTATCCTTGTTATCAATATACATATACATGAAATAATTAATAACATAGGCTTCTTGCATTTTTAAACTCTGCTCATAGATTTAAACTTTTGCATTTTTAAACTTATATTTTATTTTTAAACTCTGCCTGACGCGTTTCGGCGATCTACACCATCTTCGATGGCTTTTGCCCTATTTAGTTATTCTAGGTGATACTGGTGATACAAATAAAATACTAGTTCTCTTCCTATGTTTATAGTTAAATCGCCTCTTATAACTATTATTAAAAAAAACAAATAGATTGAGTTGTTAATATTATCTCTTTGTGAATACTTTTCTTGAGAGTGAACAAAACGCATAAATGGTGTATCTGAATTCAGTCTTGATAAAACAAAGAGATAATATTAACAACATTCTAGCCTATTTGTGTTTTCCAAAATAATAGTTGTAAGAGGCGGTTTAGCTGTAATACATAGGAAGAGAACTAGTATTTTATATGTATCACCTAGAATAGCTAAACAGGACGAAAGCCTTCGAAGATGGCGTAAGTCGCCGAAACGCGTCAGGCAGAGTTTAAAAGTAAAATATGTTATTAATTATTTCGACTAAATAGTCTCCCAAAAAAATGTGTTCTCGTATTGTATGAACTTTTGGTGTCCTTGAAATTATTTGGTTAGTTTTCGTAAATGAGTTTTAATCCTTATTTTTTTCTGAAGAATTTTGAAAATCTTTATGATTGTTTGAAGAATTGATTTTCTTTGTAATCATTGTAGATAATTTTCTAGACGATCTTAAACAATCTTCTAACTCTCTTAAATAATTTCGTGGTCTTTCAAAAAAAATGTACTCGTACTAAATGAACTTTTAGTGTCCTTAAAATTATTTGGTTAGCTTTTGTAAATGATTTATTTGGATTATTAATCCTTATTTTTTTCTGAAAAATTTTGAAAATCTTTATAATCGTTTGAAGAATTAATTTTCTTTCTAATCACAACGAATAATTTTCTAGATGTTCTTGAACAATTTTCTAACTCTCTTAAACAATTCCATAGTCTTCCAAAAAAATTTTGTACTCGCACAGAATGAACGTTTATTTTTATAGTTATTGTAGGAAAATCTTTTAGACTAGTTTGCAATCTTTGTTAGTGTTTTAGAAAACTGTATTGCATTTCATTTTTCTAATACTTATGGTGAACAATTTTTTTTTTTTTTTCGTTTTTATAGTATTTTTGAATTACTTTTTCGTTTCTATTTATGCATTTCTTTTTTTTTCGATTTTAAAATCATTTTGGTTTGGATTAAGTTCTATCTTGTATTAGAAAAGAAAAAAGTAGATGAATCAATTTTTTTTGTGATCATTGTGGATAACTTTCTAAAAGTTTTTAAATGATTTTCTAGACCGCATAGACGATCACTCAATCTTTCAAAACAATTTTATTCTCGCGGTGAACGAATTTTTAGCGTCCTTGAAGTTTTTTGTTCAGTTTTCGTAAATGATTTTTTACGAAATCATTTAATTTTTAATCTTTCTTTTTACCAAAGAAGAATTTGGTAGTTTTTATAGTTGATTAATTAGGTTTTATAATGATTGTTAGTAATTTTTTGGACGAACAAACAATTTTTTAGTTTTAACAGAATTTCTGAATAATTTTCTCGTTTCTATTTATGAAAGTTATTGTGCTTTCTTAGGCTACTTCATATCTAATTGTACGGTTTATGTAATTTCATTGAAAGAATAATAAACGATTTTTGTTTTAAATCAAAAATTTATAATAGAAGAAATAATTAAAGAAAGGGTTTTACCACTAATACGTTATAGAAAAAAAGCTTATTACTGAACTAGGATACGAACCCAAATCTCCTACTTTTTGGGCAGTTGTTCTACCGATCGAAAGCAGAAGATCTGGGAGATCTAGTCTTTAACTTTGTTTTTTATATTAAAAAGAGAAACTTGTAAGAATCAAACATTTGTCAATTTTCTACTCCGGCCCGCGTACGAAAGGTAAACTGTAATCTGGCTCCCACTATACAAAAGGTTGCCCACCCCTGTTCTAGACCTAGACTATCAAATAAACGATAGTCCTTTTTAAGATTTTGTTTTAATAATTTTGGTGTGAGTTGGAGTAATGCATAATTGTGTAGTCTTTCTAGACTGTAGAAATGAAAATAGCCTTTTATTACGATTTTGTTATTTTTGATTATGGTTGGGTTGACGTATAATTTTTTTTAAGTTGTCTTGTAGTCTTTGTAGAAAGCAATTTTTTACTATTTTGGAGACATTTTCATTTGAAAACTATGGTTGATTTATTAGACTATCTATGTGATTACATTTATTATTAAAAACCTTTGTAGTATTTTTGGATAATTCTATAACTTTTTTAGTTGATTTTATAGTCGTTCTGAACGACTTTTGAGTATCTCGGTCGCCGATTTTTTGATTTCCGAATGTTAGTGATATGTCTCATAACATATCCACATCATACTCGCATCATATGAGTAGCAACTGATATTACTCGATATTCAAAGTGGTATTTGTTGTTTTAGTTTGAACACTTTTGTGAGCTAAAGCTAGTTAAAAATACTGAAGAATTAGCTAAATGTATACTTGTGATATGAATAACAACTGATATTACTCGATACTCAAGGTACTAGTTATTATTTTTTTAACAATTTTGTGTGGTAAAGCTAATTAAAAATTACTGAAAGATTTGCTAAGTGTATACTACTCTAATAATCGCAACTAATAACGACGAAAATACATAACATCTTGCATCATATTGGACATGTGTTGGAATGTGTTAGAATATCGGCGCAACTCAAACATTAAAACTATTTGACTTAATGACGGTTTTCTCGAAAGTGAGCGATATCTCATCACACGCTAAAAATAGAACATCAAAGCTAGTTGCAGTCATCGAGTTAAACGTTTTTCAGGAGTTGCTTTTACAAAGGTTATAAAACTATTTTGTCTTATTGCAATAATTGAGGAGTTATCTGTCAGTTGCGACTATCTCTAATATCATTGTTAGTATTCCTCTAAAATCTCCTTTCCATCATAAAAAATTACTACTTAGGTTTATATATATATATATATTTTTTTTTGCTAATTTCTAGATGTTTTTAACGATTTTCTAATCCTCCTAATCGAGTACACTATTAAACTAATTGTAAGACTAGAACTAATATTAGTACTAACTCTAACACTAGACCTAGAACTAGGAGCTTTCGTGTTTAGCCGTGCGTCTTTCACAAGTTTGAAGTGACTTCTTGTTTCTGAGGAAGATGGCAACATAGCCTTCGAAATGTTAAACGCATTTTCAAAAGATGCACTACTAAACCTAGTCTAGTGTTAGAATTAATGCTAATGTTAGTTCTAGTTTTAGTTCAGTTAATATCAGACGTGAAAGCCTTCGTATTTATGAGTACACTATTTTTCAGAGTAGCTCTGTACTCATTATGGACGAGTTTTTCAAGTTTGAAATTTTCATTTATACTTTTTTAGACTTTGTGAAGATTTTTTAGTCTTATGATCTTAATCCTTAATTTTTAGAAGGATTTTCTAATTTTCTCTAATCAATTATCCAGTCTTTGTATCATTTCTTAATGATTCTGTAATCTTCTTGAACGAGTCCGTAGTTTTTATGGGTGTTTTTAAAAACTTTATAGCCTTTTTAGTCCATTTTATTGCATATTTTAAATAATCTACTTTTCTAGTTCTTATCAACGACTTTTTATTTTTGTGGTTATTTTTGAACAATGTTTTTATTTCTATTTTCGAAGAAACATAGAGTTTCTTGGACTACCTTTTGAGATTTATGTATAATTTTCATAAATAATTTTATAATGTTTCTAGACTGTCTTATGATATTGAATGAAGTGTTTCCTAACAATATTGGAAATGATTACTTGGTCTTTGTAAGGTTTTTGGATAATTTTATAACCTTCCTGGTCAATTTTATAGTAATTCTGGACGATCGAGTATCTCCGATTCTCCATTTTTTACTTCTATAATAGTACTATATTCCAGATATCATTTTTTTCTTATTTCGAGAAGTGGAATGAAACATATCATTTCATTTGAAATAATTTCAATGAAACATTTTCTGGTTTTATTTTCAAAAATCCTTACATGTTTCGACTTAAAGCCATCTTCAGAGATAAATTGTGGTTAAATATAAAATTGGTTAATGCAATTAAAATACATTAATAATAAATAATAAACTTTTTACAAAATACATAAGATAAAACTATTGGTCGGATATGTTAAATATGTTAAAATATAAAAGTATGTGTATTATTTATTTTAATAAGGTGACCATACGACCTGGATTGGCCGGGACAGTCCCGGATTTCCACGTTGCGTCCTGGATTTTTCTAGAAGCAGTATTTGTCAAGGATTCAGGTTTTTTTACAATATTTATTTTAAATATATATCAACTAGAATTATTTTTATAAAACTAGTTTAGTTTTATTTTTAGTATTTTTCTAAAAAAGAATTATTGTTTTTGGTTGAATTGATCAACATTTTGGTAACTTTGGTGGAAGCTTTACGAATTTAGTAAGTTTTTGATGGAATTTTAAAAAAATTGGTAAATTTTTGGTGGAATTTTTACAAATTTTGTAAGTTTTTTGGTGGAATTTAAAAAAAAATCATTATTTTTGGTAGAATTATCAAAAATTTTAGTAATTTTGGTGAAATTTTTATGAATCTACCAAGTTTTTGATGGAATTTTCAAGGTTTTAGTTAATTTTTAATGAAATTGTTTCTAATTTGATTAATTTTTGGTTGAATTTTAAAAGAATTTGGACATTTTGGTAGAATTTTTAAAAAAGTTGGTAAGTTTTTGGTAGAATTGTTAAAAATGTTGACAATTTCGATGTAATTTTTAGGATTTTTGTAAGTTTTTGGTGGAATAAAAAAAAATTCAGTAAGTTTAGGGTGTAGTTGTTAAATATTTTAATAGCTTTGGTGGAATTTTTGCGAATTTTATTCATTTCTGGTGGAATTTTAAAAAAATTCAGTGTTTTTGGTAAAATTTTTATGAATTTAGTAAGTTTTTGGTGGAATTTTTAAAAAACTCAGTATGTTTTTGGTGGAATTATCAAAAATTTTGATAACATTGGTGGAATTTTTTCGAATTTTATTCATTTCTGGTGAAATAGAAAAAAATCAGTGGTTTTGGTAAAATTCTTATGAATTTAGTAAGTTTTTGGTGGAGTTTTTGCAAATTGTAAGAATTGTTAAAAAAGTTGATAACTTTGGTGGAATTTTTATTAACTTTAATCATTTTTGGTAGAATTATTAAAAATATTGGTAATTTTAGTAGAATTTTTATGAATTTGGTAAGTTTTTAGTGGTATTTTTTAAAAATCAGTAAGTTTTTGGTGGAATTATTCAACATTTTTGTAGCTTTGGTGGAAAATTGAAAAAATTTAGTACGTTTTTGGTGGAATTGTTAAAAATGTTGGTAACTTTGGTGGAATTTTTACGAATATAGTAGGTTTTTCGTTGAATTTTCACCAATTTTATTACTACTGCGCTGCTTGCTTACTACTTTAATATATTATATATATAATTTGAATTGAATTTGAATTTTGCAAATTTTTTCAAAATTTAGAAAAATAAGCAAAATGCATCAATCCAAAGGTGGATTGAAATAGTCTCCCATTTTAATAATCGTCAACTATCATTTTCAAATTTACGAAAATTAGCAGAATTCTTTTTCTGTCAACCTGGCACAAATGCTTCTGCGGAAAAAATATTTTTTTTAATGAATAGTTCTTGGACAAATGACAAGTCTCGACTTGAAATTGACACATTAAAGGCGATATTACTAAAATTAATTATGAAGAAAACTGTACAGAATTTTATACAATGCTTCAATGCAAAAAAGGCCTACTGAACAAGATTCATAGTTCAGAAAAATATAAAAGGTTTTGTACTCAGTAGTTCTGATTTAAAAAATTAGATTCATTTTAAAAAATGCTAATTTTCATTATATCCCTAAATAGTATTAGTTATGTATAATTTTTATTAAAAAAAGTTATATTTAAATTATTAATCTTAACTCCACCCCCACAACTTCCCGTCCCGTGTTTGAAATAAAAAAATATGGTCACCTTATTTTTAATTCCTGTGAAGATGGCCTTAAGCTGAAACATGTACGATTTTTTTAAAATAAAATCAGAAAAAGTGCTGAATAATATATTTTATTCCACGTCTTAATGCACACTGGCGAAAAAATGGATTACAACCTAGCTTTTTTGTTTTACCTGTACTACAAATCTTCAAAGTTTATAACTCGTTTTTTAATGGTCTTTATATGACACTTTCTACAAAATATTGAAATAAAATTGTTTTCGGGAGAGATCTTTAGTAATAGGATAACAATTAAAAAATTCAAAGTAACTATTTTTTTTTAACTCCCTGTACATAGAACTTACTATAGAATACAAATTTTTTTTATAGAATACAAAAAAGTAAGGATAATAATCAGAGAATTCGAACTGTTATTAATTTTTATTTCAACTATATTACAAATATTTAAAGTTTGTAAATCCTTTTTTAATGGTCCTTATATAACATTTTCTATGAAATATTGAAATAAAGTTTTTTTTGAGAGATCTTTAATACTGGGATAATAATTAAAAAAGTCACAGTAACCATCTTTTTAACTCCCGGTATATAAAACTTTCTATAGAATACAAAAAAAATTTTTTTTGAGAAATCTTTAGAAATATAATAATCAGAGAATTCGAACTGTTATTAATTTTTATTCCAACTATATTACAAATCTTTAAAGTTTGTAAATCCTTTTTTAATGGTCTTTAATATAACATTTTCTATGAAATATTGAAATAAAGTTTTTTTTTGAGAGATCTTTAGTACTGGGATAATAATTAAAAAAATCAAATTAACCATCTTTTTAACTCCCTGTATATAAAACTTTCTATAGAATACAAAAAAAATGTTTGAGAAATCTTTAGAAATATAATAATCAAAGAGTTCGAACTATTATTAATTTTTATTTCAACCATATTACAAATATTTAAAGCTTGTAAATCTTTTTTTAGTATCATTTTATTCTTTATATGACATTTTCAATGAAGTATTGAAATAAGGTTTTTTTCAAGAGAGATTTTTGATAATGTAATACTTCCTCTGTCCGAAAATAGTTGCTACATTTTAATTTAATTTTTGTCCGAGAATAGTTGCTACATTTTATTTATTTACTTATTTTAAGGCGAATCAAAAACAGAAGAATTTTATGTACTACAGTTTATTGTTTTTAAATGGAATTACAAAATAATTTATGAATTAAAAAAACCTAAATCCAACACACTTAAGTCGGGGCTATTCGGTGGTTGAGATATCAGTTGAATATCCCAACCATCTCTACAGAAAGCTTGGATTAATGTTGGATCGTCAGCGTACAAATGCGGTTTTGCA
This sequence comes from Digitonthophagus gazella, assembly GCA_036711955.1. Classification (NCBI taxonomy): domain Eukaryota; kingdom Metazoa; phylum Arthropoda; class Insecta; order Coleoptera; family Scarabaeidae; genus Digitonthophagus; species Digitonthophagus gazella. The sequence goes on from JASCIT010000007.1 coordinate 14,750,677, forward strand.
TTATCTTGCTGAATAAATATTGTATGTTTTTTTGAACTAACAAGCCATTTCTCCGGTATTGCTGAAATCAATTTATTCAAAATCATTTTTCTTACTTCCTCTTTATTGACACTTTCTACAGGTTTGGTTACTAGTGTTCCCTTAGCCCAATTTTTGCTATTTGTTTTGGCTGGTAAAGAGTTTATAAATGGCCATATCCCTATTTTTCCGTAAAAAAAATTTTTTTGTGAAAATCCCAACGTGGACGTGCAACTGCCGCCATGAACATTACTTTTGTAATGAACCTTTTACTTTTACAATTTCTATGCGGCATTTCTTTTTCCGGATTGCCATAAAAACTTTTTTTTTTTTGTTTTGGTTACATAAAACCATTTTTCGTCAATGTGAATATAGTTTAGTAAATCCTCAAAATACCCCGTCGGCAATACAAATTTTAAACAAAACTCTATTCGGCGCCGTTTATTTTCTTCGGTAAGTAACGGCTTAATAAAAGTGGTTACTGTTTCAATTTTTTTCCATTTTTAAATCTATTATGCAACGTATTTTTTTGGAATTTTACTTGATCAAGCTAACGATCTCATGTGGTTCTTTTACATAAAGGGATAGAGCATATATTAGCAATTTGTTGACTGTAATCTTTAACTTTTCGACCACAATTATTTTTACGGAAGTTAATATTAATTAATGGGGTTTTAGTTAAATAATCTTTTATTTGTTTCCACAATCTCGAAATTGTTAACCGACTGCAAAAAAACTTACGTGCAGCTGCACTTATCGCGCCTCTTCAAATTTTATCCTCCACATTTTGCAACAAATAATGAAAAATTTGATTTCATTGCTCATTACTAAATTCTCCGCATTTTTCCCACCTCTTTGATTTGTTTCCGACATATTTCGAACCATTTTTGATGCAGAGCGGTTAAAATTCAAAAACATTCAAATTTTACAGGTAACAATTACTTATCACAAAACGTGGGCAATAGCTAAGTGGACGTTAGGGCATGGCACATTTGGATTATTATATGTTCTACCTACTAATATTTCATAAATTAATTTATCTTGTACATTTATGATAATTTTGACATTAAACTAAAATGTAGCAACTATCTTCGGACAGAGGAAGTAATAATTAAGAAATTCAAAGCAACAATTTTTACCTCCCAGTATATTAAAACTTTCTGTAGAATACAAAAAAAATGTTGAGAAATCTATAATAAGGATAGTAATCAGAGAATTCGAACCATTAACAATTTTTATTACAACCATATTTCAAATCTTTAAAGTTAGTAACATTTTTTCTGATGGTCTTTATACAGAGTGTACCAAAATTACACTGGCAATCTACTAGGTTATATTCATTTGTGTCGAAAACCGCGATGCAGCGCTTTTGCGCTGCGAGTTTCAGTGTGCCTTTGTTGCAGCATTGGAGTAAACGTGTCCGACCTCACGCGTACTTTGCTAAAGACAAAATCAAGTCAAAATATGTCCCACAGTTTTCGAACGTTCTTGCAAAAATTGCTTAGCAGTCAAACAGCTAACACCTGTAATCCGATTTCTTATAGTTTCAAAGATATTCGATGTTTAAATCCTTTTCTACTTGTGTCAATTTTTCTTAATAACTTTGTTAATTTTGAGAAGATATGCCTCAAAATTTCTCTCGAATCTTAAGATTTAATTTCAATTACATGATAATAATTTCAAAATTTTATTAGCCCCACAACGTGCTTTTTGTCAATTTTTCATAAAGTTAAACTAATACGGTTTATTTTACAAATCCTCACCCACACAAAAGCATGTTATGCGAAATTTTGAAATTGATACCATGTAATTGAGGGTTAAATCTTCGTACTCGTGTGAAATTTGGAGGAATATCCCTTTAAAATTAACACAGGTATTAAGAAACGTTGATGTAAGTAGAAAGGATTTTAACACTGAATATCTCTGAAACTATAGGAGATCGGATAATAGGTTTTAATCTCACAATTAATCTACTTAAAATGATCCAGGGAATATATCCTAGCAGTTTATTTTCGGACACCTGTATAACATTTCCTATGAAATAAAGTTTTTTTTCGTTAGAAGAGATTCATTTAGTAATAGAATAATAATTAAAAAATTCAAAGTAAATATCTTTTTAACTCAATGTATGTAAAACTTTCTATAGAATACAAAAAGAATCTTTTTCAGAGGTCTTTATAAATTATCCTTATTTCTAAAAATAATCAGAAAATTCTAACTACCTATTAACAACCATTTTTTTATTACCCTGTATATAAAATTTTCAATAGAATTAAAATAAATTTTTTTTTTTGAGAATTCTGTAAGTAATAATGTGAAAATTCGAATGTCGTGGCGCGAACGGTGCATCGGTCGGTTAGAGGCCGATCTCTATTACAAAATTCTTGGTACGCGGACGTCACCGAAGGCGCGTGCGCACTACCACGGGGCCTTCATTGTGTACCGACCGAAGTATACACAAACTCCCCGTTTTGCGACTATAGTTGTAGGGCAGACCGTACAATGAACCGCGCCGATACAACGACGCTTCGGAACGAACGAACGCCGACGATTATTTTATCAACCACAAATTTTTATAATAATTAATTAATTTTTTTATACAACTACATTTTCTCGTAAATCGTCCAAATAAATACGGTGAACGTGCGTGTATTTATACCGAGTGTAGTATTCAACGTATATAAAAAAAAAATTGTGATATGGACCATTTTTCGGCTGTTACCATCAGGTCAATCAACAAAGTTATAACTTTCAGGTGAATATTTTTAAAACTTTTAAAATTTCAAACAAGAAAAAAAATTTTTTTTAATAATAAATCCCTCCCACAAAACATCTTAACTTTTATCGTACGCTATCATAAGGTTCACATTCCCTTAAACGACGTCATCCTTTTATTTATTTTTTTTTTCTACTCCTTCAAATTTCAAACCATCTCTCGGAATACTTCCACCTAAACACCACCCACGATTCATCGTGGATCGTCCCTCGCCCATTCCCGTTTTCCGTATTTTTCGTCATTTGAAAGTAGGTAAAAGATACCTTCACCGAGTCGAGCGATTCTCGACCTTACGTTCGGAGATCGTACGGGTTTTTAGAGCGCACGCATTTTTCACGTAGGGATTTTCTTTGAAGTTCCGAACCGTACGTATTTATTTTGAGAGAAGCCGTAGGAGAAGAAGAAGACCAAGAAGAAGAAAGGTTTATTTGGCTTTGGTCGTTTGTGCCTTCGCGAAAATATACGAGGTCGGACGTCGCGGCGCCGATAGAAATCGACTGAAAATTGAATGTGCCGCCTTTTAGATCGCGCGCGACGTCCTCTTTTACTCCCCTTGATCCCCGCAAACGTCAACGCATTTTATTAAAGCCGCGTATACACTAACAACAATCTCAAAAACATACTAAAACGACCACTGAAGTATATAAATGTCTTAAAATACTTTCAAATTTAATGTAAATTGATGCTAAATAAATCATAAATTGGTAGAAAGTAGGTTTATTAATACCTACTTTTTAAAAGTCGAAAATAAAAAAATTAAAATTAAAAAATCCATAAATATTCACAAAGATCATAAAAAAACAATTAATTTGAGTACAAACACGACATATCTACGATCAAAAATAAAAAAATTATCAAAATTTTGAATTGTAATAAGAACCGGAAGTCGGCCATCTTGAATTTTTTTAAATCAAGATAACTTTTTTATTTTTTATCCGAATATAGTCGTATTTGGTATCAAATTAAACGATTTTTAATAAATTTAAAAAAATTTTAATAATTTTAAATTTAAAAGAAAAAATATCAAAAATTAAAAAAATAATATCAAAATTTTCAAAATAATGTCAAAATATGTAAGAAAAAAACGTTATAATTTTCTAAGAAATATCAAAAACTTCAAAAAATTTCTAAAAAAGACAAAAATTTAAAAAAATAAAAATAAAAATTTCAGAAAAGATATGTCAAAAATAATTTTAGAATAAAATGTTTATTAAAAATCGATAGGAAATTAAATTTCCTTTAATTTGATACCAAACATGACATATTTACGATCAAAAATATAAAAGTTATAGAAAACTTTAATTTTAATAAAAACCGGAAGTCGGCCATCTTGAAATTTTTTTAATTTACCTAACTTTTCTATTTTTTATTCGTATATAGTCGTATTTGGTATCAAATTAACGGATTTTTAATAAATTAAAAAAATTTTTAATAAAAATTTCAAATTTAAAAGAAAGAATATAAAAAATTAAAAAAATAAAAAAATAATGTAAAAATTTTCAAAATAACGTAAAAATTTTCAAAATAATGTCAAAATATAAAAAAAAAATGCTATAATTTTCTAAGAAATATCAAAAACTTCAAGAAATTTCTAAAAAAGACAAAAATTTAAAAAAAAGAATAAAAATTTCCAAAAAAAGAAATGTCAAAAATAATTTTAGAACAAAATTTTTACTAAAAATCGATAGGAAATTAAATTTCCTTTGATTTGAGTACAAACACGACATATTTACGACCAAAATAAAAAAATTATCAAAATTTTTAATTTTAATAAGAACCGGAAGTCGGCCATCTTGAAATTCTTTACATTAGCCTAACTTTTTTATTTTTTATCCGAATATAGTCGTGTTTGGTATCAAATTAAAGGATTTTTAATAGACTTTAAGAATTTTTAATAAAAATTTCAAATTTAAAAGAAAAAATATCAAAAATTAAAAAAAAAATATCAGAATTTTCAAAGAAATGTCAAAATTTTCAAAATAATGTCAAAATATGTAAGAGAAAAATATTATAATTTTCTAAGAAATATCAAAAACCTCAAGAAATTTCTAAAAGAGACAAAAATCAAAAAAAAAGAAAAATGAAAATTTCAAAAAAAGAAATGTCAAATGTTCTAAATAAGTTTAGAACAATTTTTTTATTAAAAATCGATAGGAAATTAAATTTCCTTTAATTCGAGTACAAGCACGACATATCTATGATCAAAAATAAAAAAGTTATTGAAATTTTTAATTTTAATAAGAACCGGAAGTCGACCATTTTGAATTTTTTTAAATCAAAGTAACTTTTTTATTTTTTATACAAATATAGTCGTGTTTGATATCAAATTAAAGGATTCTTAATAAACTTTAAGAATTTTTTATAAAAATTTCAAATTTAAAAGAAAAAATATCAAAAATTTACAAAATGTCTAAATTTTCAAATTAATGTCAAAATTTTCAAAATAATATTAAAATATATAAGAAAAAAATGTTATAATTTTCTAAAAAATATCAAAAACTTCAAAGAAATTTCTAAAAAAAAAGACAAAAATTAAAAAAATAAAATAAAAATTTCACAAAAGGAAATGTCAAAAATGATTTTAGAACAAAATTTCTATTAAAAATCGATAGGAAATTAAATTTCCTTTAATTCGAGTACAAACACGACATATCTGTGATCAAAAATAAAAAAGTTATGGAAATTTTTAATTCTAATAAGAACCGGAAGTCGGTCATCTTGTCATTTTTTTAAACTAACCTAACTTTTTTATTTTTTATCCGAATATAGTCGTGTTTGGTATTAAATTAAAGGATTTTTAATAAACTTTAACAATTTTTAATAAAAAATTCAAATTTAAAAGAAAAAATATCAAAAATTTTAAAAATAAAGTCAACATTTTCAAAATAATATCAAAATCTATAAGAAAATGTTATAATTTTCTAAGAAATATCAAAAACTTCAAGAAATTTCTAAAAAAGATAAAAATTTCAAAAAAAAAAATAAAAATTCAAAAAAAATGTCAAAGATAATTTTAGAAAAAAATTTTTATTAAAAATCGATGGGAAATTCATTTTCCTTTAATTCGAGTACAAACACGACATATCTATGATCAAAAATAAAAAAGTTATCGAAATTTTTAACTTTAGTAAAAACCGGAAGTCGGCCATCTTGAAATTCTTTAAATTAACCTAACTTTTTTATTTTTTATCCGAATATAGTCGTGTTTGGTATCAAATTAAAGGATTTTTAATAAACTTTACCAATTTTTAATAAAAAATTCAAATTTAAAACAAAGAATATCAAAAATTTTAAAAATAATGTCAACATTTTCAAAATAATATCAAAATATATAAGAAAATGTTATAATTTTCTAAGAAACATCAAAAACTTCAAGAAATTTCTAAAAAAGATAAAAATTTCAAAAAGGAATTTCAAAGAAAAAAAAAAATAAAAATTCAAAAAAAACGTCAAAAATGACTTTAGAAAAAGAATTTTATTAAAAATCGATGGGAAATTCATTTTCCTTTAATTCGAGTACAAACACGACATATCTATGATCAAAAATAAAAAAGTTATCGAAATTTTTAACTTTAGTAAAAACCGGAAGTCGGCCATCTTGAAATTCTTTAAATTAACCTAATTTTTTTATTTTTTATCCGAATATAGTCGTGTTTGGTATCAAATTAAAGGATTTTTAATAATCTTTAACAATTTTTGATAAAAACTTTAAGTTTTTTAAACCACCATCATAAAAACTTAAAAATTAACCTAACTTTTTTATTTTTAATTGTAGATATGTCGTGTTTGTACTCAAATGAAAAGATTTTTAATGAATTTTAAGAATATTTAAGAATTTTTTAAAAAAGTTTTCTTTCGTTGTACACGCATTGAAGAACCACCCTGTATATATTTAAAAAATAATAATTTAAATAAAATTATAGTTTATTTAGTTGTGAATATTCCTTATATAATCACATTAAATTTAAAACTACAAAGTTCATAATGGTATAGCCAGAAATAATTGATAAATTAAATTAAATTAAAACCAGTCCGACAATATCTAAAATTTAAATGAATGCAAATGAAACAAGCTCACGATATCGCATCAAATTGTAAAATGTAGTATTCTTTTTTTTATATATTAATTTTATTTTTATCGTTTTAAAACTTTAAATCCTATTAACACTAAAATCTTTGAATGCTTACCACTGCTAAAACATTTTTTTTATTAATACCGGTTTGCCTTCATATTTCCGAGAAAATTTTAAAGTGTAACAAAGTAGTTTCTATAAAAATTATAAAAAAAAATCCACGACGAAATTATTTTAGACTTATCAAGGTTGTTTTTTTGTTTTAAAATTAGATATTAAACGTTGAAGGTATTTTTAATGTTTTAATGTTAACATATGATGTATTAAAGATTTCCACGATTAATTTTTTGTTGATTACTCAGAAGGTCAATGCAAAGTTTGCACCTTGAAGGCCACACCTGCCAACCTCCACACCGTTATACAATTTATTCTATATTGAAAAATATAATAAGAAGATTACGCAACGGATTTTCAATTATAAATTTTCAAGACGAGAGAAAATGTAGGCTTCAAGAACGCGGATTGTCTCGCAAAATATTTTGCTCCGCGGACCGATAAACAACTAACCTTGATTTGCAAACAACGACTCACGATCAAAGTCGTAAAAATAAACCAAGAAACCAACCTAATTTTATTTTATTTATTTTATACTCTTTGATCTTTTAAATTAGAATTAATTAAAAATTTAAACAATTTCGAGTAGATTAGAACACCTGTTAAAGTAGTTCTACGTTTTATTATTTTCTTTAAAACGTTAAAGGACTTAACAGGTGCAATTTGGCTTCCTTTTCTTGTTAAAACCGCTTAGCAATCTCCGCTTCAAATCCGAATTAACTGTATCCGATGCGGAAGAACGTTGGGACAATTAAATAATGGCCTAGTATTTTAAATTTTCGAGTCGAGTTTACAGTTTCTCGGATAACGTACTACGGTGAGGTTGCAATGTTTGCGATCGCAGTTGGCCGGTTTCACCGTTTCTTATTTAAGGCCGCGTACACACTAACAACAACCTTAATAACATCAAACGGTTAATTTTGTTACAAATTACTTTAATAGTCGTAAAATATTAAACGAGATTTAAATTACTTTTACCTCAATGTTAAATCACATTTGAGAAATTAATTTATAGAGGTTTTATAATTTCATTTTTTAATAAAATGAATAGTAATGTTAAAAATTCTTAAATATTCTCAAAGATTATTAAGAAACCTTTAATTTGATACCAAACATGACTATATTTCGATTAAAAATAAGGGAGTTATGTTGATATAAAAAATTTCAAGATGGCGGATCATCAATTTTTTAAAGGCTTGTAACTTCTAAACTATTTAAGCTAGATGGGTCGTGTTTGTACTCAAATTAAAGGAAATTGAATTTTCTAATGACTTCTCGAAAAAATTAAATTCCAAAATTGCTTTTGAAATTTTTATTTTTAAAAAATCGAAAATTAAATAATTAAAAATCTTTTAAAATTGTTAAATATGATCAAAAATCATTAAAAATCATTTAATTTGATACCAAACACGACTACATTTTGATTTAAAACAACAGAGTTATGTTGATTTATCAAATTTCAAGATGGCGGATAATCATTTTTTAATCAGTTTTTAAGGTTAAAAATTTTGACAATTTTAAAATTATTTAAGGAAGGAAAGTCGTGTTTGTATTCAAATTTAAAGATATTTCATTTCCAAATTCAAATCAAATCATTAAAAATCTTTTAAAATTCTTAAATAGGATCAAAAATCATTAAAAATCCTTTAATTTGTTACCAAACATGACTATATTTCGATAAAAAATAAGGGAGTTATGTTGATATAAAAAATTTCAAGATGGCGGATCATCAGTTGTTTTTGAGATTGAAAATGTTGATAACTTCTAAGTTATTTAAGATGGATGGGTCGTGTTTGTACTCAAATTAAAGGAAATTTAATTTTCTAATGATTTCTGGTAAAAATAAAATTCCAAAATTATTTTTGAAATTTTTATTTTTAAGGATTCGCGAATTGAATAATTAAAAATTAAATTAAATAATTAAAAATCTTTTAAAATCCTTAAATATGAACAAAAATCATTTGATTTGATATCAAACGCGACTATATTTCGGCTAAAAATAACGAAGTTGTGTCAATTTGTCAAATTTCAAGATGGCGGATCATCATTTCTTTTTAAGGTTAGAAATATTGACAATTTGTAAACTATTTCTGCTAGGTTGAAGTTAAGGTGGAATTTGTATTCAAATTAAAGGCAATCTCATTGCCAAATTCAAATCAAATCATCAAACATTTTTCAAAATTCTTAAATATTCTCAAAGATCTTTAAAAATCCTTTATTTTGATACCAAACACGACTATATTCCGACAAAAAACAACAGAGTTGTGTAGATTTAAAAATTTCAAGATGGCGGATCATCAATTGTTTTTAAGGTTGAAAATGTTGATAACTTCTAAGCTATTTAAGATAGATGGGTCGTGTTTGTACTCAAATTAAAGGAAATTTAATTTTCTAACGATTTCTGGTAAAAATGAGATTCCAAAATAATTTTTTAGACTTTTATTTAAAAAAAATCGGAAATTAAATAATTAAAAATTCTTAAATATGATCAAAAATCATTAAAAATCCTTTCATTTGATACCAAACACGAGTATATTTTAATTTAAAACAACGGAGCTATGTTGACTCATCAAATTTCAAGATAGCGGATAATCAATTGTTTTTAAGGTTGAAAATGTTGATAACTTCTATGTTATTTATGCTAGATGGGTCGTGTTTGTACTCAAATTAAAGAAAATTTAATATCCTAACGATTTTTAAGGAATATTTCATTCTAAAATTGTTTTTAAAGGTTTCATTTAAAAAAATTGAAAATCACACCGTTGAAAGCTCTTCAAAATTCTTGAATATTCTCAAAGATCATTAAAAAACACTTAATTTGATACCAAACACAACTACATTTCAACTAATAACAATGGAGTTATGTCGATTTAAAAATTTCAAGATGGCGGATCATCAGTTGTTTTTAACGTTGAAAGTGTTGATAACTTCTAAGCTATTTAAGATACATGTGGTCGTGTTTGTACTCAAATTAAAGGAAATTTTATTTCTTAACGATTTTTAATAAAAATTTCATTCTGAAATTATTTTTAAAGGTTTTCATTTAAAAAAAACGAAATTTGCATAATTTAAAATTCTTCAGATTTCTTGAATACTTTCAAAGATCGCTAAAAAACACTTAATTTGGTATCAAACACTACTACATTTCGATTAATAACAACGGAGTTACATCAATTTAAAAATTTCAAGATGGCGGATCATCAATTGTTTTTAAGGTTGAAAACGTTGATAACTTCAAACCTATTAAAGCTAGGTGGGTCGTGTTTGTACTCAAATTAAAGGAAATTAAATTTCCTAATAATCTACAATGAAAATTTCATTTTAAAATTATTTTTAAAGATTTCACCTTCAAAAAATCAAAAATAAAATAATTTAAAATACTTTAAAACATTTAAAAATTCTTAAATATTCTCAAAAATGATAAAAAATCGTATATTTTTGTACGTTAATTTTAAATTTTCAAGATGGCAGATCATCAATTGTTTTTAAGGTTAAAAATGTTGATAACTTCTAATGTATTTAACCTAGATAGGTCGTGTTTGTACTCAAACTAAAGGAAATTTAATTTCCTATCGATTTCTCATAAAAATTTTATTCTAAAATCAAATTAATTTAATAAAATCTATTTTAATCAATTAAAAAATGATAATAAATCGTGTTAATTTAATCACCGTTTATGTATAGAATCCTTTCTGTAATGTTTATGCAGTCGAAGTTATCAGAGTCTACAACAACAACAAAAAAATAATAATAAATGTGTCTATTGATAAGTTATCTCATTTCAGATTTGCCGGGTGTATGTATGTTTAGTTACTTAACGTTCGTACGGTGTTTATTTCCGTCGTAGTCGTTTCTTTCGGAATGTTTATTCATTACCTGTTTTGCGATTTGATTACGTGTCTCCCTATTTTAAAGCGTAGTTACGGTGTTACCGAAAATCGAACGCCTTAGGCGATTTCGAAAAAAGTCGAGTTTATCTCGCTTTCGCGTCCGAAAATTAGTCCACATGGTAAACGTTTTTTGTGCGTTTAAATTGCATAACGCCGTCTGTCGGTCGCGTTTCGAACGCGCGCGGGATAACTCGCTAATTTTCATAATGGTGTCGGATCGATATCGTTTCGCAAGTGGACGACTTAAAATAGACGGAATTTGAAACGGAACCTTATCATTTTGACCTTCGTTTTCCATCTCGAATCTCTCCTAAATTCTTTCTCTTTATCTCATAGTATAAATATGCATTTTAATTAAATTAAATGAGGGCAGTTAAAGGGTTAATTTTTAAAAATAAAATTTATTTTTTTTTGCCTGATTTATTGATTGTTTTTTTGCTAAGCTTTTAGTTTATTATTTCTCAACATTCTTCTTCGTCCCCCTTTCGATGGCTTTCCTTTTTGGAAAGCGGTAGCCGATCGATCGGGGCCCCCTCTAAATATAACTTCTGAACGGTATAAATAGAAGAAGATTGAAATCCGCGGCAAGCAGCGTTACGGAGGCGACCCAAACTTTAAAATTCAAGTCGTGCACTTAATTCGTTCAATCCATACTTAAGCAGGTCCATGAGGACACCGAAATCAACAGGAGAATAATTTTTTGTTAACACCAAACACCTGTTGTTCTTTATATTCGCTATATTCGTTTATTAGCTTAAATATTTTCATGGACATTTTCAACTAAATTTTTTTTTTAATTTTTTTAGGAAATAATTAAAATAAATTTGACATTTATTATAAAAAATAGAATTTTTAAGGTTTTAATTTAACCTTTAACTGGTGACGTATGGGTCTCTGGGACCCGTGATTTTTGATTTTGGTTTCCAGTTTTTTTGTAGGCTATTGCAGTTTATTTAATACCCCCCTTGTTAATAGTAATAAAGTGAGCAGAATCCACTTTTCTAATTAAGTAAAGTTTGCAGTGAAGCATAAAACGGCAAACTGAAAGAAAAATTGAAGAAAAATATACCAAAGGCTCTTAAAAAGACATGGGTCCCTAGGACCCAACGTCACCACGTACGTCCCTGGACATGCACGTCTCCAGTTAAAGGTTAATATAAAGATCGTTTTCTAATTCCTATAAATAAAGCTTAGGTGATTTTTAAAGATAAACAAGATTTTAACATTCGATCAAAATTCATTAATTTTTTCAAAATTTTTTTTAATTTTTTGGTAACAATTAGAATAAATTTGACTTTTACATTCAAAAATAGAATAATCAAGCTTTAATTTAATGTAAAAATCATGTCTTAACCTTTATAAATAAACTCACTATGAATTTTTAAACATGATAAAATGTTAAAAAAAATTAGGTTAGTTAACTGTCAAAAATGTTTACCAATTTTAGGAATTTTTTCAATTTTTTGGGGAATAATTAGAACAAATCTGACTTTTTCAATCTAAAATAGAATCTTTTAAATTTAATTTAATACAAAAATCACTGCTTAATTCCTATAAATAAGATCTAGGCGATTTTTTAAAGTTAGCAAAAAAAATTATATTAGGTTCGGTCAAAAAGTTTCGATTTTTCAAAAAAAATTTTTAATTTTTTAGTAATAATTAGAATAAATTTGACTTTTATGATTAAAAATAGAAACCTTAATTGTTAATTTAACGTAAAAATTATTTCTTAATCTGTATAAATAAGTACTGTACGATTTTTTGAAATCGATCGAACTTTTTAAAATGTGAGATTAGTTAACTGTCAAAATTTTTTTATCAACTTTAAGATTTTTTTCAATTTTTATGGGAATAATAGGAACGAATTTGCCTTTTTAAATCCAAAATAGAATCTTTTAAGTCCGATTTAATATAAAAATCATTTCTTAATTCCTATAAATAAGGTATGGGCGATTTTTTAAAGCTGGTAAAAGGAGTGACGTTACATTCGATCAAAATTCATCAGTTTTTCAAAATTCTTTTTCAATTGTTGGTACTAATTATAACACATTTGGCTTTTATGTTCAAAAATAGAATCTTTAAGCTTTAATTTAATGTAAAAATAATTTCTTAATCTTCACAGATAAACTCACTATGAATTTTTAGATTTGTCAAAATTTTTAACCACTTCGGTACGGCGTCTATCGGCCGCGAAACGTCGTTAAAAACCGGCTTTCATCGTTCGTACGCTGGCACAGCCGTCGACTATAAGCGATGCTCGGTTGTGTGGGGGGCATCTGTGGCCCCATATGCTGTGTCGACTATAGTCGACGTCCGTACCGAAGTGGTTAAAAAAGTTAGGTTAACTGCTAAAATTTTTTAGCGATTTTAAGAATTTTTTTTTATTTTTTTGGGAAATAATTAGAACAAATCTGACTTTTTTAATCCAAAATAGAATCTTTTAAGTTTGGTTTAAGATAAAAATCATTTCTTAATTCCTATAAAGAAAGCCTGGGTGATTTTTTAAAGTTAGTAAAAAAAGTTATGTTAGGTTCGGTCAAAATTTTTCGGTTTTTTCAAAAAAATTTTTTTTAAATTTTTTCGTAATAATTAAAATAAATTTGACTTTTATGATCAAAAATAGAATCTTTTTGCTATAAATTAATATAAAAATAAGTCCTTAATCTTCATAAATAAACTCACTATGAATTTTTAGATTTGATAAATTTTTTAAAAAGTTAGGTTAACTGCCAAAAAAATTTACCAACTTTAAGAATTTTTTTTTAATTTTTGGGGAACAATTAGAACTAATTTGACTTTTTTAATCCAAAATAGAATCTTTTAAGTTCGATTTAATATAAAAATCATTTCTTAATTCCCATAAAGAAAGTCTGGATGTTTTTTTAAAGTTGGTAAATAAAGCTACCAAGGTTAGGTCGGGTTAAAATTTTTCGTTTTCTTCAAAAATTTTTTTAAATTTTTTCGTAATAATTAGAATAAATTTGACTTTTATGATCAAAAATAGATTATTTAACTGTTAATTTAATGTAAAAATTATTTTTTAATCTTCATAAATAAACTCTGTACGATTTTTTAAAGTTGATCAAAATTTTTTAAACGTTAGGTTAGTTGACTGTCAAAAATTTTTATCAACTTTAAGATTTTTTTTTAATTCGTTTGGTAACAATTAAAACGAATTTGACTTTTTAAATCTAAAATAGAATATTTTATGTTCAATTTAATATAAAAGTCATCTCATAATTGTTGATACAAATAAAGCCCTTACGATTTTTAATAAATGGTCAGAAAACTTAAGAGGTTATGTTAGGTTTGATCTTTTTAAAAGTTAGCTTTCATAATAATTAGAGTCAATTTAATTTTTATAATAAAACAATAAAATCTTTAAGTTATAAGGTAAAAACGATTTTTTTATTTCTATAAATAAAAGCCATTTTTTAAAGTTAGAATTTGAAAGAATGTAAATGATTTTTTTTCTACTTTTTATTTCTACACACTGTGTTCTTTTATACAAATATATCACACATATTATTTCTTATTATTACTTAAATACTCTTAATAACTCTTAATTTCTTTTCATTATAGTTCAACATGTCGACTTCCGGTGAGATGAACGTAATTGCTCCAATAAACGCCCAATTAGAATCAAAAATGGGCACAATCCAGCCGAAAGAATGTACAGAATTGGTGCTACCAGAAGAAACAGAAACAATTCCAACCCAAACAAACGTCGAGGACCAAAGGAAAGAAGACGAAGAAGGTGAAGAAGATTCAGCTACGGAAAGTCTTCCGCCTCCGCCGGAAGAACTAATCGAAGAACAACACGATAGATCGGACGGTTCCGATTCCGGTTTGGGATCGGAACTTTGCGAAGAAAGAACCAGAGTGGTTACATCTATGGTTTCCGCATTGGAAAGCGATAGCGAAACGTTGTTCTTAGATAGGATTAATGAGAGTCAAGAAAAAGACCAAGTTAAAGACGAAGAAGAGGGTGTTAAATCGGAAGAAGATAAAATCGAAAAAGATATCGGTGCCATATTGGAAGAAGCTCAAAAAGGACCACTTAAGAGTAGTTTAAAAAGGAAATTATCGACTGATATCGAAGAAGAACCGAAAGCTAAGAAAAAGAAAGGGATTACTTTCGATAGCGTTACGGTTTATTATTTTCCAAGGGCGCAAGGTTTTACTTGCGTGCCTTCTCAAGGTGGTTCAACCCTTGGAATGGAAGCCCAACATACCCACACGAGAAAATTTTCAATAACCGAACATGCGGTAGAACAACGAAGAATACATCGGCAGCTTTTACAACAATTAAGGAACGAAAGAAACGTTAACGGTCCGACGCATTCTTCCAGCGACGATAGTGACAGTGAAGAAGACGCAAGTGACGTATCCGAATCGGAATTAGATCTAGACAATTACTATTTCCTTCAACCTGTTCCCACGAGGCAACGAAGGGCTCTTTTAAGAGCTTCCGGTGTCCGAAAGATAGACGCTTTGGAAAAAGACGAATGCAAAGACATTCGTTCCTCGAGGGAATTTTGCGGATGCGGATGTAAAGTTTACTGTGATCCGGACACTTGTTCTTGTAGCCAGGCTGGGATAAAATGCCAAGTGGATCGTTTGAATTTCCCCTGCGGTTGTTCAAGGGATAACTGCGGTAATTCCAGCGGGAGAATTGAATTTAACCCAGTTAGGGTACGCACCCACTTTATTCACACGTTAATGCGTTTGGAATTGGAGAAGAAACAAAACGCCGAAGAAGAGGCTCTTAAAAACGATAAGAACCACCATCGGAGGCTTCCCCATCAAGTCCAAGGGAATTGGATGGATAACGAACGGTTGGCCTTCGGTACGAAAGAAGTACAAGAAAATCCACGACCTCCGGTTAGAAACTTATTACGAGACGTGCCTCTCACTTCGCACGTCGAAGCGGAATCTTGCGTTCACGACGGCAGCTTTACGAATTTACATTACGGAGCTCCAGGTGAAGGTCCGGGCGGAGGACCGACTAATTTCGCCGATTTACCCGCAAGAGAAGATTCCCTAGATCTGTACACGTTCCGCGAAGACTGTTACCAAGAGGATTGTAAGCGAATCCAAGCGCAAACGTTCCATTTTGGAACGGACTTCCAAAACGGATCGCATAGCTACCCCAACGAACAATACAACCAACCGTACCAAGCTACTTTTCCCGAATTTAACCAAGTTTATAATCCTTACAACGGAAACATGTACCAAGAATATTCTAAACCAATCGAAACAAACGGACAAAATTTCCCGCAGGCCGGTTACGATCATTTCCCACAAGGCGAAGGGTTTAATTGCGACAAAGGGAACCAATACACTAATTTAAGTCCAGTTAATGCGGGCACGAAACTGGAATCATTCTCGGAACTTCTACACGGAAGGTACGGTTACGGTTACGAAGACGAGACGCCGTTTATTACGCCCGCGCATCAAGAGACCAACGAGAGCAATCTGGAAAGTACTTCTTCGGAGGCGGAAAAGTGCGAAGAAAAGTGCGCTAATGGAGACGAGTGCGATGAAAACTTTGGGGAGATTATAAAGAAGTCGATGGTTGAAACCGTTTCGGCTTAAACGCGCTCCTAAAACTATTTAAATATAAAATATTCGTAAATACTATTAATTATCTTTAAGTATATTAATTATTATTATTACGTTCCAGTGTAAAAGATTTATATAAAATTGTAGAAAATGAATAGGCAAAAAAATGTTTTAATAAATGTTGTGAAAAACCATTTTATTAAGAGAATTTTGGGGAGATTTTTTATTTATTTATCTAATCCTGTTTGTTATCTTTTAATAAGATGTATTATCATCTTGCGATATAGCTGAGATTTCGAAAAATCTTTTGAAATTGATATACCTTTTTCCAATTAATTTAAAAGCCATTAAGAATACAGAAAAATCATTTTAAGTTTATTCGAGATATACATTAAAATTTTTGAGTTAAAAATCTATTTTATATTAAATTCATTGTAAGATAAGGTGAAGTAAAAGCAGAAAAATTGTTATATTAAAAAAAAAACACATTCCGAGTTCATTTATGAAAATTAAGGAACATTACTTCCAACCAAAGATAGAGTAAAGTTTCTTTTTTAAAATTATGTACAAAAGTCAATATGTAATACAAAATGCCTCAATTAGAATTTTTTTATATGAAGCTCCATTATAACATAACGTCAAGACAGAAAAGTTAACTTAAAAAAATCATTAGTTTATTACTAAAAATGAGAAAACTTCTTCTAAAGAAAGATAGATCGATTTTTTTTTAATAATATACAACAGTCAGCAAACTATAATATAAAATTTTTGAGTTTAAGGTTTTTTTTCTAAAACTTTGCGTTGTGACACAACCTTGGGTAAAACAAAACTGTTGAAAAATCATTTCGGTTTCGTTTATTAAAATTAAGAAAAACTTCTTTGATGCAAATGTGGATTGAAATTTCTATATAAAAATAATACAAAAATTAACGGGTAATATAAACTTTTTTAACAGTACAAGAGATTAACAATTACTTAAAAGACAGTAAAATCAAATAGGGTGAGTGGGCCAAGACGGGGTACTTAAGTTTGGAGGTTAATAAAATCCAGAATTTCGTTCATAGAGAAAAATACTTTTAGTTTATATAATCTACGATGATTAAACTTTAAGATTTTTGGCAAGAACGGAACGCTAATTCACTAATCTTAACATAATCAACGAATAACATAAGAAGTCATTCGATGAGTGCCTCATCAACATCATCATTTAACACAAGCACATTAATTTTCAACGTTTTCTTGTTTTTGCGGTTTTATCATAAAATTATTTTTATCAAAAATTTTTTAATCGATTTTTTCTCTTCCTTTTTGAGTCTTTCCGCTTTCATCCTAAAACGCAGTTCCCTATCTTACATCACTTACCCGTGTTATCCCATCCTCCATTAAATGAGAAAATTAAGACGGGGTACCTCATCTTACCCCATTGGGCGCTTTTGCAAAATAATAATAATACAATTGCTTACTCTTAAAATGGACTTAAAAAGGTACTCATGTTTAATGCTCATTTCTTACTAATTTCATGAAACCAATACTTGTATGAAGTCACCGCATCGTTTGATAACTATCATGCGATGAAATTATTCATAAATTATAAGAAAACTCAACATAATAGGATTTTGCTCGATATCATGACAGTGCCTACATTATTGGTTATCAAGTGACATGATGAAGAGGAACTGATAAAAGCTCTCATTATTTCTAGCATTGCATAAAAGTGCTTTGTTGCAAGTATAAACCGGGTACCCCATCTCACCCCACTTTCCCGTTTTGCACCACCCTCCCCTATAAATATTTTTCGTATATTACGAGATTCACTTTTATTAAATTTTTCATGCTTTCTGCTTTTCTTGTCATGTGCAACTTTATCAAAGCTGAAAAAAGAAATAGAGGAACGCCTTTTTGAATCTCTGATAGATTAGTTCCAGTTTATATCTGATTGAACACGTTAGATTGGATAATATTGGACACACGTATTCAACTGAAGGGTGGAGTGCAAGAAGTACCTAAGTAGCATTTTTATAAAATCTGCTTGCACTCCACCCTACAATTTCACTTAAATTTCTCCTCCATTTAAAAGAAATTTTAATCGAAAGATGGGCAAATGCATCCCAAGAAAATCTAAGGATCAGAAACAGCATTGCCAAGGAGATGTAATGAAGTTGTTCATACTGGAGGAGATTATATCACATAACGATCCTCACATAATATCAACATTTAGTACAAATAAATATATTTATCTGGCACTTTGCTTTTCGCATTGTTTTTGGATTGTTAATTATTTCGTAACAGTAAGTGGAATTTCCACAGTTAAATTCATTAATTTATTAGGATAACATATAAAGACCATAAGCAAAGAAAGCGCTATGTCAAAAAATATGATTCTGAGAAAACTCGTTTCAAAATATTGGGAACTTCATATTTTTATTTAATCAGGAAAAATTGAGGATTGTGATCCATCTCTTCACCAGTAAATTAAAATGTGAAATGGAAAATATTTTCAGCACTGTAGCCATCTTCAGAGGTAATCTGTCTTAAAAGACTTGATTAACCCTCCGTGTGTACACTGGGTCTTTTAAGGAACAGTCAAAATTTGAAATTCGAAATTCTCTCTTATGAATAGAGGGTAGGCTTCGGCTACCCCCTTTAAAAAAAGTTTGGTAACTGCTCGGCCATGTAGTAGACGCTTCAATAAGTAACTCAGAATTTTTCTAGAATTTTTGCAAGCCTAGAAAACTTTGAAAACATGCCTGTTACCTAAAAGACCCAGTATACACACCGTGTCACAAAAAATATAGTATACACACGCCGGGTTAAAAATATTGAAATACATAAATTGATTTAAAATGTTGAATATAACCAAACACACAAGATATAAATAGTAAAAGTTTTACGAACACGAGTACATGTTAAAATAAAATGAGTTCAAAATACTCACCTCTGAAGATGGCCATACGCCGAAACATGTAGGGATGATAAAAACAAATAAACCAGATAAGTGCTGAAAAATATTTTTCATTTCACATATTTTTGTTTGCTTATGATAAATATTACAAATCGTGAACAAACATAGCTTTCACTTTTATTATATTTTAACAAAAAAGCCAAATGAAGCCCTTCTTATTCACTGTCGCGCTGATATGGCGTCCTTTTAGTCTGTTCGTTAATATTACAAAGTAAGATAATTTTTAACTAAACGTATTTATTGCAGAAACGATTGAATAGAATCAAAAGTTTAAAAACTTTCTGATAGATAACATTAAATTCTCAACTTTGTAAAAGATTGACATAGTACTCTGCCTGTACTCTTCAAATGTGAGTACAAATTTATGTAAATAACCCGTATAGATATTATTTTCAAAATAGAGAGACATAAAATTCTTTTGAGCAGTGTATAAACGATTTTTTCTTTACTTTTGGCACGATAATTTTGCATGATAAAGTGAAATTTGTGTACCGACATAATAGTAATGATATTCGCAGCGAAATTGGAGTCTCATCAGTACTGCTCTGGGAGTACTCACAATCAGACAACTAACCGCTACGATTAATGAAATAGTGGTTGGTCATACTTAGTCACAATCAGTTGCATGTAGGTGAACATCATTTAAATTGGATATAAGATGTATCGACAAATTAGCAGCATCCTGGAGGTGGTCACAAGCGATTGGCGAATTTGTAGAAAAACGTACCTTAAAAACAGAAATGTAGTGAACTTATAAAATCAATACGAGTTTATTTGGTAGAATTAGGGAAAACTTTTTCTAACCAATGCTAGATTGAAATTTGTATTTTGACAATTAATAATAAAAGCTTAAAATGAGTCAACAAAGAGAATTTTTATTAATCAGTTAAGTGCTACATGTGTTTCGCATTTATGGTGTCGTCAGGCACATCGTCAAATATTGAAGGGCAAAGGGTTGTTACTAATCATTCAAAGCGTTACTAATTATCTGACGATGTGCCTGATGACACATGTAACACTTAATTTATTAATAAGAATTCTCATCGTTGACTGATACTGACTTCTTATTTTTAATTATTCGTAATATTAACAATGAACCAGGAGTAAACCTTTTTTTTTGTTATGAAGGAAAAATTAAAAGTCGTAGAAAGGTCCCCTATTTTTCCCAAAGCAAAAATAAAAACTAAATTTCTATCTAATTGTAAGTTAACATACAAATTTCAAATCTTAATAGCTGGGAGTCTAATAGATATGAATTCTTAAAAGTTGAGTAATTTTAATCCACATTAAGTCATATTTCTATACTGAAAAAAAATAAAAATCGTAAAAAATCCTCTTTGGCAAAAATAAAGATTAAGTATTAATCTAAAATGTCATAAAAATTCAAGTCTTTGCAACAATTAGTTTTTTAGATGTGAATTTTTAAAAAGTGACTACTCTCCGTGCCATAAGTCAAGTAAGTAAATTTTCGGATGCTCGTACTCCGAAAGTTTTCGTCGAAAAAAATCGAGGCAAAGACTGTCATGATCGGTGATCATTTCAGCGTAACATAGCCAAAATTCAAAATCGTAGGCCAGTAGATTTAGGAAATACAGCGAGTTAAATGAAAAAGGACCTTTTATTTTGACCGGTTTGCAGAGAACGCAAACTTTGAGATTTTTTTTTCTCAGAAACCGCCGATGAAAAAAAAATTAGAACCTTTTGTGGGATTTAGCCTCATCTGTTTATTATAACGTGGTATTTTTTTTTTTTTTTTAATTCCGTCTGTTTCCTTAAAAAATTCAATTCCCGAAATAGTCGATCTCGAGCACCGCTGATCGGATGTTAACGAGATTGCCACCAGATGGTACTTAAATTTGCTAACTATCTCAATTCTTACAAATATATTCATTTTTTTGATTGTTAAATAATAATAAAAAATTATTTTGTGTTTATAGAAATATTCAAAAATCCACTAACCTACGGTTTTGAATTTTGATCATGACCGTCTTTACCCCAATTTTCTTTTTCTACGAAAACTTTCGGAGTACGAGCATGCGAAAGTTTACTGACTTGACTTATGGCACGGAGAGTAGTTTGTATTTTAAAACAATATACAGATCTGGAAATTTCATTTGAGGACATAGGAAAATAATGCGTGCAACAGAGAAGCATATAGGAAGTAAATTAGATAAACAAAGAGCGATATAACTGTTTAACCACGCCTTTTCCGATCCGACCCTAGTCGCCCAAAAACCACCTTCTTCCTACAAACTGTCGAACTGTCAGACTGTCAAACTGTCAGTCTGTTGCGTGGTTAAACAGTTATATCGCTCTTTGTTTATCTAATCTACTTCCTATATGCTTCTCTGTTGCACGCATTATTTTCCTATGTCCTCAAATGAAATTTCCAGATCTGTATAAAAATTGACATGTATTGTAATACAAAATCATATCGCTCAAAAAATTATTTCGGACTTATTTATAGAAATTAAAAAGAAATATAACTAAAGATAGATTGAAATGTTTTCATTAAAATAACATACAGTGTGTCTCCGAATAGGTGAACCTACTCTTATAAAAGGTAATAAAAACTTATTTTATTGCCTTTTATAAGAGTAGGTTCACCTAAAGGTAATAAAATAAGTTTTTATTACCTTTTATAAGAGTAGGTTCACCTAAACGATAATTTTCATCTTTTGGGGTTTACCTCTGCTTAATTAAAGATTAATTTGTAACATATTAAAAAAAAAACTTTTTTTGTGACAGTTAAATTTAAAAAAAAATGTTCAAGATCTAAATTCATTGTTATTTTCATCAGTAGAGCATTACGATTTTTTGTCGAGTATCATACCTTTTCAGGAGAAATAAGGGAAATGCTCTTAAATTAGCTTAACAAAAATACAATAGAAAATAAAATACCAGCTTCAAAGGAATAATACTAGCTTAGGAAAAACACAATGGGAAAAAGAGTATCTCAAGCAAAGCAATATCCCAACAATAAAACGATTACAATGATTACAAGATATTCAATTATAAGTTACTATCTGTTGGCTTAAGAATTATTATTATTATTATTATTATTATTATAATATATTAAAGTAGTAAGCAAGCAGCGCCCCTTTAAAAGAGGGCGCCGCAGGCGCCTAGCTCTTTTTTTAATAGTTTTTTTTGGAAATCGCTTTCCGGACGATTCAATGGTTTGACGTCATTCTGCCGACCATTATCTTCACCTCCCCGACGATTTTGGGGGGTCCGTGACCGATTTCGGAAACACGGCCCCGAAAATCGAACGACGTTGCGGTAGCCCTAATTGAAATTAAAATTTTCGATCGTCCGCCTGTCATTTTCGTTAATTTTCGAACGCACTTTTTGTCCAAAAAGCCATCGGCTTCGCGACTCTGCTTCCGGCTAACCTTCTGAACGGCTTTATAACGCAACGTTATATGCGAATCGGGGCTCCTTTGAACCCGAAACGGCCGATTTAAGCCCTAAACGAAGTCCCCGTTTTCCGTCGTTTTCGATTTGGGCCGATAAAGCAGTTGGTTCAATTTTCATAAACGCTATTTATTATTCTAACCACGCTAATGCCACATGAAATGTCAAAATGATCGGTTTATTAATAATTATCAAATATTTAATTTATGCAGAGCAAAAATTCCAATAAATTTCACTAAAAACTAATTAAATTCTTGAAAATATCACCAAAAATTTTAGTAAATTTGTAAAAATTCCACCAAAGCTACTAAAATTTTTAATAATTCCACCAAAAACATAAAATTTGTAAAAATTTCACCAAAGCTATCAAAATTTTTAACAATTCCACCAAAAACTTGCTGAATTTTTAAAAAATATACTAAAATTAAAATTAATTTCGTCAAGAATTGATTAGTTTCTTAAAAATTTCACAAAAATAAAAAAGTAACAATAAAAATTCCACAAAAGTTAGTTAAATTGAATATAATTTCACCAAAATTTATTAAATTTGGAGACAATTCTATTAAAAACTTAGTGAATTTTTTAAAAATTCCACCCAAAATCAATAAAATTGGTAAAAATTAAAAAAACTTACTATATTCGTAAAAATTCCACCAAAGTTACCAACATTTTTAACATTTCCACCAAAAACGTACTAAATTTTTTCAATTTTCCACCAAAGCTACAAAAATGTTGAATAATTCCACCAAAAACTTACTGATTTTTTAAAAATACCACCAAAAACTTACCAAATTCATAAAAATTCTACTAAAATTACCAATATTTTTAACAATTCCACCAAAAATGATTAAAGTTAACAAAAATTCCACCAAAGTTATCAACTTTTTTTTAACAATTCCATCAAAAATATACTGAATTTTATAAAAATTCCACCAAAAATTAATAAATTTCGAAAAATTTCACGAAAAACTTACTAACTTCGTAAAAATTCCATTAAAAAAACTGAATTTTCTAAAAGTTCCATCAAAAATTAATACAATTTGCAAGAATTCCACCTAAAACTTACTAAATTTATAAGAATTTTACCAAATACACTGATTTTTTTTTATTCCACCAGAAATGAATAAAATTCGCAAAAATTCCAACAATGTTATCAAAATTATTGATAATTCCACCAAAAACATACTGAATTTTTTAAAAATTCCACCAAAAACTTATTAAATTCATAAGAATTTTACCAAAAACACTGAATTTTTTTTAAATTCCACCAGAAATGAATAAAATTCGCAAAAATTCCACCAAAGCTATTAAAATATTTAACAACTACACCCAAAACTTACTGAATTTTTTTTATTCCACCAAAAACTTACAAAAATCCTAAAAATTACACCGAAATTGTCAACATTTTTAACAATTCTACCAAAAACTTACCGAATTTTTTAAAAATTCCACCAAAATGTCCAAATTCTTTTAAAATTCCATCAAAAATCAATCAAATTAGAAACAATTTCATTAAAAATTAACTAATACCTTGAAAATTCCATCAAAAACTTAGTAAATTCATAAAAATTCCACCAAAGTTACTAAAATTTTTAATAATTCTATCAAAAATAATGAATTTTTTAAAATTTCCACCAAAAACTTATTAAATTCATAAGAATTTTACCAAAAACACTGAATTTTTTTTAAATTCCACCAGAAATGAATAAAATTCGCAAAAATTCCACCAAAGCTATTAAAATATTTAAAAACTACACCCAAAACTTACTGAATTTTTTTTATTCCACCAAAAACTTACAAAAATCCTAAAAATTACACCGAAATTGTCAACATTTTTAACTATTCTACCAAAAACTTACCGAATTTTTTAAAAATTCCACCAAAATGTCCAAATTCTTTTAAAATTCCATCAAAAATCAATCAAATTAGAAACAATTTCATTAAAAATTAACTAATACCTTGAAAATTCCATCAAAAACTTAGTAAATTCATAAAAATTCCACCAAAGTTACTAAAATTTTTAATAATTCTATCAAAAATGATGAATTTTTTAAAATTTCCACCAAAAAACTTGCAAAATTTGTAAAAATTCCATCAAAAATTTACTATTTTTTTTTTAATTCCACCAAAAACTTACTAAATTCGTAAAGCTTCCACCAAAGTTACCAAAATGTTGATCAATTCAACCAAAAACAATAAATTTTTTTTAGAAAAATACTAAAAATAAAACTAATCTAGTTCACAATTATAACAAGATACTTAACTATTAAACGTAACTTTAATGCTTAAGATTAATAACTCACTATGGAAATAATAGTAAATTATAACTTCAAACTAAATGGAATTTTCTATTAACAGTAAGTCTTCTCCTAAACTCACACATTTTTCAAATATGTGAATGCAAATATAAATACAGTAAAATTCTCCTTCGCGGGCACCCCCCTTGAACGGCCACCCCCTTGGACGAACACCCCCCTTGGACGGACAGTTTCTCAAGGAACGGTTCGACTCTCATATAATTTGCATTGCGTTAACTCTCTGGGACGGGCATTCTCTTGAACGGACGGGGACACTACCAAATGTTCTCTTAAACGGACAATCGCGCAGCGCGCCGACTTGGCTGTCTCCCTTTAATAAAAAATTTTCCCTTTAACCGGTGTTTTACCGACTTAAGTATTTGCAAGGTACAAGCGCAGCCTATGTCGTGCCTTTCTGCTTAGCTTGAATGAGGAACTTCCCCGAGTAAACCAAAATTTAAAAGTTCTCATTGTTTCGGTACATACGGGGTTCAATACTAATTTGACGTCTATGCAGAAAAATATATGCGAATGTATTGTACTTTGCAAAAACCTCTTGGGCCCAAGTAACCAAAGAAGCAGTTAAAAATTGCTCCCTAAAGCAGGATTTAAGCACGACAATATGCAAAGTGAAGACTAGCTAAATGAGGCTTTTACATCTGATTCAGAAGATGACTTACCACTTAATGTACTCTGCAAATATTGTCAAATATAAGAATTTGTTGAAATTGACAGATAATAAAAACCTTAATGTTTTTTTAAAACTGGATGAAAATTTGTATGTTGGGGACCTAAATTCAGGACAAGAAATTGAAAATCCAGAAGTGCAAGAAGTATCTGAAGATTCTGACGTCGATAAGGTTTCAGTACTAGCAGAGAATATCCAAACCCATGGTGATAGAGTCTTTGAAGCTTCTTTGCAAATTAAAAATACGGTTTCTGGACGCCAGTTTAAAGAAAAAGAGGAGACAAACAAGAATATATGATTTTTTACGTCATCAGACTGACATTTAGTTTCATATTATGTATTGTTACATATGTATGTTCTATTATGTGTATGTATTTTACATGTACTTTGCAAGCTAACAAATCCTTTTTTTTTTCAAGTTTTTAAAAAATCCTGCATTAAATATCTTTGAGAGTTTCAGTCCCTTTAAGTTAATACTTACATCAATTTGTTAATACAGAGTGCAAGAATACCCTTAATTTTACTTAAAACGTGAACTTAAGTTTAAAATTTTTTATTTATTTTAAAAGCATTCAACAAAGATTTTTTAAATAATAGTTTTCATTTAAAAAACACGATATTTACTTCGGATTTCTGTTAAGCGGACACCCCTCTTGAACGGACACTTGGTCGGTCCCGTTGGTGTCCGTCCAAGGGAGATTTCACTGTATATACAGGGTATTTACGGTTTTGTGATTTTATTTTTGGGGAGTGATAAAGCATCGTAAAAGGAGGTCATTAATTATAAAATGTCTTAACAAAAGTTGTATAATAAGAGAGACGTGACTGTTGAAATAATTTCTATTTATTTTTTTAAAGTGATGATTAAGCATATTAAATTAAACATTTTTAAATTTTTTTTATGGAATCCACTTTACGCTAGTTGTTCAAAGTTATCGCCGTGTTGTTGAACGCAGAGTCTCGTCGCTCGACGTATCCATGAATTGGCATAACTTGCAATTTTTTTAATAGTAATATCTCCCTTATTATGCAACTTCTGTTAAGACATTTTATAATTAATAACCTTCTTTTACGATGCTCTATCACTCCTCAAAAATAAAATCACAAGACCGTAAACACCCTGTATTTTTTTAATCATTTAACTTGTTTTCAATATCAAGCTTTAAAGAAAGAGGATTAATAGAGAGTTACACATACTTTGCAGTTTTAACTTACAATTAGATACTATTAGCTTTGTTCGTTAGGGTTGTACTGCTTGCACTTAGCAGTTCAGTACATTATTAAATTTTGGTTACATATACGTTCGTTGGATCACAGTTCACACCTGAATTAAAGAGCACCAAATTACACTGAATTAAAGTCATTCCCCTTTAAATGCTGCGCGAAACTGTACCTTTGCACCATAGTGTAAGTTAGTGCAGTACAAGTTTTAACCCAACGAACAAAGCTAATATTTTAATAATGGGATATTGCTTTACCGGAGGTATTCTCTTTTCTATTGTGTCTTCCGCTATAGTTTAAGTGCGTTTTCCTTTTTTCTCTTGATAAGGTATGATACTCGACAAAAAAATCGTGATGCACTTCACTACTGATGAAAACAACAATGAGTTTTCATCCTAAACAAAATTCCTTAGTAACACTTTGATGTATGGTAAACAAAAAGGTACTTTACTTGCCACAAAAAGAGTTTTTTATTCACTGTCCAGATTTGCCTGATTTTTTAAATTGAAAATATGTTAGAAACTAATCATTAACCAAGCTGGGATAAACCCTGGGATAAACGAAATCTTAAGTGATAAGTTGTTTCCTTTTAAAAATCATTCTGAGATTATTTATAGAAATTAAAAGAAAATCACTTAGCTAAAGATGAATTGAAAATAAAATAATGTATAACAATTAACATGTTTTCTTATAAAATTTTTGAGTTAGAAATATTTCTTATTCATTTAAAGTAACTTGACATAAATTTAAAAAATAGTCAATTTAAAAAAATTATTTACGAAAATTAAGAAAACTTTTTTTAATTGCAGAGAAACTAAACTCTCTTTTTTATGATAATATATAAATCTATATTTCTTATAAAGTTCCTAGTTAGAAAACTGTTTGAACTAGTAAAATTAATCCAAAGCTGATATACTTAATAATAAAGAAACTTTATGATCCAATCATTTCCGATTGACTTAATTAATTTAATCCATTTTAGCGATTCAATTAACTTGGAATTTATTACAAACTCCGTGTGTTCATTAAAGTTGTTAGACGGGCCATTGCATTATTGATCTGTCTTTGTAACAAAGGGATATGTCGTCCAGATCAATATCCAATGGGCTGCTTGTACAACATCGTTTATTTATAAGCCGTGTAGTACTTATTGAGAAAATTATCTCTAACAACTTATCCATTAAATTTTCGTGTAATAGAATTTATGTAGTTAAGCAATTTTAAAAAGTAATTACTACAAAATTTATACATAAGAATCTTATCTGAATGAGATTAATTAAAATTTATTTAAAAAACATTTGTATTTTTATCATTTATTTACTTTATTTAAATCCTTTCATCAAATGCTGATAATAGATAAAAAATATTGAATTTATAAAATCAGTTTAGTTATGCATCACATCTTACAAAGTGCTCGTGAGTTTATAACCTAAATTCTTGTTAGTGTTTATAATTTTAATACGAATAATTATTATTAAAAGTAATTTAGCGTTAAGAGTTTAGAGTTGTAACTAGAATTCTACTAAATATTTAAATTGAAGTGCCTAAGTTTCATTAAGAAAATCCAAAGAAATTTTTTAATTCAACATTACATTTCTGTAAGTAAGTTAATTCTTGAAGAATAATACTAAATATTAATTTCTGTATATCATATAATCGTTTTAATAACTTATCTTTAAAATTTTAGTTATAACAAGTAAAGAAATCAATATTTACAAGGAATATTGATTCGTGTATATTAGGTTGCTTATCCTATAATTTATTAAACAAAAATAAAATATTTAAAGGATGTTATCACCATTAGTTGAAGTTTTAAATAATATGAGAGTTATTTTAGCAACAAGTTCGAAACAACGAGTGGAAATTCTTAAAAAAACTGTAAATAATAATAATAACTTTAAGAAAAAATATCTAAAACACATTTTTTGTAGCCACTAAAATTTGAATTAAAATCTTCTGATTACGAAGAAAATTTAGATCGGGCCAAACACACATTTTCGGAATATGTTGAATTAACAGCTTTGGGAAAAGTCCAGAAAGTTTACGAACAATTAAAAAATGATGATAGACCACCGGACTTAATAATTGGATTGGATACTATGATATGTTGTGATAATTACTTTTTTGGAAAACCTAAAGATAAAGAAGATGCTATACAGATTATTAAACGGTTAAAACAATTATCATTCTTATAGCATTTTCTTTTGGCAAATTGAACCAATTTAGTGTTTTCTGTTCTATTACATTTTATTATTGTAGTTTAGAGAACATTTTAAACAGTCTTAAGCCTTGATGAACACACTTATAAGTGATGTTATGATCAGATTAGCAAATGTAGTTATATTTGATTTTAACGTGTTCTGTTGGAATTTGCAATTTTTGCACTAAACTGGTGTGATGTATGCACTCAAGATCAAATTCTGGTACGCACCAGTTTAACCAAAAGAAAACGCTATTACTAAATTTGTATTTATTTACATTTTTTTAGATTTATGTTTTATTTTTTTTAGATTAACATCAGGAGCTCCTCATACATGTTTAACTGGTGTGGCTATATTCTATAAAGGAAGATATACAAAATTTTTTGAAAGTACCACAGTTTTTATGGATACACTAACTGAAGATGAAATTTTAGCTTATGTAGAATCCGGAGAACCTATGTAATTATTTTTTGTTAGTATAGTTTGAGGAAATATATGAAACATTTTTTGTGTTATAGGGGAAGAGCTGGAGCTTATGCTATTCAAGGACTTGCTGGATCGTTTGTTAAAAAAATCGAGGGAGATTATAATAATGTTGTTGGGTTACCTTTATGTAGGATTAGTCGGGAACTTAAAAGAATTGTTTTAAATAGTTAAAAAGTTTTTGTTACTTGATTAGATTCATTTTCACATTGTTAAATGTTAAGGGAATTAAAGGAATTGTAAATATCTAATAATAGAGACAAGTTTTTAGAATTATAAACTGGAAAAAGTAACGATGAAAAATTAAAACTAGTTTTCTTTCTATTTAAGCTTTCAAAACTATTTATTCGTTTTTCAAGAAGCTAAACGAAGTTCAATAAAAGTGACCAAACTATTGCAAAATTTAGACATTTAAAATTTGTTTCTTTAACACAGTAACATCTTTTCTATTTTTGTTATCGTTAGAATAAATTTGTTATTTATAACAAAAACTAGAGTTACTTAATTTTATTTCTAATATAAAAATGATTTCTTAATTTTTGTTAATAAAATATGGACGATTTCTTTAAGTATGTTAAAAAATTTTTGCAGCTATGTTAAGGAGTTTGTAAACGAGCAAGATTTTAGAGCAATATGCCGCTGGCGTTTGACTGGGCAATGGTGCTCAAAATTCAGAAATATTTTTGACAAAATATACGCTTGTCCGGGCAACATATTTGTATTACACGGTAATATGTTTAGTATTGCAAGTAATAGCTGACGTTACAAGTTGCCCACGATATCCACCTCTAACCGAAAATATGGCAATATTAATCAATTAATTAGCATTTTTTCTATAATGAGGATTTGCGGAAATGGTATAATCTTTTTTCAAGGGTTTGCATCACATAAAAGGCTACTATAGAATACACATTTTCTCTTTGAAAGTATAGCTGAATCTTGATGTGTACAAAACAACTCGAAATTACTCGAAAATTTACTTTGAAATTTTGGCTATTAAATTGTTCGTGAAGTTTTATAAAGAGGAAACTGAATATCAAAAAACATACAGGCTGTCTCGAAATTAAACGACCATACGTTACGAGCGCATTCTACATTCAAAAATAAGAATAAACGCTCAAATAAACATTGGTCAAAAAAAGACTTCCTAAGGGAGATACAAACTTTTGAAGGAATATTCTTGGAATAGCTTGGGTTAAGTCAACAAAAATTCGTAGCCTAGCCTAAAATTCCAAAAGAAATTAGATGGAGGTATCGGTTTTGCAAGAAACTCATTAGTGGCGTGTGTGTAAAGGGGTGACTTGATTAATTATTTATCTAACTTTTGTGCATGTCAACTTTTTACTACCCTGACTTAAAATTTAGATATCTTAAACGGCCCACACACGTAACGATTTGTTGTACTGCACGCTGAACTACAGGTTGGAGAGAAAATCGTAGGAATTGCAGTACTGTCGTTTTCTCTACACACGGTTCAAACACATCAAACTACAGTAGTGAAGATTATTGCAGTAGTAGTCTCGATGAGTGTGAACTACACACGTTTGTGTAACAAAATGCCAAAATGTGCATTTAACATAACCCACCTTTTTCAGTTTACGCCGGAAAGATGTTCTTATGTTGTTTTTTTTTCCATTGTTTCTACTAATGTGGCTTCTGAGAACAATTCCTTAAATTTTTGAAATTAAATGTCATAACCTGCATTTTTCCTTGTTTTATTTAAATAATCTTCGGATTTTACATCCCATACACAAGTGTTTTGCCTGTACAGTTCAATAAATTGTTCCCAGAATTTCTTGTTTTTAACGTCCATCGTCAGTCAAACTCAATTAACTCATTTACTCAACAAACTTATTTAAACTCAATATAGCTATGTTAACTAGAAAAGTCACTTACAACAATCGCCACTCTCTACACACGTATCAACTTGCTTCCAAACACGACCGCTGATACGATATTTTATGGAAGTC
Organism: Digitonthophagus gazella; assembly: GCA_036711955.1. Taxonomy (NCBI): domain Eukaryota; kingdom Metazoa; phylum Arthropoda; class Insecta; order Coleoptera; family Scarabaeidae; genus Digitonthophagus; species Digitonthophagus gazella. The sequence goes on from JASCIT010000007.1 coordinate 14,782,352, forward strand.
CCGAACTGCAGACGATTTGATCACTGCGTACTACGAAGCATACGATTTGCCTACACACGCTACAATTTATCCTTACTGCAGCAGTTTCGACTAGTGTACTGCGTGCAGTACGACAAATCGTTGCGTTTGTGGACCGCTTTAGACCTTTCTACGTAAGAAGATCATCTTGTTGCGATTGCGTAACTGCAAACGTTTTGCAATCGTCTTTGAAAACCGACTAATCTCGTATTTGAACTAATTGCAAGTAAGATTTTTTTGCTAAGAGTGTGCTAAGCACTTTAACAACGCATTGTCTCGTTATCGTTGAGGGTTTGATTTTAACTGAATTGCGTAATAATGTCGCGTAATTTATCTACAAAATTCTAAAATGGTCTATTTTTCTATTCCTCCCTTCAAAGAACTGTAGGTCCTTCAGGAAGCATTTTTCGTCCAATGTTTATTTCGGTTTTTATTCTTATTTTAAATGTGGAAAACCCTCTTAGCGTATGACCGTTTGATTTCGGGACATTTGTATATTGAAAATATGTACTTCGTATAATTTACCCACAACAAATTTGTGTAGAAATTTGAAGAGGAGGCTGAGGCAAGATTGCCATATTTTATCAATTTAGATCTTTAAAATATTGATAAGGTCAAATTACAGGGTGTCTCATTGAAATGAGCAAGTCGAAATATCTAGATAAAAGCAAATGTAACGAATTAAAAAAAAAAGAGTTTAAAGGGGAGCCGTAATACCATATATTCGTGAGAAACTTTTATTCAAAAAGTATAACATTTTTAAATTATGTCTCTACTCTCTATAAAACGTAAAAATAATTTTGTCCAGCTAGAAACAACAAATCCTCCACTGTGTGACGTGTATGTAAAAAAATTTTTTGGCATTCTATGATTAAAATATTGCTGGAAATTGCTGGAAATAGCCTAATGTCGGCCTTCCAGTTTTTCTACATGGATTTTTATAGAAAGGCCGACTTTAGGACGCGTTTTTAAGGAGGCCGACATTTGGGCAGTTTACTCTATATCTGGCTATGAGTGACGGCTCATTAAGTCTTTTAAAGAGGAGACTGAATGTTAAAAAATCATTAAAAAGTTGTACATTGTGTGATATAAATTTCTTCCACATTTTTGAAGAGGAGGTTGAATGTTTTATAAATTATTTGAAATTTATACATTATGTAACATAAATTTCCGCATATTTGAAGAAGAGGCTGAGCCTCCTCTACTTCCTCTGAGGAGCTGTCACTGCTCGTACTGGGAAATCCCATTCGCACTACGAGCAATACATGTTAGCTTTAGGGTTTCGCAAGTGAAATAAAACCAACTTTAACCTCCCAGTTAGTTAATAGTTTTGTTTGTAGAAGCGATTTGTAACAGTTTCTGATTTTTCTCAATCAAGCTTTCTTGATTGGTTAAAAAAATTAGAAACCGTTGGAAATCGCTTCTACGAACAAATTTATTGTCAGTACATAAACTGTCATCATAGATATTGCAACAGCTGCGTATATTATTATTGATCAGCTTGTACATAATAAAAGGAAAAAAGAAGACTTTGGCAACAACATTTATATACGCAATGACTTGAAAATTGCGGAAATAACTTACTGAAAGATTTAAAATTTCAAAAAGTTAGAGGTCTTTACAAAAATGTTACGGGGATGTCACCAACCGATTTTAAATACCTTATAACTTTAATTGGACCAAAAATTGCTAAAAAGATATACAGTGAAATCTCCTTTGGGCGGACACCAACGGGACCGACCAAAAGTGTCCGTTCAAGAGGGGTGTCCGCTTAAGAGAAATCCGAAGTAAATATCGTATTTTTTTAATGAAAAATATTATTTAAAAAATCGGATATTTAAAGCGTATATGTGAATGTTTTTAAAATAAATAAAAAATTTAAAGCTTAAATTCACTTATTAAGTAAAATTAAGAATATTTTTGCTCTCTGTATTAACAAATTGCTGTAAGTATTAACTTAAAAGGACTGAAACTCTCTTTCAAAGATTAAATAATTCCGGCATTTTTTTAAACTTGCGAAAAAAAGGATTTGTTAGCTTACAAAATACATACATAGAACACATCGACGCTTCCGACGAAGACTGTACTAACTCAAATTTTGAACTTTGGAGATAAATTAAGAAAAACTTTTGAACTACCTCCAATAATTATGCTTTAGGCAATGTAACTCAAATAACCAAAAATTTGAATTAGTACAGTCTTCGTTGAAAGCGTCGACATGTAACAATACAAAATATGAAACCAAATGTTAGTCTAATGACGTAAAAAATCATCAATTGTTGTTTGTCTCCTCTTTTTCTGTAAATTGGCGTCCAGAAATTGTATTTTTAATTTAGAAAGAAGCTTCAAAGACTCTATCACCATAATTTTGGATATGCTCTGCTAGTACTGGAACCTCATCGACGTCAGAATCTTCAATTGCACTTCTGGATTTTCAATTTCTTGTCCTGAATCTAGGTCCTCAACATACAAATTTTCATCCAGTTTTAAAAAATCATTATGATTTTATTATCAGTCAATTTCAACAAATTGTTATATTTGAGAATATCTGCAGAGTACATTAAGTGGTAAGTCATCTTCTGGATCAGATGTAAAAACCTCATTTAGCTGGTCTTCACCTTGCATGTTGTCGTGTTTAAATCCTGCTCTACGAAAGCAATTTTTAACTGTTTCCTTGGTTACTTGTTCCCAAGCGGTTTTTGTAAAGTAGAATACATCCGCTTATATTTATCTGCATAGATGTCAAACTAGTATTGAGCCCCGTATGTACCGAAAAAATGAGAACGTTTAAATAACGCTTAGCCGGGGAAGTCACTCATTCAAGCTAAGCAGAAAGGTACGATATAGGCTGCGCTTATACCTTGCAAATATTGAAGTCGATAAAACACCGGTTAAAGAGAAAAAGAGAAAATCTTTTATTAAAGGGAGACAGCCAAGTCTGCGCGCGGCGCGATTGTCCGTTTAAGAGAACACTTGGTAGTGTCCGCGTCCGTCCAAGAGAATGTCCGTCCAAGAGAGAGTTAACGCAATGCAAATTAAATGAGAGTCGGTCCGTTCCATGAGAAACTGTCCGTCCAAGGGGCGTGTCCGCTCAAGGGGGGTGTCCGCGAGGAGGAATTTCACTGTATACATTTTTAAGGAATGCTATAACTATTAAAAGAAATTGGTCCTGACTCTTAGATTTAGATATTCGCATCGTTATTTTTTTTTTAATTAGTTGTAATAATTTCAATTATTTGTATGCCACAGTACATCTTCATCTCTATACAATTGTATAAATGTTAGCGTTGGGTCTTGCTTCAACTCCATACTTTCTGAATTAAACGAAACCCGCAATGTGCAACTTTCAAAATGTAACGATGATACGCGATCACATCTAACAATAAGTAGACTTGTTGAACCAAACTACGTATCATCCCTTTGATGTAACGTAGAAAAACCGACAAGACATGGAACGGGCTGATTACAGGTAGCGAACACAACGATGTAACGCGTTGTATTTACGAAGTACCGCCCAGAATATACGTGACGATGTTCGCAATGCTGTCACGTCACGGGATTTTGTCACAAGTTTCAACGCACCTTTACACAACAACTAGTTCTTATAATTAGTCACCCCCGAACAAAGAGCGTCCGAGCTCACATAACATCCTAATTGGTAAGAACCAACCTTCCATGATAACATACATATCCGAAGATATTGCTGGACCATAATTTTTACAAACATTACCGACAATATGCAATTTTTATTGTTCGTTTACGAGCCCTTTTAGGTTCGGGTAAAACTTTTTGGACTTTTCAACTTTATTTTTCTAAGTTGTTGGTGATAATTAGAATGAATTTGACTTTTAAAATAAGAAATTGAATAATCTTTTTGCTTGAATGTAAAAATCATTTCTTAATTTCCACAAATAAATTCTATATCATATTGTTTATTAAAACGTAGAGTTCTAATTAAGACTCTTCTGTGAAGAAATTAAACGAAAAGTACTTACATTTAGTTTTGAATCTTGATCAATGTCTTTTGAATGAATAGAACACGTTTGAAAATCGCGACTAAATTACACACAACGAAGAGCTTGAACGACCGAAAGAAAACTAAAAGTTGTAAACCGAAAACTAACGAAGAAAACTTTACTGACAAAAAGAATTTAAACCGGTTTTTCGCACCTTAAATAGAAAATTTGGAGGAGAAATAAAACATGTTTTGAGAATGAGTTGGCGAAATTATATAAATAACGAGAAACTAAAAATGTACAAACCCAACGAAAGGTATTAATACAAAACTAGAAAAATAATTCTTAAAATTAAACAACACTAAAAAATGAAAATGAAAAATGACTAATAAGAAAGTGAAAATTGAATGCTAAAATTAAAATTAAATAAGAACTTAAAACTAAACTTTAGATTTCCTTGCGTTAGTTAGAAAAAAATTAAAAACCTTTTAAAAAATTTCAATTAAGGACATTAAGCTATATTTTCTTTTCTGAAGCAAAAACTAAAAATCGTAGAAAATTCATCCTTGGTAAAAATAAAGTTAAGTTTTAATCTAAATTCTCATCAAATTTCAAATCTCACAAGGAGACCTCACGACTTTGGAATCACCGATTTTAACGAAAGTGGTACCAATCAATAGGTATTCGTACATAGTGCAAATCTGTAAAATATTAGGGCGCACTATTCAGCGGTTCGCGAGTAAATCATTAATAAATAAATTAATTAATCGCCAATCAAGGCCCAGCGAGCTGACATCAGTGACAGACCACGCCCCCAAGGCCGATTCATAGCCGCGGTGAAATTAGCCGAGTTCACGTGCAAACGTAGATGGTTTGAATCCGGAATAAATTTTTTTTTTCTTTTAATTTTTAATATAATATTTCAGTCTATTTTTATAATATTTTATTTTTACGCAATATAATTAATTAAGAATACTTTTGATTTTATCCCTCAACTATTGCGACCCGTTATTAGTAACAATAAAAGGTTGGTGCAGTTTTGAGTGCTAGTATTTTAATATAAATAAAGACACAAGTATTTTACATACCTATAATGTGCGAAAATGGGAGAATTAGTTGCAACAGCAGGTTTAAAAAGTATATGCAACTTGCACTATTATTTTTAATACAATCATTTTTCTGTTTTTTTTACCATTTAACACGTTCGCTACCAGCCGGCTCATATTTGAGCCAAATGGTTTTCTCTAAGAGACCAACGACTCATATATGGGACGTTGATATAGGCGCAATAAAACATATCATTGATCTAGGGGAGACGGTGCCCTTTTGCATAGTGGTGGCGAACGTGTTAAAAAGATCTTACGTTTTGCATTAACAATACCCACGCATGTAATGTAAAATAATTTATTAAACTTTTATACAAGAAAAACAAATTAATATAACATTTTACTTATTATACTTATTATCTGGAGATATGATATTACACATTAGTACATATCAATTATAATACTGATGATGATTCAAACAAATAAATCAAAGTTACTTTTGAGAGGTGCACTATTGTATTTAGAGAACCTACTACTGGAAAATGATCTTGCTACACCAGAACCAACCGTGAAAATTCCAGAAAAGGCTGAGCTATTTGGTAAAGATATATTTGATGCTATCGTGGACATCTTAAATAAGAAGAAATTTGTAAATACCGAGGAACTAATTCTAATGGACCAGATGGACGAAGAACTTGAGTATAAGGTAAAAGTTGTGAATATTGCTAAAGAACATCCCAAGTGGTCTTTGCAAACTCTTCAGAAGAAAGGATGTTCACGCTTAACCAAAAGGCACATTTAAAGGAATGGAAGGAACATGTCAGAAAAGGAGGATCAATTGTTGATAAGTAAAAATTGATTGACTTTTGGACATATGATCGTTTTGTGGAAGCTAGACAAGATCATCAATAAGTAACGACAAGGAATCTCCAAGAGTGGGGTTTAAGTGCCTCTCAAAACTGCACCAACCTTTTATTGTTACTAATAACGCATCGCAATAGTTGAGGGACAAAATCAAAATTAAGAAAAAATATTCTTAATTAATTATATTGCGTAAAAATAAAATATTATAAAAATAGACTGAAATATTATATTAAAAATTAAAAAAAAAAAAATTATTTTATTCCGGATTCGAACCATCTACGTTTGCACGTGAACTCGGCTAATTTCACCGCGGCTATGAACCGGCCTTGGGGGCGTGGTCTGTCGCTGATGTCAGCTCGCTCGGCCTTGATTGGCGATTAATTAATTATTTATTAATGATTTACTCGCGAACCGCTGAATAGTGCGCCCTAATATTTTACAGATTTGCACTATGTACGAATACCTATCTATTGGTACCACTTTTGTTAAAATCGGTGATTCCAAAGTCGTGAGGTCTCCTTGTCAGTAATAATTAGTTTTTGAGGTATGAATTTTTAAAAATGATTGTTTTTTGAAGCAAAAAAACTTTTTTTCAACTTTGAAATCTTTTTTAATTTTTTTGATAAAATTTTGAACAAAACGGTCTTTTTTAATTAAAACTAGAATGATTTAAGTTTCACCTGGACAAAAGTCAAATCAAAATCTTTAACCCTTAACGGTCCTGCTATTTTGACATATCGCTCAATGGCGGCAATAGTGGCACATCTCAAAAATTGTAATAAAGGAGAAAATGGCGTTTAAAAATTGCAGTAATTTGAAATGCGATATCCATGCACTGGAATATAGACAAAAATGAAAAGAGCCATAATGACTAGTGTAATTTTTGGAAGTTGGATTAATAAAAGAAATCGATAAGCAGCAACGCAACCGTCGTATTAAATGTGTGTCACTATTGCAGCTACATATAAGTCCCAATTGAAATAAGGTTATAGTGTCACATCCGTGATTTATTCGATTTGAGATGAACTAACTTTGTGGCGATCTTGCAGATACAAAAGGTATAAGATGTCAGATTTTAATACAACAGTTACTAGAATATTTACGATTTTTGAGATGTGCCACTATTGGCGCCGTTGAACGATATGTTATTAGCTGAGTCCGCATTTATTTTTTCGTGAAATATTGGTTGTCTAGGATCAAGGGGTTTACAATTGAAAAGTATATATCTATATATATTTTTCTTTGCCAATTTTCTTTTCATAGTCATTCCCAGAATGACTGGACAATGAACCAACTTGTAGAACAAGCTTTATAACAATGAAAACTATTTAATTATTTGTCTAAATACTTCAAATATTAAATTTGTTGTGTCTAAACGTCATGTCCACAACGTCTGGACATAGGACTTGACAGGAATAATGCATTGTCCACAACGTCTGGACAACGGACCGTTAAGGGTTAAAAATGAATTTTTAAAGTTGATCGATTTTCTTAAGTTAGGTTAAGAAGTGTCAAAAATGTTTACCAACTTTGAAATTTTTTTAAATTTTTTTGGCAATGCTTGGAACAAAACGGTCATTTTTAGTTAAAACTAGAATGATTTATGGCGAATTCGATTGGCAGAACTAAATAGTGTGCACTGGTGCGCACTCGTTGAGTGCAAAGTGAGACATATGTCACACTAGCTTATGGCGTATTCGATTGGCAGAACTAGTGTGCACTGGTGCGCACTAGTTGAGTGCAAAATGTGACATATGTCACACTAGCTTAGTGCAAAAAAGGGCAAATTCAACAGAAAGGGATGAAATCAAACGTAATCATAACATCACTTGTAAGTGTGTTCAAGGCTTGATGATGTTTAAAATGTTTTATAAACTACAATAATAAAATGTAATAGAACACAACGAAATAACCAATAGAACACGCTGTTATGCACTGGTGCGCACCAGTGCAACCAATCGAATTCGCCATTAGTGTTAAAAAGGGCAAATTCAACAGAACGCGATGAAATCAAACATAATCATAACATCAGTTGTAAGTGTGTTCAAGGCTTGATGATGTTTAAAATGTTTTATAAACTACAATAGTGAAATGTAATAGAACACAACGAAACAACCAATAGAACACGCTGTTATGCACTGGTGCGCACCAGTGCAACCAATTGAATACGCCATTAGGTTTCCTTTAGAAGAAAAAGTAAATCAAAATCTTTAAAAATGAATTTTTGATGAATTTTTAAAGTTGATCGATTTTCTTAAGTTAGGTTAAGAAGTGTCAAAAATGTTTACCAACTTTGAAATTTTTTTTAATTTTTTTGGCAAAATTTGGAATAAAACGATCTTTTTAATTAAAATTAGAATGATTTGGGTTTCATTTAGAAGAAAAATCAAATCAAAATCTTTAAAAATGAATTTTTGATGCATTTTTAAAGTTGATCGATTTTCTTAAGTTACGTTAAAATTTTCAAAAATGTGTCAAAAATTTTTATAAACTTCGAACATTTTTTTAATTTTTTTGACAACACTTCGAATAAAACGGTATTCTTTAATTAAAATTAGAATAATTTATGTTTCATTTAGGAAAAAAGTCAAATCAAAATTTTTAAAAATGAATTTTTGATGAATTTTTAAAGTTGATCGATTTTCTTAAGTTAGGTTAAGAAGTATCAAAAATATTTAACTAACTTTGGATTTTTTTTTATTTTTTTGGCAATACTTGGAATAAAACGGTCTTTTTTAATTAAAATTAGAATGATTTAAGCTTCATTTAGAAAAAAAATCAAGTCGAAATTTTTAAAAATGAATTTTTAAAGTTGATCGATTTTCTTAAGTTAGGTTAAGAAGTGTCCAAAATATTTACTAACTTTAAAATTTTTTTAAATTTCTTTGACACTTAAAATGAAACGGTATTTTTAGTTGAAACTAAAATGTTTAATCCAAATCGTCAAATTTCAAGCCTTAAGAATTAGTTTCTGAGATATGAATTTTTAAAAATTAACTAGAAAATAATAATTTACAAAATTATTTATTTTATAAACACAAAATTTTACTTCTTACATAATAATAAATTTTATAACAATCAACATAAATACATACATATAGAAAATTTTCAATTCTTTTACATTAAATTACATTAAACGATGAATTTCTTCGACGGGAACTTCAATAACTTCATCCCCGTAATTCAAACCTTCCAAAACGACGTGGCTAGGATTTTGGAAATCGTCCAAAGACCTGATGACATCCCGAAGTCTAAAACGATGGTTCAGGCTAACGTTTCCTATGGTAGCCGAATCCTCAACTTCATAGTCTTTAAGAGCGGCGAACAATGCCTTCATCTGCTTACACGTCATCGGACCAACATAACTGCATTTTTTCATCAGCTTTCCGTTCTTATGGTCGCGAGATATTAACCGGAAAAATTTTTTCGATATAAATCGACTCTGACTAAAATTGAAATTGTAAAGTTTCGGACATCTCTCTACTAAATTACATAATGGACCGCTGTGAATCAAAGTGTTTGCTGTTGAACCCCAACAATTTTGTATTTTTATCGATTCTAAGTGTTTACAATTTTTCGAAAGCTCCTTGGTTATTACATTGGTATCGTTACGATTTTCTATTGTAAAAGAGTTTAATAAAGGAGCTGATTTTATCCAATAAATGAGAGTTTCGGTTGGAATTTGGGGTGAAACCACAATTTCTTTCCAAAGAATAGGATTCATTGCCATAGTCTTCCACCGTTTACACACTAATCGAAGGTTGAAGAATAACTCGTCGGTTGTAAAATAGGAAAAAATTTTAAGTAAAGCATCGTCCGGAATGATGGAAATATTCATAGAAGTTCTAGTAAATCTTTTATAAGTAATGGCAGGAAATTTCGGTTGAATTTTAACCTTTTTAATGAATCTTCTACGTTTCGATCGCGTGGTATTTCTTGAAAGGCTGTTTTTCCTTTTATAAGCCATTTTTTCTTCACACTATCAATTTAAAGTGACGTCGCGAATTATTTAAAATTTTGACGTTTTAATGTTTCGAGCGCCATCTATTGGGTTATTTGTCAAATTTGTTTAAATATATTTATTTAAATAAAAAGTTTTACAAAAGTAATCACTTTGTAATCTTAATATCTTAAAATGGTTAAAGGAAAATTGGATTTAATTTTAACGATTTTAATGGTTCGAGCGCCATCTAATGATTAAACCGTCAAATTTGTTATTTGTTATGGTCAAAGAACTAGGTTAAAAAATAAAAATGTTCACTTTAAGAAAATCACTTTATATGTCATAAAGTTTAAAAAGCAGCAGTAGCGGTAGCATTAAAAATAGTTAAGCTACGCTTATTTAAATGGCATCGTTTATGGAACGGTTTACGACCGTTAAAAATTACGACAGATTAAATTGTAAGCGCAAAGGTTGATTAACTTTTTAAGTTTTAACGGTTACGGCTAAATATTTACAGACAAGGTTCTCTTCAGTTAAGAGTTTTAGGACTTTAGCCCCATTGTTACTTTTACTACTCAAATGTTTAAATTCGGAAAATGACATTCTTGTATATTTAACTATAAACTAATTGGGATCTTCTTTACATGCCTTTTATTAACCCTTAACGAACGAATGTTGCCATACTCGCAACATTACAAATATTCTAAAAAATCGAATGCAGCCACACGCGCAATGTGGCATTATATTTTAGGAAATCTGTTAGGTTTCCATTCTGTCTGAAATTTCCACTTCAGTATCCTTTTGAATGGACATAGCTGTTCATATACTGCCTATTATTACTGTATGTTTTCATAAAATCCAATAAAACGATATTAATTATGCACCTTTTCTCGCTCTGGAAATGAAGCACTTAATTTCTTAAAAATCCGTTGACATATGGGTCATAGTTCTAGAAAAATGCGTTCGTTCGTTAAGGGTTAACATCGAAAAAGGAACCTCCAACTCTTGATTTCGGTTGGGTTGACTTGAGAAACTTGATTTCAGTTCATCGATCTCCTGAAAAACCGTCGTAACAACAGCTGTATCTACAGACAAAATTACTCTTGCTACACCAAGAACTATTTTTTTCTTATTTATTCATCGCAACCAAGTTTGAATTTTTAGATATTAAATGAATTGCAATAGAAAAAGAAGAAATGTCAATTGTCATGTAGTATAACCCGACATGGAGCTGCACCATGAAGAGAAAGATGAAAGAGTACTCGGCAATCAGGGCCGGATATGAGACGATTGAAGCGATTGCGCCCAATCGGACCTCGCGCTTGAAGGGCCCCGCATTTTAAAATTTAGACATTTAAAAACTGGCATGTTACAAAAGTAAATATGTAGGGTTTCATAAAGCTGAATTAAGTTAACATTTTCTAATATAGAAAAACGTCGACTTGTGTATTACAAAGATTTTGTTGCAAATAAATGTTTAATTTATATCATTTTGTTTCAATATGTAAACAGCAAAATCTACATTTTTATTTAAACTTGGTAGGGCCCCGCGAAAAAAATTTAATCGAGCCCCGCACTTATTGGATCCGGCCCTGGCGGCAATGTTACGCAGTGCTAATTTACTTCCTCATCTTTCTCTTCATGGTGCAGCACCTTTTCGGGTTATAATACGCTTTAAAACTTTACCTGCATTCCTCATTACTATATTGGCTGATTATTTAAAATTTTTAAACAAACACCTCTCTAAACTTGGCAGTTGTAAACACTACATCTTTGACAGTTAAGTTTGAAGTTCAAAGTATACCATAAGATTACGTTTAATAAAAAAACCAGTTTGTATGCCAGAAATTAGTCAAACATCGAGGCTTGTGCTCTGGTATACAACTGTGCTCTGTATACATAGTCTTGGCAGATGTCTTTCAAGCATAAGTTTTCTCCACTGACATGGATGCTGGGACTTTTTAAAAAGGGATGTAATGGATCGGTCAATACACATATCTGACAAGCCAACTCCAGTCGATGGTTACCGTTAAATCGGCCACGACACTGATTTATGAAGATTTAGTTCAGATAAATTGTAGGAGATCGCTAAACGTACTGGGTTTTTACACTGCAGTTACACTGGTCTAAATACCAGGTCATGCTGCTATGGCTAGCAATAAGGCTGTAGATGAACTGTTTAGAGCTGAGTTTGATTCCACAATTGGCATATCATTTGCTATGGTCAAAAACAAAATTGAAATGTAGGCATAAAAAAGACTCTGTTGATACTATACTATAAGTATAGTATCAACTTAGATACTATAAGTTCCCGATGACTTATTAGGCAATAAGGTGACTGTTAACATCACCATTAACAGAACTGGGTGTCTTCACCTGTCCATGAAGTTAACTTACAAGGAAACATACCGAATCCGAACACTCCGTCTTTCTTTTTAATTGGTATATTTGTAGAGAGTCCCAACCTAAGTATAAAACCCTGCTTTACGTTTTGGCCCAAAAACGTTTAGTAAAAAAGTAAATATGCATCCTAAAAATTGCACAGTTTTTGGAAAATAATTTTTTTCTACCAAAGAATTTGATATCAAAAAAGGTTTCCGATAAATTTGTATTCATTTATGTCCTCTTTCCAACCCCGGTTATAAAATTCAGATTAAAAATTATTATAAACAATCCTATCTTTCTCAATATTGGGCTAGTACTACATATTTACAACATCAATAACTTATCCTCTTTCATTTTTCTTCAAATATTGTAGGCGGGTGAATTCAATTCCGTAATCTGTTCACAAAATTATATGAAGTTCAACTAGATTAGCTATGGTTACGTCATCTTTTAATAGAATATCATCGAAATTGTAGAGAAATTTCATAACGAACGTTGTGTATTATAATGAAAACCAAAACAAATCGACAAAAATCTACTTTTTGTTTGACTGATTTGGGCGCCTCAATCTGTCACATAACTTTTATCAGCTACACAAACCGAGCCATAAATCTATCCGACAGATAGGCATATTTATGTAACACATAGCGTTGTGCAGCAATGAATAAACCTATATTTATAGTTATGTGAATGATAAGTTATTAATTGGGTAGGTGAATAAACCGGCCCTAAGTGTTACTTTATTGCCCTTTGACTCGACCCTTTTTTGCTACTGTAGACTTCAACACATTAGGTATGTCCGATGTTATAGTGTAAGGTTTATACCTTGAAGATGATAAAACGGTACATTTTCGATACTAGGGGTGCGCTAATTATTAAATATTGAGGTACAATAGATCTTTCTGGTCGTGTGCAAAAGTTGGTCGGTTCATCTACTCAATATTTTAACATATCCAATGTAATGTAATGTCAAAAATACAAAAAGGATTAAAAATTATCTTATTGTTAAATAAAATTACTGAAGAATATTTTACAGTATCGGGGGTTTATTTAAATTCGTGCTGAAGTATGCTTTGAAATTTAGTTAGGCGACGATGGAGAAAAATGTATGTCGCATTATTAGTGCACTCTAATTAATTAAATTTCAAATTTGATAAACGGCAAATTTTTTTTTAAGGAGGGGTTTGGGAAATCTGTTGACAAACGAGAGGTCCGAATCACTATTTAAGTAAGTGATCGTATCATACGCAGAGTGGTGCGTTGATATATTCATCTTGAATACATCCACCAACCAAAACCCTTTCCCCTCTGCCTCTGGAACCACCTCCTATTAAGGTATAACTTCAGAGGCATATAAATGTGAATTTTGGGGGTTTACTGTACATTTCTTCTTATGTTTTCTAATTCTCTTTCGTGCTTTTCTTTTTTCTTCATGATATTTGTCACTATTTGATTTATGGCTCTCCAGTACTCTTGCTTTTCTAGCATTATATCTATGTTTTCTTTTTTTTACATTTTTTCCGATTTTATTAACAATAAGACAAGTATTTCTTTCCTCATCAAAATTATTACAAATAAAAAACGTATGTTCTGGATTATCTACTTCTTCGCAAAACCAACAAAAATCGTTCTTCTTCTCTCTTATTTGGAACAAATAAGTACAAAAAATTCCATGACCCGTTAAAAATTGCGTTAGGTTGTAATGTGATTCGCCTCATGTTCTTTTAAATCATTTCTTTTTAAATCTTTGATTAATACGTTGGTCCATTTATTTCCGTGGTCCCACTTCCTGCTCTATTTTCTCAATAATTCTTATCTAAATAGTTTTTTACGTTCCTTACCTCCACTGTATAGCTTACATCCTTTCTCAATCAATAGGCCAATGGGTGGTAGACGAGCCACCACTTCTATACCCACTATAGAAACCGTTCTATATCCATAGTGATAAATAATTAGTGATAAAATGTTTATCATAACATTTGCTTTCTTGCATATTTCCTTTATATGTTTGGTCATTTTCATATCTTTGTCTAAGTAAACCCACAAATATTTTGCCTTCTTGTCACTCATTTTCTGATTTTGAAAAAGAAAAACGTGAAATCTGATCAAATTAAAAAGATTGATGGTAAAATCTTACATTCATACTGGTCCGAAAGTCGATAAAGTTTGGTTATATATACTGTATAATCTTATTGATTGTTTGAACATCCCTATGAAATTTTGGAGGATCGATTACTGAAAAGATTGGCACTTAGATATGTTTTACTCAAAACCAAGTGATTGGCCAATTTCCTTTCATTTCGTATCTTGTTACTTACAACCTATTGAACATATCAATGTTATGACATTGCTTTACTTAAATTTTATTGGACATACGCCAAAAATGCAGGTAAAATCCATAGTTCATTTAAGCATGAATTTAAATAAACACCCGATGTGATAGAAGCCAAAAAGAAAATTGAGCTGATTTTAGGCGTTTATAAGATTCCAAATGCCACCTGGAGATTATCTTTTTAAAGTTTAAATTTAACATCCGCAACAATTATAATGAAATTTATACCTCTCGCGATTGAATTGACATTTTATTGTGCTCAAGAGATACTTTACAGAAGAACTTTAATAAATAAAACAAAATCACTTTAAATGCCAAGAACTTCAAAAAAAAGTCTAAATTATCTTGAAAAACGTTTAGTACACGGTGTTTATTTCACCGTTTATTACTCTGTTCAGAGAAAACCTGTTTTTTATCTTCTAAATCTATAACAATACATCACAACCTTTATTATAAACAGCGATTTTTCGTAAAAATTTCGAATAGACCTGCCGTTAGTGGTTTACGGCTTATTTTCGTCGGCGCATTTATTTCGCGGCATTTAAAAAACGTATTTTTACGATAAAAATGGGCGGTACGTGCCAAATTTCGTCTATTTCGAGAACCGAAGAGATTATTTTCAATTTTTCCTTTGTGTCCAAACGACCAACGGTAATAAATTACTAAGTTATTTTTCCTATCCGACTCCGATGACGATATTAAAAGAAAATCGTGGAAAAATACTCGCATTAAAACCTATTGACATCATTTTCTAAATTATTTCTGTTTCGCATTTCGATTTCATATTTCGCTTAATGGAATTTAACATTGATCGAAACACGAATAATTGAATCTTTGCCAAATAATAGAAAATTACGTTGAACTAAGTAAAGTAAATTTCTATTTTCTTGGCACAATTTCAAATATTAAATATTAACATAAACAACTTGTTTAAGGAATGTTTGGAGATTTTTCATTTTTAATTGGATGATTAAGAAGTTGAGATTTTGTTGGAAAACAGAAAATTAGTCAACAGCTCGTCAAAAGTTAAAGATGAGCCTTGGAATGATTCCTGGGCGGGATTATTTTTTGTCCTAACTCCTGGAAACTCGTCCCCCACTCGTGACGTAACACGTGATTACCAAATTCGTCAAGCGCTGAAAGTTTTTGAAGGCTCACTTCAATTGCTTCAGTGCCACAGTTCGTTTCTAGTGAACTGAAAGACTTCTAAAAGGTAAGTCAAAAAATAATCAAAATAATCCAATTTAATTCAACAATTAATTAAAACAAAACATATTATTAATTAAAAAATATTTCTAAATTATATTAAAAAATATTTACTTGGAATAAAAAAGAAAATATTTTCAATAACACAAAAATACTGATGAATTTGTAATAGAGATTCTATTTTGAACAAAATATTTTTCCTCTTTGGTCACGAAAATGTTGGCACAATTTCGAAAATATGTAGTAGTTAAAGATTTTGACTTGTTAGGTCGGTTTGGAAATAAACCAGATGAAGATCTTGTCGATAGTTGAGTGTTAAATCTAATTTAAGCCGGTAGTTATAAACGTAAAGTAAATTGGCTCTGTAACTCAATCGATCGCTCAGTCATAAAAATTGAAGATTTATAGAAACGTGAAAACGTTTTGATCTTTCGAATGTTTAAACGTTTTAATATTTTTGTTTAAATTGATCAAAACAAGAAAAAAATTTCAATTTATGTAGAAGAATTTTGAAAGATGTCGATTACTCAAATAATAAGTTAAATGTTTAAATTTATTAATGTTTAAATGGTTTTAATAAGATTTTTTATTTAAAATGATCAAAAACAAGAAAAATATTTACGAAAATATAATTTTAATTGAAAATATTTCAGGATGTTTTTTTAGATAAAAGCATTTTTATTAAAAATACTTCTAAAAGTAAGAAAATCAGTCAGATTTTCAGTCAGAAAATTCCTTAATAAACCAGTAAAAATACAACAAGAGTCTTTAATTACAATTGTTAATATCAATTGGTAGCATGACTCACACATTCAACTTCATTCATTTCATTAAAATTTTTGTACCAAACAACAAAAAATCGGCAAATTTTATCAGTCATTTAAAATTTTATAAAAATCTTTTTTTTCATTACTTAAATACTGTTTAAAAACTGGTGTGAGATTGAGGTTTTAATCTGTTTCACTAGTTTTTCAAAAACTTTGTTAGGAATTTATAGAAAAATGTTGCGTATCATCTGCTTGGCAGAAAAAAAAACGTCTTTTCGATCAACCCCTTCGGTGGCAAATGCCTCCAAAATTCCTTCAGGATTTATGCCATATTCGGCACAAAGACGTTTCCAAAACTCAAAACATCGCTTACACTACATCCCAAGAGCAGTATTACTTGACTTGGAACCTAGAGTTATTAACACTATTATGAATTCACCTTATTCAAAACATTACAACCGGGAAAACATATTTTTATCTAAAACTGGAGGTGGAGTTGGTAACAACTGGGTTATTGGTTATTCGCAAGGTGAAAAATTAAACGAAGAGATCTTTAATATCATTGATAAAGAAACTGATGGTTCTGATAGCTTGGAAGGATTTGTTTTGTGTCATTCAATTGCCGGAGGAACTGGATCTGGAACGGGATCAAATATTTTGGAAAAGCTCTCTAATAGATTTTCCCTAAGAAATTGGTACAGACCTACAGTGTGTTTCCAAAGTCTCCTTTTCAATTCTTGTCAAAGCACTCAAATAACTTTTAGTTACTTTAAACAATTAGATCATAGTCTTAACCTTTATTAAAAATATTTTCTAGATTTTTCAACAAGAGAAAAAAATACATTAGAAAAAATACGTTTCTTATTTAAATAAGTTTTACTTTGAGAGGAAAATTTTTTGCACTTTTACTTGTTCTTTTCTTCTTTTTTTTCCCTTTATTTGCTTATTGAAATAAATTAAAACGAATTTGTTGGCTTTAGTAGAAAGTAGATACCTCAATCTAGTCTGTCAAGTTTTTTATTCTTAATTTTCATAAATAAAGTTTGTAGGTTGCTTTAAATTATCCAACAATTTGTTAAGTTAGGTCAAAAATCTACGATGTTTTTCGAAATTAAGAACAATTTTTTGGTAACAATTAGAGAAAATCGAAAAAGTTTAATTTAAAATAGATATTTCATTTTATTTATCTCTAAATTTTTATTCTTAACTTCCATAAATAAAATTTGTACGATTTTTTAAAAATTGGTTAAAAATATTTTAGGTTAGGCAAAAAATCTCCGATGTCTTTGGGAATTTTTTTAATTTTTTTGGTAACAATTAAAATAAATCGAACCCTTTTAATTAAAAATGGACATTTGGATCTATTTATCTCAAAAATCTTTTTTCTTAGTTACCATAGATAAAGTCAGTATGATTTTTTAAAATTGGTTGAAAATGTTTTAGGTTAGGTAAAAAATCTCCAATGTCTTTGGGATTTTTTTTAATTTGTTTGGTAACAATTTAAAGAAAATCGGACGATTTTAATTAAAGCTAGACATTTGAATCTATTTATCTCTAAAATCTTTTTTCTTAGTTTCCAAAGATAAAGTCAGTGATTTTTTAAAATTGGTCGAAAATTTTTTATGTTAGGTAAAAAATTTTCGATGTCTTTGGGAAGTTTTTTAATTTTTTTGGTAACAATTAAAGGAAATCGGGCGATTTTAATTAAAAATGGATATTTGAATCTATTTATCTCTAAAATCTTGTTTCTTAGTTTCCATAAATAAAGCCAATATGATTTTTTAAAACTGGTCAAACATTTTTTAGGTTAGGTAAAAATCTTCGATGTCTTTGGGATTTTTTTTGTAACAATTAAAAAAAAAATCGGACGATTTAAATTAAAAATAGACATTTGAATCTATTTATCTCTAAAATCCTGTTTCTTAGTTTCCATAGATAAAGTCAGTATGACTTTTTAAAATTGGTCGAAAATTCCTAAGGTTAGGAAAAAAAATCTCCGATGTCTTTGAGAATTTTTTTAATTTTTTTGCTAGCAATTAAAAAAATCGGACGATTTTAATTAAAAGTCGACATCTGAATCTATTTATCTCTAAAATCGTTTTTCTTAGTTTCCATAGATAAAGTCAATACGATTTTTTAAAATTGGTCGAAAATTTTTTAGGTTAGACAAAAAATGTCCAATGTGTTTGTGAATTTTTTTAATTTTTTTGGTAACAATTAAAATCGGACGATTTTAATTAAAAATAGACATTTGAATATATTTATCTCTAAAATATTTCTTCTTAGTTTCCATAAATAAAGTCAGTATGATTTTTTAAAATTGGTAGAAAATGTTTTAGGTTAGGGTAAAAAATCTCCAACGTCTTTGAGAATTTTTTTAATTTTTTTGGTCATAATTAAAAAAAATCGGACGATTTTAATTAAAAATAGACATTTGAATTTATTTGTCTCTAAAATCTTTTTCCTTAGTTTTCATAGATAAAGTCAGTACGATTTTTTTAAATTGGCCGAAAATTTTTTAGGAGAGGTAAAGAATTTTCAATGTCTTTGGGAATTTTCTTGGTTTTTTGGTAACAATTAAAGGAAATCGGACGATTTTAATTAAAAACAGATATTTGAATCTATATAGGGGAAGGTGGGGCAAGACGGGGAAGTGAGGTAAGATGGGGTACCCGGTTTATACTTACAACAAAGCACTTTTATGCAACGCTAGAAGTAATGAGAACTTTTATTAGTTCCTCTTCATCTTGTCAATTGATAACCAATAATGTAGGAAGTCGCATTGCCATGATATCGAGGAAAATCTTGTTATGTCGAATTTTCTTATAATTTATGCATAATTTCATCGAGCGATACTTATCAAACGATGCGGTGACTTCATACAAGTGTTAGTTTCATGAAATTAGTAAGAACTGAGTATTAAACATGAGTACCCTTTTAAGTCCAATTCAAGTGTGCAATTGTATTATTATTATTTTTTTTGCAAAAGCGCCCAATGGGGCAAGATGGGGTACCCCGTCTTAACTTCTTCATTTAATGGAGGATGGGACAAGACGGGGAAGTGACATAAGGTAGGGAACTGCGCCTTATGAAGAACGCTGAAAGACTCGAAAAAAAAAGAGGAAAAACCGAACAAAAAGTCAAAATGTTACGATAAAACCCAAAAAACAAGAAAACGTAGAAAATTAATGGGCTTGTGTTAAATGATGATGTCGATGGTGCACTCCATGTTTGAGTATTATGTGAATCTAATAAATACCCTTTAATAATGTTAATTTAGTTATATTTTATCTTGCTTTACGTATATTATATCGTGTTCCCCATCTTACCCCACACGTGGGGCAAGATGGGGTGAAATGACTTTTTATGTTTAATCGTTGATTATGTTAAAATTAAGGAATTAGTATTCTGTTCTTGCCAAAAATCTTAAAGTTTAATCATCGAAGATTATATAAACTAAAAGTATTTTTCTCTATGAACCAAATTCTGGATTTTATTAACCTCCAAACCTTAAGTACCCCGTCTTGCCCCACTCTCCCCTACCTCTAAAATATTTTTTCTTAGTTTTTATAGACAAAGTCAGTACCATTTTTTTTTAATTGTGGAAAATCCTTTAGGTCAGGTAAAAAATCTTCGATACTTTTGTATTTTTTTTTTATTTTTTTGGTAACAATTAAAAGAAATCGGGCGATTTTAATGAAAAATAGACATTTGAATCTATTTAGCTTTAAAATCTTTTTTCTTAATTTCCATAGAAAAAGTCAGTATGATTTTTTAAAATAGGTTGAAAATTTTTTAAGTTAGGTAAAAAATCTCCGATGCTTTTGGGAATTTTTTAAACTTTTTTGGTAACAATTAAAAGAATTCCAACGATTTTAATTAAAAATAGACATTTGAATCTATTTATCTCTACAATTTTTTTTCTTAGTTTTCATAGATAAAGTCAGTATGATTTTCTAAATTTGGTGGAACATTTCTTAGGTTAGGTAAAAAATGTCCAATGTCTTTGGGAATATTTAAAAAATTGTTTTGATAACAATTAAAAGAAATTGTACGATTTTAATTAAAAATAGACTTAATTTTTAGTCTTAACTAGATAAAAGATTTAATAAATTTTATGAATCCGTAAGAATTTAAAGTTTTACAAAGCATAAAATGTTTTTCTATTTTACAAAGTTTGACCACTAAATTGTAAACTGTTTCTCTAACTAAAGTAAATTTAGATTTATTTCCGTAACACAAGCCAAAAACACACAAAATAATTTCAAAATTTCACAAAGTATCCACTAAAACCCCAACTAAAAAAACATTATCTGCCTAAATCTTTTTCTATTTGGCAGAAACCACCTTTATATATGAAATTACTCATAACTAAAAGTACTAAATCCAATTTAAAAATAACAAATGGGATTTATCTATTTGTCTACAAAAACTTTTTTCTTAACTTCCTTAACTAGAATTTGTACGATTTTTTTAAATTAATCAAACACTCTAAGGTTAAATTAGGTCAAAAAATCTTCATTTCTTCTGTTTTTTTTTTTAATTTCTTGGTAATAATTAGAGTAACTGTGATAATTTTAATTAAAAAGATACATTTCAATCTATTTATTCCCAAATTGGTTCTTCTTAGTTTTCATAAATGCACTCTGTAAATTTTATTGAAATTGGTAAAAATTTGAAAGGTTATATGAAAAGTCTCAGTGTTTATTATGATTTTTTTTAATTCTTTGGTAACAGTTTAACGACAAATTTCTCTATTTTAGTAGAAAATACACATTTTAATATATTTTTGTTTTAATTTTGATAAGAAATCGGAGAAATATTTTCTATGCTTTTAATGGTAATTTTTTGTCCTTAAATTCTTGTCAAAGCACTTAAATAATTTTTAATTACTATAAACTATTAGATTTCTTAAAAATAAATGAAAATCTTCACTTTTATTAAAAATATTTTTAAAACTTTTTAAACAATAAAAAAATCTGAAGATGTTCTTCATGAATCACGTTTTTTAAATAGGTTCTTTTTCTCTTACTCAAATAATGAACTCAAAATGAGATTCCAATTCATTTTAAGAGTTTTGTTAATTTTGACTAGAATTTAGAGAAACAGTTTCTGTATTTTTTTCACTGGTTTTCTTTTCTTGTTTCTCTAAATTCCAGTCAAAGCAGTTAAATACTACTAATATTACTATAAATAATTAGATCTTTTTTTAATAAATTTAAAACTTTACTTTCAATAAAAATATTCTTAATTACTCAATCAATGAGCTAAAATTAAGATTGTAATTCATTTAATAAATTTTCTGAACTTTGATAAAAATTTAGAGAAACATTTTGTTAACTTTGATAAAAAAATTTTATACTATTTTACTGCTTTTCTTTTTTATTTCTTTAAATTCCAGTAAAAGCATTTAAAAAGCTCTAAATCAATATAAACGATTAGATTTCTTAAAATAAATTTAATGCTTCACTTTTAATAAAAATATTTTTAGAATTTTTCAACCAGACAAAAAAGATTTTATCCATCAACCAAGGATTTTATAAAGATTTTTTTTTTAATTTGCTCAAATAAAGAGTTTAAATTGAAAATCTAATTAATTCTATAAGATGTCTTAATCTTGATAAGAATTTATAGAAAAACTTACGTTTATCGATTTTATTCCCCCCTTTATTTTTAAATTCCTATTAAAGTACACAAATAACTGAATCAGTGCAAATGATTTTATCCTATCATTTTTAAAAATATTTAAATTTTTTAACCAAACATTTTTTTTAAATAATAATTTATTTTTTTTAATTCTTTAAATAACTACAAAAAAAGATTACAATTATTTAAAAAAAATAAATTTAAGATCTGTTTCACCTAATTTTTATCTTTTGGAAATAATCCAAACGGCGACCCCATAAAAATTATTTTCGGTGTTTCCCTTGTAACAAAATTTCGCTTCGTTCGAAAAACGATCGAAAGATCGTGCGCAAAAACGCCTATTTTCGTATGAATAATGGTAAACAAGAACAATGTCTAACGTAAACTTGGCAGTTTCTAAAGTAAATCCGGTATAGTTTAAACCGCGTATTGTTTTATTTCAGGCCGTTCGGAAAAACACCTCATCGAAGCAATGCCTACACCGTCGGAAACGAGAAACCTACTGACTACCTTCATGATCCTCACGATCTTACTACTACTTTTATGGATACTTTATTCCGGAATTCATAGCTAGAAGGTAAAAACGAGAACGAGTCTCTAAAGCTATTTCTAAAAGGGAACGCCAATCACCGACTATTGGTAGCCATCCAACTGTTTTAAAACGCTTCAAATATTCTTTGAAACTTATTAGTGCCATGCTGTACTAAAAATAAAACGCAGATGTTCTTCATCGTTAAGAATTTAGAGTAAAAAAAAATTTTAACTTAACGTTTTAAGTAACTTTAAGTACGTTGGATTAAAAACATCTTTAGATTTACTCCCGGCGTAAATTGATGGGTATTTATTGATCTTTGTCTATTTTACAAAGTTTGACCACCAAATTGTAAATTAACGTCGCTCTAACTAAAGTAAATTTAGATCGATTTCCGTAACACAAGCCAAAAACACACAAAACGATTTCTAAATTTTACAAAGTATTCATTAAAACCCCAACTAAAACAACATTATCTATCTAAATCTTTTTCTATTTGGCAGAAACCACCTTTACAAACGAAATTGCTCAGAACTAAAAGTAATAAATCGAATTTAAAAATAGCAAATGGGATTTATTTTTGTCTCAACGTAGTAAATGATAATAATAATAAGAACGCTTTCAAGTTCATTCTGGGAACCTTTTGTTTAGTGGCGCCTCAACATTTAGTTGATTACATGCCAACGAGTTTCATTCAAAAATTTGATAAATTATCAAACAGGTTGAAAGATAACAATACTCTTTTCGATTTTTTTATTTAGTTCACGTATAATTGAAATAGACGGGTGTAAATACGAATAGAGTTTGTGGGTGTGAGTTATTTTAGATGACACAGATCTGATTTTTTTATGTTGGTCGTTCTAAAACGAATTCCACGGTTATTTTAAGAGAAATCTCGTTAAATTGTTGCGTTTTAAATAGATGGTATTTTAAATTGATTGTATTTTTGTTGCAGGTATTAAAAAAAATAAAATGAAATCCGAGTCTATACAAACTTTTTAAGACAAAAAAGGGGAAGAGCAGAAAAATAACCAAAATATTTATACTCATTATTTTTTTCTTTTTTTGTAAATATTAAGACAAGTTAGAATAATGTACTCAGAGGTATAAAGAAAAAAGTATGAATTATATGAATGTAATAAATATTATGTTACTTAAGAAATAATAAAGATTTTTTGTTAAATAAAATTGTTTTAAAAATTTTAGTATAAATAAATCTCCAACTAATCAATCCAAAATTAAATAATTCATAAACTTAGGAGTTCCGAAAATTCACTGACTTGACTTATAGCACGAATAGAAATGCTAAAAATTAAAAAGTCTCCACACGGATGGTTCTGTGAAATTAAATCGTAAGGCAAGGGGTTAATGTGGGCACGTAAAATGCTTAAAACAAGCACGACATTAGTGAACTCTTTACAGTGCAAAATGTCTTCGTTGAGTGAGGACGAAATATGTTTGTTGGAAAATATACATTTAAAAATTTTCCTTAAAAGTGTTGAAGTCGGATTTGAGATGGATTTAACTACATATTGAATAAAATAGAGGGAACCATATCAAAAAAGCTGTACCATTTTCCACTGGTGTGGTAGATACTGACCAAGAATACTAGACTAACAGGATTGCTCAATCAAAGATAATCGTCAACTTTGACGTCACTGCCAGACATAGCATCTCTCTTATACTTGGTTGTCCCACTTTAACCATGAATTTTATTGTTGAACTGATTGCCGAATAGTTTATGAAGTGGTTACAATGCATTTTAAACTAACTTTAAAACTATTTAGGATATTAATGTAAGTTGTAAACAAATGAACATTATAAGAAATCACAACAGCGTCAACCTCACGGCTACGCCCTAAATTTCGACGTATACACATCTTATGGAATTGAGCAATCTTGTTAGTCCAGTATGCTTTGATACTGACGGTGAGGAATAGGGTGTATTTTGCCCCAAAACGTGCGTTCGGGACATTTTTTTTTACATGGGGTAAAGATACTCTTGAAAAAGAGCAAATCTTTATGGTCATTGGATGCTTTCTTTTCGTTCTTCCTTTCCAATATATGCAATTTCTTCTTTTCAATCTCAATCATGAATGCTGTATAATCATCCCTTCTCATACGCATTATGTTCCGTATTTTAAGCCGGGAATACACTTGGCGAATGTTACCATTCGTTCGCAATCGTTCGCATTCGTTCTCACGCGCACCATTGCTACCCGTTCGCAAAGATTTTTTCAGGGTGGCGTGATACATTTGAACGAATAGCTAGCTTTCCCTCATTGCCAATAGTTCCACTCATTCGCATTTAGTTCGTTTGGTGTGCAATTCGTGAACATGGCCATTGCGAAGGTGAATAAATATGAATATAAACTCAAATAGAAGAGATAAGTGGTACCAAAGTTTGAACTGGTGTTTGAATGCGTGTTTTTTTAATAGGTTTCATGGAGCGTCAGTGAATACATAAAACTCATTGAGATGTACTGTACGCACCCGGTCTTGTGGGACACAACTAACGAGTTGTATTACTGTAATGTCAAAAAGAAGGATTCATGGGCAGAAATATCTACGGAAATGAAAATTTCTGTGTCTGAGGTTATGAAAGAAATGAAGAGTCTAATGGCATCAATTCATCATTTACTTATCACAAAACCAAAAATTACAACACAACTTTTCGCGACGAACGCTAGACAACTACTGCATCTTATTGACCACGTCCACATATGAACGTTTCCAGATATTCGTGGCTAGCACTTTCCTTTGATCTTTTTACTTTTACCGACAACCGATGGAACGCGTTCGTTCGTGCCTATCCCTATCGTCCTGCCATTAATTTCGCTGCAAATGCATGTCCACACATGACCAAGAAATCCTCGAGAATGCGAACGAATGGTAACATTCGCCAGGTGTATTCCCGGCTTTAGGAACAGGAGGCGGTGATGCAAAAGTGGTTAATATGTTTAATGGATTTAGATCGGATTGGGATATGGTCAAGGATGTTGGACTAACAGGATGGCTCAATCCCATAAGATGTGTATACGCCGAAATTTAGTGCACAGCCGCCAGTTTGACATCACTTGTTGTGGTCACAGTCGAGGGTAAGATAGAGAGTGGAATGTAAGACAGAGACGCTAAGCTTATGCTTAGCAGTGACGTCAAAAGTTGACGGACGATTATTGCAGATTTAGCCTGTTAGTTTAGCGTCCTTCGGATACGGTGACCACATTTTTTTACATACATTTTGCATACATACAAAAATATAAGAACTTAATTCGTCGAGGTCAATAGCACTCATCTTTAAAACAATAAATAAGTATCCATTTGAAGTGCAACTACTATTTAATGAAAACAGGATGTACCGTGATAGTGTTGTGATAGTTGCTCGCGAGCGTATTGAAAAGTAGGTAATAAATATTTGGTACATTCTTCTTCGCTGGTCGGCACCGGCTTTAAGCGCCGACAAGTCCACACACACTTTTTATATATTTGCATACATTTAAAAATAAAGCAATATTTTTCGCACTTGTTGTCGCTTACCAGCGCTGTACATGTGCGAACCCTTAAAAATTAATTTCGAATAAGGAGTTTTACGTTGAATCATTATGAAATTATCTCTGGAATATGTGATTCTCATTTGGCAACTGAGTTTCAGGACCCTATTTTATAAAATATAATTTACATATTTTATTACCTTTTTTAAGAAAATTTTAAATCTTTCTAATCCAACCTAATTCAAACACAGTTTTATTTCACACCTCAACACAATTTTAATTCTAACGCAAACATTAACCCAAATCAAAGTTAATGAAATAACATTTAAACTTACAACCTGCACTAACATTAAAATTCTTAAAACCATAAGTTATTAATCATACGTTTATTTACATGATAAATTTGGCAATGTCATTTTTTTAAATTATTTCACTCCGATGAAAATATTCTACTAAAATATCTCATATACCATTTTCGGTGAAAGATGTCTCATGCGTCATTAATTAATTATGTTATCCTAGACTACTATTTTCGGTTTTCATCTCTCTCTGACATGTACAATAAAATAAAAAAATATATTTGACATATGTCGAGAAAACGACGACAACTAATGACGCATGAGACATCTTTCGCCGAAAATAGTATATACATGTATTAAAAGTATAAAATATTTTATAAGTGAAACCATCTTTCACATGTACTGGTAGTGTTTGAGTAATTAAAAAAAATACTTTAAAAACTATATTCAAGTAAAAATCTGCAAAGTACCCACTTTGTCGCATGTCACGTAGTATATGAAATATTACACGGTTACTAATTTTCGTTAATCGTTACCATCAGTAATAAAACAAAACTAAAATAAGATCTTAACGAATTCTTAACAACATTTCAAGTTTTTTATGACAACATCTATATTACTATACAGATCTGGAAATTTCATTTGAGGACATAGGAAAATAATGCGTGCAACAGCGACGCATATAGAAAGTAGATTAGATAAACAAAGAGCGATATAACTGTTTAACCACGCCTTTTCCGATCCGATCCTAGTCGCCCAACCAACCACCTTCTTCCCACAAACTGTCGAACTGTCAGACTGTCAAACTGTCAGTTCGTTGCGTGGTTAAACAGTTATATCGCTCTTTGTTTATCTAATCTACTTCCTATATGCGTCGCTGTTGCACGCATTATTTTCCTATGTCCTCAAATGATATTTCCAGATCTGTATATTTTTTAATTGTAGCTTGACGGGTGACGGGGAGACGGGTGATTAGTAACTGTGTTACAAAAGTTATATCGCCGGAAGAACATCGACATAACTGCAAAATAAAAAATTTTGCCAGTGAAGGAAAAAAATTAAGATCAGCATTTTTTGGATACATTGATGGCCTTAACTCATTTTATCAAAAAATTGCATTTACGTCGATGTTGTTCCGGAATGGCGATATGTTAGTACTTTATGATTTAAAAAAATATTCTTAATCAATGATTACTGCACAAATTACATCTTCGAGATACTAACGTGAAAATGATTAAAATAGAAGACGACAGTTGTTAAATCTTTCTTAAAACCCATTTTAAGGATTTTTGTAGTTGATTCTTTTAAAAACTTAAAGTGGAATAGCTAATTGTAAGTAAAAAGTGATTCAATTACCTAATTATTGAATCATTCATAACATATTTAAATCGAGATGATTAGAGGTTCCAATAATTTTCAATTAATTTAAGGCTTTATGTTGACCTTTCTTACACCCTATCGGGTAAACCGTACAGTTATTGGCCGTCCGATGAATAATAACCTTTACATAAATAATAAGCTTTCCATAAGTTAGAAGTTAAGTTTTTAGTTTTTCTTTTTTTTTCATATGTTAAGAATTAACAGTGAAAACTACTTGGAAACTTGGAAAGTTTATTATTTATGTAAATTCATCGGACGGCCTATAACTGTATAGTGGCCAATAACTGTACAGTTTACCCTACAAGCCCAACCAAATATTTGACAATGAGTGCACTTGAAGTCTTCCAATAAAGTCCTTGACAGAAGTATTTCTAAGGTTTGCTTGTTTACCAGATTAGACAATTCATACAAACGTGTTGTGTATGGCACGTGCTACTGTGATCAAGGACAACGTGTTTACAAGAAATACTCAAAATAGTTATCAATAAGTAAACATTTAAGAACTGACCGTTTGATTAAAATTCGGTTTAACAATAAGAGTAAAAGTTTTGGAGTTTTTATATTTAAAAAAATTATAGATGTTTAAAAACAAAAACTGATTAATTTTCTATATACACATCAAAATTATACACTCCTAAAAAATTACCGATTTTTTTTTGAACAGTATATTATTACCTTAACGATTTGAATTACAATTAACGGCTATTAAATGGTTTAGTTTATTGTCTTGATTTGGATTCGGTGTAATACAATTCAATATTATACACCGCTTGAAGGTTATTAACATTTTAATGTAAGTTAACACATTATTAGAAGTAGAAAATAATGTGTTTGTATCAGCAATTTTGGAACTGGAATAAAAATTATAGATGTAAAAAAAATAATTTTCTTGGAATAGAGCACACATATTAATCTGTTGGTCATTTAACTTAAGACAATTTCACTGTTTTTAACTTTAGCACTTAGAAAATATCGAATTGAAGTTTAAAATTAAGCATGATTTTTGTGAGTTTAATCTAGGGCTGGACAAAGTATCGATACTTTTTATATGGTATCACTATTCGATATTACTTGGTATTTGGAATCGACAGTATTGGTATCGAAAAATAGTAAAAAGTTTTTATACCTTTTTGCAATTCGGTACAACGTTAATAAAAAGTAACCGGTTATCGTTGGCTTTTAAACTTGTTGAAACGTGTCCGATGTCTCAGCGTAAGCACCGCCCATTTACAGTTGAGCAGCTGTTGCTAACGCTTCTTTTAGCAGATAGATCGAGTGCACACTGTAGGTTGGATTCATATAGTGATAAATTATAATATAGTATACTAAGAGTGCTATTTGGGTGTTAGCAGTAGTTGCGATTTGTTCGTTAACTTCGAAATACAAAAAAATATGAATAAAAATCAGAAGGGTAAAAGTAATGTGTGGGAACACTTTAGAAAAGAAACGAGTGGCGATTTTATACGTGCAATTTGTTTAAAATGCAAAAAAGAATTAAAATTTTCCGGGAATACGTCTAACCTTAATAAACATCTCTTGATACATCATCCATATGTTTATAGAGAAATGCATACCAGTGAAATAATCAAATCAGTTCAAAAGAGTGATGATGAGGGCGATATTGAACCTTCGCAAAGGTAAATATTACATAAAGATAGTGTAAGTTAATACCATTAGGGGAGACCGGGGACAAAAGTAACATTTTTTAGTTTCATGTCCATTATTAATTCATTTACAAGAGTTGTACATAATGGACTTTACCTGTATATAGTTCATGTATTTCTTTATTAACAAACGCAAACTTTAAACGCGATGTGCAGCGGTTGTTTATTTATAAGATTTTTACTGCGAAATGTCAAGTGTTACTTTCATCCCATACATACAGGACGAAAGTAACATTATGGGGATAAAAGTAACAGGATTTGTGCTAATGAATAGGTTATAATAACGAAATAATTTTTTTAGAGAAATCAAATAAAAGGCGTAACATAACTTATTCGTATAGAGTCATCGCCTTCAGGCTCCATAGACTTTAACTTACAAGGAGACCTTACGACTTGCCCCTCACCGATTTTAACGAAAGTGGTACCAATCGATAGATATTAGTACATAGTACAAATGTATAAAATATTAGGGCGCACTATTCAGCGGTTCGCAAGAAAATTGGTGTTAAAGTTTGCGAATAGCATCTGTCAGTGACAAGTTGCGCCCTTTAAGCCCCGCCCATTGTCGTACTGAATATGTATAGACTTCCACATACGAGGTGCGAATTCTGAATAATATTTTTTTTTATTTCCATTTTTATTTTTAATGCAACATTTCACTTTATTTTTATAATATTTTGATATTACAAAATATAGTCAATTAAGGACACTCTTTCATTATCCTACTTTTTAATTTCTTTACTTCTATATTTAGGAAACTTAAAGTACTTTTATTAGAATCATTCTTTCCAATTCCTTCTTTACCATTTAAAATGGTATTACGTTTTATAAAAAAAATACCCGCATAAGTAATGTAAAATAATTTATTATATTGCTTACATCTAACTTATACGTATTATAAGGGATATTATTATAAAAGATATAACACTAGGGATCGATATTATGATTATATTGATAATGATTCAAAGTAGCAAATCAACGTTACTCTTGAGTGATACTTATGTTAGTTGTATTTTGAAAAACTGCTAATAAAAAGTGATCTCGTGACTGTGGAACCAACTGTGGAAATTTCAAAAGGCGCTATGTAAATTGGCGAAGAAATACTTAATATCGCTCTCGACATCTTGACCAAGACAACATTTTTTGTAAGTACGGATAACTTAATACTCATGGACTAAACTGACAAAGAATGTGCTTCCGAATTCGTGTTTCCGTTTGACGCAAATTTATTTCCGGAACTACCGACAAAGCAAGTTCAAGACGATTATAATATTCCCTTTCATTACAAGTTAAAAGTGTGAATCGCACTAAAGAACATCCCTATTGGCCTTTGCAAACTCTTCAGAAGAAAGGATGTTGACGCTTAAAAAACATAAGAGAATTAAAGAGATGGGAAGAACATGTCAGAAAAGGAGAAACGATTAGCGATAAGTATAAATTGATTGACTCTTGTGCATATGATTGTTTTGAGGATCGTTACGTGCTACCAGCCAATTTACGTGGAACAAGATAAAATGTAATTAAATATACGTTATAAAAGACTCTTAATCAGATTCACATAATACGCAAACTTGGATTGCCTCAACGCCATTATCATCTACACAACCACATTAATTGTACGTTTTCTTGTGTTTGGGGTTTAATCATAAAATGTTTCTTTTTAATCAGTTTTTCATCTTCCTTTTTGAGTCTTTTAGCTTTCTTCTTAACACTGGGTTCCACATGTTACCTTATCTCCCCGTCTTATCTCATCCTCCCCTAAATAAAGGAGGTAAGACTGGATGTTTACGTGGGTATTTTTATTATAAAACGTTTTATAATAAATAAAAAATACCATTTTAAATGGTAAAGAATGATTATAATAAAAGTACCGTAAGTTTCCTAAATATAGAAGTAAAGAAATTAAAAAAAGTATTATTCAGAATTCGAACCTCGTATGTGGAAGTCTATACATATTCAGTACGACAATGGGCGGGGCTTAAAGGGCGGGACTTGTCATTGACAGACGCTATTCGCAAACTTTAACACCAATTTTCTTGCGAACCGCTGAATAGTGCGCCCTAATATTTTATACATTTGTTCTATATACCAATATCTATCGATTGGTACCACTTTCGTTAAAATCGGTGAGGGGCAAGTCGTAAGGTCTCCTTGTTAGTCTATGAAAACTTGTAGCGATCTAGAATTTGTTTCAAATTGTTTAGTTTGATTGAAACTGGTTGCACGTGCTAAGCTTGTAGTTTGAGGAGTACGTAAGGCTAAAGTGGGATGTCTGTGTATAAAACCGGAAAACCATTCGGCTCCAGCTAATTCATTGTTGTGCCACATTTCTGGCATTTTTTGATCATATGGCACAGCTAATTGGTAAACCAATTTTCTAACTTCTTCATGACCAAATCCGTAATATAAGTTTACCGAATCTACAATATATTAGGTTGGGGAAAAATATCCAATATCATATGTGAACTACATCGAAAAAATAATGGACTTCTTTTTCCCCAACATAATATTTCTTAATTTTTTTTTCCTCTTCTTCAATAAAAACGCGTCTCACACTACGATACCCTACTATTGCCGATGTGTCGCCTGCTTTTATATGTTTTATGTATCTTGGTAAGGTGACATGACAAATTTCGTACATTTTATCCGCCTCTCTAATGCTTAAATTATTTGTTAAATGATCTGCTGCTGCATTTTCATAAATTTTTAGGACTGCTTTCCCCCTAGTAGCCTTTCTAAAGCCGGCTACTCACTACGCGGTACTTTCAGAGTAACTTGGCTTGCAATAAACTTGCGAAGTACTTGTTCGAGTCGAAGTAAGCTGTACACATTACGCGCCTACTTTCAATGTTACAAGTTTTTCGGGAAGTGCAAGTTGAAGGACGAGTAAAGTAATTAAGGAATTATGGCTTCCCTTTTTCAAGTTTCTAGAAAACCGAATAGATCAAG
Organism: Digitonthophagus gazella; assembly: GCA_036711955.1. Taxonomy (NCBI): domain Eukaryota; kingdom Metazoa; phylum Arthropoda; class Insecta; order Coleoptera; family Scarabaeidae; genus Digitonthophagus; species Digitonthophagus gazella. The sequence goes on from JASCIT010000007.1 coordinate 14,814,830, forward strand.
ACAACATTACATCCCTGTTGCATATACAAAAAGTAGCGAGGGAACCAAACTCTGAAGCAAAATATAAGAGAAAAATTTGCGAAATATTTAATGAATGGAGGTAAATTTGCGTGGCAGGAAAAATATTAACTGGCAAAGCAATCTCCGATTGAAACCTGTTGCCTCACCGAATTCCAATTTTAACAAAGGCAAACCATTGTGGTTTATACAGGGTGTCCCAGATTTTAATACGCAAACTTCACCAGGACATAGTACTCATAAAAATAACACAAAACTTTTATATAAACATGGGGTCGCAACTCTTTTGTTTTCGAGATATGGCCGTTCACAGTTGGAAGAAAAATTTACATTTCCATTTTTATTTAAGCTATTTTAAAGAACAATTGGTTAGGGGTGAAGCGGTACAATACGACACGCGCTAAGATTTTATTTTTTTTCTCGAAATCTATCAGTTTTATGCGAAAAATGTAAGAGACAAAAAAATCTCGTTAAAATTCTACCGAATTAAAAAGTTCTTTTGGAAAATGTAGTGATGTTCGTGAATTTCAACCCTTTAAGGCACCCCGGGGTGGCTAAATTAAGGCTTGAAAATAACATGCTTGGCTGTAGTACATAACTGTAAAAATTCACATTCCTGCGTTTATAAATAGCTGAAATAAAAATGAAAATGTAAATTTGTCTTCCAACTGTGAACGGCCATATCTCGAAAATAAAAGAGTTGCGACCCCATGTTTATATAAAACTTTTGTATTATTTTTATAAGAACTATGTCCTGGTGAAGTTTGCGTATTAAAATGTGGGACACCTGTATATATCACAGGAACCAGCACCACTTCTTTCGCTGGCCCTCAATTTAGCCTTGCATTTTGCATTCGTTTCCACGCATCGTATATTTAGTTCCGGTTTTTATGTAACTTATTAGATGCATTCCAAATTACTCTTTCTTTTTGATAAATATCCAAAAACGTTAAAGTTAACTCGTTATTCAACTGCATTATTCCACAATTACTTTTGATACTCCTACTCTGTAAACGCCGCGTAGTGTAGCGCGGGCATACAAGTAAAGAAATAATTTACTTGTCCCCTTTGACTTGCGTCCGTTTTCCGACTCACGATGGGAAGTACATGTACTTCGCCAAGTTTATGCGAGTCTTCATACACACTACTTGCCAAGTACTTTGCAATTACTTGGCAAGTATCGCGTAGTGAGTAGCCGGCTTAATACGTGTACGAGGCATTCTACAAAGTTAAATTTGAAAATTAAACATAATATAATACTTTCGTCCTCAAAGTACTTCGTTACTTTTGTCCCCAAACACATATTTAAGGACAAAAAAATTATAGCTCCACTGAACAATATCCGACAAGTTTCCAAATTTATAAATTAATGAAGCAGACATTCAAGAAACGAACTGACAATGTTTGAACCTATTAACAAAAAAATTAATTAATTTCTCTATATAAAAATAATAGCAAATATATTTACTTTAGTCGCTTTGAAACATAAATTATGACATACAACTACCAGATAGCACGATATCCGCATGTCAGTTTATCATTTTCATGGAGACAGAAATACACAACTTTCAGCAAAGAGTAAACCTCTTAACCGCTTAATGCACACCTCCGTGACATATACGGGCAACGTTTACCGACAGAATTGTGCAGCTCCGTGAACGTCACGGTCACTTTATTTGCAAAAACAAATAAATGATTTTTTTCGTACCTAAATTGATTTAAAAAAATGTGCATTAAGGGGTTAAGAGCATAAGTGCAAATTAGGAGAAGCATTGTTACTTTCATGACGTGTTACTTTTGACCCCGGTCTCCCCTAATAAAGAAAGTTATGTACGTTTCGTTTTTACCATTATTTAATGCCGGTTTTTTCCTTCGTTTTGTGCAATCGGACAATGAGTATTTTTTTATCTAAAATTCAATATCAGGTATTTTAAACCAACCTAAAATCTGACATAAGGTGTGAGGTAGTAATGCAGAAAATTTGAATAGTATCGATACCGTGATGGTATCGAAAGTATCGATACTATGATGATAATGAAAATATCGATACTTCGAATACTACTCGATACCACTGGTATCGATACTTTGAACAGCATCGATACTATCATGGTATCGATATTCAATACCAAATTTGTGGTATCGCCCAGCCCTAGTTTAATCAAATATTTAGTTTGTTGCCTCAATTCAGATCCAACCTCAATTCAATTTTACACACATCTCGAAAATTATTCTAGAATATAATTCATAAATTGTTAAAAGTGGTGGCATTTTTCATAGTACTCTCAATGCGCATTTTCGATAAATAAATAAATAAACAAACAAAAACATATCTTTGAAAATTTTTTATTGATACAATATTATTTGTCTAACATTAGGAATCTAAACAAGTAAATAGGTTGTTTATCAAAAATGATGTGACAACAAAATAATGAGTGTTTTTTGTAACTTTAAAATACGTAATAATAACGCTCAAAAATAATTCTTTTGTCTCATTAACATGGAGAGAAATCATGCATTATCTTCCTCGGGTGAATGCCATGCGAGGCGTTCCTCGTAGAACTGAATAACGACTTGAGGACATAAAACATTCGCCTTCTTAGCCGGGACGAGATCCGCATCGTCAGCTCCTTTCCATTTCATCAAAAACAATAATTCTCCAGTCATATCGGAAGCTCCAATTATTTTTTCGGCTTCTAAACCGCGATCAAAACCGCTTTTAGTCGGCAATTCTTTACCTTTTTTAACAACTTTCTTTCCTTTATCAGGAACGGATGGTTTTTTCTTTTCACTTTTTGATTTTTCTTCTTCTTCGTCTGAATCTTCCGATTCAACGATCTTTTTTCCTTTTGCTTTTACTTCTTTTTTATCAGTCTTTTTCTTCGTTTTCTTATCATCTTCAGATTCATTATCAGTATCTTTATTTAAATTGGACTTTTTCATGTCATTTTTATCAGATTCAATTTCCTCAGCTTTTTTCTTCTTTTTATCATCTTCTTTCTTTCCGGTACGTCTTGTATCTCGACCTTTTTTAGATTTATCTTCTTCGTTTTCAACCTTTCGACGCATTCTTTTTTTCTTTACTTCTTCTTCTGAATCAGATTCAGATGAAGCTCGTTTCTTTTCAACTTCTTCATCGGACGATTGATTATCTTTTTTTGATTTCTTTTCAACATCTTTTTTCGATTTTTTCGCCGCTTCTTCATCATCAGAATTATCTATAAGTTTCGATTTACGTCTAGTTTCGACTTTTTTCTTAGGTTCTTCTAAATCCGAATCTTCTTGTTTCTTTTGTTTCTCGTTGTCATCTTCTTCAATATTAGAATTAGCAGTTCCTTTTCTTGTTCTACTCGATCTCTTCTTTTCCGCTTCATTAGAATCTGATGATGAAGCACGTTCTTGTCCCTTATCCGATTGTCTCTTCTTTGAGTCTTGTTTTGTAGGCTCGGATTTTGTCTGTTTATTACAAAAATAAATAGTAAACAAAAACTTTTATTTTATTCTTTTCTTTATTGATACATTTAAATATTTATTAATTTCTTTATTAATACACTAGTTAAAAGTTAAAATATTCTATTTTATTACAAAAAAATTAAATATGCACTATTTGTTGTCTAAAAAATTTAAAAAAAAAATCATAAAGGTGACTAAAGGTTTTAACAGCTAACCTAACTTTTTTTTGTAATTTTTGATCAATTTTAAAAAATCGTGGAGACTTTATTTTTTAAAATTAAGAAATAAAATTTCTATTAATTGAAAGCTAAAATATTCTATATTGTAATAAAAAAGTCAATTTTGTTTTAATTATTGCCCAAAAAGTTAAAAAAATTTATAAAGGTGACTAAAATTTTTTGCATTAAACCCAACTTTTTCTGAAAATTATGCCAATTTTAAAAAATCGTGGAGACTTTATATTTTACAATTAAGAAATGAAATTTGTATTAATTGAAAGCTAAAATATTCTATTTTGTAATAAAAAAGTTAAATTGCTTATAAATATTACCCAAAAAATTAAAAAAAAATTGACGTTTAAAAGTTACAACTTTCATTACAGTGCCGCACTTAATTACTAGCAAAGCAATCATTTTTCGTTTTACGGCTGTTTTTAAAGTTAATTAACAAATTGTATTAGGTGAAAATAGTTTTCCTATATAATTTAATTAATAAAATATCCAAAGCAGTTTTATAACAATAATTTATTCTTCATTATCGTTTTTAAATTAAAACTAACAAAAAACTACACGTTTTCATCGCACAAAATTATTGGCACACCTAAGAAGTGAACTATTTTAAAAATATATTGAACTAAATTAATATTTTGTGGGCAGCCCTTTTTGTTTTATGACGGCGTCCAAACGCCTTGGCATAGAATGTACCAATTTCTCAGTTGTTTTCTTATCAATTTTATGCCATTCTTCTAGCAATGCTGTATTGGTAGCTTTTTGACCCGTCCATCCAATTCCTCCCACAAATGCTCAATCAGGTTCAGATCTGGGGATTGCGGAGGATGTGGTAGGTGTGGGGTGTTGTATGTCAACCACATACGGAATATATGAGCCGAATGTTTTGGGTCATTGTCTTGTTGAAATGTGTATAAGGGCGATAAATTTAACTTTTGAACGTTTTTATGAAGAATTAAGAAATAAAAGAAATAAAAGACTTATTTTCGTACCAAGCTGGTTATAAGTTTTTTTATTATTGTCTGACTAGTTTCAGCTTATGAAGCCATCTTCTGAGACAACTACAAAAGGTACATTTTCTCAAATACAAAATTATCAAGTTCAAAAGATTTAAAAGAACATGTGCGAAATTGAATTTATATTCCTAAAGTTTAAAATACTTACACGTCTAAGTTTAGTTGTTCAAAAGGTAAAAACCAATTAACATTTTTGGTGTGACACTTTAAAATATAAATACGAAACGGAAACAATGTTGTAAGTTAAAATTATAGTACGACGAAACGTGAACGTTAAAACGCAAATGACAACATGGAGGACTGACCGAACGGGTTTTTGGAACTCAAACGCATTAACTTTGGTTTGTTATCTAATAAAATGAATTTGTTAATAAAATATGTAAAATAAATAAAGTGGAAAGCAGAGAACAACAACGTAATGTAAAAGTATAGATTGTAATATAAATATAAAGAGAACTTTTTAAAACAATTTTGAACTTCATATTAAGGGAAAAGGCGGGGGATTTGAAATTTGGAATTTTAAATTCTAAAGTTGTAAATTACTGAAAATAGGGATGAATGGTTTTTGGTAGGAATGGATAATAGGGAATATGGAAAATGGAAAAGGGATAGAATGGGGTGTCTGCTGGGACCCCACACAGTGCGGTTACAACACGCAGACAGATGTTGTAACCCTCGGCAGTGTGGGGAAGGATTTTATCTATGTTCTGTGAAAGGGGAATTAAGGAATTTATACAGTGGAGTCTTAGTGTGGTATATCTGATTGCTCAAACATTCCAATCCTGTGTTATTGTGTTTGAATTTATCTATCTCAAATGATTCTAGAAAGTTAAGTTTAAAACCTTTGTTATATTTATGTAGTATTTGAACGTTATTATTAATATCAAAATCGTGAGAATAGTTTAACATATGCCTGCCGAAATTTGATTTATTATTGAGTTTGTGCTCTTTAATTCTCTGTTTCAATGTTCTCCCTGTTTCACCTATGTATGTTGTTCGGCAAGTGTTATATTCAAGTTTATAAACACCGTTATTATTTAAAGGACGAGAAGGAAGAGAAGACCACTCAAGGGGGACCCCATAGGCAGACCTTCATTGTATTTGTAAAAGGTATCGTTAAATTAACAAAAATTTTGTTCTGTACTTATTTTACCTTGAATGGTCTTCTCTCCGACATATTCCTAAATAACTTAGAAAACATAATTTTACACATTAATAATCCTAAGAACAAAAATATCCTCATGTGGCGTAGATATGTTGACGATATCTTGGTGCTCTGGAATTCTGATAACATTGCTGAAATTGAAGATTTTCATAAATACATAAACAATTTACACAACAACATAAAATTCACCATAGAAATTGAGAAAAATGATCGTTTAAATTTCCTTGACCTGACCCTTATTAAACATAACAGTAACATCACATACAATATATACAGAAAACCCACTCAAACTGATTCTATCATACCCTATAATTCTTATCATCACGATTCTCATAAAGCAGCAGCTTTTAGAGCATACGTTCATCGCTGTTTCAACACCCCTTTAACACAAACTGACAAAGACCAAGAAATTCAAACGATAAAAAACATCGCCTCCAATAATAATTTCTCCCCATCTTACATAAATAATATAATCAAAACTTATAATAGAAAACTTAATAAAAATTCCAACACCTCATTACAACCAATTAATAACAACACCACAAAAATTTATAGATCTATAAATTATGTTAACAAATTCTCTAACAGTATCAAAAATGTATTTAATAAATATAATATAACTATTTCCTTTAAAACCAATTCCACCTTAAGAAACATATTTTTTAATGCTAAAGATAAAATTGAACCTTTAAATAATAACGGTGTTTATAAACTTGAATGTAACACTTGCGGAGCAACATACATAGGTGAAACAGGGAGAACATTGAAACAGAGAATTAAAGAACACAAACTCAACAATAAATCAAATTTCGGCAGGCATATGTTAATCTATTCTCACGATTTTGATATTAATAATAACGTTCAAATACTACATAAATATAACAAAGGTTTTAAACTTAACTTGTTAGAATCATTTGAGATAGATAAATTCAAACACAATAGCACAGGATTGGAATGTTTGAACGATCAGATATACCACACTAAGACTCCACTGTATAAATTCCTTAATTCCCCTTTCACAGAACATAGATAAAATCCTTCCCCACACTGCCGAGGGTTACAACATCTGGCTGCGTGTTGTAACCGCACTGTGTGGGGTCCCAGCAGACACCCCATCCTATCCCTTTTCCATTTTCCATATTCCCTATTATCCATTCCTACCAAAAACCATTCATCCCTATTTTCAGTAATTTACAACTTTAAAATTTAAAATTCCAAATTTCAAATCCCCGCCTTTTCCCTTAATATGAAGTTCAAAATTGTTTTAAAAAGTTCTCTTTATATTTATATTACAATCTATACTTTTACATTACGTTGTTGTTCTCTGCTTTCCACTTTATTTATTTTACATATTATATTAACAAATTCATTTTATTAGATAACAAACCAATGTTAATGCGTTTGAGTTCCAAAAACCCGTTCGGTCAGTCCTCCATGTTGTCATTTGCGTTTTAACGTTCACGTTTCGTCGTACTATAATTTTAACTTACAACATTGTTTCCGTTTCGTATTTATATTTTAAAGTGTCACACCAAAAATGTTAATTGATTTTTACCTTTTGAACAACTAAACTTAGACGTGTAAGTATTTTAAACTTTAGGAATATAAATTCAATTTCGCACATGTTCTTTTAAATCTTTTGAACTTGATAATTTTGTATTTGAGAAAATGTACCTTTTGTAGTTGTCTCAGAAGATGGCTTCATAAGCCGAAACTAGTCAGACAATAATAAAAAAACTTATAACCAGCTTGGTACGAAAATAAGTCTTTTATTTCTTAATTATTAATACTGGTTAAAATGGATCAAAACCACATTAATTATGTTTTTATGAAGGTTTTCTTTTAAAATATTTAAATAAACTGTTTTGCCCATAGTGCCCTCTATAAATACTAACTCGCCTACACCTGCAGCAGACATATCGCTTATTGAGAATCATAGTGGCGAAACTACAAAAAGTTGATTATTGACTTTTAAAGGGCAACTTGTTTAAAAATCAGTGTACTTTTACGTGTATAAATGACGAAGCTATAACTTCAACCGTTGCCGATGGAGCGCGACATACGCCACTCGATATACAATATATACTTCGCCATTATTTCGCAATAGTGGCGAAACCACAACAAAAATGTTATTTTTGAAATCTTACAATAAATCTATGTCTCTGCATGAAATATAATAACCGTAAAACGAAATAAAAAATAAAAAATTTAAAACGATAAGTTGTTGCTTTTTACTTTGCATTAAAATTCAACCAAAATTTTGAACGCGATTATCTCCATAGCGCTAATTTGCACTTACGCCACTATTGTTCTTAGTAAGCGATATAGCCCCACATCATTATGCTCCTCCACTGTGTTTTACTATTGGTGCAAGATTTTATTTGTCAAACGCTGTATTTGCTCTTCTCCATACCTTAATGCGGCCATCAGAACGGAAAATATTAAATTCACTCTCATCTGAGAAGAGTACTTCGTCCCAGAACGTAATTGGTTTACTTTTATACTCCTTTGCATAGTCCATGCGCTTCTTTTGGTTACGTGCAGATATTAATGGCTTTCGCCTCGCAACACATGTACTGTAACCAGCCTCGTGCGGTACTCTTCTGATGGTTATGGGATGAATATCCTTCCCAAAATCTTACTTCACTTCTGTAGCAATCTGTGTTGATGTTGTTTTTGGATCTGCTTTAACCTTTTGGATTATTTGCTTATTGTAAGACGATCCTAAGCCTCTCCATGGAGAGAAGGATGCAAGAGCGGGGTGTCTCTCCGTAACTTTACCGAATAGGCTCGATTAAACTACAGTGGAAGGAAGGACCGGAGTATCTATCGGTCCTCACAAACGCAAAGGTCTTCAGGCAAAAACGCCGTCAGTGACAGACCCACCGCACCTCGCTACTTTAACCTTTTCGGTCAGACTTTAGGCCATCTTTCGGGTCTTACAGCAAAAGCGAAAAGTGTTAACTCTCCAGCAGGGCCGGCGGGAGGGCATGTGCAAGTGTGTTCAATTATTGTCATGTGCAATGCATGTGCAATTATTGTCAATTTTTCACAAAATAAAGGTATTAGCATCGTCTGTTAGAAAATTTTCAAAGCTTTAACCTTATTAAATTGTTCATGTTATAAACACACTTCCTTATTAAACGATAAATGTTTATCAACAATTGATTTCAGAATAATAAATTGGTAGCAATGAAAGTGAATTTGTGATCCCACATGATAATGTGTATAAAATTTGATTAAAACTATAACCAATAATTGTGATTGAAAAATTAAGACTTTTCGCTTTTGCTGTAACACCCGAAAAAGGGCCAAACGTTTGACCGAAACAGTTAAAGTAGCGAGGTGCGGTGGGCCTTTCCTCGATGGCGTTTCTACCTGAAGTCCTTTGCATTTGCGAGGAAAAATTGATACTCTGGTTCTCCCTTCCATTGTACTCCACTCGGGCTTACTTAGTAAAGTTACGGGTAGGAACCGCGCTCTTGCATCTTTCTCTCCATGTTGTGGCTTAGGATCGCCTTATAGTAAGGGCCATCCCATCAGTTTTGACAGTTACGTCACTACTTACGTCTGGTCACGTGATCGCGATGTTGTCTAGCGTTTAATGTTTTGGTTGGAGGTACTAGAACATAACCTTGCGACAATATGCGGCAACGGTGTAAACAGCTGTTTAGCTAAGGTTGGGCAACATTAAAACGCTAAATCATATTCCCTTTTTATTTCAGTTTAATACGAATTTTATTTTGAAATTTAGTTTTAATGAACATATTTTGTCACTTTATCGTCGTATAAATTATATTTTGTGAAAAGTGTATTTTAAAATAACTTAATTATGAAAATAATTTTTAATGCGATTTACCACCGAACGGTTGGTGGCAAATCCAAATTCAAATAGTGGTGACGTAACTGTCAACACTGCTGGGAAGACTTATACGTTCCCAATCACTCAAAGTTCGTGAACGGCCAGTATGCTATGAATAGTAAATCGGCTCCTGTCCATCATTTTTCCAATCTCAGCATACAACTTGCCTTGGTTGTGTAAATGTATAATTGTTTTACGCTCAGATTCACTTGTTTCTTTTTGTTTTCGACTCATTTTCACATTTAACCACTATAACTTATAAATACAAAGTGTAATTCTGGTTTAACCACTTGCGGTGGCAAGAAATTTAGGGATGAGCGTGCCAGGTGAGTCATTTATCTACCTGCAACAATGGTCTGACGGCGTGCATAACACCGTCGCGCTGGCGTTCTGGTAACAAAAGTATCTCAACCGACAGTGTACGTCCAGCCACTGCAAGTGGTTAAATTTGAAATTATGTATCTGTAAACAGGGGAAGTACAAAAATACACATTTAGGGCTTTTGAAAATTTCACCTAATGGTACATACTTACCAATAATTAACTGTGCCAATAATTTTGTGCAATGAAAACGTAGATTTTTTGTGTTGATTTCATTTAAGAACAATAAATGAAAATAAATTATTATGTAAAAGTAAAGCATTAGGGATTTAATTTATTAAATAATATCAAAAATGTACTTTTACCTAATACAACTTATTAATTAGCTTTAAATACAGCCATAAAACGAAATATGATTGTTGTGCCAATAATTAAGTGCAGCACTGTATATATAAATAGAATCTTCTGACATTTAAAACTGTCATTTTACATTTTATACAAATTTGTTAAAATTTCACTCACAATAAAAACTTAAAATGAATACCAATAAAAAATTAATAGGATTAAATTTTGAAGTATTCGGTAAAGTTCAAAATGTTTATTTTAGAAAATACACAAAAGAAGAAGCAAAACGGTTAAATATACGCGGTTGGTGTATGAATACAGAGAACGGAACTGTTAAAGGTTACATAGAAGGTGAATCGCCAAAGATCGAAATGATGAAACGATGGTTGAAAATAACGGGAAGCCCAAAATCAAAAATAGCTAAAGCTGATTTTACCGAAGAAACTGAATTAAAAGGATATGTGTATAAAACGTTTGAAATACGCAAATGAAACCAAATATAAATATAAACAAACATAAATAAAGTTCTTTTATAGGTTACCTTCTTTTTTTCTTTCTCCACATTCGATGCATCTGAACTAGCAGGTGATGGTGTACGTTTCCTCTTTCTATCCTTACTTCCCTTGGCTTTAGCTGCTTTTTCCTTGTAAGCTTTTTCAAACTGTTCGATTAGATCAGGACAATCTAAGTTGTCTTCGGGTTCCCAGGTATTTTCTTCATCTGGATAATTCTTCCATTTTAATAAATATTCAACCTTACCGTTAGTAATGCGCTTGTCGATAATTTCTTCTACGGAGTACTCCTCTTCGCTTTCACTATCAGACTGCACCTTTTTGCCTCCCATCTTTATGATGTTGACTACAAAAAATACGTAACAATTGTAGGTTAAAACCGTCACACGCAGTTATTAACGATCGGATGTGTATTTTTATAAGGATTCATTTAGTTTTTCGTCGTAAATCGAGAAGAAAACACTGTTTACCTCAAAGAAAACACTACTTGGCGTCCTAGCGTCAATAAACCGGGGAAAAGTCGGGTAAATTTTAAGCTGTTACGATCGCGACATCTGTTGAATACCAACCAAAAACATTTAATCCAAACAAAATTCCAATAAATGTTAAAAATTTACATTTAAATATTGCAATAACCTCAATTAAACATATCAATTAGATGTATTAATAGTTTATTTTTTAAATAAATTGATATTGGAAGAGAAATAAAGATTTTTATTTTTTCCTGTTTAAGTTTAAATTTCTTAATAGATGGCGCATAATTGAGATACGTCAGCAAAGAAATTAAATTCAATTAAAATTTGAATAAATTAAATACAAATATAGCATTAATAATTAAAAAGCACAACTATTAAATCTAAAATAACCTATATTTGAATTCAATAAACATTTAAAAATAAATAAGGATTTTTTTCTTAACTTCTCAACTAGGACCATCTATTAAAGATTGATGAAACAAGCAACGAATTTGAATACAACACGTTTAAATATTGTAAGATTTCAAATCAAACATATTAATTAGATCGATAATAAATTATTTTTCAAATGATAATCTATGTCTTATAAATAAAATAACATTTAAAAATAAATAATGATTTTTTTTTTTAATTTCTCAACAACCTCCATTGAAGGTCGATGAACAAACTTAATGAAATTAAAATTCATTTTTAAAAATCATGCTTAAATATTCTAATAATATCAACCAAGTACATCAATGAATCAATAATAACCCTTTCAAATAAATAAACATCTAAAAATAAATAAAATTTTCATATTCTTTGTATAACTTACTAATTATTTCCAACAGATGGCATTTGCATATCAAACCTAACCTTAAAAATTTATCAACAACAACACAACAAATAAATTATCGCTCTTCAGTACAAATTAAATCAATTCTATTTAGTTTCTAAAAATGCAGTCAGACGGTCCGGATAAATCGCAGCTTTTAGCAGTCCTTCAAGTATTAAAAAAGTATAATTTTAAAGCCACAGAGGAGTCCTTAAAAAAAGAGGCTAACATCGAAGATGATCTTGATTCAGCATCTTTACAGCAAGAATCGGACGTTAATAGCGTTTTAACGGGTTATAAAAGTGACGGTGACCCGGAAGCTTATGAGGAATGTTATGTTGAATTAAGAAGGTTTGTCGATAGCTCCCTCGATATATACAAACACGAATTAGGGATGATTTTGTATCCGGTATTAGTTCATATGTACTTGGAATTGGTTTATAATGGTCATAGTGAAAAAGCGATTGAATTAATGAAGAAATTTGGTCCTGAACAAGACGTATATTATCAAGATGACTTAAAAAAATTGGCTTTGATTACACGAAGAGATCATATGAATGGAAATGAACTTGCGGATACATTTAAATCAAACCAATTTATTATAAGAATGTCAAGAGATACCTTATCTCTTTTAAAAAGGCATTTAAATGAGAAGAAAGCTTCAATTACTTTAAATATTATTCATGAGCATTTATATTTTGATATGTACGAAGGTGTAGCTAGAAATAAAACTCAAATTGATGCTACTTCTGGTGCTTTAATTGGAGAAGCAACTAGACAGGATAATAAGACGAAAGTACTTTATGGTATTCCAAAAGCACCAGATATAGCTTCTTTAACGACTGTACTTCCGGCGGAAGATGAAGAAGAGACTAATGAACAAGATGGTTCTGATAAACCTAAGAAGAAAAAGGCTAAGAAGGATCCATTGTTTTCGAAGAAAACTAAATCTGATCCAAATGCTCCGCCATCTGATAGAATTCCATTTCCAGATTTGTATGTTTTTTATTTATATTCTTACTTAATTGATTTTGAAGTTGTTTGTTTGATTATTGTAATTTTTTTTTTAGGAAGGATAATGATAAAAGTGAAAGAGTTAAACTTTTAAGAGAGTCTTCAAGAAGAGTTAATTTGGGAGCGGATACATTACCGTCGATCTGTTGTTATACTCTATTGAATGCAAATCATAGGTAAAAGGAAAAGAAATTATTAGATTAAAAAAAGAATGGTGTTTACCTACTTTATTAATTTTTTGGTAATATCGATAGTAAAATCGAAAAACGTAATTAAAAAATCTCATTTTAATAAATCAAATTTGTATGATTGAATTTTTTGCACTATTTGAAGTTAACGTTTCATTAAATTCTTTCTAAAATCAATCTCGGGATTCAAGAATATAATAAAAAAAACGCATAAAAATAAAATTTGCAATTGTGAACTTAACCAAAAATAATTATACGTTAAATCTTGAGAAAGCAAAGTTTTCAAAAATTACTGAATTAAAATTTGGAACTTAAAGGGTTTATGTCAAGATTATTCCCCAAATAATTCAAAATTACATTAACAGTCGGTTAATTCGTCTTTGCATAAATTAATCTAACGAGTATTTTCCATAGTTACTGTAGTTTCACTTGCTGTGATTGGTTATATAGTCAGTAACCAATTGGTTATAAGCTAGCCCTTAAGGTCAGTTTATTCACCTTTGCTTAAACTAATCGATCTGTTACCTAGCATGGTTAGTGGCTAAATAACCAATCACAGCAACTTAAAATAACTATGGAAAATATCGAATAGATTAATTTACCAAAACGTGAATAAATCGGCCCTAAAAATTATTAATTTGTTATTATAGTAATGAGTTAGCAACTAGGGTCTGTTTAATCATTTATCTATTTTGGAAGTTGACTCAAGCTAGAAGCCGTTTAATCAGGAATATTCGTTTCTCATTGATTGATATTTGAATTTTGTAGACATTTGATTGGTTCTTAATCTTTGCTGAAATTAATCGACTTTAAGGGCCCCGGCCGCTTTATTCACCTTTGGATAAATTAATTTACCTGATATTTTGTATACGTTGTTTAGTTTCACTTGCCATGACTGGCTAGTTAGCCTGTAACTATACTAAATAACAGACAGATTAATTTACTGAAAGGTGAATAAACCGGGCTTAAGTAATTTTTTGACATTAATATTTTATAACATTTTCTTTGAAATTAATAGTGGAATTCAAAAATGTAATAAAAATCTCATAAAAATAATGAAAATTCGTAAAGTTATGAGCTTAACATAAAAATATTTTGTTATTTACTTTGGAAAGGCTAAGAAATTTTGGTTTACAAAAGCTAAAAAGTGTACTTCGGTTTTTCAAAAGATAGGAAACTAACATTTTTCGGAAAACATAAGTAAGGTTGAATTTTAAAATAAACTTTTTCTACTATTTTAGTTTAACCGTTTAATTTTATTGTTTCGATCACTTTTGTATTGTAAAAATTTTCGTTCAATCTATATTTCACGTTTACCAATTTGTACACTTTAAGTGCTATGAACCCATACATTGTGTGCACACCGGTGAGCTGCGGATAGGGCAGGTCAATGTGTTATCGAATTGCATACGATTTTAGTGAGTTAAATAGAGAGGCATATATCAACTGCAATCGGCCAGATAAGTAAACGTAGTATATCTGACCTGTGTTAACTAATGGAAGCCTTATTGTCGTCCTGTTGCCACTTACGTTAAACGTATCCGCAGCTCGCAGGCGTGCACACGGTAGATTCTCACACAATCATTCCATTTTGGATATGAACCCATATATGTACATATAATTTAATGTTGTATTCCACGCCTACACAGTTTAACCCTTTGAGCTCTATAAACCCATATATGGGTTCTCACAACCATTCGATTTTGGCTATGAACCCAAATATGTGATCTCGTATATCATTTGATTTAGGCGATGAATACATATGAGAGTGTCATTTTGGTCATATTGTCCTTTTTCGTAAAAAGTACTCGGTCCAAGGTAAGCTTCTTATAGGAGTCCACTCAACGCTCAAAGGGTAAAGTGTTTTAACTTGCATAGTGTTTCTAACTATTTTAAATTGTTAATTTCTACCTAAATCTCCACGTTTGCTTCTGAGGACGGCTTTGAGCCAAAAGGGGTCAAGCAATAAAAACTTAAGTAACCAGAAAGGTGCAAAATTAATTGATTGCCTAATATACGTTAATGGTTAAAATGGATCAGTACCAACTTTTTTGTAATTTTAAAATATGTTTGTGGTAGACATCATGGCTTACATTATTTTGACCAGGTGTCCCAAAATTATTCACCCGACTTTATTTTGCTATAAATTGGAAATGAAAGGAAATTTTTTGATACAGATTTTTTTTAAACTTTACTTGAACTTTTAAGATTTATGAACTTCATCTCATCTCAGCAATCTCATGATATGAGATTCATTTGAGCTACTTTTATAGTATTTTCTGTGGTTTTGCTAAAAATGTCAATGGTTAAGTCAGTCGCTATTCTTCAGAGTTGCAAAAGTGTTGCTTGTGTATATAAAGGCTTATCTTCAAAACATCTACAGTAGGACTTCTATATAACGAACTTTTATATAACGAATTTTTTTTAAGTTCCAAAAAATTCCTTTATAAAAGCACTTCTATAGAACGGAAAAAACGTGAGGTACATATTCCAGGGGCTCTCCAAAAGACCCTTGTTGTGATACACGGTAGCTGATCGGATAGTTCAGTAGAGTTGCAACTCTTATTGTGTTAATTGTGATTTCATCGGTCACTATGCCTAAGGGAACGGATTTTATTTGAAGTAGATAAAGTAATGAATGTATCTACCTAAATACATAGCGTATGTATATTAATACTTTATGTTTTGTTGCCTCATTATGCGTTGATTTGCATCCATAATACTTATTAGTAACCCCACATTTATTAATAAGTGTAGATTACACATTTTATACCCTTTTAAATAAGAACAAACTAAGGTTTCTTTGTAATGAAGTTTCTATATAACGAACTTTTCTTTGGACCTTCATGTTCGTTATACGGAAGTTCTATTCTATACGAAAGAGGTCTGAAACAGTCAAATTCGCTAGAGTTGACGGTTACATACTTTTTTCAATAGATTTTTTTAAGAATTTGAAGTCAATTGACAACACGATCGCCAACGACATTCTCTACCAAACTATTTAAGATACCGTAGAAAGAGCACAAATCAACATTCAATAATAAATTAATAATAACATCGTCCATATGGCCAACATAATTTTCAACCCATGATGTAAAACTTCAAGTAAATATAAAAGTTCAAGTAAACGTTAAAAAATATGTCATTATATTTCCAAATTATAGCCAAATCAAATTGGGTAAATAATTTTAAGACATCTGATAATTTAACAAATTCAATTGATATATTTACCTATTTTTTATTTTTTTTTTAGTGTATCAAGTGCAGAAGTAGCTGAAGATTCCAGCATGTTAGCCGTTGGAATGGCAGACGCTTCAATAAAAGTCTACACTTTAATCCCTCAAAAATTAAGGGCGATGAAAAGCGCTGATCAACTTCAAGATATCAACATCGACGCGGAAGACGTATTAGTTCGAATGATGGATCAAAGATCAGGGGAAACTTCCAGAACAATGTTTGGACACTCAGGTCCAGTATATTCCCTTTCGTTTTCTCCCGATCGTACCCTTTTATTAAGTTGCTCAGAAGATACTACAATTCGTTTATGGAGCCTTCAAATTTGGAATTGCGTCGTTGTTTATAAAGGTCATATGTATCCAGTTTGGGATGTTAAATTTTCACCTATGGGGTATTATTTCGCTACTTGTTCTAATGATAGAACAGCTCGGTTATGGGCTACAGATCAATACCAACCTTTAAGAATTTTTGCGGGACATTTTTCAGATGTAGATGTGGTTCAATTTCATCCGAATTCTAATTACGTAGCAACCGGTTCGAGCGATCGTAGAGTTTGTTTATGGGATGTTTTAACTGGAAATCACGTTAGGTTAATGACTGGACACAAATCACCGATTTATTCTTTAGCATTTAGCGTATGTGGAAGATTTTTAGCTTCCGGTAGTTCAGATACAAAAGTTTTAATATGGGATTTAGCTCACGGACATTTAGTAGCGGAATTAGGAGCGCATGAAAAACCAATACATTCATTAATGTTTAGCAGATGTGGAAATATTTTAGCATCTGGTTCGTTGGATTGTACGATTAAACTTTGGGATTTTAATAAATTATCGGAAGATACTAATTCGGAAGATGTGAATATTTCGCATAATCCGGAAGTTAAAAGTGGTGAAGGGTATTTATTAAGGAGTATTGCTACGAAAAATTCGCCAATTGTTTCCTTACATTTTACAAGGAGAAATTTACTTTTAGCCGTTACTGTATTTGATGGTTTACCTTCGTCTTAAAATTTATTTTTGTTGTAATAAAAAAACTTGTTTGAGTAACGGAAGTTTATTTTATTTTAATTTTATAAAAAACATATACACGCCAAATAATGAAAAATTAAAACAGAACAAACATTAAAAATTGTGGGTGAATTTATAAAAAGAAATTTTATATGTGTTGCTACCTAATAAATCATTTTTTCTCTCTCTAATAATGTACTTTCATAAACAAAACATTCTTGTTCTGTACAATAATAAATTTTGCTTAAAAACTAGACTGCATTTTCACTTTCACATTTTTTTCACAATTATACCTTTTAAACCAAAAAAAAAAAGAAAAAAAAAATAACAAGTCTTTGTTTATTCAATTTTATTCAGCCATAGACTGATCTTCCGATTTGATACTTTCATCATCAACTTTCTTTTGGTCATCATCATCGTTAGTATCGTTATCGTCGTCGTCATCGACACTTACAGCTTCCGTAATATCCATGGACGCATCGTTTATCCCATTTTCCGTTGATTCACTTAAACCTTCTACGCTCGAAGGTTCCTCTTTAGTTTCCGAGTTTTTCTCCTCCATCACATCGTTACATTCAGTGTTATCTTCCTTTTTACACACGTCTTCATCCGTTTTAGGTTTATCCTCGTTTTTATTTTCCTCGACGTCTTTCTCACTTCTCGTACCTTTTAAATATTGCATTATGAGAGGTTCTTCCTCTTTTATATCATCTTTGTCACCTTTTGAAACGTCAACGGACGATGAACTAGGTTCGTCCGAAGAACCCGTTCGTCGCATTAATCCCAAAACGTCCAACATACTGTGTGTTACCGTAGCTGCTTTGGCATCGTCTTCAGATGGATAAGCGGATTTTCTTTCGCAAACTGTTAAATGTTTTGCCATGGAATTTCCTAAAATTAACAAAAATTAAATTTATTCATTTAATTGTGGGTAATAAAAAGTACCATCATTGTCACTGTGACCACAAACGCAGTACATTTTAAAAGGTAAAGGCATTTCAGGTATTGTTGTGTGTAAATCTTTGCAAATTAAAACGTGTTTAGTCATCGCTCTTTTACAACATGTTTTATATTGGCAGTTGTTGTTTGAACAATTTTGAACAGATCTAAAAATAAATAATTATTAAAAACAATGTATACAAGATGATTTAAATTTAAATGCGAAAAATTTTTTGAAATGATTCTTTGTTAATAATTAAGAAATAATTAAAACAATATTTTACCCTAATATAACCCAGTTTTTTAAATATTTCTTTAAGGAACACATTTTTAAATAATTTAATGAGTCTTTTCGTCCCTTACTAGATAATGTTTTTGTCCAAATCACCAATTTCAGGTTTTATTAAATACGTAATATTTTTTAAGAAGCTCCCTTTTTCATTATGGTTATGAGAGAACTTCTTTTTTACTTTATAGGGGGTTATAAATAAAAAATCGTTACATGACAAAAACCTAACTACCTACTAAAAACCTACTTTTTGATTTTATCTAACTTCATGGTTAGGTTTTTCGTCACAATTTCAAGAAGTTAGGTTTTGAATTCCTGCTCTTTGGATAAATTTACATGTTTTTGAAGTATCAAATAGTATTTTGAGAAATATTTCAGAAAGATACTTTTCTTCGCGTCAACGGCGCACAATGGTTTAGATCGGCATATTTTCGGAAAAAAATGTGTAACTTTTAGTACAAAAGGTATATCAGGACAATATTTTATATGTAGTTTTTAAACCACGATCGAAGATTCAGATCAACTTTTGAACCAAATTTCTCCACCGGAAGTGGTACTTTACCTGAATCCTAAGCCAATTTTTTACCTATAAATTGGTACTTTCAATAGAAATAGACGAATTGGTCGTTATATAAGCCATAGTAATAATAAAAAATATTCAGATATTAATCGTGGTAAGAGACATGACTTTAGTTGGTTCTACATTATAAGAGTTCTAAGAATTGATTTATAAACCTTTTTTCTTAATACTGAAAATCAAAAAAATGGATTTTTTCCACTCGTTGACCACTTTGAGCTGGTCTGCCAGCAATAATAATCATTGGGGCTAAATACTTTTTCACGCAATTACTATTATTTTATTCACACGACCATAGATACACATGCGCGGTCATAGTGATAACTGTCTATGGGGGCACATAAGCGCCCATGATAGTCAAAATGTTAAAGATAAAAATTCAGAGCACAAAAAAATTAACTTTGCTATTTTCGAATTTGAATTTGTCGTCTTTAAAACCCATACAATTTCACTTCTCTAGCCTGTAGTAACAATTCGTTTGAAGTTAACTATTTTTTTCATCTAAAAAACTGATTTTTTTGTTAAACACCTCAATTTTGTCTAATACATATTACAGAACAACAATTTTACGCATGTATGTAGGAACGCGGGGCTAACACTTATGCCTCAGTAGGTCCCTTGTATTAAACCCAAGGAGATTTGTTGGTATTCAAATAATCAGTACTGCTTCTTCGCAGGCCCCCAGCAACCAAGGCGGCACGAACCATGCCTTGACTTAGGTCTGTCTTATCCGCGAGGTGCCGTTCAGCGAGCGCAAACACGCATCTGGTTATACAAACTTCCCACACACAAAGGTGATACACAACCAAAGGTGTTCAACTGATTGCGGGGTCGACGACTTAATGACCCCTCCGAAGGTCGGTGGACTAGGACTTGGAATGCTCGGATCTCCAACCCAGGACATCAAGCGTGCTAACTCGATAGTTAGACGCTGAGCCATCGACTCCACTACAAATAACAATTTTAATTCTGGAAGATTTGAAGATTTAGAATAAATATTCGGTAAAGGACGAAAGCCCCAAAAGTACAAAAATATTATTCACATTCAAAATTTGACTTCTCTAAAGGTTAGAGTACAAAATACTCGGGTCTGAAATTTCAAAGTGAACTTTTGAATGTCTCTTTTTGGATAAATTCATATGTTTTTAGAGTTTCTGCATTTGCTATTTTTGAGTTTGGAATCAACGTTCAAAAATTTATTAAATTTTACTATTCAGCTCTTGCTGGAACAATTTGTTAGAAATTAGATCTTTTTTTTTAATAAATGCAATTTCTTTCATGTATTATAAACTAACCAATTTTATATTGGAAGATTTAAACATTTAGAAATAAATTTAGTCTAAGGACAACATCTAAGAAATATAAAAAATTATTCAGGGCGGCAAAGTTTTATAAAAATTCAGATCTTGAAAACAGAATTTATTTTTTTATTGGTTTTTGAAATCGATTACTTTGATATTTTCATTAAAACCTGACTGACAAAATCCAAGGTTTTCTTACAAGACCAAAGTAACAAAATTGGATGTATTTTTGGATACTGAATCTGACTCATTTTTTACTTTAACCCTTTGACTGCTGAGTACTCTGAGCGAAGCGGTCCCCATGAACGGCGTGCGGCCGGCAATAGCTACTGCTGGGGACTGAATACTTTTTAACACAATATGTATCTGAGCGCACGTGTGTGCCCATAGTCTATATCGACGGCTTGTGCCCGACCCATATGAGCTGAATGCACATTTGCGCCTATAGCACTAAAAGAATTAACATTATTGAGTTACTATTTAGTCATAATACCAAAAAAGTATCTCAATAACAACAAAAACGTGAGCAAGAACCCTATAAAGATTTTTTCTCCTATTCTTTTATAAGGTAATTTATATCTGATATACCTTAATAAAGAATCATTTCTAAAAATTTCTCCGATTTAAATTAAATCAACCCATAATAAAAAAAATTTAATAAAAACATACGGAAAATGATCTTTCGCTTTAAACACCGTCGTACACTCCTTAC
The DNA here is from genome assembly GCA_036711955.1 of Digitonthophagus gazella. Classification (NCBI taxonomy): domain Eukaryota; kingdom Metazoa; phylum Arthropoda; class Insecta; order Coleoptera; family Scarabaeidae; genus Digitonthophagus; species Digitonthophagus gazella. Next base: position 14,836,299 of record JASCIT010000007.1, read on the forward strand.
AAATTAATTTATCCGAAATATTAGTAAACACCAAATTACTAATATTAACGTCATTCTGCTCGTTTGGCTCTTCATGTTTCGATTTCGGTACCATAATAATAGACCTAGGAACCGGCCAAGGAACCAACCCAGCTTTTCGCCTCATCGATGTATGCATCTTCGCCATATGATCCTTCAACACATCTTTTTGAATAAACCAAAGCGCGCACTTCGAACACTTTTTCGGCAAGTTCTTCTTCGTGTGCTTCTGCAAATGTTGCACGAAGTAGTTCATATTTTGCGTGAGCGATCGCCCGTTGGAAGTCACCATCATACATTTCAAACACAGTGGACATTGTATCGAGTGTCCGAAATTATGTTTATCGTAAAAATGATCGATCACCTGTTTATGACTGGAACAACGCATTCGACACGTCATACATTGATAGGGCAGTTCGGAAGGGACGTGTTCTCGAGATAAATGATTTCCGAGAGTGTAAGGATTGTAAAATTTACTCTCGCATATTATACAAACGAAATCTTTTTCCGTTTTCGTATCGGACGGGTGAGATTTTTGAACGTGTTTTTCGAGTAAATCGGCCGTCGATGTTGTTACTAAACAGTAACGGCAATAAAATTTATTCGTATGATTTGGATTTACGTGCGTAAAGAGATGATTCATTAATTTAATATTATTCGTAAATTGTGCTTTACACATTATACATTTATACGTTACGCTTGTAACTTTATCCCAAGTATCTTCCACTTCTATTGTGCCATAATAATAATGTTCTAAAGGTACCATTTGTTCTGGTACATCGGGAGAAACACTTTTCTTTAATTTCGAAGATTCCGGTGCGGGATTTTCCGGTTTATTATCTTTTTTAACTTTCAAAATTCTCTTATTAGGTTCGGTAGCTGGGAAAGGTGTTAAAGGAGGTAAACTAGGAACGACCGTTAAATTCGGAGATGACCTAGCGGGAACTTGAGCATGAGAAATATTTTTTAAACTCCAATTTTTAAACGGATTACTCGCGATTTTCGTTAATCTCGTTACAAAATTACTTCCATCCACTTTAGTCTGTTCCGCCAAGTGTAAGATAATATTATCAAACGCGTTAACCGCCGTTGTTCCAAAACGTTCCCTCCAAACCAACTCATCCAAAAATTGTTGAATAATTTGGCGCGATAATAAAGAGAGTGTATTTTGAAACATCCTCGGAACTATTCTCCGTAGATAATCCATAATTGTTAAATTAGAGACCGCATCGTTCGCCGATGATTGTATAACATTTTTAAAACCCAAAGCGTGTAACGTACTTTTATCAACAGTTAAATCCGTAACGATAATACTACACGGATGTACCCAACTAACCAAAGGTTCTAAAATCTTCGAAAACCTTTTTCTATAATTCCTATCACCTTCTGACATCGGTTCGACCGCTTTTAATCGCACCAATTGCGTGGCCACGTCCAAAACGCCCAAAACTTCCACTTTAACTTGTCTTTGATTAAGATCTTGCGATGTAGTACCTAAAGAAATAACTCCAACTTCCACTTTTCTCGACTGATTACCCATTAAACCAAAATGAGTGTGAACGGCTACCGTACAAATGGCTCTAAGCCACGTATTCATCCCTTTCACGTAGAGATTATCGACTTTAACCCACTGTACGACGTTTTGTACGTTAGTCTGGCACGCCCAGTGATAAATCAGTTTGAGAATTACGCTCGGAGCGTGCGGAGATCTTTCGAAAATCGAGTTACTGTATACCGAAACGAAGCTTTGAGGGCAACATTCGGAAATCCATACGTAACCTCCGGAGAAAGGAAATTTGGTTACGTCGCTGTACATACCGAGTTTTAGTTTATTTCTGTGGATGGGACACGTTTGCTCTGAACGAATTAAACCTACTTGAATTAACCTAAAGACAAAAAAAATTAGTTAATTGTTGTGAGAATTAATTGGATGATGTTATGCAATAATTTATTAATGAATCGGATGTGAAATACTTTAAAACGTTAAAGATTCGAAACACAGTGTCCTATATTTTAATCCGCAAACTTCACCAGGACATAATTCTCATAAAAATAACACAAAAATTCGTATAAACATGAAGTCGCAACTTCTATTTTCGAGATATGCCGTCCAAAGTTGGAGGAAAAATTTACGTTTTAATTTTTATTTCAGCTATTTATAAACACAGGAATATTCTACTCTTATGTACTACAGTCAAATATGTTATTACCAAGCCTTAATTTAGTCACCCCGGCGTACTTTAAAGGGTTGAAATTCACGATCATCACTACATTTTCTAAAAAAACGTTTTAACTCGGTAGAATTTTAATATAAAAAAATATGCCTTAGAATGCACATTTCTTAACGATATTTATTTGTCTCTTATACTTTTTACATAAAACTGATAGCTTTAGAGAAAAAAAAATAATAAAATCTTAGCGCTTGTTGTACTGTGTCGCTTTACCCCTAACGAAAAATTCTTTAAAAGTTGGCTACCAAATCAAATAAGAATTAGAATCAAATAACATAATAATTTGTTGTACAGGCTGTCCGGAAATGTCGTGTACAACTATCTTGACTAAAAATATGATGGTTTAACTCGATTTATCTTTATACAAAATTGCTTAGTTTAACCCCTAAAAAACTTAAAAATACTCCTTAAAAATATTTTTCTTAGGTTTTTCTTAAATTACTCGAAAAATCATCATTAGATTTTATTCATTTTTTAACCATGTCTTTAAATCAGAAGACTAAAGGTTTCTCTTGAGTAAATTTGAATTTCGAAAATTACAGGGTGTTTAAAAACACAATCACTACAAGTTATCCATCCAAATTTTTTATTACTTTAGAGACTATTTTCTCCCTAAATACCTACAAGTCCAAATCGGAAAGTTAAGGTAACAGTGATAATGTTTAGAGTATCAATTTATTTAAGCAATATCAAGTTTTTTCAAGAAAACCTTGAAAAAGCTCGCAAGAAAAAGATATTATAGGTTTATACGTATAAAAGAGAAGAATATCTCATCGTTGAATTGGTAGATGAACTCAAACTTTCCAAGCAGAAGTTTTAATCAATTAAACTACACATCTGGACATCTTTTCCTCAAAATCCTTAAGAATGATTAAGTATAAAGTGTATTAGAAATCGTTGATTGGAATAAAAATCTGTACTTTTACTGGTCTTTTCCATTTTATTTACGTCTTACATATTTCAGTTCATGACATCGTCTGATTGTGAGACGAAATATTTTATAATAATAAACAGCATGTTTTAATTTATTATAACGTTACATGTAACTTTTGGAATTTATATTGACGTTCAAAATTTTTATTTTTGTGTTAATTTTTGATTATATTTCGTTTCAGACGATGGCGCGAGCCGAAACATGTAAGACGTAAATAAAATTGAAAAGACCGGTAAAAGTACAGATTTCTATTCCAATCAACGATTTCTAAAATTTCAACTAATAGAACATGGATCAATCAACAAACTTTTTGTCATAAAGTGTATTGCTTCACTTTTTGTCAATTATTGTTCAAATAAACCGATTTATGCTTTGGCAACTTTTTCAGAATGATGTACGAATTTCGGAAAGATCTCAGTGCATTTTATGCAACTGCACAAAAAACATTTTTGTTCCTTCCCTTCAGGTACAAGACAGATCTTCCATGATAGTAGGAGATACATTTGATATTTTTATGGATGTGGGTTATGAGGTAATTTGGAAGATATGGTTGAATAATTTTGTTGTTTAGTGATGTATCAATTAGTTTAAAGATGATAAATGACAATAGTAATAAAAAGTTTAAATAAAAGGAAATTATTTTAATTCAGATACTTGATATTCTATGTGAGTTATAAGATAATTAGGAAATTATGTATAAGTAATTTTATTGTTTAGTAATTTTAATTAATTTAAATATGAATAATTGTCACGATAAAATAAAAGCTACAAAAAGACGACAGTAATGAGACATTAATAATCAATAAATTAATCACTTTTCGCCAAATAAAATAATTTCGTATATATCCAAGCTCGTTGCGTGGATGTCTCATCTCTTGAGCGTATAAATGTGGTCATTTGTTTTCATACATGAAAACAGCTTTGCAATGAAGAGTATCTTTTTATAGTATCCTCCTATTTCATAATAAGTGAACCACTCGTATATTTATAGCCAAGGTAAAAAGTAAAAGGTTACATCTCCATTCTTATATATATTTTTTTAAGTTAGAAAAGATATAAATAGTGAAGGGGTTTTACGCTTAATGCGATAAGGGAGAAAAATGTCTCATGACTACACTGAGGTTCGAATCTAGGTATCCTGCTTTCCGGCCTGTTGTTCTAACAAATTAAGCTATACAGCTCGACAATTTTTCTCATATTTCTGGATACGTAACGTCATAAAAACATGTGCACAATCACTTACCAATATCGATGATTAACAATAATATTAATAAAGATAGAAATAGTGAAGGCTATTTATCTCCAGCAGTGTTGGGCATCAATCGATTAATTTTTTAATCGTTTGATTAATAAATTGAAAATTTAATCAAGATTAAATCAATTGAGATTAATTTAATCGAAATAAACTTTAGTTCTATGTTACAATTAATAATTTAATTGCGATTAGAATAATTGCATATCTTACGATTAATTTTAATAGTGATTAATTAATAGCGATTAATTTTTGATTTCGATTAATTTTTGTATCAAGCGTTTAGTGAAACCAACAGCTTCGGCGTCTCAAAACGGAAAATGAACGTTTTTAAGACGAAGGAACCGAAATTAAAGGCAAAACCGCCACAAAGATGCAACCGTAAACACGTGTTATCCAACTTATTAGTTCTCATCAGTAAGGTATAGCCAAGGAACAAGGTGAAAACTCATTGGAGAAGACACCAAAAGGGAACACAATCAGAGGACTAATCACCAATTAGGTGCTTCGGCTGTAAGATCCTCAATTTGAGGACAACAAACAAGCTTCGCATCGGAGGCAACAACGTCACTCCTTGTGAACCCAAGCCCAGAAATATAAAGAAGAACAATATCGGCGGTGGGAAAATAAGAAAGGAACCGAAATTAAGGGCAAAACCGCCACAAAGGGCGGTTGTTCTTCCGTTTTTAAGAGGGTTTTGAACTATTTTTAAGGTTTTTGGGACGAGTTTCAATTCCAAATCAGGCCAAACGGCCAAGCGTGAAAAGCGAAATGTCATTTTATTAACTCCAATGCTCAGTTTTAATCGTCAATATCCTGCCATCGAAATTACGATTAAATTAATTGTCAATCGCCTACTGGCATTAGAATTAGTAATAATCGTAAATAGTCTTCACCCGGAATTACAATTAATTAATCATCAATTGCTGCCACAATTGACGTTTGCTCAACAATGATCTCCAGTAATAAGATATTTTTTCTCGCATAAGGCATTAGAGATGTACCTGCTGTAGATATTCATAGTCACAGTTATAAAACAGTTCACTTATTATGAAAAAGATGTAATAATATTTTTTTGTGTAATTACAATGCTGAGGTATTTTCAAAGTTCGTACAGCATTACATGTTCCTATTGTACTTTTTGTGTTGAAAAATAATGGGCGATAAAGTGAAATAATACACTTTAAAGTTTCAGCGTAATTAATGAAATAAGTAGAACCGGTATTTAATCACGGGATACATTTCAAAACCATTTATGATTCATTCAAAAATTTATTGAATTGAATAAAAATTTTCAGATTCCAACTATATCAAAAAAAATGTGCTTATTTTCCATAAGTTTTCTTAAAAATACTTTTATTTGTTTCGTTACCCTCTTATTTCTTATTTGTTTCCAACTACATTTAACAATTTCACAAGTAATCTCAATTATTATAAACTAGTTCATCAAATGAACTCACATACCCAAGTTTTAAAGATGAATTTTGCATAACACCATCCACTCAAGTCCTTATTTTTGTACTTACCATTCTGTAAATTTAGTCGGAGCATGCATCAAAATCGCCTTAACTTTCGCATCCAACTTAGGCCGCTCCCCATTTGCAGGATCTTTCGCCCGAAGATGAGGTCGAGCTACTACAACCAACGACGGAAAGGTCTTCCCTTGCAACTTATTAAACGATACCTCCCGTGAATCCGGAACCGCCCGTGCTTCATCCGAAGTTAAATCTATCGTCGCACCTTGTTTTGGAGGATTCCCATGACTCAATCCACCCACCGCCGTCGCTTCTGTAACTCGTAAAGAACTCGCAACAGCCGACGCATTGGATACGGTAGCGGAAGTCGAAGTTTTTGCCATTTTAGCCGGTTGAGAAGGAGAAGCTGTTGGTAAATTAGCCGCCGCACGCGTTCTTTTCCTAGGTTGAGGCGTCTTAACTGTAGAAACGCTTGACACCCCGGCTAAGGTTGCTGTTGTTAATGTTGTAGCCGGAGTCATTGTACCTACAACAACTCCAGACCGAGCATCCATCACTAACTGAATACCTTGATTAGTTTTTACTGATGTTGATGGTGGAACAGGTTGAACAACCGTAGTTGCTGTTCCTAAATTAAAATTACATTTATTTAAATAATAAATAAAAAAAATGAGTGATTTTTATTACTTTGACTGTTTTTTATTTCTAAATCAAGTTCATACAAAGCTGTATTATCCCCAGTGTAAATAACTTCCGATGAAGTTTCTTTTAATAAAGTTTCTAAACGTTCGTGGATGTCATCTATTTCTTTTTTTGTTGCGTTTCTCATCGCTATTTGAGCTGGGGATAAATCATCCGTCCAAGAATCTAATATTAAAGAATCATCTTCGTACGATATGGTTTTTAAAACTATTACATCTCGATCTATATATTTAAAATAAAAATTTTAAACTTAAAAACTTTATTATTATTTATTTTTACCATTTCCATCTGCTGATTTTCTATGACTCAACTTATATTTCTTTTTTGGTGCTGGATCTACTGTTACTACCTAAAAATTATTACAAACTCAAAAGATAAGAGATGTTTATAAATATTATCCTTTTTATATACAAAATGTTTATTTTAACACCAAAATTAATTGTAAAAAAAATAATAAAAAATAAATAACAAACCTCTTCATCCCCTGAAGGTATTTCTAAAGTTTCAGGACTATCTGAATCAGTTTGGGCAGTAATTTTTTGCATTTGTTTGAGTGCTTCTTTACTAGCAGCTCTCCGAGGAAACCTCGAAGGAGTTTCCACCTCTTTTTTCTTAGGCATAGTAACACTATAACAAAAAATTTACCATTTTAAAGCATCTCAAAATAATTATTTTACCTAAAATCAATTAATTTACAAATTAAAAATCATAAAATCTTATTTACAACCTAAAGTGTCATCAAGCTTACTTTAGAAAACCATTTTAGACGAATTAAAAACCTTAAGGATAGTTCACATTTGAATTTCAATAAAAAAAACTTGAAGGTCAGTGAAAATTTTAAGGATACAATAAAATTTTCCGTTTAAAAATCATAAAAACCTAAACATAACCACTTGGAAGCTTCATATACATATTTACGGAGTGTTGAGTTATGGAGAACACTCTGTATGGAACATGGCAAAAAGTGTACTTACACGGTGAGTAAATTAATAACCTTTAAAAGCCGATATAACAACGGCACATGGTAGAACGTGCACTTTACTTGAGTAAACTGTTCAGAATTCGCGACCGGAAATGTTTTGGAAATCGTAAAACGCACAAACTTCAACCTGTCAAAACTGCTCACAGCGCTTCGGCGGCCATCTTTACACAATTGTAGTGACGCCAAATGCCAAACTAGGTTAAAGCGGGATTTTTAAATTTGACATTTAACAGTTTGAATACCGCAGGTTATCGAATCTAACTTATAATCTATTCAGTAGAAAACTATTCAATTAATCCTTTTTTATAAATGAAAACGAGTCATATCATTAATATTTATTTAGATTAATACGCTAAATAGCTAGACTATTTATTAAAAATCCTTTGATATTTTGAAATTTATGCATCCTTATAATCAACTTTAAAATTAATAAACATAATAAAGATATGCTTTGATTTAGTGAATAAATTGATTTATGAATGGAAATATCTCAAAGTAATTTACAATTGATTTAATGATAATGAATAATCTTTGTTAAAAAGTTTGAGAATAAAGCTGAATAAATAAATTTTTCCATTATAATACTAGATGGCACTAACTTAAAAATTTCGAAAGAATAATAAATTAAAAAAGTACAGTTTAAAAATGATTTATATGTGTAATTATGTTAAATTAAGTTAATTATGAAACGGCAATAATTGCAATTTATTGACTAAACTTAATGTATATAAAAAAAATTATATTTGAAAATTTATGTTGGGTGTTACTAGGGTTGTCTAATTTTCGAGATTAAAAAATTTAAATAACATTGTATAAAAGTAGGAAATTATTTTTGAAATCTTTTGATATGGCGAATAAACCTAGTTACATGTTTATTTATGCAACATATCTGTTAATTTACATAATATTTAAGTTTAATATTAGATCGTATTGTTTGATTGAAAAGTTTGGGAATTTGGGAATCAAGCATTTTTCAAGTATGATACTAGATGGCACTAGTGCAAGTGAATTTTTCAAAAGAAAAAAAAATAAGTAAATAACAAATAAGAATAGTAAAATTTAAAAATATAACAATTTACATATTCGAAATTATCGTAATTTATTATCTAAAAATATCTATAAATAAATTTATAATACGTGTTACTTGGGTTGTCTAACTTGCGAAATATAAAAGTTTCAATAAAATTTGATTAAAGTAAAAAATTATTTATAGAATGTTTTGATTTGGCGAAAAAACTTAGTTATAAATTTATTTAAGTAAAATTTTTGTAACTTACATAGCATTTAAGGTCAATATTAGATGGTATTATTAAAAATAATAGTCGTGTTATATGGGTTGCCTAAATTTTTAAATTTAAGAATGTAGACATTGGGTCGGCAACTAATTGTAAGTAATTGCGGATTTTTTTTAAGAAAATCAAAGACGATTTTTTCATGGAACTAAATAACTTTATTCTGTAATGTATTTTTGACATCTTTCAGGCAGCATCATAATCCCACGTTCATAAAACTTCTGGTTTTTAGTAGGAAAAAACTGAATCAGGTACGATTTGACATCATCATTATTGAAATTTTTACCATTTAAGGAGTTTTACAAAGATCGAAAAAAAGTAATCAGATGGTGCAAAGTCAGGACTATATGGGGGCTTCAGAAGCCAAACAGTCTAAGTCACAAATTTACAAAAATTGAGTTAGACATGAATAAATGATATTCATTAATAGAACTGGCACTGTCAATAGTTGCAAGTTGGTGCAAAAACTTGAACACGTTTTCTTTATCGTTATTTTCTTTGGCAACGGAGAATTTTTATATAAAAATTCAGTGGTCAAATAGATTAAGTCCAAAGTAACAATGTCTACAGTGTATTCCGAACAAGGTAGTGCAAGTCCTAAGTGTAAGTTCGACATTTTTATTGTTAATTCATTATATAACAAAAAGGTGAACTATAATAAGGAAAATTTGCGCTATAATAATGTAATCCATATTATGTCTTGCAATATTATTGCAGCCGGTTCAGACTTGGAAAATGTAGTAACTGAACCTGAAAACAGTGCGATCGTTCATGGTAGGAATCGAAAAAGAAATGTCAGAATGTGGAAAAGAGTACTTCCCCTAAATTAACATGTTCTGTTGCTTATTATAAAACAAATATGTATGTATACAATTTTGGATGTCATGTTTTCAACAACAACAAATGTTTCATGTTTATATGGGATGAAACGCAAGGTTCAAGAGGATCTCAAGAAATAGGAACATGTCTAGTAAAGTCTTTAAATGAAAATGTTTCCACTTATAAACATGTAGTGATGTATTCGGATACCTGCACAGGGCAAAATCGTAACATAAAACTAGCCTTAACACTTTTAAAATTGGTGCAAGATCCTGTGATGAATGCGGAATACATAGATCATAAATTTTTAGAATCAGGTCACAGTTATCTGCCGAACGACGCTGACTTTGGCATAATATAACTGAGTGCCAAAAAGAAAGATTTAATTTTTGGTCCAAATGATTGGATAGAAATAGTCAAAACTGCGAAAAGGACCAATCCGTTCAACGTTGTTGAAATGAAACATAACGAGTTTTTGTCTACGAAAATATTGGAAGGCGCCGTTTGCAACAGAAAAATTGCACTTGATGGACATAAAGTAAATTGGTTAAAAGTAAAATGGTTAAGGTATTCAAAAAATCAACAATGTTCAATTTTTTTAAAGACGCTATAGATGAAGATGCTGAATTTCATTAAATAAATTTATCGAAACCAAAGTCTCAAGTAAGACCTTTCAACTTAGCAAATATTTATCAAAATCACTTGTATGAAGAACCAAGACTGGTAAAAGATATTAAAAGAAAGCACATGTTTGACTTGTTGAAATACATACCCCCAGTGCAGCATCCTTACTATAAAAAGTTATCAACCGCTACTGGTACTCGAGCTTCCAGCATTTACAATCAAACGAAAGTGATACCGATGATGATAACATTGACTAAAAAAATCAGTAGGCAAAAAGACCAAGTCCCAAATTTAAATAAAAAAGTTAATTAAAGGCAAATATTTGGCATTTTATGTTTCTGATTAGCTTGTTATTCATTCTTATAGTTCCTTTCCTTTTTTCAATGAACAAAAAAACTTTTTTAGTAATTTAATGTGGACATTTATTTTTTTAAGTTAATTTACAATAAAGCACTAAATTTCTCGATTTGTAGTGTTTAGGACTTACAATTAGACTGTTTGGCTTCTGAGCCCTCCATATGGTGGATGTGGCAAAACATCCCAACCAAGCTCCAATAATTTTGCCGAGTGACCAAAGATGTGTGTGGCCTTGCATTGTCATGATGGAATACAACACCTTTTCGATTTGTCAATTCGGGCCGCTTTTCTTCAACTGCATTGTTTAATTTCCCTAGTTTTCAATGTAGACATCAGAATTGTTCGTTCGGTTGGGTGGTAAGAGTGTGCATGTGCGTGAGAATGTATGGGAGAATGCATGTATGTGATACATGAAGCTTCTCTGCAATCTCACGTCTTGTACCGTGACGATCCAAATCGATTATTACTTTGGTTAGGACTTCATCAACATCAACTGAACGACCAGAGAGTTTTTCGTCTTTGAGTGAAAAATCATCAGAACGAAATTTGGCAAACCAATTTTGACACTGCCGTTCTTTTAAGGCTTCGTCACCATATACAGCACATAACTTTTTATGAGATTACGATCCGTTTTTTCCTTTGCGGAAATAAAAAAGCAAAATAGGTATGACAAAAATGTTCCTTTTGATTTTTCATTTTTCAACGAAGGCCAATCGAAAACTACGCAACCGATCAAAAAACTTTTTTTATTAATTGACTGCTGAATTGCCGACTATCAAATAACAAAATGTGCTGTACATTTGTACTACGTATGCAAACTTAAAAATTCAACTGAAGCAATCTATAAGTGAAATTCGCAATTACTTAATTGCCAACCCAATAATTTTAAAATAGTTAAAATAAAAATTACTTGCAAAGAAAAATACGTCATAATCTTAGATTAAAGAATCAATACCTTAATAAAGAAATCTCTTAAAGCATTTTCATTTATACAATTTAAAATTCAATGAATAATATAAAATTTTAATGTTATAAGATAGATTTTAAAATGCTTAAAACTCATTCGAACACAATTTAATAAACATATCATCCGTCTTATTAAAACTTTATAAAAACCAAGTTTTAATTAATTGATTTATTTGTACCAAGAATTTCATAAGCTTCAAACTTGACCTCTTTCCAATAGCTAACGAATAATTTAAGCCAAATTACGCTCCCGACTTCTGTAAGCTAAGGTCATGATTAATTGTAAAGCAAACATACCACTTAATAAAAATCGACCTCCACGCGTCCGTCAAGATTAGTCTTTTACATTAACCCGAACAATGTACGCGTCAAATTTGAATAGTATGAGCGTCTTCGCCGACATAGACGTTCCCGAAGGTTCCAAACGAAAAAGAAGCGTTTATTTAGAAGGTGCTCAAACGTATTATCAACCGCATAAAATTAAAGTTGGACCAGCACCGAACGGAGCTCCTTTACCTTTTAATAAGAAAGAAAATGGGGTGGTTTACGAATGTTTAACTCCTATCAATATGTTGGCACGTGCCATGGGGATATTTCCAATAACTGGGACTTCTTACGGGATGACTAAAGTTTCCATGCCGATGATGATTTACTCAGTTGTATTATTATTAGCTATGAGTGGTTATATCGGGTATATAAAGTGGGATCAAGTGGAAATGATTAAAAGTACTGAGGGTAAATTTGAAGAGGCGGTTATTGATTATCTTTTTACCGTTTATTTAATACCGATAATTATTTTACCAATCGCCTGGTACGAAAGTCGAAATGTTGCTTCGGTTTTTCGTGAATGGGCGGCTTTTGAAAGGATTTATTTAAAAATTTCTGGAAAAAAATTACCACTTTTTATGGGGAATAAACCGCTTTTAGTTACTTTAGGTTTACCGATACTTTCTTGTGGTATTATGGTTGTTACTCATATTACTATGGCTCATTTTCGATTTTTACAAGTAATTTATTTTAATTTTAAAATTTTAAAATTTCAAAATTCAAAATCATTTTTTGTTTTTTAGGTTGTTCCTTATTGTTGTATACACACAATAACTTATTTAGTCGGTGGAATGTGGTATTTACATTGTAATATAATTGGAAGAATAGCAACTTTAATAGCTGACGATTTTCAATTAGCTTTGCATCACGTCGGTCCTTCTGTACGTGTGGCCGAATATCGATCGCTGTGGATGATCTTGAGTAAATTAACTAGAAATCTCGGATCCGCGTCTTGCTACGTGGTTACGTTTTTATGCCTTTATCTTTTCCTCGTCATCACATTAACGGTTTATGGATTATTATCCCAAATCCAGGGGGGTTTGGGAATAAAAGATGTTGGGTTGACGGTTTCGGCTTTCTTTGCCACTGGATTATTGTATTTTGTTTGTGATGAAGCCCATTATGCTTCAAATTGTGTAAGAAATAATTCTTCATAATTATAATAACTTTGCCATATGTACCATGAATGAACATAAAATGTTGGGACACGTAAAATATGTTTAGTGTGTATTAACTTTTCAGTTAATTGAAGGTTAATTGTCAGTTAATAGCATAATCGTTTATATTGATATAATACAGAGCGTTCATAAATGATTGTAAGTATTTTAATTTGGTGTGCGTATACTTTGGTGATTTTTGATGCTAAACGATGTTACCTTCGAAATATTTGATCGTAACTTTGGCAACAGTGCAGTAGACGAGTTTTATTCTTTTTAAGAATAAGAACTTTTCCAAAAACTCATGATAATTAAATATTAGATGTCAATTCAATGATACATGGCAACAAAATTTTTTCTATTTGTTCGTTTCATTAATTATTTCACATTGAATGAATTTATTAACTTCAGAAAATTTTTGATGCCTTTGTATATTTTCCGTGATGTAAAGTATTCCAAGGCCAAAACCGGTGACTCATTTCCGTAGTGTGTCCAAAAATTAGTACCACAGGAAATCTAAATATTCCTTCTTTACTTAAGCATGGGTAAATGAACACAAGAGGCACGAAATTTTCTCATGTAATTTAATTTTATTGCTCTTGGACGTCTTGACACATTATTTTAGTTAAATTAACTCTTTTATGAGGGTGGCGCTTCTTATAAATGTTTCGCCCTAATCTTTCTACATCCGTATTTATACATTTTAACATATTTAAATAAAAGTTCGTATCACAATGAGTTTGGTTACTGCATAATGTCAGAGGTGGATATCAAGACGCCCTCAGGTGAACATGAAAATTCCTAAAGACCCAAATAAATCACTGGCTTTGGTCTTGGAACAAGGATACTGGACTAACAGGATGGCTCAATCTCAAGGATATTGAACTAACAGCCGCCAGTTTGACGTTACTTGTGGTTTCAGTCGAGTGTAAGACAGAGAGTAGAGTGTAAGATAGAGGCGCTAAGCTTGGCAGTGACGTCAAAAGTTGGCGGACCATTAACGCAGATTGAGCTGTCCTGTTAGTTCAACATTCTTGGCTCAATCTCATAAGATGTGTATACGTTGAAATTTAGTGCGCAGCCGCCAGTTTAACGTCACTTGTTGTGGTTTCAGTCGAGTGTAAGACAGAGACACTAAGCTTGGCAGTGACGTTAAAGGGTGGCGGGCGATTATTGCAGATTGGACCTCGCTTTAGTCCAGTGTTCTTGGGCTTGGAATACTCTGTACATCTATGGGCTACGACGGCAACCGTTAAAAATTAACCTCTAACGCACTAAATTCAAATGTCTTACAATCACTACTGAACTCTCGGTATATTTTTACTATCCTTTCGTATTCTAACTTTTCTATAAAAAATCCCGACTAACATGCTAATTTTGTAACTCTCAATACCTCTCAATAACGTCGTTATGAATCGTTTGTCTTTCATGGACGACAAATAGGATTTTATAACTTCTAACAGCATTGTATCAGATTATCGTTTGACATTAGCTCTTATAAAATTTCATTTTTATATTAGGGCATTCTACCTTTCATTACTCTATATGCTAGCAATGAGGAATGTTCGAAACCCATTGAACCAATTTGAAACGTCGGATAACATTTTCCGAAAATTTTACAGATTACAAGTAAATTTGGTTTATCTATGATACTTTTCCTTAAGTTAACCCGTTTTATCGGCAATTGCAAAATAAACCTGTTAATCGGTACAAATACTAACACGTCTAGGTATTTTTAACATTTTCTGATTTTTCGTTTGTCCCAACATTTTTTAGTCACTGATGGTAGTTAATAGTAAAAACATCTCCTTTTTTAAATTATAGGTTCGAGTTTATTTTCAAAAGAAATTATTATTGGTGGAATTATCTTGGATGAATGATGATGCACAACAAGAAGTATGTTAAAAAATGGTGTATTTTGTATTTATTCAACTAAAAATAATTATTTTCTTTTTGTTTAGATTAATATGTTTTTAAGAGCGACCGAAATGAGTCCAACTGATATAAGTCTTGGAGGATTTTTTGATGTAAATCGAAATTTATTTAAATCTGTAAATATCTACTTTTTATTTTGATTTTCTTTTTAATATTACAGTTAATCTCTATTTTTTATTTTTAGCTTTTAGCAACGATGGTTACTTATTTAGTAGTTTTATTACAATTTCAAATTAGTATTCCTGAAGATGTTGGAGATTATAATATTACACTTAAAAGAACGTAAATTTTGTAACGAATATTCCTAGTTAAATAAAAAACATTTTCTTTTTTTCTTTTATAAAGAGTTTTTGTTAAAAATTATCTTTTCTTCTCTCAAAAGAACAAAACATCTTGTGTGTTTAAAATTTAACTAACAAGGAGAGTGCAAGGTCTTGGGGTCATAGATTTAATTAAAATTTTGTAGGATAGTAGATTTAGTTTCCCTGTTGATGAAAATATATGGTAGTAGGGGCCACTACTCAATAACTTTTTAGATATTTGCAATTGAAGATGCAATTCACTAGTTAAATTCAGGTCTGTAGCAAACAATTAAGCATAATGGGTTTAGCGTAGCAGCAATAGATCGGTGTTTCTCATCATTAGGCGCCGGGTTCGAGTTCTCAGAGTGTCTATTTTTACATATAAAGATACCATGGATGTATATAAAATGTTGCGACATCGAAACATTTTTTGAGTGTGCACCGCACTTTGGATTTGTCATTTAATTGTAATTTGATCTGTGAAGACTTTAAAATTAATACAGGAATATGACTTGACATTATAACCTTTCTTCAAAAAGCCTGACTTAAACGGTATAAATTCGGTTAATTTTGACATTATCCGAACTTGTCCTAACGAATTAATTGCATCTTTAAATGCAAATATTTAAAAAATTATTGAATAGTGGCCCCTATAACCATATATTTTCATCAACAGGGAAATTAAATTTACCATTCTACGAAATTTGAACTAAATCCACGACCCCAACACCTTGCGCTCTCCTTGTAAATGTAAATAAAGGATTTTTAATCACAATCAGTATATCATTTTTTTATACGTTCTAAACAAAAATACCTTTCAAAAATTCCTTTTTGAAAACGGTTACTTAATATAGACTACCTCTATATTCTTTTATAGGGTCCCGAAAAATACATACATATACATATACAATGTGAACCATCTTAAAAACCACGAATACGACCAATTTGTCGTATTGTTTGTTGTATTTTAGGCGTACAGATTCAATCGATTCTAACTAAATTTTGAAAATATCGAATTAATTTAGATTGAATATTCTAAATTAAATTAAATTTCTTTTTAAGTCCAGTTTTTTTAAATTTTAGGTTGGCTACACTTTAACTGAAATATGAAACGCCGTACAAAAAGACAAATACCATTCTACTTGCTTTTTAGTCGTTAACTCTCTTCATTATAACCTTCAAAGGGATTGAGGAATAAAAAGAAAACTTTTGTTGTTAGAGTAGGGTACTCTTCAATTCAAAACCAGTGTCTAACGTCGTTCTTTAAGTTTCTCTACAATGTGGGGCACAAATAACGACATAATGTAAACTGATTGTCATTTTGATAAAAATAAGGAAAATAGAGCTAGAAATGAGGAACCTATTTTCAAAAAGTATATATTCAAAGGGACAAAATTGATCATATTATTTTGAAAAATTAAGTATACACTGTTCGACGAAAGATGTCTCATGCATCATTACAAGTCACCGATTTCTCTACATAAGTACGTCAAATATTTTGTTAGTCTCTAATTATACATAACAGAAAGAGACGAAAACTAAAAATGTTCGTCTAGGATACCACAATTAATTAATAACACATGAATCATCTTTCCCCGAACAGTGTATAGGTCAAATGTACACCCTTCTGTGTTAATGCACATTTGTGCTTGAGTTGTGGCATGTTAAATTGTTACTTTCAAATCTTCTGGGTCCAAAGTAGCAATTTTTTCTTTAATATTAGCTTTCGAGACTTGAAAGGTTTATGGTTTGTTATAAGATTTGAAAAAGTCCCATACAATTAAGATTGGCATCGTTCAATGTTCATCATCGCAAATTTGATCGTTCAATTCAAATTGACAAAAACGAGTGATTACAGAGTCCGAAAATTTGGTTTCAAAAATCATCATCTATACTAGAGTTATGTATGCTTTAACGTTTGTTTTTTGATATTAGGTTGGCTACACTTTGAACTGAAATATAAAACGTATTGCAAAACGTTAAAAATTTTACCTCATTGAACGTCACTTTTACTCGGTAACTCTAAACTCTGAAACTTTGTATCTGAAGTATGGATGATGTGAAAGAACAAGAATATGAACTTCAGAATCCTACCTGAATAGATTTACGAAATTTCAGAAGTCATAAAATTCAATTATTAACCCCTTAAGCGGCTATGACGTATATATTCGTCATGATTACATGTAATTTCAATCCATCGAGCCGCTTAACGGGTTAATAAATCAAATTATTCACAAAATCTGCTTTATGATCAATTAAATGTATGCATAAATTTGAAATTTCTCCCTTTTGTATTCAATTTAAGATATTTCATCAAGGTATTTTATTGTCTGTCGTTGGTTGAGACGGGTTAGGGATTTTAATCAGAGTAATTCTTCTGCAATTTGGGTGGATACGTTTTTCATTTTTCATTCTCATTTATCATTTCATAGAAATTTTAATACAACGTGTTTAATTTTTTCATTCTTAATGGCGGATCTTTGAGCAGAACAAATATTTTTGTAATTTTCAAACTATTCTCTTTAAGATTTTTGCAATTTTTCAATGTTAACTTCGTTTTTCATGATGGCTCGAAAAAATCTTCTTCACATACGACGCGATTGACCTGAAGACGATCTATTAGATTGAAATCCGGGTAGTCGAGATCATTAATAAAAATTATCTTCAGTCCAACTGCAAGTCTTTCATTTATTCACATCAAACTGAAGAATGGAATTATTCATATCAGAATATTTCATCTTGCCTATTTCATGTGACATATACATTTCCTAAAAATTCGCTTTCGAAAGAATAACACACTTTTAATTTTTTTTGTTTGTGTCCTTTATACAAAAAAGAATCTTTTATTTAAAATCCTCCAATCTGACTCACCCTGTATATACATAATTAATTTATTTAAACACCAAAAAAATAGGGCAGGTGTATGAATTTTTAATTAACGCGTGTCCATTCAATTCTAACACTAAACCGTAAAGATTGAACGTTCAGATAAACTTTAAACACGCCGTTTCATTTCCCCCTTTTGTCTGTTTCAAGAGTGTCGAGGCCAAACGTAAAATAAAACCGTGAGGTAGGCGGTAATCTTATTTATTATTCAATAAACTCTCCCAATAAAACAGAAGAAAAAGATACTTTATCAAATAAGGTGGTTTTATTAAATAAGAGATGATCTATAAATAAGCTAACCACCAAAGGGTAGTAACCTAGATAAATAAGGGAGTTTCGCGCATGTACCCCATGATATATCAGCACATAAACGTACTTTATTTCGCCAAAGGGAGCTTAAACCTACATAATGTATAAAGGTTTTGTTGTGTAGGGTCGTTCATATAAAATTTTCAAATAAAACCTTAACACTACTTCACATAATTGAAATATAACCAATAAGCTTTAACCAACTTTAAATAAATCGTAATGAATTTATTTATAAAAATTAAGAAATGATTTTTAAATTAAATTGTATTTAAAAGATTCTATTTTAGTTTGAGTCATATTTGTTGTAATTGTTACCAAAAAAATTAAAAAAAAAAAATTAGTTTTTTTGACAATTAACTAACGTAACTTCTTTTAAAAATTGATTAACTTTAAAAAATCATACAGCGTTTATTTATAAAGACAAGTACTTTAAATTTTCAATTTTTAAAATATCTAAAAACGTTAAATTCAACTTTTAAAATACCTAAAAATGTGAAATTCATCTTTTGAAATACCTAAAAACGTAAAATTCAACTTTTAAAACTTCTCAAACTATAAACATGATATTTAAAACTTTAACAAATCATTGATCTTGAATTTAATCGTCATTAACTCTAAACTGACGTTTAAAATTTTGAAAGAAATTCGAATTGAAACTTAGAAACGTTAGAAAATTCCAAAAAATATCAAAATGAAAATTTAAAATAGGAGAAACTGTCAAATTGACATTTAAAACGTCAGGCATACATCTACTGTCAGGTTGACGTTTAAAACGTCAGATTTACATCAATTGTCAAATTGACGTTTAAAACATCAGATTGACGTTAACTGTCAGGTTGACGTCTAGAACGTCAAATTAATATCAACTGTCAGGTTAACGTTTAAATTTTTAAAAACCGTCAAATTGATGTATTATCTCCAAAACTTGTCAACTTGATATTGAAAACGTTAGAAAATGTCAAATTGAACATTTGAAACACCAAGAAATGTCAAGTTTGACGTTTAAATTAGCAGAAACTGTCAAGTTGATATTTCAATTTTTAAAACTTGTCAACTTGACGTTTAGAATATTAAAAAATGTCAAACTGAACAATAAAAGTTCCAAAAAGTGTCAATTTTTACGTTTCAAATAGCAAAAACTGTCAGGTTGACGTTTCAAACTTTAAAAACTGTCAAGTTGACGTTGTATTATCTTTGAAACGTGTCAACTTGACATTTAAAATGTCAAGTTGAGTATTTAAAATACCATGAAATGTCAAATTTGACGTTTAAAACAGCAAAAACTGTCAGGTTGACGTTTCAATCTTGAAACACTGTCAAGTTGATATTTTACTATTTCTAAAATTTGTCAACTTGACGTTTAAAATATTAAAACATGTCAAATTGAACAATAAAAATTCCAAAAAATGACAAATTTGACGTTTAAAATAGTAAGAACTGTCAGGTTGGCGTTTCAAATTTTAAAAACTGTCAAGTTGACGTATTATCTGCAATACTTGTCAACTTGACGTTTAAAACATTAGGAAATGTCAAATTGGACGTTTAAAATACCTATAAATGTTAAATTTGCGTTTAAAATGTCAGAAATTGTCAGGTTGACGTTGTATTATCTCCAATACTTGTCAACTTGATGCTTAAAATATTAGAAAATGTCAAATTGAAGATTCAAAATACCAAGAAATGTCAAATTTGACGTTTAAAATAGTTGAAACTGTCGGGTTGACGTTTAAATCTTTAAACACTGTCAAGTTGACATTGTATTATATCTAAAACTTGTCAACTTGACATTCAAAATGTCAAATTGAGTATTTAAAATACCAAGAAATGTCAAATTTGACATTTAAAACAGCAAAAACTGTCAGGTTGATGTTTCAATCTTTAAAAACTCTCAAGTTGACGTTGTATTATATTTGAAACTTGTCAACTTGACGTTTAAAATGTCAGAAAATGTCAAATTGAATATTTAAAATACCAAGAAATGTCAAATTTGACGTTTAAAACTTTAAAAATTGTCAAGTTGACGTTGTGCTATTTATAAAACTTGTCAACTTGACGTTTAAAACGTTAGCAAATGTCAAATTGAATATCTAACATATCAAGGAATGTCAAATTGGACGTTTAAAATGTCAGAAATTGTTAGGTTGACGTTTCAATTTTTAAAAACTGTCAAGTTGACATTGTATTATCTCTAGAACTTGTCAACTTGACGTTTGAAACATTAGGAAATGTCAACTTAAACATTTAAGAGACCAAGAAATATCAAATTTGACGTTTAAAACAGAAGAAATTGTCAGGTTGACGTTTCAAACTTTAAACAGTCGAGTTGACATTGTATTATCTCTCAAAGTTGTCAGCTTGACGTTTGAAACATTAGAAAATATCAAATTAAATATTTGAGACCAAGAAATGTCAAATTTGACGTTTAAAATAGCAAAAACTGTCAGGTTGGCGTTTCAATCTTTAAAAACTGTCAAGTTGATATTGTATTATTTCTAA
The DNA here is from genome assembly GCA_036711955.1 of Digitonthophagus gazella. Lineage (NCBI taxonomy): Eukaryota > Metazoa > Arthropoda > Insecta > Coleoptera > Scarabaeidae > Digitonthophagus > Digitonthophagus gazella. The sequence goes on from JASCIT010000007.1 coordinate 14,857,363, forward strand.
AATTTATTAACTTGACATTTGAAATGTTAGAAAATATCAAGTTGAACGTTTAAAATACCAAGAAGTGTCAAATCGGACGTTTAATTAAGAGATGATTTTTACATTAAATTGAGTACAAATTATTCTATTTTGATTTTAAAAAGACAAATTTGTAATAACTCTTGTCAAAAGAATTAAAAAAATATTTAAAGTTGGCAAAAATGTTTTGACAGTTAACTAGCCTAACTTTTTATAAAAATTGATCAACTTTAAAAAATCATACAGAGTTTATTTATCGAGATTAAGAAATGATTTTGATATTAAAATGAACTTAAAACATTGTATTTTAAATTAACCCCTTAAGGACCGATTTTTTTTTCAAAAAATGCACCAGAAAAATCAGTTTTTTAAATAATTAAAACTAACTTTTTGACATATTAGGAACCAGTTACAAGAGTACTTTTACAAGTTACTTCGGGCAAATACGTACCATAAGTATCATATACATAGCATAAATATGTAAAATATTACAGCGCACTATTCAGCGATTCGTGAGTAAATCGCGATTTGTACAGGAATGTACAAATGTGCCTGGCCGAGTTATCTCGGGTATGGTCTTTTTAGACCGTACACTCTATCCCGAGATATCTCGGGCCTGGTCCTTAAGGGGTTAAAGAAGTCAAATTTGTTCTAATTTTTACGAAGAAAATTAAAAAAATTCTTAACTTTGGCAAAAATTTTTGACAGTTTACTAACAAAATTTTTTTAAAAACTTGGTCGTCTTTAAAAAATCATACAAGGTTTATTTATAGATATTAAGAGATGGTTTTTATATTAAATTGAATTTGAAAGATTCTATTTTGGATTTAAAAAGCCAAATTTGTTGTTTGAAAATTGAATACAAATTATTCTATTTTGATTTTAAAAAGTCAAATTTGTTGTAATTGTTGTCAAAAAAATTTAAAAAATATTTAAAGCTGACATACATTTTTTGACAGTTAACTAACCTCACTTTTCTAAAAATTTGATCATTTTTAAAAAATCATACAAGACTTATTTATGGAGATTAAGAGATGGTTTTGTATTAAATTGAATTTGAAAGATTCTATTTTGGATTTAAAAAGCCAAATTTGTTCTAATTGTTACCAAAAAAATTAGAAAAATTCTTAAAGTAGGCAAAAATTTTTGTCAGTTATCTAACAAAATGTTTCTAAAAATTCGACCATCTTTAAAAAATCATACAAGATTTATTTATAGAGATTAAAAGATGGTTCTCATATTAAATTGAACCTAAAAGATTCTATTTTGATTTTAAAAAGTCAATTTTTTTATAATTGTTGTTAAAAAAATTAAAAAAATTCTTAAAGTTGGTTAAAATTTTGACAGTTAACTAACCCAACTTTTTATAAAAATTGATCAACTTTAAAAAATCATATATTTATTTATTGAGATTAAGGAACAATTTTTACGCTAAATTAAAACATAAAGACTATATTTTTCATTATATAAGTGATATTTATTCTAATTAACACCAAAAAATTTTAAAACCATAGATTTTTTATCAAACTTAAGTAATTTCAAAAATTATTTGGAGTCACTTTAAATAATCGGCTAAACTTTATTTATAAAAATTAAAAACAGGAAAATTGATAAAAAATGAAAAATAAATAAAGTAAATTGAACGAAAATAAAGCTTTTGGAGGGTTTAAAAGGGATGACGTAACTATGACCTTGAGGGTGGGGGCGGTTCGAAACGCTCGAGCGTCGCGACGTCAGTGCCATACCGACGTTCGACGTCGATGTTGAAACCGGTCTAGATATTACTCGACTATTCCTACGGTTGAAAAGCTTACTTATTTTGGCGGGAAAGCTTTCTAAAATCCCTTTAAACTCATCACTCGACTAAAATTTAAAAATACAACTTTTAAAATTTTTAAATTAAGTGGTGAATAAAATCAACATTGACAAAATAAAGTAAGTACGTTTTCATTTATTATTAAAACGATTTGTTAACGAGATAATGAGTATAATGATGTTTAAATGGTGAAATCGAGGAAATTAATTTTCGGTCTGTTGCACATGAAAATAACAACATGAATTAATTTGAATTAAACTTTTTTATTTTGTAATATGTACTGTTTTTTTTATAGAATGCGAAAGTTAAAGAAGAATGGGTTTGATTATTGGGGATTTAGATAAAATGGGAAGAAGGATTTGAGGAAAAAGGTGGGAAAGAAAAGTACTTAAAGTGTAAAATGTTTAGATTTTGGATGCTGATGTTAACGTTTCTAGTGAAATGGGCCACTTCTTACGTAGGTAAGTATAAGTTACGGCAAAGGCTTAGATGCTTAGATAAATAAATCGGTCTAATATTATGCCTTTAGGTAAATAGTGTTTCTGCGAGCGTTTTTATTGACGCAAATATTTGTTTTAAAAAGAGCAAATTTAGAGTTCAAAAACTTTTCGCAAATGATTTTTTCTTTTATCTAATTCTTTGTAGTGAGATTTTATTTTTGTACAAGTTCAAATCTTGTTAAAAGTCGTTAACTCTTGAATAAAAAATAGAAAATTTTCGGATTTTTTTAAAATGTTTTGATAACAATTAGAATAATTTTGATAGTTTTAATAAAAAGTGGGATTTTTGTTCTATCTTTGTTTTGAATTTCTTTTCCCAATTTCCAGAAATAAAGTCTGGGCGATTTATTAAACTTGGTAAAAAAATTGTTAGTTTAGATAAAAATCTTCGGTGTCTTTGGGAATTTTTTAAAATTCTTTGGTAACAATTACAACAATTTTAACAGTTTTACTAAAAAATAGACATTTTATTCTATTTTTATCTAGAATTTCTTATCTCAATTTTTAGAAATAAAGTCTGGATGATTTTTTATATTTGGTAAAAAAATTATTAGGTTATGTCAAAAATCGTCGGTGTTTTTGGGAATTTTTTAAAATTCTTTGGTAGCATTTAGAACAATTTTGACAGTTTTTGTAAAAAATAGATATCTTATTCTATTTTTATCTAAAATTTCTTTTCTCAATTTCCAAAAATAAAGTCTGGACGATTTTTTAAACTTGGTCTAAAATTTATTAGGTTAGGCCAAAAATCTTTAGTGTCTTTGGGATTTTTTTTTTTAATTCTTTGGTAATATATAGAACAATTTTGACTACTATAACAAAAAATAGACATATTATTCTATTTTTATCTAAAATTTCTCTTCCCAACTTCCAAAAATAAAGCCCGGACGATTTTTTAAACTTGGTCAAAATTTTGTTATGTTGGGTCAAAAATCATTGGTGTCTTTGGGAATTTTTTAAAATTCTTTGGTAATACATAGAACAATTTTGACTGTTTTAGTAAAAAATAGACTTTATTCTATTTCTATCTAAAATTTCTTTTCTTAATTTCCGGAAATAAAGTCCGGACGATTTTTTAAACTTGGTAAAAAATTTGTTAGGTTAGGTTAAAAATCCTCGATGCCTTTGAGAATTTTTTTAAATTCTTTGGTAATACATAGAACAATCTTGATATTTTTATTGAAAAATAGACATTTTATTCTACTTTTATCTAAAATTTCTTTTCTCAATATCCAAAAATAAAGTCTGGACGATTTTTTAAATTTGGTAAAAAATTTGTTAGGTTAGGCAAAAAATCTTCGGTGTCTTTGGAAATTTCTTAAAATTCTTTGGTAGTACATAGAATAATTTTGACAGTTTTATTAAAAAATAGATATTTTATTCTATTTTTATCTAAAATTTATTTTCTTAATTTCCAAAAATAAAGTCTGGACGATTTATTAATCATTGTAAAAAATTTGTTAGGTTAGCCAACAAATCTTCGGTGTCTTTGGGAATTTTTTAAAATTCTTTGGTAATACATAGAATAACTTTGACAGTTTTATTGAAAAATAGATATACAGTGGAACTTCTATATAACGAACTTCTATATAACGAATTTTCTCTATAACGAATTTTTTTGAAGTCCCAAGAAATTCCTTTATAAAAACATTTGTATATAACGAAAAAGACTTCTATATAACGAACTAAAATTCTCCGAAAAAATCCACAAAATTTAGTTCTTTATTATTATTAACGGAGGTAAAGTTACTTCAGTCCTATTTGGCAACTATGCGCGTAGGGGAATTATCGAAAAGTGAGGAAGATGTTCCAGGAGATCCCCGAGAGATTTCTGTTGTAAAATATTGTCGTGGTTTTCACTTGCGCTGCTGATCGAATAGTTCAGTAGAGTTACATCTGTTATCAACAATAATAAAAAATCGGGAAACAATTTTAAGAAGTCAGGAAGCTGGAAAAAGGCCAGAAAGAAAAAAATTAAAACAATGTAAGTTTAGTACTATAGACAAAGTGATGCTAAAATGGATAACAATGGTGCGAAACCAAAATTTGCCGGTGTCAGGACCACTTTTTAAAAAAAAGGCAATTGAATAGCCAAAAACCTTAGGCCTTGAAAATTTTCAAGCTAGTACAGAATGGTTGGACAAATTTAAAAAACGACACGGAATAACAGAAAAGGTTATATCGGGAGAAAGTGCTAGTGTCTCAGAAACGACTCACGCCCAATGGAATCAGAAACTACGATCGTTTCTGGAAAAGTTATCAGCCTGATGACGTCCTTAATATGGACGAATGTGAACTTTTTTACAAGTGTCTTCCCAATAAAACATTAACATTCAAAGACGATCAGTGGCGTATCCAGACTTGACCCTTGGGAGGACATTCGAGAAATAGAAAAACCAGGATTTGATTTAAATATATATATATATATATATGTCGTGGTCACATGGCGAAATCCGTCAGTTTCCGAAAATCCTAGGCAGTTCATGAAGCGTCGGTATTTTGTGTAAATGTTACAGATTTCGTTTTCTGACGAGGCTGTTTATGAAACGCCCGATCATATTCGGCAAACCGCGTACTCCATCTTGGTACAAAATTTGCCGCAATAAAGGTATTGAAGGTTCGTGAAACGACCAGCACAAAATAATAGATAGACAGACTGTATTTCAGCAATGTATATGGAGTCTACGTTTTGGATCTTTTCGTTAGTATCCAGTTCATTCTCCTCTAGTTTGATACCTAGCTCTTTCGTTGCTTCTGTGACCGGTTCTTCACGCCGCTGTTCGTGTTCTTTTTCTCTAAAAACTCCCATTTCTTTCTCCTGATTTTCTAGCTCTTCTTCTGTAGTTATATTTGAAAGAATGGTGGGCGGAAGATTTGTTGACTTCAGGCCAAATTTGGGGTTGTCACCAAAAACTGCCTTATAAGGTGTCCGGCCTATCACTCTGTGCAACAAATTATTTTTCTGCCACTGCGTAAAATAACACCCAACTGACCACCTGGTAGATTTATTATCAGTCATCCACGACCGTAAGATATTCTCGACATCTTGATTTGAACGTTCAACGCTGCCCGGGCTTTGAGGATGGCGAGGTCTTCCATGAACAATTAATAACTGTGGCCACAAGATTTTCAACTCTTCTACTATCTTGTTCGCAAATTCACACCCATTGTCGGGTTGCAAAATCGATGGCGCACCAAATTGTAGAAAAATCTTCAAACGTTCTTCCGCAATGTTTACGCCTGTAGTATTCTTTAAACAGCTCCTCATCATTTCCTCCAGAATGATTTTCCATGCTTGCTAATTTAGTTAGTGCTGGGCGTGTCATGAACCTTCGATACATTTATTGCGGCAGATTGTGTACCGAGATGGAGTATGCGATTTGCCGAATATGATCAGGCCGTTTCATGAACAGCCTCGTCAGAAAACGAAATCCTTAGCATTTACACAAAATGCCGACGCTTCATGAACTGCCTAGGATTTTCGGAAACTGACGGATTTCGCCATGTGACCACGACATATATATATATTTAAATCAAATCCTGGTTTTTCTATTTCTCGAATGTCTTGGACAATTTTAATATTTTAAAAAAGATGGCGGAGTCGATAGATGTCATGGGGGGGGGGGGTATATCCCACTTATCCCCCCGTAAATACGCCACTGAAGATGATAAATGTTTTGGCGGTAAAAACAGCAAAGAACGAATTACTGTAGTAGTGTGTACCAACATGACAGGAAGTGAAAAAATGAAACTTTTAGTACATAATGGGAAAAAGCAAACAACCAAGATGCTTCAAAGAAATAAAATCATTAGAGGTCGATTACGATTACAACAAAAAATCCTGGATGACCTGCGAAATTTTCGAAAAATGACTTCAAAATTTTGATAAGAAGATGATGTAACAAAGCACAAAAGTTCTTGTTTTCGTAGACAATTGCCCTGCCCATCCTCCTCACATAGCCCGAAAATTAACAAACACTTACATTTTTTCCACCGAATACAACTTCGAAATTACGACCGATTGACCAGGGAGTCATTAAAAATTTGAAAGTAAATTATCGGAAGCAAATCTTTAGGAGAATGTTTTATGCACTGGATAACAAATAGCCTGTCGATGAGGTTATTAATGTGCGTGTTTGCATAACGATATTGGCGAAAGTTTGGCAAAATGATATCGCAGATAACACTATAAAAAATTGTTTCAGCAAAGCTGGTTTTGCTGAAAAATCCGCTGAAGAAGTAAGTAGTTTCCTTATAACGAAGTTTCTATATAACGAATTTTTTTCTTTGGAACCTTCATGTTCGTTACACGGAAGTTCTACTGTATTATTCTATTTTTATTTAAAATTTCTTTTCTCATTTTCTAAAAATAAACTCCGGACGATTTTTTAAACATCTTCAAAGATTTGTTACGTTAGGTCAAAAATCGGCGGTATTTCTGAGAATTTTTTTTAATTTTTTGGTAAGGCATAAAACAATTTTGATAGTTTTAATATAAAATAGACCTTTTATTCTATTCTCATCTTAAATTTCTTTCCTAAATTTCCAAAAATAAAGACGAGACGATTTTTTAAATTTGGTCAAAAATATATTAGGTTATGTGTAGAATCGTCGATATCTTTGAAAATTTTCTAAAATTCTTTGGTAACAATTAGAACAATTTTGACAATTATAATAGAAAATAGATATTTTATTCTAATTTCATTTAAAATTTCTTTTCACAATTTCCAAAAATAAAGTCCGGACGATTTTTAAAACTTGGTTAAAAACTTGTTAAGTTACTTTGAAAATAGAGTTTAATAAAAAAATCAGATTTCCTATAAAAAAATTGTTTCTAAATTTGAAATTTTAAAATTCATTGTTCTATTGAAAAATTGAAAAGAACAATATTTAATGACCTCGTAAAATTTTGAAACACATGAAATAAGCTCGTAAAATATTATACAGTGACTAAGTGATTTTCCGGTAGTTTTGTTCTGCTTTATTTCCTCTAGTACTTTGTAAATTTTATTAATAAACACATCTAAAACTCAATCCAACCCAAATCACAAATGAAAAAGTTTACTAACATTTTATTTTTTAAATCATTTTCATGATTTTCATCTTTTTATCTTCTTCATGTTTTATCTTTTTCAAAGTAATTTAACTTTTTCCCAGATACTCCACGATTCCTCGTTCTCGTCGTTTTTACTTTTAATTACGATTCGTCGCAAATATTTATCTCATTCCCAGACATGTTTACAACACCAGACTTAAATTAAATTAAAAAAAAGCTCACGATTTAATCAAACGCTAAATTAATTACGACTTAGAAAACTAAACACCCACTAATCTAAACACTAATTAAAAAATCGACTCTAGAAATAAATCTGTATATTTTAGAGATCGTCGAAGAATCTGGATTTGAAAATACCACCATAAGACTTACTTGTAGACATTTCGATTCAATAATCGTCATTCACAACGCTACTTTTTACCCTTCAAAGAATATAAGTGGGTTTAATTTTCAAGAAGGAATTAGCGAAGTCAGACAAGCTTTAAATCACAGGTAAGAATGTTTTTTTATTGCTTATCTATTTAAAAAAAACTAGTAGTATTAAATTACTTAATCGTTAAATTTGAAACTATTTGAAACTGTGAAATAATAGAACTTTTAAGGGGTTAAATTTCAGTCTTAAGGCGATAAACTTTTTAAGGTTTCTCTCCTTTTTTTCTGACCTTAATACCAACATCTATAAAAGGACTTAATGGAAAAGCTGGTGGAATATTAATCTAAGAATATATCTGTCTATTATGTGGGAATTATCTCGGTAGTTCCTATTTGAGGCACGTGCGTCAAGGGGATGATTTTCTTTATCACTGGGATTGGGGTGAGGGACCGTATCTAAATGCAGACGTACTAGGGTAGTCAAAAATCGTCGAAATTAAGTAGGGGGAGTTCGGAGAGCTTTATCTCAAAGCTCCAGATGGCTCGCGAGCGGTCTAATATTGATTTTTATTAAAATTATTCAATCAAATTCAATCAATTGAATAATGAAAGGTATTAAGAACGTTTCAAGCTATTTTAATTCCTGACATTTATTTTTAATGAAGGTAAAAAAGGAGTAACGGTTGTTAAATAAAAGGGTAAAAGAAATAAAAAGAGAAAACTACTGGGACTTGCAACTGAACACAAACAAGGAAAAATTTAAACCACTTTTCCTTGTTTCTTTTCCAAGCTTTCGGAAGAATTTATTCCTTCTTCTGGGAAAATATAGGGATTTATCTTTATTTTTATGGATAGGATTTTTAAATGTTTTTTGAAATTACTTTTATGTAATTCAGTTAATTGGAAAAAAACGAGGCATAAAGTTCAAACTCAATCCATGGAAATATAGAAGCAATAGAAATCGTTAAAGGTTCCGAGAAGCTAACTGTGTTAGTAAATCGTCAAAACTGAGTTGGAAAAGTTCAAAAAGCTCTATCTCAAAGTTTCAAAAGGCTTGCGAATGTTCCAACTTTGGTTTTTATTGAACTTTTTGAATTTAACTAAATCCATAGAAATACAGAAAGAATAGAAATTGCCTCAAGATGAAAGAAACTAACTATATTTTAGTTTCAATACCAAAAATCGAGTTGGAAAAGTTCAAAAAGCTTTCTTTTAAAGCTCTAGATGGTTCGCAAATGTTCCAATTTTTATTCATATAGAACTTCTTTAATACAACTTAATCTATGGAAACATAGAAGGAATAGAAATCGTTAAAAGTTCCTAGAAGGTAACTGTGTTACAAAATCGTCGAAATTGAGTTAAAAAAGTTCAAAAAGCTTTATCTCAAAGTTTCAGATGGCTTGTGAATGTTCCAACTTTAGTTTTTATTGAACTTCTTTAATTGAACTCAATCCATAGAAATACAGAAAGAATAGAAATTGCTTCAATATGAAAGAATCTAACTATCTTAGTTTCAATCCCAACAATCAAGTTGGAAAAGTTCAAAAAGCTTTATCTGAAAGCGTCAAATGGCTTGTGAATGTTCCAACTTTGGTTTTTATTGAACTTTTTTAGTTTAACTCAATCCATGGAAATACAGAAAGAATAGAAATTGCTTCAAGATGAAAGAATCTAACTATCTTAGTTTTAATCTCAAAAATCAAGTTGGAAAAGTTCAAAAAGCTTTATCTGAAAGCGTCAAATGGCTTGTGAATGTTCCAACTTTGGTTTTTATTGAATATTTTTAATTTAGCTCAATCTATAGGAACACAGAAGAAATAAAAGTTGCCTCAAAATTAAAAAAGCTATCTATCTTAGTTTCAGTCTCAAAAACCGTTTTAAACTCATACAAATTAACTGTGTCTATCTAACACTGCTAAAAATTTCTAAAATTGGGACTTAAAAATTCTTTTCCATCATTTTCATAATTTTTTATGAAATTATTCAGTCAAACTTCAAGTAAATCAGTTGGGGAAGACAAAGTCAGAAAAGTTCAAAAAACTTCACCTCTAAGCTCTACATGGAATGATAATTGATCCAAAATCAATCTTTTATAAAATTAGGTAAAAACGGAAAAGGTAAAAAAACTTATTTTTGACTCATAAAACTGTGTTAACTACAGCTATGGACAGAGAAATAGCACACATGTAATTTTATCGGTTAACTTTTGCTAAGGACCATGCAAATAAGGACATTAAATTTTGAAAAAGAGTGCTGGACCGTATTGAACCGGATGGTAAAACATTTGTTCATCGCCTAAAATGCCAATCTCTTAACCTGAAATACCCAAAAAATACGTTAAACGCGGTGGAGGAAGCTTGATGGTCTGGGGGGCATTTTCCTGGCATGGAGTTGGGCCATTGATTAGAATTGTTGGAAGGATGGATAGGTTTGCGTACTTAGACGTCCTTAAGAACGTTATGGAACCATTCACATTTGATTCTATGCCGGTAAACTGGATTTTTATGCAATACAACGATCCAAAGCATACTGCTAAGGTGGCTAAGAATTGGTTTTGCAAAGAGAAAATTGATGTTCTTTCCTAGCCTGCTCAAAGTCCCGATCTAAACCCTATAGAAAATCTATGGGACGACATCAAAATTAAAATTGGGGGAAAAAAATTTTAAAAATCAGACGAGCTTGGGATGAAATTAAGGAAGCGTGAGAGCAAATGTCAGAAGCTAGTGGAGAGCTTGCCACGCAGATGTGTAACAACTGTGCTAAATCATGGCTTTACAACAAAATATTAATTTGGTATGCTTGGACAATCGTTGTTACAAGACTGCAAATACATATGTGCTATTTTTGTGTCCAGTTACCGTAAGTTTAACTGACTTTTAAAACGTACGTCAAAATAGAATTGAATTAATTTTTTCCTTTTGAGTTAATTTAAGTTCCATTTATTATATTAAGCTCATTTTGTGTTATATAGATTAAATAAACTATGTATTATAAACGTAACTTACAAGTGTACTATTTCTCTGTCCATAGCTGTAGCTTAACTAATGAAAATCATTAAAATTACATTCATAGAATCCGTGTTAGCTAGTTTTATTAAAAATGGTTGAAATAAAATTGGACAAGTTCAAAAAACCTTAACTCAAAGTTCTACGTGGAATGAAAATTTATCCAAAATCGATTTTTTATAAAATTTTACAAACAAAGTTAACCAGTAAAGAAAAGAAACAGGGCACAAGAAATCGTTTCAAACACAAAAATTAGCTGTGTTGGTTAGTTTAACTAAAAAAGGCCGAAATGACGTTGGAAAAGTTCAAAAAGCTTAATCAGAAAGTTACACAAATAATGAAAATAGTCCAAATTGATTTTTAATGAAATTACTCATTTAAAATTAATCATCAGAAAAGTACAAGACACAAAGAGTCGTTTCAAACATATAGAACTGAACTTTGTGATCTACTTTAACTAAAAATGATCATAACTAAATTGCAAAGAGCTTTATCTCAAAACTTTATATGAAATAAAAGCTTTTCCAATTGATTTTTACGGAAATTATTGAATTAAACTCAATTACTTGAAAAAAAAACGAAGGCTCACATAAATTAACTCTTAATTAAAAATTGTATAAATTAAGTTGGAAAAGTTCAAAGAACATAACCCTCATATTGTTCTGTGACATAATCTCAAAGTTTCCAATGGAACAACAATGTTCCAAAATTGATTCTTTTATTTCATAAAAAATAAAGCATAAAAAATGATTTCAATCTCACAAAATATAACTGTATTAGTTAGTTTAATTAAAAATGGTCGAAATTATACTGGAAAATTTCAAAAAGCTTAATCTGCAAGGTACCAGGGTTGCCAGATCGTTCGAATGGATTTCCCCAATTGAAAAATACCCTAAATTTAGAAGTTTTCAATAAAAAATCCCCAGAAAATAATTTTATTGTTTTCGTAAATTATAATTTGTTACTTTTAAATTTTAATCGATTTTCGTGACTGAAGCATATCTCTAAAATACCCAAAAATAAGCCAATTTAGAAATAAATCCCCCAGAATTGGGAAATATTTAGAAAATAATTTTTCAAGTTAAAAAAATAAGAAAATCGATCAACTTTAAAAATTCATCAAAAATTTATTTTTAAAGATTTTGATTTGATTTTTTTTGAATGAAACTTAAAACATTCTAGTTTTAATTTTAAAAAAACCGATTTATACTAAATGTTGTCAAAAAAATGAAAAAAATTTTCAAAGTTGGTAAAAAATTTTTGACACTTTTAACCTAACGTATAACTAACAGCAATGCACACAAAAACACTGCAACATAGTGCCAATTGAAGACTAATAAAAAAATAAAATAAAACTAAAATTCTACTGTACGTATTTTTGCGTTTTATAGTACAAAATTGAATTTTTATATTTATCAAGTTTTTATATTATCGAGTAGTTCCAGACATAAAATCCCCTGTTAATGTCCACCTAAACTTTTTTCCCCCAGAAATAATCCCCAGAAAAAATATCCCCGAAAAATACCTCAAAAAAGAAAAAAAACCCTAATTTTTGGGGAAAATTCCCTAATCTGGCAATCCTGCAAGGTACACAAAAATTGAAAATGGTCAAAATTGATTTTTAATGAAATTATTCGTTCAAAATAAATCAGTAGAAAAAGATAAGAAATAAAAAGTTGTTTCAAACTCATAGAATCTAACTGTATGATCTACCTTAATTAAAAATGATCGAAAGTAAACTGGAAATGTTCAAAGAGCTTTATCTCAAAATTCTACATGGAATGAAAATTTTTGAAATTGATTTTTATTGAATCATTGAATTAAACTTAATCAGTAGAAAAATAAAAGGTAGAAAATTCATATGAACTAACTTTTAACTAGAAATCATATAAATAAAGTTGGGAAAGTTCAAGGAGCTTAATCTCAAAGCTCCTTATAGAACAACAATATTCTAAAATTGACCTATCTATCAAATTATTCAATCAACCTTAATTAGTAGGAAAATAGAAGACATAAAAAATCATCTCAAACTCATAAAAACTATTCCTTAACTCTAAATCTGAGAGGTAAAGTATCATTTACAATTTTCTACTTTTATTAATAGCATTTTCATGACCTATATTGATGGGAAGTTCATAAAAATTAAAAATAGTAGAAAACATACTGACAAAATGGAAATACGACTCTTTACATCTCGGCTATAGAACTAAAAACCATCTAAATTAAGATAGGAAAGTTTGAAAAGCGAATGAAAATGTTCCAAAGTTGGTTTTTATGAAAATTACTTAACCAAGTTTGATGAGATGAAATCGATATGTCACAAAAAATCGTTTCAATCTCATAGAAACTAACTATGTTAGTTAGCTTAACTAGCAATCGTTGAAATTAAATTGGAAAACTTTGAAGAGCTTCATTTCAAAACTCAACGTGGAATGAAAATGTTCTAAACGTGATCTTTTACGAAATTATTCAAAGTCAATCAGTTGAAAAAAAGAGAAAGTAAAAGAATTGGTTTGATACTCATAAAAGCAAACTGTCTTAACATTATTAACATGTTATTGAAATTAGAAAAGTTCAAACAGCTTTGTTTCAAAGCTTTACAAATAACGAAAATACTCCAAAATTGATTTTTTTATGAATATTAGTCAACAAAACTCGAACAGAATTAAAAGGAAGACCAGAAATATCGCCTCAAATTTTTAAAAATTAATTACGGTGGTCTCGGTAATTGCAACCCTTGATATATGCAACTTCTTGAATTTTACAACAGTGCAAAATAGTTTTGCAACCTTGATGACTTTATAATTACAACTTGATATAATTTTAAGGGAAATAGATTCAATGCTTGAGTTACATCGATATTCTAACACACGACTGATATGTTGTAACATGTTATACTACATTTTTTTTCTAGATAGGTGACTTCAATAAATACAACTTCCACAATTAAAATGTACTAGAAAACGTCTAAATTAAGTTAGATAAGTTCACAAAGCTTTATTTCAAAAATCTAAGTAAAAAAACACGATTGTTCTAACATTGACATGAAGCCATAAAAGAAAACATGAAATTAACTTCAATTCAACTACAATTTTTCTAAATACAATTGAAAAAGTTCAAAGAGATTTATCACAAAGTTCCACGTAATACGAAAATGTTTCAATATCAGCACAAAAGGCACACAGAAAAAGTTTCAAACCTCGTATTACAACTGACGTATCAGTTTTTGAAAAGTTACTGAATGATGTTTTGTTCTAACTTTGCTTTTGTAAACTCATTCTATTTAAAATACGTTTATCTGGGTTTTAAACACAACCAAAACGTCTACTTGTTTAAAAGTGTTTTTAAAATTAAGTAAAGAACGAATTAAGTCAAGTACTGCGTATTAAGTCAAGTACTACATATTAAATCAAGATACTTGAGAAACCTAGAAGGAAGTTTATTAATAAAATTATCTTCAACCTTCTTATAATTAAATTTACTTTACTGTCTGTCGTCAAAGAGGATTGTCCTTGTACCTACTACTGACGGAGAATATCGATTGCGGTCAAAATAGAAAAGCAACTTCGCTTCTCGAAGAACGATTGTTTACAAATGGTGGGTAAACGAAACGACCGAACCGATGTTTGATCGAAACTGTGCCGATTCAAGTTATTATTAGAGAGAAGGTAAACTCACTCGAACAGGTTTGGAAATTTCAAACTCAATCGCAAATTTCCATTTTAAGTACTATTTCGATTTGATTAACTTTGAGAAAAAGTACATTTCTCCCATATTGATTTAACAAAGCGACCTTATTGTGTTGAAAAGTTCACGGTCCAGGGTTAACATCAAACGATATTACTCTAGGTCAAAACCGAGGGTGAAAACCTTAATATATCGATCTGCCACGGTTCGCAATTTCATTGTTCGTATCTCAACACCCTCGAAAAAGGGGAACAACGAAATTATGCAGAATTTCACGACGAGATTTCGACCGAACTTTCGACGAACAAGGTTTCTAAAAGCTTTCCATCCAAACGCAGCTTGCAGGCATTTGGGGGACATAATCCAATCCGAGGGTAACACTATTCACCTGTCCAAACGAGTTACGACGTAATTTACATCAACACCCAAACTTTGTGAACTTTCCCGAACAAATACAGGATCCAATTTGAAATTGTAAGCTTTTATTTGGGTTTCAAATTGCCTTTCCTGATGAGTTACATCACTTTTGAAACATTATTCAAGAAGAAATTGAATTACTTTGGGTTAAAAGCGATTTAAGACTTGTTTCGTATTTTAAAAATAATTCTAGAAGGAAATTTTTACGAGGAATCGTTAGAAAATTAAATTTGATTTAATTTGAGTATAAACACGACATATCCAACTTAAATAATTTAGATGTTATTAACATATTCAACCTTAAAAGGAATTGATGATCCGCCATCTTGAATTTTTTAAATCAACGTAACCTCGTTGTTTTTGGTTAGAATATAGTCGTTATTGGTATGAAGTTGAAGAATTCTTGGTGATCTTTTAGAACATTTTGAAACATTTTTTATGATTTGATTTTCGACTTTTCTAAAATTCGAATTTTTAAAACTAATTGTAGAAAAAAATTTCAATAAAAATAAATAGGAAATTAAATTTGTTTTAAGTGCTAACACAATCCATTTATTTTAAATAATTGTAATGTTTAATGCAAAAGTAGTTCAAATATCTTTCTAAGGTGGTTCAAAAGTGGCTTAAGGGTCGTTGAAAGGCTCCAAGTTGGCCCAAAAGATGTTCAAAGGTGTATTAAGAGTAGTTCAAATGTGATTCAAAAATAGTTCAAAGGTCGTTCTAAGATGGTTCAAAACTGACTCAAAGGTCGTTTAAAGACTCCGAGATGGATCAAAAGTAGTCCAAAGGTCGTTCCAAGCCTCAAAGGTGGCCCAAAAGACGTTCAAAGGTGGTTTAAGAATACTTCAAAACTGATTCAAATGTCGTCCAAAAATATTTGAAAGGTCGTTTGTTCTAAGACGGTTCAAAAGCAACTCAAAGGTCGTTTAAAGACTCCGAGGTGGATCAAAAGTAGTCCAAAGGTCGTTCCAAGTTTCAAAGGTGGCCCAAAAGACGTTCAAAGGTGGTTTAAGAATAGTTCAAAACTGATTCAAATGTGATCCAAAAATATTTGAAAGGTCGTTTGTTCTAAGATGGTTCAAAAGTGGCTCAAAGGTCGCTTAAAGGCTCCACGGTGAACCAAAAGTAATTCAAAGGTGGTCCAAAAGATGTTCAAAGGTGGTTTAAGAGTAATTCACAACTGGGGCAAAGCTGGTTCAAAAACAGTTCACAGTCGTTCTAAGATGGTTCAAAAGTGGCTCAAAGGTCGTTTAAAGACTACAAGGTGGACCAAAAGTGATTCAAAGGTAATCCAAAAGACGTTCAAAGGTAGTTTAAAAATAGTTCAAAATTAGTTCAAATGTGGTTCAAAACTGGTTCAAATGTTGTTCAAAAATAGTTCAAAGGTCGTTCTAAGATGGTTCAAAAGTAGTTTAAAGACTACAAGGTGGACCAAAAGTGATTCAAAGGTAATCCAAAAGACGTTCAAAGGTGGTTTAAAAGTAGTTCAAAATTGGTTCAAATGTGGTTCAAAACTGGTTCAAATGTGGTTCAAAACTGGTTCAAATGTTGTTCAAAAATAGTTCAAAGTCGTTCTAAGATGGTTCAAAAGTGGCTCAAAGGTCTTTTAAAGTCTACAAGGTGGACCAAAAGTAATTCAAAGGTAGTCCAAAAGACGTTCAAAGGTGGTTTAAAAGTAATTCAAAATTGGTTCAAATATGCTTCAAAACTGGTTCAAAAATAGTTCAAAGGTCGTTCTAAGATGGTTCAAAAGTAGCTCAAAGGTTGTGTAAAGACGCCAGGATGGACCAAAAGTAATTCAAAGATGGTTTAAAAGTACTTAAAAGGTGGTTCAAAGGTAACCCAAAAGACGTTCAAAGGTAGTTTAAAACTGGTTCAGATGTGATTCAAAAATAGTTCAAAGGTCGTTGTAAGACGGTTCAAAAGTGGCTTAAAGGTTGTTTAAAGGGCTCCAAGGTGATCCAAAAGTAGTTAAAAAATCGTTCAAAGTCTCAAAGGTGACACAAAAGACGTTCAAAGGTGGTTTAAGAGTAGTTCAAATGTGATTCAAAAATAGTTCAAAATTGTTCTAAGATGGTTCAAAAATGATTCAAAGGTTGTTTAAAGATTCCAAGGTGGATCAAAAGTAGTTCAAAGGTAGTTTAAGAGTAGTTTAAAGGTGTTTCAAAAATAGTTCAAAGATCGTAACATTTCTAACCTTAAAAATGATTGATGATCCGCCATCTTCAACTTTCTAAATCCATATAACCTCGTTGTTTTTAGTCGAAATGTAGCCGTGTTTGGTATCAAACTAAAGAATTTTTAACAATATTTTCGAATATTTAAGAAATATAAAATATTTCTTAAATTTGATTTTGGTCTTTTGAAAAATTTGAATTTTAAAAGTTAATTTTAAAATAAAATTTTCATTAAAGATCACTAGGAAATCAAATTTGCTTTAATTTAAATACCAACACGACCAATCTAGCTTAAATCGTTTCGGAGTTATTAACCTCAAAAGCAATTGATGATCCGCCATCTTAATCACACTTTTTTGAATGAAATTTTCAAAAATTAAAAATCAAAAAATGATTTTATCTAAAAATTTTTCATGAAAATTTTTAGAAAATCAAAATTGCTTTAATTTAAGTACAAATTCGACCCATCTAACTTAAATAATTTAGAAGTTATTAACTTTTTTAATCCTAAAAACAATTGATGCTCCGCCATCTTGAATCTTTTAAATTGTAAGTAACTTCGTTGTTTTTAATCCAAACATAGTCGTGTTTGTACTTAAATTAAAGGATTTTTAACAACATTTAATAATTTTTAACAATTTTTGCGATATTTTTAAACGATTTTTTAATAAGTTTTAATTTTTCAATTTTTTAATACCAATTCTTTGTTTCTAGATGCTCAGGAGTTAGTCATTGTAGTTTTATATTGAATCAAGATAGTCTGGTTGCAGCTCAATGGGGCTCTGGAAATCTAACAGTTAAATACGCTTGTATATCAGGTATGTTTTATATATAGGTGTTCCTAAGAAAACAATTTATTTCTTAAATTGATTTTTAGATACGGAGAGAATAAAATACTGTAACAAAGAAATAATACTGCCAGATAATGGAAATCCAGGTTTATCAGAAGCCTACGTCCATAACCCAGGTTACCCAAAGTTTTATTTGGGACTGCAAAGCTGCACCTGGAGGATTACGGCCCCCCATTACCAAAAAATCAAAGTTACTATTTTAGATTTATCCCTAGTCGCTAAATTTAAACCCAACTCAATCGAAATTTCCGATTGCAACGACGAATTAGTGATAAAAGACTCCGGCGTACCCGTTTATTCATCCTGCCTACAAAACCAATCATTAACGGAAATCACTTCCGCCTCGGAAACTTTAGAAGTGATCTTATCTTCAAGGGAAATCCTCACTCCTAGAAGAGGAGTACTTTTTCATTTCTCAGCTGTCGGATGTCCGCCACTCGAAGTTCCCTCAAACGGATATTCAATTTCCCAAAACGAGAGTGTTATCGTGTTTGGTTGTTGCGCCGATTTCACCTTTAGTGATACAAATCAAAGAACTAAAACGATCAAGTGCATCGGCTACACGTGGGATTTTATTTCACCACTTCCGTCTTGTGATAGTAAGTACCTAATTAATTTTTTATCGTTATTTGTGGTAGTATTCGATTTGTTTCCAAATTGGTTTCCGATTGACGCGTCGACAGCCATTCAATATCCGACAGGAAGTCGTTAACGAAAACAGTACGTGCCCGCGAAGCGAAAATCATGCACAAACATAAATAGAATAATGACGTAGCTATTGTACTAACCATTAAGGACGACGATGCGTTCGAACTCTCGAACGTCCTTAAATGCGCCTTAAAAAAATTTCTTATCTACTAACTGTGGTCAGTTGTTGTTTGTGAGTCAACTTAATCGGTTCGTTTACTTGTTTATTAAGTAAGTTTTTAGTTTTTCAACATTTTAAAACATTATTTCAATCATACAATTCAATATTACAATAAATATTACATCTAAAAGGCCAAATTTTAAATTATTAAAGTGCCTTTTAGATAAATTTTTTACTAAAAATATTCATTTTTTCACCTTTATTTAATAAAAAATAAATAAAATAAAAGGGTAGATAAGATAACTCACGTAAACAGATTAAAAGTATTATTGTATTAAATAATTTAAAATTGCTTTTAAATTATTGAATTCATTTTAAAGGTGACCCCACCTTGAAACTAGTTTAACACAATTATTTAATTGAGAGGTAATTGAACTCTTTTAAAATAACAAGATGGGTTTGTAACTGCGTAAAAAATACGTTTATAAAATTAAACGTGTTTTACAAGTTAGATTATAACTTTTTTCTTGAATACAAATTGCAGCAATGCAAATTTAAATTTAAATTTTAAATTATCTCTTTAACTTAAGATGCAATCACTAAATGAGGTTGAATTCGATTGGAATTGAATAAATTTTAATTAATTATAATGTATAAAAAGCAACTATTACATCAACCGATAAGAATTTTACAATATAAGGTAAACGAGTAGTTTAACCTAACTTAAAAAAAATAAATTTTTTAAAAATCGTGGAGAAGTTATTTATAAGAATTAAAAAATAATTTTTGTGTCAAATGAAACATAAAATATTCTATTTTATCTTAAATCGGTCAAATTTGTTCCAATTTTTCTCAAAAAAATGAAAAAAAAATCCGAAAGACAACTATAATTTTTCACAAGTAACTTAACCTAACTTTTAAAAAATTCTAAAAAAATCGTACCGAACTTATTTATAGGAGTAAAGAAACGATTTTTATGTCAAATGAAACCTAAAAGGTTCTATTTTATCTTAAACCGGTTAAATTTGTTCCAACTTTTCCCAAAAAAATTTAAAAAAATCTGAAATACAACTATAATTTTTGACAGGTAACTTAACCTAACTATCAAAAAATTTAAAAAAAATCGTACCGAACTTATTTATAGGAGTAAAGTAATGATTTTTATAACAAATGAAACTTAAAAGATTCTATTTTATCTTAAATCGGTCAAATTTGTTCCAAGTTTTCCCAAAAAAATTAAAAAAATTCCGAAAGACAACTATAATTTTTGACAGGTAACTTAACCCAACTTTTAAAAAATTCTAAAAAAATCGTACCGAACTTATTTATAGGGCTAAAGAAACGATTTTTATGTCAAATGAAACCCAAAAGATTCTATTTTATCTTAAATCGGTCAAATTTATTCCAACTTTTCCCAAAAAAGTTTAAAAAATTCCGAAAGACAACTATAATTTTTGACAGTTAACTTAACCTATCTTTAAAAAAATTTTTAAAAAATCGTACCGAACTTATTTATAGGGCTAAAGAAACGACTTTTATGTCAAATGAAACCTAAAAGATTCTATTTTATCTTAAATCGGTCAAATTTATTCCAACTTTTCCCAAAAAAATTGAAAAAAATCCGAAAGACAACTACAATTTTTGGTAGGTAACTTAACCCAACTTTTAAAAAATTCTGAAAAAATCATACCGAACTTATTTATAGGAGTAAAGAAACGATTTTTATGTCAAATGAAACCTAAAAGGTTCTATTTTATCTTAAACCGGTTAAATTTGTTCCAACTTTTCCCAAAAAAATTTAAAAAAATCTGAAATACAACTATAATTTTTGACAGGTAACTTAACCTAACTATCAAAAAATTTAAAAAAAATCGTACCGAACTTATTTATAGGAGTAAAGTAATGATTTTTATAACAAATGAAACTTAAAAGATTCTATTTTATCTTAAATCGGTCAAATTTGTTCCAAGTTTTCCCAAAAAAATTAAAAAAATTCCGAAAGACAACTATAATTTTTGACAGTTAACTTAACCTATCTTTAAAAAAAATTTAAAAAAATCGTACCGAACTTATTTATAGGGCTAAAGAAACGACTTTTATGTCAAATGAAACCTAAAAGATTCTATTTTATCTTAAATCGGTCAAATTTATTCCAACTTTTCCCAAAAAAATTGAAAAAAATCCGAAAGACAACTACAATTTTTGGTAGGTAACTTAACCCAACTTTTAAAAAATTCTGAAAAAATCATACCGAACTTATTTATAGGAGTAAAGAAACGATTTTTATGTCAAATGAAACCTAAAAGGTTCTATTTTATCTTAAACCGGTTAAATTTGTTCCAACTTTTCCCAAAAAAATTTAAAAAAATCTGAAATACAACTATAATTTTTGACAGGTAACTTAACCTAACTATCAAAAAATTTAAAAAAAATCGTACCGAACTTATTTATAGGAGTAAAGTAATGATTTTTATAACAAATGAAACTTAAAAGATTCTATTTTATCTTAAATCGGTCAAATTTGTTCCAAGTTTTCCCAAAAAAATTAAAAAAATTCCGAAAGACAACTATAATTTTTGACAGGTAACTTAACCCAACTTTTAAAAAATTCTAAAAAAATCGTACCGAACTTATTTATAGGGCTAAAGAAACGATTTTTATGTCAAATGAAACCCAAAAGATTCTATTTTATCTTAAATCGGTCAAATTTATTCCAACTTTTCCCAAAAAAGTTTAAAAAATTCCGAAAGACAACTATAATTTTTGACAGTTAACTTAACCTATCTTTAAAAAAATTTTTAAAAAATCGTACCGAACTTATTTATAGGGCTAA
The DNA here is from genome assembly GCA_036711955.1 of Digitonthophagus gazella. Classification (NCBI taxonomy): domain Eukaryota; kingdom Metazoa; phylum Arthropoda; class Insecta; order Coleoptera; family Scarabaeidae; genus Digitonthophagus; species Digitonthophagus gazella. The sequence continues at coordinate 14,878,903 of JASCIT010000007.1, forward strand.
AGAAACGACTTTTATGTCAAATGAAACCTAAAAGATTCTATTTTATCTTAAATCGGTCAAATTTATTCCAACTTTTCCCAAAAAAATTGAAAAAAATCCGAAAGACAACTACAATTTTTGGTAGGTAACTTAACCCAACTTTTAAAAAATTCTGAAAAAATCATACCGAACTTATTTATAGGAGTAAAGAAACGATTTTTATGTCAAATGAAACCTAAAAGGTTCTATTTTATCTTAAACCGGTTAAATTTGTTCCAACTTTTCCCAAAAAAATTTAAAAAATTCCGAAAGACAACTATAATTCTTGACAGTTAACTTAACCTAACTTTAAAAAAAATCTAAAAAAATCGTACCGAACTTACTTATAGGGCTAAAGAAACGACTTTTATGTCAAATGAAACCTAAAAGATTCTATTTTATCTTAAACCGGTTAAATTTGTTCCAACTTTTCCCAAAAAAATTTAAAAAAATCTGAAATACAACTATAATTTTTGACAGGTAACTTAACCTAACTATCAAAAAATTTAAAAAAAATCGTACCGAACTTATTTATAGGAGTAAAGTAATGATTTTTATAACAAATGAAACTTAAAAGATTCTATTTTATCTTAAATCGGTCAAATTTATTCCAACTTTTCCCAAAAAAATTAAAAAAATTCCGAAAGACAACTATAATTTTTTACAGTTAACTTAACCTAACTTTAAAAAAAATCTAAAGAAATCGTACCGAACTTATTTATAGGACTAAAGAAACGATTTTTATGTCAAATGAAACCTAAAAGATTCTATTTTATCTTAAATCGGTCAAATTTATTCCAACTTTTCCCAAAAAAATTAAAAAAATTCCGAAAGACAACTATAATTTTTGACAGGTAACTTAACCTAACTTTAAAAAAAATCTAAAGAAATCGTACCGAACTTATTTATAGGACTAAAGAAACGATTTTTATGTCAAATGAAACCTAAAAGATTCTATTTTATCTTAAATCGGTCAAATTTGTTCCAACTTTTCCCAAAAAAATTTAAAAAATTCCGAAAGACAACTATAATTTTTGACACTTAACTTAACTTTAAAAAAAATCTAAAAAAATCGTACCCAACTTATTTATAGGACTAAAGAAACGATTTTTATGTCAAATGAAACCTAAAAGATTCTATTTTATCTTAAATCGGTCAAATTTATTCCAACTTTTCCCAAAAAAATTGAAAAAATTCCGAAAGGCAACTATAATTTTTGACAGTTAACTTAACCTAACTTTAAAAAAAAATCTAAAAAAATCGTACCGAACTTATTTATAGGACTAAAGAAACGATTTTTATGTCAAATGAAACCTAAAAGATTCTATTTTATCTTAAATCGGTCAAATTTATTCCAACTTTTCCCAAAAAAATTAAAAAAATTCCGAAAGACAACTATAATTTTTGACAGTTAACTTAACCTAACTTTAAAAAAAATCTAAAAAAATCGTACCGAACTTATTTATAGGACTAAAGAAACGATTTTTATGTCAAACGAAACCTAAAAGATTCTATTTTATCTTAAATCGGTCAAATTTATTCCAACTTTTCCCAAAAAAATTAAAAAAATTCCGAAAGACAACTATAATTTTTGACAGTTAACTTAACCTAACTTTAAAAAAAATCTAAAAAAATCGTACCGAACTTATTTATAGGACTAAAGAAACGATTTTTATGTCAAATGAAACCTAAAAGATTCTATTTTATCTTAAATCGGTCAAATTTATTCCAACTTTTCCCAAAAAAATTAAAAAAATTCCGAAAGACAACTATAATTTTTGACAGTTAACTTAACCTAACTTTAAAAAAAATCTAAAGAAATCGTACCGAACTTATTTATAGGACTAAAGAAACGATTTTTATGTCAAATGAAACCTAAAAGATTCTATTTTATCTTAAATCGGTCAAATTTATTCCAACTTTTCCCAAAAAAATTAAAAAAATTCCGAAAGACAACTATAATTTTTGACAGGTAACTTAACCTAACTTTAAAAAAAATCTAAAAAAATCGTACCGAACTTATTTATAAGACTAAAGAAAGGATTTTTAGGTCAAATGAAACCTTAAAAGATTCTATTTTATCTTAAATCGGTCAAATTTATTCCAACTTTTCCCAAAAAAATTAAAAAAATTCCGAAAGACAACTATAATTTTTGACAGTTAACTTAACCTAACTTTAAAAAAATCTTTAAAAAATCGTACCGAACTTATTTATAGGACTAAAGAAACGATTTTTAGGTCAAATGAAACCTAAAAGATTCTACTTTATCTTAAATCGGTCAAATTTATTCCAGCTTTTCCCAAAAAAATTAAAAAAATTCCTAAAGACAACTATAATTTTTGACAGGTAACTTAACCTAACTTTAAAAAAAATCTAAAAAAATCGTACCGAACTTATTTATAAGACTAAAGAAACGGTTTTTAGGTCAAATGAAACCTAAAAGATTCTATTTTATCTTAAATCGGTCAAATTTATTCCAACTTTTCCCAAAAAAATTAAAAAGATTCCGAAAGACAACTATAATTTTTGACAGGTAACTTAACCTAACTTTAAAAAAATCTAAAAAAATCGTACCTAACTTATTTATAGGACTAAAGAAACGATTTTTAGGTCAAATGAAACCTAAAAGGTTCTATTTTATCTTAAATCGGTCAAATTTATTCCAACTTTTAACAAAAAATTAAAAAAATTCCGAAAGACAACTATAATTTTTGACAGGTAACTTAACTCAACTTTAAAAAAATTCTAAAAAGATCGTACAGAACTTATTTATAGAAGTAAAGAAACGATTTTTATATCAAATTAAACCTAAAAGGTTCTATTTTATTTTAAATCGGTAAAATTTATTCCAACTTTTATAACAACTTTAAAGAAAATTGTTTAAATCAAACGTGCTCATATTTTTTTTTAATGAAATTTATGAAATAGAATTGCAGTGAAATTGGAATTTAAGATGGCGTTAAAGTGTATGTTCCACTATAGGCCGTGCAAGGTGTTACAACGTCCTAATTTTAGCGAAAGGTTCAAATATTTGAACGAAATTTTTGCCATATCCTGAAAGTAGACATTCTAAGCTTTGGTATGAATATCGACACATACCGAAATTCCTATTATTAAAGCAGAAAAAAATTAACAAATTTATCGTTAATTTTCGATGACAATAAATGCCGATTATTATGCACATAATCACGTAAATCTCGTTGATTTTGTATTCATACCATGCAGAATAGTTACAGGAAGCTTACCAATACGAATATAATAACAATAGAATAATATAATAATGATAGGAAAAGTATTTCATATTTCTATGTACTCACGTTGATTTCTTGTCAGCCCGGTGTTTTCTCTTACTCCGCGCCATGCGATTTCTTTTCCGTGTTCTAGCCCCATACGACCTTCCGCTCGCAGTATAATGCCCCATTCTTTTTTACACATATTGTTAAAAAGATGTTTTTTTATATCGAAAAAATAACATAAATGCAAAAAATTCAATAGTAGCTACTGTGAGCGTCAAAAAAAGTAAACTACTGTTGTTTTTCTATTAAAAGGTTAATATAAGAATCCAGTTAATAACGAAAATCAAAAAGGTTTATTGCAGTCATCACAACACATATGAGGAGCTCATTTTCATAAAGCAACAAATCCATTTTTTATATTTTTGGCAAATAACACAATATTTATTTTGAGTTATCTGTTTAAGTGAATCAGAAATTATGTCATAATTGGGTTGTTATAATGTTCTAGTAATTCATTTTTTGAATTATCTTTAATTATCAAGTTCGTTTCAAGCCATCAGTGATTTATTTTAGTTTGTTTTGTATATCGGCCTTTACGCGCATCTATTTGTGGTAGAATTTTCAAGATTTATTCGACATTTTTTCTTAAATCATGTGTTAATTCTTTTACTCAAATGTCTGGGAGTCAGAAGGGCTAAGTTCCCAAATCCCATTACCTTTCCCTTACCCTAGGGGCCAAGAATAAGAAGAAGAATGTTCTAGTGTAAATATACACCAATTTTTCAAATCAATATTTAATATAATAATTATTTTTCTTAATTATACTTTGGATTTGTTTCCTTTTGAATAATAAAATGGCACTTATTTCGTTAAAAAATATATTTTTAGATAAACAGAAAAAACACAAAATACATTAGCACTTATGTTTTAGGTAGAGTAGATAGACTAATGTTGGAGTGCTGTTTCTTCCTGAAGACAGTCACAGTTCTCTTCTTCTGTAACTACATTGTCAATAACATCTCCTTGTAATATCTGAAAATACCATTGTAAATTCGAATCCACAATCCAATTATTTCCGAATGTAGGTATTAAAAGTTTATTAAATGCTCTGCTTTTATCAGTTGTTATTTTCGATTTTTCAGAAATATCGTTTAAAACTATATTGTTTAGAGTTTTGCTTCGTTTAAGCAAAGCCTGTTTTTTTTTTTTGACAAACCTTGATTTCTATGAAATACTTGAGAATTCAACAACTACTTGTTTCTTCGTGATATTTCTTTTAATAGTAACGATTTTTTGTGCGCTGATATCACCATATTTTTTCTAAACATTAAGCAAACTTTTCAAATCGAATACACTAAAATCCTTCCCTAATTCGTGCACAGTTCCAAATGACTTGTAAATACTAATATAATCATTTGGTACAACAATGCGATCATGCCGACGCAATTCCTATTCAACACCCCAAATATTCAATCAGCAGGCAAATACGAATGGCCTCTTACAGGGTACGTTATTGTAATTTCACAAATATTTTGTGGTGCCTCCTTACTTAACCGGAACATCAGAATATGTAGAATGTCGTTATTCTTACTTTGTCCATTACAAAATAGGCGAATCTTTGAAATAGATGCATCAAAATGAGTGTTTTTAAGAAAATTTAGAAGAGCAGAGGCAATTTCATTAGAACTACGACCTGCATCGTCTTCAGCTCAAGCATAAAAATGTGGATCTTTTGTTGTAACATCAAAATAATGGGTGGTGTGATTAAAAGAAGTATTTGCCATCCATCGCCATCAATATCGTCAAAATCTTCATCAAGATCCTGCAAATATTTAGCAACATTGTGCAATATGAATCCTGCTAATATAAAGTTACACACTCGGTCAGTTTTCAGTCGTAGAGTATAATTAAGCATTGGGAATCGTCTTTTTAGCTGTCCAAAGCAGCATTCAATTTTAGCTCGGTTTTTACAATGCACCTTATTATATGCTCTTTGATCTGCTGTCAAAGGATTTTTATAAGGTACCAATAACCATGGAGCTATACCATATCCTTCATCCCCTAGCAAATACGCCCTATTATTATTTCCAGGAAACAATGCATAAACTTCGGAATTTCTCCAAACTCTGCTATCATGTACGCTTCCTGGTCATGATGCATCCACAGACGTGAAAATACCCTTAGAACTGCATGTAACCTGCACATTAATACTAGTAAATCCTTTACGGTTGAAATATTCTTTCCCGTGGATGTTTGGTTTTATTGTTCTAATATGGGTACAATCTATCGTCCCTATTGCCCTAGGTATCGTCCACCCATCTTTAGCTAATTCTATTTCGTCTGCATTTTGAGGGAAAGAAATCCAATCATTTTTTTTTCGAAACATTTTTTGTGAAACTTCTTTAAGTACTTTCGACACGGTTGTTTGATGTACCCCGATATCTACACCAACACCTAGTTGAAACCCAGGATCACTTAGAGTTCTTAAAAAGACCTCCATTTTCGTTACATTTGATAAAGCTGCTCCCCTCATCTCAATACGAGTTCCAAAGAACTCATTAGCTATCCATTTAACATTGTTTGGATTAAAGCTAAAAGCATACTGCTTGACAGTAGAAAGCTGCTTAAAATAATTGACTTACCGAAATAATTTTCTATATTGTGCCTCCCCATACGTTCTACGTTCACATATTTCCCTCCTTTAACTACCATAATTCACAAAAAATGCCATCTTTAGCACCTTTTTAGGTGAAGTAGTTGATAAGAAGCTACTCTATGATCAGCTTCTTAAAACCTACACCAAAGCCTACCAAATAAAGGAAATACTAGACAACATTAGTCATTTCTGTAGTATTAACTTCTATATATCGAATTAAATAAAGCAAAATCTAAAGTATTTGCTCCTAGTACTTACTTCAGTCTAACTTTAAGAATTATGTGGAGTAAATGCTCCATAATTTTTTAAAGTAAAAACTACGAAATGTAGCATTTACTTGAAGTACAAGCAAATACTCTTTTTAATCATTCCACCCAATATAATAATAGTATAAACTTGTTTAAATATCAAACAAAACCTGGACATGGTTATTTCGTATTGATAATAACATTTTGTGTAGCTATTGCGTTTTGTAATAAAATATGTGAATTAAAGGAGGTTTAACATGGGGACTAAATGCAGTTTGGTAAGAATAAATTTCAGGAAAGTGAGACAAAGGGTTTGAAACATCTAGAGCCACCTCTATTTCAAAAATGAAATTTATGGACTTGTTGCGTTATACAGATCTGGAAATTTTATTTCAGAGTATAGAAAAATAATGCGTGCAACAGCGAAGCATATAGGAAATAGATTATATAAACAAAGAGCGATATAACTGTTTAACCACGTCAGACTGTCGAACTGTCAGTTCGACAGTTCGTGGGAAGAAGGTAGTTGGTTGGGCGACTAGGGTCGGGTCGGAAAAGGCGTGGTTAAACAGTTATATCGCTCTTTGTTAATCTAATCTATTTCCTATATGCTTCGCTGTTGCACGCATTATTTTTCTATACCCTGAAATAAAATTTCCAGATCTGTATATGAGCTCCTCATATATAGTACATTTAAATCCATAAAAACATGAAAAAAAAAATTATTACCCATAATATATATTTTATATATTTATATATATTTTTTATATATTTATATATATTTTTTATATATTTATATATATTTTTTATATATTTATATATATTTTTTATATATTTATATATATTTTATAATTTATATAACCTAATTTTGTTGCCTGCATCAAATAAGCTGACACTCACTGTACATTTTTATTGTAAGATAACAGAATCGTAGTAAAGAAGGGTTTTTAGAAGTAAACAACTAGCGTTTACTTTCTTTTGACGCTCACGGTATATTTACTACGTACTTTGAATAAAATATTAAACTATAGAATAAATTTAAATTAAAATACTAATAAAGCATGCAATCACTTTCACGGAATTTACCTAGAATTTAGTTAGGGCGCAGATCAGTCTAATTTTCCGTATATACCTACAAAAACACGTATAAAACACGATGGTGCAGTTATTATTACTGACCTCCCACTCCAAATCCGACGTCAACCGCCGAGCGTTCACAGCACCGCCTATTGACCAAACACGTAAGCCACACCAATAAGTAGAATTTTGAAATTTAAGATGGCGTAAAAGTATATGTTTCACTGTGCAATGTGTTACCCGGTTCTAATTTTAGCGAAAGGTGCAAATATTTGAACGAAATTTCTGCTATATCCTGATAATAGACATTCTAAGCTTTGGTATGAATATCGAAACATGATAATGCCGATTATTATCGCATAAACATGATCGCATAAATCTCGTTGATTTTGTATTCATACCACGTAGAATAGTTATAGGAAGCTTCCCAATAGAAAACATTCCCGATTAAATTTGTCAATCTTTAGATTTTTAGGACGTACGTTTTTGCAATGTAAATTATAGGGAACCCTTGCAGGTTCCTTAAACCCTTGGCTACCAAAAAGACTTCAGAAGTGTGGACTTCTCTGATTAGATGGTGCGAGTATCTGTGCGTAGTTTTTTTTTACAAATTCATAGTTTTTATCTATGGTCTAGGCATAGAAAGAACAAGATTCCCGGTCACAGTAGCTGGTATTTCCGCCCAAGCTTTTTTTAACGAATCTTCAAGTGTTTTGTTACGGACCCTCCGTTCTACCTCATCCCAAATGTGGTCAATAGGGTTGAGGTTAGGAGATTGAGGAGGTAAATGCAGTTATTTAGGTATATTGTAAAGGATCCATTCTTGAACAACACGCGCGGTATGCTTAGGGTCGTTGTCCTGTTGAAAAATCCAACGACCTCTAAGCCCTAAACGCTCTGCTGATTTTTTCAGATTGCGTTGCAATATTTTCAAATATTGTTTATGATCCGTAGTGGTTGTTGGTGGCCAAGCAGAGGTGGAACAACTTCCCAAACGGAAGACGGTGGATGGAATCCACAACATTTTTTTTATAAGTATAAAACTGACATTTTTTAGTCCAGTTGATATGATGAAATATCAAACACCCAAATCATAGAAGCTTAAATTATAAGTAGGATTTTCATATAGCAGAGTTATTATTCATTTTCTAACTTAAAAAAAATTTCCAACTTTGAAATTTTTTTAATTTTTTTTTTTTTGTGTAAAATTTAGCACGGAACGGTCATTTTAAATTAAAACTAGAATCTTTTTGGTTTCATTTAGAAAAAAATCAGATCATAATATTTAAAATTCAATTTTTTAAGAATTTTTTTAAATTTATTGATTTTCGCTAACCAAACAAACTTTTTGCCAACTTTGAACATTATTTAATTTTTTTTGGTAAAATTTAGAGCAAAATGGTTTTTTAAAATTAAAACTAGAATCTCTTTAGATTCATTTAGAAAAAAATTAGATCAAAACTAAAAATTCAATTTATTATGAATTTTTAAAAAATTATTGATTTTTTAATCTTAAAATTTTTTTCCCAACCTTGAAAATTTTTTTAAATTTTTTGGTAAAATTTAGAACAAAATGGTCTCTTTAAATTAAAACTAGAATCTTTTTAGATTCATTTAGAAAAAAATCACGTTGAAATCTTTAAAATTCAATTCTTTACGATTTTTTTTAAATTATTGATTTCCTAACTTTAAAAAAAATTTTTCAACTATGATTTTTTTTTAATTTTTTTGGTAAAATGTAGAGCAAAACGGTTTTTTAAAATAAAAACTAGATTCTCTTTAGTATCATTTAGAAAACAAATCAGACCAAAATATCAAAAATTCAATTTTTTACGAATTTTTAAAAAATTATTGATTTTCTAACCTTAAAATTTTTTCCCAACCTTGAAATTTTTTTAAATTTTTTTCGTAAAATTTAGAACAAAATGGTCTTTTTAAATTAAAACTAGAATCTTTTTAGATTCATTTAGAAAAAAATCACGTTGAAATCTTTAAAATTCAATTCTTTGCGATTTATTTTAAATTATTGATTTCCTAACTTAAAAAAAAAAATTCCAGCTATGAATTTTTTTTTAATTTTTTTGGTAAAATGTAGAACAAAACGGTTTTTTAAAATAAAAACTAGATTCCTTTTAGTATCATTTAGAAAACAAATCAGACCAAAACATCAAAAATTCAATTTTTTACGAATTTTTAAAAAATTATTGATTTTCTAACCTTAAAATTTTTTTCCTAACCTTGAAATTTTTTTAAAATTTTTTCGTAAAATTTAGAACAAAATGGTCTTTTTAAATTAAAACTAGAATCTTTTTAGATTCATTTAGAAAAAAATCACGTTGAAATCTTTAAAATTCAATTCTTTACGATTTTTTTTTTAAATTATTGATTTCCTAACTTTAAAAAAATTTTTCGAACTATGATTTTTTTTTAATTTTTTTGGTAAAATGTAGAACAAAACGGTTTTTTAAAATAAAAACTAGATTCTTTTTAGTATCATTTAGAAAACAAATCAGACCAAAACATCAAAAATTCAATTTTTTACAATTTTTTTAAAATTAATAGTTTTTTAACCTAAAATTTTTTTTGTTAACTTTGAAAATTTTTTAAATTTTTTTGGTAAAATTTGGAACAAAACGGCCTTTTTAAATTAAAACTAGAATCTTTTTGGTTTCATTTAGAAAACAAATCAAATCAAAATCTTTAAAATTCAATTTTTTGCGAATTTTTAAAAAATTATTGATTTTCTAATCTAAAAAATTTTTTGCCAACTTTGAAAATTTTTTAGATTTTTTTTGGTAAAATGTACAGCAAAACGGGGTTTTAAAATTAAAACTAGAATCTTTTTAGTATTATTTAGAAAAAAAAAACAGATCAAAATATCAAAAATTCAATTTTATACGAATTTTTTAGAAATTATTGATCTTGTAACCTAAAAAATTTTGTGCCAACTTTGAAAATTTTTTAATTTTTTTTGGTAAAATGTAGAGTAAAACAGTTTTTTTTTTAATTAGAACTAGAATCTTTTTAGTATCATTTAGAAAAAAAATCAGACCAAAACATCAAAAATTCAATTTTTTACGAATTTTTTAAAAATTATTGATTTTTTAACCTAAAATTTTTTTGTCAATTTTGAAAATTTTTTAAATTTTTTTGATAATATTTAGAACAAAACGGTCTTTTTAAATTAAAACTAGAATCTTTTTGGTTTCATACAGAAAAAAAATCAGATCAAAATATCTAAAATTCAATTTTTTACGAATTTTTTAAAAATTGTTGATTTTCTAACCTAAAAAATTTTATGCCAACTTTGAACATTTCTTAAATTTTTTTAGTAAAATTTAGAACAAAACGGTCTTCTTAACTTAAAACTAGAATCTTTTTGATTTGATTTAGAAAAAAAAATCAGATCAAAATATTTAAAATTCAATTTTCTACGAATTTTTAAAAAATTATTGATTTTCTAACCTAAAAAATATTTTGCCAACTTTGAAATTTTTTTTATTATTTTTTTTATAATATTTAGAAAAAAACGGTTTTTTAAATTAAAACGTGAATCTTTTTAGATTCATTTAGGAAAAAAATTAGATCAAAATCCTTAAAATTCAATTTTTTTATGAATTTAAAAAAAATACAATTGAATCCTTAACCGAGAAAAAACGAAATTACTTTCCGAGTAACCCAATATAATACTTATAAAACATTTTTTAAAATACACTTCGTGTTGTGAAATAGAAAGAATAGAATAGTATGTGGAATTAGAAAGTACATCACTTGCTATGTACATATACATATTTCCTTGTCAGATTTCCAAATATCCTCGCAAGCTCACTAATTAAGGTATGACGCGGTAGTAATAGAGTCTTTTCAATTTTATTTTCATTACATCCATTAATACGTACACAAAAAAAATGGTAATAATATTTACATCTTATAAATACTTGCGGAATTATACCCGCGTAAAAATTAAATATTAGGACGTTATAAAAATAATAATTTAAATACAACCCTTGGATTTACGATCAGAGAAACACCATTTAATAAATTATTGCCTTGAGACTCTATTAGGGATGATTGTATTTTTTGTCTTCTCTAAAGGCATAGCGGTGCTATTAGGTGAAATGTGATTTGTGATAGTAAAAATTAACTGGGATAGATTTGTACGGAAAGGTTAGGTCGTAATTCTGAATGAATTTGTACTAAAGATGTCATGATTGGAAATCATTGGAGAAATTGGAAAATCACAATTGAAAAAAAAAATTAAAAATAGTTATACCTACCGTACTTTAGCAGAAATCCGACCTAACGAACCATCAGAAGGTATATCACGGGATGAACGAACAGTATGCCTGCAAATACGAATACATAATTTGGAAAAGGGTAAACATTTATGCATAATATACAAATAATAAGTTTGAAACGAGACATTTCAAATTAATATAATATTCGACAAGCTAGAAGGTTAAATCAGTTTTAATATTAGGTGTCACACTTACCTGTTCTTCGTCCTAATCTTACGCATTCGCGCCCTTTTTGACGACACCTTTGAAGGTGGTTTTCTTGAACTACCCATTTGTTTATAGGGTCAATACCTCAAAATTAACCAACTAGTAATACACTAAAACACTGTACTAACTAAAAAACACTAAACTATAAAATTAACACTAAATAATTGTTTCTCGTTTTTATTCGGTATGGCTAAAAATAAGTAACGACACGAGGTTTAGTCACGACAACTCTAAAACTGAATGTTTCAAAAAATCTTAGATCTTATAACAAGGGGTTCCAAATACATAAACAGCGGATAAAGGCACATATATCCACACCAGACATAAACAACATATAAGTGGGTACAGTTTGCTTCGTATCAGGTGTTTATGTTTATGTTTAGGTCACTTGAGCACGAATTTAAATGAACACCCAATAGAATAAATCACAACTGTATTTATATCCGCTATAACGAATAATTGCTAACAATACACATAAATATGAAAAGTTAAACGGTGTAAAAATAGTGATTGTACTGATTGAAAGAATATTTGATCAAAATTTGTCTAGAGAGATTGGTAATAAATGGGACGATATTATAATCCAAAAGTATGGTATTATAGTATATACAGTGCCTCACAAAAGTATTCGAAAAGTCTTGTTTTCACCCAAAAAATGCAAAATATGGGGTTTATTATTTCGATTTTGAAATTAAAGGTATTCTTGTATTACAAATAAAGTCTCATATCTTAAACAGAACAAAAATATGATATTAATCTAACTTATTACATACATTAAACTGTTATGAATATAGTCACAAAAGTATTTGGAAATTTAAAACACAGTAGACCAGTGATGGCGAACCTTTTTGAGAAGTGGGTAAAATCTTTGTTGATTGTACTTTTTTAGTGCTTCCACGTGGGAAGCACTCATAATTTCAAATGACTTGCAAAAGAGGAAAGTCATTACTTCTAGGATTAAAAGAGCTTTGTGGGTCACTTAAAAGGTTTGTGTGGATCAGTGTTTGACCCGCGGATCATAGATTCGCCACCACTGTAGTAGACTATGTAGATTCTTTTCTAAAATTCTACTATATTACACTATATTGGCAGACAAACACGCATTGCTGTAGGTTATCTATTCAATCTGAATGTAAAGTTTTGGTGAATCATTTTTGATTTAATCAAATACGGAGAGGGGTGTAAAAAATGGGAAGAAAATCAAAAGAGACCACGTTTAAGGAAAGAAAAATAATATTCAATCTGCGAAGGGAAGGTAAAACGTTGCAAGAGATATCAAATGCAACAAATAGAAGCGTGTCAACCATCCAAAGCATTTTGCAAAGGAATTCGCTTCAGTTCGGACAGCGATCGGGAAAGCATGCAAAACTTAAGGCTCGTGATAAAGCTGTTATTATCAGAAAAATTAAGAAACAGTCACGTACTATAACCCTAAATGGAGCTGCACAATGAAGAGAAAGATGAAAGAGTACTCGGCAATGTTACGGAGAGCAGATTTTCTTTTTCATCTTTCTCTTCATGGTCAAGCTCCATTTCGGGTTATAGTAGTTCTGTGCCAGAAATTAATCGAAGTCTCGCCGACTATAGTGGAATCCATGTCAATGATGAAACTGTGTGACGAACTCTTAAACACACTGGTTATAATGGGCGTACTCCATAAAGTCGCTTATAAGTAAGAAAATCGGGGGAAGCGTTTGGAGTTCGCAAGAAAATACGTAAACCATAGCATCAAGTTTTGGGCAAAAGTAATCTTTAGCGATGAAACCAAATTTAACATTTTTAGACCAGATTGTGGTAATAAAGTTTGGAGAAAAATGAATACCGAAATGCATCACAAAAATACAGTATCTTCGGTTAAACATGAGGGTGGTAATGTAATATTGTGGGGCTGTATGAGTGCAAATGACGTTGGAAATATGGAATTCATTACTAATAAAATGGATCGCCGGTTCTACATCCAAATATTAAAAGACAATTTGAACGCTAGCGCCAATAAACTCGGACTTTCGGGTCGTTACAATTTTTCAACAAGACAACGACCTGAAACATAAAACCCACAATACAAAACTTTGGATTTTGTACAACATCCCAAATGTTTTAGGAACACCGCCTCAGTCCCCGGACCTTGAATCCGATTGAGCACTTGTAGACAGATTTAAAAATCCGAAAACATGGAATTACATGAGTTGTCTGGTTTCAATATCCCCTAAATCAATTTTTGGACAAAAATGAGATATATACGCCATCTGTTAGAAAAAGTTGTTTTCTATAAAATACTCAATGATTTGTATTAAAAAACGCGCGAATTCCTTAAAAATTCAAATCAAATAGACAGCCTTTAGATTCAAATCCCACTAAATCCATTTTCAATAGAGGCGCAGTTACAAAAACTGTACAACAGATTCAAAGGAGTTTTTAGGAAAAACAAACTGCCATGAATATCCAGCCAAAAGAAATTCCTACCGGAGTGAAACCAAAAGATTTGAAAATGAGAGATGTAAATAACTTGTATAAGCAAATTTATGGAAAGAACTGAAGATAGGTAGAAAATTTGGCTTATTATAGAGATATGTTGAGAAAATTTCAGAACAATTACTGGCGATTCCCAAAAAGACAATGGGGTCGAAGAGCCTAGTTTATATCAACCGAACATATACTTGATATTAGAGTTTAAACGTTTTTTAAGTACAGTTTTTAAATAACATATCTTTCAAAAAATAAAGTTTCCTGTTATTAACAACAAAGAGATTTGATTCACTTTGAATTCATGCCTAATCTATTTTGTTCCGACTCAAATGTACCTTAATTCACAGTTTAGTAGCAAACGCAACCCAACATCATTTTTAAATCCACTTTCTGATTTTTATGTCTATTTCAAAAGACGTGGTTATACAATTTTTGAAACTTCAGTAAGTCTTCTAATAACAAATAAATTACGTTTGAATTAATAACGCTAAAATAATCCCAAAATACCCTTCTGCCGTTTTCTCAAAATTGAAAATTTTGGATTTAAGGGGATTTTAAACCGAACAACTCACATCAAAAGATCGCTTAAAACAGCAATAGTCAAAGGATGGGAGAAAATATCAGCCGAGAAAACACGAAAACTATTTAGTGTTTTCGATGCAGAACAGATTAAGAGAAGTTATTAAAATGGAAGGATATGCTACTCGATATTAATTAATTAATGAAAAAGTTTTATTGAACTAGTTTTTTTTAAGAATGCTTTTGTAGCGTGATTCAACCTCATTATTTAGTTAAACTGCTCTTTTTTTTGTATTTATGTTGAGAAAAATATTAGTTTTTATGTTTTCATTAAAGTTTATACCACTATGAAATAATATTGATTAATGGCGTTTTCATTTGGCTGCATTAGTGCGCACCAGAATTTGACTTTCAGTGCATAGCACTTATTGTTAGCCACTTGGTCTGTGGTGCCTAGTGAGTGCATACACGCATTAGCTTAGTGCAAAAAAGTGCAAGTTTAATAGAACACTACGAAATGCAAATTAGCCATAACTGTCAATCTGATCAAATTGTCAATAGATACAGGGTGTATCCGAAATGCGTGTACAACGTAAGACCACAGATTCCTTGGCTCAAAATAGGTCGATTTAAGTTAACTTATCTATATGCAAAGTTGCTTCGTTTCGTCGCCAGAGGGCTTTAAAAATTATATTTTCCGTGCGTTTTTCTTAAATATTCGAAAAATCTTCATTAGATTTTATTCAGTTTTTGACCACATCTTTATATCAGTTGGGCACAGCTTTCCGTGGAACAAATTCGCATTCCTTAGACGCAAGTTATTCATCCAAATCTTTTTAACCATCCTGTATAATTTCATGCTCCTGCAAACTGGTCAGCAAGATCAGTAAACCTAGCACCTTCTGATTTTGTTTATTGGGTATCATAAAAGCAAAAAGGCGACGAAAAGAGCAAACAGTAAAAATTTTGCACAATGTATTATTTTTGCCCTGATGATGGTCACAAATCCTGGCAATATTTTGAGTAAAAACTACTTCCAACCCTCTAAAATGTGATTTTCTTGAAAGAGCTGCATATCCTGTGAAGAGATTACTACTTTGAACTGGGTTAATGTAACTACTATCTGTAATAACTTACAGATTTGAACTTGCAGGGAGTTAGAAAATGTTTGTTTGTGGCTAAACCTTTGGCCCAACTGAAATTTTATAAGAGAGAAAATAATGTCTAAATTAATGTAGCTATTCAGAAAAACAATTGGTAGAAAATTATACAAAGTGGTTAAAAAGATTTGCATAGATAACTTGTGGCGAGAGTGTTTGTAAACGCCCTGTGTGTTTAGAAATTCGAATTTGTTCCACAGAAAGTTGTAGTCAGCTGATATAAAGACATGGTCAAAAAATGAATAAAATCTAATACAAATTTTTCTAGTAATTTAAGAAAAACTCTTGAAAAATATTATTTTTAAAGCCTTCTAGCCGCGAAACGGAGCAACTTTGGATATAGATAAGTTAACTTAAATCGACATATTTTGAGCCCAGGAATCTGTGGTTTTACATTGTACACGCATTTCGGAGACACCCTGTATATGGGCTGTGATCTAATCATATGATAAATGTGCCCATAATTATGAAAGTGGTCTAATTGTAAGTCAGATATCTCTCGTTTCGAAATATTTAATGAACTGCATTTGAACGAATTAAAAAATATTTTCACATTACACGACATATTAATTTATAATTTTATTAATCTTGATTAATAGAAATTTAATATGAGTATGAAATTTTGTGTGAATTTCATACTAAAATGTTATTTTTAAAGCTTGAATTGACTTACAAGGAGAGTGCAAGGTCTTGGGGTCATAGATTTAGTTCAAATTTTGTAGGATGGTAGATTTAGTTTCCCTGTTGATAAAAATATATGGTTGTAGGGGCCGCTACTCAACAGCTCTTTAGATATTTGCAATTGAAGATGCAATTCACTAGTTAAATTCAAGTCTCTAGCAAACGATTAAACATAATGGGTTTAGCATAGCAGCAATAGATCGATGTGTCTCGTTATTAGGCGCCGGGTTCGAGTACTGTGATAATCTATTTTTACATATAAAGGTACCATGGATGGATATAAAATGTTGCAACATCGAAACATTTTTTGAGTGTGCACCGCACTTTGAATTTGTCAGTTAATTGTCATTTGATCTGTCAAGACTTCAAAATTAATATAGGAATATGCTCTTCACATTTCGGTTTTAACTGTCAAATTAAATGAAAGTTATTTTATAAAATATAATGTAAAATTCGTTATTTTGGCGAAGAAATTGGTAATTTTGAAGAATATATCAAAAATAATAAATGATTAGGCAAATTAAAATATAATACGAATAAAGTAATCCAAATGTACTCATCATACTCAGATCGCAGATTTTAATGGAAAAAAGTGAAGCATAAACCTTGAGACTGGAGAAGAAGAGCTAAACACTCAAACTCCAAATCCAATACCTTGTAAAATAAAAATAAATAATAACCTTTCTTCAAAAAGCCTGACTTAATCGGTATAAATTCGGTTAATTTTGACATTATCCGGACTTGTCCTAAGGAATTAATTGCATCTTTAATTACAAATATTTTAAAAATTATTGAATAGTGGCCCCTATAACCATATATTTTCATCAACAGGGAAACTAAATCTACCATTCTACGAAATTTGAACTAAATCCACGACCCCAAGACCTTGCACTCTTCTTGTTAAACCATTTTCAAAATTAACTGAATGTCCAACAAATTACTTAAATCAGTAAAGAACTATAATGGCGTATTCGATTGGTTGCACTCAGTTGCACTGGTGCGCACCAGTGCATAGCAGCGTGTTCTATTGGTTGTTTCGTTGTGTTCTATTACATTTTATTATTGTAGTTTATAAAACATTTTAAACATCATCAAGCCTTAAACACACTTACAAGTGATGTTATGATTATGTTTGATTTCATCGCGTTCTGTTGAATTTGCCCTTTTTTGCACTAAGCTAGTGTGACATATGTCACATTTTGCACTCAACGAGTGCGCACTAAGTTTTATTTGAAACAATAACTTTAATGAAATAATTTATGAACATTTATTAATTAAAAACTAATCCATTTTTATCATTTTGAGGTTTTAAGATTTTTAAAATGTTCTTGAAAAACTGGAGGGCTGTACGGTAGTAAACATATAATATCTTATGTTTTTCTTCCGTTACTGGTCTAATGGAGGTCTATAATGAAAGTAAAGTAATACTTCCGTATATTTTTGGTTTTCCTCCTTTAGGTGAAAGATCCAAAACGTGGAATTCAGAATCATCTAAAGAGGTTTTATAGAATATTTTGAAAACTTCATTTTTCAAAAATCTCATCCATTGAATTTGCAGCCAAGAGACAAATTCGCTCGCAGTACTTTTTACTCTTCTTGTTTTTGATTCTTTTAGTGATTTCGATGAAATAAAATCCGACTATGACATTCGTTTTAACGAAAATGTATTTCTTCTTCTACACTTTTTTCCATCAATTCATAATAATGCTCAGCGTTGTATAAGTAATTTGATTTTTTTATTTTCATTTCTATCAAACCAAAATCACAGTAATTCGGTTGAAAGAAATGACCCCATACCAAAAATTTATGGTCTACGGTTTCAATTTTATTGTTCGATGACTGATTTAAATGTTTTTTGACTCACAATCAGACCACTTTCATAATTAACACTAAATGAATTCTGTATAATGTTGAAATTACAACCACTACCTAAAGGTTCATTTTTATTTTTGTTGATATCACAAAAATTACATTCAATAAATTTAGTTTAAAATAATGTGGTGTAAAATAACTGATAAACTCATTTTTCTTTTTAATTTTGACTTACAATTAGACCACATTTATAATTATGGGCACGTTTAACCTCATTGTTTAGTTAAACTGCTGCTTTTTTTGTATTTATGTTAAGAAAAAGTTTAGTTTTTGCGTCTCAATAAAAGCTTATACCACTATGAAATAATATTGATTAAGTTTTTGTTTTAAATGAAAACTTAAGGAAATTGTTGTTACTCTCCGGTCCCATAAACTGATTTCCAAATACTTTTGCGAGGCACTGTATGTATTTTTCCTATATCCCATGTCTGAAACTTTTACTCTCCTATCCACAATGTAAACAAACCGTAATGCTTATTAATTAAAATGAATTATCATCTTTGTAACAATAAGAAATGTAATTTTCGCTTTACTTTATGAAAATAGCATCAATATCACGATTTCTTAAGCAAAATGTGCACAGAAAAGATGTGTAAATTCGTCCCGATACACAACATGTATATGACACGCGCACGAACTTCACAGCGGTTAACCTAACCGGGATTAACTGGAGTATTTATTACTTTTTATTTCGTTATTTATTAAAGAAATTCTAAGTGAAGAGTTATTTCACTTTCGGAAAGATAACAGAAATTGGATTTATGGATGATAACTTTTAATAAGTTCTTTTAATAAAAATTAATTTTATTGATACATTTGGTTTTAAACACCACATAAATTTGGTTCCAAACAGTTTATAAAAATTTGTTTCTTTTAATTTGATAATCTACTTAAATTAAACATGACTCTAATCTAATTGAAATTTGAAATCAAATCCAATCCAACCTAATTTAGAAAATTGAATTCAACTCAATTGGAATTGAAAACTAAATAAATCCTAATTGGGTTTGAAAATTGAAATCAACTTGATTTTAAGTTCTAACTGGTGTTAAAAATCGAATTGAATTTAAGACTTTATTAATACTTGTTTTTCAAAATTAAGAAATAAATTGAGATCATATTCACTAGATGTCACTAAAATCACCACATAAAAAATTCAATCTTTTCTAAATTTACTTTACTAATTAGAAAACTTTAAAATGCCACTGTTACATCAACAGGTTGGAATTTGAAATTGTTTACTCATACGAACACAAATATTTATGTAACGACCTTACTTTTGTTGTGTTATTTATATTTTACTCCTGCTTCGGTTCATTGTGCGGTAGCTTCTTTGGTAGATAACAAACCAGTTTCTACTTCTTTGTTCGTGGCGTTCGTACGCAGGTAAAGAAAATCAAAAATTAAAGTTAATTTAATTGAATTTCAACGTTTAAATCGACCTTGTACGATTGTATTACTAAATCTAGTTTTATTATTTATCAATAATTAGATAATTTTATGTAATAACACGTGTTTAAACTTACTTTATTTCAAGGAGAATGTTTTGTTGTAATTTTAAAGATTGATTCGATTTAAAGGTGAAGTTAAAAGTGGACGTTTAGGCTTAGAAAAATTCTTAAAGTTAATTTATTGATTTTAGTTGTGGTAAATAGGGTGATTTTTAGGTTAAGTTTGGGTCACGTGATTGTAGCGGGAAATTTAAATATTTAAACATTTTGATTTTTTATAAAAAAATATATTGTATGTTATTTTCAAATGAAAAATAGATTTTTTTAAATTTACAGATAAGAAATTTACTAACTTCCAGGAATATTCTGCTGTAAAAATACCAAACGAAACCAACATGCAAGGTAAATAGAAAAAATTCCTACTTTATTTTTTCTTTTTGTTAATAACTGCGCAATTTTTTTCCTAGAATTAATTGCTCCGATTGTTCTAATTGTTATGTTGTTTGGAATTAACGCCATTATACTCTTCATTATCTTCCAATATAGGAAAAGGTAAGTTGTAATTATTTTCGTTTGGAAAATTTTTATAATTTTTTAATGTTTTGTTGTTGGGATAGATATAAAAAAATTCCATTAGAGAATGAAAGATTGAATGTTTTAATTAAAATTAAAGATGGATTTGATGTTTAAGTTGATAGTAGAAAGGAAATATAATAAACTGAAAGTTATTTGGAGATATTAGAGACTTTATTTTTGCTTAAAGAAAGAAAGTTGGAATATTTTGCATAAAATTAAACATGGATTTGTAATCGGATTCTATTTTTGGTTTTAAATAAACATTACATTTGATAAAAATTTGTTTTGTCTATTGGTGTATTGAATAAAAACATAAATGTTGAATACTTATATTTATCTTCAAATTTATAATTCGACTTGTTCTTAAATATCAAAAGATTTTATTTACAGGGTGATTCTATATTTTTGAAATATCATTTACTGGGTTGGTTAATCAATTTTGAAATTGACTTGACAAAAAATTTAAAAGATTGAAGAATTTTAATCGAATTTTGAACAACTTCCCAATTTTTTAAACATTTTACTAATTTTTGAAAAGTTTTAAACAAATTAGGCTGAATATTAGGACGAATTTTGAAATTATATCAAACTTTCAACAAATTAAATAAAATTTTGTAAAATTAATGGCGAATTTTTAATAAAACAAGATAAATTTTTAACAAATGTTGCTGATTTTGAACGAAATTTTATAAAATGTACGCGAATTATAATAAATTTGATCGAATTTGGATGAATTTTAACTAATAATAATGAAGTTTTGGCCAAATCAGGAGAAAATGTTGCGCAAATTAAGATGAAGTAATGCGACCATAAAATTTTGGTTTCCAGATTCTTCATATAAAAAAATTGTGTAGTTCACATTTTATTTGTTAACGTGACTGACATTAACCCCTTAACCCGTTAAGTAGCTCAATGGATTGAAATTACATGTAATCCTGACTAATTATAAAAAAAGGCAATGAAAACGTATTTTATTTAACCCTTTAACCTACATGCTTGAATTAATTCGAGCGCGTTAAACAGACTAAATTTTTATTAACCAAAAAAAAAAATAAATAAATAAATAAATAAATAGAGGGCCACTCGAATAATTTCGAGAGTGTACGCTAACGGGTTAAAATTGCTTTATTGTCAAATTATAAAAGAAATTAAAACCAATTTTAAAATAGTAGTTAAAAAATATCAGTAAATAGTCGCATCATCAAGTTTATGGTGCGACTTATTTTTAAATTTCAAAAGATTTTATTTACAGGGTGATTCTATGTTTTTGAAATATAATTTACTGGGTAGATTATTCAATTTAGAAATAGACCTGACAGAAAAATTAAATGGCGAATATTAAATTTATAATAAATTTTTGATACATCAAGACAATTTTTTAACAAAATTTGTCCATCTTATACGAAATGTTATAAAATTCACGCGAAGTATGACGAATTTAGTCTAATTTTAATTAATAATAACGAAGTTTTCATTGATCAAGGAGAAAATTAGCTTAAATTAAGACGAATTATTGCGGCCATAAAAGTTTTAGCCACCAATCGTGTAATTCACTATTTATTTTGTCGTCTTAAAACCAGACTATTCTATCTCAATTTTTTTTTACAACTTTACAGAAAACGAGATTTTATTTTTGACATACAATATAATATAATGCGCATCTATAAAATACGACTCGATAATACAACGATATGAATAGAGGTAGACTGATTTGGGATAAACTTTCAGAGAAAGATTGATACATAGCATAGGTTGGTGTTGAAATTCAGTTTTAAGAAAAATTGAACAGAATAGAATGGTTCAAAGGCGACGATTTGTTGTTAGTCACTGCCATTAAAATTCCTTTATTGTTAGAGTAAGCACAGACGAGGCGTTTTCAAGCGCATGATTGATCGCACGTTTGCTAACTCGCGTTTTTGTATATACACAATTTTAATGAGGTTAGCGGTTGAAATAAACGCACTTTGGTAAGATTTATGAAATGTTGGATATACTGGCTGAAATCCTTTTGGAGATGGAGATCTTAGAGCGTCGATTATAATAAAGTCATATTTAGGACTTAATAGTTTTATTTCTTGTGATTTTTGAATGATGTAGGACCTGAGGAGTGTAGAGACTTAAGTGTTAAACGTCTAACAAGCGCACGATTCGAAATTTTTGCGAAAGTGTGCGTTTTATGACATCGTTTTATATTTTAAAAATCGCACAACATTTATCTATGGAGATTAATCAATACTTCAGTTTCGATTATAAAAGAAAAATTTTTGAAAAAAGAATCTAGAAAGAATCTAATATAACATCACAAGTTAACGACTAAAGAATTTATATTCTATTATAAATGTCCATTTTTTCTAATTATTAATTTTTAATATTTTCACTTAATCATCCTGTGTTAATATAAGCTGTGTTCGTAGAAGCGATTTCCAACGGTTTCTGATTTTTCAACTAATCAAGATTTAAGATTTTTTGCATGTCATCAAAATTAAACAATTTCATTAGTTAAAAAAATTCTAAACCGTTAAGAATCGTTTCTACGAACAAAGCTATAGTTCGTTTTAAGAACCGATTTCATAATCAAAAATTAATGTTTCCGTTAACTTTAAGTTTTCTAAATAACCTACATCTATAAAAAAAGCTTTAGATGAACATTAAATTTAAAGTGACCTTTAATGTGATTATGAAAACGGGTTTAAAGATTGTAAAGTTTTAAAATTTTTTATTGTCTTTTTAGGAAAAATGCATCAGCTGTATGTAACGAAGAAGAACTAAAGACTTTCTCAGTATCTTCACCCGGACCACAAATGGCCTGATTAACAATGACATTTAAATTTAAGCCATTAACGATAATTTATAACTTTGGATGTTCATGACAAAGGAATTGTGGCGTCTTTTTTCTTTTATACTTATTATTTCATAATAATAATAAATTATACGACGAAAATTATTTATTCTTTTCTTTTCCAAATAACAAAATTAAACACAAAAAAATCTTATTAAACTAATAAAGTACTCAACTAAAGTACTAAACTAAAGTCTAAATCTAAAAGTATTTTTGTAAAGGTTCTCCTAAAATCTTTTCCATTTCTTGTATAGTTTTCTGACAAGTTTTTTCAACTTCTTCCTCTTCATCTTCTAATAATTCAGCAAGGAATGGAATAGTTTCAGGTAATAAAGGTAAAAACTCTTCTCCTAATTTTCTAGATAATTCTAAAACGCATTTAAGCGAACACAATCGAATCTTAGCCGACGTATGACGCATTTTTAACAAAACCTGATAATTAAGTTGTTTCCATAACGCATCATCACCAGTCGCAACGGCAAATTGAACGATCGCCGGAATAACAAATTCATTAGCTCTTTCAACTAAGCGATTTTCACCACCGAGATTATTCTCTAATTGATCTACAATCGGTTGCATCAATACATCAAATCGTTCTTTATTTATAAACCTTTGCGAATCATATAAAAATACTGTATATAAGGTTTTTAATACATAATCTAGTAGTAATAAAGATTTTTCTTCGTCTTCAAAATAAGTTTCACTTTGTTTAAGTAAATTACAAGAATCTAAAATACTCGCTGAGTTATTTAAAAAATGTCCGGCGAATAATACAAAAAGTCCTTTTAAACAAGCCGCTACTTCACTTGATAACGAATAAAAAGTTATTATACGTTCGGTTTTTGTATCAATTCGAACAGCCCAATCGTAAATTTTATAATAAAGTGGTCTAAAGTTTGATTCTGATAATTTTAAGATTAATTTTACGAAAGCTTTTATTAAATGTGTTTCAATTTCATTGGTTTCTTCCAAAGATGTTAATTGATCAGATCGGAATTGTAAAGAATTTAAGAAAAATGAAGTTAAGTCATTTAAGTTTGCTTGAATTTCGTTATTTTCTATGTTGGTTAATTTTTCGGTTAATATGTCCATTAAAGGTCCAATTCCTTTATAAGAATTTTTATTAATTAATTTTTTATATGTTGTTTCAATTATTGGAATTAAAACCCTCGCTGGGATATTATTCCCGATTTTTATTTTAATATTATTTAATTTTGTTAAGAACGGTTGGATTTTTGAATCTGAATAATTCCATTTAGCGGAAATTAAAGATAATTCAAAAAGTAATTTTTCTAAATAAGAACTTAAGAATAAAGGTACACTTTCGATTACTTTTTGTATTGCTGCGATTGTACTCAATAATAAAAGATCGGGTTCTTCTTGATGTTTATGTGATTTTAATAATTTAATTAAACCAGGCATAAATTTCGGTAAATTTGATATGGAATGAGCTCTAAGTTGTGTACAAAGTTCGGCTAAACATAAAACTATGGATGCTAAAATATTACCTTTAGCTTTTCCCGATTTTATTAAAATACTTATAAATTCCAAAACTGGTATGAATTTTTCAGGATTTTCCGGTGCTAATAATTTAACAAATAATTTTAAAGATAATAAAGAAGTTTGTATAATAACTTCATTTTCACTTGAAATATTTTCATCGATTTGTTTAATTATATTAATTAAGCAAGGAATCATAGCATGAAGTTCATTTTCTGTACAACTATGAAAGAAATTTGTATCATGTTGAAGCTTCGCATTCATTAATTCCAAAGCTCTTCTCCTTACGGTTAATAAATTATGTGTTGAAAGTCCTCGAACAACCAACAAAAACATTTGTGGGGTTAATAAAGCGTTTATACTATCCAAAACATCATAACTATGATGTAACATAACCTTCCAATATTGAGTTTGAGGTGTATCGGAATTTTTATCTAAAGTTTTAGCAACTTTTTGAATATAAGTTAAAATATTAATAATTAAATCTTTATAAATCGGTTCTAAACTTAATAAAGTTTCATCGGGTAAATTAGCAACGTTATGAACAAACTCTTTTGATGATAATAAAGAAGAAGTAAATGTAATTGTAATATATTTATAATGTCTAAATTGTTTCGGTGAGTAATGTTTAATATCAATTAATAAATTTTTAGGTAAATCATCTTTTTCTTCGGGTAAATCATAAACGTATTTAATTAATTTAGTACAAGATAAAATTACCGTTTGGGTTGAAAATAATCTTGAAATATCTTCAGCGATATCTAAACGTTTTGGTATATTTAATTCACCTCTTGTTAAATTTTTAGCTTTTTGTTTTTCAATATTTGCGTGAATTACATGAGATTCAAACATTAATAATAAAAAGATGTATAAATTTTCATTTACGTTCACTTTTTCTAATAGATTTTTATATAAAGCCATTCTACGATGTTCTGGAACGTCTAAAATCGCATCTACAAATACCCGAAGTACTTTAATTATGTTATCTTTTGAATTATTTTTAACTAAAATTGGGAGAATTGTATCAACGATTTTATTTATTATTTGGAAGCTGTAGGCATCATCATAACGTAAAACTGAAGATCCCATAAATGTAAAAATAGCCATAATATGATGTAAAACTTGGTTTGGGATTAAATGAGCTGTATGGGCTAAAACAGAAAGTGCTTCGTGATGAGTTTGAGGGTTTTGAGATGCTCGTATACATTGTATAATTATTTCAACGCTAAAAACATTCTCGGGTAAACTTTCTAAATCTTCTCGTTTACAAGTATTTAAAATACTTGATAAAATTAATTGTTTTGGGTACTCAACGTTTCCTTGTTCGTCGAATTGTAAACATTTATTTAAAATTTCGAATAAAATCGGGATTAAAATCGATGGATTTTGAATTTTTTTCTTATCGTGAATCGCTTCTAAAATACTAACACCTTCTTTCCATTCATTTGTGTCTAAAATATCAATCGTAGGAACAATACTTATCCTTCTTTTACGTTTTTGATTTACCTTTTGTGATTGAACATCCCTCATTTTAACCAAATCTTCTAAAATTAATTTCGAATCTAAATCAATATGTTTAAAGACTTTATTCACCGAACTTACAACATCAGGATTTTGTGAAAATGTTTTCATCTTAATTATTTTTTTCAAAATAAAAGCTTTTATTTCCTCAGAAAAATTTTCAAATAATTCCCTATCGATTTTTGAAAGAATTAAAATCGATAAAATAATTTCATTATTATTTAAAAACAACTTAATATTTTCTTTTTCAATCGACGTAGAAATTAAATTTAAAATATTCGCATCTAAATTAATTTTTTTTGCAACATCTTGATTTAATTTATTTATTAAATTATTTATAAATTTAGATTCTGATTTAAATAAATAATCATCTACGTTATTAATAATTTCTAAACAAACCCCGGAAAGTTTATTATAAACATCTAAATCATTATAAAGTATTAATAAATTCCCCAAATTAATTTTTATATAATTTAATTTTGAACTCTCAATAATTTTAATAAAACAACTTAAAATTTTTTTAGATTCATTTTCGTTTTTCTCCAAAATATTATTAATAACGATTTCAATTTGATTATTATCCAATAAAATTTCTTCTTTGTACTCTTTAACACCTTTAATTAAACTCAAATGGATTTTATTTAATTTAAATTTTTTTAATAAATTTTCAATTATATCCAAAGCGATTTTTCGAATTTCTTTTTCGGGGTTTTCAAAAAATATTAAAATTTCCGGTAAAAAATTATCAATTAAAATCTCATCTGAATTTGTATTCAATAATAAAGAATTAATCGTTCTTAAACATCTTAATTTTAAAGCATTATTAATTTCCGGATTATCAGCTAAAGAAATATTCATAAAAAATTTTAATTTTGAATTTAAATCCGAACAAAAATGATTTAAAATATTTTTAAGTGTATTTCCATAAATGTTTGTTATTTTTTGTTTTAAAACGCTACAACAACCTTTTAAAACAATCCCAAAAATTGTTATATAAAAAAGAGATGTTTTCGAAACCAAACTAAAATCGTATAAAGATAAATCGATTTTATCGCATTTTTTAATTAAAGTTTCCAAAAAATATAAAAATCCTTGCAAAGGAAATTTATTTGTCCTAGCTAAAATAATCCCACTCGCGATTGATTTAAATTTACTTTGATATTTTAACTTCACATTATTTAAGTAGTTAATTAATATATTTAAAATTAAAAAACCTACGTTTGGTGAATAATCTTCAAGTGAAATACTACAAAGTAATAAACTTGACACATATTTATGTAAAGCACTATTATTTTCATCCGAGATTTTTTGTAAAGCAATAACTAAATCTGCTATGTTTAATTTACTCGATTTTATACAATCCAAAACGATTGAAACAAACTCTTCCGAGTTTTTACAAGAAATTAAAACTTTTTGAACGTTTGAAAACGTTTCGATTTTTTTAAAATACTCACTTTCGACTATAAATTTAGATAAAGTTAATTCTTCGTTATTAACCGGTAATAAATATAATAAAATCGCGATGAAAACACTTACATTATCTTCTTTACCAATATTACAAAGTATTTGTAATCCTAATTTTGCTACATTATTCCAATCTTCGCCGTTTTCTTGAGATTTATACAAAACTTTTACTAAAACATCTACTAAAATTTCGTCTTCAATTAAATCGGAAATAAATCTTTTTGAGCATTTTAATGCTTCTAAAACAACTTCTGGGTTATCGTCGGCTAAACGATCTAAAAGGGCGTCTTTTAAAAATGTTTGTTCTCTTTCTCGGAGGTTTGAAGCGTTTGCTAATAAATTCTTGATGCTTTCTTTTCGGACGCTAGCGGCTGGGTGGTAAAGTTGTTGGAGGATTTCGTTGTTGTCTGTTGATGATAATAAACTTTGGAAACGTTTTTGTTCTTTGGAAAGTGTTTCTCCGGGTGATATTTTTAAGAGTTTGTTGATTTCTTTGTCGAAAACGTTTGGATATTTTGTTTCGATGTTTAAAATAATTTTTCTTAGTGAAGTTTGGGTTGGTTTTGATGTTATTTTTGCGATTGGTTTGTAAATTAACCTAAAAAAATGTAAGAAAAATGTAAAAAATTGAAGTTTAGAATTAAATGAAGAATTTTAATTTTTTAAATAAATGAAAAAATAAAATTCATTTAATTTATAGTAATCAAAGTGTTTAGTTCTTAAAAAATTACTAAGCTAGTACAGAGTATTTCAAGGCCAAAGTCAGTGACTCATTAGGGTCTTTAGTAATTTTCATGTTTAACTAATGGCGTCTTGACATCCCCCTCCCAAATTTTCCAGTAACCAAACTCATTGTCGCGTGAACTCTTATTCAAATAAGTTATAATGTATAAATACGCGTGTCAAAAGATTACAGCGATGTATTTATAAGAAGCGCCGCCCTCATAAAAGAGTTAATTTAACCAAAAGAATGTGTCAAAACGTCCAAGAGCAACAAAAATTAAATTACATCAGAAAATTTCGTGCCCCTTGTGCGACCCGCCTATGATTAAGTGGAGAAGGAAGATTTGGATTTTCAGTGATGCCAATTTTTGGATACACTGCAGAAATGAGTCACTGGCTTTGGCCTTGTAATACTCTGTATAAAGTAAAAAAACAATTTTTAAAGTTAGGTTAGAATGATTAAAAAAAAAATCACTTTGATTTTATTAATGGAGATTACGAAATGATTTATACATCAAATTAAATTTAGAATGTTTGTCTTTAAAATGGTCCAAAATATTGGGTTGGGAAATAAATTCGTGCAGTTTCCTAATGGGCAAGAAGTTAACCATAAATTCCAATCATAGATTTTTTATTGTAAAATAATTATTTACAAAATTTATTCTTGAGATGATATTCTTTAAATTCTATCACTTTAGCGTTAATAAAACCCTTTAATGCAAATAACATTTTCGTCCCTTTCATAAATTAATCAGTCGCTTAAAAGCGTCACAGTACCCAAAGTAGAAATCTTCAAATTTGGATATCAAAATTTCAAAAGTTTATTTCATAAGATCTTAATCCCTTAAAGCAGGTCTCCGCAACCCGTGGACTGTGAGTTGCATGTGGCCCATTGTCAGTTTTTGTGCGGCCCACCAAGTACTACAGATATAATAAATGTTCATGGAAACAGAAAAGGTTGCCAATCTCTGGTTTAAAGAAGTAAAATCTGTAAAATCCATGAGAAAAAACTTTCTCAAAGTGAACTCTCTCTACGTAAAGAAGGAAAATTAAAAAAATCGAATAATTTTAAAGTTGGACATTGAAATTTACAAATTTTATTTAACTCGGCTAATCTTTATTGCCTACAGGACTAGAATCCGTAAAATCCAAAAACAACCTTTTCAATTAAGCCTTTAAAAATCCCAAAGTGAACTCTCTCTATCTCTTCGTAAACTAGGAAATTTCAAAAAAGTTGAAAAATTCTAACTTGAAACATCGAAATTGTATTTCACATAATTCCTTAAAGGAATAGAAACTATAAAGTCCAGGTGACAACTTTTTCAATTAGAAATCCTAAATTAAATCCTAAAACTCTTTCCCTCTACGTAAACCAGGAAATTTCAAAAGAAAAAAGAAACGAAAAATTTTAAAATTGGACATAGACATTTGGAAATTTTAATTCACGGGATTCATCAATACTTTCTAATTAAAATCAATAGACAATTAATTAATTATACAGGGTGTTCCGTAATGATATGCGAATATTGAAGGGGGTGATTCTACATCGAAAATTAATGATAGTTTCTTATATAAACTATGGTCCCAAAATATTCCATTACTAAAATACAGGGTGTTAAAGTTTTAGAGAAAAAAAGGATATTAATTAATATTTTCGGAATCGCTTTAGGTAGTTTTATGAAATTTGGCATATAGTGACTATTAATAAAGACCCCCTTTGTTCGCTTTAGCGAACGTTTGTCGATGCTCGGCTATCTTCGGAAATTTCTACTGCTATTTTTTACTGCTGTTTTCACACCGGCACCAAGACTGGTGTAAAAACAGCACACATTTTGTATCTTGATTTCAGATAAATTTGCAGTATGTGATCGAGGATTGCCGCATTGAAGAATTACTGCATATCGAGAATTTAGTCGTTTTCCACGCATTACTTCTGCCAAACGGAGAAGTCGTCGACACAAGACGGAAGAATTGATGGTTTTATTCCTACCTAACAATTCCCATTGAATAATACCCTCCATACTCCACTAAACAGTAAGCAATATGTTGAGAGTGCGAAAACCGTGTTTAACACGAGGAGTTGCTTTCTAGTTTTTGTCAGATTATAATCTCTTCGTTTTTTCTATTTCACATATAGGCACCATTTTATTAATTTGCAACAATTAATGAAAGAGGTAAGCGATGTCGATGTACAACAAGATAATAGTGGACACACAAAGAAGTGGTAGCAACTCAATCATTTTTTTTTTTTAATATGAGGAATGTCAGTCATACGGGACCCAAGCACCCAGTTTTTAGATTTTCTCATTGCACGTAAGCGGTTATAAATCGTCTTGTGACACAACCGGTTTATTGTGCCAAGTCTTGTAATGTTTGTCAATTGTCTTAAAGAAGAGCCATTAACTGCTCTTCATTGAATTTAACTGAACGCCCAAAGCAATCCTTTTTAAAGTGAGCAAACCATTTTCATTCTCGAGCAATTAGCTGAACAACAAAGCTGTCTCTGCAAGTACTGTTGATGCTTTCAACTACCTAAACGACACTTGTGCCATGATTAAAATCAAAAAGGGGAAAATGTCGAAGTGACCGCTTTTATCAAGTTGACGGTTCATATTTTCGTCAAGTATGGGCCAAAAGAACATATGAGAAGAAATATATATGCACTAAATTTGAAACAGCCCTTTTCACACTCCAGAATAATATGAAAACCTTTGCGTAAAAAGAAGGTATTAGCCACATACAACTACTTTTAGCGATTCTTCAATAATAAGCTCTGGTGCGGTAAGATGACGGTTTCATAATTTCGAATAAGCGGCGCAAATTTTCAAAATAAGGTTACAAGCCACTAACATGAGTGATACGCGTGCTGATTGCTCTCGTGATTTTCACCAATTTTCTGGTGATTTAAACGAAAAGAATAGGTATGAGTTTGACTCACAAGGAGACCTTACGCCTTGCCCCTCACCGATTTTAACGAAAGTGGTACCAATCGATAGATATTGGTACATAGTACATATGTATAAAATATTAGGGCGCACTATTCAACGGTTCGCAAGAAAATTGGTGTTATAGTTTGCGAATAGCGTCTGTCAGTGACAAGTCCCGCCCTTTAAGCCCCGCCCATTGTCGTACTGAATATGTATAGACTTCCACATACGAGGTTCGAATTCTGAATAATACTTTTTTTTATTTCCATTTTTATTTTTAATGCAACATTTCACTTTATTTTTATAATATTTTGATATTACAAAATATAATCAATTAAAGACACTCTTTCGTTATCTTACTTTTTAATTTCTCTACTTCTATGTTTAGGAAACTTATGGTACTTTTATTAGAATCATTCTTTACAATTTCTTCTTTACTATTTAAAATGGTATTTTTTATTTATTATAAAACGTTTTATAATAAAAATACCCACGTAAACATCCAGTCTTACCTCCTTTATTTAGGGGAGGATGAGATAAGACGGGGAAATAAGGTAACATGTGGAACCCAGTGTTAAGAAGAAAGATAAAAGACTCAAAAACGAAGATGAAAAACTGATTAAAAAGAAACATTTTATGATTAAACCCCAAACACAAGAAAACGTACAATTAATGTGCTTGTGTAGATGATGATGGCGTTGAGGCAATCCAAGTTTGCATATTATGTGAATCTGATTAACAGTCTTTTATAACGTATATTTAATTACATTTTATCTTGTTCCACGTAAATTGGCTGGTAGCACGTAACGATCCTCAAAACAATCATATGCACAAGAGTCAATTAATTTATACTTATCGATAATCGTTCCTCCTTTTTTGACATGTTCTTCCCATCTCTTTAATTCTTTTATGTTTTTTAAGCGTCAACATCCTTTCTTCTGTAGAGTTTGCAAAGGCCAATAGGGATGTTCTTCAGCGCGATTCACACTTTTAACTTGTAATGAAAGGGAATATTATAATCGTCTTGTACTTGCTTTGTCGGTAGTTCCGGAGATAAATTTGCGTCAAACGGAAACACGAATTCGGAAGCACATTCTTCGTCAGTTTAGTCCATGAGTATTAAGTTATCCGTACTTACAAAAAATGTTGTCTTTGTCAAGATGTCGAGAGCGATATTAAGTATTTCTTCGCCAATTTACATAGCGCCTTTTGAAATTTCCACAGTTGGTTCCACAGTCACGGGATCACTTTTCATTAGCAGTTTTTCAAAATACAACTAACATAAGTATCACTCAAGAGTAACGTTGATTTGCTACTTTGAATCATTATCAATATAATCATAATATCGATCCCTAGTGTTATATCTCTTATAATAATATCCCTTATAATACGTATAAGTTAGATGTAAGCAATATAATAAATTATTTTACATTACTTATGCGGGTATTTTTTTTATAAAACGTAATACCATTTTAAATGGTAAAGAAGAAATTGGAAAGAACGATTCTAATAAAAGTATTGTAAGTTTCCTAAACATAGAAGTAGAGAAATTAAAAAGTAGGATAACGAAAGAGTGTCCTTAATTGATTATATTTTGTAACATCAAAATATTATAAAAATAAATTGAAATGTTGCATTAAAAATAAAAATGGAAATAAAAAAAAGTATTATTCAGAATTCGAACCTCGTATGTGGAAGTCTATACATATTCAGTACAACAATGGGCGGGGCTTAAAGGGCGGGACTTGTCACTGACAGACGCTATTCGCAAACTTTAACACCAATTTTCTTGCGAACCGCTGAATAGTGCGCCCTAATATTTTATACATTTGTACTATGTACCAATATCTATCGATTGGTACCACTTTCGTTAAAATCGGTGAGGGGCAAGTCGTAAGGTCTCCTTGTCAGATGATAGCGTAAATGACTGAAATGAAACTATATTGAAATATTTATCAACATTTCACAATGCAAAAACTTAAAATTTTCTTGCTTCAAAGGCAAATTCTGTATAGTATTACCCTTTTTCTAAACTTTTATTAAATCTTTTTTATGTATTACCTGAAGTGAACCATCAGTTTTATTTGGAAGTTGATGCTAAAAATTTCAATCGTCAAGAAATTGAACAACCAACAATCGACGTAGAGCATATGGATGAAGATTACTCGCTCGTTGATAACTAATCTCTTACTTTCAATTCTTAAGTTATTTCAGATTACCGTTATTTTTTTCACGTAAAAGGATATAAGTCACATTTTTTAAGCAAATAAATCTTAAAAAAGCAATACCGGTGCTTTTTTTCAACTCCCTTTTATTTAAAAAGTACTAAGTAATCTATTTTATTTTTTCTTCCTAAAATTAAATATACTGTATGTAAATTGGATTTTGTGGATTTAAAAGAATTTTCTCTGATTATTTTTTCGAAAGTTATAATGTGTGACATACATCCTTTTCATGCCAACGTCTTCATATGTGAGATTTACTGAGGGCACATGCTATCTGTCATGAAAGGAAGCTGAACATAAAAAAAAACGGCACGGACATATTCCCCAACCTAATAATTTACATGTTAACACAAAAAAATAATTAAAACTACTTTGGAGAAATAACGAAATTTTAAAGTTACATTTACAAAATCACATTTTAACTCATCGGCATCATAAGCGCATATATGCGCGCATTTTGCCTGGCCAGTATCACCAAAGCGCGCATATATGCGCTCATCGCATATAAAATTGCATATAAAAAAAATGTTCGGTGATAAGGGCAAATTTTTCAATTTTCTGTGTGATGCAAATGGGTTAAACAACATTATTTAGAAAGTTGTTTAATATAAGTTAAAATTCTCTTTTTTTTAGCTATAAATAATAATTCGAATGCTTAATTAGAGAAAAATTGATTAATCTTACAAAAATCATGAAAAAGTAAGATTGCTATCTTCAAAAAATCACACCAATTTTCTTTATAACAATTAACAAATATTTTATATATTAAATTAACATTAAAAATGATACCTTTTAACAAACTTCCAAATTTCTAAACTTACCCAATTAAATAAGCAACATTTTCTTCTTTTAATTTCACCTCATTCAAAATTTCAATCAAAAATTCACAACCAAAATCACTTTCATCGTTTCTAGTAGCCAAACCATCCAAAATTCCTTTAAAAACCACCTTTAGAAACTCATCAATGCTGTATTTCTGATTAAGTTCTTCTAAGACTTTTGGAAACCATTTATGATGAGATAATTTCTCTATTGCACTCAAATTAATCTCTTTAAAATCCTTTTGAGATTGGTAAATCTTTACTATTAACATAACTCCAGATTGTCTTATGTTTGGTACATTAAAATTACAAATACAATCGACGAATTTGTTTAATAACTTTTCCGTAAGTCCAGTTTTTGATATTAACACAGAAGTAATGATTATCGATCCACCTAAATAATCGGGAATGTTTGATTTTAATCCTTTTAATAAGGCTGGTATCATGGATGTTACATGACGGTCATCAATATTTTGTGAATGTTGAATGGCTCCACAAAATGTTAAACAATAAAAGTTAAAAAGTATGTTTAACCTTTCCGGTTCATTATGTACTTTAACGGCAGCTAGTAAATAAGATGAAATTTGTTTTAAAAACATTGGATTTGAAGCTGCATGATTATAGAGCATATTTTTTGATAAATTCAGTCTTGTCTTTTGTATTTTCTTCAACCAACTAAAATTATCATTCTCACTTTTAATCGGAACAACTTGTAAAGCCCGAATAAACATGTTAGTTTCATGATAAGGTAACATCATCATTAAAAAATCATTTTTATTATATTCATGTATGCTATATCTATAAATTAACCATTCCAAAGCCATACAGGCATCTTTAAGAACAAAATACGGCGACAGATACAACAAAAACTTTCGGATATTTTTATCCAACTTTTCATTTGTTGAAGCATCTTGTACGGATCTCTCAAAATTCTTATAGGTTTCATGGAATAAGGTGTTTTTAAACTCTTGAAAGTTAGGATTCCGTTTAATTAATTCTTCTAAGCCGTACGTACCGATTTCGAAGATCGTTTCTCTTGATTTTTCAGCCGCTTCTTCAGGCGTAAAGAGAATCGAAGCCCTCTTTTTACCTCGTATTACTGCGGACGATTGAGGAACCGCTAATTTTCGTAGTTGCTCTTGTAGAGATGTACTCATCTTGATGGTTTGATTGAATTAGGAAGAAAAATTTTGTTGATTTTAGGTTAAAAATGAACATAACCTATAAACACGTGTTTGATTTTTGATTATTTGAGAAATGGTTTGGTTGATAGATTTGTTACTAGATGGTGTTTATTTTAATTCTATTTAGGGCTTAAATCTACTTTTAAAATTTAAATATAAGATATTATTTTGTATCTATTTCTTGTAAAAACGTGTTAAATTTAGTGTTTTAAATTAAAAATTAATAAAAAAAAAAAATAGTTTATTAACATAAGAGTTCAAGTTAGTAAATAGGATCGTTAATAGATGGTGCTTACAAACCGTCAAATTCAAAAATTGGTAAATGTTTTAAGAACTTTATTCTTTCATTTATAAAAGTTATTATTCGTTATAAAGACGTTTTTGGTTTGATGTTTTAATATTAAAAATAATTTAAAAGTGAAATTGGTAATAAATTGATGAACATAATGAACTCAGTATAAAATACTATTAATAGGTGGCGCTTTCAAACCGCCAAATTTAAAAATTGGTTACTTAAATGTTATAAATTCTATTATTTCATTGAAAAGTTACTATTTCTTGCAAAAACGTTTTTAGTTTGGTGTTTTAATGTCCAAAATAATTAAAAAATGAAATTAGTAATAAATTATCAACATAATGAAGTTTCCAATCATTAAAATAAATATTGTTAATAGATGGTGCTATCAAAATGTCAAATTTAAGTCAGTTTGAAATTTGAAGGTTAAATTTTATTTTCTCATTTAAAAATTACAAAACACATGTAATGAATTACATAAAACATATAATTTTATAAGGTAGGAGTTCTCCTATACCAAAATCTTGCTCTAAAATCATCTGAACAAGTTAAGAAAGCAGCTTGAGTAGGGGAATGAGCGATTAATCTAACAGCTCCATTATGTCCAAGTGACATGAGTTGTTTTCTAGAAGCGTTTCTTGAATTCCAAGCACACAAAGAAGTAGTAGCTTCATCAGGGAATAATACATAATCTTCAGTGTGATTAAAAACAGCTTGAGCTTCATATTCTTGCTTTCCAGTTGTACCTGCACCAGTATAAGCTATTAAACACCGACTGGTGGTTAATTCCCATAGTTTACAAATGGAATTCTTCCCGGATGAAAGTAAGTACTTTCCATTTCTTGTAAAAGTTACCGAACAAACTTCTAATCCATCGTGAGCTTTTGGAAAAGTGTTAATACATCTATTTGAGATTCCATCCCAAAGTTTTATACTTCCGTCTTTGCTACAACTTGCATAAACTCGCGCATCTTGCGCCCATTTCACGCAAGTTATAGTACTTGTATGTTGATGAGATGGAATACTACAAACGAAACATTGAGCTGTGTTTACATCGTATAAACGAATTACTGGATGTTGGGTTCCGACGATTAGGTAATCACCACTTGGATGAAATGACATACATTTTAAAGGTTCGGCTTCCTGTTAAAAAAAATTAAAGTTAAAATTATTAAAAATTTTAAATAAATTTAATAAAAATCTTACAGTGATTGTTTTAAAAGCTTTTTTTACGCTTGCTTTCGAAATATCAAACATTTTTACTGTGTTATCTTTTGATCCGGATACTAAAACTGGTTCTTTTGGGTGAAATTCAAGACAAGTTACTTCTTCCATGTGATCGTATAAAGTTCTAATTACTGGATGACCTTGTTGTTCACCTCTCGAAGGATCCATTTCATCTGGAGCTGATTTAGCTAACATTCTGTCGACATCTAAGATCTAAAAGTGTCCAATAAAATTTATAATCTACCTACTGTAAGCGTCAAAAGAAAGTAAACACTAAGTAGTTGTTTACTTCTAAAAACCCTTTTTTACTACGATTCTGTTAACTTATACTGGGTCAAAAAAGCCTCTTTACACTTCACAAGATTTACAAGTTACCCCCTCTAATTTATTTATTATGATGTTTAAGACAGAAATATTAGTCCAGGATATGTTGTAATAAGTAAAAAAAAAAAAAAAAAACAAATCAGTATCATAAAAACGAAAACTTTATTTTACAAAACATAAATAAACTTGGTTATAAGTGTAGAGGTATAAAGACCACGTCAAAAAAGTCTCCATATAGAAGATTTATAACAAAATAAAACATAAATATCTTACTATTTTTAATTTTTTAATAGCTTGTAGATCCTCCTTTAGCACGTAAAACTTCCAATAGCCGCTTTGGCATTCCATGTACCAATTTTTTTGTTACTATTTTATTCTACTCTTCAGTAATTGATATTTTAAGCTGTTCTTTAATTTTAATTTCGTGCTTGTGAATCCTCCGTCCAATTTCATCTCATAAGTGCTCGATAGAATTCATATCGGACGATTGTGGGGGCGGATTGAGTTCTTTTAAGTTAAATTTTTGGACACTTACATGTAAATTTTCTTGCAAAATGTTGTGGTGTTCTCTTGATCCATAATACCACCTATAAATACTAGGTTTCCAACACCTGCAACGCTCATACACCCCCAGACGAGACTGCCTCGACATCCATGTTTCACAGTAGTACACAATTTTTTTGGTTTCAAGTGCTCATTCTTTTTACGCCACATCATATTTCTTCGATCGGATCCGAAAACATTAAATTTTGATTCGTCGTTGAAAATTATGGACTCCCAAAATGATATCGGTTTATTCTGATGCTTTTTCGCGAATTCGTAACGTAGCGTTTTGTTTTTCTTACTGATATAGGGTTTCTTCCTGGGGACTCGTCCGTGTAAACCTTGTTCTCCTAGTACATTTCTTACTGTTTCAGGTACAACATATACGCCTTAATCATCTTCTATAATTTTGACCAATGTAGTTGCACTGATTCGCGGATCTTCACTAATTATCTTGCGAATAGCGCGTTTATGAATTGCGCTTAATTTCTTAGGTTTGTCCGTACGTGATTTATTTTCACAAGTTTGATGTTTTGATATTTCGTTACTATATACCGCACAGTTGAATGGGATTTGTTAACTATTTTACCGACTTTTCTTTATAATTTTCCTTCCTTTCGCAAATTAATAATTAACTTAAGAATGGTTACTGAAACTTCCATTTTTAAACCAAAGCTATGAAATAAAATACGCGTTTATATTTATTGGAAGTTTTATGTGCTAAAGGAGGATTTACAAGCTATTAAAGGATTTAAAATAGCAAGATATTGATGTTTTATTTTGTTATAAATCTTCTGTACGGAGACTTTTTCGACGTAGTCCTTATACCACTACACCAAGTTTATTTATGTTTTGTAAAATAAAGTTTTTGTTTTGATGATACTGATTCACTTCTTATTTATTACAACATATCCTGGAATAATACTTCTGTCTTAAACATTACAATAAATAAATTAGTAGGGGTAACTTGTAAATGTTGTGAAGTGTATGGAGACTTTTTTGACCCAGTGTATCTGAAATAAATAAACAGAAACGTTTTGATTTCGCAAAAAAGTATCAAAACGAAGGTTCAGATTTTTGGACAAATATATTATTCAGTGACGAGAGTAAATTTGAAATGTTTGGAAAGAAAAAACCACCAAAGATATGGCGGACAAAAAATGAGACCTTCACAGAGAAATTACCAATACCATCAAACACGGTGGAGGCTCGATTATGGTCTGGGGCTGTATGACGGCATCAGGGGTCGGTAATCTAGCTTTTATAGAATCAACAATGAACAAAATGGACTGTTTAACCATTTTAAAGAACAATGTTTCCCACAGTGTTAATAAATTAGGCTTATCAAGGAACTGAATCTTTCAATACGATAACGATTCAAAACATACTTTCAAAATTGTGAAAGAATGGTTGCTATACAGAGTCCCTAAAACCCTAGATCATCCACCGCAGTCCCCAGACCTTAATCCTATGCAGCATGTGTGGGATCACCTTGATAAGACGACCTTAAAAAAGCTTTGATTGAAGAATGGATGAAAATTTCTCCAGATTTTACAAAAAACTTGGTAGAATCCATGCCAAGAAGGTTAAGTGAAATGCTGAAAGCCAAAGGAGCTCAAACCAAGCAATTAAAAGTCTATATTATATTTATTTTTGTACTTAATATCTATTACAGGTACTCCTCACTTTACGACCTGTTTCTTTAACGACCGCTCGCACTTACGACCAATCGAATTGGGACCTATAATTCAGGGAATACCCTGTCTCACTGTCTCAGCTTGGGTGTCTGCCAGCAGCGAACGTTTACATATGTACATATTACACATTTTATCAGCTAGTTTCATTTCGACAAGCAGTTAATGTGTATCCTAGTTTATTTTGAATTCGCAGCTTTTTAGATTCTGAGGATATCGACGAAAAGAAAAAAATTCGGCAACATTTGCAGTAGTTAAGAAACGAAGGAAAGTTATCGACCTTGAAATGACAATAAAAATCATCGAGGACTATGAAGCTGGTAAAACGGTTAAAGAAATAGTACGTAACTTGAAATTTGCGCATTCGATAATTTCAACGATTTTAAAGGATAAGGTTACAGTAAAAGACGCTGTGCAATCATCAATGAGATTTAAAGCTATAATAACTAGGCAGTGAAAAGGTCTTATTCATGAGATGGAAAAATTACTGGCAATGTGCTTTGATAATCAGATGAAAAAAAATATACCCACAAACCTTTTAATAATTAATAACACGTGAAGGCGAAACGTTCTTCGAAAACTACGAAACATTTACAGCAAGTCATGGATGGTTTCAATGGTTTTAGCGGAGGTTCAACCTGCATAATTGGAAAATTACCGGTGAGGCGGTAAATACGGATATAAAAGCAGCAGAAAAATATGTGGACGAACTGGATAAAATAATTAACCCCTTAAGGACCGATTTTTTTTTCAAAAAATGCACCAGAAAAATCAGTTTTTTAAATAATTAAAACTAACTTTTTGACATATTAGGAACCAGTTACAAGAGTACTTTTACAAGTTAGTTCGGGCAAATACGTACCATAAGTATCATATACATAGCATAAATGTGTAAAATATTAGAGCGCACTATTCAGCGATTCGTGAGTAAATCGCGATTTGTACAGGAACGTACAAATGTGCCTGGCCGAGTTATCTCGGGTATGGTCTTTTTAGACCGTACACTCTATCCCGAGATATCTCGGGCGTGGTCCTTAAGGGGTTAAAAAAGGTAGCTATTGTCCAGAACAGATATTCAATGTGGACGAAACCGGGCTTTGGTGGAAAAAAAATGCCTGAAAGGTCGTATATGCACAAAGAAGCTAAGGCAATGCCAGGTTTCAAGGCTTTAAAGACCGAATCACGTTGTTGTTAGGAGGGAATGCCGCTGGGTTAAAATTGAAACCTTTCCTAATCTATCGCTCCGAAAACCCACGTATATTAAAGAACGTTAGTAAGAACAGTCTTTCCGTATACTATCGTGCAAATAAAAACGCGTAGATGACGCAACGTTTATTTGAAGATTGGTTTTTGAACTGCTTCATACCCTCAGTACAGGATTATTGTTTCAAAATGGGAGTTGCTTTTAAAATTATTCTCCTTGATACTGCACCAGAACACCCTCAACATCTTGATGATCTACACCCAGACGTAAAGGTAGTGTATCTTCCTAAAAACACAACTGCAATCCTACAACCAATGAATCAGGCAAAACGATTTATTTGTACACGACTTTTTCCTAATCTGTGGCAGCCATAGAAAATGATGTAGTAATTTTTCGTGATTTTTGGAAATGCTACAATATTTTAGATTGTATCAAAAACATTAAATCAGCTTGGGACGAAGTAGCAGAAAAATGTATGCAAGGCATATGGAAAAAGTGCATAAAAAATTTTGAGAATAATAAATCATTTAACGATCTTGAGCAAACTGATACCTTAATTCAATCAATTACTAGTCTTGCCAATGCACTTAATTTAGATGTGGAAAAGGAGGACATTGTTGAATTAATAGATTATGCCGAAGGAAAGCTAACAAATGAAGATTTAATAGAATTAGAAGCAATGCAACATTTAGAAGAGGAAAAAACTGAAGAGGTGGAAAAGAAATTCACAGTGCATGGGTTATGTAGTGTATTCACCAAAATTAATGCGGCTATGTTGGAACTTGAATGTATGGATTCAAATAGTGAACGTTTTAATAAAGTTGGACGTGGGATAAGTGAACTTTTAAAGTATTATTAGGTAATTTATCAAGAGAAAGAAAATATTACAAAGCAAACCACAATTACGACTTTCTTTTCTACTCCAGATAAACAAATGATACCTGATATATTGAATAAACAAATAAGCAAATAGACAAATGATATGTATATAAATTTCTTTGTGAATAAACTTTAAATTCATTAAATCACTTTCATAATTTTGCAATGATCTTATATTACCAACTCAAGTTCCTCGTTTACCCACCAATTTGCTTAACGACGTAGTCGTTGGAACCGATCTCGGTCGTAATGTGAGGAGTACTTGTATTTACATATTGTGTTTACTTTCTTTTCATGCGTAATTTCCGTGGACTTTTACAATTAGGTGAATTATTATGGGTAATGGTTTGTTTGTTTTTTTTCATGTTTTTATAGATTTAAATATACTATTCCATGTGCACACCATTAAGTTGCAGATAGGGCAGGTGT
Source organism: Digitonthophagus gazella (assembly GCA_036711955.1). Classification (NCBI taxonomy): domain Eukaryota; kingdom Metazoa; phylum Arthropoda; class Insecta; order Coleoptera; family Scarabaeidae; genus Digitonthophagus; species Digitonthophagus gazella. The sequence continues at coordinate 14,921,168 of JASCIT010000007.1, forward strand.
TCAATGTGTTACACAAGGCATCGAATTGCATACGATTTTAATGAGTTAGATAAAGAGGCACATATCAACTCCAATCGGCCAGATAAGTAAACTAGTATATCTGTCCTGTGTTAACTAATAGAAGCCTTATTGTCGTCCTTTTTCCAATTACGTGAAACGTATCCACAACTCATCGGCGGTCAGATGGTATATGAGTTATGAAAACTGCAATAAACCTTTTTAATTTTCATTATTAACTGCATTTTTATTAATTTCTTAAAAGAAAAACAACTGTTTACTTTCCTTTGATGTTCACAGTATAAATAGAAAAGAACATTTGAAAAACATACTTTTATACTAGCATCAACACTCCCAGTAGCAATTAATTGTCCATCGCTTGAAAAACAACCTGCTCGACAATTTCCTTTATGAGATGTAACGTAAGCCGTTTCATATAAAGCCGGCTCTGGAGCTGGTAGATTAGCATCCGTTTCAAACTCTAAATCTATTTAAACAAACTCACTTTAATATTTAATCATCAATAAAGTGTTCAATATAAAATACCTAAACCTGGTCCAATCGAATTAGTCCCAATTCCAAAATTATGAGGTCGTTCTTTCCGATCAGGTTCATGTTCTAACCCAGCTATCATAATATGTAATAAACGGTCGCTTGGGGCGCAAGCTGGTTCAGCTTGAACGGCCGAAGTTAAATTCGTACCGATAGTTTGATGACCATCGTAAAGCAGTTGACTAAAATTTATGGGAATTATTTTCAGTGGTAAATGTATTTTGTGATTACCTTATAATTAAGCGATATAATAATTCTCGGTTTTTTACTAAATTTTTCGCATCTACTTCGGATTCTTTCATTTTTTTATAAAGAAATTGATAATTAACCTTTTATTATTAATCAGACACAAGAAGTAAACAAAACTTTAAGGTTAGGTTAGTGACGTTTTAGTACCAACATAAAATATTTTACTGGTTTAAAAAATTAAATTGTTCTTAATTTAGAGTTAATTTACCTTTTTGTTATTAAAAAAATCTATTTATTTAAATTATATTGATTATATTTTTTTGTACTAAAAGGGAAATTAAATTGTAAATAGAAATTTAATTATAAAATTGTAATACCAACATAAAATATTTCACTAGTTTGAAACATTAAATTACTTTTAATTTAAAAGTAATGTACTATTCACTTATTAAAAAACTTATTTATTTCAATTATATTGATTAAATGTTTGTACTAAAAGGGAATTTTAATTGTAAATAACATTTTAAATATAAATTATAAAACCAACATAAACTTATTAACATATAAAATTCCCCTAGTTTAAAATTCAAGTTTTTACTCCACAAAACTTTAAAATCAAACTTTTTTTCCTAATTTTACCGGTTTTCCCATCGACTTTTACTTTGTGTCGTCGTGTGGCGTGGACGAATGTGTTGTGGTGATCTCAGAAGCTTGCAAACCTTATCAAGATGTCTGGAGAGATAAGAAATTCGATTGAAGAGGTACATTTTGACCCTATTGTGCCTGAGCACCCGGACGATCCTTTTCAACAAAAAAAGAAGGTAAAACAACCCATTTTTATCTTTTGAGACAGTTTGTAAACGCGTGTTTAATCTCGTTTTCTTATACAGCTTTACGTATGTCAATTATGTAACGTTCAAGTTACGAGTTCAAACGTATTGAAGAGACACAACGAAGGGAGAAAGCATAGGATGAGGGTCGAAAGACAAGGGAAAACTTTTAATTGCGACCTTTGTGATATTTCAGCTAATAGTCAAAGTCAACTTGATGCGCATTTAAAAAGTAAGACGCCATTTTTATTTTTATTCATTCTATCAATTCTAACTTGATCATTTTTTTAAATATGATTTTATCATAAAACAAGATTTTTCACCTAACCTAAAATTTTGACCATCTTTAAAAAATCGTCCAGAGTTTATTTATAGGAATTAATAAAAGATTTTTGAACTGAATGCAAATTAAAACGTCTAGTTTTAATTAAAATAGACAGATTTTTGTTAAGTAGTGTCAAAAAATTTTTAAAAATTCCTAAAAACAATGAAGATTTTTCACCCAACCTAAAATTTTGACCATCTTTGAAAAATCGTCCAGAGTTTATTTATACGAATTAATAAAAGATTTTTGAACTGAATGTAAATTAAAACGTCTAGTTTTAATTAAAGTAGACGGATTTTTCTTAACTAGTGTCAAGAAAATTTAAAAAATTCTTAAAAACAACGAAGATTTTTCACTTAACCTAAAATTTTAACCATCTTTAACACGCTAACTGCCATGTGTACCATATATGGACACAGTTGAATTAACTTAACATCAATCAATTTTTTGATGGCGGTTAATGTCTTAAAAAATCGCCCCGACTTTATTTATAGGAATTAATGAAATATTTTTGAACTGAATGTAAACTAAAATGTTTACTTTTTAACTAAAAAAAAAACGAATTTTTGCTAAGTTGTATAAAAAAATTCCTAAAGACAACGAAGATTTTTCACATAACCTAAAATTTTGACCATAATATTTAAAAAATCGCCCCGACTTTATTTATAGGAATTAATGAAAAATTTTTGAACTGAATATAAATTAAAATATCGACGCTGCCAAGCCAAAACGGCATAAACGACATTAACCTAATTTTTCAGAAAACGCAAAAAACGATTGACATAATGAATCTTAAATGGCTTTTACGCAAACTTTAAAGCAATTTTATAGCGAATGAAGTTTGTTTGCGGGTATGCCGTTTTAACTGTTGCATGCAGATTTAAAAATGCTACTCAACGGTGCAGCTAACTAAAAAATGGCCGTTTTGGCATTTATGCCGTTTTGGCTTGAGAGCGTCGATATCTAGTTTTAATACAAATAGACGGATTTTTCCTAAGAAGTATAAAAGAGATTTTAAAAATTTTTAAAAACAACGAAGATTTTTAAAATTTTGACCATCTTAAAAAAATCATTAAAGAAGATTTTTCACTAAATTTTTTCCCATTTTTAACTCTTTGAGGGTTGGTGGGTGGCTTAATGTACCTCTTCGAATTTTGACCTTTGTGGTCGCTGGTACACAAAATAAACCACTTTTTTAATTTCTGCTCCTTTTGCTGTACAATGCTTAAGAGCGCATACCACCTCACCACTTCAAGCTCAGATTACACTTTTTGCTAAGAGAAGCAATTATTGCTTAAGGGGAGATATCAGTGTGACAGGCTGAAAAATGAGGTGTTTTTTGGTTTTTTTTTCTTTTATACGGCTGTATCAAATTATTTGGGATTTTGTCTATTAATTATTGAAGCATTAAAGTATGCAAGGAAATTTTCTTTGAATTTATATTACGATCTATGAAGCAGGGGAGCAGTCGTAAAATGACGTCTCAGAAAAAAGACCTCCCGACGGTTGACAACATTAGAGCCACAGCAAGCATCTGAAATGAAAAATTCGAAAAGATTATTAAATTATAATAGTATAGCTATCGCAGCATCGTAGAAAATTTGAAAATTTTGATTTAAAAAGAAATGGTGGCCATTTAAAAAAAAATTCGGATTTTACATGAAAATTTTGCAGTAAATCGTGAATAAAAAAAAAGTAAACAATTTAAAAAAAACTTCTACGATGCAACGATAGCGATAAGTTTTCTGAAGAGAATCCATGTTGAATAAAGTCGATTGGACAAAATTTAACAGAGTAATGCTGTCAACCAGGTAAAAAACATGGTTTCGAGAAAAACGCGTTTAAAGTTTTGAGAGGATAAAATTGAATGATGTAACTTGAATATTAATATAAAACAAGTTCTTACCGATTATTCTGCTATCCCTGGACCATATAGAAGTTCATCTGCATCCAACAATAACGTTTCCTCCTCCTCAAGTCGGTTTAAAGCACTTAAGTCTTAACTTTTCGGTCGATTTCGTGGCAATAATTGAACAGTTTCTCGCCGATGGAGGTTCGCAAGTCCTCAACAACATTCAACAAAGCCACGTGACCATCGTTGAATATGATAGTAGCCAAATTAGCAGCTGTTTTGACTACTTGGGCGCCACAAAAACACAGTCTTCTATAGACTGCTCTGAAGCGAATACTTCTAAGCCGAATATTGTTTAAACATTTTGTAGGCATATTCTTAAAGAACAAAACTAACTATTTAAGCAAAAAAAAAATCGAATTTTTTTTTCACACTGATATCTCCCCTTAAAATTTGATATCTATACTGGAAAGAACGAAGATTCCACAGAGGTGGGTCTAGGAAGCCGCGTTGTAAAAGATCTGTGTAAAGGTTTAGAAAATAAAGGCCATCATGTGTACTTCGATAATTTATTTCTCCCAAAATGATGGAAGATCTTCAGGAAAAGCATATCTATGCATGTGGCATTGTAAACACTACTAGAAAACTAATGCCTAAATTTCGCCCAAACAAAGAATTAAAAAGGGTAGATTTTCACTATTCTATTAGCAATAAAGGACTGATCGCTGTCAAGTGGAAAGACAAAAAAGTGTATACTTATTGTCTAACTACCACCACCACGAAGATGTGTCAGAAGTAAAGAGGAGGAAGAAAGATTGATGACATGAGACGATTCCGTGTCCAAAAATGTTGAAAGATTACAATTTCAACATGAACTTTGTCTACAAATGTGAGCAAAATAAACATGCTTATGAGCTAAATCGAAAAAGTCACAATTGGTGGCACAGGATTTTTTTTTACCTAATCGATGCATGCGTTGTGAATGCTTTCATCTTATACAAAAATCTGAATTTGCCTAAAATGTCTATGAAAAACTTCAGGTTATTACTCTTAGATAGTCTGATAAGTGTACCTATTAAAAACGAAAATCATCAGGACTTCCTGTACAAATAAAAAAACACAAACCAGAAATACCAAAAACAATAAGACTTCAAAATTCAGAGCATAAACCGATTCGAGCCACCAGAAGACGTTGTGCACTTTGCAGCACAAAGAAGACTGATGTTCGATCTAACTGGCAGTGCTCAGTGTGTAAAGTGGCACTTTGTTTAAACAAAAATAAAAATTGCTTTGAACAGTACCATTCCGGCTAAAGTGTTTACTGTGGGCGGTGGTACATTGTATGAACCGCATCTTAATTTTTTGCAAATACACAATTTTTTCGAAAAATTGTTTATACTACTTTTAATAATCATCAAATTAGACACATTAACAAAAGTTGACCAAATAAAAACGCTTTTAAAATGTTGTGCCCACTTTAGGTTTTTTTATTTGAAAAAGTCCGCCCCTCAAAGAGTTAAAGAAACGTCCAGACTTGATTTATAAGAATTTATAAAAAAAATTTTGAACTGCATATAATTTAAAGTATCATTTAACATTTTGATTATTTTTTATCATTATTTTTATGATTTTATCATGAAATGTTAAATCACCAGTTAATTTCTATTTAAGGCGATTTTAAACCATTAACTAATCATATTTTGCTTCATAAAGACTTAAAAAGATTAAATGGTGCTTTTTAAATAAAATTTGTAATAATTTTTTTAAATGATTTTCCAGGTTCAAAACATAAAGCAAGATTAATAAGAAAAGAAAATGCAAATCAAATGATGAATAAAGGAATTTGGATAATTTTATTTGGAGTGGTCGTAATTTTCCTGAATCTATTGCTTTTATTCAAATACATAAATTTAATATTATGAACGCAGTTTTTTGTATTATTATTATTAGTTTGTTGTTGAAAAAGGATACTAATATATCAAGCTTCTGATACTATTAGTATGCAGACATTAAAATCGTTTTAATCGTTGTAATAAAATGCTACCTCTCTTATATTAGGATAATTTAGGTAGATATTTTTATTATCACTATTGTTATTTTTCACTTTTTTTTTGATTATTACTTACGTATCAATATGCGGCTGGTCGTATTGATAATTGAGTTTTATCCATTACTTTGTGTGATTCGTTTTCGTGTTATACTACTTGATTATTTATAGAGAGATTTATATTTATTAATGTTTCATTTATTGCATGGTGCATGACTGAATGTTTGTTATTATAAGTAAATGTGATACATTTAAAGATTATTTATATTTTTATAGGGTTAAATGGCGCGACCGTTTATTTAAATTGTAAAATGTACGATACGATACATAGAAAATAAGTACAATTAAAAAAAAATAAAAAACGCAGACTTGCGATGTCTGAATATTGATATTTACGACATTATGCCTTTGTCTTATTATATTCTATGTATAATATATCCATGATGTTTCAAAAAATATCAATATGTTTTTTTTCTTTGAGTTATTATTATGTTTGTTTTAATTACAAATGCAATAAAACAACAAGGCTATATTGGAACTTTTTATATTTACACCTGTATGTACATGTTTTTTAAACAGTACATATGTTTTAAACATAATAAATCAATTAAAAGCACTAATATTATAGAATATAAAACCCTCAAAACTAAAAAAGCAAATTCAATATGTCTATAAAATCATGTTTAAACCCATTTTAGGCGCAAAAATCAATTTTAATGAAATTTACGATGACAAATCTATAATTTCACGTAATAATTCCAATATACAAGGTGAACCATGTTCAGTATTCATATAATTGATATTTTGTTATGATAGCACATATTTTAAAACTCGAATAATATAAAGGGTGTTTCATTATGAAAGATTATCATAAACTCTATTAAAATGCTATTGTAATGGAATAATTCCTATATACAGGGTGAACCATTTTCACTATTGATGTAATTGATAAGTTCTTGTTATGGTATTGCATATTTTAAAACTTGAATAAGATAGAGGATGTTTCCATAAAAAGGATTTACGTAAATTTCATTAATATCGTTTGTAAAAAAAAGCTATGCTTCTTTCTGAGACACCCTGTATAACGTAAAAATACCCTTTCTGTATCTATTTTCATTCAAAATGAAATTGTCTCTAAAGAATCTAACCACATTAACATTCTTTTTCTCTTCTTATTGTTAGCTGAGGGTTTTATATTATAAACATTACAATATCATAAGATATATCCATTGTTTTTTTTTTAAGGGGTATAAAACTTGCATCCAATATCATTTTGTTTTCCTGAGTATACTTTGTGTGCTTTTTGGTCGTAATTTTTAATTTTTTTGATTTTCCTTAGCTTACAATCCACCTCCGCTACGTTCAACGGTAATCTTCCTCTTCAACAACCTCGCTTCGTGTTTGGCTTCCTCTAATTCTGCCATTCTAGCAAATCGAGAATACGCTACTCGTCCGGATTTGATGGCAGCCATCAAATATAAATACTCGTCTAATTCGACTTGACCGTTCATGTTCGTGTCGATTTCTTTTAAGATTTCGTGAAGTTCTTCACCTGGAACGTCTGTTCCATCATCACGCTACAAAAAAGAAAAATTAGTATTAATTGAATTATAAATTATTTTGTTGGATGCGAATAAAAAAACTATACTGCGTGACATTGAAATTGTAACATCTAGAAAGAGTAAATATTATTTAACCAAATTTGGCCCAAATGTGGGTTTATAGGAGTGTACCAATTGACTAAAGTTTGGAGAAAAAAAAAAATAAAAAAAGGATAACTCCTATTTCTTTAATAAAATGTTGTCCGCCCCTGTTTTATAAACATTGATTAAGATGGTGAGGCGTAGATTCGATTAAGTTATCTATACTATCTTGTAATGTTGTATCCCAGGCTATCTGAATTTCGTGTCTGAGAACATCCAAGGTCTGCGGAGGTTGTGGCAAATTATTTAATTTTCTGCTTATCATACCCCATACATTTTCAATTGGAGATGAAACTGTTTTCTACCTTCTATCTTCAATTTTCAGTCTCTTGTCTTTTGCTTTCTGGGTTCTAAGTTCTGATTCTTGCCTTCAATTTTCAGTCTTCTGGCTTCTGCCTTCTGTCTTCAATTTTCCACCTTCTGTTTCTCTTCTTCAGTTTTTTGTATTCTGGCTTCTACGTTCTGCATTTTGTCTCTTGTCCTCGATTTCCGGAGTTCTGGTTCCATCTTTTTTCTTAAATCTTCTGCCTTCTGCCTTTTGCGTTCTGCGTTCTACTTTCTGCGTCCTGCCTTCAATTTTTAATCTTCAATTTTTAACGTTCAATTTTCGATCGTCAATCATATTTAGTACAATACACACTAAAACAATTCTTGATGTCCTACCATTTTCTGATTAGCGATAGTACTTAAAGAAAAGGTTATTTTGATTGCTCCATCATATATTATGTAGTTTGGAGAAAGAAAGGATAATTCCTATTCTTTTTTAAATAAAATGTTGCCCCGTCCCTGTTTTGTAAACATTGATTAAGATGGCGAGACATAGATTCGATTAAGCTGTCTATATTATCTTACAATATTGTATCCTAGGCTATCTGAATTTCGCCTCTGAGAATGTCCAAAGTTTGCGGAAGTTGTGGCAAATTGTTTAATTTTCTGCCTATCATATCCTATACATTTTTCATTGGGGATAAATCCGGAGATTTTGCTGGCCATGGTAAAAGGTCTTGCTGAGCCTCAACCAAAAAGATTAAAGTACGCCTTGCCACATGCATTGTCTTGTTGGAAAATTGAATTTTCCAGCCTTTGAAGGTACAGGAGAAGATACGGCTCCGAAACCTCCTGTATGAAATGAATCGCTGTACAGTCAGAGTGCCTTCGATAAAAACTAAGAGGGACCTGTTTCCATAAGAAATTGTGCCTCATACTATTATACCAGCAATTCGATGTGTAACAATCTGGGCTACTATTTTTATGAGTGCGTCGCGAACTATAAACAAAGCGCGAGAGCGATATAGAAAGGTGGGGAAAAGGGGAGAAGACCTCGGGGAGTCGATGGTGAGGAACGTGAAAGAAAGGAAGAAGAATTAATAAGAGAGTGTGAGAAAAGTAAGTGATTGAGAGCGGGTTTGTGCGCAGTAAAAAGAATAAAAAGTGGAAGATTGGGAAATCGTAAATAACAACAAAAGAGCAATAGAAAGGAGTATTCGAGGGATAACAACTGTAAGTAGAATTAAGAGCATTTTTGTAGATAGGTATAAGGTCATTCCGTAAATTTCGAATGGTTTTAAATTACCATATTCAGGGTTCGTTTTTGTTTTTGCTTTTTTTATTTTATTTTGCAATTAAATTAGATTAGTCCTAAAAATTTGAGTTTTACTTTCTTCCCGTTTAACACACTATCAGGTTTGCGCGGGTGGACCCGAGGGTGCCGAAAACTACCCGGAATATGGCCGCGTAGATCTTTTGTCCACTCAGGGACTTGGGGGGTGGTAACAGATGCATAGGCCTTTTTATAGTGTACTGCAATTTCTGTCTTTCTCCACATTTTCGTCTGACTATCTTACGACCATCATGCATCCCTAGGGAGAATCTAGATTCATCACTAAAGACAATCCTATGTTACTCGATGTTCCAATCAGTCTTTTCCCTACACCAATTTAAACGTTGCCGTCGATGGTTGGAAGTAAGTGGTAACACACAATATGGTCTGTATAGTCTTATTGTTAGCCCAAAATATCTAATGCGGTAATGTTCGCATTGTGATTGGACGAGCAGCGTCTGCAATCCAAACACTAAATGACTTAGTAGTTGGAAATCTATGAAAGCCAATAATTTCAAACGGTGATGTTGACGTACTGTCGTTTTTCTTAAAGCCCCATTCCTCTCTGACGGTGTTCCTGAGCATTCTAAAATTACCCTCTCCAACATCTTATAACAGTGGACCGATTTCGATTTAATCGCGAAGCGACTTCGGCAAATGATAAACCACCTTCTTTCATGACGATAATGCTCCCTCTCTCAACAACATTTAATTGGTGGTAATTTCGACATATTCTTACTCTAGGCATAATAAGAATTTATAACAGAATACAATAACACAAAACAACAAAGAAAGAGCACAAATTATCAGAAAGGACGCCAGTTAATAACTTAAGCACATAGATATAAGAAATGTCAATTATGGTAAGTATACATAACATATGATTTTCAAATTTTAATCAATTGTTGTATTCCTATAAAGTAATCTTAATGCCAAATTTGGTCAAAAAATATTCAGACCTTCTATGTGTTGCAATTTCAATATCACGCAGTATAATAAAAGGTGGAAAGCTTACTTTGAGACTTCTTCGAATATCATTAATAGAAACGTAACCCTTTCGATCTTTATCAATAATTTCAAATCTTTTAGTGGAAGCTTTAACTTCTTCTTCGGTTAGATTAGCGGGTATCTTTTCTCTACTAACTCTGTTGACCATTTGACCCATTTCGTAATGAAGGAATTCGGTTGCCATAGCTTCTTGTTTTTTCTTTTCATCTAGAACATAAAAAATGGTCTTTTAATCAAAGGGTTAAAAATAATTTGCATCAAAAATATCTATGGAAAATCTTTTAATTTGGTAAATTTTTATACCTGGTGACCATTTTAATTGTTCAGCCATAATGTCAATAATATCAGGTAACGCTTCCTGAGCAGCTTGGACATTCAAAAAAGCTATCCTCAACCTCCTCCCAATCATATCAACGGCGGTCATAGCATATTCTTTTACTCCGTATTTAATATCAGCATCGATGTATGGAAATTCAGGATGAATCTTCTTCCCGATAATCGGCCAACGTTTTCCAGTTAATGAAGCCATTTTAGCCACGTGAAAAGCTCTATCTCCGTAAGCCGTAGCTAGATGTTGAGCGGTTTCAAATTCCAAACCGAAATCTTGCACCAAACGAATGTACATCGTTGGAGTCCAATTATCGCCACCTTCCAATTTGATTTTTTCCGTTTGACATTCTTTAAACTTTGGTTCTAAGCAGGTACATTTTATCGCTCTATCGATAGTTTCTTCAGCCATGTGTCTATAAGTTGTCCATTTTCCACCAGCTATTGTAATTAATTTCGATGGACTTACGTGAATTATGTGATTACGAGCTAATGATTGTGTATCTGCTTTGTTTGGATCTGAAACTAGAGGTCTTATTCCACTCCAAGCTGAGAGAACATCACCTCTTCTAACTAAAAACATTTTTAGTCATAATTATTTTTATTAGACATTTATTTGAATTTATTTTATCTACCTTCAACATCTGGATTAAGATAATGTTTAACTTCAGATAAAATAAACATAATTTCTTCTTCTGTAGGTCTCGGACTGAATGTAACATCACAAGGTAAATCGGTTGTACCGGCAATGGTATGATTTTGGAAAGGAAGGAAGAAAATAACGCGTCCATCGCTAGTTGCGGGATCTAAAAGCCCCATTTGTTGGGGGCTATAATATCCGGGAAGAACGATATGTACGCCACTGCTTGGCGAACAAATCGTTCTTACGGTAGGGTCATCCATTTTTCTTATGGTGTCTGTAAACGGTCCGGTTGCGTTTATAACGCATTTGGCTTGTACATCCCATTCTTCATTCGTTAAATTATCTTTAACTCGAGCACCGGAAATAATTTCTTTCCCTTCTTCGTTAGTTTTCTTTATAAGTTTTATACACGAAATGTGGTTTAATGCCGTGGCACCATAACGAATGGCAGTTAAGGCTATTGCAAGGTTTACTCTTGCATCATCTTGTTGACCTATTAAAAAATTGGTATTAAAAAAAATGGTTGGTGGAGAAGTTAGTTTAATTTACCATCATAATAAACGATTCCTCCGCAAAGTTTATCTCCTCTTAACATAGGGAATAATTCTAAAGCGTTTTTCTTACTTAATAAATAAGAACTTTTTATAGTTTTTCTACCGGCTACTACATCATACATTTTTATACCGACCCAAAAATAAGGAACTTGCCACCAACTAAAAAAAAAAAAATAATTAAAAAATCCATCTTACAATTAGATTATGTTATTGATGAGTTGAAATGTTTTTTAAATATTCTTAAAGATCGTTAAAAATCCTTTAATTTGAATACAAACACGATTATATTTTGATGAAAAATAAACCAGTTACATTTTTAAATTTAACGATTGTCAATTGCTTCTTAGGTTAAAACTTTAACCAGTTGCGGTGGCTGGACGTACTATAACCCGAAATGGAGCTGCACCATAAAAAGAAAGATGGAAAAGTAAGCCAGGTCTTCGTAACATTGCCGAGTACACTTCCATCTTTCTCTTCATGGTGCAGCTCCATTTCGGGTTATAGTACATTGTACGTCGAGATACTTTTGCTACCGGAACGCCAGCGCGACGGTGTTACGCACGCCGTCGGACCATTGTTGCAGGTAGAAAAATGACTCACCTGGCACGCTCAGCCAGGTGGCTAAAGGAATTAAATTTAGATATATCGTGTTTGATATTATTTTAAAGCTAATGTCATTTACTCTCGATTCTTTAAAAAAAATTTAATATAATTTTAAAATTGGTTTGATAATTACGTATAAACTGGAAGCATAATAGGTAAAGGTTTGGCCAAATGCGGTGCCGAGTCCAAAACGGTAGCTCGTTCGTTCAAAGCCTCTTTAACCATCCGATACTGTTCAATGTCCAGTTGCATGATGGCTTTTTGCAAATAACGAACGCCCCCATGAAGAAGTTTGGTGCTTCTGCTCGAAGTCCCACTTGCGAAATCGTCAGCTTCTACCAAAGCGGTTTTAAGACCGCGAGTTTGTGCATCTAGGGCACATCCAGCACCGGTAGCTCCACCTCCAATAACTAACACGTCGAAGGAATCGTTTTTCAAGGAGTTTATTAATTCTTCTCGAGGTGGTAGTTGACGTTTTTCCATGCAAAATTGCGATTGTGATGCACTTACTGTTCCCCACTAAAAAAATACAGTTATGATATAACAAATAATAAATTATAAAGAAGAAAAGAAAAAAAGACGTGAATAAATAAGTTCACATTTTATAAATTTTCATCAACTTTTTGAGATGATAGAGAAAATATGGTTGTAATCCATTTTAACACGTTGTTCGCCATTTAAGAAAAAAAAAAATTTTTCCGCTCAGGCCATCACCTAATAAAATGCATAAGAATGCGGCACAAACCGTGTGCCGCATTACACCAACCGAAATCAGGCGCGGCACAAGTGAATGCCGCGCTGCGGTTAACGTGTTAACCAGTGTCAGTCAATTAATAAATAAAAGTTTTTGTACCATAGTAGTTATAACGAAATTTTATTGTCTAACATGTTTCATCATTGTTCAATTACGGCAAGTATTAGTCACACGTCTTTTATATTTGGATTGTAAAAATTTGGAATTACTATTGTAAAATGCCTTTGGGCTGGTTTATTCACTGTTGGATTAATTCATCTATATGATATTTACTATGGTTACAGGCAAAATAGCCAATTGTACTATGCTAATTGATACAATAACCATAGAAATTATCGGCCAGATTAATTTACTTAAAGGTGAATAAATCGGCCCTTTGTAATATTTAATTTTACTATTATTTAACTTCGTTTCTGATTTTCGTCTCTGAAGATGGATAACGCCGAAACATGTTAGACAATAAAATTTCGTTATAATCAGTATGGTACAAAATCTTTTATTTATTAATTTTGAGGATAAGTTCTAAACTACTTTTTCAATTTTAATTTTTTTTTTCACAAAGTTTTGATTTAATTGTAGATTATAATATGTTGGTTTAAAGAAGATATTATAAGTTCTTATTTTATGTATAACTCAGTTCTCAATTATCATAATTAAGCTCATAATGATTTTTTGAATTTTTGACAATTTCTGCTGTAATTTTTAAATAAATTCAAAACTAGTCTTTTCAATTTATTTTTTTTTCTCAAAAATTTTTAAACCAAATGTAAGTTATAAAATATCAATTTAAAAAAAAAACAATTTCAAGTTTTCATTTGGTGTATAATTCAGGTCTTGATTATTAAAATTAAGTTCTTGTTGCTTTTTTTAAATATTGACAATTTCTGTCGTAATTATAAAATAAGTTCGAAAGTGATCTTTCTCATTTTATTTTTTTTCTCGAACACTTTTAAGTAAAACCTAAATTATAATACAAATATTTAAAAAATAAACTTTAAGCTTTAATTCGGCGTATGAATCACTTCGTAATTATCTTCAGTGAGGTCTAAGTGATTTTTTGAATTACAGGTATTTTTGAAGACAAGTTCAAATGTAATCTCTCCAATTTAATTTTTTCTCTAAAACTTTAAAGTTAAACCTAGGTTAGAATACATCAATTTAAAAAAGAAACTTGAAGCTTTAATTCCATATATAAAACACTTCATAATTATCATCATTGAGGTTACAGTGATTTTTTGAATTAGAGCCATTTTTAAAGATAAGTTTAAAAGTAATCTCTCCAATTTATTTATTTTTTCTCAAAAGCTTTTAAGCAAAAACTAGATTATAATACATCAATTTAAAGAAGAAACTTGAACCTTTAATTCGATGTATAAATCACTTCATAATTATCATCTGTGAGGTCTAACAATAAGTGATTTTTTGAATTATAGCTATTTTTGAGGATAAGTTCTAAAGTAATCCCTTCAATTTAATTTTTTTCTTAAAAACCTTTAAGCAAAAGCTTGCTTATAATACATCAATTTAAAAAAAACCTCCAGGTTTAATTTCATGTATAAATCATTTTGTAATTATCATCACTAAGCCCTCAATGATTTTTTGAATTTTAACAATTTTTTAGGATATGTTGAAAAGTGAACCCATTAATTTCTTTTTTTCAAAAACTTTTAAGTTACATCTAGATTATAAGATAAATAACAAAATTCAAGCTTTAATTTGATGTCTAAATCACTTCGTCATTATCATCAGTAAATTCTCGATGAGTTTTTGAATTTGTACAATTTCTAAGGTTAAGTTTAAAACCGTACAGTTCCCATTTTTATTTTTTTCTCAACGAATTTTAATTTAAAAAAAGATTATCATATGTCCATTTAAAGAAGAAATGTTGATCTTCCATTTGATGTATAATTAATTATCATTTAGAAATTTAAATTTAGAGTCATTTTTTGAATTTTGATAATTTTTGAGAACAAGCATTCTCCTCAATTTTCTCTTCAATACATTTTAATTCAAATGAAAATTATACCATATCGACTTAAAGGAGAGATTTTGAGTTTTAATTTGATGTGTTCTGTCATTATCATCAGTAAGCTCTCAGTGATTTTTTGAATTTGTATAATTTTTTAGGTTAAGTTAAAAAAAGTAGTGTCTCTATTTTTATTATTATTTTGTTTTTTTCAAAGAGTTTCAATGGAATAAAGGATTATAATATATGGATTTAAAGAAGAGACTTTGAGCTTTCATTTGATATATAATTCACCTGTTAATTATCATAAATAAGTTCACGGTTTATTCGAGATTATACCATATCGATTTAAAGAAGAGATTCTGAGCTTTAATTTGATGTATAAGTCACTTCGTCATTATCATCAGTAAGTTCTCAGTGATTTTTTGAATTTGTATAATTCTTCAGGTTAAGTTCAAAAAAGTAGTGTCCCTATTTTTATTTTTTTTTTTTCTCAAAGACTTTCTGGAATGGAAGAAAAGATTATAATGTACGGATTTCAAGAAGAGGCTTAGAGCTTTCATTTGATGTTTAATTCACTTCTTAATTATCATAAGTAAGCTCACCTTTTAAACTTTGATGATTTTCGAGAACAAGTGGCTTCCTAAATTTTCTCTTCAATACATTTTAATCCAAGTGGATATTATACGATATCGATTTAAAGAATAGATTTTGAGCTTTAATTTGATGTATAAGTTGAAGATGTTTTATAGATAAGATGTTTCAAGTCATAGATGTTTTTGGTATAATAAGTAAGCTCTTGGCAATTTTTTGAATATTGATAGTTTCTGATAAATCAAAAAAAATAACTTCCACAATTGAAGAGCCTGGTGCAAGAACGGGATAAGTAACAATATGGTCATTTTTCAGCAAAGCCAAAAAATATTTCATTTTTATGTTAGTGTTTAAATGAATTATAATGGTTTATTGAAATAAGTATGAGCATTTATGTTTGGTCAAAGCATAATTTTGGTAGAAATGGTGATTTAATAGCAAAAAACAAATTGTGGTGGAAGAACGGGATATGTGATTATCTGGGATATAATGATTTTGAGAGGTGACTGAAAAACATAAATAACAAATTAAGGTAATTCTTGGGAATTCAACTAACAAAGGGGAGAATTAAAAACCCTCCATTCTATTAAGCCGAGTTTTCGATCTATTTATTTTGATCTTCTTCAGGGTTTAAAGCAGAGGTAAAACGTATTTGACACGATGTTATTTAAAACTAATCCCCGGAACTTTAGAAACAAGGTTGAACATATTAAAATACATTGACTTTGTAGGTTAAAATTAGACGATGGAACAGACAAAAGTCGAAAAATGATTTTCGACTTATTTTTCGACACTATTAATACAAAATTGATACAGGATTGTTCGATCCAACAACGGGATAAGTGCTACGTAACTTATCCCATTCTTGCACCAGTCTACTGCATGGGATTGGTGATTTTGTCTTATAATTTCTAATCAGCTAATCATATATGACGCATGCTTCGACTAAACAAAGGAAAATACATTTTTAAACTGTTTTCAGTAAATATCAGGGTCTTCAATTTTATTTTATTTTTAGCAAATTAGTCTTTGAACAATTTTATACCAGCCAATAGAGTTTTGATTCCGAATTAGAAGCTGATCAAATTAAAGAGCAAATTAGCTCTGGCTATAGAGAATATGCAAATTGAGATTTGTGAGAGCGACAAAATTTTTATCATTGTTCTAATCTATTTTACCGATTTTAAAGTTGGGATGAAAACACAGCTTATCAAGGATGTGATATTAATTAGAACCGTATAAATTTATAATAACTCCTGTTAACTTTACATAAAATTGAAGAGTGAACATTTCCGTTTTGCTGAGTTTGTCAATTCTTGCATAATGGTTTGAAATTCGTTGCATAATGTTATTTCGATATTAATCAAATTTAATTCACATGATTATTTACATCAAAGCCATTAAATTCATTAAGTTAACAAAATCAACATTAGGAAAAAAAATTATGGTGATACGTCTAAAAATTATTTACGGTAATATAATAATAACTAAATAAAAACCTATGATAGACCTATAAAAAATGATAAATATGATAAAAACTTGAAAATGAAACCAATTAGTAGGTTTTTATAAAGCGATTTTTTACGCTCATCATTCTTGAAGTCTTCTAAAGTAAAAGTCTCTTTTCGACGTGACACCAAGCTTTAATTTATGTATAAATTATTTCTTAATCTTCACAAACAAATATTTGGCGATTTTAAAAATTTTAACAATTACTATTTTGACTTTAGAATGAGCTCAAAAGCATTTACAATTTTAACTTTTTCCTTAAAAAGTTTTTCTTCAAATCAAAATTATGATATATGGAATTAAATAAGAGACTTTAAGCTTTTATTTGATGTATAAATCATTTTTTAATTTTCATAATTAAGCTCTCAATGATTTTTTAAATTTTATTAATTTTACATCTCATTTGAAGTTAACACTTTGTTGACCGGCAATTTTACGTAGAAACTATATCATGTCACCGCAATGTGACATAACAAGTGCTATGACGACGAGTTAACTCGTCACCGGTCAGCAACGTTTGGATATGAAATGACGAGTTATCTCGTCACCGGTCAACAAGGTGTTAAGTCAAAAAGTAGTCTTATAAATTTAAATATATTTCTCAAAAATTCTTAAGTAATGTTTAGATTACAATACAGATTATTAAATAAGATATTTTAAGATTTAATTTGATGTACAAATCCTTTCTTAATTTTCATAAATAAACTCTTAGGAATTTTTTAAACTTTTTAACTTACTTTTCTTTCTCTCTCATCTCCAAGTAACAAATATGCACCTCCTACTCCAACAGCAGTAGCAAAACCGCTTACAATAATCTTACGAAATCTGGAAGACATCTTCAAGTTGCAAAAAATTGCTAAAAGAAATTATATTTTAATCCTCTTCAAACTTGATTACTAACAACACTAAAAATAAACATAAGCAATTAAATTTAAATAATAATAAATTAATTCCATTCATTAAATAGAATATATGGTACGATTTATAGTTTTTAAATTAAAACATATTTAATGTCAAAATTTGAAAGGTTTCTGTCACTATTAAAAAATTTTTTATTTCATTATCCTCATTAAAAGAATGAAGTAAAACTTACCTGGTTTAACGTAACGATTCCGACCATCGGCCAGTTAAGCCGGATGACCTCAGAGAATCTTAGAGGTGAATCCACCAGCTGTTGAGTTTTGGCTGTAACCCAGATGTTTGGCATTTGAATTCTAGTCACAACCTGCCATTTGTGTCCGCCCTCTAAAGCGGCACACCGAAGAACTAATCGATTTTAAATTTCAAAACTCTACGAACGATACGAAATTACATTCATCGCTTTAATACATAACATAAATTACGCAAACAGACCTTGGAGTTTTATTGAGGAATAAGTCATATTTACACGGGTATTTGTAATAAAACTATTTTTTTTACCAGACGTGAGACTTTGAACGTCTCGTTTTATTGAGGTTTCTTCAATATAATAAAACTTGTAATCTTTCGGTATCATAATAATATAATCGCCGGATAAATCGGAGAAAAATGATAATGATTTTCCTGTTCACGCCCTACTACGTTTTGTCCCCACCACTACAGGATGTTCTTACTTTAGTTTTTCTTAGAATTTTATTTTTTGCAGACTTACATTCTATTTGTTTCGTGAAACTATCGAATAAGTAAACTTTGAACTGCTAAAAACTGATTTATGATGGATATCTTTCTAGTAAATACATTTTATTTAAAAATCAATAAGTTCACGTAAGATGATTTCTTATAAAAATTTAAAACAATATAATTAATTTAAAAAAATTTACTTTTAATTTAAATACTTAATAATTCTGTTTAT
Source organism: Digitonthophagus gazella (assembly GCA_036711955.1). NCBI lineage: Eukaryota > Metazoa > Arthropoda > Insecta > Coleoptera > Scarabaeidae > Digitonthophagus > Digitonthophagus gazella. The sequence goes on from JASCIT010000007.1 coordinate 14,940,052, forward strand.
TTTTTGATAAGATTTGTCAATAGGAAAAGATAAAAGTTTAACTTTTTTTAAGTAGAATTCTAGTTTATAAATTTTTTTGTCGCCATCTAACATCTAATAGAACATTTATATGAAATAGATATTAAAGTAATCTTCATTAAATAAGCATGTTTTGAAAGAAAAATACATAATCATCATATTACTTAAGAAAATATTTAAAAGATGGCATTAAATTTATTTGATATTAATTTTTTAAAATTAAAACTTTTATCTAAAATTACTACTAAAAATGTACATGGTATTTATAATGAAGTTGTAAATTTTTAATATATAATGAGGTTGTAAATAAACTTTGTAAATGATAGTTTTAAAATAACAGTTTTGACGTTTAAACGTTAGTTTTCATCTTTAAACTGTCACTTTTGACGTTTATAGATCAAAATTCTCTTTCAAAATGTCAGTTTAGACGGTTAAATGTTAGTCTTTCTATTTGAAATGTCACTTTTGACGTTTAAAGATTAAAGTTCTAGCCTAATAAATAAAATTGTAAGAACCAAACGTCTAATTTTAATGTATTTCAATAGCTATTTAAGTTTGAGAACGTAACTTTGAAAGTTAAAAAATGTCAATTAAAAACATTAAGTTAGATTTTATTTTCTGGGAGAAAAACTAAAAGTCGTACAAAGTTCTTCTTTGGCAAAACTAAGAAGTAAATTTCAAACTAAATCGACATACAAATTTCAAAACTTAATAGTTGGGAATCCAAAAGTTATTAATTTTTAAAGATTAACTAATTTTAATCAGCATTAAGTCACATTTTCTCTTCTAAGAAAAATACTAAAAGTTGTAAAGAGGCAATTTTTGGTAAAAATAAAAATTAATTATCAGTCTAACTTCTTATAAAATTTTAGGTGTCAATAACCATCCGTTTTTTAGATATGAATTTTTCAAAATTACAAAGTTTTAATAAACATGTAAATTAAGTTCGGTTAGAATTTCTTTTCTGTAGAAAAACTAAAAGTCGTGGAAAATTCATATTTGGCAAGAATAAAGACTAAGTGTTAGTCTAAATCCTCATAATATTTAGCCCTAAGGCCTTTATTTCGTTCCCTTCATGGTGATTAATTTACTAATTAATCGGAAGTCTTTTAGAAGCTCTCAAAATTCCGGGGGTGTCTGAAATTTTTTTTTTAATTTTTTCATAAAAGTTGGAATAATTGATTTTAATAATAAATAGACATTTCAATTTATCTTTCCTCAGCTTAATTTTTCTTCATTTTTATAAATAAATCCAGTAGGATTTTTTGAAGTTGGTAAAAAATTTTAGTGTGGTGAAAATTCCGAGATGTATTTGAAATTCTTTTTAATTTTTTGATAAAAGTTGGAATAATTCTATTGATTTTAATAACAAATAGACATTTCAGTTTATCTTTCTTCAACTGGATTTTTCTCAATTTTTATAAATAAATCCAGTAGGATTTTTTAAAGTTGGTAAAAAATTTTAGTTTGGGCAAAATTCCGAGATGTTTGATAAATTTAAATTTTTTTGATAAAAGTTGGAATAATTCTATTGATTTTAATAACAAATAGATATTTTAATTTGTCTTTCCTCAACTTGATTTTTCTGTATTTTTATAAATAAATAAAATTGAGTTAACGTCTTAGTAACAATTAGTTTCTTAGATATGAATTTTTAAAAATTCACAAGTTTTAATCAACATATTAGGTTAGCATTTCTTCTCTGAGGGAAAAACTAAAAGTCGTAGAAAACTCATCTTTGACAAAAATAAAGACTAAATATTAGTCTAAATCCTCATAAAATTTCAAGTCTCAACAACAAATAGTTTCTTAGATATGAATTTTAAAAAATGAACAAGTTTTAATCGACATATTAAGTTAGGTTAGAATTTATATTCTGTAGAAAAAACTAACAATAAGTCATAAAAAATCTATTTTTGGTAAAAATGAAGATAAAAACAAAATTTCAAATCTCAACAACAATTAGTTTTTCAGAATTTTATAAAATTGACTAGGTAAATTAATAGTAACTTTATGGAATTTTTTTAATTAATATTAAAGAAAAATTCTAAGCAGTGATGATTCACTCTTCTTTATAAAAAACTTCTCTAACAGTAATTCATTCATTGGTGGAGGTTCAACCCCTCATTTTATCGTCCCATTGGATAGAATAAATTCGAGGGTAAATTCTCCCCTTGTTTTTTAAAAAGGTTTTAAACGCCCAATGGGGTCTCGCGAATTTTTTACGGTGTACATAAAAAAGTACATAAGCTAAAACCCAACCCAAACCGATTTAATCTTCCGGTTTCGATTTCTCCTTTAAATTTTTTTGGGAAAAACTTAACATCTGCGTTTATTCCCTAGAAATCTGGACCATTTCATCTGTGTATAAGCAAACAATAGCCGGGGATTAACGTAAATGTAGTTGGTCTAGAAAAAAATTAAATATTTGGGGCACGTGTCCATCTGATTTTTTTGTCTGGGGATTTTTTTTTGCCTTTAAAAAGCTGTCCAAAGGCCAACGGTCAATCTCTTTGTAAATGCCGAGAATAGGGAGGTTTTTGTCATCGATTATTAGGGATGATCAAAATAGTTTCGTTTTTATTTTGATTTATATCTGTTTGTGAAGCAAAAAATGAAGAGTTAAAAAATAGTTTTTTAGGCAAATTGTATATGGTAAAGTTGTAACTTGTAAACGTCATATTTTAATGTACTCCAAAGAAAATTCCGCTATTTGAACATAGTTTAATAAACATGTTGATTAAATTAGGTTAGAATTTCCTTTCTGTAGATTAAATTAAAAGACTTAGAAATTTCATTTTCGGTAAAAATAAAGACTAACAATAAGTCTCAATATAAATCGTGGTCAAATTTCAAGTCTCAACAACGATTAGTTTCTTAGAAATGAATTTTAGAAAATTGACTAGTTGTAAGTAAAACCAAAAATTTTTATAAAATCATTAACCAGAAATTAAGAAAATATTAACAGAGCCTATACATTGGGTTGGTTTCAATTCGGTTGAGTTAGGATTGCTCCATGGAAAGAAATAATAACAGTCTTAGAAGAAGATAAGATTGGCGATTATTTCATGAACATAACAATATCCCATTTCTGTAGTAGATGGTTCAAATCGGAAAATAAGAAAACCTGTTAGGTAATTTGTAAGATTTCCCAATTCCCTCTTTTAAGATCGTTTTGTTGATTATTTATTGTAACAAAATACTGAAAATTAATTTAGAACCTAATATTCATTTATAAAGATTCATCAACCCAAAAAAAACAGCTATTTTCTGCAGGAGAAAGCTAATTATACAATTCATAGAGTCGTACAAAACCTGGAAATGATAAGACTTTAAGTAGTACAGAACAGGTAGAAGTAGTACTGTTACAAGGAAGAAGAAAACTAAAAGAAATTGATCTGAGAATAAATGACAATAACATGATGAGTGCTAAGATGGTGAAATATCTGGGACTCTACTTGGAGAAAGACATGAAGATGTCTGATGCAGATTCAGTAAAATTAAACCAAATACTTTCGGTCATGTTCTATGTTGCATCTGCATTGAGCAGGGCCCTCAATTATAAGTACTATTTGAATATGCTTTCCTCAGTTAATAGAAGACTAGGAATCCGGATATCTTCCGGATATAGGACGGTTCCATCAGTTGGTATTGAAATAGTAGTTCGTCTAACGCTCATTGCCCTATTAATTGAGGAAAGATATAGTGTACATAGTGGAGGGAAGGATTACAAGAAGCAATTGAGAGAAAAATTGTTAGAAAAATTGCACTGAACTAATAAATTGATTAACCCTTTTGCTACGGGAGTGTGCTCCGTCGGAGTGACACCGCTGAACGGGCCGTCGCGCCGCGCCCGAGTAGCGCTACTGAACGGAGCATTGAGCCGGAAAGTGTGCATGTTGCGCTTATTCTTGGTGCCATAAAGCAAGTCGTATTTCGAAAGTTTTCGTCGAAAAAATCGGGATAAAGACTGTCATGATCGATGATCATTTCTGCGTAACATATCTAAAACTCAAAATCGCAGGTCCCGCAGTTCAGGAAATATCGCGAGTTAAATGAAAAAAGGACAGGTAGTCGCGCGGATGTCGCCTATAGGCGACACTCGTACAGACAGGATCGTCCCGCGGATGACGTCTATAGGCGACACTCGTACACACAGGTCGTCACGCGGATGTCGTCTATAGGCGATACTCGTAGCGAAAGGGTTAAAGATATAAATAAATGGGTTTCTCTTTAAACAAAAATGGGTTGGATTTAGTTGATTTTAACCACTTGCGGTGGCTAGACGTACACTGTACTATAACGCGAAATGGAGCTGCACCATGAAGAGAAAGATGAAAAAGTAAGCCCGTTCCCCGTAGTATTGCCGAGCCCTCTTTCATCTTTCTCTTCATGGTGCAGCTCCATTTCGGGTTATAGTACGTCGAGATAGTTTTGTTACCGGAACGCCAGCGCGACGATGCTACGCACGCCGTCAACCATTGTAGCAGGTAGAGAAATGACTCACCTGGCACACTCAGTCGTAAATTTCTTGCCACCGCAAGTGGTTAAGGTAACATATTGATCACTTATAAACTATATCGACGTTCTCAAATTCTTAAGTAATGATTAAGAAGCTAATATGTAAAGAACTTCTTTATTTACGATGATTGGTACATTTTTGGAACTCAGTCCTGTTTTGACCATGTGATCGACATGTTATAACATGTAACTTTGTATTTTTTAACATGTCAGGTAAAGCTTTGATTAAATAATTCAGAGATTATCACAAATTGAATAGTTTTTTGTTTAATAATAATTAATTAACACATTGTTTATCGGTTAAATTAATGTGTAATTTGCAGTAATGTTGGTCAATCGTTATTCATTTCTGTTGTAAGTAGATATTTTATAATTCGTAATCAATTACAAACTCACTTTCTTGTTATCAACTTGCAGTCTACAATAAATTATTCCAAAAGCTTGGCTTGAAAAATGAAAATTCTTTTTTAATTTTCCTCGTCACTGTTAGTTGTAATTCCAAAGAACTTAATTCTCGTTTTTTATTGACGTTGTAAAATTAGTTAGCTAACGTATCCTAAGTGATGTTAAGGCGTACCCAGCCTTAATTGTTATACGACATGTTGTTTACATACATGTTTATTTACAGAAAACAATCAGACCTTTTCAATGAGTAAGATCTTGTTGCCAAACAAAAACATATTCCTTTTGTTGGTTTGTTGTAAAAAATAGAAAATTAAATTAAAAGTCTGTGGTTTGAATCCGTTCTATTCATTGCTTTTAACATGAAATGAATGTTGCACAAGTGTACGTTCGGTCTTAGGTTACATTCTCAAATAAAATTATTGGTGGATGGATGAAGTGTTTCTGTTCGTAAAAAATTTAAAATTTCTTTAGTTATCTAGATTATTTCAAGTCATCATTGAATTTATTATTATTATATTTATGTCTATTTTGTTCATCGATCTCAACGTGGATCTTTATGCGACAATATTTTCATGATTTTTTTGAAACTTTCTTATAAATTACGTGTTGAATTTTAAACTGAGTGTCTGGGTCATAGTTCCCAAATCTTATTTTCTATCCTAGTCATTGCGAAGAAGAAGAACACTAATCATGAAAAGAAAAACGTTAATCTTAAATCTGTGAAAAATTTCAATAATTTGGTTTAAACTTAGCAAATTCTGTTAATGTAAAAAAATTTCTTAGTCTTATATTTTAGTCTTATAAAGTGTTCATTATGACACTAAAAATAATGTTATGTTAATGAACATTGAACTACACAGGAAATACTGATGATTTGTGCGTATAAAAGAGCTTATTTATGCAGAGTAGCTCTAGTTAGCGATTGACACGTGATTGACAGGGATTGAAGGGCATTGTTAGTGACCATTTTATTGATAAAGGGAAAAGTGGACGTGACATGCACAAGCAAAGGGCGATATTATTTTCTGTTTTTTTTTCTAAATACGTAGGGGAAGACATTTTTTTCCCATCTCCTTAACAATATGTTCCCTACATAACAAATTAACTATTGCCAATCCTTTTAAACCATAATCAATTTTAATTTGATTTCTTTTGGTGTTATCTAAAGATTTTTTTGCTCCTCTTAAAAGTTAACTTAGGGTTTGTTAAAAACACATAGGTACACACGAATAGTTCGCAGGGTGTCTAGGCTAATAATAATCGCGGTACACAATGGGCATTCTAATTTACTTCAAGGTTGAATAGGTCCGATTTAGCCGGGGCTCGGAAAGTAGTCGAAATCGGCCCCCGTTTGGTTTATTGTCGTCTACCCTCATATCTTGTGCGCGCGGCCGGTCATTTCTGCGCCACAATGACAGCAGATGGCCGCGGTCTGCGAAATTTAGATGACCAGGTGACCGAAATCTTTCTGCTTTTGCTATATACCTACCTATAAATAGCTCGTGCCAAATCACTACTTACATTATATTGTAGGTATACAAGAGAAAGTGACCAAGACTAAAATACCAAATTTTTACTTTTTAATATTCATATATTTGAAATTCATTATTATTTTTATGGAAAAAATGAACAAATTCAAAAATACCATTTTATATCATTTATAAAAATCATTATAAACTAATCTCACGTAAAGATTTAATTTTATAATTAAATTAATTTTATAATCAGAAGTCAAAATTAAAATGCTCTTAATTCAAAAGTAATATTTGTAGACTTGGTCACTTTCTCTTGTATACCGACGATATCATAAACAGAATTTGTTCAAATTTCCTTCACTTAAAAGCTACTTTTTTAATTAGTTAGATTTATTGAAAAAAAATTGTATTAATAATAATTTAACTTAAAGAAGTGTTGAAAGGGAATAACCACGCCTTATGTTCGGGGTGGGTTTGTGCCCCTTTTTGAAGGACGAAAAATCGTCCCCGAATCGTGGAAAATGGGGAGTTGTTTACCTGGTAATAGAACGATCAATCATAATTCAATAACCTAGAAGACATATTCTAGGGTATTGCAAATATTGTAAAATGGGGTGGTTTTCGATAACAAAAACTATACACATCAAAAACTATTAGAGATTCTTGAAATATTTGGATGGTTAAAACTAAAAACGAATTAAATTGGACTAACTTAATTCTGAGAAGACAGTTTTTAAAATTGACTTCCGGTAATTAATTAACAACAGTTTCACCTGAATATTACTTTTATTTTGATCAATTATTATTTAATAAATTATATAATTTGTTTGGTCTATCATTAAAACTTTTGTAATATTAATGCAAAATAGACGATATCATTTCATTCTTGAAAAGAATTTGTTAGGTAAAACTTAGTCTTATTATTTTACTTGAAATTTTCAAACGATGTACTAACATTGCGCTATCTATAGGTTTTTGGGATAAAAACGAGATGATTTAACTCATCGTCACCCTTTTTTATATTCAAAATCGCCTGGTTAGGTCAATTTAAGGCGAGAAAGTTTCATTTAAAAAAACTCCTTTGGATAAAAGGAGTAAGTTGTTGTGTATGACTTGTAAATATTTGACGACTTATACATTTTTTATATGTAAATAATCTGAATAGTTGTATTTTTGCCTTTTAGCATTAAACCAGTATTATTTGCTAGATACATATTAAAAACAAAGAATTAAAATAGTAAAACATGAGGTTATGTTCTAACTTTTGGAAGACATACTCAGCAGCAGAAGTCTGCGTACAAAGGACTTGGAATAATTTAATGGAGAAAAGAATAATCATAATCTAATACAACAAACTTCTAATCGTATTTATTCTACATATTAACAATATACAAATCTGTTAACAAAGTATAAATCAGTACAAAAGAAGCATTTGTTAAAGAAATAAATAAAACTAAAAATACTTAAAATAATGCCTATGGAAAAATCTGCGTACGATTCAAAATGACTGGTGTGAACAATGGTTTACAGGTAAATAAACTACATAATTTATATGTTACATGTAGTTGATTGCATTAATAGAGAATTGGAAGTTAAAAGTTAGAATGGAGCCAAAGTGAAAGGAAATTGAGCAGGAGAAAGAAAAATTATTGTAAAACTATAGAAAGAGGAAAAAACTCTTCGAAAAATAGGAACAACTGTAGGCAGAACACATTCCTCCATTTAGAGGGTCATCAACAACTATAAAGACACTGGAGATTATATCTCACGTCCAAGATCTGATCGACCATCTCTTTTATCATACCGAGATGAGCGAAGCATTGTACATTAGGTGTGAAAAGAACGTAGGCAGCAATAAAAATAGTACATAATGTGCAACAGCAGTTTCATAAAACTAAAAATTCGTATTAGACGTAAATCGACAGAAGCGGATCGCTTTTTCTAAATAACACCTAAACAAGTCCACAGAAATCTGGCAGAAGGTTATTTTTACAGACGAGAGCATATTTTGCATCCCCAGTATTAAAGGTAAACAACTTATGTGGAGAAACCCCGGTACTGCCGTCGATCTGCAAAACTTAAAAGCTACTGTAAAACATGGAGGTGGTGTATTGATAGATTTGGGATGTATGTGCTCCATAGAGGTAGAGAAACTGGCTTTTATAACACCCACAATGGACCATAAAATGTACAAAGACATTTTAAAGAAAAATTTGAAGCCAAGCATCAACAACTTGGGTTTGGGATCCGAATATATTTTTCAAGAAGACAATGACCCGAAACATTCTGCTCACAATACCAAAATTTTGATGTTAAATAACATTCCAACATAATAAATAACATCGAAGGAAGTGCTAAAACAATTTATAACTAACGAATGGGCCAAAATCAATTCGGTCGAGACAAAGAAATTAGTAAAGTTCATGCTGAAACGTTTAAGAGGGGTCATTAAGCGTTAAGTCCGACTTTTTACTAACATATTTTTTATAGAAGCTGGTTTGCCCTGTACGCAGATTTTTGTGTACTTATTATTTGACATGTTTTTAGTTTTGATTTTATTTTTTAGTTACAGCTATGAACAGAGAAATAGCACACATGTAATTTTCTCGGTTAACTTTTGCTAAGGACCATGCAAATATGGACATTAAATTTTGAAAAAGACTGCTGTGGAGTGATGAAACAAAGATAAACCGTATTGGACCGGATAGTAAAACATTTGTTCATCGCCCAAAATGCCAATCTCTTAACCCGAAATACACAAAAAACCGTTAAACGCTGTAGAGGAAGCTTGATGGTCTGGGGGACATTTTCCTGACATGGAGTTGGGCTGTTGATTAGAATTAATGGAAGGATGGATAGGCTTGCGTACTTAGACATACTTAAGAACGTTATGGAACCATTCACATTTGAGGAGCTTGCGTGCAAAAGCGGATATATCCATTTTGTAAAATTTTTCAGGAGACACAGAAAACGTATAAAATTTTGTTCGCTTTTGCTCGCATACGTCAACTTTAAATACAATTTAGACATGCTTTTTTTAAGTTTTACCTACAAAAACTTTAAAAAATGGTAGAATGGATGAAAATTATATAGTTAACATGTATAACTCAATTTCGTCAAAATATGGATTTATCCGGTTTTGCGAGCAAGCTCCTCATTTGATTCTATGCCGGTTAACTGGATTTTTATGCAAGACAACGATCCAAAGCATACTGCTAAGGTGGTTAAGGATTGTTTTGCAAAGAGAATATCGATGTTCTTTCCTGGCCTGCACAAAGTCCCGATCTAAGCTCTATGGAAAATCTATGGATCGACGTAAAAATTAAAATTGGGGAAAAAAATAAAAATCAGACTAGCTTTGGGATGGAATTGAGGAAGCGTGGTACTCCATCTCTCAGAGCAAATGTCAAAAGCTAGTGGAGAGCTTGCCATGTAGATGTGTAGCAACTGTGCTAAATTGTGACTTTACTGCAAAATATTAATTTGATATGTTTGGACAATCGTTTTTACAGGACTACAAATACATTATGTGCTATATCTGTGTCCAGTCACCGTAAGCTTAGAATTGGGTTAATTTTTTCTTTTTGAGTACATTTAAGTTCCATTTATTATATTAAGCTCATTTTGTGTTATATAGATTGAATAAACTATGTATTATAAACGAAACCTACACGTGTGCTATTTTTCTGTCCATACCTGTACATATCTGTTCTACTTATTTATATTTTGTTAATAGATTTGTATATTGTTAACATACACAATAAATACGATTCGAAGTTTATCGTATTAGATTATGTGTATTCTTTTCTCGGTTAAAATATTTCAAATTCTTTGTACGCAAACTTCTGCTACTGAGTGTATATCTGTTTTAATCAAAATATATGAAACTCTAGCAAATAACATTACTCAGCAACGATTTGTACCTTGATCTTTTCTCAAAATTGTTCCAAAATGAATATGCAAAGTGACGAAATTATACTCCTTTCGGAGAAAGGTATCTCATGCGTCATTAATTAATTATGTTATTCTAGACTACTATTTTCGGTTTTCGTCTCTCTCTAACATGTACAATTAGATAAAAAAAATATATTTGATGTATGTCGAGAGAATGGCGACAACTAATGACGCATAAGACATCTTTCGCCGAAAGGAGATTAAATCATTTTTTAGGAATTAATTCTGAGAGGTACAACACGAAAGATTTTCAAGAATTTTACCTAATAATAATGACTAATAACGTAAATATGTCATTATAAGCGATGGTGCTTGTTTTTTACACTAACAAACCTGTAAATATTAATAGAAAAACCAGTGATAAGAAAGCTTTTACAGCTGGTGTTTGGTGTTAAATGAACTAACATTAGTACTAATTCTATTACTGAATCTAGTAGGAACTACTACAAGAGTTTTCGGGTTTAGCCGTAATCTAATGTCCAAGATAAACTGGCTATAGAGTCACAATAAATATAAGTTTCAAATTTCTTTTAAAAAAGTTAGTTTCTAAATATCTGTAATACCTAAATATTTGAAAGAGAATAATTTTCACCCTTCGTTCTGAGAACTAACTCATCTCATAACGAGCAGAAAGCGAAAAATAGTAGGGTGGGGGTGTGAACCCACCTCTCTTGCCCTTTTATGACGGTCACCCCACAGTTGCAAACTCGTGGTTCGTTTCCGACTAATGTGTCACCTTTTTCAATCCGCACACAATCGTTTTTTTTTCTTAAACATTTTCTAAACTTTCTAAATTATTTAAAAAAATCTACCTTCCTGTATTAATTGTACGGTTTAAAAATTCATCAGATGTCTGATTTAAGCCCGGACATTGATAGTGGGGTCGAAATGGCACACCAACACGATTACGACGAGGGTAAGTAAAAACATTTAATTTTTATTTCCTTGAAAAAAAAAAAAAAAAAAATTGTGGATGTATTTATATTTGTAATGCAAGGTGGTTCTTTTTCATTTTTTTGTGTAGAATCGTATTTCCCTCTTTCTCCCTTTTTTTATTAGAACGATTTGAAATGGTTAGGGAAAAAAATATAATAATAAAACAGGTAGTATTTTTGTGTTAATGTAGGGGTGATTTTTTTTCCATAAAGAGAAAAAAAACACATCCATTAAAAACACATTTTGATGTCTTTATATATTTTTTACCTGTTTCTCTTTATTCAAACAATAAATCAAATTTTAATTTCCCATCCAATTAATAAAACTTCCCCCTTTTTTAAACTCACTATTTAAGTATTAATTTTACAACGATAATTAAACCCATCTAACATGTAACTTAAATTAAAATTCCAAGAACACTTCCGATCATCCACCGGAAGAAACTTATTAATGACGGAAGTCCTCACCTAACGACCAAAACCAATTAAAATACTCTCTCTATTAAGTAACCGAATTTTATTTTATTTTTATTGAATGCTATTCGAAAATTTTTAAGTCTTTGGGAGATTTTTGTACATCGACGCCATTCCTACCGTCGAAGGCGTCGCTACGCCACGACCAATCATACCCAGGCGTCGATTATGACGTCATCAGCGTTATATTTTCCTCAGGGGTGCCGTGCAATCAATAACGCCCCTCGTGTCGCCCCGAATGGGGTGAAAAATGTCGAGTTTTTCGAGGGTTTAAGCTTTGCCTTATCAGCGGGAACCGTTTTTAGCCATTTTGATTTATTTATTTATCTATTGATTTCAGGTTGTGTAAATTGTAAACGTTTACAATTTACACTTTTGTAATTTTAGTTCTTTTTTTTGGTAAAATTTTCCAAAACTTTTTTTATAAAACCGACATTACAAATGACATACATATTTAAATTGAATTGATATATTTAACACTTATGACACTTAAAAATTACTTTTTTAACACTAATATTCGGTTGGGGAAAAAAGAAATCCATTGTTTTTTTGATATAGTTCACATAAAAATATTGGATGTCTTCTTCCACAACCTAATATTAAAAATAGTTATAACACTGCTAGTGTTAAAAGCGATATTAGCTTTGGAAACGTAAATTATAATCATTTTCAATGTCAGTTTGACAATTACCATGAGAAAATTTATTTTGACATGGTTAACATTTTTAGCAAATACATCCTAAGAATAATAAGTTAATTTTTAATTAATTCACATTTGTAAAAAGATATGGGTGATACGTATACCAAAAGTGAATTTCTTTTAATTTTGGTTTACAAAATTCGTAACAGTTATTTATTTATTTTTTTAAATACAATTAAATTAATTACTGTTTCTGGTCAAATTTTCACTTTTGTTAGAAATGTTAACTATTTAAAATAATTATTGTCATGGTAAATTTCCATAATCAAATTTTTTATGGGCATCCATTGATGCCCATAAAATGTTGAGACCCCGAAATTTTTTTCTAATGTGTGCAAGACTGTGGATTTGTCAATTAAGTGTCATTTGATGTGTCAAAATTTCAAAATTAATACAGGAAAAAAAACAAGAATTCCATCAACTCTGCAGAAATCTTGTAGCTGGAGTCTGATATGAATTAAGTGTTCGAACTCCAAAACCCTTTTAATAAATCAATAATAATAATAACCTGACATTATAACCTTCCTTCTAAAAACCAGATTTAATCGGTACAAATACGGTTATTTTGACATTTTTCAATTGAGAGCTTGTCCCAAGATTTTTTGGGCAACGATGGTACATTAAACATGTCATTTTTACATTACTTTTATACTTTTTTTTGATTCTTGTATCATAAATAATGATTTTATCAATTTCAAATTAATTTACGGGGTGTGCATAATCAGTAAAGATTTTTTTTTGCCATTTTTATTTATCTGGATTGATTTCAATTGATCGTGCAAATATTGGAATAAACATAACTTTAGTTTTTGGTTTGATTGGAATTATTTTTATACGACTTTATGCAGCTACAAATTATTTTTTAAAGTTTACCTTACCAGAAAAGTCTTGTTTCTCAATCTGGTTTATCTGGATTGATTGATGTTAAAATGGAACTTATTGAAATATTGTGTAACTTTTAGAAAATTGTAGAAATATATATTTGTTTGTTGAAAAAGTTGAATTCTTGTAATGATTGATTTGGATTTCTGTGATTCATGGAAGATTATCATATTATCTAATGTTAATTTGTTAGTAATGATATTTAAATTGGTCTAAATTCCAAGAATTTCAGGGCCACTTTTGTGAAATAATGTAGTGATGTTAAAAACTTTTACTACTCTAAAAGTACCTATTCAGAGACAATTATTGCCTGTTTGAAAAATCAGGATGAAAATATAAATCGGAATTAATTTATTTCATATAATTCATTTTGAATTGCAGTTGTGGCCATAAAATATTGACCATCTTTTCGATAAATCATGTGTAAGATAGGCTTTTGAAGAGTTTCCTAACCACATACTAAATATAAGTATCGTATGTTCAATAAATTGGCATAAACGACAACCTTTGACATTAGCCTGATAGTAAGAAGGGTAGACAGAAAGGTAGTAAGAAGATAGTAAGAAGTACTGGTTGTACTCGTCAAGAATTAAGTAAAAGTTATTGAGAATTCAACCAAAAAGGGGAGAAATCAAAAAGCGATTCAACCAAAAATCAAAATGTGTGGTTGTTATATTTTCCCCTTTTTCGTTTTAGTAAACCCTCATGAAGATTGCAATAAATTGATTGAAAGCTTGGCTTAATAAAAGGAGGTTTTTTTGATTTCTCTCCTTTTTGGTTGAATTCCCAATAACTTTTACTTGACTAGTCTGATTTTTCATATTTCAATTCAGAGTATAACCAACTTATACTAATGTGATGTATGCATTCACTATGTACTCAAGGTCAAATTCCGGTGCGCAGCAGTGCAACCAAACGAATACGCCATAAGTCATGGCATAACATTGAACTTGATTTTGATTATTCAATCGAAATTTATTCGTTTTTTTTTTCAAAATTGACTTGGGTACGTCTCATATTGCGGCAATCAGCATCAAGCAACCAGCAATCATCAATACGCGATGTTGCTACATGGTGACATTTCACATAGAATTAAATTATGTCTCTCACAATAGAGCAACTCAATATCGCTGATACAGAGGCGATATCATATTGCTTCAATGTGAGACGTTTGCTTTATTTCTATGTAAAATGTCTACAAGTGGCAATATCGCTTGTTGCTGCTTGCTTGTTACTGGTTGCAGCAGTGTAAGACGGTCCTTATGGCGTTTTCATTTGGCGGAATGTTGTTTTTAATAAAATGTAATAGAACACAAAATACTAATTCGGTGCAACTAATAGAGCACGCTGTTGTGCACTCTGGTATGCTCTAGTTCAACAAAAAGAAAACGCCATTAGAATCCATTGAATTTATACATACAAAGTAACAAATTTCTCTCTTACGAAGTTTTCAAAATACAGTACTACCTCGGTAATTGCAAGCCTCGATTCACGCAACCGCTCGATTTTTGTAACACTACAAAATAGACTAAACTCGGTAAGTGCAACTTTTTAAAAAAGTGTACGGCGATGATTACAACTAGCTTTGATATGTTTCAGTATGTTTTCGTGTCAGTTATAAGATGTAAAATAAGTCTTAAGTTTCATAAAATAGGTTTCATTCGAATCTTTTTTGTTATACATTTTTTGTCGTGTAATAACCTCGATAAATCCAACTGCTTTCATTTTTATTAGTTGCGATTACCGAGGAAGTGATATATTGCTCTCTCTTTATAAGTTCTTTTCTGGATATTTGTATAAGAATGTAGAGTTGCTCGATATTAAGTACACATTTTTACAAGGAAATTCTTTTTTGTATATAAGATATAAACGAAAATTTTATGAGTAATACCACTTATTGATTTAGTTTGGTTTTAAACATACAGGTGCTTTATTTTTCGAAGGAAAAGAATTTCTTTTTTGATGAAAACTTTTTATATAAGAACAGAAAATTTTATTTTCTACTTAATTAACTAGATATTATTGAAGAGAAAATTTTAGTTTTTTAAGTGTAATATGTAACGTCGATTATTATAGAATAATTCCTAATGAATACAACTCTCGTCGTTTAAGTTTTTTTTTTAATATTTCAATCTGACTTGTTTATAATGAATTTTGTTATCTATTATGAAAAACGAAAAATTCGCTTCAGAAGAAACTTAAAATAGCAGGTCACTACATACCGGGTGTCCCAACGGTCCGAAAAAGCTCCATAACCTGTTTATTATTGGAGATATTGACCTTTTCCTTTTTTTGGGTTATAGCTGTAATGGTACTACACATTTTTTTAATATTGCGACTTATATACAGGTGTCCCAAAATTATAAAAAATACTAAAGTTACTATTTTTCAAATGTAATCTTCCCGATTTTATTTTATTTTTGAATTCTATGGTAAAATACGATTCACTTTTATACAGGTTCTTCTTGTCTAAACTGCCAGCAAATGTGATTTGTAGCACTTTTTTTTGTAAAAATTTCCAATTACAGTGGTTTGTGCAAAAATTCTTATTTTCAATATTGTTGCATTGTTGTCAAAGTAATTATCTCCGTTTGATTATTGACCGTTTATTGAATTTTTAAAATGTTTACTCAACGACCTGTTTAGCCGCATTTGTCTACTGCGATTTTTTTAAAATGGTAAATTGAAAATGTGGAAGACTTATTCATTTTTAAATTGCAACCCCTTTTTGTTATTATATTGGTCAAAAGTTATTCTGACAGGCTTATTTTACTTTATTGTGGATGGAAAGATTGTCCGAATAATATTTGATCACTACAATAATAAATCGGGGGTGCCATTTGACTAATTTGATTCAGCATGCTTAAAAATTCGCAGTAAGCAATTGCGGCTAAGCAGCTTATTGAGTAAACATTTAAAAGATGCAGTAAACATTTAGACATCAAACAACGTCACCTACTTTAAAGTTAAGCCAAAAATTTGACAGAAAAGAATTTTTGAATAGATCATTGCATTTCGAAATTTTGGCAAATAAACTGTTATAAATCAAATTTCCTCACAGTTTATTTAAAAACGACCTCTATAAAAGTGAATCGTATTTTACCATAGAATTCGAAAATAAAATAAAATCGGATACGTTCCATTTAAAAAATAGTAACTTTAGTATTTTTTGTAATTTTGGGACACCTGTATATAAGTCGCAATATTTTAAAAATGTGTAGTGCCATTACAGCTATAACCCAAAAAAAGGAAAAGGTCAATATCTCCAATAATAAACAGGTTATGGAGCTTTTTCGGACCGTTGGGACACCCGGTATATAATAAACACCTACATCTGAATACTACTTTTAAATTGTAATAAACCAACTAAAGAAACAATCTCTTTTCCCATCCAAATCCAAAGAATAAGTATAAATAAGTAGATTTTTACACATTTAAATCCATTTCAATTTACAGTTTAACAATAAAATGTCAAGAGCATGGTGGTTAAAATTTTATGACCGAAACTGTATATTTCTATTCACCACACAATAAAGAATTTTTCTGAAGTACATTTTATTAATTCTTTCGTACTATTATTTTATTCTCTTTCTATATACAGGGTTAGTATAAAGTCCCGGAACGGTCGAATAACTTTGTTGTTTGAGAAGTATCAATGTTGAAATTCTACCTGATTACATAGTTAAATGCGACGAATTTAATAATAACAGTTTCATTTTTCTCTCGTTTTCGGTTTTACAGGAAATGCATCCAAGTTTGTTTTCTTAAATGGCATGTATAATATACTCATGCATTTTCGAATGCGGAATAAAAAACTACGTTTAAAAATAGCAAAATTCTTTATTCTATTGATAAAAACGCATAATAAAACCTAAGTTAAAAAAATCAGTTTTAACGCAAAATGAAGCAGACATGTCACTTTACTGAAACATCATTTGCTGTCATATGCTTATTATTATTTCTTGCGATTTCATGTTTATTATTTCCTCCACGCTCGATCGGACGCAGAAGAGCAATTGAATGGCCAACCCGTTCACCAGACTTTTATCCCTACTGCATTTCTTTTTATGGTGTCAATTAAATTAATTAATTATTAATAATGACGCAGGTAACATATGACAGCAATGTGAAGTTTCAGTAAGGTGACGTGTCTGCTTGATTTTGTGTTAAACAGACCTTTTTAATTAAGTCCTAGTATGCTTTTTTATTAATAGAATGAAGAATTTTGGTATTTTTGAACGTAGTTTCTTATTCCGCATTTGAAAATACACGAATATAGTATACATGCCATTTAAGAAAAAAAAGTTGGAAACATTTCCTGTAAAACCGGAAACGAGAGAAAAATGAAAATGCTATTATTAAATTCATCGCATTGAACTATATAATCAGGTAGAATTTCGAAATTGATACTTCTCAAATAACAAAGTTATTCGACCGTTCCGGGACTTTATACTAACCCTGTATAAACATTTTTTCGATCTGTGTTTTGATTCAAAAGTGAAAACCTTGGTGTAAAAAAGGAGATACCTACATTCTTTACGGTTTCACATTTTCTTCGGTAAGAAACTTTTCTAACGTATATCGAAGAAATATGTTAAATATTTTCGCTTATCATGTCATTCCCTTCTGAGATATTATACATTCCTTTCAAAATGATTTTTTTTATTTTAAATTAAATGAAAAAAATTTCATTTATAATTAGAACCTTTTAAATCTCTAGAAATCTCTAGAAATTTCTTGTAATATTTTATTATTTTGTATTCTATTTCAGTAATTGTTATCTGATTCCATTTCTAGAACGTTTCTTTCTAATATCTCATCTTAAAGATTTTAAATTCCACCCAATTTACGACCGCCGAGAGTTCCAGAGTTCATTATCAAGTCGAACGAACGACGTATACGCTGGTTTCGTAGGTCGTAGTATACCTCCTAATCACTTCCGCGGCCCCCTTTTATGAATGGCCCGTTCTAACTTGCTCTAGTATGCAGTAGTAAACGAGTAGTCTCAACCGACAGTGCCCCCTATGGGAAAACGACGTAGGGCCAAGCGCTAATTCGGTTGGTTGTTTTTTTTTTAAGGGAACTTTCGGTCGGGTCTCCTCTTTTTTTTCTTCGCCTCTCTAGTAGTCCTAATAGAAGCATTAGACCGTACGGACGGTTCCACGACCGAACCTACAAACGCGCGGGAAATTATGAATTGAATTTCCAAAATATAATTTCTAATTCATTGAAAAAAATTTTTTGATTGGTGGTTAAAATTTAGTGTTGGATTTTTGGAAGGTTTTTGAGTTTTACGGTTTCGATGGAGAAAGAAAAATTAGAGAATGGAAAAGGTGAGTGACTCTTCGGCGTTTATTTCGTTTCTTCTTTACGCACAAAGGCGACATTTGATACGCGGAGATACGTAAAGTAGGACAAAACAAACTTTAAATTTAAAACGCACATGTAGACTTATATTTAAAAAAACAATGTATTGAAAGATAAATAGGATGATTTTTTTAAAGTAATTTTTAAAATTAATAAGTTCAGTATTTAAAAATTTTTTAAGTAAAATCCATTTTTTTTTAATTAAATTTTGTCGGTTTGTTAAGAGTTGAATTTCTCTTCGTACAGTCCCTCATATTATATCAATGGGAAATTCGGTTAGATTGCAATTGCACCGGGGCCAAGGAACGCAAACAAAAGGACCGACGTACGAGTGTACGAGTCTAGGCAAAACTAGACACCGACCTAATAGAAGAAAGGCCTGTTCTTCGTTGGAACGCGTACAAAGGGCCCGTTTGAGGATATAAAACCTTATGGAACGGCCCCGAACCGAAGGGTTGGCATTTTTTTCTTCGGGGGTAACTTATACCTGGAGAGGCCGTTCAACTTCTATTTTAACCATCATCTAACTGCCTTCAAATACAAAATATAAAATCTTCAAAATCAATCCATAATGTTTATGATGCCCATTTTTATTTTTAAGTTAATTTTTACACCAATTTTTATACACATTTTTATACCAATTAATTTGTGGTGGAAATTTTTCTTCAAATAACATTTTTTGAATGAATTCTTAAAGTTAATATTTTTAGTTTGAGGTTCCTTTCTAATAGTGAAACAGGAAGGTTTGATGTTTTAGTTGATAACTGATAACGTAATATTTTCTTTTTGATAAAATAAGGTTCTGATGCCGGTGGTGTTAGTCAAGGTGGAAGATCGACTCCGGGATTGAGAAAAGGAAAATGTAAATGGTTCAACGTTGCAAAAGGTTGGGGTTTTATCACTCCAGACGATGGCGGTCAAGATGTTTTTGTACACCAGGTATACATTATACAGGGTGATTCAGTTCGAATTTTTATTTATTTTTTGAATTTGTTACGTTTACAGAAAAGTTTTAAAGTACTATACAATATTACACTTTGTAATTAAGAGTTCTAGGAAAGGTTCTTTTTGGAAAATAAATTGAACCTAACATAATCTTTAAAAGAGGTTTTCTTTTTTCAAGTTGAATTGGATAAAATATAAAAAATTCAACCATGTTGAGGTGGTCAAATTTTGTTTAAATTTATTTATAAGACTTTGAAATCCTCTTTTCTCAAAAGTTGGGAAAATTTCGGAAAAAGAGACAAAAAGTGTAACTAAATAAATTTTAATCCACCTTTATTTTCAATGATTTTCCAATTATAACTTGTCTTCAACAGTAAAACGCATAAACATATTTAAATAATTATAATTCTTTAAAAAATTGATTTATTTAAAATCATACAAACCAACAGTTCATTTATGTTGGATTGGCAACAATTTCATTTGAAATGTAAAATTTACAGACAAAATACTGTATTTTTACTGATATTATAATTTATTATCGTCTAACATGTTTCGATTCTCATCATCATCGGAGACGAAATTTTGATATTTTATCCAAAAATTAACATAAAATGTTAAAAAATTCGAAAATATCGACATTGACTCTAATTCTAAATATAGACACTTCAAAATTAATTAAATACGTCGTAACATTAAAATATGCACATTGTAAAATCTGACATGACAGTAATATCCAGATATTAGGCCTGTTACTATCAATTTAATGTTATTCAAGGGATAGGCTATCTATGACATAATAATGCAATCTAGGAACAATTTTAGGGACTTGTTTTCAAATTGCAATACTAAACGGTCAGAAGACATGATAATTAGGTATTTTTAACGTATATTGTAAAAACCACATCAAAACATTCGTGAAATTTGCTTCTGAGATAGCGTTAACTAGTGGATAGTTACCTATGACATTAACCCCTTAACTTACAATGACGAGTCTGACCCGCCATAATTTGCATTACGTTCGAAAGAAATCGTAAGTCAAGGGGTTAACTATGACTGGTAGTAACGGGCCTTAATCCATGATTTTACAACGTGCACATCTTAATGTTACGACGTGTTTAATTAATTTTCAAGTGTCCATATTTAGAATTAGAGTCAATGTCAATATTTTCGAATTCTTGAACCTTTTATATTAATTTTTGGACAAGATATCTAAATTTCGTCTCCGATGATGATGAGAGTCGAAACATGTTAGACGATAATAAATTATAATACCAGTAAAAGTAGGGTAAGGTTGCTCAAGTCGTACCCCCTAAGAAAAAATACTGCATATAAGCGAAAATTTAGCCACAACATAAAAGCTTTATTTGTTATACTAATCTTGGATTAATAATAGTTTTATTTATTATAATAAAATATAATATAGTAAATGTTAATGGATAAAATAAACTAAATAAAAAAAAACTCTCATCGGTACGACTAAGGAAACTAGTTGCCTAAGTGGTACCACCCAAGGCTTAAGTCGTACTCCTAAAAAATATTCGGTAACAATGTTCATTACAAGGTATTTTTAGAATATGTGCTTTACATGTCTCATACTACTATTTTGTAAGTACACGCTTCACACATTTCTTGATTCTTTTGTTAACTCTAGCACATAGATCGTGCACCTATGATTTACATTGCAAGCACTGAATCATCTTTTCCTCCCGTTCTTCTCAACACATATAGCAAAACCAATCGCTTGCAGCATTGCCTCTCTTCTTTTTAACTTTTAATGCTGATTCCTTTTTATTAAGTGTTTCTTTTCTTTTATTTGCAGCATTTTTTATTTTATCCTTTTTATTAATTTTTTCTTCCCTCTTACTTGCAGCATTTTTTATTTTCTGTTTATTCGCAGCTGACGTTATTTCGATTGATAAGCTTAGGCGTCTTTGTTCCTCTTTGTTGTCATTGATGATATTTGGAATAAGTGATAAAATATTTAACTGTTGTTTCAGTTTATCTGAATCAAATGATGTTAAAAGTTTTGCAATAAAATCCATGGAAGCCTCTTCTTCCTTTTGGATTTGTCCATCTTTGTCCGTCGGCAGACTTTTATTGCTCACTGATTCATTTGAATTATTGCACGTTTTAAACGGCAAAAACGAACAAATTTCCTAAGTCGTACTTGGTACGACTTACGCAGCTCGTTTAGGTACGACTTAAGGTACCAAACATTGTAAACGAAAAACGGTGATAACCTCACATTGAATATGCGTATACGTTTTACCTTCGGTGGAAAGATTCCGTAATTGCTACAGAACTTATGTTAAAAAGAGAGACTATTCTGTGTATAATTTCCTTCCGAAAAAATGCTCCAAACACATGCAGAAAATTATATGAAATAGCAATAATTTACTTGTTGAGAATATTCTCTCAAATGGCACTTGCATTCAAACGACTCAATAGTGTAAAATGAAGTGCCTACCTTACTAGACAATCCTATAGTGTTACTTTTGCTGTCAACGCTGTGGTGGCATTTAAAATAGCTAAGGTACGACTTAGGCGTAGGTACGACTTGAGCAACCTTACCCTACAGTATTTTTCCTTAAAATTTCAACAGGTAAGCCATGGATCAATCAACAAATTTTGCTTAATTTAAATTGATATCTGCAAATCATAAAAATTTCTCAAATCTTTTAAAACAGGGGTCGGCAACCTGCGGCCCGCATGCGGTCCTTTGCAACATTTTGCGCGGCCCACCAAAAGACCAATATAATTTTAGGAAAAATCAACAAATTTAGGTCGTGCCGAAATGTGGCCGGTGACAAAAATGCGCGCTAACAAAAGCATAGTGGAAAACCTATTTTACTGCGTATATTTAACACGTTGAGTGCCATGTCAGTCATCGATGACTGACACCAAACTTTCCGTTCAGGCCGCGTCAGTCATCAGTGACTGACACAACTTTTCGTTCAGGCCACGACAGTCACCAGTGGCCTGAGAGGGAAGTCGTTATAAAATCGCGTGGAAGTCGAGATGTTAATTCTTACTCCACAACGAATAGGACAGCTCCTCTAGCAAGACTAACATTCTTTCATTTTGCCAATTTGCTACTGTATGTTGCTATTATTTTTCGAGTTGATAGACGAGATTGAAATGTTTTTGACAGAAAAAGGAAATAATATACCAGAATTGTCGAATTTTAAGTGGATAAGCGAGTTAGCTTTTCTTGTGGACATTACAACTTACCTCGATAAATTAAATATTACACTACAAGGCAAAGGAAAGTTAATCAACCAGTTATTTACAGAAATAAAAAATTTACAGCTTAAAATAAAATTATTTATTTCTCAACTTGAAAAGAATAATTATGGTCATTTTCCCACTTTGCAATCATTTTTAAACAAAAACGTCAAACTGTGTCCTTCGAATATTTTTATTGAGTCACCAAAAGTACTGGATGAAAATTTTTGTTATCGGTTTCAAGATTTTTATGCAAAACAAATGGACATATTAATATTTAAAAATTTGATATTGTAAAATGTTTTAAGACTTAAAACATTGGAAAATTTTAGCAAAATTGAACATAATTGAATAACTTAATAATAAGCGTCTTTCAATACGCATTCTCAAAATTTGTTAGGTTCTTGCATCTCTTTGAGGCTACATTCAATTTTGTGAATTGTGTCTTATTGTTAGTTGCTGACAAATAACTATAAAAGTTATGGAGGTGGATACAATGTTCAGTTGTCTTGTGTCTTCAGTTGTGTCTTAGTCTCTGATAAATAACTATGGATGTGGATATAATGTTCAATTGCCTTCAATATTGACCCTCAAAATTTGTTAGGTTCTTGAATCTTTTTAACCGTTTGACTGCTACGCGGCGCAATACTGCTGCGTGCATTTGTATCGAAAACCAGGACGCTGCGCTGCGAGTTTCAGTAAGCCTATGTTACACCATTGGAGTAAACGTAGTCTGACCTCACGCATACTTTGCTATAGTCAACATCAAATCAAAATACATATATCGCGCAGTTTTCGAGCGTTCTTGCAAGAATTGCTTAGCAGTCAAACGGTTAAGGCAATAATATTCAAATTTATTACGAATTGTGCCTTAGTCCCTGACAAATAACTATGGAGGGATAGAATGTTCAATTGCTTTACTCAACAATTTTTAGTATTATATGAATTTTATTTTTGCTACAACAGTCCTATTCAGTTGACTATTTGACGATTAGGATGTGAATTAGCTAACGAAGTCGTGCAATTTAACCCCGTTAGATCATTTCCTTTGGAAACATCTTAAATGGTAGGTCTGTGTAAACACACAGCCAATATTATGGTCAACATTCGTAAATGTTGATATCCTGTTAACAAATGAAAATTAACTAGTCCCCATTATTACTATTAAAAAATTTACCTAAAATTTGACGAACGCAGGGTTTGTATTTTTGATATTATTTTATCGAATTCAAAATGGAAAAAGAAGTCCTCTTTTAAAGATTATCTTAGATTCAATGTATTTTTCAAATATTTGAAGCATTTGATATAAAATTATAGTAATTAGAAAATTTTAATTTAAATGAAAATTAAATGACATCTCTTTTTAACTTTGTTCAATTAAATTGAAAAATGCAGAAATTTAAATTTAGCAAAATTATTATGTTATGTAAAGCATTTTAAGTAATGTTTAGTAAGTAACAAAACTACGTAAGTTTATTAAAGAAATCTAAGCGACAATTCCACTATCAAATTAAAAAAAAAACTTAATTTTTAAGTTGATGAGCAAGTTTTCAAAATTCATATATCATTACTTCTTTACAAAACTCTTAACAAACTACTACTTAAACTGAATCACTCTGTATATTATTATTATTATAACTCAAATGTATAACAACCCCCTAAAACTGCCAATCAAACCTAATTTATTATTTTAATTCAATTCCCATTCCCCTTTTACTTCTCTAATTTCAATTCCTTCATACTTGGTGTTACTTTCACATCTCTCCTTTAGAATAGATTTACATATGACAAAAAACACTAATGTAATTTGAATATGTCATATTTCCTCCCTATAACATTTAAAAAGAAATAGCATCGATTACAAACTATAGTCGTATATCAATAGTATGTAATTGATTCGCCTGGATTTAAATGTGAATTTAAATACAAGAAAAAAAATTAATCAAATATTCGTGTTTTGTAATAGAGCGTCATACAAATGTCCGGATTTCGTTCGTTGGGCGACCAGGAAGAGGTGGAATTCGAGTCGATCGTAACCGACAAGGGTCTTGAGGCCGTAAGGGTCTGCGGACCTGAAAACTCGGACTGCAGGGGGTCAAATAGAAGACCCGTTTCCAAGAAACGATTCAAAAAGATACGGTAAGTTTAACTCGTGAAGATAACTCAGGTATAAAAACCAAATTATAATCTTAAAGTGTATAAATTAAAAAAAATATCTTTACTTTTTTTTCAACATTTTGTCAATTGTTTTTGCTACCTATGTCCAGAAATAACGTATAAAACGGAAGATTATAAGTGCCTTAAAAAATATGATATTTTAACTCAACTAACCTATATACAAAGTTTCTTAATTTAACCCTTCGTCAGTGTGGTGATGTAAAGTTACATCAGTGGTGTGGTGGGGTATCTTATACCCCACGACTTTTTTACACAATACTTTTATTACTTTTTATAGGAGTAATAAATACTGAAACATTTTGAAAAATATAATGGTTGGGGTATGTCATACCCCACCACACTGACGAAGGGTTAACCTTAGTTTTCATTTTTCTTAAACAACTCGAAAACTCTTTATTGGATTTTATTCATTTCTCAACAATGCGTTTGTGCAAGTAGATTAAAGTTTGTTGTTGAATAAATTCTATTTTTCAAAGTTGAAATAATTCAAAATTAAAATTACATTCCAAATTTCAATTGGAATTTATTCATGTTCAAAAACTTTACCACAATACACTATATTTATAGCTGATTTTTTTTAACAAGTAGTACACCTAATCACAAGGCACACCTAATTTTTTTCTGAATATCTATCTCAATTTAGAAATTATTTTCTCTCTTACGGGAATCAGTTAAGTGTATGCCTTATCAGTTGGTTAAACGGTTTGTACATAAAAAGGGTATTCCAAATCGCTACAAGCCTAAATCGATAAGTTTAAAAGACAGATTATTTTTGTGTTCAGAGATTGTTTACTTTGCATTGCATCTGTATCATTCATTGTATTTATATTTTCATAGAAGTTCATCCTGCGTTAATTCGTGATCTTGAAAATCAGGAGTCGTCGTAAAATTCGAATTTTATGTCGTTGCCATTTAGTCTGAAGTTACGTAATAAAGTCAAAATGAAGTGTATTTGGGGTATATTTCTACAATTGCTTTATTAAACGACTTCAGAGATAGTGAAAACATTGTAAAAGCAGCAGTTTACAATAGTCTCCTAGTGTTCAAGACCACGAACTAACAGGTTGATTTACTATAAAAATATAAATACAATGATCTGTATTATATCCATGTTTTTTTTTTTGTTCTCTGAGGTTTCTTTTTCATAATTTCTATAAATAAATCCAGTGGGACTTTTTTTTTAATTTGATCAAGTTTTATAAGATTATGTTAGGTTCAGTCAATGTAGTAAACGTTTTGGCTTCAAAAATTATTTCAAGCTTTTTGATTATAATTATAACAAATGTTATCATTTAATTTAAATGTAGACATTTTAATCTATGTTTTATGAAATTCCCTTTCCCAAATTCCTCTAAGAAAATTCACTATGGTTTTTTAAAGTTGGTAAAAGTTTAATTCAAAAATTAACAGTGTCAAAATTTTTTCTTTCGTAAAAATGTTTTGGCATTTTCGAGAAAACGTTTTGGCTTCAAAAAATATTTCAAGCTTTTTGGTAATAATTAAAACAGATTTGATAATTTAATTCAAAGGTAGACATTTTAACCTATGTTTCATGAAATTTCCTTTTCGAAATTCCTGTAAGGAAATTCAGTATGATTTTTTAAAGTTGATAAAAGTTTGAAATAATATTTGATTCAAAAATTATCGAAGTCAAAAATTTTTTCTTAATTTTTCTGATTTCTTTTTTCAGTTCTCACAAATAAATTCTGTATTACTTATTAAAGTTGTTCAAATTTTAAGATTATGGGAATGCTTTAAAATTATTTGAGAATAATGGGAATAAATACGATTAATTTATTTTAAAAAATATATAAAACTAGAAATGTTCCTAAAATTCATTTCTTAATTTTTTTTAAATACAGTAGAATCTCCTTAATTTGAGAAGTAATAAAGACATTCTTAAGATAAGTTTTGAAGACAAATTATTTTTGAGTTTAGAAATCATTTATTTTACTTTAAATTAGTTTTATACTGTATCTCGGATAATCCGACCTTTTTGGTGTTTCGAGCATACTTCCAACTCTAAAGGCGATTAGCGGTTAGAAATTTCTTCAAACGATGTTTGTGGTATTTTATTCTATACGTCATTTCCGGACACCTATACAGGTGTACCGAAATTAGACGGTCATATGCTACTAGCATATTCTACGTTCGAAAATAAGAATAAAAGCCAAAATAAACAGTGGTCGAAAAATGCTTCCTAAAGGAGCTGCAGTTTCTTGAAGGGAACAACGGCAAAATAGACCATCTTAGAATTATGTCGCTTCCATGGTTACGTAATTCAGTCATAAAGCCGAACTCCCAACGATAACGACACACTTCGCTGTTAAAGCGTTTAACACACTTTGGAAAACATTCTACTTATTGTTAGTTCAAAGATGAGATTAGTCAGTGTTCAAAGACGATTTACTCGAAAATGGTTGCAGTTAGGCAATTGCGTCAAGATGATCATTCTTACGTAGAAAGGTCTAATGGTGGGTTTAGGATGTCAAACTTTGTTGTAATTGTAATAATAATTTTACTCGTAACTGTAAAAAATGTAGTGTTTACAAATGATTAGTTTAGTATCATTGCAATTGATTTATTATCTAAGAATTCGAATTAGGTTGCCATGAATGAGAATATAGATGGGTGTAGTAAGAGCAAGTTTGTCGGTAGCTGCAGCTGTTGTTGCGACCAAAAGAAAAATTAGAAGACATCGGAGACTTTTTGGGAGGTATATGAACCGAAATCGGGAATTGAAGGGCTATTTCTTGATCTTAATAAAAGATAAGTTATGTAAAAAAAACATCACGTTTAGTTTTTCAAATATATAAGAATGCCACTTCCAAAAGTTTTCCAAATATTTCGAAATATATCAGGGACCTACCTACAAAGAACTAATAAATGTTGGTCAATATGCTTAGCATCGAAATCAATACAAGTCGTCATTGTCAATACGCTAATGGAATTTTCTGTAAGTGTTTAGTCGTAACCATAAAAAGTTAAATGTTGTTTAACTTTTGCGCCTACGATTAACCTTCTGACCGGGCATTCCTCGATTTCCGCGTACAGTATCTAGTAGTTTAATTTTACGCATCCCGCGATTTCAACGTGCTCGCATTTCTTATGTTATCATAATTGGTATATGTCATATGGTATATGCGGATACTCTAATAAAGAAATGAACAGATATTTATGGGACTGTCAACAGTAGAAGAAAGGACTTTCCTCAAGAGTTCTCAAAAGCAAAACTACAAAAGGGAGAAATTCAGGCATTTCAGCGGGGTATGGTGATGGCAAGATAAGAAACCAGTTTGCCTTCTAAGCACAATACATGATGCAATAACAAACATGGTGAGACAGAAATGTGGATAAGAAGTTATAAAACCCAAAGTTGTTTGCGATTACAATGATACTATGGGGGAGGAGTTGATCGTTCTGATCAGGAAATACCATACTACTCTTCACTAGAATGTAACAAGATAAACACTATAAGAATAAGAATAAAGCTGTTTGGAACTCCTACATTATATACTCCAAAGTTTCGCGAACAAAAATTGGTTTGATAGAATACCGCATGTAGTTGGTGGAAAATCATATTGAAAAATATTCGGGTTCAAGTTTTCAAACTCCAAAAAGAAGACCAAGCACGACTCCTAACCCAAAGATACTGAACTAACAGGATGGCTCAATCCCATAAGGTGTGTATACGTTGAAATTTAATGCGCAGCCGCCAGTTTAACGTCACTTGTTGTGGTTTCAGTCGAGTGTAAGACAGAAACGCTAAGCTTGGCAGTGACGTTAAAATGTGACGGATGATTATCGCAGATTGAGCCATTCCGTTAGTCCAGTGTCCTTGCTCCTAACCCACTCAGGCTACAGCTCACCATTTTGCTAGCCACATTCAACCACATAATGTAAAAAAAGATGACGACAATGTCTATTTGCTGCTCAAAGAGAATTGAAAATGGCAAAAGAGTGAGAAGAGAAATCAGAATTTGGTGTAAGGATTGCGAAGTTAGACTTTGTTTGGAGCCATGCTTCGAAATACATCATACCAAGGAAAACTTTTGAATATAATAATAAGTTAATTATGTTAATGTTATGTTTATTATGTGTTATTATATGTTAAATTTCTATTTAAATGTTTTTATTTGCTATTTACAAACAAAAAAAAATATATTTTTTAATATCAATTTTAAAACGAAAATACGCGGTCAGAGGGTTACATTTGTTGGAATATTTAACGGCCATAAATCATCGCTTAAAGGATATCATTTAAATAAACATAGTTGAACATTTTTAAATACCTCAACTACTACTATGGTTAGGGTT
Organism: Digitonthophagus gazella; assembly: GCA_036711955.1. Taxonomy (NCBI): domain Eukaryota; kingdom Metazoa; phylum Arthropoda; class Insecta; order Coleoptera; family Scarabaeidae; genus Digitonthophagus; species Digitonthophagus gazella. Next base: position 14,969,448 of record JASCIT010000007.1, read on the forward strand.
ACAAACTTTAAGTTTGACATCCTAAACCCACCATAAGATACCTAAATTTTAAGTCAGGGTAGTAAAAAGTTGATATGTAAAAATGTTAGATAAGCAATTATCTAAATGACTTCTTTACACGTACACCACTGATGAGTTTCATGCAAAATCGATACAACCGTTTAATTTCTCTTGAAATTTTAGGCTACCGTACCAATTTTTATTGACTTAAAATAAGGCATTCCCAGGATATTCCTTAAAAACCTTTTTTCTGCTATCCCTTTTAAGGAACTGTAGCCTTCTTAGGAAGCGTTTTTCAACCAATGTTTATTTAGACTTTTATTCTTATTTTTGAACGTAGATTTTACTGGTAGCGTATGACCGTCTAATTTTAAGACACTTGTATAATTGAATTGCGAATTTCGAAAAGGGCTCATCTCCGAAAGCTAAGTTTTTTCAGGAGATTAAAAAAACTGAATTTCTCATAAACTGTTGGACATATTTAAGTAGTTCTTTTTTCTTAATTACTGATGCAATGTAGGTACGTTATGACGAAGCAAAACAGTATTGTTAAAGGATATTTTGATGGAGAAAATCATCTTTACTGTTTCCCGGGATGAGTCCTTTTCGAACTTCATCTAAGGACTTGGACGATTTTAGTAATAAAACTGCATTAGAACATATTTAATAGAAAATAATCTGTAAAAAATTAAACAAAAGAAAAGTCTTAATCTTCTTCGACATCAACACGTGATGATGCTTCTGTTGGCCACTGCAGAATTTTTTCATAAAAATTTTCAAAGTTTTACGGTATATATTGCCTTAATTTTTCTAAGTCCTTCATTTTTAAGGTATTTATGGACAATTCAGAGGAATAGCATGGAAATTCCTCAATTTTAGGAATGCTTGCACAACAATTTTGAATTTTTGATAGAACGAATACTTCACTGTTCGTTTCGCTGTTAATAAAGGGACGACATAATACTTGACCGGGTGTTTTTGGGTCAAAGATGAATTCAAAAAAGGTTGATACTTGAAAGGAAACTTTATCCTTTTTTACCACCTTTTTTCCGTAACACCTTTCGGACAGCGGTTTTACTTTAAAATTCACTTTACACCATGATTTAAAGTCTATTATATCACAATGTGATATCATTTTCACATTAAACTTCCTGCCTATACTACTATTTCGTATTAAATCTACGTATTGCTCGTGAGTGAATAAACGGTTTTCTCTCCGTATTTTACGCTTAACGGTCGCAAAATTTCTGTCACAGTCGTTAAATGAGTGGCCTCTTTGTGGAAAATAAATGTGAATTTTTATGTTGTTGTTTGCTGGTAATGCTATTAGAAACTTTATTATAGTATTATTTTTATTTTGACCAGGACAGCCATCATAAAATAAGTGTAATTCTCTTATCTCTTTTGGAATATTAGTACGAATAGGGCTCATTTTACCGAGATATGAGCTGTTCTAGATCATAAATTGTGAGTCTGTGAATGTATGAAAAAGGAACGAAAAAGTATTTTGAAAAAAATTCGAGATGAGCCTTTTTCGAAATTCACAATTCTACTATTTTTTTATAACTGATTTAATTTTCTGTTTCTAATTTTTCTTTACAATATGTTTTAGTTGTTACAATTGTGGTGAATTTGCAAATCATGTCGCAGCAAAATGTTCATTAGGTCCACAACCGAAAAAATGCCACAATTGTAAGAGCGTCGACCATCTAATAGCAGATTGCCCAAAAAAATCATCGGACGAGAAAAAACCGAAGAAGGAAACTCCCCAAAACGGTAAAGATATCTGCACTACCATTTCGGAGCAATCGGAAGAGTTGAGAGAATAACGACGGTCGTCGCATTCGGACGATAGATGGAGCCGATTATTATTAATTCTTTTCTAAAAGGAAGATTTTTTTTTTTGAGTTTAAGTTTCTTAATTACACCCCATATAATACAAGGCGATATATTTTGTACTTTACGCAAATAACGAATTTACATATCGTGCTGTGAACGAAGAACGAAAACTAAATACTTTGGATAAATTATTTTTTCTTTCTTTAAAAAAAAGAAAAAATGATTTATCTGATAAAAAATTAAAAATACTTTGGGGGTTTTATTAAATTGTAAGCGTTGTGGAAATATATCATTAAATAATAAGTACTTAATAATAATTTATGAATTTAATAAGCCATGTGTGTTCTATTTTTTTTAATTAATTTTTTTGTGTCTTAAGTATTCATAAAACAGTTACCAAGTATTGTTTATTATTATTAAAAAAATGTCTTGTATATGTAAATAAAATTTTAATAATTTTCCCTTTTAAAGAAAGTTATTAAAATTTAAAACGATTATTACAGGGTTTTTATCTTTTGAAAAAAAAAATTAAAACATAAATTCGCGCTTAAAAATAAAATGTAATTCTTGTAAAAAAAAGAAATTATTTATTTGATATAAAATTATTACACTATTAATTTTTTCGGCGAACGATTTATATTTTGTTTATTTAATTTTGATTATTTTTGGGTTAGAAATTATTTCAAGACGCGAACTACAATTTTAAATAATAATTTTAAGTCTAAATTTAAGCTTAATTTTTTTTAGTTTCCTTTCTTATTTTAAGACTTTTACAATTCTACCTCATTATTATCAATAATTATAACAGTACCTGAAACCGCAACGGGATAATTATTTATTTTACATATTTCTAGACTGATTTACTCTTTTTAAAAGTATAAAAAAATGTCTGTAAAAAAATACAAAAAAAATCACGAGTTCAGGGAATCTCAGGTACAAAGAAAAACCATTGAGTACAATATTAAAATATAATTTAATAATAAACTTCTGTATATTGATACTTAATTATACGTGACGTATACATAATAAAATAATCTTATTTTAGTTTTTTACGAATTTTTATTCTTTCCTTGTTTAATTAAAAGAAATAACCAATTTAAAAAAATCATATCTAAGAAACTAATTGTTGTTCAGACTTGAAATTTTATGAGGATTTATATTGAAATTTAATCTTTACTTTTATCAAAAATAAATTTTGTACGACTTATTTTTTCTACAGAAACGGAATTCTAATTTAACTTAATTAACATGATTATTAAAATTTATCAATTTTAAAAATCATATCTAGGAAACTAATTGTTGTTGAGACTTGAAATTTTATAAGGATTAAGTATGAAACGTAGTCTTTATTTTTACCCAAAAAAAATTTTCTACGACATTTAGTTTTTTTTTTACAGGAAAGAATTTCTAACCTAACTTATTTTACATATCAATTAAAACTTATCAATTTTAAAAAATTCATATCTCAGAAGCTAACTATCGTTGAGATTTGAAATTTTGTGATGATGTAAACTAATATTTAATCTTTATTTTCACCACAGATGAACTTTCTATGATATTTAGTTTTTTTTCAGAAGAGAAAATGTGACTTAATGTCGATTAAAATTAATTAATTTCTAAAAATTGATATCTATAAGACTCTCAATTATTAAGATTTGAAATTTATATATCGATTTAGATTGAAATTTTGTTTTTATTTTCGCAAAAGAAGAACTTTTTAAAACTTTCAGTTTTTCCCTTACAAGAGAAAATGTAATCTAATGCCTTTAATTGCCATTTTAAAACATTAAAAGTTAGGCTACGTTTTCAAATTGAAATTTCTTTTGGATTACATTTGGTAGTTATAACTTTATTATAACAATACTTAATAAAATTGAATTTAAAGAAAATACAATTTAATTTCGTATTGTTTTTAATTTATGTGTCATAAATCGACCTACATATTAAATTGAATTAAAAAGGTTTAAAATTGAGACTGTAACAAAAAGAATCATTTAGTTTAACGAAATGGGTATAAAAATTTTTTTGATTTGTTTAATTGGGGTTGTTTGTGGAAAACCCTTAATGAAAAATGTAGAAGTAGTCTACACAATTAATATAGTACCAAAAGATGTTCAAAATTCAATCTTGAGATCGTCATTTTCAAGTAATAATGAAGACGATGAAATTATAAGGCAAACGGCACTTGATATGTTGTTAAGACACATCCTTCGTGGTGACGATGATTTTGAGGAAAATATTCATTCTAAATTTGAAGATACAAAAACTGATTTCTTGAAGGTAATTTTAATAAACGTTAAAATAATTTTTAAAATGTATTATTTTATTTTATAGGATTCGGACTTTTTAATTAGATCAAGAAGAGCTAATTATCTACCACAAGCACCTGAGGTAATGCAACCAGTAGGTGCTCAAAGATTACCGATTCATACTATAGCATATTAAATAAAAGATGTTAATATCTCGAGTCTTTTTTTAACGATTTGTATTTGACAAATTTATGAGAAAAAATAGACTGTTGCTTTTGTGCATTTAACACCTACAAAAAATGATTCGTGTACTTTACAATAGAAGAAAAAAATAACCTTGAAAATTAATAATGGAATCAATAACGTTCATATAGACAATTATTTTTAGAATTTTTAATAAGGAATATGTAGTGTCTATAAAATGTTATTATTATCAGACATCTTTTCTAAAGTGTTGTTATGGAAACTGGTTTCCATGAAAAAGATTATTGATAAAATTAATATCGGGTGTTCATTTAAATTCGTGCTCAAGTGAGCTATGGATTTTGCCTGCATTTCTGACGTATGTCCAGTAAAACTTAATTGAAACAACGTCAAAATACTGAAATGTTTAATAGGTTATAAATAACAAGACAGAAAATGAAAGGAGAAATGTTAATAACTTGTTTTTGGCTAAAACCTACCTAAACTCTAATATTTTCAGTAATCGGTCGTCCAAAATTTCATAGGGATGTTCAAGTTGTGAATCAAATTATACAGTAAATATTCCCAAACTTCATCGACTTTCGAAGCAGCTTAAACGTAAGACTTATCATCAAGTTTTTTGTCACAAATCAAAAACATTATCGATAAATTGCCAATACAAGCCGTTCAGTATAGTTTGACCATATTTGACGTTTGTCAAATTTGAAGTTTAATTGATTAGTGTGGACTAATAATGCGACATACCTTTTTCTCTCTATCGTCGTCTAACAAAATTTCAAAGCACACTTGAGCACGAATTTAAATGAACACCCGATACATTACTTTTTACCGTTTTGATGAAACTTTATATAGGCTGTCCCGAAATTACACCGCCATACGCTACTAGCGCATTCTAGGTTCAAAAATAAGAATAATAGCTCACATAATTGAGTGGGTCAGAAGTAAAGTGAACCAAGTCCACTTAAGTTCGTTCCGAGAATACGGACCGTTTGATTCATTTTTTCAATGAAGAATGGTGCAAATCATTCAGTATTCAAGTGAACTAGCGTACATTATTGGTTAACCTGATGAACTAGGTATTGAATAAGTCGGCACATAAAATTATAACTATTCAAACGGACTTAAATATACTCTTAACTAAATTTTAGAAAAAATGGACTTGGTTCACTTTCCTTCTGACCCACTCAATTATTGGTTCAAAAATGCTTCCTAAAGGAGCTACAGTTTTTTGAAGGAAGCAATGGCAAAATAGACTACCTTAGAATGTTGTAGTTTCCATAGATAAGTAATTCAATTATAAAATCAAACCTCCAACGATAACTAAACGCTGCGCTGTTAAAGTGCTTAGTACACTTTTAGCAAAAAATTCCTAAATAGTTAGTTCAAAGATGAGATTAGTCGGTCTCCAGACGATTTACTCGAGAACAGTTGCAGTTATGCATTTGCAAGAACACGGCCATTCTTACGTAGAAAGGTCTAAGACAGTGTTTCTCAACGTGAACAATATCGCCCTCCAGCGGGCGCTGGTACCTTCGTTATGGGCGATTATTTCATCAATCGTTTTTGGGGGGCGATGACTACGAAGGTGAAAATATTTTGTACAATTTTCCACTTATTTTAAGATAACTGTAAACAAATTAAAGAAATTGCCACAGACGTTGCTTCAACAGGTTTTTGATCTGTTTCATACTTTAATCAAGTATTTCGAAGCAATTACCATTTTCCTATAAAGCGGTCTGTTTTGTAGAGTGACATAGCATATTAAGTAAGTCTGCAGATTGTTTTAAAAAATGCTGTTCTCATACGTCATCTTCAAGGGGATCCAGCTCCTTTAGGAAGTAATTTTGAATAAGAAGTTTTGCGTTGAATCAGTATGAAAATAGGAATGCGTGATTAAGCATTGGTTACTGAGTTCTAGGACACCTGTATATACAAATGAGCTACTTCTAAAACTACAGGAAAACCATATACGTTTAGTTAAGATGAAAAGTTTAATTATTGGGTTAATAACTAAATTACAACTCAATAAAAGTAACATAAATAGACAGGACTTTACCTTTTTTTGTTTCGCTGCTTAAATAAAGTAACTGTGCAGGAAGGTAGTCTACAAGTTTGTTACAAACACTTATAGATAACTTAATTGCGAAGATGAATCTGTAATATGGTATAATGTATCCATAACAATTAATCTGTTCACCACAGAATGTGCTGTAGAACCATTAGACATTCAGGAAATATTAATAGATTTACAGACAAACGTTGAAGCAAAAGTCTGTTTTGAACAAAATCCTCTGGAAAAATTTTAGATAAAAGACAGTAAAACATTTCAGCTTTATGGAAAGAAAATAAAGTTTTAATGATGGAATTTCCAACATATTTAACCGTTAGACTGCTACGAGGCGCGAAAGCGCTTCGTTCATTTGTGTCGAAAACCCTGTGGTGCCTTTGTGGCACCATTGGAGTAAACGTAGTCTGACCTCACGCGTACTTTGCTAAAGTCAACATCAAGTCAAAATATGTCCCGCAGTTTAACATACGCAGTGACTGCAAGAATTGCTTAGCAGTCGAACGGTTAATAGAAGCACTGTAACGCAGCTGCTAGCATAGCAAAGAACATGGTAATTTTACTTTTTAAGTTGACTGGACATACAAGTTTTATTCAAAAAGTGTAGGGGGCTATAATTGATGCGAATCTTCTCAAGTGGGCATTTCTTTTGGAAAGGTTGAGACACACTGATCTAAGATACAGTAGAACCTCGTTTATCCGGACTAACTGGGACCAAAGGCAATCCGGATAATCGAAAATCCGGATAATACGGGTAATATGGATAAGCAAAAGAAAATCTTTAAATTTTATGCTCATCCACGTCATCTTCTTCCTCGCTCTTTATTCTAGATGTACATGCCGCCACAATTTCTTCTTTCGTCATAACGCCATATCCACCACCATTGTTGTCCTTCAACCACTCACTGACATCTTCCTTGTCTACATCTGAACACTCACTTATTGTTCTGAACATTTGTAGAAGATCGTCTTCAATCACTTGCAGTAAATTATCGCTTGTCATTTCGTTTGTGAGCACAAATGGCTGGCCACAGTTTTTTCAATGAGCTGTTTGCGATGTAATCCCAAGCGTCAGCAACCATATAAATCACATCTTTGATACTTATTAATTCCAACAAATCAATCACACTTTTTTCTTCTTCCTCTTCAATTATTTTGCTAAGCAGTTGTTCTTTGTACACTTTTTTGATATTTTCAAGGACTCCTTGGTCCATAGGTTGTAGGAGTGCGGTTACGTTTGGTGGAAGAAATTTCACTTGAAGTCCTCCACTTACGCGTTCTTTTTCTCCCGGATGGGATGGAGCATTGGCCCTCAGTAAAAATGCCTCTTCTGGTAAACTATTTTCTTTTAGAAATTTTCGAACTTCAGGAACAAAGTTATCAAAAAACCAGTTCTTAAACAGAAAACTATCCATCCACGCATTTTTTTGTGATCGATAAACGATTGACGACGAATTGTGATTGATATTTTGAACGTTCGGAGTTTATTGGATTTTCCTACTATGACAATAGGAAATTTATGTGTCCTTGATACATTGCTGCAAAACCATAGCAGTTGACCTATCTTTACTTTTCTTGTAGCCCTTAGCCGAATCTTCAAGTTTTTACGCTAAGGTTTTGCTCGGAAACATCCGATAAAATAACCCGGTTTCATCAGCATTATAAATCGGGTCCGGTTTCAATTGCTCAGAAAAACAAACTGTTCAAATTCCTTTTTAAATTTTTTAGCACCAGCAACACCACTAGACAAGCTTTCTCCAGAGAGACAGGTATTCCCCGAATATTTGACGCGTGGAACCGGGCAATAACTTGTCTTTCATTAAATTTGTGTAAAGCCCCTTCTTTGTACGAAGTTTTTTCGAAATAATAGATAAAATTTACTAAAAGGTAACATTTTTAATTAAAGGTAAACAATTTTAAAAATTTTAAAAATCAAAAAATATTTTTTAAAATTGTCTAAAAATCTGATCCGGATCATCCGGAGATTCGGATAAATGAGGTCCGGATAAACGAGGTTCTACTGTATCTATATTTTAAGTAAGGATAGTAAACAGTTGGCATGTAAAAAAGTTAGATAAACAATTAACCAAGTCACCACTTTACACGCACGCCACTGATGAATTTCATGCAAAATCGATACCACCATCTAATTTCTCTTGGAATTTTAGGCTAGTATATCAATTTTTGTTCACTTAACCCAAGCCATTCCGAGGATATTTCTTAAAAACCATTTTTCTGCTGCGCCCTTTAAAGGTCTGTAGTTCCCTTAAGAAGAATTTTTCGACCAATGTTTATTTAAGCTTTTATTCTCATTTTTAAACGTAGAATGGGCTGGTAGTGTATGGCCATCTAATTTCGGGACATCCTGTATTAATCGTTTGAAATGTAATCCAACGAATGTATAGAGTCAATGCATTGCTTCTCGACCAGTTAAAAAAAATTGACTTTGAATATATTTTACATATTGAAAAATGATTCAAATTTTATTACACCTAGACTTCAACGATTCCTCAATGAGTTCTTAACAGTGTGCAAGTATGCTCTTTCCTTTCTTTCAACAATATTTATTAAAATTTCAATAAAAATAAAAAAAAGTACAATACCACTACTTCTAGACCACTCCGAGGAATTCTCGACCACCACAAATTGGACTAATTTCTAAGAAAATATATTTAGAACAAAGGATTTCATTAGAAAAAAACATAAATTCAAACAATTTTAATATATGTATACATATATTTTCACTAAACAAACATAAATAAGAACTTACAAAAAATAGATTATTATTTTTTACTAACAAAGAAAGTGACATTAATCAATTTCCTTGTTACAGTGGTCAAGAACTAACTGAATAGTTAAGTACAACTTAATTATTGCAAACTAAAACTTAAAAAGTAGATATATAAATTAATTGAAGTATACACAAAAATACCAACAATTCTTAAATAGGTGATATTACCAAAACAGTTAATTTTTTAAAAAGCTTACTGATTCTCGACCATTTTGGTCGAGAACTGAAAAAGGCAATTATTTTAATATTGGTTGGCGACCATCAAATATTAAGCAAAAAACTTACTGTGAGCCTATTTTTTCTTAAAATACATAAGCAACTATAACTAAATATAACTAATAATAGATATAAAACATAATATAATCACTTAACGTGTTTAAAATCAAAATTATTTACTATTTTCTGGCCGAGTTCGCTTGACACTTTTTTACACTATACATGAAACTATACTGTATACGCGATAGACATGTGTTTACTAATTTTTCACGGAATAACGCAGATTTTTAACTCCATTTTGGGAACAATTTTAAAAGTGCTATAGAAGTACAAAACCAAATGTGCATACCTTTTTAAAGTATATAGAATACATTTTTTGTTATTTGGCTTTAAATGACAAAACGGTCGAGATCCAGTACCAGTCGGCTAACCAGTGCATTTACCCTATTCATGTTTGCATTTTCGCAAGATTTCCACTTTTTGTTTCCAGAGGGAAAGCAAAAAACGATAGCGGTTTGAAGTTTTCAGCATTTTGAATTTCTTAAAAATCGAAATCATAACATTTAAGCTACTTTTTTGTATTTCTTTTAGTTTTGGAGATAGCTTATTATGACATCAAATTTTGGACACCTATACGCAAATTTGTAAAGCACGGTTTTGAGATAATCGCTGTTAATGTTTCAATATATGTCTACGTGGCTTTTGATTAATTTATTTTCACTCTGCTATATACCAACACCAAGGCCAAAATCCCAAGGCCAAATTTTGTTCTTCGGTCTCCTTTGTAAGCAAAGTAAGAATTTCGCACGTCTCTTTTGTTACAGTTTTCACTACAGTTTTGTCGCTTAATTAATGAACTGTTCTCAATAAGAGTGTTTCCACAATTCTTTTATATAATTACGAGCTCAAACCCGATGCTGCACTTGTTTGATTTCGAAAAACTTCACTACATACTTGTACTCACCTTACACATCAAGATTTGCTATAGAATTGTAACTACATGAATAAAATAAATAATTCGGTGTCCAAATAAATCATCAATTTCAATATCAACATTCGTTGGTGCTGTTTATATCTTTTTTCTAGACATCTTCGTTGTTATTTTCGTAATGGTAGAAACGAAGCTGTTTTTGTCTTGATATATTGCTTCAGCTAACACAAGTAGTTGATGTTCTAGTACCTTTGTTTTCATTATACACTTTTTGACACATTTTTCAATATTTTTTTACTCACAGTTCTAGTTTTATTTATTAAGTTTGGTCCAGTGGTTAGGTTCGATTATTATTTTTTAATTCTTTGGCAATAGATAGAATAAATTTAACTTTTATAATCAAAAATAGAAATTTGAACATTAATTTAATACAAAAATCATTTCTTAATCTCTAAAAATAAACTCTGTACGGTTTCTTAAAGTTGGTCAAATTTTTAAGAAGTTAGGTTAGTTAATTGTTTAAGAATTTAAGGAGAATGCAACGATTACAACAAATGTGACTTTTTAAATCTAACAAGGAGACCTCACGACTTTGGAATCGCCGATTTTAATGAAAGTGGTACCAATCGATAGGTATTGGTACACAAAACAAATCTGTAAAATATTAGGGCGCACTATGCAGCGGTTCGCAAACACATCCACTCTTACGATCGCCAAAAAAGTTAGAGCGACTTGCAGGTCAACGTTACACCACATGCCTTGAAATCCGCCCATAGTTAAAGGGCAATTGGCTCGCTTTCAGATGTAAACGTCGATGGTTCGAATCCCGAATAAAATAACATTTTTTTCCTTCATTTCTATTTTTAATGCAATACCTATTTCATTTTATTTTTATAATATTTTATAAATTAAGGAAAAAAATAATTATTTTATTCGGGATTCGAACCATCGACGTGTGCATCTGAAACCCGGCAGTAAGTCGCTCGAAGTTTTTTTAACAATCGTAAGGTTGAATTTATTCGCGAACTACTGAATAGTGCGCCCTAATATTTTACACATTCGTACTATGTACCAATATCTATCGATTGGTACCACTTTCATTAAAATCGGCGATTCCAAAGTCGTGAGGTCTCCTTGTAAAACAAAATCCCTTTCATTCAATTTAATGTAAATGTCATTTCTCAATTTTTCTAAATAACGTCTTTATAATTTTATTTAATTTGCCAAATTTGTAGAGGATTAAGGCTAATTGTTAAGAATTTTTATCAATTTATTTATTCTTTCATTTTTTGGTAAAAATTACAACAGATTTGATTTTTTAACCAAAATAGAATTTCTTAAGCTAAATTTAGTTAAAAATCATTCCTTAAATCTTATAAAGTTGCAACGATTTTTTGAAATTGGTAAAAAATTGTGATGTCATAAGTTCGATTAAAATTTTTATATTAAAGAATAGAACATTTAAACTTTAAATTAGGGTAAGAATCGTTTTTTAATTTTCACAAATAAATTCTACACGATTTTTTAAAGATAATAACAACTTGAAAGAATATTGAAGAATCGCTTTTATTTCTCTACCTTTCAAATCTATGTGAGTTTTTAAGGAAAACTTTTTTTTATAAGTTAAAACTGACGCTGTCGTGATTTTTACTGGTTGTGTTTTCAATTTCAATTATGATGACGGTACATAAAATGGCTATTTAGAAAACACTTATTATGTGTATGGTCGTTTTATGTTAGTACTTTTCAATTTTATTTCTACCCGGTATAATTTTTAATTAAGCCACACGTCTGGAGGACTTGTGGAAGAAAAGAAAAGACCAATTTCGTACGTGTCCAAGAAACATCGCATCTCTGCCCGACTGAAGAGAGTCCTGACGTTCCCATGACAACCGGGATTCTGTTGGGTTCATCTGTGTTCATCGACCGCCCTACTCGTCCCGTTGAATGAAATACGTGCACTTTGCACTCTGCACCGGCTTCTTGGAAACTCGCGCCACGCCTTCGACGCATAAACAACCCCTAGACCACCCTTCAAGACGTAATTTCTTACCCAGACGTTTAAGGCCACGAAAAGAAACGATACAAAAGTTCAATCCAACAAATTTATTTATAAAACTCGATTCCTTCTTGTCTATTTATCACAATCGATTTGTTATTAATCAATTTCTCGAACATAACTTTGAAATAAAAATTTGCATTCGCTAAAACGTTCCGGTCGTTTTAAGAGTTGTAAATAAGAAGTGGGAATTCTCGTTACATCATCTCAATTTAGTTTTCGTCTTCACCTTGACACTTGCGGTTTGATCGACCGACCACAATGCTTAATTCACCTCGTGTACCTTTCGTTTTATTCTCAGATATTATGCTATTTTGCATATAATTGCGCGTTTAATAAACGATCTCTTCGACAAAACTCATTATCTTTATAATTTTTAATTTTTTTGTTCTCTCAGCATGTATCCTGGTGGTTTTATTTTATACCTGCTTCATAAATAAAGATTAATCGTTAAATTATTAAGTATTGTTTTTAATGATTTTATACATATTTTTACTGCGTCGTAAATATATGTCCTATGGATACTTTTGTAAAATTGAATTGAATGGAAATTTTCTTTCTTTGTTACCCTTAACAAGTACTTTTTTTAATTTTTTATCCACTTTAAAGGCTGGTCTATAATTATGCAAATAACTCTCTAATCATATTGCTCTTCTTAGAAACCCTACTTTCAAATTAAAAACCGACCTATAAAAAATCCCCTATAAAGAATTTTTAGTTACAAGTGATTAATGTTTTATCGTGAAGTTATGTAAGATTTTATCACGTGTGGACGTTCAGGTCGTGGCGCCAAATCGCATTAAAGCCAAGCAATTATCGTTTTTTTCCTGCGGGGGATTCTTTTAGCGTGTCCACTTATTATTTTGCTATTTTCAAGAAGTCGGCAAAGTTACGCAACTAATTAGCATTGTCTCTCATCTATAAAAACTGAGACCAATCAACACTGATGCAGAGATGCTCGAGATGAGACATTTACTGGTCAGCAGCTTGCTGCTGTTAGCGTGCAGGGCTCAGCAGCCCAGAGGAAGATATGGTATCATCTACCCGTTAGATCTTTCCATCAACGATAGAAGCTACTCAGATAATTCCATCGATGAACCTACCGATTATAGAACCCTTTCTGACAATGGCCTGATCATCATCCGATTGTTACCGAAGGAAAATTACGAAGAATCCCCAATTAACGATGGGTTCATTCCACATGGAAGAGTTAGAAGGTCTGCTTATAAAAGCGGAGGCGGTGGAGGCGGAAAAGGAGGCGGATTTGGTGGAGGAGGCGGGGGCGGTTTTGGAGGAGGTGGTGGATTTGGAGGCGGCGGAGGAAAAGGAGGAGGATTCGGAGGAGGTGGTGGTTTTGGAGGCGGTGGTGGAGGCGGAGGAGGAGGAGGAGGAGGAAAAGGTGGAGGATTTGGAGGAGGCGGACTTGGTGGTGGAGGAAGTCATGGAGGCGGTGGAGGCTTAGGAGGAGGAAATGGTGGAGGTCTAGGAGGAGGCGGTCACGGAGGTGGTGGTCTTGGTGGAGGCGGTCTTGGAGGAGGTGGTGGAGGCCATGGAGGCGGTGGAGGACTTGGAGGAGGTCATGGTGGAGGTGGTGGATTAGGAGGAGGAAATGGTGGAGGTTTAGGAGGAGGAGGTCACGGAGGTGGTGGTCTTGGTGGAGGCGGCCTTGGAGGAGGTGGTGGAGGCCATGGAGGCGGTGGAGGACTTGGAGGAGGTCATGGTGGGGGTGGAGGATTAGGAGGAGGAAATGGTGGAGGTCTTGGAGGTGGTGGTCATGGAGGTGGCGGTCTTGGTGGAGGCGGTGGAGGACTTGGAGGTGGTCATGGTGGAGGCGGTGGACTTGGAGGTGGCGGCGGACACGGAGGTGGTGGTGGATTAGGAGGAGGAGGTGCTGGAGGTCATGGAGGACAGGGTGGAGGAGGATATGGAGGAAAAGGTAAAGGTGGAGCATGGGCAACTTCTTCAAGTGCTGCTGGTTCATAGTAAGTACTAATATTAAAAATAATAAATGTATTAAGAATTAATTTTTATTCTTTTTTGCAGTGGCAGATAAAAATCCAGTCTTTATAATGTAATGTGATGTTATTATAAATTGCAATTTTTCAAAATTGTAATAAAGAATTTTACTTTTACCTTTACTTTGTTTCTTTTCTATTCGACGTACCTATTAATTTTAAACAATACCAAACAAACATAATTAATTTACTACCTTGACCTTTTCGTTTAACAATAAGCATTTAACAAAACCTATAATTTTCGTACTAAAAATCTCGTGTACATTTTTCCAGAGTTTACCTTCCCAGAATATCGCATCCGCGTGTATGTGTTAAATTTATGCACAAACAATTCTGTCGTCGTTGCAACGTATGACCGCCGTAAATCGAAAGGCAAACTGCTCGGTTTGGCTAATTACAAATTATTCATCATTTATCGTCGCTTATGTAACGCGAGCCCGTGTCTGGACGCAAGTTCACGACATTAACATCTTCTTCCTATTGTTTCATCGTTGGTTGGAAATCCTGCATATTGCGCAACGCCCCGACATCTACTAATCATATAAAAACTGCACTCGAGAAACAAAAGCATCAGATGCGCTGAAGATGCGTCTTCTGCTAGTGTGTAGTGTACTCTTCCTCGGCTCGATACGAGCGCAAGAAGATGGAAACCAATCAGGTAATGTGTATTTCTTTGGCGGTGAAAATAAATATCTAAGTGACAGTAAAAATTTTATAGAAGTATCCAAAGATTTTCGAAAAGTTCCCGACAACGGTTTGTTGATAGTAAGCGTTTTACCGAAAACTCAAGATCTAGATGAGTCTACGAATTCTAAAAGGGCGAGAAGATTCGCCGGTGGGTATGGTGGAGCTAAAGGAGGAGGTTACGGGGGAGGATATGGTGGAGGAGGCGGAGGAGGAGGAGGAGGAGGGGGTGGTGGCGGATTCGGTGGAGGAGGTGGTTTCGGGGGAGGATTTGGTGGAGGCGGCGGAATTGGAACGGGTGGACTTCTTGGAGGAATTTTGGGAGGGTTAAGTGGTGGCGGCAAAGGGGGCGGAAGTGGAGTTGGGTTAGGCAGTGGAGGCGGACATGGAGGAGGATTAGGGGGTGGAGGTGGTTTAGGAAGTGGAGGAGGACTCGGTTCCGGCGCTGGCTTAGGAAGCGGTGGAGGACTTGGGGGAGGTGCACATGGAGGTGGCGAATTAGGAAGCGGGGGTGGTTTAGGAAGCGGAGGCGGACACGGAGGGGGATTAGGAGGCGGAAACGGATTAGGGGGCGGGGGCGGCTTAGGAAGTGGTCATGGGGGAGGACTGGGAAGTGGAGGAGGTTTAGGGTCTGGCGGTGGTTTGGGATCCGGTGGAGGACATGGTGGTAGCGGATTAGGAAGCGGGGGTGGTTTAGGAAGTGGAGGCGGATTAGGAAGCGGAGGAGGTTTGGGAAGCGGCGGAAGTGGTGGTTATGGTGGTAGTTTTGGAGGAAGTTTTGGCGGAAGTTCGGGAGGCGGCGTTGGGAGTGGTGGACACGGAAGTGGGGGAGGATTAGGGGGCGGAAGTGGAGGAGGATTAGGGGGCGGAAGTGGAGGAGGATTAGGACATGGTGGTGGCTTAGGTGGAGGATCTGGAGGCGGAGGAAGTGGCGGATTTGGTGGAGGTCTCGGCGGAACTGGTGGTCATGGCGCAGGTGGAGGATCTGGAGGTAGTGGAGGATTTGGTGGAGGTCTTGGAGGCGCTGGTGGTCATGGAGGAGGTCTTGGAGGTGGTCAAGGAAGCGGTGGAGGTAGTGGAGGATTTGGTGGAGGTCTTGGAGGCGCCGGTGGTCATGGAGGTGGCGGTGGAGGCAGCGGAGGATTTGGGGGAGGTCTTGGAGGAGCTGGTGGTCACGGAGGAGGTCTTGGAGGTGGTCAGGGTGGCGGTGGAGGTAGCGGAGGATTTGGGGGCGGTCTTGGAGGAGCTGGTGGTCATGGAGGTGGTCTAGGAGGCGCTGGAGGTAGTGGAGGATTTGGCGGAGGTCTTGGAGGTGCCGGTGGTCATGGAGGAGGTGGAGGAAGCGGTGGCTTCGGCGGAGGGCTGGGTGGTGGTGGAGGCGGCGGCGGTGGTTTAGGAGGAGGTGGTGGTCTCGGAGGCGGTGGTCATGGAGGTGGAGGATTTGGAGGCAGTGGCGGTTATGGAGGCGGAGGACATGGAGGAGGAGGATATGGGGGCGGTCATAAAGGCGGATATGGAGGAAAAGGAAAAGGTGGAGCCTGGGCTACTTCCTCCAGTTCCGCAGGAACTTTGTAAGTATTAAATTAATATTTAATAAAAGTTATTAATTTAATAAAATTTATTTCCTTTTTTAGCCGAAAATAACCACCAAGAAGTTTTTTTACGAGAAAGAATGAAATGAAGTGTTCTGAAAATTAATGTGTATATAAAAATAGACATTTCAAATAAAATATTTACTATAATTTGTAGATTCATATTATTTATTTATTTTTTAATTTAACTTAACCTTAATCCTGTTACTAAATAAACATTGAATTAACTACATTATTTACAACTGAATTTTTGCCAACAGTTCTAGCATTGTCTTTTAATAATTAACTATTAAAATATGGTAATATTTTTGTAGATCCGTTTTCAAAAGTTTAGACTAGCCATCCACTTAGCTTTTATCACGTAACAGTTTTTTAACTGTTATCTTTCAGAATTTGCCTGCGTCCACGAATAGATGACTATCAGTGATTTTAAAAACTTTAAATTTAATGCTAGAATAGACATTGACGAGAGAGCAGTCGTCTACATTTCTTCAATTAATTATAGAAAAAATAAAAAGAAAAATGATTACTGGGTTCATTCACTTTAGGATGTTAGATTAATAATGGGTAAATTTTACACCTATTACAAAAACTTGGGAATTATCCATAGAATTTTTTTGTACATTATAGAATGAACGTAAATAGCTTTGACAAATTCTTGCAGCTTTTGATACCTGTAATTGCTTATGAAAATAACAACGTATAAAGCTCAACCTGAAGGACGACTTGCTGTAGTGTTGAGATAAGTTTCATTGAAACAGAATTATAATCAAATAAATATATCTGTTAAAGTAACATAATAATAATACAAAATTCATAAAATAATTTTGTCAAAAACACAGAAAATATAGTTAACACAAATATGTAATAGTAACAAAATTCATTTATTACTTCTTTTGAATATATAACTCTCAAAGTGACTACCACAAAGTAAAATTGACAAACGCTATCCGTGTGTGCATGTGGAAGTGATAGTTCCATTACGAGTAAGTTGCCTAAAGGTACCAATTAACAAAAATTCTACTCTATTTATCATGTCGCTCGAACGCGCTTAATGCTAACCTAAACTGAATTAATTGTTCTAAAACTCTCTTTAAATAAAGAATTAGAAGTAAAATATTGTCTTTCTCAATCATTATTTAAGCAAGAAGGTCATGTAATACAATAAGTAACAAAGAAAAATTATTCGAAAAAAAATCACTTTATTAAATTTCGTATAATAAAAACTAACATTTCTTTTTGACAAATGGTAAAAGAAGTATTACAAAACTATTTCGGCGTATGGTTTAAAGTTGGCAGAGCGCTTATTATTTTCCGCTGTAAAAGATAAGAAGAAATTACAAATATAATTTTTACGTTATTAAAAAAAAACTTACAATCCTCCACGTCCAAAAGATCCAGCTCCTCCTGCTCCTCTTCCTCCACCGCCTCCACGACCGCCAAAACCAAAACCACCGCCGCCTTGACCGCCACCACCAAAACCACCGCCTCCTTGACCACCACCAAAACCACCGCCTCCTTGACCACCACCAAAACCACCGCCTCCTTGACCACCACCAAAACCAACGCCTCCTTGACCACCACCAAAACCACCGCCTCCTTGGCCGCCACCACCGCCTCCAAATCCTCCTGCTCCGGGACGTCCACCAAATCCTCCAGCGCCTCCGGCGCCTCCTCCACCTCCTCCTCCTCCGCCTCCATTATTACCATAAACGAGGCAGACGCAAACTGCTAGAATCACAAAACTCGTCTTCATCTTGGTGTCCACGGAACAATAACAGCCCTGGAACTGATGGAATATCACAAACACACGGGGTTTATATACCGCAAATCGAACCGTGTCAACAAGAGACAAACATCTACAAGAATATTTTTTGCACGGGGATGACGTAAATTAGTTATAGAATGAACGTAAATGGCTTTGACAAATTCTTGCAGCTCTTGATACCTGTAATTACTTATGAAAGTAACAACGTATAGAGCTCCACCTGAAGGACGACTTGCTGTAGTGTTGAGATAAGTTTGATTGAAAGGGGAAGTGGGTATGTTTGGGATGGTGGTATGTTTGGAACAGTTAATCTAAATCAAAAACTTGCTTGAATTTACCCCTTTCTCTTACTTTAAATTTATTAGTGCTACCCTACAGTGCCACATCGTCGAAACTTGAAATGCAGTCAGTTATTTTAACCTTAAAAATTGGACGTTTGCGTTGATCTTGTTTCAAAGTAAAAATCGGGTACATCAGGTAAGCAGTGGTTACAACTGTGTTTATTTACAAAACTTAATAAATTATTATTGGTGAAGTCTACAAACTGTTTTTGATCAATACACCGTGCTGCCTTTTATTTGTGTACTATACTAAAATTAAAAAAAAAAATAAAATGTAGACAAACTACAATGAGGTATGTTTGGGACATTGAAAGAAAGGGATATTTACGACGTCCCAGATATACCTTCTATATACATAATCGGCTCTTGATAATTGGTTCTTGAATAACCCGTGCAAAACAGTTACAATTTACAAAGATATTACAAAGATATTAACAAGCACACCCGAAAAACTGTTAATAGAAGAAACATTGAAAATCAAGAATGAAAAATTTCGAAAAAAGGAAGAAAAGGTTAAACACAGCGTAAAAAGAAATTAGAAACGGAAGTAGATGAAGAAATCAATTGTGCTTCCGTCATTTTGTGACTGTCCCATACATAAAAACGCAAGGTACGATTGGGACAAAATACAATTGATCCCTTCTACTGCAACAAAACTCTAACCATTAGAAAAAATGACATCAAATAAGTACCAAAATATAATGGAAACAGTAAGCTATTCGATGGTATACATTTTAAAATTTTTATGTTGCTGGTATGGCCACAATTGAATGGATTATAAAAAGTGTCCCTAACATACCCACCTTCCCCTAATTATAATGAAATAAGTGTGTCTATTAAAGTAACATAATAATAATACAAAATTGATAAAATAATTTTGTCAAAAACACAGACAACATAGTTAGCACAAATATTTAGTAGTAACAAAATTCTATTATTAGTTCTTTTGAATATATAACACTCAGTGGCTATCACAAAGTGAAATTGACAAACGCTATCCATGTGTGTATGTGGAAGTGATAGTTCAGTTACGGATAAGTTGCTTAAAGTCGCCAATTAACAAAAATTCTACCCAATTCGTCATGTCGCTCGTGTGCGCATATTTATAATTTTATATTGTTTTAGTAAAATAGTCGCTTGTACTGAAGAAAAACCGTTTATCGCTTTACAAAGGACACCATTGGCACCTGACTTTAGAATCTGCTTTACGAACAATTTATTAAGAGTTATATAGAGTTCTTCCAATTTAACTTTGTGTATTAAATGTGTAAAAAGAAATCTTACCCACGAACAAAACTCTATTTTCGTGCAATTATTTATTTAGAAATGCTAACCTAAATTGAGTTAATTGCTCTAAAACTCTCTTTAAATAAAGAATTAGAAGTAAAATATTGTCTTCCTCAATTATTATTTAAGTGAGGACATGTAATACAATAAGTATCAAAAAAAAATATTCGAAAAAAAAAATCACTTTATTAAATTTCGTATAATAAAAACTAACATTTCTTTTTTGACAAATGGTAAAAGAGGTGTTATAAAATTATTTCGGCGTATGGTTTAAAGTTGGCACGGCGTTTATTACTTTCCACTGCAAAATATAAAAAGAAATTACAAACATAATTTTTACATTATTATAGAAAACTTACTATCCTCCATGTCCAAAAGATCCAGCTCCTCCTGCTCCTCCTCCTCCACCGCCTCCACGACCGCCACCACCAAAACCACCGCCTCCACGACCGCCACCACCAAAACCACCGCCTCCCTGGCCACCACCAAAACCACCGCCTCCCTGGCCACCACCAAAACCAACGCCTCCTTGGCCGCCACCACCGCCACCACCGCCTCCATGGCCACCAGCACCCCCTGCTCCGGGACGTCCACCAAATGCTCCAGGGCCTCCGGCGCCTCCTCCACCTCCTCCGCCTCCAGGATTACCATAAACGAGGCAGACGCAAACTGCTAAAATCACAAAACTCGTCTTCATCTTGGTGTCCACGGAACAATAACAGCCCTGGAACTGATGGAATATCACAAACACACGGGGTTTATATACCGCAAATCGAACCGTGTCGACAAGAGACAAACATCTACAAGTATATTTTTTGCACGGGGATGACGTAAGTTAGTTATAGAATGAACGTAAATGGCTTTGACAAATTCTTGCAGCTCATGATACCTGTAATTACTTATGAAAGTAATAACGTATAGAGCTCCACCTGAAGGACGACTTGCTGTAGTGTTGAGATAAGTTCGATTGAAAGGGGGAAGCGGGTACGTTTGGGACGGTGGAATGTTTGGGACAATTAATCTAAATCAAAAACTTGTTTGAATTTACCCCGTTCTCTTATTTCAAATTTATTGGTGGTACCTACAGTGCCACATCATCGAAACTTGAAATGTAGTCAGTTATTTTAACCTTAAAAATTGGACGTTTGCGTTGATGTTGTTTCAAAGTAAAAATCGGGTGCATCAGGTAAGTACTGGTTACAACTATGTTTATTTACAAAACTTAATAAATTATTATTGGTGAAGTCTACAAACTGTTTTTGATCAATACTTTGCTGTCTTTTATTTGTGTCCTATACTAAAATTTAAAAAAAATAAAATGTAGACAAACTACAATAAGGTATGTTTGGGACATTAAAAGAAAGGGATATTTGGGACGTCCCAGATATACCTCCTATATACATAATCGGCTCTTGGTAATTGGTTCTTGAATAACCCGTGTAAAATAGTTACAATTTAGAAAGATATTACAAAGATATTAAGAAGCACACCCGAAAAACTGTTAATAGAAGAAACATTGAAAATCAAGAATGAAAAATTTCGAAAAATGGACGAAAAGGTTAAACACAGCGTAAAAAGAAATTAGAGACGGAGGAAGATGAGGAAGTCAATTATGCTTCCGTCATTTTGTGACTGTCTCATACATACCAGCGCAAAGTACGTTTGGAACAAAATACAAATGATCACTTCTACTGCAACAAAACTCTAACCATTAGAAAAAATGACATCAAATAAGTACCAAAATATAGTATAAACAGTAAGCTATTCGATGGTATACATTTTAATATTTTTATTTTGCTGGTATGTCTAGAATTAAATGGATTATAGAAAGTGTCCCTAACATACCCACCTTCCCCTAATTGTAATGAAATAAATGTACCTATTAAAGTAACATAATAATAATACAAAATTGATAAAATAATTTTGTCAAAAACACAGACAATATAGTTAGCACAAATATGTAGTAGTAACAAAATTCAGTTATTAGTTCTTTTGAATACATAACTCTCAAAGTGGCTATCACAAAGTGAAATTGACAAACGCTGTCCATGTGTGTATGTGGAAGTGATAGTTCAGTTACGGGTAAGTTGTTTAAAGTCACCAATTAACAAATATTCTACTGTATTCATCATATCGTTCGTGTGCGCACATTTGTAATTCTATATTGTTTTAATAAAATACTCGCTCGTACTGAAGAAAAACCGTTTATCGTTTGACAAAGGTCACCATTGGCACCTGACTTTACAATCTGCTTTACGAACAATTTATTAAGAGTTATACAGGTGTCGCGAAATTAGGCGGCCATACGCTACCAGCGCATTCTACGTTCAAAAATAAGAATAAAAGTTCGGATAAACATTGATCGAAAAATCCTTCCTAAGGGAGCTACGGTTCCTTGAAGGTGGCAGCAGAAAAACGGTTTTTAAGGAATATCTTCAGAATGGATTGGTGTAAATCAACAAAAATTGGTACGATAGCCTAAAATTTCTAGAGGATTTAAATGGTGGTATCGATTTTGCATGAAATTCATCAGTGGCGTGCGTGTCGGGGATGACTTGGAAATTTACTTGTGTAACTTTTTTGCATATCAACTTTTTACTATTCTGACTTAAAATTTAGATGCCTTACACCTTTTTACGTAAGAATGGTCCTCTTGCTGCAATTGCGTATCTGCAACCGGTTTCGAGGAAATCCGTTTTGAAGACCGACTAATCCCATATTTGAATTATGTAAGTAGTCATTTTTTTAAAGATGGTTTTGATTTTATGACTGCGTAACCATGGAAACGTCAAAATTCTAATACTTGTTTTACCTACTTCTCCATCTTGGCCTTGATTATGTGGTACATCAATGACTTTAATAGCGTAAATTAATTACATTTTCAAATTTAAGAAATTTTACTATCTACGAAAAGCTAACGGCAAAAAGATAATAGTAAAACGGCAAGAAAAAACAAAAACAACAAACTAACAATTAACAAACAGTAAAATGAGTGCTTAAGGGCACATAAAGAACAGCAATGTCATCTGAGGAATTTTTCGAAAACATTTCCATTCTGTTCAATACATAATTGAGCGTGACAATTTATTGATCTCGAAGCCCATAAAATTTCTCGATTATTTTGTTTAACGATATCCACCGCCATGTCAATTCTGTGCCGCAAGTGCTCTACAGAAGTAATTTCCACGGCATAAACCACTTCTTTAATTTTTCCCCAAAAAAAGAAATCGAGGGTACTTAAGTCCGGTGACCATGGCGGCCAATTTATAGGACCACCCCTTCCTATCCATCTGTTTGGATAATGCTCACTTAACCAATTTCTTTCGGCCCCAGCATAATGCGGGGAGCACCATCAAGTTGAAGAAACATGTCCCGTCGAATGTTTAAGGGTACTTCTTTCAACAATTCACCAAGTTGATTTTCTAAAAAATTTAAAAACCCCTGGCCATTTAATCGATTGGGTAATTCAATAGGCCCAATTAATTGGTTGTTGATGATACCAACCCAAAGGTTGATAGAAAATCTTGTTTGGAAACCACGCCGTCGTACAACTCTGGGATTTAAATCCTACCAATAGTTGTAGTTGTGATAGTTAAAATAACCATCTCTAGTAAACAAGGCTTCATCACTCCAAAGGATTTTCGATGCAATGTTGTGATTGTTTCGAATCCATTGGCAAAATGTAACCCTGGGCTGGAAGTCCTCTTGATTTAGTGCTTGTACCCGTTGGTAATGGTAAGGACGTAAACCCTGTTGTTGTGTAATTTTCCCTAGCTAATAGAGAAGCTTTACGTTTACATTTTACCAACTTAAAATAACTTACTGTCGATCTGGATATGTTTGATATTCTAGATAGTTGTCGAATGCTTATGTTAGGATTTTCTTTAATTAAGTTTAAAACATTTTCATCGTTATAACGGGTATTTGGTCTTCCTTGTCCATTTATTCTCTTAAAAGAGCCATGCTCTACCAAATGTCTATGGGTGTCTGAAAACACGGTGCGATGTGGTTGCCGACGATTTGGAAATCGCCTCCGGTATTCACGTACGGCTTTTCTGGCATTTCCATTACAAAAACCGTAAACAAAATGGATATCAACAAGTTCTTGATTATTAAAATTAGCCATTCTTAAACGATCAAACAATACTAAGAAAATACGTTCGGACTGTTTGAAGATATCAATTTTGACGTTTCCATGGTGACGCAATACAAACAAACCTCTAATGTGAACAAAACACTGCACGCTGTCAAAGCGCATAACACACTTTGCAAAAAAATATTTTTTTGCAAATGACGTTAGTCGGTCTTCAAAAGCGATTTACTCAAAAACGGTTGCAGATACGCTATTGCAGCAAGAGGACCTTTCTTATGAAAAAAGGTGTAAGAAACTTAAATTTTAAATCAGAGTAGTAAAAAATTCACATGGAAAAAAGTTAGACAAGCAAATTCCCAAGTCACCCCTGTCACGCACGCCACTGATGAGTTTCATACAAAACCGGTACCACCATTTAATTCCTCTTGAAATTTTAGGCTAGTGTACCAATTCTTGTACCTATTCTTTAAAAACCGTTTTTCTGCTGTCCCCTTGAAGGGTCTGTAGCTCCCTTAGGAAGCATATTTCGACCAATGTTTATTTGGGCTTTTATTCTTATCTTTTTCGTGCAATTATTTATTCATAAATGCTAACCTAATTAATTGTTTTAAAACTCTCTTTAAATAAAGAATTAGAAGTAAAATATTGTCTTTGCCAATTATTATTTAAGTGAGAAGGACATGTAATACAATAAATAACAAAGAAAAATTATTCGAAAAAAAATCACTTTATTAAATTTCGTACAATAAAAACTAACATTTCTTTTTTGACAAATGGTAAAAGAGGTATTACAAAATTATTTCGGCGTATGGTTTAAAGTTGGCACAGCGCTTATTTCTTTCCGCTGCAAAAGGTAAAAAAGAAATTACAAACATAATTTTCAAGTTATTAAAAAAAAACTTACTATCCTCCTCCATGTCCAAAAGATCCAGCCGAGGATTGACTCCAAGCTCCAGCTCCTCCTCCTCCATGACCACTGCCGCCACCCCCAAGACCACCGCCTCCATGGCCGCCACCCCCAAGACCACCGCCTCCATGGCCGCCACCCCCAAGACCACCGCCTCCATGGCCGCCACCACCAAAACCACCGCCTCCATGACCGCCACCACCGCCTCCATGGCCACCACCTCCACCAAGTCCGCCGCCTCCGTGACCTCCAAATCCTCCGCCTCCGTGATGACCTCCTCCTCCGGGACGTCCACCAAATCCTCCGCCGCCTCCTCCACCTCCACCTCCTCCTCCGCCTCCATAATTACCTCCATAAACGAGGCAGACGCAAACTGCCAGAATCACGAAACTCGTCTTCATTTTGGTGTCCACGGAACAATAACAGCCCTGGAACTGATGGAATATCACAAACGCACGGGGTTTATATACCGAAAATCGAACCATGTTAACAATAGACAAACATCTACAAGTATATTTTTTGCACGGGGATGACGTAAGTTAATAGAATCTTTAAAAGGAATGAGAACAAAGAGGGCATGAAAAAACCGCGTCGATGATTGATGGCGGAACCAGTTTCTCTCAGAGATTCGGGATTCACCGTTCCTCGGCGTATAGTTGACCATGTAAATTTCCATTGTTAGGTCGTCGTATAATCACGGGAGAAGGTCGTGACCGTCGAGTTTGGACTATTGGAACCGCTAAGTACTAACGACCGTGTTCAAGAGCAAAAAAACAACGCTCTCTCATAAATAAGAAGTGGTGTCAATTAATTTTGCAGAAGTGATGGACAACTTAAGGAAGACCTACAATTTTGTTTGTACAATTAAGAGTTTGAAACTACTTAAGTTTCGAACTCCATCT
Source organism: Digitonthophagus gazella (assembly GCA_036711955.1). Lineage (NCBI taxonomy): Eukaryota > Metazoa > Arthropoda > Insecta > Coleoptera > Scarabaeidae > Digitonthophagus > Digitonthophagus gazella. The sequence goes on from JASCIT010000007.1 coordinate 14,995,391, forward strand.
AAGGATGAAGTGGACCAACAAAAAAAAGATGTTAACCGAGTCTAAGAAATAAGATTGATGAAGTCATTATTCATAGAATGTTATTAGAAAAAATTCCATAAATTATTCTAATTGTAAGTTTACTATAATTATATTACTTTTTATTCTAAAGGAATAGAGGAAGGTCAAATAAAATACATTTTAATTTCTTTGTTGATGTTATTAGAATTCATGTAATCAAAGTAAAATAAAGCGATCAAAACAAATAACCATTCACATTTCGTTAAGTTCATTGGAAGTCAGTCCATCACGTGCGATTGAAGAAGTATCGATTCCTTAGGGGCGTCGTTAAACGGGATTTACTGAGAGGCTCATCCCTTCTTTAACACCTCTCGCGGTCCGTTAGGGCAGCATCCGGACTTGAATCGATACAGACGCGAAGGTGCGGTCATTACTCCGTTGGAACTCTGTCAAAATTCGCGACCTTTCAACCCCGCCCTCGTCCCGAAATGTCCACGTCCCCAAAACTGGGACATCCCACCCCTACCGCTACGACGGTTCAATTTGCAACTCCTGCAACCGTAACCCGATTATTTGTGAAAAACCCGCGACCGGTCTTTTCACAGTCATCCTGTAAATAAAACACTAGGTGTGAAATAGATGTTAATTTATTTTTGTTTGGTTTATTGATTGGTTGGTTGGGTTTAATTTACACTATGAAAAAAATTATGGTTATAAGAGAGTTTAAATGTAATTTATTTAAGTGTCGTATTTATAGTCGTTATGCAACTTTGTTCATTATTTTTAGATCGGCAATATACGTTTTTTTTTTATTGGAGATGTTTTATTAATGTTGTGTAATCTAGGTAGAATGAAAGAAGGTCGTAAAGGAGTAATTTTAGAGGCAAATCACGAGATTATTTGAAGGATAAAAGGATATATTTTAATCATAATCATTTTGTAGATTTATATCAAGAAGTAATTGGAGAGAAATAAGTAAAGGAATAGAGGAATATTGACTGAAATGTACATTAACAATCATTAGATATCTGACACTTAAATATTCATGGTTGTGCTTAATTAATTTATACTTCCTCTGTCCGAAAATAGTTGCTACATGTTAATTTAATTTTTGCCCGAGAATAGTTGCTACATTTTATTTATTTATTTATTTTAAGACGAATCAAAAACAGAAGAATTTTATGTACAACAGTTTATTGTTTTTAAATGAAAATATAAAATAATTTATGAACTAAAGAAACCTAAATCCAACACACTTAAGTCGGGGCTATTCGATGGTTGAGATATCAGTTGAATATCCCAACCACCTGCATAGAAAGCTTAGATTAATGTTGGATCGTCAGTGTACAAATGCGGTTTTGCATTATCTTGCTGAATAAATACTGTATGTTTTTTTGAACCAACAGGCCATTTCTCCCGTATTGCTGGAATCAATTTATAAAATCATTTTTTTTGCTTCCTCTTTATTGACACTTTCTACAGCTTTCATTATTAATGTTCCCTTAGCCCAATTTTTGCTATTTCTTTTGGCTGGTAAGGAGTTTATAAATGGCCATATCCCTATTTTTCCGTCAAAAAATTTTCTTTTTGTGAAAATTCCAACGTGGACGTGCAACTGCCGCCATGAACATTACTTTTGTAATGAACCTTTTACTTTTACAAGTTCTATGCGGCATTTCTTCTTCCGGAGTGACATAAAAACTTTTTTTGTTTTAGTTAAATAAAACCATTTTTCGTCAATGTGAATATAGTTTAGTAAATCTTCAAAATACTCCATTGGCAATACAAATTTTAAACAAAACTCTATTCGGCGCCGTTTAGTTTCTTCGGTAAGTAACGGCTTAATAAAACTGGTTAGTCTTAATTTCTTTTCCATTTTTAAATCTATTGTGCAACGTATTTTTTTTTTGGAATTTTACTTGAACAAGCTAACGATGTTCATATCGTTCTTTTATATAAAGGGATAGAGCATATATTAGCAATTTGTTGACTGTAATCTTTAACTTTTCGACCACAATTATTTTCACGGGAGTTAATATTAATTATTGCGTTTTTACTTAAACAATATTTTATTTATTTCCAGAATCTCGAAATTGTTGAACGACTGCAAAAAGACTTTGGTGCAGCTGCACTTATCTCGCCTCTTTTCAAATTTTATCCTCCACATTTTGCAACAAATAATGTAAATTTTGGTTTTTTGCTCATTACTAAATTCTCCGCATTTTTTCCCACTTCTTTGATTTATTTCCGAAATATTTCGAACCATTTTTGATGCAGAGCGGTCAAAATTCGAAAACATTCAAATTTTACAGGTAACAATTACTTATCACAAAACGTGGGCAATAGCTAAGTGGAGGTTAGGGCATGGCACATTTCGATTATTATATGTTCTACCTACTGATATTTAATAAATTAATGTATCTTGTATTTTTATGATAGTTTTTACATTAAACTAAAGTGTAACAACTATTTTCGGACGGAGGAAGTAAGTTCTATAATTTTCTGTTTTTTAAATTGTTATGTTCAATATTGTTGTTTACTCTAACGAAGGAATAAATTATACTAAAAACTTGGTTTGATAAAAGGAAAACTCTTTCAATTTTGCTTCATTATCCCACGATTGCAATTTGCAAGAATTTACTCCCTGGTATAGAAAGAAGCTCTACTCTTTGAAGATAGAGAAATAATTAAATTGATGTGACATAAATTTATTAAAAATTAATTTAAAATTTTATTTATCACTATTATACATTTTATTAATGTTATACGATCTAACTGGAACGAATGAATTAATTTTGCTAAACGGGAATTTTAAAAATAAATCATTGTATAATTATTAAAATAAAAGATTTCATACATCATTTTTATTATTTATGAGATTAAATTAATTCTCATAGGTTAAATTAATATTATCTGTTGTTATTTCCAAAAAATTATTCTTTGTTGTAGAAGGAGGTTTTACTTTCTGAGACTAGTAAAGTAATTGGCTAGGTATAACTTAATTTTTTAAAAGTTAATCTGTTTATCAGTATTATACACTATTGCAATAATCTTTATTGACTAGCGACCAACATAATAGATCTTAGCGTCATGATACATAAGTATATGTATGTATTTGATATAATAAGTATAATATTATAACATGTCGCCTTAGAACTAGGCTATTCTATGTCATTTTTTTTTAAATTTTACAGAAAACTAACTTTTAATTTTGATATTCGATGTAATGTAATGTGCACCTACAAACAAAACTATTCGATAATGCAGCGATACGAACAGACGTAGATTAATTTGGAATACTGTTAGAAATAGCTTGGAGCATAACATAGATAGGTGTTAAAAACTCAGTTTCAAGCAAGAAATTGACACAGAATGACTATTCTGTTCGCCTGGTATTACGCCGACGATAATATAAGTTGTCTTTAGTTCATTGTGATTCGTATAGAATTTTCCTATATCTACGTCTGGCGTCGTCATTCTCTCTTTTTAAGCGTATATAATCTAGAATTCATATATTCAATGATTCTCTTAAAATAAAGTAAATTTTTCTCGTCGTGCTCTGTATTTTCTGTTATTCTGAATCTTCCAATTAATCTTAAACATTTTTCTTTTCTTTTGTTAACAATGTCAAGTGTTTGTTTTAGCGCGTTGAATAATCTAATAAAGGTCTCCATATAATTTTGTAGGTTCACACTACTGTCTTAATAGAAATTCCTTTATTTTTTTGTAGATCAGGCTACCCCTGTATGTTTTTTCTTGAAGCGTTCTTTCAGTTTTAATCTTTTGTATAAATCCATAGATATTCTAGATATTTAACAATGTCCGTGGGATTTAGTCGGTGATTACTTGTTCGCACGTAGAAAGAGTTTGCATTGATATAATGGAAAGGGATTAGAGTGATGTATATTTTATTAATGTTGCACAGTCTGGATGAAATGAAAGAATTAAGATCATAAGAAGACTAAGGGCCGGTTTATTCACCTCTGGATAAATTAATCTACCTAGCGCCTGCACTAAAAGTATAAGTCGTCGAACCCTATATCATAAAGATTTGTCTAAAATATTATTTATTCAATTTGAAACAAACTTTATTTTAAAAAAATTCTTTGTATAATTTAAACTCTCAAAAAAATTATTATTTTTTTTTATTTATGGCCCAGTGCCTCCAACAAAAATCTAAGTCATCCACAATGTAACAACTCGTTTGAAATATTTTTTATTCAATGTTAAACAATTTTAATTTAAACAACAACGAACATATTCGTCAAATTCAGAGCATGTTTTATAATAAAATTTGAGAATAATGTACCGTTATTTTTCAAAGAGATAACTTGGGTGCTACAGTGCCACTAAGTAATTGGTGAGTTTCTCAGTAGCTAGATCAAGGGTGGGCAACTTTTTGTACAGTGAGGACCAGATTGCTGTTTACTTTTCGTACGCGGACTGGAGAAGAAAATTGACAAATTTATGTTACTTAAGTACAGCCGGCCCATTTCATCTTGGCCTTCCGAGGTCATCTGCGCAGTGACAATAGGTGGGGGGTTCTTAGAGAGCTCATTTGCGTAGTATACTCAACAGGGTACTGATCGTGTACAGATCAAAGCAAAAGT